>CM074125.1:50442874-52842874 GCA_037177725.1 Cyamopsis tetragonoloba
TTATGTGTATAATACACGATTACTAGAAACAAATGTTGATATTTTAAAAATATAAAAAAATAAGTGTAAATTAAGCTAGAAACTTCAAGGTGAACAATACATTGATGTTAAAAAATCAACTAATTTAATAAATTTAAAATATGCGTTTTTATTTTTAAAGTAAAAAACACCCTATATTTCAAGTCTATAGTACACGATTTTAAGAAACAAATGTTGCAATTTTAAAAATATAAAAGATTGTGTAAGTTAAGGTAGAAACTTCATGGTTAACAATGCATTGATTTTAGAAAAAAATTAAACAATTTAAAAATTTTAAAATATGCGTTTTCATTTTTTTAGTAAAAAACACCCTACTTTTCATGTGTATAGTACACGATTTTAAGAAACAAATATTGATATTTTAAAAATATAAAAAGTAGTTTAAATTAAGCTAGAAACTTCATGGTGAATAATACATTGTTGTCAAAAAAATCACATAATTTAATAAATTTAAAATATGAGTTTTCATTTTTAAAGTAAAAAACACTCTATATTTCAAGTCTATAATACACGATTTCTACAAACAAATGTTGCAATTTTAAAAATATAAAAAATTGTGTAAATTAAGATAGAAGCTTCATGGTAAACAATACATTTATTTAAAAATTAAATAAATAATTTAATAAATTTAAAATATGCATTTTCTGTTTTTTAGTAAAAAACACCATACTTTTCAAGTGTATAGTACAAGATTACTAGAAACAAATGTTGATATTTTAAAAATATAAAAAATTAAGTATAAATTAAGCTAGAAACTTCATGCTGAAAAATACATTGTTGTCAAAAAAATCAAATAATTTAATAAATTTAAAATATGCGTTTTCGCTTTCAAAGTAAAAAACACCCTATATTTCAAGTCTATAGTAAACGATTTCTACAAACAAATGTTGCAATTTTAAAAATATAAAAAATTGTGTAAATTATGCTAGAAACTTCAGGGTGAAAAATACATTAATGTCAAAAAATATAATAATTTAATAATTTTAAAATATTCATTTTCTTTTTTAAAGTAAAAAAACACCCTATATTTCAGATCTATAGTACACGATTTCTACAAATAAATGTTGCAATTTTAAAAATATAAAAAATTGTGTAAATTAAGCTATAAACTTCATGGTAAACTATACATTGATTTCAAATAAAATTAAATAATTTAATAAATTTAAAATATGCGTCTTCATTTTTTAGTACAAAATACCTTACTTTTCAAGTGTATAGTACACTATTTCTAGAAACAAATTTTGATATTTTAAAAATATAAAAAAATAGTGTAAATTAAGCTAGAAACTTCATGACAAAAAGTACATTGTAGTAAAAAAAATCAAATAATTTAATAAATTTAAAATATGCGTTTTCTTTTTTAAAGTAAAAAACACCCTATATTTCAACTCTATAGTACACGATTTCTACAAAAAAAAATGTTGCAATTTTATAAATATAAAATATTGTTTAAATTAAGATAGAAACTTCATGGTATACAATACATTGTAGTCAAAAAATCAAATAATTTAATAAATTTAAAATATGCGTTTTCATTTATAAAGTAAAATACACCCTATATTTTAAATCTATAGTACACGATTTCTACATACAAATGTTGCAATTTTTAAAATATTAAAAATTGTGTAAATTAAGCTAGAAACTTCATGGTATACAATACATTGTTGTCAAAAAATCAAATAAATTAATAAATTTAAAATATGCATTTTCATTTTTAAAGTAAAAAACACTCTATATTTCAAGTCTATATTACATGATTTCTACAAACAAATGTTGCAATTTTCAAAATATACAAAATTGTGTAAATTAAGCTAGAAACTTCAAGGTATACAATACATTGTAGTCAAAAAATCAAATAATTTAATAAATTTAAAATATGTGTTTTCATTTTTAAAGTAAAAAACATCCTATATTTTAAATCTATAGTACACGATTTCTACATACAAATGTTGCAATTTTTAAAATATAAAAAATTGTGTAAATTAAGCTATAAACTTCATGGTATACAATATATTGTTGTCAAAAAATCAAATAATTTAATAAATTTAAAATATGGGTTTTCATTTTTAAAGTAAAAAACACCCTATATTTCAATCTATAGTTCACGATTTCTACAAACCAATGTTGTAATTTTAAAAAAATAAAAATTGTGTAAATTAAGCTAGAAACTTCATGGTAAACTATACATTGTGGTCAAAAAAATAAAATAATTTAATAAATTTAAAATATACATTTTCATTTTTATAGTAAAAAACACCTTACTTTTCAACTCTATAATACACGATTTCTACAAACAAATGTTGATAATTTAAAAATATAAAAAATTGTGTAAATTAAGCTAGACACTTCATGGTAAACTATACATTGTGGTCAAAAAAATCAAATAATTTAATAAATTTAAAATATGTGTTTTTTTTTTAAAAGTAAAGAACACCCTATATTTCAAGTCTATAGTACACGATTTCTAGAAACAAATATTGCAATTTTAAAAATATAAAAAATTGTGTAAATTAAGCTAGAAACTTCATGGTGAACAATACATTGATGGAAAAATATCAAATAATTTAATAAATTTAAAATATGTGTTTTCATTTTTAAAGTGTAAAACACTATATATTTCAAGTCTATACTACACGATTTCTTCAAACAAATGTTGCAATTTTAAAAATATAAAAAATTGTGTAAATTAAGCTAGAAGCTTCATGGTAAACAATACATTGATTTAAAAAAAATTAAATAATTTAATAAATTTAAAATATGCGTTTTAATTTTTTTAATAAAAAACATCATACATTTCATGTGTATAGTACACGGTTACTAGAAACAAATGTTGATATTTTAAAAATATAAAAAAATAGTGTAAATTAAGCTACAAACTTCATGATGAAAAATACATTTTTTTAAAAAAATCAAATAATTTAATAAATTTAGAATATCAGATTTCATATTTAAAGTAAAAAACATCCTATATTTCAAGTCTATACTACACGATTTGTAGAAACAAATGTTGCAATTTTAAAAATATAAAAAACTGTGTAAATTAAGCTAGAAACTTCATGGTGAACAATACATTGATGGCAAAAAATCAAATTTAATAAATTTAAAATATGCGTTTTCTTTTTTAAAGTGTAAAACACCCTATATTTCAAGTCTATAGTACACGATTTCTACAAAAAAAATGTTGCAATTTTAAAAATATAAAAAATTGTGTAAATTAAGCTAGAAGCTTCATGGTAAACAATACATTTATTTGGAAAAAATTAAATAATTTAGTGAATTTAAAATATGCGTTTTCAGTTTTTTAGTAAAAAACATCATACTTTTCAAGTGTATAGTACAAGATTACTAGAAACAAATGTTGATATTTTAAAAATATAAAAAATTAAGTATAAATTAAGCTAGAAACTTCATGTTGAAAAATACATTGTTGTCAAAAAAATCAAATAATTTAATAAATTTAAAATATGCGTTTTCGCTTTCAAAGTAAAAAACACCCTATATTTCAAGTCTATAGTACACGATTTCTACAAACAAATGTTGATATTTTAAAAATATAAAAAATTGTGTATATTAAGCTAGAAACTTCATGGTGAACAATACAATGATGTCAAAAAATTAAATAATTTTATAAATTTAAAATATGCGTTTTCATTTTTAAAGTAAAAAACACTCTATATTTCAAGTCTACAGTACACGATTTTATACAAACAAATGTTGCAATTTTAAAAATATAAAAAATTGTGTAAATTAAGCTAGAAACTTCATGGTAAAAAATACATTGATTTCAAAAAAGTAATAATTTAATAAATTTAAATTACGACCTTTAATTTTTTTTAGTAATAAACAGCCTATTTTCAAGTGTATAGTACACTATTTCTAGAAACAAATGTTGATATTTTAAAAATATAAAAATTTGTGTAAATTAAGCTAGAAACTTCATGGTAAACAATACATTGATTTCAAAAAAAAATTAAAAAAATTAATAAATTTAAAATATGCGTTTTCATTTTTAAAGTAAAACACACCTTACTTTTCAAGTGTATAGTACAAGATTTCTGGAAACAAATGTTGATATTTTAAAAATATAAAAAAATAGTGTAAATTAAGCTAGAAACTTCTTGATGAAAAATACATTGTTGCAAAAAAAATCAAATAATTTAATAAATTTAAAATATGCGTTTTCATTTTTAAAGTAAAAATCACCCTATATTTCAAGTCTATAGTACACGATTTCTACAAACAAATATTGCAATTTTAATATATAAAATTGTGTAAATTATAACATCCCACAAATTCCCAAACTAGAGGTTGGTGCTCTTGAAGAGAATTTGGGAATTTAGGGGTTAAGTGGCAACTCTAACAAGTAAAAAGGGGAAGGACTAAGTAGAAAATTTCTGAAACATAGAAGGAGGGACTCATTTGCAAACTGAAGAAAATGTCAAAAATTGATAAAAAGACTCCACCTCTCCCTCTCATTCTCCCACACCCTGTCACTCTTTCTCCCCTTTCTCATAATTTCATCTTCTTCCTCTCTTCTACTCTCCTAGGAATTATACCCCAAGCTCAAATCATCAAGCTTTCTCCATCAACTTTGACATTGGAGCTTTGGAGAGGACATTTCCAAGCTTTGGAACACCAAAGACGCATCAAGGTAAGACATGCATCCTCTCATTCTCTGTTTTGTGGGTTAAGCTCCATTTTAGGCAAATGGAATTTTGATCTTCAAATCCCACATGCATTCTCCTAAATGGGTCCTAATGAGTGTGAATGGCCCACATTTGTGAACCTTAGGGACCATCAATCTCTATTTGGGAGGATTGAAGAGTTTGGGAAAACACTTGAAACAAGAAGTGCTTAGGAACTTGAAGATTTGAGGTAACCCCACTCAACCCCAAACTAGACTAATTAGGAAGTGGAAATGGCATGAGGTTTGATTCTGAGCTATGGTGAAATGTGCGATAGAAATAGGTTTGGACTTGTGAAATCTGAGAATTTTGGTCTTGACTGAATTTGAAGTGTTTTGTGTTGCATGTGTGTGTGAATTGAAATTGTATGTTTTGATTGATGTATTGTTGATTTATGATGGATGAAATTGGTATTCAAAACCTTGCTTGGTGTTAAAAATTTCGTGTGCTTGGTCCTGAATATGAGCCATGTGAGTTTGTTAGAAAACAGGGTGAATTTTGGATGAAAATGTGAGTTTTCTGCAGTAACTTGGGTGTGAATTTCGAATACGTTTTCATAATATTTTGCCATTATGGGATTCACAAGAGTTGTAGACGATCCTCTTAGCTTTCAAATTCTTTTGGTTTTACTCAATTTGAAGGTCTACAACTCTAGTTGTGGCCAAATTACTGAGACATGGTTTGTATTTCATGTCTGTTCTGTTAAGTGTACATCCATGTTAAAGATTGCTGTTTTTGACAATTAAATTTTTAGAATTGGGTTTTTTCATCTTCACAAGAGTTGTAGATAATCCTCGTATCTTTCAAATGCTTTTTGGTTTCACTCAATTTGGAGGTCTACAACTCAAGTTAGCGGCGGCGAAAATAACCCAGAATAGGACTCTTTGTTTTCACTTCCAAAATGCCATATACCCTTCAAATAGGTCATTTCTAGGGTAATAATGATCAAAATAGGTTATAATGTCTTCTAAAACGGTAATAG
This sequence comes from Cyamopsis tetragonoloba, assembly GCA_037177725.1. Lineage (NCBI taxonomy): Eukaryota > Viridiplantae > Streptophyta > Magnoliopsida > Fabales > Fabaceae > Cyamopsis > Cyamopsis tetragonoloba. The sequence continues at coordinate 50,448,581 of CM074125.1, forward strand.
GGATCATGAAAATGTATGATTGATTGTTGTAATGAAAATGTATGATTGATTGTTGAATGAAAATGTATGAAAACTTGTGAAACGAAATTAAATGATAAGACAAGCTTTCCCCTTCAACGAATGTTGAGTAAGTGGGTTGATTCCCACCGGTTACACACCGGGTAAGTGGACCAGCATGAAAAGATTGATAATGTAGGGTCTCCCAATGAACGAGGTAAGATGGCATGAACTAGTAGGGTTGCCTAGTGACCGGGAAGATGGCCCGAAAGAAAGGACTATCCCGATGAATGGGGTAAGATAGTCTTGGGCTATCCTAGTGATTGGGGTAAAATAGCCCGGCAGTTGATCACGGTAGGGACGCTTGCCGTGATCCCATGATTGAGCTCAAGCGCGCGTTACTGCCATGCGCCCAGGGAGGAGTCTTATGCACTAGGCTTCCGTAAAAGACTAAAGAAAATAAATGAATTAATTATGATAATGAAAGATCATGGCATGCATAGATTTATACTTGTCATTACATGCATTGAGTGTGAATATGTTGCATTTGATTGATTGTGTGTGATAGGAACCAAATGGGGTGTTTTTCCAGTTAGACTAGTTGTAATATGGTATAAAAGTATTTTCAAAATGCCGGGGGTTACTCAGTTATATGTTTACATATAGCTGACGGTTACCATATTGCAGGAGATTCGGAAGATGAAGACTTTAGTGCTTGAAGACCCATTCCCTTAGCCATATAGTATTTTGAATATTTGATATGTATTTTGTGGTAGCCAACCCTTCCCTGTAGCACGTTCCTTGGCTACCGTTATTGGACGTATTTCTCTGACATGTAGTAGATATTTAAACTTATTATCTTTCCCTATGGAATTATGTATTTTGATAGGGCCTATGATAGCCTCTTAGTCTAAGCACTATGTAACTCATGTAGGTGAACTCTCTATGATGTATATTGCTTGGCAAATGTTTTTCAAAAAAAAAACTTAGCCTTAAATTTTGTTAGGTGTTACAATTTGGTATCAAAGCAGTTTGATTCTTCAGACTGTGGTACTTAAATGAAAATTTGATAGAGTCCAGAGATAAGTCCAGTCTTGACTGTTGATTGCTTCTGTGTACGATACTCTTATATTGAGCCTGATCAACTCAATGTGGGTGTTATGTATGCAGGACAATGGCAGAAGGACCGGCGGATTACCTAAGACAAATCGCTCAACCCTGAATCAGATGCTTGAAAGTCAAGGCAAGGAGGACCCATATAGGAACTTTCAGGTGCATGATCCTCCTACTTTCACCGGGAATCAAGGCCCAATAGCTACGGAATCATGGTTAGGACGGATGGAGGAAATTTTTAGGGTCATGCAATGTACTAATGCTGAGAAGGTGACCTTGGCTGCTTATAAGTTCGATGGGGAAGCAGCACAGTGGTGGCTTGGATACCGAGCAAATATGAAGGCCAACCAAAGACAATTGACAAGGGCACAGTTCAAGACTCTTTTCCTGGACAAATACTTCTCCAGTACTCTCCGGGATCAAAAGGAGGTTGAGTTCCTCTCTTTACAACAAGGGAACATGTCTGTATCTGAGTATGTGGCGAAGTTTGAGAATCTATCCCGCTTCTCCAATAACCTTCTAAACAAAGCCGATGATGTGTGGAAATGTAAGAGGTTTGAGCAGGGGTTACGTCCAGAATTGAGAAATATGATTACTGCTCATAGAATTCGAGATTATCAACAACTCATTGAAGCATGTCAACTCACTGAACACTCGTTAGCGGCGATATTAGCTGAGAAACAAGCTGTTTGGAAGAAAAAGAGGAGTGAAGAAAGCTCGGGAAGCTCAAGAGGAAAGGGTGGAGACAAGAAAGGAAAGCAGACGGCCACCTACTCCAACCGTACCAACTCAAGGTGCAAGAAGTGCGGCGGATTTCATAGGGGAGAGTGCTTGAAAGGAAAAGGAGTTTGTTTCATTTGCCAGAAGCCTGACCACATGGCTTGGCAATGCCCAGAGAAGGATAAGAGCAGAGATGGACAAGCAAGGGCCCCAGTGAGGGGTAGAGTCTACAGCCTTGATGCAAAGAAGGCTGACAAATCCGACAACTTGGTGCAAGGTACGAGTCTTATTCATAATCAACAAGTGCACATCCTTTTTTATTCGGGTGCTACACATTCATTCATTTCGTTAGAATGTGCTCAACGGATGCAACTGCCCATTAGGGGACTTAATTATGAATTGATGGTCTCTATTCCTTCTGAGGGGAAGCTTAGTAACCATTTTATGTGTTCACCTGTGTACTTAAATTATCAAGATAAAGTCTTTTGTCTCGAATTGTATTTCCTTCCAATGAAAGGGTTGGAGATTATTTTGGGTATGGATTGGTTGCACTCTCACAAGGTCATTATTGATTGCGCCAACAAGACTATTCATGTGCCGGAGCGCGGATATGAGGTATACTACTCTAACCATCCCACTTTTGATGAAGAGAATTTAGCTAAATTTGATGATGGGCCTAGGTTTATAATTTTGTGTCTAGTAGCTACTAAGATGATTCTTGATATTAACTCTATATCAATTTTCCTAGACTATCCTGAAGTGTTTCCCAAAGACATTGACTCCTTGCTGCCTGAGCGGGAAATTGAATTTTCCATTGAATTAATTCCGGGGGTTGGACTAGTATCTAGAGCTCCTTACAGAATGGCCCCTGCCGAGTTAGCGGAAGTTAAGAAGCAAGTCAAGGACCTATTACAAAAGCAGTTTATCCGCCCAAGTGCCTCGCCATGGGGTGCCCCAGTGCTCCTAGTCAAGAAAAAAGACGGAAAGCTAAGAATGTGTGTGGACTACCGACAGCTAAACAAGCTTACGGTAAAGAACAAATACCCTCTCCCTCGAATTGATGATCTGTTGGACCAATTAGGAGGAGCTAAAGTATTTTCTAAGATTGATTTGCGATCGGGATACCATCAAATTCGAATTAAGCCAGAGGATATTCCCAAGACCGCTTTTAGGACCCGTTATGGTCATTATGAGTATTTGGTGGTACCATTCGGGTTGACTAACACGCCTGCAGTTTCCATGGACTATATGAACCGAATTTTCTATTCCAATTTGGATAAGTTTGTGGTGGTTTTTATTGACGACATTTTGGTCTATTCTAAAACGCCCGAAGAACATAAAGAGCACTTAAAAGTTGTGTTAGGAGTCTTAAAGGAGAAGCAATTGTATGCTAAACTGGAAAAGTGCGAGTTTTGGCTTGACAAAGTTCAGTTCCTTGGCCATGTGGTGAATAAAGATGGCGTGGTCATTGACCCCAGCAAGGTTGAAGCAGTACTGAAATGGGAAAGACCCACAAATGTCACCGAGATTCGGAGTTTTCTCGGGTTAGCTGGATATTACCGACAGTTCATTAAGGGGTTTTCACATATAGCCATTCCATTGAGTAAATTAACTCGGAAGGGAGATCCTTTTGAATGAGATTCTAAGTGTGAGGCAAGTTTTCAATTATTGAAGGAGAAGTTGACCTCAGCGCCGATGTTAGTCATACCAGATCCCTCCAAGAATTTTCAAGTTTACTGTGACGCATTGAAGCAAGGTTTAGGTTGTGTCCTTATGAAAGAGGGACAAGTGATAGCCTATGCTTCTAGGCAACTCAGGCCACATGAGGGCAATTACCCTACGCATGACTTGGAGCTAGCTGCTGTGGTATTTGCACTAAAAGTATGGAGGCACTATTTGTATGGCGTCACCTTTGAAGTGTTCAGTGACCACAAGAGCTTGAAGTACTTATTTGACCAGAAGGAATTGAACATGAGACAAAGCCGATGGATGGAGTTTTTGAAGGACTATGATTTCCAATTGAAATACCACCCAGGAAAGGCAAATGTTGTAGCCGATGCCTTGAGCCGGAAATCTCTGCATGTGTCTACCATGATGGTGCATGAATTTGAGCTTTTAGAGAGATTTAGAGACTTGAGGCTGAATGTAGTCTGTTGTGATGCCAATTTATCAGTGAACAAGGTGGATGTCAGGAATCTGCTTCGAGACCGAATACCGGAAGTGCAAAGGCACGATCCCGAGTTACAGGAACTCAAAGAGCAGCCAGAATTATCAATTTCTAGGGATGGGATGATCTTGTTCAGAGACAGGGTATGTGTTCCCAATAGTGACGAGATCAAAGATCTAATACTTAAGGAGAGCCACAACAGTCAGTACTCGGTGCATCCAGGTGCAACTAAGATGTATCAAGACATGAAGAAATCCTTTTGGTGGCCGGGTATGAAGCGTGACATTGCTAGTTTTGTAGCTCGATGTTTAACGTGTCAAAAGGTAAAGGTGGAGCATCAAAGGCCTTCTGGGCCACTTCAACCTTTGGAGATCCCAGAGTGGAAGTGGGAATCGATTGCAATGGACTTCGTAGTTGGGTTACCAAAGACCCCAGGTGGATATGATTCCATATGGGTAGTAATAGACCGATTAACGAAGTCTGCTCACTTTCTACCCGTCAGATCCAACTATACTGTAGAGAAGTATGCAAAGGTGTACCTTTAGGAGATTGTTCGGTTACACGGAGCACCACTCAGTATTGTATCGGACAGAGATTCGAAGTTCACCTCCAGATTTTGGGAAGCTCTACAAAGGGCCTTTGGAACTCAGTTACATTTGAGTACAGCGTATCACCCCCAGAAAGATGGACAATCAGAGAGAACGATTCAGACTCTGAAAGATATGCTTAGAGCATGCATCCTTGAGGAAGGAGGAGATTGGGGCAGATATCTACCATTGGTGGAATTTGCTTACAACAACAGTTATCATTCAAGCATCAGAATGGCTCCTTTCGAAGCATTGTATGGTAGGAAGTGTAGATCACCAATATGTTGGTACGAAACTGGGGAGAAAGTTCTCTTAGGGCCGGAATTAGTGCAAGAAACAATTGACAAGATCAGAAGAATCAAGGAGAAGTTAAAGGTAGCCCAAGATTAACAAAGAAGCTATGCGGATAAGAGGAGGAAAACACTAGAGTTTGAAGAAGGTGAACATGTATTCCTCAAAGTATCTCCTACCACAGTTGTGGGAAGATCCATGAAAGTAAAGAAACTCCAACCAAGATACGTCAGACCCTTCCAAATCTTGCAAAGGGTTGGGTCGGTGGCATACCAATTAGCTTTACCTCCGAACCTCTCAAACCTACACGATGTGTTTCATGTATCCCAAATCCGGAAATATGTACCGGACCCCTCCCATATCCTAAGTCCCGACAGGATCCAATTGAAATCCAACACGTCATACCAAGCCTAACCTATTGAAATCCTAGACCGCGGGGAGAAGATCTTGCAGAACAAGGTGATTGCATTGGTTAAGGTGCTATGGCAAAGCATCGATTCGTCAGAGATCGTTTGGGAAAAGGAACAAGACATGAAGGATGCCTACCCCGAGTTATTTTGACGACACATGTTAGTTCTTAATTTTGAGGACAAAATTATTTTAAGGGTGGAAGAGTTGTAACATCCCACAAATTCCCAAACTAGAGGTTGGTGCTCTTGAAGAGAATTTGGGAATTTAGGGGTTAAGTGGCAACTCTAACAAGTAAAAAGGGGAAGGACTAAGTAGAAAATTTCTGAAACATAAAAGGAGGGACTCATTTGCAAACAGAAGAAAATGTCAAAAATTGATAAAAAAGACTCCACCTCTCCCTCTCATTCTCCCACACCCTCTCACTCTTTCTCCCTTTTCTCATAATTTCATCTTCTTCCTCTCTTCTACTCTCCGAGGCATTATCCTCCAAGCCCAAATCATCAAACTTTCTCCATCAACTTTGACATTGGAGCTTTGGAGAGGACATTTCCAAGCTTTGGAACACCAAAAACGCATCAAGGTAAGACATGCATCCTCTCATTCTCTGTTTTGTGGGTTAAGCTCCATTTTAAGCAAATGGAATTTTGATCTTCAAATCCCACATGCATTCTCCTAAATGGGTCCTAATTAGTGTGAATGGCCCACATTTGTGAACCTTAGGGACCATCAAGCTCTATCTGGGAGGATTGAAGAGTTTGGGAAAACACTTGAAACAATAAGTGCTTAGGAACTTGAAGATTTGAGGTAACCCCACTGAACCCCAAACTAGACTAATTAGGAAGTAGAAATGGTATGAGGTTTGATTCTGAGCTATGGTGAAATGTGTGATAGAAATAGGTTTGGACTTGTGAAATCTGAGAATTTTGGTCTTGACTGAATTTGAAGTGTTTTGTATTACATGTTTGTGTGAATTCAAATTGTATGTGTTGATTGATGTATTGTTGATTTATGATGGATGAAATTGGTATTTGAAACCTTGCTTGGTATTAAAAATTTCGTGTGCTTGGTCCTGAATATGAGCCATGTGAGTTTGTTAGAAAACAGGGTGAATTTTGGATCAAAATGTGAGTTTTCTGCAGTAACTTGGGTGTGAATTTCGAATATATTTTCATAAGATTTTACCATTATGGTATTCACAAGAGTTGTAGACGATCCTCTTAGCTTTCAAATTCTTTAGGTTTCACTCAATTTGAAGGTGTACAACTCTAGTTGTGGCCAAATTAGTGAGACACGGTTTGTATTTCATGTCTGTTCTGTTAAGTGTACATCCATGTTAAAGATTGCTGTTTTTGACAATTAAATTTTTAGAACTGGGTTTTTGGTCTTCACAAGAGTTGTAGATAATCCTCTTATCTTTCAAATGCTTTTGATCTCACTCAATTTGGAGGTCTCCAACTCAAGTTATGGCAAATATACCATTAGAGCGCGTTGCAGAAAAAAATGGTTCTGTGATGAATTCGCGGCAGCGAATTTTTAGCTGTACTTTCTGTGTCATTTTCGCGGCAGCGAAAAATTTAGCGGCGGCGAAAATAACCCAGAATAGGACTCTTTGTTTTCACCTCCAAAATGCCATATACCCTTCAAATAGGTCATTTCTAGGGTAATAATGATCAAAATAGGTTATAATGTCTTCAAAAACCATAATAGGGATCGTGAAAATGTATGATTGATTGTTGTAATGAAAATGTATGATTGATTGTTGAATGAAAATGTATGAAAACTTGTGAAACGAATATAAATGATAAGACAAGCTTTCCCCCTTCAACGAATGTTGAGTAAGTGGGTTGATTCCCACCGGTTACACACCGGGTAAGCGGACAAGCATGAAAAGATTGATAATGTAGGGTCTCCCAATGAACGGGGTAAGATGACCTGAACTAGTAGGGTTGCCCGGTGACCGGGAAGATGGCCCGAATGAAAGGACTATCCCGATGAATGGGGTAAGATAGTCCGGCAATTGATCATGGTAGGGACGCTTGCCGTGATCCCATGATTGAGCTCAAGCGCGCGTTACTGCCATGCGCCTAGGGAGGAGTCTTGTGCACGAGGCTTCCGTAAAAGACTAAAGAAAAGAAATGAATTAATTATGATAATGAAAGATCATGGCATGCATAAATTTATACTTATCATTACATGCATTGAGTGTGAATATGTTGCATTTGATTGATTGTGTGTGATAGGAACCAAATGGGGTGTTTTTCCAGTTAAACTGACTGTAATATGGTATAAAAGTATTTTCAAAATATCGGGGGTTAGTGCTTGAAGACCCATTCCCTTAGCCATATAGTATTTTGAATATTTGATATGTATTTTGGGGTAGCCAACCCTTCCCTATAACACGCTCATTGGCTACCGTTATTGGACGTATTTCTGTAGCATGTAGTAGATATTTAATCTTATTATCTTTCCCTATGGACTTATGTATTTTGATAGGGCCTATGATAGCGCATTAGACTAAGCACTATGTAACTCATGTAGGTGAACTATCTATGATGTATATTACTTGGCAAATGTTTTTCAAAAAAAAAAACTTAGCCTTAAATTTTGTTCGGTGTTACATAAATTCAGCTAGAAACTTCATGGTGAACATTGATGTCAAAAAATCAAATAATTTAATCAATTTAAAATATGAGTTTTCTTTTTTAAAGTAAAAAAACACCCTATATTTCAAGTCTATAGTACACGATTTCTACACACAAATGTTGCAATTTTAAAAATATAAAAAATTGTGTAAATTAAGCTAGAAACTTCACGGTAAACAATACATTGATTTCAAAAGAAATTAAATAATTTAATAAATTTAAAATATGCGCTTTCATTTTTTTAGTATAAAACACCCTACTTTTTAAGTGTATAATACACGATTACTAGAAACAAATGTTGATATTTTAAAAATATAAAAATATAAGTGTAAATTAAGCTAGAAACTTCATGATGAAAAGTACATTGTTGTCAAAAAAATAATATAATTTAACAAATTTAAAATATGCGTTTTTATTTTTAAAGTCAAAAACATCCTATATTTCAAGTCTATAGTACACGATTTCGACAAACAAATGTTGCAATTTTAAAAATATAAAAAATTGTGTAAATTAAGCTAGAAACTTCATGGTGAAAAATACATTGATGTCAAAAAATCAAATAATTTAATAAATTTAAAATATGCCTTTTCTTTTTTAAAGTAAAAAACACCCTATATTTCAAGTCTATAATACACGATTTGTACAAACAAATGTTGCAATTTTTAAAATTTAAAAAATTGTGTAAATTAAGCTAGAAACTTCATGGTAAACCATACATTGATTTCAAAAAAAATTAAAAAATTTAATAAATTTAAAATATGCATTTTCATTTTTTAGTAAAAAGCACCCTACTTTTCAAGTGTATAGTACACGATTACTAGAAACATATGTTGATATTTTAAAAATATAAAAAAAATAAGTGTAAATTAAGCTAGAAACTTCATGATGAAATCTACATTGTTGTCAAAAAATTAAAATAATTTAATAAATTTAAAAAATGCGTTTTCATTTTTAAAGTAAAAAACATCTTATATTTCAAGTCTATAGTACACGATTTCTACAAACAACTATTGCAATTTTAAAAATATAAAAAATTGTGTAAATTAAGGTAGAAACTTCATGGTAAACAATACATTGATTTCAAAAAAAATTAAATAATTTACTAAACTTAAAATATGCATTTTCAAATTTTTAGTAAAAAACACCCTATATTTCAAGTCTGTAGTACACGATTTCTGCAAACAAATGTTGCAATTTTGAAAATATAAAAAATTGTGTAAATTAAGCTAGAAACTTGATGATAAATGATACATTGAATTAAAAAAGAATCAAATAATTTAATAAATTTAAAATATGCGTTTTAATTTTTTTAGTAAAAAACACCCTACCTTTCAAGTGTATAGTACACGATTTCTAGAAACAAATGTTTATATTTTAAAAATATAAAAAATAGTGTAAACTAAGCTAGAAACTTCATGGTCAAAAATATATTGTTGTCCAAAAAATTAAATAATTTAATAAATTTAAAATATGCATTTTAATTTTTTTAGTAAAAAACACACTATTTTTCAAGTGTATAGTACAAGATTTATAGAAACAAATGTTGATATTTTAAAAATACAAAAAATAGTGTAAATTAAGCTAGAAACTTGATGACGAAAAATACATTGTTGTTAAAGAAATCAAATAATTGAATAAAATTTAAAATATGCGTTTTCATTTTTAAAGTAAAAAATACCCTATATTTCAAGTCTACACTACACGATTTCTACAAACAAATGTTGCAATTTTAAAAATATAAAAAATTGTGTAAATTAAGCTAGAAATTTCATGGTAAACAATACATTGTTGTCAAAAAATCAAAAAATTTAATAAATTTAAAAGATGCGTTTTGATTTTTAAAGTAAAAAACACCTTATTTTTCAAGTATAAAGTACACGATTTCTAGAAACTAGTGTTGATATTTTAAAAATATAAAAAATACTGTAAATTAAGCTAGAAACTTCATGGTGAAAAATAAATTGTTGTCAAAAAAATCAAATAATTTAATAAATTTAAAATATGTGTTTTGTTTTATAAAGTAAAAAACACCCTATATTTCAAGTCTATGGTACACAATTAGTACAAACAAATGTCGCAATATTAAAAATATAAAAAATTGTGTAAATTAAGCTAGAAACTTCATGGTGAAAAATAAATTGTTTTCAAAAAAATCAAATAATTTAATAAATTTAAAATATGCGTTTTCATTTTTAAAGTAAAAAACACCCAATATTTCAAGTCTATAGTACACGATTTCTACAAACAAATGTTACAATTTTAAAAATATAAAAAATTGTGTAAATTAAGCTAGAAAATTCATGGTAAACTATAAGTTGTGGTAAAAAAATCAAATAATTTAACAAATTTAAAATTTGCAGTTTTCGTTTTTTTTGTAAAAAACACACTATGTTTTAAGTGTATAGTACACGATTATTAGAAACAAATGTTGATATTTTAAAAATATAAAAATAAGTGTAACATAAGCTAAAGACATCATGGTGAACAATACATTGATGTCAAAAAATCAAATAATTTAATAAATTTAAAATATGTGTTTTCATTTTTAAAATAAAAAACACCCTATATTTCAAGTCTATAGTACATGATTTCTACAAACAAATGTTGCAATTTTAAAAATATAAAAAATTGTGTAAATTAAGTTAGAATTTTCATGGTAAACAATACATTGTTTTGAAAAATTAAATAATTTAATAAATTTAAAATATACTTTTTCACTTTTTTAGTAAAAAACACCCTACTTTTCAAGTGTATAGTATACGATTTCTACAAACAAATGTTGATTTTTTAAAAGTATAAAAAAATAGTGTAAATTAAGCTTGAAACTTCATGACAAAAACTAAATTGTTGTCAAAAAAATCAAATAATTTAATAAAATTAAAATATACGTTTTCATTTTTTAATAAAAAACACTATTTTTCAAGTATATAGTACACGATTTCTAGAAACAAATGTCGATATTTTAAAAATATAAAAAATAGTATAAATTAAAATAGAAACTTCTTGGTAAACTATACATTGTTGTCAATAAAAGAAAATAATTTAAAAAATTTAAAATATTCGTTTTCATTTTTTTAGTAAAAAACACATTATTTTTCAAGTGTATATAGTACACGATTTCTAGAAACAAATGTTGATATTATAAAAATATAAAAAAATATGTGTAAATTAAGCTAGAAACTTCATGGTGAACAATACACTGTTGTAAAAAAAATCAAATAATTTAATAAAATTAAAATATGCATTTTCATTTTTAAAGTTAAAAACACCCTATATTTCAAGTCTATAGTACACAATTTGTACAAACAAATGTTGCATTTTTCGAAATATAAAAAATTGTGTAACTTAAGCTAGAAACTTCATGGTAAACAATATATTGTTGTTCAAAAAATCAAATTATTTAATAAACTTAAAATATGCGTTTTCATTTTTAAAGTTAAAAACACCCTATATTTCAAGTCTATAGTACACAATTTGTACAAACAAATGTTGTATTTTTAGAAATATAAAAAATTGTGTAACTTAAGCTAGAAACTTCATGGTAAACAATATATTGTTGTTCAAAAAATAAAATAATTTAATAAACTTAAAATATGCGTTTTCATTTTTTAAGTAAAAAACACCCTATATTTCAAGTCTTTAGTACACGATTTCTACAAACAAATAAATATATAAAAAATTGTGTAAATTAAGCTAGAAACTTCAAGGTAAACAATATATTGTTATTAATAAAATCAAATAATTTAATAAACTTAAAATATGCGTTTTCATTTTTAAACTAAAAGACAACCTACATTTCAACTCTATAGTACACAATTTCTACAAACAAATTTTGCAATTTTAAGAATATGAAAAATTGGGTAAATTCAGCTAGAAACTTCATGGTAAACAATACATTGTTGTCAAAAAAATAAAATAATTTAATAAATTAAAAATATGCCTTTCCATTTTTTTAGTAAAAAACACAATATTTTTCAAGTGTATAATACACGATTTCTAGAAACAAATGTTGATATTTTAAAAATATTAAAAATAGTGTAAATTAAGCTAGAAACTTCATGGTAAACTATTCATTGTTGTCAATAAAATAAAATAATTTAAAAATTTTAAAATATGCATTTTAATTTTTATAGTAAAAAACACATTATTTTTCAACTCTATAGTACACGATTTCTAGAAACAAATTTTGATATTTTAAAAATATAAAAAATATTTGTAAATTAATCTAGAAACTTCATGGTGAACAATATACTATTTTCAAAAAAATATAATAATTTAATAAAATTAAGATATGCGCTTTCATTTTTAAAGTAAAAAACACCCTATATTTCAAGTCTATAGTAAACGATTTTTACAAACAAATGTTGCAATTTTAAAAATATAAAAAATTGTGTAAATTAAACTAGAAACTTCATGGTAAACAATATATTGTTGTTTAAAAAATCAAATAATTTAATAAACTTAAAATATGCGTTTTCATTTTTAAAGTAAAAAACACCCTATATTTCAAGTCTATATTACACGATTTCTAAAAACAAATGTTGCAATTTTAAATATATAAAAAATTGTGTAAATTAAGCTTGAAACTTCATGGTAAATAATACATTGTTGTCAAAAAAAATAAAAAAATTTAATAAATTAAAAATATGCGTTTTCATTTTTAAAGTGAAAAACACCCTATATTTCAGTGTATAGTACACGATTTCTACAAACAAATGTTGCAATTTTAAATATATAAAAAATTGTGTAAATTAAGCTAGAAACTTAATGGTAAACAATATATTGTTGTTAACAAAATCAAATAATTTAATAAACTTAAAATATGCGTTTTAATTTTTAAAGTAAAAAACACCCTATATTTCAAGTCTATAGTTCACGATTTGTACAAAGTAATGTTATAATTTTAAAAATATAAAAATTGTGTAAATTAAGCTAAAAACTTCATGGTAAACTATACATTGTGGTTAAAAAAATTAAATAATTTAATAAATTTAAAATATGCGTTTTTATTTTTTGAGTATTAAACACCCTACTTTTCAAGTGTATAGTACACGATTTCTAGAAACAAATGTTGATATTTTAAAAATATAAAAAAATATTGTAAATTAAGCTAGAAACTTAATGATGAAAAATACATTGTTGTCAAAATAATAAAATAATTTAATAAATTTAAGATATGCGTTTTAATTTTTAAAGTAAAAAACACCCTATATTTCATGTCTATAGTACACGATTTGTAAAAACAAATGTTGCAATTTTGTAAATATAAAAATTTGTGTAAATTAAGCTAGAAACTTCATGGTAAACAATACATTTTTTTTAAAAAAATCAAATAATATAAAAAATTAAAACTATGCGTTTTCATTTTTTAGTAAAAACACTATTTTTCAAGTGTATAGTACACGATTTCTAGAAACAAATGTTGATATTTTAAAAATATTAAAAAAATATTGTAAATTAAGCTAGAAACTTCATGATGAAAAATACATTCTTGTCAAAAAAATTAAATAATTTAATAAATTTAAATATGTGTTTTAATTTTTAATGTAAAAAACACCTTATATTTCAAGTCTATAGTACAAGATTTCTAAAAACAAATGTTGCAATTTTAAAAATATAAAAAATTGTGTAAATTAAGCTAGAAACTTCATGGTAAACAATACATTATTGTTAAAAAAATCAAATAATTTAATAAATTAAAAATATGCGTTATCATTTTTTTAGTAAAAAACACACTATTTTTCAAGTGTATAGTACACGATTTCTAGAAACAAATGTTGATATTTCTAAAAATATAAAAAAAAAATAGTGTAAATTAAGCTAGAAAGTTCATGGTGAACAATACATTGTTGACAGAAAAATCAATTAAATTAATAAATTTAAAATATGCGTTTTCATTTTTAAAGTAAAAAACACCTTATATTTCAAGTCTATAGTACACGATTTCTACAAACAAATGTTGCAATTTTAAAAATATAAAAAATAGTGTAAATTAAACTAGAAAATCATGGTGAACAACATATTCTTGAAAAAAAAGTAAAAATAATTTAATAAAATTAAAATATGCGTTTTCATTTTTAAAGTAAAAATTACCCTATATATCAAGTCTATAGTACACGATTTTTACAAACAAATGTTGCAATTTTAAAATCTAAAAAATTGTGTAAATTAAGCTTGAAACTTCATGGTAAAGAATACATTGTTGTCAAAAAAATTAAATAATTTAAAAAATTTAAAATATGTGTTTTCATTTTTAAATTAAAACACACCCTATATTTCAAGTCTATAGTACGTGATTTCTACAAACAAATGTTGTAATTTTAAAAATATAAAAAATTTGTGCAAATTAAACTAGAAACTTCATGGTAAACAATATATTGTTGTTAAAAAAATCAAATAATTTAATAAATTTAAAATATATGTTTTCATTTTTAAAGTAAAAAACACATTATATTTCAAGTCTATAGTGCACGATTTCTACAAACAAATGTTTCAATTTAAAATATATAAAAAATTGTGTAAATTAAGCTAGAAACTTCATGGTAATCTATACATTGTTGTAACACCTTAGTTTTTGAATCCCTTTTTTTTTCCAAAACACTAGTGGAAGCTAAATTCTAATTTACAATAATTAATAATAATAATAATTACAACCCTTTCAATTTATATCGATTCCTATACAGCTGAACAAATTAACATATGAACTTGAGGCTTAGGTTCACCATGTGTGGCTATACCTAAGAAAAGCCCACAACTCATCGCATCTGTGGCTTTCGCTTCACAATCTTCTGATACCTGCGATATGGTAACCGTCAGTTATATGTAAACATATAACTGAGTAACCCCCAGCATTTTTTAAAACAGTTTTATACCATATCGCAGCCAGTCTAACTAGAAAACACCTCATTTAATCCCTAACACGCAATTCAATCCATAATCAATGAAACAACTCATACATAATGCATGCTATGACAATTATGGATGTATGCATTCCATGATCTTTCATTAACATACTTAATTCTTTTCTTTTCTTGAATCTTTTATGGAAGCCTCGTGCACTAGACTTCCCCAAGCGCGTGCCAGTAACGCAAGGTTGAGCTGAAAACTAGGACCACAGCAAGCGTCCCTACCGTGATCAAACTGGCTGCCAAGCTATCTTGACCTCGTTCATTGGGAATAGCCCAGGACTTTGACCCGTTCATTGGGATAGTCCTTTCTCGAGCCATCTTCCTGGTCACCGGACAACCCTACTAGTTCAAGTCATCTTACCCCGTTCATTGGGAGACCCTACATTCTCAATCTTTTCATGCTTGTCCGCTTACCTGGTGTCTAACCGGTGGGATTCAACCCGCTTACTCAACATCTGTTGATGGGGGAAAGCTTAAACTTGTCTTTAAATTTCATTTTCATTTCACATAAAATGTTATCATGCATTTCACATAGAATGTTATCATGCATTTCACATTCAACTCATATCATTTGCATACAACATTCATCATTCATCATTTATGACATTACAATTTCAATAATCACTAATTAAATTACTTTCAATCCATGTCATAAAACTATACTTATCCTAATCATTTCATGACCCTAATACACGTTACTAAGTCATATGGACCTATTTACATTGATTCTAACCCTAGAAATAGTCTATTAGGGTCCACAATGCATTTTGGAGTCTAAAACAGGTTAAGGAGGTACAGAGCACTGGCACTTGAGCGCCCATTTTGGCGCTCGAGCGCCAGGCAACGTTTTTCCACCGCCAGAAATTTCATCTTGGCTGTTGAGCCCCAATCCTGGCACTTGAGCGCCAGACATCCATTTGTCACTGCCAGAAGTTTTGTCCTGGCGCTCGAGCCCCAGCGACAGATGACAGCTTTTTGCAAATTTAACTAAAAACTCAGTTTCTTTCCTTTCAACCTCCTTCCTTGACCCCATTTTCACTTCCAAAACACTACCCACATTATGGCACAACAAATTCACACATATGCAATCAAATTATCAGAAATCAAGTGCACATTAGCATGATTCAAACATAAATGCTTCATTCATTCCATCTCACATCAAAATCACAAGACACAATTTCAACACATACACACATTGTTTCTCAATTCACACTACTACATCAAATTATGTCAACAAGGAAAACTCTCACACTTCACTTTCATTGCCACAATAGTTTCCAAAATAACCTACAGGCATCAAACTAAATTATCCCACTTAACAAGTCTAATCCTAATCATCATACATTCCACAAATTGTCAATAGTCAAGCCACATGCATCAAATCCCAATTCATTTAACATTATGATTTCAAACACATTCCTATAACATATTTCATATTAGCTCAAAATCAAGTCATATATCATTTTCTATTCCTTATCTTGCCTAAGTTTGGGGTTTAGTGGGGTTTTCAACTTGAGTTCCAAATATCCTTGTTTTCTCCAAATGCACCCAAGAACCCTAACTTTCCCAAATGACTTGCAAATCCCTAATACTCACAAATGCAAGCTATTAGCACCCATTAGGACTCAATTTCAAGCTTGCATGTTAGAAGTTGGAGTTGGGAAATCATCTACCCTAATATAGGGCTTTACCAAGAGTGAGGGAGAAGGGAAATGCATGGCTTAACTAGGTGCCCCAATAGCTTCTCCAAGCTCCAATGGACAAGATTGATGAAGGAACCCTCTTGATTTTCGCTTGAAGGCCAAACCCTAGGAGAGTATAAGATGGGAAGAAGATGAACTTGTGAAGTGTGGAATGAGAGGGAGAAAGGGGCGAGAATGAGAGTGGAGTAAAAGGGCTTACATGTCCAATTAAAGAGAAGAATTACCTTCCTTATGACTTGGTGATGATGATTTCTTAAGGAAACATCATGGAATTGAGGTCCTATGGTGAGATTGATCAAGAACTTAGTAGAGGGTTTGAGGAGAGGATGAAGAATTAGAGAGAAGACCATGGTCATTGTGTGGGCTGAAATGAGAGGGGGAGAAGGGGAAGTGAGGGTTTTGCCTCACTTAACTAGTTTCTAAATCTTGCTAAGTGGTCCCTCATGGCACTTTATAAAATTGCAACC
Organism: Cyamopsis tetragonoloba; assembly: GCA_037177725.1. Taxonomy (NCBI): domain Eukaryota; kingdom Viridiplantae; phylum Streptophyta; class Magnoliopsida; order Fabales; family Fabaceae; genus Cyamopsis; species Cyamopsis tetragonoloba. Next base: position 50,465,587 of record CM074125.1, read on the forward strand.
TAGTCCTTCCCTCTAATTTCTTAAGGATTGCAACCAAATCCTTAAATCCCCATTTTGTTATAAAAAAACCAATAGATCTTTCTAGGAAATTTATGGGATGTTACAATTGTTGTCAAAAAAATCAAATAATTTAAAAAATTTAAAATATGCGTTTTCATTTTTTTAGTAAAACACACTATATTTTAAAGTGTTACACGATTTCTAGAAACAAATGTTGATATTCTAAAAATATAGAAAATAGTGTAAATTAAGCTAGAAACTTCTTGTGAACAATACATTGTTGTAAAAAAATCAAATAATTTAATGAATTTAAAATATGCATTTTGGTTTTTAAAGTAAAAAACACCCTATTTTTCAACAGTAAAGTACACGATTTCTAGAAACAAATGTTGATATTTTAAAAATATAAAAAAATAGTGTAAATTAAGCTAGAAACTTCATGGTGAACAATACATTGTTGTCAAAAAAATCAAATTATTTAATAAATTTAAAATATGCGTTTTGATTTTTAAAGTAACAAACACCATATATTTCTAGTCTATAATACATGATTTCTACAAACAAATGTTACAATTTTAAAAATATAAAAAATTGTGTAAATTAAGCTAGAAACTTCATGGTAAACAATACATTGTTGTTAAAAATTTCAAATAATTTAATAAATTAAAAATATGCGTTTTCATTTTTTAGTAAAAAACACAATATTTTTCAGGTGTATAGTACACGATTTCTAGAAACAAATGTTGATATTTTAAAAATATAAAAAAAGAATTAAGCTAGAAAATCATGGTGAACAATACATTGTTAACAAAAAAATCAAATTATTTAATAAATTTAAAATATGCGTTTTCATTTTTAAAGTAAAAAACACTCTATATTTCTTGTCTATAGTACACGATTTCTACAAACAAATGTTACAATTTTAAAAATATAAAAAATTGTGTAAATTAAGCTAGAAACTTCATGGTAAACAATACATTGTTGTTAAAAAAATCCAATAATTTAATAAATTTTAAAAATATGCGTTTTCATTTTTTTAGTAAAAAACACAATATTTTTTAAGTGTATAGTACACGATTTCAAGAAACAAATGTTGATATTTTAAAAATATAAAAAAAGAATTAAGCTAGAAAATCAAGGTGAACAATACATTGTTGACAAAAAAATCAAATTATTTAATAAATTTAAAATATGCGTTTTGATTTTTAAAGTAAAAAACACCATATATTTCTAGTCTATATAGTACACGATTTCTACAAACAAATGTTGCAATTTTAAAAATATAAAAAATTATGTAAATTAAGCTAGAAACTTCATGGTAAACAATACATTTTTGTTAAAAAAATTCAAATAATTTAATAAATTAAAAATATGTGTTTTCATTTTTTTAGTAAAAAACACAATATTTTTCAAGTGTATAGTACACGATTTCTAGAAACAAATGTTGATATTTTAAAAATATAAAAAAACAATTAAGCTAGAAAATCAAGGTGAACAATACATTGTTGACAAAAAAATAAAATTATTTAATAAATTTAAAATATGCGTTTTCATTTTTCAAGTAAAAAACACTCTATATTTCTTGTAGTACACGATTTCTACAAACAAATGTTGCAATTTTAAAAATATAAAAAATTGTGTAAATTAAGCTAGAAACTTCATGGTAAACAATACATTGTTGTTAAAAAATGAAATAATTTAATAAATTAAAAATATGCGTTTTCATTTTTTTAGTAAAAAACCCAACATTTTTCTAGTGTTACACGATTTTTAGAAACAAATTTTGATGTTTCAAAAATATAAAAAAAGAGTGTAAATTAAGCTAGAAAATCATGGTGAACAATACATTGTTGACAAAAAAATTAAATTGTTTAATAAATTCAAAATATGCGTTTTCATTTTTTTAGTAAAAAGCACTATTTTTCAAGTGTAGAGTACACGATTTCTAGAAACAAATGTTGATATTTTAAAAATATAAAAAAACAGTGTAAATTAAGCTAGAAAATTCATGGTGAACAATACATTGTTGAGAAAAAATCAAATAATTTAATTAATTTAAAATATGCGTTTTAAGTTTTTTAGTTAAAAACACCCTATTTTTCAACTGTATAGTACACAATTTCTAGAAACAAAAGTTGATCTTTTAAAAATATAAAAAAAGAGTGTAAATTAAGCTATAAACTTCATGGTGAACAATATATTGTTGTCAAAACAATCAAATAATTTAATAAATTTAAAACATGCGTTTTGATTTTAAAAGTAAAAAACACCCTATATTTTTAGTCTATAGTACACGGTTTCTACAAACAAATGTTGCAATTTTAAAAATATTAAAAATTGGGTAAATTAAGCTAGAAACTTCATGGTAAACAATACATTGTTGTTAAAAAATCAAATAATTTAATAAATTTTAAAAATATGCGTTTTCATTTTTTTAGTAAAAAAACACAATATTTTTTAAGTGTATAGTACACGATTTCTAGAAACAAATGTTGATATTTTAAAAATATAAAAAAAGAGATTAAATTAAGATAGAAAATCATGGTGAACAATACATTGTTCACATAAAAATCAAATTATTTAAGAAATTAAAAATATGCGTTTTCATTTTTATAGTGAAAAACACTATTTTTCAAGTGTATAGTACACTATTTCTAGAAACAAATGTTGATATTTTAAAAGTATAGAAAAAGAGTATAAATTAAGCTATAAATTTCATCGCGAACAATATACTGTTGTCAAAAAAATCAAATAATATAATAAATTTAAAATATACGTTTTGATTTTTAAAGTAAAAACCACACTATATTTCTAGTCGATAGTACACAATTTCTACAAACAAATGTTGCAATTTTAAAAATATAAAAAATTGTGTAAATTATGCTAGAAACTTGATGGTAAACAATACATTGATGTTAAAAAAATCAAATAATTTAATAAATTTTAAAAATATGCGTTTTCATTTTTTTAGTAAAAAACACAATATTATTCAAGTGTATAGTACACGATTTCTAGAAACAAATGTTGGTATTTTAAAATATAAAAAAAGAGTGTAAATTAAGCTAGAAAATCATGGTGAACAATACATTATTTACAAAAAAATTAAATTATTGAATAAATTAAAAATATGCATTTTCATTTTTAAAGTAAAAAATACCCTATATTTCTAGTTTATAGTACACGATTTCTACAAACAATTGTTGCAATTTTAAAAATATAAAAAATTATGTTAATTAAGCTAGAAACTTGATGGTAAACAATACATTGTTGTTAAAAAAATCCAATAATTTAATAAATTTTAAAAATAAGCGTTTTCATTTTTTTAGTAAAAAACACAATATTTTTTAAGTGTATGGTACACGATTTCTAGAAACAAATGTTGATATTTTAAAAATATAAAAAAAGAATTAAGCTAGAAAATCAAGGTGAACAATACATTGTTGAAAAAATAAATAAAATTATTTAATAAATTTAAAATATGCGTTTTGATTTTTAAAGTAAAAAACACCATATATTTCTAGTCTGTAATACATGATTTCTACAAACAAATGTTACAATTTTAAAAATATAAAAAATTGTGTAAATTAAGCTAGAAACTTCATGGTAAACAATACATTGTTGTTAAAAAATGAAATAATTTAATAAATTAAAAATATGCGTTTTCATTTTTTTAGTAAAAGACCCAACATTTTTCTAGTGTTACACGATTTTTAGAAACAAATTTTGATGTTTCAAAAATATAAAAAAAGAGTGTAAATTAAGCTAGAAAATCATGGTGAACAATACATTGTTGACAAAAAAATTAAATTGTTTAATAAATTCAAAATATGCGTTTTCATTTTTTTAGTAAAAAGCACTATTTTTCAAGTGTAGAGTACACGATTTCTAGAAACAAATGTTGATATTTTAAAAATATAAAAAAACAGTGTAAATTAAGCTAGAAAATTCATGGTGAACAATACATTGTTGAGAAAAAATCAAATAATTTAATTAATTTAAAATATGCGTTTTAAGTTTTTTAGTTAAAAACACCCTATTTTTCAACTGTATAGTACACGATTTCTAGAAACAAAAGTTGATCTTTTAAAAATATAAAAAAAGAGTGTAAATTAAGCTATAAACTTCATGGTGAACAATATATTGTTGTCAAAACAATCAAATAATTTAATAAATTTAAAACATGCGTTTTGATTTTAAAAGTAAAAAACACCCTATATTTTTAGTCTATAGTACACGGTTTCTACAAACAAATGTTGCAATTTTAAAAATATTAAAAATTGGGTAAATTAAGCTAGAAACTTCATGGTAAACAATACATTGTTGTTAAAAAATCAAATACTTTAATAAATTTTAAAAATATGCGTTTTCATTTTTTTAGTAAAAAAACACAATATTTTTTAAGTGTATAGTACACGATTTCTAGAAACAAATGTTGATATTTTAAAATTATAAAAAAAGAGATTAAATTAAGATAGAAAATCATGGTGAACAATACATTGTTCACATAAAAATCAAATTATTTAAGAAATTAAAAATATGCGTTTTCATTTTTATAGTGAAAAACACTATTTTTCAAGTGTATAGTACACTATTTCTAGAAACAAATGTTGATATTTTAAAAGTATAGAAAAAGAGTATAAATTAAGCTATAAATTTCATCGTGAACAATATACTGTTGTCAAAAAAATCAAATAATATAATAAATTTAAAATATACGTTTTGATTTTTAAAGTAAAAACCACACTATATTTCTAGTCGATAGTACACAATTTCTACAAACAAATGTTGCAATTTTAAAAATATAAAAAATTGTGTAAATTATGCTAGAAACTTGATGGTAAACAATACATTGATGTTAAAAAAATCAAATAATTTAATAAATTTTAAAAATATGCGTTTTCATTTTTTTAGTAAAAAACACAATATTATTCAAGTGTATAGTACATGATTTCTAGAAACAAATGTTGGTATTTTAAAATATAAAAAAAGAGTGTAAATTAAGCTAGAAAATCATGGTGAACAATACATTATTTACAAAAAAATTAAATTATTGAATAAATTAAAAATATGCGTTTTCATTTTTAAAGTAAAAAATACCCTATATTTCTAGTTTATAGTACACGATTTCTACAAACAATTGTTGCAATTTTAAAAATATAAAAAATTATGTTAATTAAGCTAGAAACTTGATGGTAAACAATACATTGTTGTTAAAAAAATCCAATAATTTAATAAATTTTAAAAATAAGCGTTTTCATTTTTTTAGTATAAAACACAATATTTTTTAAGTGTATGGTACACGATTTCTAGAAACAAATGTTGATATTTTAAAAATATAAAAAAAGAATTAAGCTAGAAAATCAAGGTGAACAATACATTGTTGAAAAAAAAAATAAAATTATTTAATAAATTTAAAATATGCGTTTTGATTTTTAAAGTAAAAAACACCATATATTTCTAGTCTATAATACATGATTTCTACAAACAAATGTTACAATTTTAAAAATATAAAAAATTGTGTAAATTAAGCTAGAAACTTCATGGTAAACAATACATTGTTGTTAAAAAATGAAATAATTTAATAAATTAAAAATATGCGTTTTCATTTTTTTAGTAAAAAACCCAACATTTTTCTAGTGTTACACGATTTTTAGAAACAAATTTTGATGTTTCAAAAATATAAAAAAAGAGTGTAAATTAAGCTAGAAAATCATGGTGAACAATACATTGTTGACAAAAAAATTAAATTGTTTAATAAATTCAAAATATGCGTTTTCATTTTTTTAGTAAAAAGCACTATTTTTCAAGTGTAGAGTACACGATTTCTAGAAACAAATGTTGATATTTTAAAAATATAAAAAAACAGTGTAAATTAAGCTAGAAAATTCATGGTGAACAATACATTGTTGAGAAAAAATCAAATAATTTAATTAATTTAAAATATGCGTTTTAAGTTTTTTAGTTAAAAACACCCTATTTTTCAACTGTATAGTACACGATTTCTAGAAACAAAAGTTGATCTTTTAAAAATATAAAAAAAGAGTGTAAATTAAGCTATAAACTTCATGGTCAACAATATATTGTTGTCAAAACAATCAAATAATTTAATAAATTTAAAACATGCGTTTTGATTTTAAAAGTAAAAAGCACCCTAGATTTTTAGTCTATAGTACACGGTTTCTACAAACAAATGTTGCAATTTTAAAAATATTAAAAATTGGGTAAATTAAGCTAGAAACTTCATGGTAAACAATACATTGTTGTTAAAAAATCAAATAATTTAATAAATTTTAAAAATATGCGTTTTCATTTTTTTAGTAAAAAAACACAATATTTTTTAAGTGTATAGTACACGATTTCTAGAAACAAATGTTGATATTTTAAAAATATAAAAAAAGAGATTAAATTAAGATAGAAAATCATGGTGAACAATACATTGTTCACATAAAAATCAAATTATTTAAGAATTTAAAAATATGCGTTTTCATTTTTATAGTGAAAAACACTAATTTTCAAGTGTATAGTACACTATTTCTAGAAACAAATGTTGATATTTTAAAAGTATAGAAAAAGAGTATAAATTAAGCTATAAATTTCATCGTGAACAATATACTGTTGTCAAAAAAATCAAATAATATAATAAATTTAAAATATACGTTTTGATTTTTAAAGTAAAAACCACACTATATTTCTAGTCGATAGTACACAATTTCTACAAACAAATGTTGCAATTTTAAAAATATAAAAAATTGTGTAAATTATGCTAGAAACTTGATGGTAAACAATACATTGATGTTAAAAAAATCAAATAATTTAATAAATTTTAAAAATATGCGTTTTCATTTTTTTAGTAAAAAACACAATATTATTCAAGTGTATAGTACATGATTTCTAGAAACAAATGTTGGTATTTTAAAATATAAAAAAAGAGTGTAAATTAAGCTAGAAAATCATGGTGAACAATACATTATTTACAAAAAAATTAAATTATTGAATAAATTAAAAATATGCGTTTTCATTTTTAAAGTAAAAAATACCCTATATTTCTAGTTTATAGTACACGATTTCTACAAACAATTGTTGCAATTTTAAAAATATAAAAAATTATGTTAATTAAGCTAGAAACTTGATGGTAAACAATACATTGTTGTTAAAAAAATCCAATAATTTAATAAATTTTAAAAATAAGCGTTTTCATTTTTTTAGTAAAAAACACAATATTTTTTAAGTGTATGGTACACGATTTCTAGAAACAAATGTTGATATTTTAAAAATATAAAAAAAGAATTAAGCTAGAAAATCAAGGTGAACAATACATTGTTGAAAAAAAAAATTATTTAATAAATTTAAAATATGCGTTTTGATTTTTAAAGTGAAAAACACCATATATTTCTTGTCTATAATACTTGATTTCTACAAACAAATGTTACAATTTTAAAAATATAAAAAATTGTGTATATTAAGCTAGAAACTTCATGGTAAACAATACATTGTTGTTAAAGATTTCAAATAATTTAATAAATTAAAAATATGTGTTTTCCTTTTTTAGTAAAAAACACAATATTTTCAAGTGTATAGTACACGATTTCTAGAAACATATATTGATATTTTAAAAATATAAAAAAAGAATTAAGCTAGAAAATCATTGTGAACAATACATTGTTGACAAAAAAATCAAATTATTTAATAAATTTAAAATATGCGTTTTCATTTTGAAAGTAAAAAACACTCTATATTTCTTGTCTATAGTACACGATTTCTACAAACAAATGTTGCAATTTTAAAAATATAAAAAATTGTGTAAGTTAAGCTAGAAACTTCATGGTAAACAATACATTGTTGTTAAAAAAATCAAATAATTTAATAAATTAAAAATATGCGTTTTAATTTTTTTAGTAAAAAACCCAATATTTTTCAAGTGTATAGTACACGATTTGTTGATATTTTAAAGATATAAAAAAAAGAGTGTAAATTAAGCTAGAAAATCATGGTGAACAATACATTGTTGAAAAAAAAATCAAATTATTTAATAAATTCAAAATATGCGTTTTCATTTTTTTTGTAAAAAGCACTACTTTTCAAGTGTATAGTACACGATTTCTAGCAACAAATGTTGATATTTTAAAAATATAAAAAAAGAGTGTAAATTAAGCTAGAAAATTCATGGTGAACAATACATTGTTGACAAAAAATCAAATAATTTAATAAATTTAAAATATGCGTTTGAATTTTTTTACTTAAAAACACCGTATTTTTCAAGTGTATAGTAGACGATTTCTAGAAACAAATGTTGATATTTTAAAAATATAAAAAATAATTGTAAATTAAGGTAGAAACTTCATGGTGATCAATACATTGTGTTGCGGGTGGCATCAATTGTCCCGTGGCGGAGGCTATGTGGGCCAAGTCACTATCAAATCATGGCTTTTGGCCTAGTGGTAAGCGCTCGATCCAACACATTGTTGTCAAAAAAATCAAATAATTTAAAAAAATTAAAATATGCGTTTTTATTTTTAAAGTAAAAAACGCCCTATATTTCAAGTCTATAGTACACGATTTCTACAAACAAATGTTACAATTTTAAAAATATAAAAATTGTGTAAATTAAGCTAGAAACTTCATGGGAAACAATACATTGTTGTCAAAAAAATCAAATAATTGAATAAATTTAACATATTCCTTTTCATTTTTAAAGTAAAAAACACCTTATATTTTCTAGTCTATAGTACACGATTTCCAAAAACAAATGTTGCAATTTTAAAAATATCAAAATTTTGTAAATTAAGCTAGAAACTCCATGGTAAACAATACAAAGTTGTTAAAAAATCAAATAATTTATTAAATTAAAAACATGAATTTTCATTTTTTTAGTAAAAAACACAATATTTTTCAAGTGTATAGTACACGATTTCTAGAAACAAATGTTGATATTTTAAAAATATAAAAAATAGTGTAAAAGAAGCTAGAAAATTCATGGTAAACAATACATTATTTTCAAAAAAATCAAATTATTTAGTAAATTTAAAATATGCATTTTTATTTTTAAAATAAAAAACACCCTATTTTTCAAGTGTATAGTACACGATTTCTAGAAACAAAAGTTGATATTTTAAAAATATAAAAACAGAGTGTAAATTAAGCTATAAACTTCATGGTGACCAAAATATTGTTGTCAAAAAAATCAAATAATTTAATAAATTTAAAATATGCGTTTTGATTTTTAAAGTAAAAAACATCCTATATTTCAAGTCTATAGTACACGATTTCTACAAACAAATGTTGCAATTTTAAAAATATAAAAAATTGTGTTAATTAAGCAAGAAACTATATGGTAAACAATACATTGTTGTCAAAAAAATCAAATAATTTAATAAATTTTTAAAATATTTGTTTTCATTTTTTTAGTGAAAAACACAATATTTTTCAAGTGTATAGTACACGATTTCTAGAAACAAATGTTGATATTTTAAAAATATAAAAAAAGAGTGTAAATTAAGCTAGAAAATCATGGTGAACAATACATTGTTCACAAAAAAATCAAATTATTTAATAATTTAAAAATATTCGTTTTCATTTTTTTAGTAAGAAACACAATATTTTTCATGTGTATAGTACACGAGAAACAAATGTTGATATTTTAAAAGTATAAAAAAAGAGTGTAAATTAAGCTAAAAACTTCATGCTTAACAATATATTGTTGTCAAAAAAATAAATTAATTTAATAAATTTAAAATATGCATTTTGATTTTTAAAGTAAAAAACTTCCTATATTTCTAGTCTATAGTACACGATTTCTAAAGACAAATGTTACAATTTTAAAAATATAAAAAAATTGCGTAAATTAAGCTAGAAACTTCATGGTAAACAATACATTGTTGTTAAAAAAATCAAATAAGTTAATAAATTTTAAAATATGCGTTTTCATTTTTTTAGTAAAAACCACAATATTTTTCAAGTGTGTACACGATTTCTAGAAACAAATGTTGATATTTTAAAAATATAACAAAAGAGTGTAAATTAAGCTAGAAAATCATGGTGAAATATACATTGTTGACAAAAAAATCATATTATTGAATAAATTAAAAATATGCGTTTTCATTTTCAAAGTAAAAAATACCCTATATTTCTAGTCTATAGTACACGATTTCTACAAACAAATGTTGCAATTTTAAAAATATAAAAAATTGTGTAAATAAAGCTAAAAACTTCATGGTAAACAGTACATTGTTGTTAAAAATTTCAAATAATTTAATAATTTAAAAATATGCGTTTTCAATTTTTTAGTAAAAAACACAATATTTTTCAAGTGTATAGTACACGATTTCTAGAAACAAATTTTGATATTATAAAAATATAAAAAAATAGTGTAAATTAAGCTAGAAAGTTCATGGTGAACAATACATTGTTGACAAAAAAATCAAATTATTTAATAAATTAAAAATATGCGTTTTCATTTTTTTGGTAAAAACCACAATATTTTTCAACTGTATAGTACACGATTTATAGAAACAAATGTTGATATTTTAAAAATATAAAAAAAAAGTGTAAAAAAAGCTAGAAATTTCATCATGAACAAAACATTGTTGATAAAAAATCAAATAATTTAATAAATTTAAAATATGTGTTTTCATTTTTTTAGTTAAAAACACCATATTTTTCAAGTGTAGTACACGATTTCTAGAAACAAATGTTGCAATTTTAAAAATATAAAAAAAAGAGTGTAAATTAAGCTAGAAACTTCACGGTGAACAATACATTGTTGTCAAAAAACTCAAATAATTTAATAAATTTAAAATATGCGTATTCATCTTTAAAGTAAAAAACACCCTATATTTCAAATCTATAGTACACGATTTCTAAAATCAAATGTTGCAATTTTAAAAATATAAAAAATTGTGTAAATTATGCTAGAAACTTCATGCTAAACAATACATTGTTGTTAAGAAAATTGAATAATTTAATAAATTAAAAATATAAGTTTTCATTTTTTTAGTAAAAAACACAATACTTTTCAAGTGTATAGTACACGATTTCTAGAAACAAATGCTGATATTTTAACAATATAAAAAAATAGTGTAAATTAAGCTAGAAAATTCATGGTGAACAATACATTTTTGACAAAAAATCCAATAAGTTAATAAACTTAAAATATTCGTTTTCATTTTAAAAGTAACAAACACCCTATATTTCAAGTCTATAGTACGTGATTTCTACAAACAAATGTAACAATTTTAAAAATATAAAAAAAAATTAATTAAGCTAGAAACTTCATGGTAAACTATACATTGATTTCAAAAAAAATTAAATAATTTAATAAATTTAAAATATGTGTTTTCATTTTTAAAGTAAAAAACACCCTACTTTACAAGTGTATATTACACGATTTCTAGAAATAAATGTTGATATTTTAAAAATATAAAAAAATAATGTAAATTAAGCTAGAAACTTCATGATGAAAAATACATTGTTGTCAAAAAAATCAAATAATTTCATAAATTTAAAATATGCGTTTTCATTTTTCAAGTAATAAAAATCGTATATTTCTAGTCATCGTACACGATTTATAAAAACAAATGTTGCAATATAAAAAATTCTGTAAATTAAGCTAGAAATTTCATGGGAAACAATTTTTGTTAAAAAAATCAAATAATCTAATAAATTTAAAGTATGCCTTTTCATTTTTAAAGTAAAAAACAAACTATATTTCAAGTCTATAGTACACGATTTCTACAAAAAAGTGTTGCAATTTTAAAAATATAAAAAATTGTGAAAATTAAACGAGAAACTTAATGATAAACAATACATTGATTTCAAAAAAAATAAAATAATTTAATAAAATAGAAATATGTATTTTCATTTTTTTAGTAAAAAACCCCCTACTTTTCAAGTGTATAGTATACGATTTCTAGAAACAAATATTGATATTTTAAAAATATAAAAAAATATTTAAATTAAGCTATAAACTACATGATGAAAAATAAATTGTTGTCAAAAAAATAAAATAACTTAATAAATTTAAAATATGAGTTTTTCATTTTTTTTTGTTTAAAACACTCGATTTTTCAAGTGTATAGTACACGATTTCTACAAACAAATATTGTAATTTTGAAAATATTAAAAATTGTGTAAATTAAGCAAGAAACTTCATAGTAAACAATACATTCTTGTCAAAAAAATAAAATAATTTAATAAATAACAAATATGCATTTTCATTTTTTTTTGTAAAACACACTATTTTCAAGTGTAAAGTACATGATATCTAGAAACAAATATTGATATTCTAAAAATATAAAAAATAGTGTAAGCTAAGCTAGAAACCTCTTGGTGAACAATATATTGTTGTCAAAAAAATAAACTAATTTAATAAATTTAAAATATGCGTTATAATTTCTAAAGTAAAAAACACCCATTATTTCAAGTCCATAGTACACGATTTCTAAAAACAAATGTTGCAATTTTAAAAATATAAAAATTGTGTAAATTAAGCTAGAAACTTCATGGTAAATAATACATTCATTTAAAAAATTAAATAATTTAATAAATTTAAAATATGTGTTTTCATTTTTAAAGTAAAAAACACCCTATAATTCTAGTCTATAGTAAACGATTTCTACAAAAAAATGTCGCAATTTTAAAAATATAAAAAATTGTGTAAATTAAACTAGAAACTTCATGGTAAACAATACATTGTTGTTAAAAAATCAAATAATTCAATAAATTAAAAATATGCATTTTCATTTTTATAGTAAAAAACACACTACTTTTCAAGTGTATAGTACACGATTTCTAGAAACAAATGCTAATATTTTAAAAATATAAAAAAATAGTGTAAATTAAGCTAGAAAATTCATGGTGAACAATACATTGTTGACAAAAAATCAAATAACTTAATTAATTTAAAATATTTGTTTTCATTTTTTTTTGGTTAAAAACACTCGATTTTTCAAGTGTATAGTACACGATTTCTACAAACAAATGTTGCAATTTTGAAAATATTAAAAATTGTGTAAATTAAGCTAGAAACTTCATGGTAAACAATACATTGTTGTCAAAAAAAATAAAATAATTTAATAAATTAAAAATATGCATTTTCATTTTTTTAGTAAAAAACACACTATTTTCAAGTGTATAGTACACGATTTCTAGAAACAAATGTTGATATTCTAAAAATATAAAAAATAGTGTAAGCTAAGCTAGAAACCTCTTGGTGAACAATACATTGTTGTCAAAAAAAAACTAATTTAATAAATTTAAAATATGCGTTTTCATTTTTAATGTAAAAAACACCCTATATTTCAATTCTATAGTACACGATTTCTAAAAACAAATGTTGCAATTTTAAATATATAAAAATTGTGTAAATTAAGCTAGAAACTTCATGGTACATTCATTTAAAAAAATTAAATAATTTAATAAATTTAAAATATGCGTTTTCATTTTTAAAGCAAAAAACACCATATATTTCTAGTCTATAGTAAACGATTTCTACAAACAAATGTCGCAATTTTAAAAATATAAAAAATTGTGTAAATTAAGCTAGAAACTTCATGGTAAACAATACATTGTTGTTAAAAAAATCAAATAAATTAATAAATTAAAATTATGCGTTTTCATTTTTTTAGTAAAAAACACAATATTTTTCAAGTGTATAGTACACGATTTCTAGAAACAAATGTTGATATTTTAAAAATATTAAAAAATAGTTTAAATTAAGCTAGAAACTGCATGGTGAACAATACATTTTTGTCAAAAAAATCAAATAATTTAATAAATTAAAAATATTTGTTTTCATTTTTTTTTTGTTAAAAACACTCGATTTTTCAAGTGTATAGTACACGATTTCTACAAACAAATGTTGCAATTTTGAAAATAAAAAGTATTAGGTAAATTAAGCTAGAAACTTCATCGTAAATAATACATTGATTTAAAAAAAATAAATAATTTAATAAATTTAAAACATGTGTTTTCATTTTGAAAGTAAAAAACACTCTATATTTCAAATCTATAGTACACGATTTCTACAAACAAATGTTATAATTTTAAAAATATAAAAAATAGTGTAAATTAAGCTAGAAACTTCTTTGTGAACAATACATTGTTGTTAAAAAAATCAAATAATTTAATAAATTTAAATTTTGCGTTTTGATTTTTAAAGTAAACAATATCTTATTTTTCAACTGTATAGTACACGATTTCTAGAAACAAATGTTGATATTTTAAAAATAAATAAATAGTGTAAATTAAGCTAGAAACATGATCGTGAACAATACATTGTTGTTAAAAATACAACTAATTTAATAAATTTAAAATATGCGTTTTTATTTAAAGTAAAAAACACCATATATTTCAAGTCTATAATACATGATATCTACAAACAAATTTTGAAATTTTAAAAATATAAAAAATTATGTAAATTAAGCTAGAAACTTCATGGAAAACAATACAATGATTTAAAAAAATTAAATAGCTTAATAAATTTAAAATATACATTTTTATTTTTAAAGTAAAAAACACCCTATATTTCAAGTCTATGGTACATGATTTCTACAAACAAATGTTGCAATTTTAAAAATATAAAAAATTGTGAATATTAAGCTAGAAACATCATGGTAAACAATTCATCATTGTTAAGAAAATCAAATAATTTAATATATTAAAAATATGCGTTGTCATTCTTCTATTAAAAAACATACTATTTTTCAAGTGTATAGTACACGATTTCTAGAAACAAATGCTGATATTTTAAAAATATAAAAAAATTGTGTAAATTAAGCTAGAAACATGATGGTAAACAATAAATTGTTGTCAAAAAATTCAAATAATTTAATATATTTAAAATATTCATTTTCATTTTTAAAGTAAAAAATAAACTATATTCCAAGTCTATAGTACACGATTTCTACAAACAAATGTTACAATTTTAAAAATATAAAAAATTATGTAATTTAAGCTAGAAACTTCATGGTAAACAAAAATTGATTTAAAAAAATTAATAATTTAATAAAATTAAAACATGCGTTTTCATTTTTAAAGTAAAAAACACTGTATTTTTCAAGTGTATAGTACACGACTTCTAGAAACAAATGCTTATATTTTAAAAATATAAAAATAAAATGTGTAAATTAAACTAGAAACTGCATGGTGAACAATACATTGTTGTCAAAAAAATCAAATAAGTTAATAATTTTAAAATATGCGATATCATTTTTAAAGTAAAAAACACCCTATCTTCCAAGTCTATAGTACACGATTTATACAAACAAATATTGCAATTTTAATAATATAAACAATTATGTAAATTAAGCTAAAAACTTCATGGTAAACAATACATTGATTTTAAAAAATTTAAATAATTTAATAAATTTAAAACATGGGTTTTCATTTTTAAAGTAAAAAACATCTTATATTTCAAGTCTATAGTACACGATTTCTACAAACAAATGTAGCAATTTTAAAAATATAAAAATCTGTGTACATTAAGCTAGAAACTTCAGGGTAAACAATTCATCGTTGTTAAAAAAATCAAATAATTTAATAAATTCAAAGTATGTGTTTTCATTTTTGTATTAAAAAACACACTATTTTTCAAGTGTATAGTACACGATTTCTCGAAACACATGTTAATATTTTAAAAATATAAAAAATAGTTTAAATTAAGCTAGAAACTTCTTGGTGAACAATACATATTTGACAAAAAAATCAAATATTTTAATAAATTTAAAATATGCGTTTTCATTTTTAAAGTAAAAAAACCCTATATTTCAAGTCTATAGTACACAATTTCTACGAATAAATGTTGCAATTTTAAAAATATAAAAAACTGTGTAAATTAAGCTTGAAATTTCATGGTAAACAATACATTGTTGTCAAAAATATCAAATAATTTAATAAATTTAAAATATGCGTTTTTATTTTTAAAGTAAAAAACACCCTATATTTCAAGTCTATAATACACGATTTCTACAAACAAATGTTGCAATTTTAAAAATTTTAAAAATTATGTAAATTAAGCTAGAAACTTCATGGTAAACAATACATTGATTTAAAAAAAATTAAATAATTTAATAATTTTAAAATATGTGTTTTCTTTGTAAAGTAAAAAACACCTTATATTTCAAGTCTATAGTACACGATTTCAACAAACAAATGTTGCAATTTAAAAAATATAAAAAAATAATGTAAATTAAGGTAGAAAATTCATGGTGAACAATACATTGTTGTCAAAAAACTAAAATAATTTAATAAATTTAAAATATGCGTTTTCATTTTTAAAGTAAAAAATACCCTATATTTCAAGTCTATAGTACACGAGTTCTACAAACAAATGTTGCAATTTGAAAAATATAAAAAATTGTGTAAAGTAAGCTAGAATCTTCATGGTAAACAATACATTGTTGTTCAAAAAAACAAATAATTTAATAAATTAAAAATATGCGTTTTCCGTTTTTTAAGTAAAAAACACTATTTTTTAAGTGTATAGTACACGATTTCTAGAAACAAATGTTGATATTTTAAAACTATAAAAATATAGTTTAAATTAAGCTAGCAACATCATGGTGAACAATACATTGTTGTCAAAAAAATCACATAATTTAATAAATTTAAAATATCAGTTTTTATTTTTAAAGTAATAATCACTCTATATTTCAAGTCTATACTGCACGATTTCTACAAACATATGTTACAATTTTAAAAATATAAAAAAAATAGTGTAAATTAAGGTAGAAAATTCATGGTGAACAATACATTGTTGTTAAAAAAATAAAATAATTTAATAAATTTAAAATATGCATTTTCATTTTTAAAGTAAAAAACACCCTATATTTCAAGTCTATAGTACACGATTTCTACAAACAAATGTTGTAATTTGGAAAATATAATAAATCGTGTAAAGTAAGCTAGAATCTTCATGGTAAACAATACATTGTTGTTAAAAAAATCAAATAATTTAATAAATTAAAAATATGCGTTTTCATTTTTCAGTAAAAAGCACACTATTTTTTAAGTGTATAATGCACGATTTTTAGAAACAAATATTGATATTTTAAAAATATAAAAAATAGTTTAAATTAAGCTAGAAACTTCATGGTGAACAATACATTGTTGTCAAAAAAATCACATAATTTAATAAATTTAAAATATGAGTTTTCATTTTTAAAGTAAAAAACACCCTATATTTCAAGTCTATACTACACGATTTCTACAAACAAATGTTGCAATTTTAAAAATATAAAAATATTGTAAATTAAGCTAGAAACTTCATGGTATACAATACATTGATTTCAAAAAGAAATTAAATAATTTAATAAAGTTAAAATATGCGTTTTCATTTTTTTAGTAAAAAACACCCTATTTTTCAAGTGTATGGTACACGATTTCTAGAAAAAAAATGTTGATATTTTAAAATTTAAATAAAAATGTAAATTAAGCTAGAAACTTCACGGTGAACAATACATTGTTTTCAAAAAAATCAAATAATTTAATATATTTAAAAAATACACTTTCATTTTTAAAATAAAAAACACCCTATTTTCAAGTGTATAGTACACGATTTCGAGAAACAAATGTTGATATTTTAAAAATATAAAAAAAATACTATAAATTAAGCTAGAAACTTCATGGTGAACAATACATTGTTGTCAAAAAAAATCAAATAATTTGATAAATTTAAAATATGCGTTTTTCTTTTTTTAAGTAAAAAACACCCTATTTTTCAAGTGTATAGTACACGATTTCTCGAAACAAATGTTGATATTTTAAAAATATAAAAAAATAGTGTAAATTAAGCTAGAAACTTCATCGTGAACAATACATTGTTTTCAAAAAAATCAAATAATTTAATTAATTTAAAATATGCGTTTTCATTTTTAAAGTAACAAACACCCTATTTTTCAAGTGTATAGTACGCGATTTCTAGAAACAAATGTTACTATTTTAAAAATATAAAAAATAGTGTAAATTAAGCTAGAAACTTCTTAGTGAACCGTACATTGTTGTAAAAAAAAATCAAATAATTTAATAAATTTAAAATATGCTTTTTCATTTTTAAAGTAAAAAACAACCTATATTTCAAGTCTATAGTACATGATTTCTACAAATGTCTACAAACAATTCCTTGATCAATCTCATCATAAAAGCTCAATTCCATGTTGTTTCCTTAAGAAATCATCATCACCAAGCCACAAGGAAGGTAATTCTTCTCTTTAATTGAACATGCAAACCCCTTACTTCCTCCCTCATTCTCGCCCCTTTCTCCCTTCCCCACTCTCTTCACTTCTCATTTTCACACTTGCTCTCATAGAGTTTCCCAAGCCCAAGAGAGATGAAGCTTCTCCTTCTTTGATTCTTCACCATTGGAGCTTGAAGAAGGCATTTGGGAGCTTAGAGAAGCCATTGAAGTGCCTACGTAAGCGATGCACCCTCATCTCCCATTCTTTGATAAAGCTCCATTTTGGGGCAAATGGGCTTTTGATCCTCTTCTCTAACATGAAAACCCTAAAATGAGTTCCTAAGGGTGCTAATGACTCTTATTTGGGGGTATTTAGGGATTCCCAAGTCTAGTAGTGGAGATTGAAGGATTTGGTGGAGCTTGAGAACAAGAAGTGCTTAGGGACTCAAAGTTTGAAGGTAACCCCACTAAACCCCAAATAGACTAGTTAGGAAATTGAAAATGGTATGAGGTTAGGTTTGAAATTGTGAAACTATAGGATTTAGTTTTAATGCATGTGGCTTATATTGGACCATTGCGAATAAGTATAATAAATTGTGATTTTGGCTTGTTTGTGTGTGTATGAGTGCTAATGTGAATTGGGTTGTATGAAAATATGTTGCTTGTAGACCATGTGAGGAAATGAAATTGAAATGGGAGAGTTCTCCTTGTTGGAATAATGTTATGTGATATTGTGAATTGAGAAGTAATGGGTGAGTGTGTTGAAAGTGTGTTTTGTTGTCTTAATGTGAAGTTGAATTTTGAAGCAATTGATATTTGAATCATGCTAAATGGCACTTGATTTATGATAATTTGATTGCATATGAGGTTAAAAGGCAAGAATTTGAAATTTTGGTGAAATTCGCAAAAGCTGTCATCTGAGGTTGGGGCTCGAGCGCCAGGAGAAAATTTTGGGTAGCAGCGAATGGAAGTCTGGCGCTAGAGCGCCAGGATGGGGCTCGAGCACCAGGATAAAATTTCTAGCAGTGAAAAATGGGCGTCTGGCGCTCAAGCGCTAGTACTCTGTACCTCCTTGACCTGTTTTAGCTTCTAAAATGCATTGTAACCTATTTTTAAGATAGGAATGAATGGAAATAGGCTTATAGGACTTAGTAACATGTATTAGGGTCATAAATGATTATGATAAGTAGAGTGTTATGACATGGATGGAAAGTGATTTAATTAATGAGTAATGAAATTGTAATGTCATGAATGATGAATGATGAATGTTGTATGCAAATGATATGAGTTGAATGTGAAATGCATGATAGTATTTTATGTGAAATGAAAATGAAATTTAAAGACAAGTTTAAGCATTCCCCCATCAACGGATGTTGAGTAAGCGGGTTGAGTTCCACTGGTCAGACATCGGATAAGCGGATAAGCATGAAAATATTGAGAATGTAGGATCTCCCAATGAACAGGGTAAAATGGCCTGAACTAGTAGGGTTGCCCTGTGACTGGGCAGATGACCCGAAAGAAAGGACTATTCCAATGAACGGGTAAGGAAGTCATGGGCTATTCCCAATGAACGGGGTCAAGATAGCGTGGCAGTTGATCACGGTAGGGACGCTTGTCGTGGTCCATGATTGAGCTCAAATGCGCGTTGCTACCATGCGCCTAGGGAGAAGTCTTGTGCACGAGGCTTCCGTAAAAGATTAAGAAAAGAAATGAAACAAGTATGAAAATGAAATATCATGGCATGCATACATCCATAATTGTCATAGCACGCATTATGTATGAGTTGTTGCATTGATTGTGGATTGAATTGTGTGTTAGGGATTAAATGGGGTGTTTTCCAGTTAGACTGATTGTGATATGGTATAAAACTGTTTTCAAAAATGCCGGGAGTTACTCAGTTATATGTTTACATATAACTGACGGTTTCCATATCTCAGGTATCGGAAGATTGTGAAGCAAAAGCCATAGATGGGATGAGCTGTGGGCTTTTCTTAGGTATAGTCACGCATGGTGAACCTAAGTTTCAAGTTCATATATTAATTTGTTCAGTTGTATAAGAATGCGAATAAATTAAAAGAGTTGTAATTATTATTATTATTATTATTATTATTATAAATTATAGTAAATTAGAATTTAGCAGAACTTATTATTATTATTATTACTATGAACTCATGTATTTTGATGGGGCATATGATAGTCCCTGTTATGTAACTTACGAAGGTGAACCATCTATGATGCATATTACTTAACAATGTTTTACAAAAAAAAAACTTAACCTTAAATTTCATTAGGTGTTACACTTTATGGGGAACAATAGATTATTTTCAAAAAAATCAAATAATTTAATAAATTTAAAATATGCATTTTCATTTTTAAAGTAAAAAACACCCTATTTTTCAAGTGTATAGTACACGATTTCTAGAAACAAATGTTGCAACTTTAAAAATATAAACAATTGTGTAAATTAAGCTAGAAACTTTATGGGGAACAATACATGGTTTTCAAAAAAATTGTTGCGGGTTGCATCAATTGTCCCGTGACAGAGGCTAGGTGGGCCAAGTCACTATCGAATCATGGCGCTTGGGCTGCTACGCTTTTAAGTAGAAAGAGTTGCGCCCTGACTATCAGCTATAGCTTTTAGCCTAGTGGTAAGCGCTCGATCCGCAACAATTTTTAATAGATCGTGTACTATACACTTGAATAATAGGGTGTTTTTCGAAAGAAAAGTTGAAAACTCATTTTTTAAATTATTAAATTATTTGAAGGTGTTATTTAGAAAAATGTATTATTAACTTTGAAGATTCTAGGGATCCAACAAGTTGGTCTAGTGATTGAGGAGTGAAGCTTTGAGTAACAGCTCCTCGGTGCAAACCCCGATGGATGCACTTTCGCCTATAACAAAAAAAATTTATGTTTCTAGCTCAATTTACATAATCTTAATATATTTTAAATTGTAACAAATTTTAAAGAGATCGTGTATTATATACAGTTGAAGAATATGGTCTCTTCAAAATAAAAATTGATAATGTGTTTTTTAAATTACTAAAATAATTCAAAGTTTTTTTAGAACAATGTATTATTAACTTTGAATTTTATAGCTTAATTTACATAGTTTTTAATGTTTTTAAAATTGTAACAACTTTATACGAGATCGTGTACTATACACTTGTAAAATATGGTGTTTTTCAAAAAAAAATTAAAAGTAATTTTTTAAATTACTAAAGTTATTCAAAGTTTTTTTAGAACAATGTATTATTAACTTTAAGTTTCTAGCTCAATTTACATATTTTAAATTATTTTTAAAAATTGAAACAATTTTTTAAGAGATCATGTACTATATACTTAATAAATTGAGTGCTTTTTAAAAAAATGAAAACGCATTTTCTTAATTACTAAAATTAGTCAAAGTTTTATTAGAATTATGTGTTATTAACTTTGAAGTTTCTATCTCAATAGACATAGTTTTTAATCTTTAAAAAATTAACTTCTTTTTTAAGAGATCGTGTAATTACACTTGAAAAAAAATGTTTTTCGAAATAAGAAATAGAACGCATTTTCTAAATTACCTAAATAATTTGAACCTTTTTGAAGACAATATATTATCCATTTTGAATTTTCTAGCTCAATTTACAAAAAAAAAAATTATACTTTTAAAATTGCAACAAGTTGTTTAGAGATTGTGTCTTGTATAATCGAAGAATACAGTGTTTTTCAAAAATTGCAACAAGTTTTTAAGAGATCATGTACTTATACACTTTAAGAATAGTCTATTTTTTTACATAAAAATTAAAATGTATTTTTTTAAATTACCTAAAATATTTTAAACTATTTGAAGATAACTATTTTTCACTTTAAAGTTTCTATCTCAATTTACATATTTTTTTACATTTTAAATTGCAATAAGTTTTTTAGAGATCGTCTACAATATATACACTTTAATAATAGGGTGTTTTTCAGGGAAAAAAATGAATGCACATTTTTTTAAATTACTAAAATTATTCAAAGTTCTTTTTAGCACAATATATTATTAACTTTGAAATTTCTCGCTCAATTTACATAATTTTTAATATTTTTTAAATTGCAATAATTTTTTAGGCGATCGTGTACTATCTACACTTGAAAAATAGGGTTTTTTCCGTAATACAACTGAATTTTTCTAAGTTAGTAAAATTATTTGAATTTTTTTTAAGACAATGTATTATTAACTTTGAAGTTTCTAGCTCAATTTACTTAACTTTTAATATTTTAAAAATTGCTACAGTATGTCAAGAGACGGTGTACTCTACACTTGAATAATATGGTACTTTTTCAAAATAAAATTGAAAACTGTTTTTTAAATTACTAAAATTATTTAAAAAAAACTTTTAGCTCAATTTATATAATTTTTAATATTTTTGAAATTGAAACAATTTTTTAAGACTTTACACTTGAAGAATAGGAAGTTTTTAAAAAAAAAATTAAAACGCATTTTTTAAATTAAATTATTTGAAGCTTTTTGAAGACAATGTAATATTTACTTTAAAATTTCTAGTTCAATTTACATAATTTTTATATTTTTAAAATTGTAATAAATTTTTCAAAAATCATATACTATACACTTAAGAATATCACATCACATCAGCAAAACCTTAAAGTGGGCCTATCTTTGGTAAATGTCTAAACTTCCAAATTGATAATCAAATTAGATTTTATGCACGTTTATTTGTACTAAAATCATGAATAACC
This sequence comes from Cyamopsis tetragonoloba, assembly GCA_037177725.1. Classification (NCBI taxonomy): domain Eukaryota; kingdom Viridiplantae; phylum Streptophyta; class Magnoliopsida; order Fabales; family Fabaceae; genus Cyamopsis; species Cyamopsis tetragonoloba. Next base: position 50,488,481 of record CM074125.1, read on the forward strand.
ATTTATTTTAATGAAAAAAACACCTCTAGAAATTTTTATGATGTTTACACTTCTTTTAAAAATTAACAAAAGTAAAAGATAATTAAATTTTCTTAATTTTTAAAATTACTTTTATTACTATTATAACGAAATAAATAAATTCTTATTCTTAAAAAAATCACTAAAAAATTAATTTTTCATAATTTAATAATAATTTATTTTTAAATTTAAACAAATGAGCCTTGTACATTACAAAAAGAGAGAAGCCAATAGTAAGAAATGAACAAAACTGTGTCAGAAATTTCTTAAATACTTTGTAAGACAAGTTATTTACTTCCCTAATACAGTAACTAAATAGAAAACTAACATTAAAATCACAAGCATAAGGCGTCACCCGTAAAAAAAATGTACAACTTAAAACGATGAATAATAACGAATTTGACAGAAACTTGCCCCTACCATATCTGGCTAATTTGATACAAAGCACAGAACAAAACAGAAACTAGTTGACAGTCAACAACAGAAAAATGGTAATTATTGCTGAAATAAATTAAAAATAATAATAATAATAATAAGGGTCTTATATAGTGCCCTAAGAGCAATAGTTAAGGTTACTAGAATTAGGCCAAGAGCTTGTAGCTCAAATGGCACAAGGAGAAGCTCTTGGAGCTCGAGGGAAGGGGTTCAATCCCCGTAAGGAAATTTAAAAGTAGCGTAGAGTGGAGGTGTGTGTGTTTGGCCGATAAAAAAAAATGTTACTAGAATTAGAAAAATAATCATAAGAGCACATTGTTCCGTCTCTCGAGAATATAAAAAACTACACATTCCAATATTTTTTTACTACGTTTGGGTTCTTATATAGTGCCCTTTGGACACTAAATATCATTTGCCTAATAATAATAATAATAATAATAAAGTGTATTCCTGCTACAAATAGCCACAGCTCTCTACCCATAACAAAATTATTCCTCTTGATAGCTCTTCTCCAATCATCCTATTGCATTGCCGAGGGAAGGGATTATTTGATACGGTTTAGTATCGGCTGTACCGAATTCCCTTCCAAATTATAGAATTTCAAAATGCAACATTTAGAATTAAGATGCACAATTTGAAAATATTTCCACTAATCCATCTTGTATTATGGAAGTGTAACTCTAATGCTGAAGCTCAAGCAGAAACACATCTGCACAACCATTAGCCGTCGATGGAAGCAAAGATGAAAAAACAAAACTAGTTTCAAAATCTCTGGCTTACTCTAGCTGGATAATATAGCTACTTTAAGGAAACAGAGGAAGATAATTAAGACCCAGATTTTCTGGAAATCCCATAAGCAAATTTAGGTTTTGTAAAGCTTGACCTGAAGCTCCCTTCACTAAGTTATCAATCTGCGAAAACCCATCAATGTAGTTAGAGACAAGGCAGCAATATAATCATATGATATAATGAAATACACACAAAAATAAATCCAACTAAAAAGTTATGGATCTATAGGAACAGGAGCGGGAAAAAAAGTTTAAAACATACTACAGATATAATAATTGCTCTTCCGGGAATACGGTCAGGAAAAACGTTCATTAAACAGTAGTTAGTTCCTTTAACGCTATGAGTTCGAGGAATGACTCCATCTTCCAACAGCACAACAAATTCTTCATCCTGAAATTACCAGAAAGAAAAGAGAAAGAAAGTAAGACAAACAGAGATTTTCAAATACTGAAAAACAGAGTAAAAAAGCAACAATTCATGCATCAAGATAAAGTTATGCACATTCTACAGCCACAAAAAAACTAGGCAAGATAAGACCTTAAAAGTGAAAGAAACTCTGGGATATCAAATACAATAAAAAAAAAAGTTCAATGATGAAAACATTTTCCATCACAGAAAATTTCCATAAAGAATTTGCATTCTTGCATGTGTCTGCACATGTGCATTTTGTAATTGAAATTTTTTGTAAACTAGTCAAATGACATCTATATGTGATGAGAAGAGTGGTGGCACAAAAGGAAAAACCTCATAAGAGAGCTTCAGTTGCTGGTACAGATCCTCAATTCTCACTCCTGGAGCCATTTCCACATAAATAGTTGATTGCATACCACGGCTCTGATGAATGGAGAAAGAGAAGCATTTATTAATTTACTTGACAAGAACATAAGATCAAACTCTTGGTGACACTCTTACCATTGGAATCAGATGAGGGGTGAAACTAACGGTTACTTTTGAACGTGCAGCATCAGCGAGTCCCTGTTCAATTTCTGGAACTGGAAACCACAAAATAGGTTAGTTCAATCTATTCAAATACTTATGTGACAGTCCTCAACAAAAGTGCAACCACAAAAGTGCAAAAGGAAGATCACATGCTCAGGGCATTAGGTACACTGAAAACTCGGGATATAAATGCAAATATGACAAGCAAACTGAACTTACCATGGCGATGCCGTGTAACACCATAAGAATTGATACCTTCAGTCACTTCAGTAAACAACAAATTTTCTTTCGCACTACGCCCTGAAACAAGAACCGAGTAATAGAACCGCAAAGGAATGAGAAGCAAGTGCTGAGAATGTTTTGTGATGTACTCGTCTAGAAAATACAAAAAGAAGTGCATCAAAAGTATAACCTGCTCCACTAACACCAGATTTCGCATCAATGATAATATTTTTAATCCCAATAAGATTGGCCTGCAAGAAAAAAGAAAAGTCAGAAATTAGAAACTTAAGCAAAGGGATGATGAAACACCTCAGGCATCATAAAATCAATAGATACAGTAAAATAAGTTTTCCAAATAGGAAGCATTGAGCAAAGCCTAAGTCTCGAAACAATGCTTCAGTCCCTAAAACAACCATTCTTATTATATCCACTTACTAAACCCACTTCTGAATCTGTCAGTTGTAACAGATTGAATGTATTCACTATTCAAGCAGTGAACGGAGACCAAGTGTATTCTTACAGTTTCATCTTCATTCCTGAACTAGAGTGAATTCTGGTTGGAAGGGTGAACCTTATTCAATGGAAGTGCCATTTCTTCTCCATTTGATGTTCTGGTATATTCAGAGCCAGTTGTAATTAGAAGCATTCACTTGAACAAACCATGTACTGAACTCTGAAATCAAGCTACAATTTGACCTCCGATTTTAACGATTCTCAGTCCACAATCCAAAGAGACAAGATTATGCCACAATATGCACGTGCACAAAAACCTCTTCATTTTTTCTTGCTAAACATTTTCCAAGCCATCAACAGGAAATCTGACTAATGTTAAAGGGTAAATAAGCTTAACACTCTAGACCATAAATGTTAAGTCACAATGCAAATAAAAGAAGACTAGTAGATAGTAGATGCACATACAAGTCGTAAAACCATTAGAACACAATTGTAGATTAAGTTTCGATTATATTCTGCTACCACTTTTTTAACAAAGAAAATCTACTGATTGCAAATGAATATTGTATAATGCAAAGTAAGCATGCTAACCTTTATCAGGGGGACAAGGGGAAGTTGAATGGAAGTTGGATAACAACCAGGATTTGCAACTAGGCGTGAATTCTTTATTTTCTCCCTTAAAGCCTCTGTCAATCCATATATAGCTTCTTTCTGGATAAGATACTTCGATTAACTCAGCATCAAGAATAAAGAGAAATGGCATAAAGAGAAATGTCATCACACTTCATCAAATATAGACTTTAGAAATTAGAACTGAGAAGCCTGTAGTACAAGTTGAAAATGCATTTGCTATACTGATGAAGAAAGAAAAGATTGACCCAGAAAAATTAGACCCTTTTGTAAGCGAACAGGAATAGAAATCCCACCTGCAAATCTGGTGCTCTGTGTGGCTGACCATACCACTCTTCGTACTCAGAAATATCTCTCAGGCGAAAATCCTACAAAAATCCCTCATTTAAAATTCTGACATGAAGAAAAGCTTCTATATCTATGTTCTAAAATGAAAAGAGAAAGAGATGGAGACAAACAGTTATTTAAAACTTACTGCAGAAAGATCAACAATCTTCAAGTGTTTTGGAAGGCCTTTAATTATTTCCTGGAAAAAGGAAGGAAAACAAAGGAATAATCAATAATGTAAATACACAAACTCTTGCTGCATATCTTGTGTTCTGAGAAAGACAAACTTTAACCAACGCTCTGTTGTCTTCTTCAAGGAATTATTAAAGCTCAAAAGACATCAGAAAGAACCTGAGTGGTTCCATGTGGCAAACAACAGAATACAGCATCCACATCAGAAAAATTTGCATCCTTTATTGCAATCAAATCTGGCAAGTCCTGTAAACACAGATTCAGTCAAAATCCGCAATTTACGTAATCATGCTTCAAAAGACATATATCATAATCACGGTTGGAGGATCGCACAAAAGATGAGAACTAAAGCGAGTACACCACTTCCATGACTATTATAGATTGTAGAAAAGGTATGCAAATTTCTCTAAGAAGCAATAAAATATAGCACACAATACCCGTCATAAATATAACATAGAAATGAAATAATATAAATTTTTAAACACGTCATATCTGAAACCATCCATACTTGTGTGGCCAAATGAGGGAACACAGATGAGATTGGCTGCCCGGCTTTCCTATCAGCAGTCATCAATGCAACTCCAAACTGCGGGTGATTTGCCAAAAGCCGTAGAATCTGACCAAAAAAGCATCCCAATGTCACAACACAGTAACACCAACAATAAACTGACAGAGTGATATCAGCTTGCTTGGTTTGTGTACACCGAAAATTGGTGACACGAAAAAATTCGGAAGGAAAGTCACTTTACAGTTTACACTTAATTTGTACAACAAAAGCACCAGAAATAATACACACACTGTTATCACATATATACCCCATCTCATTCTGAGCTATATCATCAGCTGATTTTTTTTTTCTATCTGGTCCTATATTTTCCAGCTTCCAAACTTCCCATCTACAAATTCAAGAACAACTCAAGTGTTGTGCACAATAAATAGCTTACCTCAGAACCAGTATAGCCACTAGCTCCAAGAACTCCAACCCGAACATTCTTTTGTGAAGTTGAATTTCCACTCTTCACCAAACACTTCACAAATGGCTTCCCATTCGGTTGCTTTCTCACTTTGGAAATCTTTCCAATATCCTGATAACCAAGAAAATAAGCTCGGCGAATCAAAAACTTTTAGGAAATTAATTACCCACAAAAAAATACGAACTTTTATAGAATTAAAACAAAATGTTTATGAACAATTAACCCCCGCATTAACAAACAACAAGACAATTACTAATGAAAATTTGTGGCAAGAAAATATTTTGGGAAAATAAATAAATAAATAAATTACCTTCTTCCAACAGTGGCTGCTGTCAAAATAGACCGAGCTGAAAGCTGTGGAGCTCATTTCCTGGGATTAGAGATTAGGTCTCAAAAATTGCAAAAATGGGAAGCACGGTATAGAAATGCATAAAGAAGGAGATTCTAATAAGTTTTTTTCAATATTTTTAAAACCAGACTGGTGAATTAAACCCCTCTTTCATGGTCACTAGCTACCTTAAGAATTACGGAACTAAACATTCAAACCAGAGTCAAAAAAACTACTGCAGTGTCATAAAAACAACTCAAAGGATGCTTCTAACTGCTGGGAGTTAAAATAGGCCAGATTAGACTTTGCTTGTAATAATAAAAAACAAGATGGTAATACTCAAATATGCAGCACTAAATACTATGTTACTAACGGTAATAAATTAGTATTAATAAAATCTGCAAAGGACTAATGATTCTAATCTATGTTGCTAACCAACCTGAAAACGAAGTTTAATCAAATATGCAGGGAAAAATGAGCAGAGCAACTGAAACGTAAAAATAAGCATTATAAAGTTAAACAATCTAATAAATTATATAATGCTAGAGTGTTCATGTTTGCAATTCTTATGCAACTACTGTTCAAAACGTAAACTTACTTATTAAACCTTATCAGTTTAAGTTTGTACTCACATTTTGTGGCTTGATGTTCACACGAGAAATTCCATTTTCACCCTCACCCACTCACTCAAATTACTTCTTCCCTATCTTCTTTTTCTTCTCACCACTCTGCTTAGGCTATTTTAATTTCTATTCTTAGGCTATTTTAATTTCTATTCATCAATTATCAACTTCAATCTCACTCTGTCCTGTCCTAAGAGTCTAAGAGAATCTCAAAAAAAGAGAGAACCGAATTTGAGTGGGAATGAAGAGGGGAAGAAGAGGAAAGCAGTACCAAAAACAATAAAAGCTCGTTCAATGTCGACGATTCTGTGAGCGGCGGTGGGAGGAGCTTGCTTCGGCTGCGGGATACGGTTAGAGGGATGACAGTTGGCTCAAGACGGTGGCGCAGATCTGTAGCTTCGACGTCGTTTTGGTGTGAGGGGCGAAGGATAGAAGGAAGAAAGCATGAGGAGGGTTTGGGTTTAGGAGATGAGAAAGAAAACCAGCGAAGGAAGGACAGAAAGCCTACTTTTACCCATTGTTTGGATGAGTAGAAAGAAAATAGGAGAGAAAGAAAATAAGGGAGAAAGAAATTAATGGTAATTGGGCCTTTAGCCCATAAATTTTTAAAACAGTAAAAAATAAAAAAACTAAGGTTATATTGAATGAGTGTTCTGGGTTTGTCTTTTTTATCTTTTATCAATTGAAAATCTTTATGTAATATATAAAAAAATATTATTCTATATTTTAAAAATTATTTTATGATTAAAACTATAATATAAAAATAAAATTTAGAGTATTAATTTTAAATTTTGATTGAAATATAGTCCTTATTTGTTAAATTTTTTTTAATTTTAATTTATAATTAAAACTATAATGTAAAATAAAATTTAAAGATAAAAAATGCGTCATCACGAGAGAAATTATGTGTGATAACCATTTGATTAACAAACGTTCTTCGTTCAATATTCATAAATAATACTTCAGCAATCATTCCAATTTTCATATGTATAAAATAATTTTCAAAAATTATAAATTAATGATCAAAAATAATAAAAATTATTCTGTGTCACTCCACCGTGTTTTTTCAACAAGAACTAAATAATAAAAAGATAATACTAACGGACAGAAGAATAAAAAATTTGGGAATCAATCTAGTCGCGCATCGTGTGAGTGCAGATATAGTTTTGAATAAAATTAAATTCATAACAAGTTATTTAATATTAAATTTTGATATATTAATAATATAAAAATAATAAATAATACTTTATACTATAAATATATTTTTATAATATTATAGTAATATTTTTATCTTTTATTTATGCATCACTTTATATTTTAAATACATATACCTATTTGATTGTTTAAGTAATAGTTATATATTAATACTTTAATTCTATTAAAGAATATTATAAATTTAAAGTTGACTAAAGTAACTATTACTATCGAGCAAATTTACTAAATAAATACACTATTTCAATAAATAGTATTTATTAGATTTGATATTTAAAAAAATTACTAATCAAATTAGATTATTTTTAGTGTTTAAAATTGATTTTTTTAAAAAAACAAAACACACACACTGGGTGTCAGGTGACAAAATTAAAAAAATAAAACCCAACGTGCAATACCAAAATAAAACGAGTAGCCAATCCATGAGTGTCACATAGCAGTCACAGGTGTATTATGCCGGCCCGTGGGCGCAACATGGTTAAAAGAAATATATATTTGGCTTAATTATGTTTTTGGTCCTTACAAAATAAGGGTCCTTTGGTTTGGGTCCCTATAAAATTATTTTTTTGGTTTTAGTCTAATACTTTACTTAAATATTTGGTTTTAGTCCCTCAAGCAAAAAAATAGATTTTGGGCCAAACAATCCTTACATTAAATAATTTTATTTTACTTAATTTAATTTATTTACTACAATAAAATAAAATAATAAAAAAACACAAAAAACCTCTATCACCCTCATCACTTCCTCTCTCGTTTCGTCTTCATCTTCCCTCTCCCTCCACCTTTCCTTTTTCCATCACCACCATAGTTCCGCCACCACCAACCTCCCTCCACCTTTCCTTTTTCCATCACCACCATAGTTCCCCCACCACCAACCTTCTCCCTCCACCTTTCCTTTTTCCATCACCACCATAGCTCCGCCACCACCAACCTTCTCCCATGGGAAACTGCTGCACGACGCCGTTAGTCGCCGGTGATGAAGCCAAGAAGAAGAACAGGAAGAACAAGAGATCCCTTCGCGATTGATTACGGCTTCAGCAACAGCAACACCACCGCATCGAAACTCACCGTGTTGAAGTCGCCGGCGGGGAAAGAGATCGAGGCGCGTTATGAGCTAGGTCGCGAGCTAGGAAGGGGAGAGTTCGGGATAACGTATTTGTGTACAGATAAGGAGACAGGGGAAGAGCTAGGTCGCGAGCTAGGTTGCTGGCACTGTCAAGCATGCAATTAGCCATCAAAGGAATAGGGATCTCAAATTTGCAGGCTAGTACGAAGGAATAAAGAATAAGAATCTCAAATTAGCCACCTCCTTCTTCTTCTTCCTCCTCCTGTCATTCTTCTTCTTCTGCCACCTCCTTTTTCTTCTTATTTGTTTTTTTTTTTTCTTTGATTTAAGAATTTTGGTTGGAATTTTCTTTAGATTTGTTTGAGGGTGGTGATGGGTGACGGTGGTGGTGTTCATGGAGGGGGGATGGGTGGTGGTGGTGGTTGGGTTCTTGAAATGGGTGGTGATGGGTGATAGTGATGATGGATGACGGTGGTGGTGACGGTGGTGGTGGGTGGGTGTAGAGAGGGAATGTGATGGAGGGGAGAAGTGATTTTTTTAAAAAAAAATTATTTAATTTAATAAATAGCTAATTAATTATTTTTGTAGAGGTGTGTTTAGATGAAAATTCATTAATTGGCTTTAGGGACTAAAATCAACAATTTCTTCAAAGTATTGTACTAAAGTCAAAAAAAAAATATTTACAAGGACCAAAACCAAAGGACCCCTATTTTGTAAGGACCAAAAATATAATTATTTAAATATTTAATATATTTAAAAATAATATTCAATATTTATCTTCAGGGGTCAGCATCAGCTACGCAGCGAAAACGGGATTAGTCTCATCCTAACGGTGGGAAAACCCGTGGTTATTTTTTTAAAAAAAATCAATATTTAAAATATAACTTAAAAACTAAAAAATATTGTTATATATTTACTTTAAAATTATTAACAAAATATTCAAAAGAATATTATAAATTAGATATATCCTAAAAATATTTTAAAATTATATAATAATAATATTCAATATTTAAAAACTTATTTTGAAAACTAAAGAATATTTTTAATATTTTTAAATATATTTTAAATATTTAAAAAAATTGGTAACAAATATTTTTAAAAAAATTTAAATTATTTAAAAATATTCAAAAGAATATTAAAAAAATGATTAGTTTTGGTTAGTTTTCATTTGTATCTTTTAAATGCTGCAAACACATTTTTAATAAGATATATATCTCTTATCCAAATCCTAAGAATCCAAAAGTTCAGAAAAAACAGTTTATTGTCATTTTTCTGTTATCACTTTTATTTTTAGTTCATAGAAAAGTACATTACTCGATGATTGAATCCGAATACTCACACGTGTATATTCTCATGTACTTACCAATTGAACTATATGACTGAGACTGTTATCACTTTTATTTAATTATTTTAGTAATAATTATATATTGACAATTTAATTCTATTGATTAAGAAAAAACAAGAGTGGCGATAAAGTATTAAAAAAAAAACAAAAGAGCAACAATAGTATTATTACTCATTATAAAACAAGAAATTTTTTTTTTATTGGGAACTAAAGTTGATTAATAGCAAGAAGAGAAAAGGCCAAGCCCACATACATCCACTAATATCCATTAGACCTCAAAATACCCCAACACAAGTATCTAAAGGAGGTTGGAGGGATCATTTTAATTCGTCTCACACATCATCTGTGTATTTTGACTTTTACTTTTGCTATTTCTTTTACCTTTTGAATTGAGAAATAAAATTATCACAATAAAGTAAATGAGAGTGAAAATCATAATATAAGACAATGTTTGAGGCAAATTGAAATGGTCCCTCCAACCCCTTTTTATAGCTGCTAGGCAAGAGGAATAGTGTATTTTCTTTTTTTATGTTTTGCACTAACATGCAAGGTGCAATATACGAGAATGCGTCACATGGTGCATTCTAATTGGCCACTTATTTTTTTATATAGTTGCTTTGAGTGGCATGGACAACCAACCAGCACTTGCTACGTGTTGGCGGTTTTTCTAGGAAGAGGATTGCTACATGGCAACTCTCCACTGGTTTGTGCTTGCTAGCAGGTGCCAACTACAAAAACTTGCTAGTAGGGAGCTACAGTGTGACATCCTTGACTTCAAAAAAAAAAACTACAAAAACTTAACATTATTTTGCCCCAATTTAGTAAAAAAAAAATATTGGGTAAAAAATAAATAAGTCTCTTAAGTGCTGGGTATCAAAATGTCCACTTTGACCGTAATTACACTTAAGTGTACATACAATAAAGTTTAGAGGACTTATTTGTCTTTAACCCTAATTTTTTTAGCGACTTAATTTAATAAATATTTTTTTTAAAAAAATATTATTTTGGTAAAATTGCCTGATGATACTATCTTAACCACCACTTCAATAACCATAGTAGTATCAAGGTGCTTAATATTGCCACACCTATTTTTCAGAAATCGATAGAACTAGTTTTTTCATTTTAAATTTTGAATTATTTTTTTCAGATAGATTTTTGGAAATAAACCAAAAATATTACAATAATTAATTATTTAATATTAAAATTTAAAAAGTTAAAATTTAAAAATATATGACAACAAATTTTATCAACTAATAAATTATGATTTTAACGTTAATTTTTAAAAATTAATAGTTTAATAAGTATTTTTATTTTGACTACTTTATTATTTTTAATTTATAATATATCTTGTACATTACTTTTAATGCACTTAAATTTTAAAAATATTAAAAATGAAAGGATGAAAAAATGATGATAGAATATAATGCCGTGTCTTTAAGCCTTAAATAAGAGCACATATTAAAAATTAAATCTTAAATTCAGAAAAAAAATTAATTAATAAAAAAATTGTCATAAAATTTTATCAAATTATATTTTTTTAAAAATTTTATTAAAAATTATTCCCTAAGTATGCTATGATTTATTTTCGAAAAATCTAGTATGAAAAAACCCGAAAAACGTAATCCAAAAAGTTCATTTTTTTTTTAAAAAAAATAAGTGTATATATTTTTGAAAAATGTGGTCTAAAAATTTTTAGATTAGTTCATCCATAAATTTTTTGATGATATTTTTCAAAGAGGACAATTTCATCATTTTTCGAAAAAGGATGTGGCACCACTCAAAATTGGTGTGGCACAGGAGTAAATTTGTAGTATTTCTATAATACACACTCCATTTAATAAAAGAGTAGTGGAGATAAAAGAGTGACGAGCCCACAAGATATGGTGGGTGGTGAAAATTAAGAAAGATTTTATAATTTCTTTTTAAAAATGAACTTGTCATTATTTAAAATGGTGTTGTACACTACTGTATTGTCAATTTTTCCGTGACGTAGATACCACTAGGGGTGTTTAAAACCAAACCAAACCAATATAAACCGAAAACCGTAAAAATCAAGAATCGAAAATCAAAATTCAAAAAATAAATTATTGGATTGGTTGGATTTTAGATCCTCTTAGTCAAATCAAACCGAACTTTATATACACATAATTTTTTTATAAAATTATAATATTATTCATACTTATACTTATAAATACTTAAATAAAATTAACACTACAAAATATTTTTCACATAGTTTTATAATCTAAATATGATATCAATATTATATAGTTATATTTGTATTATTTTTCGATTCATTTAAAATTAAATTTCATCTTTTTTTTCTATAGATATATATTTTTGAATGACATTTATTTTATATGTTTTTTTTAATATTTTTTACATCTTATTTAATGTGTAATTTTATATTTACTCTTATTTATAATTGATATAAAATTAAAAATTAAAAATCAATCTAATTTAAACCAAAAAAGAACGAATCTAATTTCTTTTATAAAATCAATTGAACCAAACCAAAAAAAAAGAAAAATTGATCAAATCAAATAATCATACTCCTCAAAATTAAATCAAATCAACCCGCAAACTTCGCTAGATACCATCCACCTAGTAAAAGTATCTACCAAAAACACCCTTGGTATAACAATTAACGACACATTTTAAAATAAATAAATAAAAAAATAAAAATAATAAGGACCCTGGAAGTGGCATTACAACATGTCAACGTTTACTAACTCGTGTGGCCGAACGTGACACGTGTTCAGTGAATATCAGAAATTCAATGGAATTTGTGGATAAATTATGTTTAAGGGGTTGATACGAAGCATATTTACATGTATTGGTTAGTTTTTTAAAAAATTTCTAAAAAAGAGCTATATTTATATTTCTTTTCAATATTTATTTAAAAATTTTAAAAAATAACATTAACACTGATGTTATCATTTCATAGGAAATATTAGTATTTCTTTCATTTTCTAACTACTTCGTTTATTTATTCATAATATTTTAAAAAATAAATATATAATATTTAATATTGATGTCATATTACTCTATTTATTTTTTAACTATTCCATCCAAATATTCTTTTATTTATAATATTATAAGCAAATAAATAAAGTAGTATAAAAATGAGAAAAATAATCCTTTCAATGACACGATGATATATATTATCATTATACAATATTTATTTATTTTTTTAAATATTATAAGTAACTAGATAAAATAGTAAAAAAAATGACTATACCTCTCAATAATACGATGACATTAACATTATTGTTTCTTCTTATTTTTGTTACTTTTATTATTGAATTAAATTGAAATGAGAAAAATTAATTTTGACAAGAGTCAAGTGAAGGTATGAACCCTTTTAATTTTGACAAAACCAGCCAACTAATGCAATAATTAATTTCCATTGAAGGAACAGTCCAATAAATTTGAAAGCTTAAAGGTGGTTTTTCAGTGTTTTCTCAAAATAAGGAATAAATTTGTTTTTCATATTATTCCTGTTATTGATTGACATGTGTTTAACTTATCCATATCATCTAATTGAGACTAATTTTTAAATATTGCAAACAAACCCCTAAGATTAAAACAACATTTATTTTAAATGTATATAATATTTTATCTATTTAATTCTTATAATTATTTATTTTAATATATATATATATATATATATATATTCTTGTCAATTTAGTTTATATATAAAATTATTTTTGTTATATACTAAATTAATTATAAATTTTAATTTTTTACTAATTCAAGAAAAATTTAGTCATTGTATATTATTATCTATTTCTCTCTTTTCTTATTTCTACTTAATTCAAACAAAGGAATAAAATTACGAAATTTATTTCTTCTATATTTTTCTCCAACTAAATAACACCTAATTTTTTTTTCTATTTTAACTCTTCCATCATTCTTTAATTTTTTACTCTCTTTCCTATTTCTTTTTCTCCTATTTCTTCACTCAGTCAAACGAAATGTGAAAGGGTATTTTAAATACTATTTCCTATTAGATACTTTTTTAAATTAAGTTAACTCATATTTCATATCTTGCATATATCTCAACTTTTTAAAATAAAAAAAAAAGTTGATAAAAAAATATAAACTTAATAAATATATTTTAAAAAATTTATAGTATTGAGACTTTAAATGAAATAAGTTTATATTTTTATTTAGAAATAACTTATATTATTTAGACTTTAAATAAAAAATTTATTTTAAAGTCACTATTTAAATAAAACTTAGAGTCTAATGGGTTAGCCCCTTTAATAAGAAAAAATATTGAATGATAAAACTTATTTTTAGAATTAAGTATTTTAATGAAGAAAAATAAAACAATAAAAATGATAAAACAATTGACATACCAAAATTAAAAAAAAAAGAATATATTCTTTCCTAAATATATATATATATATATATATATATATATATATATTTTGTTTACAAAATAATCTTATTGATTCTCATAACAATTGCTTCACAAGAAATTTTTCAAAATTAAAATTAATAAAGCTCACTTAATTAATGCCAATAATGTCTCAACAAAAATTAAATAGATTTGACTATATTTTATATAATTTTTTGAAAAAAAATGTTAAATGAGAATTGACTTCACTAATTTTATATGGCAAATAACTTGGTATCTCTAAAAGTGATAAAATGAAATTTCAATAAATTTAATAAATTATTGTTATTATGAAAAAAAACCATTTTTAACTTTGCTTTAAGTCTCTATAAATATTGAGTCGCCCCTTAGACCACAAGCAATTCATGTGTCACGAGATTCTTTTTTTCAAATAATTAAATAACAATTTTTTTCAAAATATTACATATAATATATATACGTGTAAATATTTTATATACTATTACATTTTAAAATCATAATAAAATTATTTTACTACATATAAATATATAAGATGTATGTAATTTATTTAATACAATGGTATTGCCATTTGAGTACACGATTTGTTAGTTAAGCACTATAGCTGATCTATTATATCATATATTTTTCTTAGCTGCGAATTGCTAAAGCCCTAGTTTGACATGGTTGTTTTTTGGAGCCTTTCATTTAGTGTACTAACTTGAGATTGACTTTGTCTATCTAACATTTATTTTTATTCTTTTGTTTAATCAAATTAAAATGAGAGAAGAGATAAACAGAGAGAACCGTATAAACTTATTATAATTTAAATAATATACATTAATTTAAATAGAAAACAACATATATTTTTTAAAAATTAAATTATTATAAGAGTTAAATTAAATCTATGAATTGGGTTGATATACGAGATGGGGAAGGCTTGGATAAGTTACAAATTGAGAGAAAAGAGATGGATGAAGTTTCTAGAGAAAGCCATAAATTTTTTATGGGTGGGAGGATTGAGACCACCCAATTTTAGAAATCTCACTATCCCTTTATATATAAAAATCATAAATCTATATATTAAAAAGGATGGTGTCACTTCCAATAGGGATAGTGCTAATCCCATCCACCATC
The DNA here is from genome assembly GCA_037177725.1 of Cyamopsis tetragonoloba. Lineage (NCBI taxonomy): Eukaryota > Viridiplantae > Streptophyta > Magnoliopsida > Fabales > Fabaceae > Cyamopsis > Cyamopsis tetragonoloba. Next base: position 50,503,528 of record CM074125.1, read on the forward strand.
GTTGATTTAGCGGGTTAGCCCATTTATTTAAAACTTAAAGTCTAGCGGATTAACCCATTTAAATAAAACCTATATAAGTTTTTAAAATTATTTATAAAGTTGATCTTGCGGGTTAGCCCATTTATAAAATCATTATACTAAATTATAATTAAAAAGTTCAAGATATTTGATATAAAATTGTAATAATAAAAAATAATTTTTTTATATTAAAGTCTAAATTATATAAGTTATTTGTGAAAAGTTATAAATTTATTTCATTTTTTTTATCAACCAAAAGAAATATATTAATAAAAACTAAGAGCACAAAAAATGTTAAAGTATATATTCAAACAACAGAAAAAAAATAGCAAGAGCCTAAAAAATAGCAGGCATCCCAACAAGATAAGAACCAAAAAATAAACAATAAACTGGAATAAACAAATAAAACATGAGCAAATTTCAAGCCATCAACAACACTCGTGGAGACTACAGAAGCAAGCTACTTGTGTAAATTTATTTAATTTAAAGTCAGAATAATATAAGTTTTTCTAAATACATTTATTAAGTTTGTATCTTTTTTACCAACTTTATTTTGTCTTTTTTTTTAAAAAAAAAGTTAAGATATATACAAGATATAAAATATGAGTTAACAACATTTAAATAAAAAAAATTTCCAATAGAAAAGAGTATTTAAAATACTATTTCACATTTTGTTTGACAAAGTAAAGAAATAAGAAAGATAGTAAGAAATTAAAGAAAAGAGAAAGTATTAAAATAGCAAAGAAATGAAGTGCTATTTAATTGGAGAGAAATATGGAAGAACGAAATTACATATTTCATTCCTTTGTTAGAATTAATTACAAATAAGAAAAGAGAGAAATAGATGATAATAAAAACGATTAAGTTTTTCTTGAACTAGTAAAAAATTAAAATTTATAATTAATTTAGTATATAAAAAAATAACATAAATGATATATAAATTAAATAGTATAAATTAATTCAAATAGACAAAAATATATATATTTTAAAATAAATAATTATAAGAATTAAATAAATAAAATATTATATAAAAAAAAGATAGAAAATTGAATTGATTTGATATTTGGAGAGAGGGTAATTTGGATAACAGGTGAGTCAGAAGAAAATAGATTAATGAAGTTTACAATAGTTTAAGAATGTGTTTAATTTTTTTTTAAAAAAATTAATGTTAGGGGTTTGTTTGCAATATTTGAAAATTAGCCTCAATTAGAAGATGTGGACAAATTAAACACATGTCAATTAATAAGAGGAATAACATAAAGAAACAAATTTATTCCTTACTTTGAGGGAACACCGGAGAAACCACCAAGCTTAAAATAAATTTTCTCTTTTTTAAAAAACCGTGAACCAAATTAATAGTTTAATTTAGTTTAAAATAAATTTTCTCTTTTTATGCACTTCTAATGCAAGATTACTTTATCTTTTTTCTTTCCTAAAAAAAAGTTTATTTTACTCGGAGTTTGATGTGATATTTCATAATGATAGTAATACATTATTTTTTACAATAAGGAACTACAAGATTTTACTTGGCCTCCAAATGTATTAAATTTTCATGAGTGCTTATATTATTTTGTTTGTTAAGTCACAAACTACAAACTACTCCCTCTGGTCCTAAATGTAGGTCACCTTTTAGAAAGTTTTTTTATCTAAAATATAAGTCACTAATTATAGCATTAATTAGAAATTTTCAGTTTTACCCCTTAATTAATTTTCAAGGTTTCATTAATTGATGGGAGTTTCCAATGTGTACTCAGTGATAATGTTCAGTAATCAATTAATTAGAAAGACTTTCACATTCTATTTAATTCTCGTCCTCTCTCTCATTTACTAGATTATTCATTTTTCTCACTTGAATATATTCTCCATGGAAAAAGGGAAGAAACCCATCTTCTCTGAGCAAGACGGTTGCCCTTTCAACTTGCAACAAATAATGTCTTCTTCCTCATGGATCAATTCACCCGTAATTGATCCTGTAGCACTTTCGTAAAGAAGAAATTCAGGCTTTTCATTTTTTTCCTCTTGGCCTTCATTCATTACCCCACAATATGTGTCTTCTTTCTCATCATCTATAGTGTCTTCTTCCTCCATAACAGAGTCTTCATTCATTTCATTATTTCCAATGTTTATGGAGTCCTCTTCGTTGCCATCATCACACAAAGGTACAACATTTAAATCAAACAAAATAGTGGAGGGTGTTGATTGCTCTGTTTTTGGGTATTTATTTAAGTTGAAACTAATCTTCACACTCTTGTCATTCATGGTGGTTTTGAACAATCTTAGTAGGCTCCTTCACTCATGTTGGGTTTGAGATCAACTAAAAATTCCACCTTAAATCTCTAATCATGTAAACCTTCAAAATTTTAATTTTTTGAGCTAACCAAAATATTAGTCGTTGATTTGATATTTAGATTGTGATCCTTGCATTTGCATTATGTTGTTGCCTATTGGTGGGTTTGTAATCCTTCTACATGTGATTTTAGATAGTCTATTGGTCAGATTAATTTTTAGCCTTTGATTGTCCTTTTTTAGAGAGATGGAGACAGTAAAAGGCTTGGAGGAATTGTATCACGGCACTAAATGGTGTTAGTGGAGAGAGAAAGTGAAAAAAAAAGAGAGAGAAGCATTTATTAATGTATTAGTTGGGTGTGTATTTGTTAGGGGTATAATTGAAAAAAAGCTTTATTTTGAGACACATTTAATAAGATAACTTCCATTTCTTAGTATCAGAAGTTCAGTTGAAAGTAACCTACATTTAGGACCAGAGGGAGTATCATGTAGCTGTAATGAAATTAGGAGTAGTAATAAAGCTACGAGTAGGAGTAGTATCCATCGTAATAAAGCTAAGAGTAGTATCCATTGTTGGCTGGTTTTAGTTTTTTAACATGCCATCTAATTCTTCGACGAACCTCTTCATAGCTTTTGTTGGTAAGCAAACGGGGAATAATATACCTTCTTCCCCTTTTGCATTTGTAGATGGGATGTAATAGGTTGCCCCGGGAAAGTGTCCAGCCCCACCTATGGCTGTTCCACCGTACACCGCCTTACCCCATCCAAAATTTACTTCTCTAAAGTTAAAACATCTCAAATCTGACACAATACAAGACCTCACAGTTGTAAACAAGCATCGATTCTTAATCACCATTAAATCTGCCATAGAATGCACATATTCTTCTGTCGCCTCAACTTTCACTTTTTTTATTAACTCCACAGCATACCCAAACAAATTAGAGCAAAGCTTGCCTGCCGTGGTAACTGCAGCCGGGTACACAAAAGCGTTACCATAATAACCTACAGGCAATAGAGGGTTAAACTTGGCACGTGTGTTGACAATGCACATCATGCGAACCTCCTTGTCTGGGTCGAACTGTAACGCTTTCGTGCGACAGTACCAAAAGCATGCTGTGATAACATCAAATGTGGTACATTCGCGAAGGTGATGGGGAACTAGACGGCGAAGGGCAGCTATCTCGGCCGGTCCAAGGAAAAAAGATCGATGAACCAAGTCGTCTTCATTTGACACAATTTCCCACACTTGTTCATACTCACGATGGTTGCATGTGATACGTGGTGGATTTCTTGCTCGTAGAAGCTCTCTACACCACACAGGTGAAATGGAAGGCTCTAGTGCACCATTAACCATTTCAGTTAAACATGTCATGAACTGTTTTATACCAGCTCCGTCACTCATAGTATGATTAAAGCGAATGGCCAAAATAAAACCTCCACACTTCAGACGTGTGACCTGTCATTAATAATCCAACATGTAATAAAGACCTTTATACAACATATATGTTCGACCACAAGAACATATTTTCAAAATACAAAACTCATTTTAGTTATTTGCGCGCTAACTAACTATTGATGTTTTAGACCGTGTTTAAAAGGCTCATAGAGAAACTTGCAAAAATAATATGAATTTTAACCAATTTTCAATTTATTTATATAAATTTTATTTTTTTGGGTACATTTATTTTGAAACTTATGAACAAAATAGTAGATTTACAAATTCATTAATTCCTAAATAAAATACCAAAAGATATTTTGGTATTTAAGAATATAAAAAAAATGGGGAGGGATCAAATGACACTGGTGTAAGTTACATCAACTCTTACACCGGTTAATAACTATTTGTCGAAGATTTTTTTTATGAAACTTACCGTTGGATTAAATCTACTTATCATATAGATCATGTCTACAAAATTGCACATCATTCCGAAACCATTTAATACTCCATCAATATTCTAAAAAACCAGCGTAAAATATAGTTTTAAAATATATGAAAATAACAAATGTTCTGATGAGTACTAAACGGTTTCGGAATGATGTAGAATTTTGAAGACATGATCTATACGATAAGTAGTTTCAATCCTACGGCGGGTTTCGTGAAAAACATCTTCGACAAATAATTATTAACCGGTGTAAGAATTTGTGTAAGTTACACCGGTGTCATTTGATTCCTCCCATATATATAATAAGTGAATTTATTCCTAAGATGTGTGTGCTGCACCTGTACAAGTAAAAGGGGACGGTTAATGACTCCATCAGAGCCAGGAACATTATATAACAGTTCATCGAAGCTAGGGAACGGTGGTTGAAGAGCATCACCGAATTGATCAAGTGACACATCAGCATCAGCTTCAATGAACAAAACACCCTCTGCGGTACAATCCACCATCAATTTGCGACCATGACCTTCTCTAAGCCTACCCGCAAAAGGGTAATAGCAGACTAGTGTTTTTGTAAGTGCCCTTCTAATAACTTCAACTGGGTCTTTTCCTTTCATTGAAGGTTCATTTCGATAAATAAAAACAAAAGGAATATGAAAACGTAAGCCATCTTGATCATCTATATCGGATAATAATTTAACTTCACGAGGAGTAGGCGCAGCCGGAGCAATTAGTTCCGGTTCACGCCTTCGAACCGTGAAGGTAAGAGAGGGAGGTAATGAAGCCATTAATAGATAATAGGAGTTGATGATGAAGAAAGAAATAAGTGCTTATATTTGATGTTTATGTGTCATGGAAGAAGGTCAGTGTGAGTATTTATAAATGGAGGATCATCAACCTGGGATAAAAGAAATAAATTATTTTAATTATAATATATAAGAAAATAAGAAAATTGAATTGAAATCATAATATATCATTTTTTTATATTTTTTAATATACTCTCTTTGGTGAATCAATTTATAAGATATATTTTAAAAAAATTTTGTGATTTTTTTTTATAAAGTATTCATTACTTTCTATAAAGCATTTATATCTTTTTCTTTCTTTATTCTTATTATATCACTCAATCGTATATTGAAACCATTAATAATTACTTTCACTCAACCACCACTTCAATAACCATGATACTAGTATCTACCAAAAATACCCCTAAAATAACGACACGTTTTAAAAAAGAAAAACAATATAAGGACCCTGTAGTACAACATTTATTAACTCGTGTGACAGAGCGTGACACGTGTCTGGTGTATTATTAACGATTGCGATTGCTGGGTAAACTCGAACCACAAGATCAGAATTTCAATCGAATTTGTTTTGTTATTGTTTTATTCTTCATAATCATAAGTCACATCGTCTGAATCACGTTGTTTAATTAGTAAATATATAAGAATATATGTATGGATATCAGGTTTGTATAATATAATATTATACAAATTAAAAAATTATGAAGAAAAAAAACATAACATTAATTTTATGTTAAGATTAAGTCCTACATCGACTATAAAGAAGGTCATTATATAATATTAAATGGTGTGACAATTCTCCTTTTATAAGCTAGCTTTTGAGAGTAAATTAGGGCAAAACCCAAAATCTAATATGATATCAAGATTTTATATTAAACACAATCACATTATTTTTTTTTTGGCAAAATAACACTTTTGGTCCCTTAACTTTTTGCGCCGATTCACTTTGGTCCTTTAACTTTTTTTTATTCAATTTGGTCCCACAACTTATATTTCTGGCTCAATTTGATCCCTGACGTTATTTCTGTTAGTAAACTTAACGGTTCTGTTACAATTCCGTTTATATTCTGCCATTTTTAAAATTAACGGTTGAGATCGTTTTCAATCAATGGCTCATGATTAATCTGGACAAGTTTTTTTAAAAAATAAAAATTAAATTGAGCATCTTGTTCTTCTTCATCTTCTTTCTTGTTCTTCATTTTATTGTTTCTTCTTCTTCAAGCATTCCTTCATGTTTTTCATCATCTGAAAAAAAAAACAGAATCTACATAGCCAAAACTAAAGAGCAACAAAACCAAATTAGTACTAAATCAGAACTAAATCAAAACCAAATCAGAACCAAATCAAACAAATTTTGAATCCTAATCCCTAATTTTAGAATCTTAATAGTAAATTTCGAAACTCTAATTTCTAAATCAGAACCAAATCAGACAAAAGAAGAAGAACGAAGCAGTAGATCAACGAAGCAGAAGATTGAAGATGAAGAACAAAGCAGCAGACAGAAGAAGAAGCATATCGTAGAAGAACAACAACGAAAAAGATCGAAGAAGAACACCGAAGAAGGAGATCGAATAAGAAGAAGAACGAAGGAGATCGAAGAAGAAGAAGAAGATCGAAGGAGGAGATCGAAGAAGAAGAACAAAGAAGAGGAAAAAGGAAGAAGAAGAAGATTGAAGAAGAAGAAGAGGAGGAGGAAGGAGAAGATTGAAGAAGCAGATGAAAGGAGAAGAGGAAGGACCGTAGAAGAAGAAGTCGTGTTCTTCTTTCTTCTTCTTCTTTTTTTTTGGCAAACCTGAGTAGAGAAGCAATTGGATTGATTGAAGATTGAGAAAAGAGTTTGGGGAAATTAGGGTTTGATTAGAGAAGATGAAGATATGATATTTTTATTTTTATTTTAAAAAAATCTCTAGATTTCTTTATAGCCATTGATTTTAATCAATATAAGCCGTTAGATTTGGAAGAAAACAAAGTTTAAAACCGTCCCTTCCATTCCGTTAACTTTCTTGACGGACTTAACGGTTGGGACCAAATCGAATCCAACATAGAAATTAAGGAACCAAAATGAGTAAAAAAAAAATTAAAGGACCAAAGTGAATTAGCACAAAGAGTTAAGGGACCAAAAATATCATTTTGTCTTTTTTTTTTCAACAATTTTTTTCTGCTTATGCTTATAGTAGTTTCTTAACTTGTATAATTATTTTTGTTTTCACATGCAATTTGCCCTGAAAGGAGTCAAATGCAGGTCTGAACCCTTTGAATTTTGACGAAACCATCCAACTGATGCAATAATATATAAAATTAATAATTAACTTATGTATCATTTTATTTAATTAATTGATAATAAATTATTTTATTTAACTTTTATTGAAATATTATTGATGTTTGATAATAATTTATTGATTTTAGCTTTGAATTTATTTTACTGAGATTATAAATTGTTAACATTACAATAACCAGCAGGAGAAAACACGTCTATTTACACCCATAGAATTAATCTCTTTTATTTTAATATTATAATAGGAAATATACCGATAAAATAAAAAAATAAACAACATATACAATATTAAAATAATAAAGATTAATTATACAATTAAATATATTAATTGATATATTATTTTTTCTTAGCATAATTTCTTTAAAATAATATTTATTTATATTTAATATATTTTAAAATAAATATATTTAAAATATATTAAATATTTTTTCTAAATTATTAATTTTAATAATTTAGTTTTTTTTATTATTGATTTTTTATTGTTAAAATCTAAAAGAAAATTGCAGCAGCTTTTACTATGTTACAGTTACTTTTAATTATAAGAGAAAAATATATAATAAACCCTTAAGATTTACTTGATTAATTATAAATTTTTATTATTAAATTAGTTCCTCCAGATGTAAGAGATTAATTTGGTTAAGAAGCTTGTTATGGATCTCAAATAAATAACAAACAAATATTTGAATGCCAAATTAATGCTTTTATCAAATTATAATAATAATATTAATAATATTAATAATAATAATTATAATAATTATAATAAAAGAGGTATCCAAGAAGAAATTAGAGTGTATTATCTTTTGTTGTGACACCTTCTTATAAGCGATCACATGGGAATTATGTTGTTCATATTAGATCTAAGATTTTTTCATTTTTGCCTTTTTGTTTCTTTATTATGTACCAAAAAAAATCAATTCTATTATAATTATATTTAGAGTCTTAATAAACAGTACTCTTTGAAAACTTATTATATACTAAAATACAAAAAAATTATATTTTTTAACACTTTTTTATTACATTTGACTCTTTAAATACTAGATATTATTTTATGTTCAATTTAGTATTTCATTAGTGATTTTTATACATAACATTCTCTTTCTCTTTAAATACTTTTCATTATTTGATAAATTAACTATACTCTTTGTAAAAATTTATATAAATAGAAGATAAAAAAATTATTTGATATATTTTTAAATATATAAGAAAGTTTGAGTCTCTTCTTAAAATGTATTTTACTTACTTATATGGTATAATAATATTAACAATTTCAATAACAGTTGTTTAATTTAAACAGAAATTTTATTGTTAAAATTTTCAAAATTTAAAAATTTAAAAATAAATAAAAAATTAATTAGTATTTTGTCAAAAATGTTTTAAAAAATTAGTCACAAATTATTGAACAAATATTTTGCTTTCTAAAATTTTAAATAAAAATATCATAATCATCATACATATATAAACTATTTCAATTACTTTATTTGTATTTTAGTATCACAATTTTTAAAGTGTACATTTTAGTCATCTTATCATTTTTGAAGTGTGCACTTAGATATAAAGTTATATTTTGTGAGAGTTAAAATTATCAAATTTTCAAAAAAAGAACTGTAATTAAATATGACTTTTGTATTTAAATATATACTACTTCCGGTCTTAAATATAAGACCATTTAAAAGAAATTTGTTGGTCCTGTATATAAGACCCTCTTTATAGTTCAAGGAGCAATTATTGATTTTTTCCTTGTCTACCCTCATAATAAATGAAGAGATAATATGGACAATTAATGCATTTGCTAAAAAATTTGACTTTAAATAAGGGTAAATTTGATAGATTATACTATTTTTTGAAAAAACAAGACATTAAATAAGGTGGTTAATAGCTTTCTTAATCTGTGTAAATTAGTTAGGGGTCCTATAAAAATGACTAGAGGTAGTATGAAAGTAATTGTACTTAAGTGCACATACACTAAAAATATACTATAATACTCCCTCCAATAAAAATATACTATAATACTCCCTCCAATCCTATATATAGGTCACTTTTTAGAAGAAATCTTTGATCTCAATATAAGTCACTAACTAACTCATTAATTTAGTTTTTTCCTTTTACCATTTTTACAAATTTTAAAGATTTAATTAATGATGGAATGAGAAAGATAGTGAAATAAAAAAGAGAAAGAGATATTAATTTTCAGAACATTTATTAGCACATTTAAGCTGAGAGTATAGTTTATAAAATAATTTTTTTCTTCTATTTTTCTTTCATTTCTTTTCCAATTGAACAAAAGAAATAATTTTACAAAATTAAAATTTTTCTTCTATTTTTTTAATAGATTTTACACTTTTAAAATGATAATTTTTTTTATATTTTTAATAAAATATTTTTATTTATAAAATATTTAATTATTATATTTAGAACACTTATTAGCATTTATTTAAAAAAAAATATGCATTAGTATATCTCTAACTAGATTACAAGAGACTCATTTTTACTTGATATAAAAGTTATTAAAGTGAGGGTTTTTACACCCCATTGAATATATTAAAAGGAGAGATAGTAAAGTGAATTTTACTTATCCTAATAAATTCATCTCTTGGTTAGGGATTTAAATTCTCTCCGGAATGAGAGATAAAGAGACATTGTTATTGTGTGATCTACCCAAACATATAGAACTCACAATTGTAATCTTTCTTTTTAAAAATATTATATCATTTTATTAATTTTTTCTATAACCATTAAATAACTACTACATTTTTGAAATGATAAATGACAATAAATATTTAAATTAAGTGGGTAAAAAATATTGTAGAAAAATTTAGTAAAAAAATATAATATTTTCTTTTTTTTAAGTGATTGGAGAGAACATTTGGGGACCTTCTATGGAAATCCTTCTTTTCTTAATGAGTAATGTTATATTCTACTAAAAAAATTTCTACTCATCCTCCTATTATTATATAATAAAATATGAAATTAAGTGGACTTTTAATCTTGAAACCATAAAAAGCATTGAAAATACTCTTTAATGAGTAAGTAGAAAGATTTATAAAAACATGGAGTAGGAGGATTAGGAATTACTCTTTCTTAATGCATATTTTATAGCTCTTTAACCTATTATCATGATTTATAAGGCTAAGATAAACTATTAAATCATGTTAAATGTAGACTTGAAAGTGTTAGAAGTCCCACATCGGCTAGTGATATGACCATTATTGAGTTTATAAAGGTGTGGCAAACCTCATCCTATGAGCTAGCTTTTGAGATTGAGTTAGGCCCAAACCCAAATTGTAAGATGGTATCAGACCCTATCCTAGATCCGTTTGTTGGGCCCCCATGTTATTGGGTGTTTGTTAGTCCCGTATTGTTGGGTCACCCGTTTGTTTGTCCACGCTCCAGCTGTGTAGTGCTGGGCGTGTTAGAAGTCCCACATCGGCTAGTGACCTCATCCTATGAGCTATACCATATCAGATTTCACAACTCATGGGGCATGGAGAAGGAAGCAAATTATCCCTATAGCCAAAGGAGAAGAGAAATTTGATAGAAAGTATAAAATTCCAACCTTATTATTAGGTGTAAAACTCTCGTACCCTCTATTTTTCAAAAAGAAAAAAAATTGGTTGATAAAAATATTTAAAGTAGTCAAAATGATACTAACTCTTATTTATTATTATATTATTACACTGGGGACATTGTTTAACAAGATTATTTATCTAATTTCTTGCGCGCATTATTTTCTTTTGTTTTTGGTGTGTCACAAAAAACAGAGTGATCATAAAGGAAAACAACTTTGGGTTCATTTGGTTTAGCCGTTGTAAAATTAATTTAGATCAACGTGATTTTAAAGAATTGATTTGGTGTAAAATTGATTTTAAATAAACGTGATTTATATTTGGGAAATATTTACTTAAAAACAAGTTTAGAGTAAAAATATAGTGTAAAATTTTTAACTCATCGTGAAAGCAAGATTCACTTTGCTTTTACCTAAATCAATTTTGACAACCCAAAATTAATTGTAATTTTTCTCTAACTCATAACCAAATAACTAATTTACTAACCAAAATCAATTTTGATACTTCTAAATTAATTTCTCACAGCACCAAACATTTTATCAAACATACACCACGTGATAACACAAAGCCAAGGTTTCAAAAATTATTGGGTGAATCGATTTTCACTTCAATTTTTTTATTGCCATTCTTTACCAAAGTATTTTTAAATTTAGAATTAATTTTTAACCGATATAATCAAATTACCGATATATAAATATCATTAAAAGAATAAGAGTTACTTATAATTTAACCCCACATATTATATCTTTGGTGCACTTTAGCACAAAAAGCATCAATTTTTAAAGTGTGCTATACGCTCCCATGAAGTGTGGTTTACTATAAAAATCATTTATATTTATGATTTTTGTCTGAATTAGCATATTTTTTTTTAAAAAAAGTTGTCAATGATTTCAATCATGGCTGTGTAGTAAACCGCACATTCGAGAAGTATACGTCGCAAAATGCATATTTTATAAGCTTTTGTATTAAAACACATATGAGATAAAAACACAAAGAGCCAAATTATAATTAATCCTAAAAATAACTAAATAAGAGTAATAATTGATACATTAGAGTGATAATAAACTCTCCAAATTATAACGCAGCCTTGATAAAAGTAGGTGTAATACTCATTGCTGGTTGGTTTTGGTTCCGAAGCAAGTTATCTAACTCTTTGGCAAACCTTCTCATTGCTTTACTAGGTAAGCATATAGGCAATATCACACCTTCTCCTTTTGCGTTTGTAGATGGGGTGATATAGGTTATTCCATGAAAAGACCCAGCACCACCTATGACTACTCCACCGTACACCACCTTACCCCACCCAAAATTCATTTCTCTGAACTTTGCACGTGTCAAATCAGACACAATGCAAGACCTCGTGGTTGTAAATAAGCACATATTCTTAATTACCATTAGATCTGCTACAGAATGCATGTATTCTTCTGTCACCTCACTTTTCACTTTTCTTATTAACTCTATGGCATACCCAAATGGATTTGAGCAAAGCTTCTCCACAGTGGTGACTGCCGCTGGGAACGCAAAAACATTGCCATAATAACCAAAAGGTAACGGAGGGTTAAACCTACTACGTGCATTAATGATGCACATAATGCGAACCTCCTCCTTTGGATCTAGTTGCAATGCTTTTGTGCGACAGAACCAAAAGCATGTTGTGATGATATCAAATGTGGTGCATTTGTGAAGGTGAAAGGGAATCAAGCGGCGAATGGCGGCTATCTCAGTAGGTCCAAAGAAGAAAGATCGATGAACAATGTCGCCCTCGTCTGAGATAATCTCTGGTATTTTTTCGTATTCACGATGGTTGCATGTGATGCGTGGTTGATCTCTTGCCTGTAGGAGCTCCCTATGCCACATTGGTGGAATGGAAGGTTCACATGCACCACAAGCCATTTCTGCCAAGCATGTTATGAATTGTTTTAAACCTGCTGCATCACTCATGGTGTGGTTCAAACGGATAGCTAAAATAAAACTGTCGCACTTAAGACGTGTCACCTATTAATTAAAATCCAATCTCAAATAAATAAATATACACTAGGGGTTTGTTAATTAACATACACTTTAGGAAGACACATTCTTATATCACTGACCTAACAAGGTAGCTTAATTAATGTAAAAAAGATTAACGCGATACATAATTTTTTTAAACAATATGAAAATAAGAACCATGTGATTAACTTCTTATATTGTTGTGACTTTTTAATGAAATTTGACATGATTGAAGGACATAGTATTTATTTTTTTTGATGAAAAAAGAACATAGTATATACTTATCATTCAATTGTTGAATTGATAAAATTCGTTAACATATATAAGAATTAGAGGAAATTAAACTCCTCTTCTTAAAGAGATGTTTAATTTTTAAAAAAATATGAAAATAATAACCATATGATTAACTTCTTATATTGTTATGGTTTTTAATGAAATTTAACATGACTGAAGAGCATAATGTATACTTATCATTCAATTGTTGAATTGATAAAATTCGTAACGTATATAAAAATTGGAATAAATTTGACTTTTCTCCTTAAAGAGATATTTAAATTACCTTTCCTCCCCTCTTATTTAAAAAATATCTGTAATGTTTAAATTACACTTACCAATATATCTTTGTCATCAATAGAGTTAAAATATTTTGGGTTAAAACAAATTTAGTCTCCTATATACTTGATTTTACTTTTATGTGGGTTTTTTAACTACAAAAACTTTTAAAATATATAAACAGGTACAAAAACTTTTTTAAGACTACACTTCACTTCAAAAACCATCATTAATTTTTGCCAAAATCCGTTACTAATTTAGTAAAAAATTGTCACTAATTATGATTTTTATAATTAAAATGTATATTTCAAAAAAAAAATTTTTTTTGCCTATTAACACATGTTAAAAGTTTCTTGCAATAATAAAATGCACAAAAAGTAAATACTTCCTCTATTTTTTTTTTATTTGTCTGGATAGAGAAAAAACTTTTATTCTTATTTATGTGTCTACTTATATTTTTAAGGTATTATTAATTGTACTTTTTTCTAATTTACCCTTATATTTAATTGGACACTAAGTAATGCCCCACTATTGAACCAATAAAACAATAAGAGATAAATGGTAATATAAAGATTTAAAAAATTATTTTGATGAAAATAAAAATAATAATTATATTCTTTAATAAGTGTGTTTTACTCTCAAATTAGCAGATAAATAAGAACAAGAGAGTACAGAGGACTAAATTATTTTTAATCCTTAACTAATTATAATTAAGTGAGACATTATAATAAATAATAATATTATTGTAAAATATAATTGATACTTTACTGATTTGCTGAAGTAAAAGATATTTAGGAATAAAAAAGGATTCTAAAAGTTGAAAAGTAAAATTATAAGTGAAGGAATAATAAATAAATGGTTTTATTGTACTTTTATACCCTATAGTTTGGTATTAGTGCAATTTTGGTGATCGTAATTTTAATTGGGCAATTTCGATTTCTATAGAGTTCAAAATATGAAAATTGAGTCAAGAGATTTAGGGCTTGCTTGATTTTTCTTTTTGAAAGCAGTTTTCTGTTTTTTAAAAACAGAAAATTAAAAAATCTGTTTGGTAGTCTAGTTTTCAAAAACAATTTTTGGGAACAGTTTTTATTTTTCAGTATTTAAAAACCAAAATATGAAAACATCTAAAACATGTTTTGGCTTTCAGTTTTCAGTTTTCTGAATTTACACACAAATTTGTATTGAAAACTCCTCTTACTTTTCTTAAAAACTTTTTGAAAACTGTTTTATAATACAATTTTTAAAAACTAAAAAACAAAATTGTTTCAAACAAGCCCTTAATTTTTGTCTAATTTAAACAGTTTGTTACTGATGTTACTAAAAGTTATAGTATTATTATGATCATTTTTCTTTTTATGATCAGTAATAGACAATAACAAATCGTTAAAATCGAACAAAATTAATTGTCACGTTTTAAATTTTTTAGGGACTACAACTGCTAAATTAAAACTATGGAGACTAAAACTTTATAATTGACAAACTATAGAGAGCAAAAATATAATTCAGCCTAAATAAAGAATTATTTATTCATTTGGTCCCTCACTTTGTAGCTACATGATATTTTAGTCCCTGGCTTTTTAAAATATTTGAATTAGTCCATGACAGTGCACTTCTTAAAGTCACTTTAGTTCATGATATTAAGTGAAACTAGCAAAATGCCTAAATGACACGTTGAATGCTTATATAGTAGATTAATTGACACTTAGGAGTCCAAGTGAGCGATAAAATGACATTGATTTACTTAATCTCAAATTAGGTAACTCAATTAGTCCTTTAAACCGCTTACAGTAAAACTCAATTTTAAACCCAAAATGCTGTGTAACTTTGGTGATTAAGTAAAAGGACATCGTTTGGTCATTTATGTGGACTCATATGTGACAAATAACGTGTCATATAGGTAGTTAGCATGTCATATAGGTATTTTGTAAATGTCACTTAATGTCAAAGACTAAAGTGACTAACAATGTGCAAAGTCAGAGACTAATTCAAACATTTTAAATAGTTAGAGATTAAAATGACTCGTGATTACAAAGTAAAGGACCAAAACACTCGATCACTCCTAAATAAATTAATAAATGTGCGTTAGACCTGTATGAGTAGAAGGGGACTGTCGGTGATTCCATCGGATCCCGGAACGTTATATAACAATTCATCAAAGCATGGGAATGGAGGTCAAAGAAAGTCACCAAATTGATAAAGTGATACGTCAGCATCAGCTTCAATGAACAAGACACCTTCACCTTTACACTCCACCATCAATTTGCGGCCAGGACCTTCCCTAAGCCTACCCGCAAAAGGATAATAGAAAACAAGTGTTTTCGCAAGTGCCCTTCGAATCACTTCTACAGGATCTTTTCCTTCCATTGAAGGCTCATTACGATAAATAATTATCGACGGAATATGGAAACGAAAATCTTCTTGATCATCTATATCCGATAATAGTTTAATTTCGCGAGGAGTGGGCGAAGAAGGAGCAATTAGCTCTGGTTCACTCCTCCGTACGGTAAATGTTAGGGAAGGAGTTGATGATGAAGAAGCCATGTGATTTTGTGATTAGAAATCTGAGATTGATATAATTTGGTGATGAAGAATGAGCGAATAGTGGAAGAAGGGGTGCAACCATTTATAAATGGATCAACATATGGACATGAAGACAAATTGGGTTCAGATAAAAAATATGACCACTTTCCATTTAACAAAATTAAAAATAAAAAAATTGAAACACGTTTTCAAAATGTGTACGGACACGGGCATTTATGATTTATCTAGTAGTACTACTTAGCACGAAACGTTAATTCAACACATTTTTTAAAATTTTTTTGAACAGAGTCAAATATGATGGAATGATATACAATATAATAGAATATGTAATGTGTTTAAATTCAAAAAATAAATAAAATAAAATAATAAGGTGTTGGGTTGAAGATGAATGAGACCGAGTTAAACCGAACTTTTATTTAAATAATTTAACACAAATAATTAAACATTTTTTTAGTAGTTGACAACTAGTGAATGTCATTGTCTTGTAAGGCTAGTACAACTGGTAAGGATGTATGTGTGAGTATAAGGTACAAAGTTGAATTTTTAGTGTCGTTAATTTCCTTGTAAATAAAAAAAATAAAAATCTGGTAGATGCCATTCAGATGTTGGCTTCGGTAAAATTTCGGTGTTAGAATTGGTTTTCAACTGATGTTCTTCCCCATTAAATATTTCAAGTAATTAATTAAGCTACATCTTTTTTCTATTGCTAGTTCTTCACCCTTTTCAATTCAAAACTATTTTTTTAAAGGTATTCAATGTCGAAAATAACAATTAATTTTCTCTTTGAAGTTGAGCTCGCACGAAACACTAGTCACTTATCAAGTGTCACGAAATGTCACTTGATCAATGCCATCAACACCGATTTAAATTATCGAACTATCATTATGTCACACCTCGTGATTTTCTAAAATAAATATTTGAGATTGATAAAAAAATATAATAAATGATTAAATTTAAAAACATGCTTATGGATTTGAATTCTTAATATGGAGAAAAAAAAATAAAAGATGCATATATAATTAAGAATACAACTCAATGTATTTAGCCAAAGAATTAAATAATTTGTGCACCACACAAAATTCAAGAGATACTCGACTTTTTCTTTGAATGGACCACAACGATAAATATAGATAAATAATAAACAATTGACATTAAAAATTTTACTTTTTTCAGTGTAAACTAGCGGGGTAACCACAGGAGAGAAATGCCCCCCAGCAAGAATCAATTCTTAGGTTGTTAAGTGATAACCTTGCCAATTGATAAGTGTGTGTTTGGTTTACCGGTGGTTGAATTGATTTTGGGTTAACGTGATTTTATAGAATTAATTTTGTGTAAAATTAATTTTAATGTAATATGCTTTATGTTTAGAGATTTTTTTTCACAAAAGTAAGTTTGGAATAAAAATACAGTGTAAATTTTTCAACTCAACGTGAAAACAAGTCTCACCTTCCTTTAGCCAAAATTGATTTTGACAACTCAAAATCTATTTTGATTTTTTTTCAACGGCTAACCAAACAACTAATTTATTAATCAAAATCGATTTTAGCTATTCAAAATCAATTTTACTTCAACTCAACTATTTTCCAAACACACACTGTGAGTTGGTCATTTTACAAGTTTAAGTTTTCTATTTTTGAATTCTATTAGACAATAAAAACACAAGTTTTTATTTTGCTTGTTGGCCCAATTCTGTTTTCTTTTATTGGGCTTTGTATTCTAAGCCCATTGGGTTTCCTATTTCTCCTTTGTAATTGTACAGTTTTCACATTTCATTTTTTAGTACAATGTATAATTCATTACATTTTTCACATTTCATTTTTCAATACAACATATAATTCACCCATTTAATTTTTCTCTCTCTCTCAATGCTTTAGATTTCCAATATGGTATCACCGCCTCGCCGGAGCGTTGTATCATTTTATCTTCTTCCCTAACCCTTCATCTTTTCGATGGCTTCCTCCGATGATAACCCAACACTTATCAACCCTATTTTATATAGGCTCTGATATCATTTTAGAAATGATATAGGTCTAACTTTCCTCAAAAGTTAGCTCACAAGGACCTAAGGCCTTATAAAAACTATCATAAATCTTATCCTAAACAATTTGGAACTTTTCTCCCAACAAATCTTAAGCAAGTTTTTTAAAGGTATTAATTAACATTTTTTAATTATAATTAAGGTCTGATTAACTAATATCCTTAATTAACTAATTCCTTAAGATCACTAATTAAAGTACAATAATAATACCACATTTAATACTTTAAATTACTTAAAAAAATATAATAAAGAATTTTATGATAAATGCTTCTAATCCAAATAAAATATTTTCATATTTGCATTTTTAAGTTACTTGTTAGCATTTTAAGTTTCATATAATTATATATAAGGTTTGTTATTCAACACCAGAGCAAGCCTCTGTGAATGCAATCACACCAGTTAAAAAGAAATAAAACAAAATATCTACATGGATAGAAAATAAAAGTAAACTCATCTGTAAAAAGTTAACCATTTTTTTTTTCATAAAAAAAAATGCAATTGGGAATAGAAAGTTCATACACACACGCATGTCTCCATGCGCTTATCAACTGAGTTACATAATTGAGACAAAAATTAATAAATTTAAAAATGCATAGAAAATTCACGAAACCAATTTCATGTTAAACCATAAATAGATCTGTGTGGTGATGGGAAACAATAAAACGTTGACAACGCGATGAATTGCGCTGAGAATGTTAATGTTTTAGATTTTAAATTCGGGTCTAACACACTCCTAAAAATTATTATTAGCTCATAAAAGAAAGATTGTCACACCACTTTTATAATTTGTGATAGCTATATACTTAGCCGATGTAAAACTTTTAATATAATGTGAGACTTAATTTATCGTCTTAACGTATTTCCTGTCAGACTTGATTTATCGTCTTAACGCACTCTCCTTGCGCTTAGAACAGAATATCTAGTACATTAGGGTTTAGACATTTGTGGATGGTCAACATCCAAATTAGTGAAAGTTGAAATCCAGCTTAAATTTGAAGTTGAGTTTAACTCAATGTTAAAAGTTAACTTACAAAGGACCTGTTTGGTTTATATTTTAGTAGAATAAAAACTAAAAATCACACAATACGATATAAAAATTAATGGTTGAAATTATTGATGCACAAAAACCGAGACAATCCAATAGAAGTAAATAATTTTAATTTTGATCAAAACACTTTTAACCAAAGAGAAATTTAAAACAAACAGGTCTATAGTGTTATATCTTTTCAAAAAATGTTAAACAATACACTTTTTGAAAAATAAATATAGTAAAAGAGTGTTAAAAGTTGTAATTTTTTATATTCTCAAGATATGGAATATTATGCATTTGTGATTAATTTTGTTAATATAATAACATTAATAAGTGTCTTTAGAACATTGTTTAATAAGATCCTATTTTTAAGAAGTTGATGCATAATTCTACGTAACATAGCTTAAATCTATCATGGGGTAATGGCATGCATCAATTTTTTTTTCTCTCCGGTCTCTTGTGCATATTTTTGGGGTGTTGAGATAAGTATCATTTAATCTATAGACTACACTATTTTTCTTTTTCAAACGACATCATCTTATTGTTAAAAAAACACATTTAAATAGAGTAAAAAATGGTGCAATTCTCAGATTAAGTGAAGTCAATCAAGTATGATAATAAAAATCAAACTTGCGGTACTCAACCACCTCCTTCCCCGACATTGACATGAAATCTTCACTTTGATCGGATTTTTTTAGTATAAGGGTTTTTCTTGCCCTTGCCCCCGCCCCCGCCCCAAAATCATGTTTACATATATACACTTTTATTTACATACTTATATATACATAATAATACTATTAGTAAGATAAAATTTTAATGTAGTACTTTAGAGTCTAGTCTTTATAATTATGTGAATTAAAGTATTTAGTTTATTTTTTATGTGTTGATTTTTAGTGTTTAATTTGTTTAAATTATATTAATAAATTAACTTATTTTTTAAAAGTACGTAAGTGTGTCTTTTCTGTGGATTCCTCGACCCCTAACAAAAATGGGTCAAGTTTTAGTTTTTCATCTTTGCAATTTTTTTCATGAACCAGAACCCCTCCTATTCTTAGTGGGGGCGGGACAGGAAGGGCAAAACTCACCCCGTTAATTGCCAATATAAGCATCCCATTTTTCTAAGGATTAGGCATCACAACTCATCATATTTTCACGGTCTAGCTTTTCCTTAGTCAACTTTTTTCTTGTGTTACTTTTTGCACTACACACCAATCCTAGGTGCACCACACATGACTTTTTTTTTTTTTTCAAAATTACCCATCTTACGGATTCTTAAATTCCGTATAGGATACCAAAATGCACCACACCCAAATGGAATTTAAGAATCCGTGTGGTGTAAGAATCCGTGTGGTGTAACACCACACTGATATTTAAAATCCGTAGCCTACAAATTCTTAAAATTTGTATGACAAAAAAAAAACTAAAATAATATATGGATTTTAAAATTCCGTCTATACGGATTTTTAAAATCCATGTACTGTTCACTGTATTCAACCTACAGAAACCTTCGTTCAACCAAACAAATCAACTTATAATTTATTGATAATCCAATTATCCATATAAGCATGAAAACTAAGCATCTAAATGAATTATGAGTTTGTTTGTTTGGTTGAACAAAAGTTTCTATAGGTTGAACATGATGAAAAGTATACTGATTTTAAAAATATGTATGGATGAAATTTTAAAATCCGTATACTGTTTTGATTTTTCTGTTATACGGATTTTAAGAATCCGTAGGCTACGGATTTTAAGAATCCGTAGGCTACGGATTTTAAGAATCCGTGTGGTTTTACACCATACGGATTCTTAAATTCCGTTTGGGTGTGGTGCGTTTTAGTGTCCAATACGAATTTTAAGAATCTGTGAGATAAATAATTTTGGAAAAGAAATAGTCATGCGTGAGATTGGTGTGTTGTGTGAAAATTAACACCTTTTTTTTTGCCTACTTTTGTTGGACCATCATACAAGATTCATAACTATTGGACCTGACAAGTCGATTCCATCTGAACACATCAAATACGAATTAAAAAGGGTTGGACCAAAAAATATTGAAAAAGGGAGGAAATCCATTGTAATCCGAATGTTAGGATTGACATCATCCCGTTAAAAACTAAACCATCCTTTCTTTCAAACATTAACGTTTGAAATAATGTATTCAGACTGTGTCATCCATAAAATATTAAAAATGTAAAAGAAACAACTTTTATTTTATGAACTACACAGTCCAAAAACTCCATTCTAATCACTAATGTCCAAAAAAAAGGGTCTTGTTACAGACTGAGATAATACCAATCTCAACCTCCTTGTAATCCAGCAATATACCCACCATTATTTTAAATGCTGACTTTAGATAAAACTACATAATTTCACTCAATTTTAACTACCTACCAACTACCAAGTACCATGTATTGTTGGTCCATCATTAATTACACTTTTTTTTAATACATTAAATTACATATTATTGAAGGATAGATGTACCAACAGAGCTGAATTTTTTTTCAAGGAAAAGGGCTGACTTTGCCCATTCTATTTAGAATAGTTGAAAATGACTAATTTTTCAAAAACTGCAAAAAACAAAAACTTACTAAAATATGCAATTATTTTTTCAAAATAAGCTAATACAAAAACACCAACACTCCTTGAGGTTTTAAAACAAGACACTTCACCCTATTCTTGTTCTTCGCCTCCATTTTCAACACTTATTAACTCTAACATCCTACCATAGTTAGAAATGTAACTTGCGAACAATTCTAACGAAAGATTAAGACCATTATCATCAGAAAATAAAAGTCATAATAATGCAAAAAAACATAAAGCTGAAATAGAAAATCTAATGAAATAGTGATCAATTCGAACAACCATAAGAATTCAAGAAAAATGTAAACATTAAGTCTCATTTAACTTAACAAAGCTGCCTCAGTTCATTTCATGTCCATTTAAAGTTCCTTTTCTTTCACAACGAGCCAGCTACCATGAACCTTCAGCACCCACTGTTGGATTTTTGAAGGCACTGAACTCCCAGTATGTTTTCAACGAGAATGGTGGGAAAACTGTAGCACCTTCTTCAGTAATTTTAGATATCTGCAAATTCGACATTCATATAAATCAAAACACTAAATATCATAATAACGCAATACATGATCAATTCAATACAACAGAATATTATATTAAGAATAAGAATACAGCAACAAAGGAAGGAAGTGAAATCATTTAGCTCAAGCCTTATAAAATGGGCGCGATGAAGTTCATAGTTTACCTTACCCCTGACTAAGCATTTTTCAACATAGTTTAACACTCAATAACCATGACATAAAATAAGGAGTACAGTCATTAACTGTCATTATGAATTTATGATCATCAACACACTAATGCATGGGCACAGTAAAAGAAACTGAACGTTAGTACAGTTGATGAATAAGATGAGGTATTTGACACCTCCTTGGCTCCTTCCAAACAAGATCAGCAAATAACAAGTAGTTTATCAGATCTCCCCACTTTGTTTTGCTTAATTGAATCATAAGAAAATGTACTCTTCTGGTTATCATATATTCATATTAAGCAAATGTGATGATAATACTCTTGTACATCTAATTTAGTTCCTGAAATCATACTTGGTAAAGAAATACAGCCACGAACCAATGGCTTTAATAATAAAAAAAATTACTATTATTATCATCTGATAGTCCTCCTTTATTTTCCACCAGTACAGGTTTCTAAGATAAAGCTTTACTTTCTCAGATTGTCAAAATTCTATCCAAGCTATGTTCATCTGAGGCAGACAAAGTTAATTATCGTAAGTTTCCAACTTACACAAGGCAAGTAGGAAGCATACTCGTCACTGTGGATTCATAAGTTATTTCACATAAGCCGAATACAGAAAATTGCTTCCTAGAGACCTACTAGTTTTTACCTCAAGATGTATGTGGTAAGACCGGATTTCAATCAGCAGGTAAAAACCTCCCATTGAAAATTTTGACATGCTGATTGAAGCCATGTCTTTACCACATACTTCTTGAGGTATTAAGTGTGATCTATAAAACATTTAACAAAAGTTTAAAGTGGCTTTCTAAACAATGCAAGGAATGTTGAAAAAATTAAGAGAACTGCAATTCTACAAATAAAATCGCAATTCAATTTCAAACACCTCTCTTACAAAATCCATCTACAATCCAGAATCAACCAAAATATCCACCAAAAATCATAAAAGATGAAAGTTAAATATGGAAATTTGAGAATAATATTCTCCAAAATGCAGCACCAGGCCCCAAACCTAAGGGCATGCTGGCTCTAAGCAAAATGTAGGACAAAAATATCAGAGTTTATGTATATTAAATGTGTTTTGACAAATGGAAAACGGGGCGGGGGCGGGGAGAGCAGAGCGAAGCAAAGAAAATGGAATGGGACAAAACCTGAATCTTATTGACAGCAGACCTATCACGGTATAAAAGCACACGCATGCATTTTTCCAGTAATTTGACACCTTCTTCAAAGGTTAAGTTCTCATGCCACTCATCACGGAGAATTGGCCTAGCAAGATGATTTCCAAGCCCAGTTGCTACATGGTTGTCTTCAAAATTAACGCCAATCATGCTAACCTGGATAAGATACACAGATTCCAAAATTCCAAAATGAAAAAACTAACAGCAACCTCAACTATTGAACTGAATAAAAAGACAAAGGCATACCATGCCAAGGTACTTTTGCCCTTTTTTCACGCCACCAAGTACGAGGGAATTCCACAGTGGGTTGAACTTGTTGCGCCTATTATACATCACACGCGTCAGATAGTTATGCACCTCCTTAGGCCCTAGAGAGTTCCCATCATCCCACATGTTGTCATAAAGGCTGCAGCAGTCAAAGCACAAAACAAACAGTTAGATGGGAATGTTGAAATATTAAGAAAAAAGAAAGGTAAAAATACACAGACAGATTCTTTAACTGTGTTTGAAGCAAAATAAATAATAAACTTAAATAATAAATTATACAATCAAGGAATATAAAGAAGCAGACCATTTAACTAATTTCACCATTCTGTGCATCAGTTATCTGAAATTGCCACGCATAATTATAACAATTA
Source organism: Cyamopsis tetragonoloba (assembly GCA_037177725.1). Taxonomy (NCBI): domain Eukaryota; kingdom Viridiplantae; phylum Streptophyta; class Magnoliopsida; order Fabales; family Fabaceae; genus Cyamopsis; species Cyamopsis tetragonoloba. Next base: position 50,527,583 of record CM074125.1, read on the forward strand.
TTATTTTTATTGAGAAAAAAAGTACTCACATAAGCTCATCAAGGTAGCGTAAAATCTCCTGAAAGTCACTTATTTCCCCACTAGCACCAAGAAGAGAATGTTTTCCAATAGGTTTTATACGCTCAACACTCTTGTACCGCAGGGTAGATCCATATGAACCTGTCATTTTACCCATCATAACATGATATGCAAAGTGAGTTCAATACTTAAAAAACACTGAACACTGCAGAGATGGTACATTTATGAACCAGAAGAAAACACCTAAAACCAGAGCTTGTAAAGAACCAAAATTGATATCTACAGATTTCATTTCTTTCTCGGAAAGAAATTTCCACAGTAATCAGATTGAGAGCATATGGGTATGAAGATAAAACCCAAACTAAATACTATGCAGGAAATTAAGGTGATCAAAATCCAAATATAACAGAAGGAAAGGTAACTAAAATCTACCAGAACCAAAGCACAAACAGCGAGCAAGAAGGAACATACAAATTCAAACAAATTCCAAAAAAACACAAAAAAATCGCACTTTGCTCTTAAGAACCTAAAGTTAACACACACAGAGAGTCACGTTTAGAATCATACCTCCCATATCGGCAGCCATAAGAATCCCATCTTTGTATTTGATAGCGACGACAGAGGATCCAGTTACGTAAGGGTACCTAAAGATGAAAAATGAAATTTAGGGCAAAGAAAACAATCTACGAAGAATACACTTTAGATTAAAATCAAACTACTCATCAATGTGCAAACCCTAAAATCGAAACAGATTAGTATAGTATTAAGGAAGAGAGAGAGAGAGAGAGAGAGAGAGAAGATACAGCGTTCTCTGGCTTTCAGCTACGGAATCCATTGCAATGAAAAGGAATGACTTGCTTGGATCGTTGTCTCAGTCGAAGAAAAGAAGGGGAGAAGGAACTCGGAGATAAAAAAACAGTGATGGTTTGCTTAAAGTGTGTTTTGCAAGAAACGACGTCGGTTTTTACAGCGTATTTATTTTTATTTATATAGTAGTAATAAATATTAAATTAATATATTAAAGGGGTTTTTCTAGAAACTAAAATAAGAAAAAAATATTGTATATCAATCGTATTAAATTTTTGTTTTTTTAATAATAACTTTTTATTTTTAATTTTTTATCTCGTGCAATATTACGAAAATTAAAAAAACTCATATATTATATGTTATATAATGTTTTTTTTTATGAAAAAAGGAAATAAAACCCAAAAGACAAACCAACAACAAAATTAAACATGCCCCTCATAAAATGAAGGAAGTGCAATCATATGTGGAATAAATTGTAGCATAAGGCAGCAAAACACCAAAACTCTAAAATCAATAATTAAATCATGATCTAACATGGCAAACGTAATATTTGCTGTGAAATTTTCTTCGTGAAGAATATGATACTGAATACTCCTATTAAATAGAGAATCACTAAGTATTATAAATTATAATTAATTATTATATAAAATTAAGAATTTTTATATTTATATTTTTAAATAATTGAGAAAAAAATATTTTTAAAATGATTTGTTATAATTGCATCATAAAAAAAAAAGCGATTAAAAGTTAAGCCTAGCATGAATTATTATGTTTTTTAAAAAAAATCCAACAATAAAATCAACTATGAATAAACCATACTAAACTAAATTCGGTGTCATTTGAAATTATTCTTTTCTGGACTAGGTAGGTTTTACATTTGCGTACTTACTATATTTATAATTTATAATTATAATAATTTAGCGCAACTTTCACAAAAATAGTTTTTTTTTTTTTAAAAAAAATCCAGCACAATTGACTTCCTCTTCAAGTTAAGTAACTTGCTTGACACTTCTCTCTAGTCTTACACTATGTTATGTTTACTTTAGGGTTTTATTTATGGTACACAAATAAAAATTTATATATCGGTGTACAATTCTTTTAATCATCATTGATTTATTATTTAAAAAATAAAAATGTTAATATCACACTTTAAATCAATAGATAAATTTATGCCACATAAACTTGTTCACATTTACATTATGCATGGTAAATGACATCTTAGTTTAGAGAAGAGTGGAGAAAAAAGAAGTTAAATGGAAAGAAATTATGTATTTTTTATCTTGAAATTTCGCTATTTTTTTAATGGGTTTGGAGTATTCCTTGTACTTTCTTTTTATTATATTAATTATTGATTATCAAAAAAATGGAAAAAAATTATAGAGAAGAGAAGTTAGATGGAAATAAAGGTGATTTAGAAGATGTTTGTTTGAAAAGAAATAGAGAAAAGAAAAGTAAAAAGAAGTGTAAGAGTAATATAAAATAATCGAATTATCTTAAACTATTAATAAAATTATAGTAAGTTTGAAACATTGAAATTTTTTATTCAATGCATTATAAACGGGTACATTTGGTATTCATGAAGTTCAAATTACACTTCTCGCCTAAATCAGGTTAGTAGAGGCGTTATTTGCATTTGCTGGGGTCCACAAAATTAAGTGACTTCTCTTCATAGTTTTATGGTTTTAATTTTTAAACATAAGTGGATAACATTTGCTCTACTTCCATCTATCATACAAGGTTAGATAGAAGCATATTATTTTTAAAAATGAATTATTTTACACCAGTTAACTATATGTTTGGTAGAGTAGAAATAGAGAGAAGGGAAATGGTGTAAGAAAGTTATGGGAGAAAAAAAATAAAAAGGAAGAAAATTTTTCAATTTGTTGTATCGTTGTCTGTGTTCTTCTTTCCTCTTCATTTCTTTCCTCCCAACCAATTTGTTGTATCCATATACTTTTTTGACATACTTCAGCGGGAAGTGATATTGTCACTCCCAAATTTGATATTGCCACTCCAAAATCATGAAAAAGAAGCTTATGAATGAGTGTCATGTGAGTGGCAATATCAAATTTAGGAGTGACAATATCATTTCCCTACTTCAGCAAGTAATTTTTTACATTAAAGGTACTCTCAACCAATAGCAAAACACTAATTCTTTTAAGATAGAGATCATTAAGGTATGTACAATTTCTTCGAACAAAACATTTTCATATAAAAGATCACAATTCGATCTCCGGTTAATTGTGTTTAAAAAATTTAACTATCTATTGATTATATCAGTTGAGTTTTTATCGTTATACTTTAACAAGTTAACTACGACTAAATTACACAGTCACCCCATTTAGCACAAATTGAAACATCACTAAAATTTCAGGTTTGTAGTGAGGGAGGATCCAACAACTTAGTAAATAAAAAGATATTGTTTCACCATGAGTAACATGTTATTTATTTTGGTTTATTAAGTCTTACGGTTTTATCATGAAAAGACACCTTAATAAGTTTAAAAGTTAAGGAGTAGTACTTATTATCTCTAGATTCTTACACAATGTGAGACTCAAACATGGTCCGAATCATATTCTTCCATAATCTAAATCCTGCTTACAAATCACATTACAATATGTTAAGTAACATTGCTGATTGCTGATAAAATAAAAATTATGTTAAGTAACATCATGAATCATGAATCTGGTAACACATAAATCGTATATCCAGAAACAAAAAGCAAAATTATAAGTTTAATAGTGAATTGTAACACTTGGTCACAACAAATTTAACCATAGGCATTTAGGCACTTGAGCACATGGAATTGAAGCAGCCATTAAATTGAGTGCAACTTCAACTGTGTTGGGTTAAAATACTTTCTAATGCTCCTCTTTCTTGTGATTTTCATGAGTCTGATAACAAATTATGACCTTATTATTATTACAGAAGTTTCAGTCTTTATTATAAGTAAAATTAATTTTTGAGAAAGTAATCATTTTATCTTTTCATCGGATCTAATCACGGTTAATAGAATTGATTTTTATGGGTGAAAAATCTTAACCAAACAAGTAGACACGTACTGATGTATAGCTTTGCGCTATTAATAGAACTGAAAAAGAGAAAAGATATGTAAAGTAGTGCATAACTGAAAATTTGTTTAAGGTCGTCTTCTTTGGATTGCAAGCTCAAATAAATGGCTTCGTATGTTACTATAAATTGATGCCTTCTATTAGCAATCGTTTAGCGTTTGATTATTTTCTTTATACAGAGTCACAAAATTTCGTTAATCCATAGAGATAAAAACAATAAAAAGTGTACAAATTGCAGCAAAATATGTATCTCCGAGAAGCAAATGCAGTATCACATGGATGAACTTAGTATGCAAAATGAGTCCCACACTGCTCAGACTATACTAGCATTGTGTTCTACAATGTATAAATAAGAAGCAACTAGCATCGTCACAACATACTTACCTGGACGGGATCAATGAGTGATCATGAAGGCTCATGGTCTAGGCCGGTGACCTCCATTGCACTTTGGAGGGGTGCCTGCATAAGGTCTCCTCAAGTAGGAGAGCCTACGTCATAATTTGTGATAGTGGGGGTTTGCGTTCGCGCGGCCCCCTCCAATGTTAGTTCTAAGGTATTTGGGTTTATTTTATATCATTTTTTATCTTATTTTGTAATTGTAAGACTTTAAAATACTTTTCTTGTCTTATTTTATAAGGTGTTTTATAGTTTTGTGTGTATATTTTTTGGTTTTTTTTACTAATATGCTCTTATTATTTATTTATCTTTGAGTAATTTAAAATACAATAAATATAAGTTGATAATTGAATATTTCTCTTACTTTAGTCATACTTGATGTGGAACTATGTTTTCACTATTATTTAATTATATTTTGATAAAATTTACTTGACAAATTTAATGCATAAAATTACTAATCTTCTTAACTCTCTTAAAATTGATTTAGAGGATTTTATATATTGTGACGGAGGGAGTATTTTTAATCTCAAATAAAAAATTTTATTTATGAATTTTTAATAAGTGTTCTAACTGCATTACTTATTGTTTTCTTTAAACAAATTTTTTTAATCTCTGTATCTTTATTTTAAATAATTGGTTTAAAGCATTATATGGCTTGTGAATTCTTGATGGTTGAATGCAGAAACAAACACACAGGCACCGGAAAACATTGAATAAGTACAAGTACAGGGAAAAAAAATAACATAACGTTTTATTAGTCGCTCGTTAGGAAAGCATGTGCGACGTTATATATTATCCGATGTGGGTCTTTCATCCTTCAAAAATTTTCGGATTGCATCCACTCTTAATTTTACAATGAATTATAAATTAGATCACTTAAAATACTACTATAATACTTAATTTGGTTTACTATAATATAAGAACCTCACTATATATTCACATCTTAAGAGAAGTGATTTGACTTGATTATAGGAGTGACAATTGCATTATTCTAATTTTACTTCTATTAGCATTGAGGATGTAATAACATAAAATAAATAAGATTATAATTGAAAAATATAATAAATTCTTTTTTTTAATACTTCTAACTTTTTGTCGTAGGGACTTGTATTATAAAGCTGTGAGAGATAGTTTCAGACTCAAAATTCCAAGAATCATGATTCCCACTTTGATTTTCCTTTTTCAAGCCACCATGAGAAGTGTTTTTCTCCATAAGAAGTTTCAATAAGGAAACAGGGATTCAAAAAGCAGGAGTTGACTAGCAAATAAAACTAATCCAAGCAACAGTTATTGGCATTCATGATATGCAGTTTTGAATATTCCAGTAGCAAACTCCTGATAGTAGTATTCAATCATAGTCAATTTACAAGCCAACAAAAACTCATTCTTATTTTTCAGATCCATAAGGAAAAACAGATACACAAACCAAAGAGAAAAAGCAATCTGGGAGGGTTCAAATTCCTCCCACTTCATATTTGAGCAGCAAAAGACTCAAATAGCTTTCTTATTCAAGGCTCAAAGACCAAGCTATCTGCTTCTCGCTTCACGGATTCGAAGAGCACAGTTGATAGATATCGCTCGCCAAAGCTTGGGAAGACAACCTATTCAGGAATTTAATCAGTTTAATGGTGATGAAATATGGAAATTATAATAAGCAAATTGTTTTCTATTTAAGTGGGAAAAAAGTACTGCTCTCATTACAAAGCATATGACATACCAAATATAACAGTCATACTTCAAAAAAAAACAAAACAACTGCACTATTGGAACCACATTTCAGATAGCTAATGCCAAAAGTTTCTGCCAATTATCAGCAATTAAAGAAGCAACTTTTCTGAAAATTTTCAATCAAATAGACATTGAATCTAATGTAGCACTATTGCACTAACAACGGCGTTTACATCGGCAGATGAAGAGTAGACAAACTTACAACAATGAGTTTTCCAGCATTTTCTGGCCTTTTTGCAATCTTGATTGCAGCAGCTGCGGCGGCGCCAGATGATATTCCGACCTGTAAAATATTTACAATAGAAATAGAAATGCATTAAAAAGAATGCCAGCTTGCATGGATAGTTCAAACCAAGCTATGACACATTGAAACAACGGCAAGGCATGAGAAGAGGTAAGAACACTAAGGAGCCCATTATATTCACAGATAAACTTACCAGCAAACCTTCTTTCAAAGCAAGTTGTTTAGCAGTTTCAATAGCTTCTTCACTTGAAATCTACAAAAATATTTAAAAAAAAAAAAAAGAGTTGCTATCAATGCATTCATGGATAAATCAGCATAACTCCTGATTAATAATGCTTCCTCACGTGTGAAGAGATTTAACATACTTCCTGAATTCAAGTTCTAGTTCCATTTCATAGTATAGAGGGAAAAGAGATTCATAATATAACAGATTGCATGTTCATAGTAATAGAAAAGACAGTATTTATTTTTTCCTTTAAATAATTTGAAATTTATTCCCAACAATCCAGTATTCCAGTTGATAATTAATAGTATAACACATATGAGTAGAAGAACTGGAATTTTGCTTTGTTTACATGCTCACTGTATTCTTTTCTCGTCACATGTTTAATAAGTATGGAAAGTACAGAAGTGGACTTCTTTTACAAAAAATAGAAACATTAGGAGTGAGAATGGAGGTACACCGGATTGTCATACAAGCAAAGAAATCTCTCTATTAAAGTAGAAATAAACTTATCAAAAGGTGTGTGGCTTACTTGAATAACTTCATCGAGTAAATCGATATCTAAAATACCAGGGATGAAGCCAGCACCAATTCCTTGGATCTTATGAGGACCTTATATACAATTAACAACCATTCATTTGTCAGGAGAAAGATAAACAAAACGAGGCAAGAATTTGAGAAATCTAAACCATAATAAAATTTGAGAAAGATAACAACCATGAACCAAACAAATTCAAAATCAGTGCTTACCAGGCTTCCCTCCAGAAAGTACTGGACTTTCAACTGGCTCAACACCATATAGCTAAGGGAAAAACGAAAAAAGAAAAAAATGAGCAAAACCAGAGGAAATTAGAAAGATTAAAATACAATCAGAAAATTACAGCCTAACCTTGATATCAGGGTTCTGCTCTCTCAGATATTTCCCAGCACCTGTTACCGTACCACCAGTACCTATCCCAGAAACAAGAGCATCAACCTTTCCACCAGAGCTCTTCCAGATCTCAGGTCCAGTAGTTTCATAATGGATCTAAGAATAGGAAGAAGAAAGTGGATGTGAGAATACTCATTCTTCAACCAATTGATTTTCCAAACACAGCACAATGAATTAGACATTACACCTTAGGGTTGGCAGGATTTTCAAACTGCTGAAGAATGTAAGAATTCGGAGTCCTTGCCCTTATCTCTTCTGCCTTCTGAACAGCTCCCTTCATACCCTTGGCCGGATCAGTGATTACTAACTCAGCTCCAAAAGCTCGAAGAATGGTTCTCCTCTCTAGACTCATTGAAGAAGGCATGGTTATAACAAGTTTATAACCCTTGGCAGCAGCTATGAATGCCAAACCTATCCCAGTGTTTCCACTGGTAGGCTCAATGAGGACACTCTGCAGCATGAACAACAGTAAGCCATATAAATACCCAAGTAAGCAGTAATAACTTTGCTAGAAAGAGGACTATGCAATGATAATGAAATGGTTAAGCTTTTTACAGAACAGAACCAGTCCTTTGTTGACATTTTAAAGTTCGAACATAACAGGATGTCGGAAAATGTACTCATAAAATACTGCCTCGGAATCGGAAAGAATAAGTATAACGAAGCTTGGATGTTATGCGCAGATAGGTGCATGCAACATGAATTCAAATATACAAGAAGGAAAGGACAATCTAAAGCAAGAACTAACTTCACCCGGTTTAATGAGTCCCTGCTCCTCGGCGTCTGCAATCATACTATATCCTATCCTGCAGGAAATAAAAACTTATATCCACATAAGCTTTCTGAACAAATATTATTGCACGGGATGCATAAGAGACTTGGGCATCAACAATACAATTTCTATGCCAAAACTTGAATCAATCTAAGAACTTTTAAAAGGATGTGAGCGTACACTGTCAAGAATAAACCAAGAGTGTTTTGTAAGATGGCATGTTGCTAGCTCAATTGCCAATATAGGAGAATGAAGAAATCATTATACCTGTCTTTGACACTAGAGCAGGGCTCCATCATTTCTAGCTTCGCAGCAATTCGGGCAACACAGCCATCTACGACATGGTTGAGATATACCAATGGAGTTTTGCCAATTAACTGCGCATTTCAAAAATGAATTCACATGCACCTTAACCTAGATTGCTTTATTGATGAGGCATAAAAGAAAATCTATGAACATGACTTACTTCAGTGACATCTTTCGCGATGGTTGACTTCTCTTCCACCATTTTAGCAAAGCACTGCATAACCAGAAACAGTTAAAGATCAAAGTTAACACAAACAGAAGGAATGAAGGATATAAGATACTCATAAAATAGTTTTTTTCTGAAATTGGATTGGTTGACTTATCCTGAAGTAGATATAAAATACATCAACTTGGATTTTTTTTCCCTTTCTTTCTCATTGTAAATATTAAAGATATAAAAAATCGCCAAATAAGAACCAGATTAGTGAGAAAAGGTAGGTAATCCGAGGAAGGGAAAAAAAGTACTGTTCAACTGTTCAAGATTCAGATTGAACTGAGCAACTGAAACTTATAGGGCTTATGTTTCAAAAATATAACTTGTTAGGAAAAAAACTAGAATTCTTGTTTCTTTGCCTCTCGAATCGATCTACTGTAAAAACCATACATCATTTAAAAAAACAAATGCATATGGAGGCAAGAATAAGATAAATAAGTACACTACTCCATTAACCCATAAAGTGAGGTTCGTACTATCCTTGCCACAGCTTTTCTTTTTTTAAATTTAACCTTCGCTCGGATTCTAGGATCAAGTTGAAATCAGATTCTAGAACCCGAGCGAAATTACTTGCGGCTAGATTAGTCAACACTCATCAGTGTGGCGCAAATAGTTTTCACCCTAAAGTGAACTTCAAAGGTCAAAGGTCAAAAAGGTTAAAATTCAATAACTCGATAATCAATTAACTAATCCACGATAAAGGCACATGAAACCTGAGAATCTAACTACTAATGATAGCGGAAAATTCCGAGGCAGGATTAGTAGTAATGGAAGTAACAAATTCTGCAAGTAACTAATCCGTGATAAAGCATGTAGAATGAAAGCAACAAACTCTGCAATTTCACAGATACAGAAGAACTGAAGCAAAAGCAGAAGAAAGAAACTGTGCTATAACAATGCAGGATTATATGAAATCAGTTAGAGAGGGAATGAATTTGGACGGTTTACCGGGTATGTGCACTGTGCAGAGCAAAAAACGTTATCCGAGCAACGAGTGTTTTTGATAATTGAAAACTTCAAAATGAAAGGAGAAGAAATATAGAAAAAAAGACGAAGAAAACTATGAGAGAGCGAAGCGTTTGTGTCTTTTATTGGTTGGTCTTTGTGATATTTCTGTGGGAGAAAAACAGAGTTGGCGACTAGGTGTCAGTCTTTTTTCGCTTTCTCACGCTTTTGTCTTCTTTCTTTGATTTTATTTTCTTCCTTTTCTTGTTTCAATTTTCTAATTGTCATTTTTAAAATGTATGGGGACTAATTTTCTCTCCGAAACAGAATTTACACGTCACGAAACAGTTATTAGAAAGTGTTGCATTATTGGTGAATAGTGATTCGGAATCAAGAAAAACATAAAATAAAGTGTGAAGCTTTTGTCACTGGTTATTACTATTTTTATTTAACTATTTTAATAATTTAAATATTAATATTTTAATTTTATTAATTAAAAATAATATTTTAAAATAAATATAGTTGAAAATGAGTGACGATAAAAATTTTGAAGTATCAATAGCATCATTCAAAATAAAAATCAAAGTATGAATACTTAAGATGTTGTTTGATTTGCATTTTTATTTTTTGTTTTTATTTTTTATTTTTTAAAATTTTATAAAGAAAAATCTGAAAATGGTGAAAACAAAAATTTTCTGTTTACAGTATTTTTAATTTTTTCTTTGTAAAATTTCAAAAAACGAAAAACAAAATAAAAATACAAACCAAATAGCCCCTAAATGTGTGTTTTTATTTTTCTTAATTTTTTTAAAAAAACTAAACATAATTAAGGTACATTTTGAAGACACATGTTAGTTAAGCACTTATACGATAATCTTATATTAAATGAGAACTTATTCATTAATAAAATTATAAAATTTATTTGAATAAGATAAAAATAATTTATTTTGATAAATTGTTTTAGGAAGTTTATAACAATAAGTTTAAAATAGCTTATATGTTTTCGGCAGATTATTTTGATAAGGTGTGGATAGGATCATGTAAACACAACTCTATGCTATTAAATATTCTTCCTGTTTTTTTATAAGACATTTTTTTTTTTTTGCTATTTTTATAAGACATCTTTTAATAAGGTACTTTTTCTGTTTAATAATATAAGTTCAAACTACTAAAACGTCTTGTCTTATAATATAAATTTCTACACACAAAATTATAAATATTTATTATATTTTTTAACTTTCAAAGTCATATCACCAATAAAAAATAATTGAGTTTAAATTTAATTAGTGTAAATCACAAAAGTCTAATTTTAGATTAGCTTATTTTAAAGAAATAATCATTTATTTTTATAAACTGTATGAGATTGCTTTTAAAAAACAAGCAAGCAATTATTTCTCCAGAAATAATAATTTCCAAACATGCACTAATTTCTAGTATAATTTAACTATTTTTCTTAAATTGTGTGAAGTGTTAATTGAGACTTATATTATGGAACGAAGGGAGTATTTAAGAAGGATTTAGTGTTTTTTTAGAAAAAAAAATATGATTTTATAATTCTCATGAAATACTTTTGTTTTGTTATTATTAAAAATATTGATATTTTTACTCTTTAATTGTAATTGGTTAGCTAAACATAACTACATTGATATCTTATCTTAATTTTAATCTTATCTTAATAATATAAAAGCAAGCAAGCGAGACTAAAAAAAAGAAAAATTCTTCTTTGTCACTCCACCATGTTTTTCCAGTAAAAACTAAATAACAAATGGATAAGGCTAACAAGCAGAAGAATCTATTGACTCAAAGAGTAGGAGAATCCCGAAAAGAAGGCCTTTGAAGATTTTTTATCAGTTTAATTATTTTCCATTTTGCTCTATACATGATCCTCGGTTGAAATTTTTTGTTTTTCTATTTGTGTTATAGTTCAAAAGTGTTGCTTTTGTGGGATTCTATGACTTGGTTTGTAATTTCTACAAAAAAAAATTTCTATATTTGGTTGAATCGAAGGATGATACATACGATTTGTTATACCACATCATAGAGGAAAGAATTATTACTGAAAAACACATTTGTTTATACTATTTTCTTAGGTAACTGTTCATTTACTTTGCAAAATAACTTGAATATTTATATGTCTATTATTGATAGTGAAAAACAATTTTTTATCACTTCATAGTAATCACAGAGGTTTTACTCTTCACATGTATTACTTGAAGAAAGAACTTATAACTGAGGATAAAATATTAAAGAGGTATTAGTCTTCATAGGAATTACACACAGTACAAATATAATTTTAAATTTTAAAATTTGAGTTTTCTCAATTTTAATTATTTATCAAATATCAAATATATTTTTATACCAACAAAAGTATATCTATACGGATTTAAATTGAATAGTTGCAATTTAAATTTTCACAAACATAATAACAAAAATAATTATTTAATAATAATAAATATCAATATTTAAATAATATACCTAAAATAATTAAAAAATTTGAAAATCAATTCATTTGGCACGTCATGCTAGTGCAAATCTAGTATGTAATATGTAATTTAATTGAGAGCAATTTATAAAAGTGAAGGAGGGATCATAGTATTAAATAATTAAATAAGATATACAAATTCTAAGTTCTAACGTGCATATTATTCGGAATAAGATTTTCTCTATTCTTAATAAGAAATAGAAATAATTCTAACCATTAATTAAATTATAAAAATGAAAGTAGATAAAAAAAATGATAATATGATAAAAGAATAAATCGTTAGACAAAGAAATAGAGGAAATTAAAAAAAAGGTAATATTTAGGATACAACCTCAAACATATACAATTTATATAATTCATTTTATTTATTATTGTTTGCTCCAATAAAAAATAAGTAACTATTTTTTTCTCAACAAAAATAATAAAATAAATTGTATAAATTGTTCAAGTTATACACTAAATTTTATTGTTAAAAAAATAAATAAAGAGAATTTAAATTCATATTGTTTCATTTGTGCTCTTCACGCAACTACTAATCTATATTTTTTATTTTTATAATAATAAATAATATTTAATAATTTTATTAAACATTATCTTTAAAAGACTTGTTAATATTATTATTATTATTATAACTGAAAAATAATCATTTGTCATACCTAATAAACATAATAAACAACTCAAATCAACCTTATTTTTCAAAATTACATGTGATACATGACAGTATGATGTAACATAAACTAATGATTTCGTTGAAAAAAGAATCTCATGGATTGAAGATTATTTTTTAAACAAAAATGTAGTTAGGAAAACGACGTTTGAGAATGAATTTGGATTCTTTAACTTTTTTCATATTCTTTATGTTACCAGAAATAAAAATAAAAAATATAAGAAATAATGATAAATTGTATCATTATTTTGTTGCATCTTTCTCTTTTTTATAAAATAAAAAATCTAACAATAAAAAAAATAAAATATGAAAGAATCAAGATCCCTTTCTCTTTTTTATAAAATAAAAAATCTAACAATAAAAAAAATAAAATATGAAAGAATCAAGATCCCTTAAAAATAGTTCGATCTCAAAGGATGACAAATTTGATATGATTTCCATAACCTTAGTTGGTTAGAGTTAAACATGGTGGTCAGAGATTCATTCTTTACCTAAAAATTTTTAACAATAAAGTATTTTTTTTAGTCTTGCTAAATGGTATCTTTATAACAAATGTTAAGATTATTAAAATTAAAAAAAATAATTATAAGTATACATTATTTTATATTTATAAAAAGTTATATTTTTTAATTATCTTTTGACTTCTCAAAATATCCCCTTATAATACCATTTAACATTTTTTTTCAAAAAAATCAAATACATATCCACATAATTTTGAAGTTGGTGATTTATGCCATCATTACTTTATCGAATAAACTTGCTTTATTTCTTTTAATCTCGTTTATCTTGCACCACCATAAATTAGTTTTTACTAGGCAGCTCCAATAGGGAGTTTTTCATTAGTTAAAGAGAAACTAGGGTTGATATTTATAATTTGAGAGCAAATGCAAAAGTAGGGCGCTACATATTTTTCATATAGAAAAATATTATTTTAATTTTAAAGCATTTAAAATTGTTTACTGTTTTAAGAGTAAGATGAGGTAGTTTGTAGGATTCATTTAAGAAACTTTTTTAAAGTTGTTGGGTAGATGGAAAAAATGAGTGAAGTTACTAAAATGACATGTCATTATGAGAAAATGTAAAAATAGTAAACTATTGTAGATAGCAATTTTTGTTGGTTGATGGCTTGGAGATGTGCTTGGAAATGTTCTTAGGTTTCTGGCTCAAAATTCTTAGGATTTGATAGGTTTGATTGTTATGGTTCAAGATAAGTTTTGAGGAACAAAAGGTAAGTAATCTCAAACTTTTAAGTTAAAGTTGTTGTGTGAACAACTCGGGTTTAATCTCTATAAATGGTGCCTATTGTTTTGGTATAGGTTTTAGGAAAGTTAGTTCGTAAACTTATGAGGTGTGTTAATAGTAAAGATAGAACTATATTTTTTTTAGGGGCTTTAGGGAGAGAAGGAACAAAACACTCATGGTAGATTCATTAGGTCATTAGGAGGAGTGTCTAAATCATCTTAAACACATGACTCTTGAGACACTTGCTCTATGGTTCAAAGAATGGTGGAAGGGATACTATGAGAGGAAGAAGTTTTGATAAGAAGGGTGAAGGTGTTAGAGGAAGTGTGGTGGGAGTAGCGGGTGACATGAATGTGTCCTCCTCTTTAATGTTATATTTATAGGGTTTGATAATTTTTTGACAAGAGATTACTCTGTAACACTACAAGAATGTTACTCGTTAGCCATGGAAATATCCGTGGGTAAAAAGGTAATTCCGTCGCTAATATGCATTTTCCGATGGATTAGCGACGGTCATCGAGTCGTCGCTAATTTTTGTCACGGAAATAGCCGTCGCAACTTAGCAACGGAAATATCCGTCGCTAATTTGCCATGGTCATTTTCGTGGCTATGATATTTTTTCGCCATCTGTATTACGTCTCCACTTTCGGTTTGCGACGGAAATTTCCGTGGCTAATTTGCCACGGTTATTTCTGTGGCTAATTTGCCACAGATATTTCCGTGGCAAAATTGTTTTGGCGCGATAATTTATTTTTGGCGTAGTTATTTCGTCTCCACATTTGGTTTGCGACGGAAAATGCCGTGGCTAAATTTTTTTGGCGCGACAATTGATTTTTGGTGCCAGTTGGTCCGTCTCCACTTTCGGTTTGCCACGGTTATTTCCGTGGCTAAATATTTTTTGCGCGCAACAATATTTTTTGGCGCCAAATATTTTGTCTCCATTTTTGTTTTGCCACGATTATTTTCGTTGCTAATCTGTTTTGGCGCGATTTTTTTATAATTATGTCAGCATTTTTTTTATAAACCCTAAATAATTCTTAAAAAAACTATAATAAATAAATATTAAATATAATACACCAACATAAAAGTTTAAATTAAATAAGTATTTAGGAAAATTAACAAGACAATAATACATCAAATTTAAGTAACAGTTAAAATAAAACATAAACATAGTGTTAATAAATAGTACAAAGTGCCTAACGTACAAAGCGTGAGGGTGAAAGCTCCTCTTCATCCTCCTCATCTTCCTCAACATAATTGGGATGCGTGGGCTGTCCGGACTTTCATCATCTTATTCATATTCATCTCCATGAATTGTTGTTTATCCTTTAGAGTCTGGATCTCCATGTCTTGTGCCTCAATTCGCTTTTGTTGGGCCTCAATTAGCTGAATATGTGCAGCTGAAGATGACGATGCACCACTAGGCGATGAGGAAGCTGAAGGAACTTGAGAGGTGTAGAATCCTTTGAATCCACCACATGAAAAATGAGAAGACATATCTCCTGTACCATAAAGACGGCCACGGTTTATCCCGCCAACTGTTTGTACCCAAGTGGTTGCCCTAGCCTCCTTTTCAGCCTGTTGTGATTGTTCAGGAGAAAGCGTTTCAAACTGGGTGGTCGCCTTCTTCTTCTCATATGCAATACCAAACTGAGTCTGAAAAACAAAACAAAACACAATACATATCACATACTAATTATCATAGTATTCAATATTAAATTAATTGAAAAAGTTAAACAATACATTCACTTATGTAGGTCTCCTTGGAGTGTGTGTCAACCCATTCCCCATTTTGTCTTTGATGAGTAACACGAAAGAGTTCGTCAATATCCACTGACTTTCCTTCACCTTGTGCCTAGACATATAATTATCAAACATTTTATTGTGTATAATATATTATAGCAATTCAATTAAGTATAGTAAAAACAATTCAATTAAGTATACATAGAGTAAAAGAATCAACTTTAAAAGCTTAATACATACCGCTTGCAATGCTATCTCGGAATGAGGGACACGACCAGAAGTATGTAATACTCCACCCTTTGAAGAAGCCCTGTTCTTCTTAGCCTGTTCTTGAACCTCCTTGAAGCTCGATGTGCCCCAATGTGCAAGCAGCTGATTCCATGTACTTTGTGGACACCACTTCGGCAGTTTACCCTCCTTGGTATATTTTGTCCTCGCCTTGTTCATCATATCTCTAAATCGCTCCGAACCTTTGTGCTCAAAATGCTTTCACATTTGAGTTGTGAAGCGGGGATCCCAACTACACTTATCCTGTAATAACACATTATCGAAATAGTTGTTGTTAATAGCAAAACTCAAACTTCAATTTCTTTTGACTCATACATATGATTAAATACTTAAGTTATACCTGAAATTCCTTTCACCAATGGTTGCGGGTTTCTTCAGGGACTGATCTCCAAGTAGGCCATGGGTCTCTGAACTGGGACTTGATAGAAGTCATAAGTGTCTCAACACCAGTCTGAGAAGGAGACCACCTAAGATGAATACAAAAAACATGTTATTAGATAGCGTATTATCATAATAATAAAAACCTAAAAAGATTATAAAATTGTCAACTTACCCTCCTTAATGCCACTCTAGAAAATACTTCCCATTACTGTCCTGCTGCCACTGGCTTCGTGGAACCGCACGCACATACTTTGCGAGCTCTCCACGAGGGTTAGAAGCTAGCACCTCCTGGTCTGCAATCTCCTCGGCCACTAACTCATCTCTCTCCTCATCGTCCACATCAGGATCAACCTCATCATTGGGAGCTAACTCCTCCAGATGTACACTACCTGATGTCTGTCCCGAATAATGCTGATCAAAAGTGTGGTGACTAGGATGCTCATCAAAATACTCTGAAGGTGGCAATCCAGGGGTTGGAATCATCGTGATCCCTATCGATGATGGTGGGAGCGGAGTAGTCGGGGGGCGTGGTGGTCGACAGTGTCGTGGTACATCGGGCGCTGCTGTGATGTAGTAGTCTGGCAGCGCTGTCGATAAACCTGAGTCTGATTGCTTCCGCCACGTATCATTCTCGCTCTACCTCTACTACCTCTACTGCTAGTATGCTCATCCACACTATGCGCCTTCCCGCTTCTCTGTGATGAAGACATCTGTTCAACAAATATATTATCGTAAGAAAACGAAGACAATAAATATATTAAATAAACTAACGAGAATAAAATATAATTGTTGTTCTAACCAATACAAAAGTGGATTTAATCAATGTCTAGTTAACTCCATTCATCATCATCATCATTGTCGGTGTTATCATGTTTACTCTCATGGTGATCATCATCATCATTGTCGGTGTTATCCTCAAACATGACACTAGCACCAATAGGTTCAGGTTCAGGTTCCGGTATCGGATCAACCTCGCGATTCCAACCTTGAACAGTTTCATCAGCCAAGCCACCAACCATCTCAATATCCACCATTGGAACAATCGATTCATCAGCTTGAAAAGGTGATTCATCTGCTGGTGTTTCTTGAATAATTTCATCTACCTCTTCATAGCCTCTTGGCTTTGTGGCAATAACAACACACCAATCACGCATGTCCTTGCACGTATTGGGATAATCTACAAAGTAAACTTGTCTTGCTTTTTGAGCAATAATAAAAGGATAGTAAAATCGATATCATTTACGCTTGTTAATTTGCACTATCTTATATTGCTGATGGACCCTTGTGCCTCTGGTTGTTGGATCATACCATTGACAATAGAAAAGAGGAATCTTCGGCAACCCAGTATATTCAAACTCGTATATGTGCTCGATGAAGCCATAAAAATCATCTTCACCCCTTGTGTGAAACTTATATCCATTAATGAACCACATGTTCCATAACGAAACCTTTGACTTAGGACCCCAAGCAAGTGCCCTTAATTCTCTGTTAGTGACTCCATTTTGATTATCTTATACCTGTAAATAAAAATATTGTGTGTAACTTAAGGACATATTCAATTACTTGAAATGCGCACTAGTTATTATTAAACACTTACATACGACTTAAACCATCCAGGAAACTCTGCATGCATACGACATTCACCATCTTCATGCATGCTTAAGAATATGCTGAAAAATTGTAAATGTTGTTCAATACGCAAATAGAGATTCAATATCATGTGTCTTATTTCGTATATGAAAGTAACACTTACTCCAAATACGGCTTCACTTCTATGCAATTGATGAGTATATGCACTCGAGCAGAATTATATTCCTCGTCATTCAGCCAACGATGACCTTGACACTGCCCACTTCGATGACCGACATACATATTGACAATGAACAACTTGGAATACTTTCATTTTCTGGGTCATTTCTCAAGCCAGAACTTGAGACCAAATTCAAAGTCTTAAAATAATCTCACGACCAAGATAATCTGTGCTGATGGATCCCTCGACTCTGGCTTTCTGGGTCACAGCCCTCTTGTACGCACCCATCATCCTATGCAAGTTTTGAAAAGTTTTAGATAAATTCAGTGTATACAATTAATTTATAATTCTTTAAAACATGTAAATAAATAGCATAATTTGAATTTTTATACCTTTCAAACGGATACATCTATCGATAGTGTACCGAGCCTCCTAATCGTGCTTCTCTAGGTAAGTGAATCGGAAGATGTTCCATTGAATCAAAGAACCCGGGTGAAAAAATCCTTTCTAACTTGCATAAAATGATTGGAATATTCTCTTCCATTTTTTCCAAATCACTTATTTTTAGTGAATTACAACAAATGTCCTTGAAAAATTGGCTGATCTCAGTCAATGGTTTCCACACCTCATCGGGTAGCGAACGAAAGGCAATCGGGAGCAGATTCTGCATAAAAACGTGACAATCGTGACTTTTCATCCCCTGCATAGCACCCTTATTAACATCAGCACACCAAGCTAGATTTGATGCATAACCATCTGGCATTTTCAACTCCTTTACCCACTTACAAACTGATTTTGCATCGTCTGACGTCAATGAGTACTTTGTCTTTGGCATGCCCATCTTCCCATTTTGCAACGGAACCAATTCCAAATCCCCACGTTTACACTCTCTCTGTATATCCACATCTATTGTATCGTTGATCCTATTAGATGTGTCATAAACAAATGGCCCGAATGCATTAGTCACTATTTCATGCATCATGTCAAACTGATTACTATCATCATCCCACTCTACATTATTGCTCAATTCACCTCCTAAGTCTGCGTTTATCGGTCTCTCCTCACCATGTTCTGTCTAAATCCAATACTCAGGCTTAAAGCCATGTTTGTACAAGTGTGTCTTCACAACAGGAACATCTAACAGTTTCATGTTTTTACACTTCACACATGGGCATCTAATCCTTGTCTCTGATAAATTAGAATTCATGGCATGGTTAACAAATTTTTCTACTCCTCGAATAAATTCAGGTGTCAATTGAGTCCGAGTAAAATTTAATCTTTCATACATCCAATTACAATCCATGTTCTGCGATAATTAAATGGCGACTCAGAAAAAATTCGGCAGCATAACCCCTATAATTTAAACATTTCCGAATTTCAAAAAGACAAAAAATTCACTAACAAAAAATAAACCAGCACCCCGGTACTCCAGAATTTTCATTAGGGTCTCACCTATTCACTAACAAACAACAAACACATGCACCAACATTTAAATAAACAAATTAAACCAGCACCCCGGTACTCCAGAATTTTCTTCGGGGTCTCACCTATCCACTAACAAACAACAAACATATGCACCAACATTTAAATAAACAAATTAAACCAGCACCCCGGTACTCTATAATTTTCATCAGGGTCTCACTTATCCACTAACAAACAAGCAACATATAATTCCTAACAGCATGTCGACATTTATATACTAGCTATCTATAATAGTAAATTACCAAGTTCAGTTGAAAACCAACCTCAAAATCCAAGCAAAGTCCAAATGCACCAATCGAACACGTAACCTACAAGGGAAAAGAGAATGCAATCTACTTTAGGAAACAAACTCTATTTAGATAAAATCACATAAATGCAATTAAAATCATAATTTAATTTAAAATTTAAAGCTATAATAGTACTATTACTCTATTTATAAGTAATTCTAAATAAGTATTAATTTTATTTTTTCATATGATACTACTATCCTAACACTATGTGCTAAGTAATTACTAATTTACTTTATTCATATGATATTACTATTCTAACACTATGTGCTAAGTAATTACTAATTTACTTTTTTCACATAATACTACTATCTAAACACTATGTTCATCACCTAATAACTCAAAATCAAACAAATATTCTTAATCACTCAATATTATTATTGACTTATGTTTCTAACAAGTAACTACAAATAATTTAATTTTAATCTACCTAATAGTACTTGAATATCTAAATCACATTAATAAATAATCTATAAAATTAAATAAAAATTAAAACAATACCTAATCAAGGTTGAAGAGAGTTTGGAGTGAAGAGAGGTAGGAGTGAAGAGAGTTTGGAGTGAAGAGAGGTAGGAGTGAAGTGAGGTTGAAGAGAGGGAAGTAGAGAGGTTGGAATGAAGAGGAGGTGCGGTTGGGGGCGGCGGAGGCGCGGTTGTGGGCGGGGTTGGGGGCGGCGGTGGCGCGATTGGGATGCGCGGTCGGGATGAACGGCTGGCGCGGTCGGCGACGGGATGGACGGCGCGGGGGTGGGGTCGCCGGAACGGAGCTGCGTTGTCGACGATCGGATGGTTCAGGGAGAATAGGAAACAAGAGTAGAGAACAAGTGTGAAGCTCACAATGAGGATAAACTGTTTTAAAATTTCTCGCCCCTTTAGACACGGATTGGACCGTCGCTGGCTTGTCAGAAATAAAAAAAATTATTAAAAAAATCCAACCCCATTCTTTACATTTAAAAAAAATCAAAAAAAATATATATTAACAGGTTCGCGACGGCTGGGACCGTCGCAATTTAGCGATGGCCGGGTCCGTTGCTAGGGCTCTATTTTTAAAAAAAATAACAAAAAAATCGGACCCCTAATTAAAAAAAATTTTAATTGCTATCACTTTAGTGACGGCCGGGTCCATCACAAATTAGCGACGGCCCGGACCGTCGCCCCCTGTCATATTCATTTAAAAAATAAAAAAAAATTAATTTCTGCCACTTTAGCGACGGCCGGGACCGTCGCAAATTAGCGACGGCTAGGACTATCGCCCCCTTGTCATATTCATTTTAAAAAAATAAAAAAAAATAATTGCTGTCACTTTAGCGACGGCCGGGTCCGTCGCAAATTAGCGACGGCCCGGTCCGTCGCCCCCCTCCCATATTCATTTAAAAAAAATTAAAAATAAAATATCCCGGTTATTTTCGTGACGGCTGGGTCTGTCGCAAAATAGCGACGGCCCAGTTCGTCGCTATAGAGTCTTAACATTAAAAAAGTTTCTTCACACTAATTTTTGGCGACGGCCGGAACCGTCGCAATGTAGGACGGTCCAGACCGTCGCTAACAGGCCTCCCTTAATAAAAAAAATTAAAATATATTATCGCTCACTCTTAGAGATAGATCAGTCTGTCGGAACCTTTGCGACGGCAGCCGTCGCAAACTATGACTTTTTGGTCGGTAATTTGCGACGGCTTCGGGCCGTCACTAAGTTTTTGTCGCTAAATTAGTGCATTCTTGTAGTGTAAGTACGTAATATTAAATGGGGAGAGTGAATTATCAAAAAGCAAACAAACCCAAAAGTTGGGATAATCAAAGAGCAAATTATATCTCAAGGTGATATGCATATCGAGAGAGTTCATCCCTCGTCAAGCATGAAGGCGTTTTATCAAGGTATGAACACTTAGTGTACTTCCTTCATTAAAAGCCTATCAAGCCATATAATCTATTTAGTTTTAGAGGCTTCATGGTGCCACTACAACATCGTCTTGCTAAAGCAGTAGGTCCACTAAGCGGAACATAAGCAATAATCATCAAGATCAATTCCTTTTTAATCTTAATTAATAACAATTAAATATTAACCCAAAATATGGATTCAAATTTAGTGTGTTAACAAATTATGTCTCTAATCATGTCCCACGAATAGAATATCGTCACATCATTAAAAATATTCACTTTAACTTTAATGTTTAATTTTCTAATAGAATTTTTAAATGAGATAGTGACATTTTATTTGTGAGACGTGAATGAAAACATAATTCGGGAACACCAGATTTGATTCCCAAAATAGTGGGTAATACAGAACATCCTGGATGGGGACTTTAGACTAATCTTGACCCAAAGCGTCATCGTAGGTAAGAGTGGCAAAACATGTTAGCATGACTTGTTTGGGCCCGCAACAATGTTGACCTGTCATAACGGGTCGGGCAGCCATGGCTATATGGGCCCATTTTTGTAGCTCGTCATACACGAAAAGATATTTATTTAAAAAAAGTGTTCTTATCCAAAAAAAAAGAGTATATTTTTATTAAAACAAATATGTTTTGATTAAAAAAATTAATTGTATTTGTTTTGTTTTGGGATTTTAGTCCCACTCTGTACATAAAGAATTTTGTTAAACAATGCTCTTAGGACACTTAATAAAGTTATTAAAATTAGAAAAATAATCATAAATGCACATTATTTTGTCTTTCGAAAATATAAAAAAATTACATTTTTCAACTTTTTACTATATTTGACTTTTTAAAAAGTGTCCTTAACATTGGTTAACATTTACCTTACATAAACAAAAGTATAAAACCATGTATTTTTATTTTTTTTAAAATAAAGACTGGTAGGCTATCCCGTCGCGATCCTCTATTGGCCCACATAGGTTAATGGGTTAGGCAGGTTGATGAATTCTAATATGCAACCCATCCCACATAATTTAAAGTTGGCTCGCGGGCCGGGCCACTAAGCTATGTCCAGTTTTTCACCTCTAATTATAGGTGATTGTCATTGAAAATAGTGATGCAAATCAGAGATTGTTGTCAATCCTTATATTTCGATGAGACGATCAATGGCAAATGGCAAGCTTGTAGGATTTCGAAAACTAACATGAATTTAAAAGGCAGGAATTAAAATTGGAAAAAGACTAGCGATATAAAATGACCAATGGAAATTAAAAAGAAGAAATTAAAACTAGAAAAGGATCAGCGCCATAAATTTAAAACTAGAATAGGACAAGTGGAAATTAAAATACAGGGATTAAAACTTGAAAATGAGCAACAATGTAAATTTAAAACTGGAAATGGACCAGTAAACATTGAAATGTAAAAAATAAACTGAAAAATAATCAGTAAGATAAATTTAAAACTTGAAAAGGACATGTGGATATTTCTTATCTGACTTTTAATTAACGAGTATAATTATAACAAAATATTGTAGATAATGAAAGAATGAGAATGAAAACAAATAAATAAAATGTGTAATGATAGTAAAAAAAAATTATTGCTAATAAAATTATCAATAAAAAAATATATAACGAAAACTTATTGGTAGGCAAGTGATGAGTGTGAGAATAAAAGAATAAAAATGGGGAAGAAGTATGCAACAATAATTCCCCAGCCCCTTCTATAGTGCTGCTAGGGCGAGGGGAATACATAGGCACTCCACATGGTGCAAAGTCAATGCCCCTATTTCTTGTCTTTTTATCTTTAGGCGTTTATTAGCAGACGCAATTTGTTAGCACCTATCACGTAGTGCCATAGACTCTTTTTTTTTTCTTTTTTCCTCTTTTTCTTTTAATTGTATCACTGTCACCAGGCATCTTCCTATTGGTTGACACCCTGTGACGGACGCAATTCAATGAGACGTTGCCATGTGGCATCCCATGCAATGTTTCTTAAAAAAAAATGAAAGTGAACAATGAATTGACTGAATTTGATAAATATCTTTTTTAGGAGATCCAATTTAGTAAATATTTTTTAAAAAGCATTTTTTTTGGTAAATTTATCAAAAATATTTTCTCTCATAGAACTCAATTAGTACAAATTACAAATAGCTAGGCTCATTATAGAGCCCGTTTGTTTGATAAAATAAATACTTATTTTAATAAAAAAGTACTTATAAAAATTTTTAGTCGGTTTGTTTGTGCTTCTCAAAATAATCAGATTTTCTTTTTATTTTGAGAAACAGGTACCAGTTGCTTCTAAAGATAAGTAGAAAATCTGATTATTCTTATTGTTGCCAAATATATATAGTTTCTGATTCTTATGATAATTACTTAAAAAAATAATCAATTCTTTATTTATAAAAATAATCAATTGTTTTTAAGTTTAAACAAAGGACCTCATGTGTGTTTGGTTTAGCGGTGGTAGAATTGATTTTGGATGAACGTGATTTTATAGAATTTATAGTAACGTGATTTATGTTGGTGATTTTTTTCTTAAAAGCAGGTTTAGAATAAAAATAATATAAACTTTTCAATCAAACGTGAAAGCAAGTTTCACTTTACTTTAGTCAAAAATTAAATCCAAAATCAATTTTGACTTTTCTCTAACTCATAACCATACAACTAGTTAATCAATCAAAATTAATTTTTTCTCTTCAAAATCAATTCTACCCCAACTCAACTTGTTTCCAAACACACGCGTCATAGTCGATTATGAGTGTGGAGGGGCAAATCATAGACATTTTTTTTTTGGTCTAGCAAATCATGGATGGATAAAATAGGTTACGTTTTGCATTTTTTTTCTATATCAACCACCAAAATTTTTAGATATTTCCTAAAAATGGGTAGTGTATGTAGAAAAAAAAGCATGCAATTAGCAATTACCTCAGTTTTGGAGCATATAAGACTTAGCTGGATTGGTAAAAAAAGATAAGACTTAGCTTGATTCGTTGATCCAATATGGTACATGGGGCCATACTATGTGCACCACAAATATTTCTCCAATCACCACACGTCCTTATTTTTTTTTAAAATTTGCCCTTCGCTCGGATTTTGAAAATCCGCAGCATTGTTCATAAAAAATCCAACACTTTATTTTATAATTACGGATTTAAAAGATCCGTAGTCTAGGATTTTAAAAATCCGCAGCACTGTTCATAAAAAATCCGTCTTTATATTTTTAAAATTGTACTACGGATTTTAAAAATTCGCGGCCTACGAATTTTAAATATCCGCATCACTGTTCATAAAAAAAATTCTTTGTATTTAATAAAATTGTACTACGGATTTTCAAAATCCGTGGCTTACGAATTTTGAAAATCCATAGTACTATTTCTATAAATGTGTACTGCGAATTTTCAAAATCCGAACAAGGGATAATTTTAGAAAAAAAATTAGAATGTGTGGTGAAAAAGGAAATGCATGTGGTGAAGAAAATATGGTGGATGAGATTAGCACCATCTTTATTGGGAGTGACATCATCCTTTTTAGTATATAAATTTATGATTTTTACATATAAAAAGGATGGTGTTACTCCTAATAGAGATGGTGCTAATCCTATCCTCCGAAAATATGAGCCAATGGACCGATACATCATACAAGGTACTTGGATAATTTACAATGGAATGAAAGAAATTAAGTGAAATCTACTTTTATCGTTTAGATAAAGTAGGAAACATATAAAGAACAAGCTATTAGTTCTATATTATCCTTACTATAAAAACCAATTTTGAAACAGAAAAATAATTTCTCTAGTCATCCTCGAAATGCCAAGGGATTAATCCTTCACAGTTCTAAATTCTTAGTAGTAGCTGTTAGCGGACTTCACTCTTTTGTGCAGAAAAATAATTTAGATTTGAATAGGTTCAAAAAAATAATTAAAATGGTCTGTAATTTTTTTTATGACAAAAGGGACAAAGTCTAAAGAGGGTCTATTTTTGTTATCATCATTTAAAATAATTATTGATTTATAAAAATATGTAAAATAGTCCCCGTTTTTATTTTCCTTCATTTAAAATAGTTTCTATTAGTAACACACTAACAAATTCATGATGTGACATATTAAATGTTACAATAGAAATTTAAAACGACGTAAAATAAGCAAATGAATAAAAATCAAGCGTATTGATCCCGACAAAGTTAAAAAACACCGTCATTTTTGTTCATGCTCACTCCTCTTCCTCCATTATTTTGGCACCAAATTCATCATCTTCCTCTATTTTGGTTCTAAAACACTCAATTTTCGTTTACTCATTGATATAACATTGTTTTAGGCTTCATTGTAACATTTAACGTTTCACAACATGTCTTCATTAGTGTGTGCTAATTGCAAGAACCATTTTGAATGACAAAAACTATAATCAAGAACCAATTTACTTATTCAATAACTATTTAAATGGTGATGAGAAAATAAGGAATCATTTTATTTATTTATTGAATATATTTTGCCCTTTTGGTGTCATCTTTCAATAAAATTCTCAGTTGCTTATGGGAATGGTTTAGACTTTTTTTTTTCTTCTCTCTATTGAATCACAAAGAATTCATTAGATGAGAGTTTTGAATAGAATGAATATTACATAATTTGCACAAATCATTGTGAGCGTGGGTTCCTTTCATGGTCTTAATTTAAAAAATATATATATATGGAGAAGAAAACTTTACAATTTGAAAAGTTATAATAATATGGATAAATCTCTTCTTAAAAGAATATTTTTGCAAGAATTAAATAAAGAATGTCTTTGTGAAATATTCTCATACATATTTTCAAATCTTGTAGATCTAAACTGAGTAATATATCTGTCAATAATTGAATAATGGAGACAGAAAGAGAATAAAAGTATTATTGATTTTATGGTATCTTCAATACGCCTCCTTCAAGATGGAAGATATTGTAAACACCCATCTTGGATAGCAAACAACAAGAGGAGGGAAAGAACCATCGATAAACACCAGTTTATTCTTCACAGAAAGAGCAACGAGCATGGCTCCAAGTATTATAATTCGAACCAGTTAACGGTTGGGAGACCAAGAGCAATCCAGGACCATCAGAATGATGGAGAAAGAGAGGATCAGAATCATCTCTGGCGGAGGAATTATCTTTCTATGCATCGAGAATTGAATCAGCCATGGCGGTGGATCAAGACTCGTAGCGGAGAAGAAAGAGAGAACATAGTCGCAGGGTTTCAACCATGCTCCGATAACATATTGAATATAGAATATTGAAAGGAGAGAAGAGAAAATAGAATGAATGAAAAGCTTCTCTCATTAAATTTGAAAGGGAATGATCCAATATATACACAATAACTGAAAGGAAAAGGAAAAGAAACTATCATAAGGAAACTGACTAAACTGACTAATATAACTGTCAATAACTGAGTAATGGAAACAGAAAGGGAATAAAAGTATTATTACTTTTATAGTATCTTCAATAAGTAGTGGTCGACTTCCTGTGAAAAAAAATAAAATACTCTTCCCATGATTTTTATTTTTATTTAGGAAATTAAAATGACCTTTTAATGTTTCACAGCTTAAGTTCATTGGTCAACAATTGAGAACTTCAAGAATTGATTTTAGTCACTTAATTTTGATTCTCAATACACATTCAACGTAAACTTATAGTTTGAGTAATTTACTATTTCAGTCCTTCATTTTGTAATCACCGTGTAGTTTAGTGCTGAACTTTTAAAAATAACTAATTTAGTTCCTCACTTCCCCACAGTTAACTCACACTAACGGTGTGATGACGTGGTCAGTTAAGTGCTTATGTGGCCGTTAAGTGGCACTTAAGTATTCACATAGGATTAAAACAATGTCGTTTTAATAAAGGTGAAAATCATTCACTTTAGTCCCTCATTTTAAAATTTCAACTTCACTCCCAAATCATTCATTTTAGTCCTCGATTTGACTGAAACTTTAACATTGTTCTTATCCTAACCTTGAATCTTTAACATTCTCAGAAACTCTCACTCTTCTTCTTCTTCTTGCTTCATAAACTCTAATCTTAATACAGTGAAATTTCAGATTGATCAAAGGAAAAGACGTTTATTGAGTTCACAATGTCAAAGCTGTCACAAGGTAGTTCATTTTTCTACTTTGACCATTGTGCAAGTGAAGCTCGATTGAAAGAAGAAGAAAGGGGATGAAGGAGAACGACAAACAAAGGAGAACGGCGAATGAATGAAAAAAAAGAACAAAGTAGAACGACGGTGGTGCAAAAAGGACGATGAATGGAGGAGAACGATGGTGGCACAAGAAGGGCGATGATCGAAGGAGAACGACGGTGGATGATGAATGAAGGAGAACGGCAATGGACGATGAACGAAGGAGAACAACGGTGGCACAAGGTGACTATGCTTCTTTGCACGGCGACGCAAGAAGGTCACTCTACTTCTTTGCACGGCAGGTTAAGAAGTTCAAGTAAGGAAATGAGGTTAACGGTCTTCAACATAGTAAAGTGAATTGCTCTGTGTAAATTTAAGGTTTTTACTCAATAATTCCTTTTTACCTGGGGACTATAATGAATGATTAGGGAGTGAAATTTAAATTTCAAAATGAGGGACTAAAGTGAATGAATTTTCCCTCTACTAAAACGACATCGTTTTAATCCTATGTGGTGTTTTTGGATCGTTTTAGTCAGAAAATTTATTATTATGCGTTTTATAATTAACTCTTTACGCGTTTTGTAATTAACCCTTTATGCGTTTTTTGATTTGATAAATCAATGCATTTATTCTTTAATCTTCTCGGTTAGGACTAAAGTGAATGACTGCCTACAAAGTGAGGGACTAAATCATTCATTTTTAAAAGTAGGAGACTAAACTGTATGGTAGTTACAAAGTGATGGACTGAAACGGTAAATTATTCTGAAAAGTTCTTATTTTTTTCAATAAAATTTTCACTTTTTATTTATTGCAAAAGTTAAAAGTATAAAATTAGTTTTTTTTGGGGCTTAATTGCACTTTTAGTCTCCCTTGCTATTTGCTTGATTTTAGTTCCCCTAATTTTAATTACTCGATTTTGGTCCCTCTAATTTTATAATGCTCGATTTTGATCCCAATAATTTTTTTTCGTTTAGTCCACTTAACACTATTAGTGATATGGTGCTAATGTGGTCGTATAAACATATTTTAATTTTTCTCTAATTCCTAATCATCACAAATTAAAAAAAAACAAACTAACAAATTAAATAAAATAAATAATCAAGTAAAAAAAAACACAAAACGTAAAACACAGTATAGTACAATATAAAAAAAGACTAAACCACTAAAACACAAGTCACACACAAAAGGTATTATGCCATTAGGGTTCATATTCTCACATATGCATGACGTCATCGTTTTTCAAGAACCGCAGGCATGAAGTTTCATCGAGAGATGGACGCGCACGAAGACGAAGAAGGACCACCATTATTGCACGCACAAGCTTTTCGAACCATCGGTACTGCATACCTTGCATCGTTGACTTGATGGATGGCTCTGGAAAGTTACACGAAAGCATTATGGCTTGCGACGAGACTTTGCCACGGTATTCAATCTTTCTCGTTCCTTCTTTTCGTTTTTGGTAATGATGCTCAATGAATTGTTTATCGGGAGAAAGCAAAGAAGATAGATAGGAGAAGAAAGGAACACAAACAAAAAAAAAGAAGAGAAACTAAGCAATCGAGAGAAGAACATAGAGAAGAAGAGGAAGAAGAATAAGTCGAGTAAAGAACATAGAGTGGAAGAGGAGAAACCCATAAAGAGACTCAACAATGAGAAGAAAAATCATAAACAAAGATGAGGAGAAGAGAAATCTAAGAACAGAGATGAGAATAGAAGAATTGAAAAAAATTAGGGTTCCTTTCCTTTATGTTAATTTATTTAATTCAATGTTTAATTTGTTTTTCATTTGTGTTTTAGTGCTATACGTTTTTTTCTTTTTCGTTATGTTGTAAGATGTGTTTTACGTGTTGTGTTTAAGTGTTTACTTATTCATTTATTTATTTTATTTGTTGATTTTTTTTATAATTAGGAATTAAAAAAAGATTAAAATATATTTATATTGTCAAATCAGCATCAACATGTCATGTCACTAACGGTGTTAGGAGGACTTGACGGAAAAAAGTTATTGGGATCAAAATTGAGCATAATAAAATTAAAGGGGACCAAAATCGAGAAATTGAAATTAGGGGGACTAAAATCAAGCAAATAACAAATTAGAAGGATTAAAAGTATAATTAAGCCTTTTTTTTTAAAAAAAAAAATGGTTGGAAAGAGAGTACAGCCTGCAAGGAACCGAAGCCCAATTTAGAGGTTTCATGAGATTTCTTTGGGGAGAAATACCCACAAAAAAGAACTTTGTGACATCAAGGGGATTTGAACTCATAATTAAGTTGAACGGATTCTCTTTTTTTATTACTTGTGCCAACCCTCATTGACAAAACATAGTTTAAATAATAAATCTAAATTAAATAAACATAAATATAACTATAAATAAATATAGGGTTATATATGTTTTTGGTCTCCAAACTTTAGCAAAAATTTATTTTTAGTCCTTAAACTCTAAAAAATATGTTTTTAGTTCATGAACTTCAACGAAAATTCATTTTTCATCATTCTATGACTTATTATTTAAAGTTCAAATGATCAATAGGAAACTGAGATGTTTTGAGAAATGTTTCATTGCAATAAGTATAACCCGACATCATCAAATGAGTAAATGCAAAATAAATTAATATTACTCTTGATTGCAATGATGGTAACTCAAATTACAGTTTCAATTTAAAAAGTAATGAAATGATTTCATATT
This sequence comes from Cyamopsis tetragonoloba, assembly GCA_037177725.1. NCBI lineage: Eukaryota > Viridiplantae > Streptophyta > Magnoliopsida > Fabales > Fabaceae > Cyamopsis > Cyamopsis tetragonoloba. The sequence continues at coordinate 50,558,255 of CM074125.1, forward strand.
ATTCATACATAACGAGAGTTAAATGGTTCTGAAGCTTCATGTGACATCATATAACATACTCCCACATCCTATATTACAAAGCATAATTTTATGCAAGCATGGTTTATGATGTAATCGCTTTATTAACTTAGCACGTATTGTTCTAAAAAGTGAGAGCAATTACCTTTTGAATAGGTCTATATTGGACGAGTTTATAACTCATACGTATCACAAATGCTGAGTCATTAAAGATAAAATAGTTGCCGCTTATTTTTTCTTCGTGTAGGTTTTTCAAAGACGTTTTATTAACAAAAGTTTTAGAGCAGTTGTTGCACTTTTTTTTTCTTTTGTCTTAGTTTTTCTCCCATTGCGTTTTGCCTGAAAAGATTTTTAATGAGACAGCTATAAGGACATTTGAGAATTGAGGATAAAATTGAAATCATGTAGAATTAAGGGGGAGTATGAATGATTATGATGACTAGGTTTTTTCTTAAAAAAGTCTTTATGCGTTAATTCGTAGAAGCTAAGTGTTTTTGCCATAAACTATCAAATGTTCAAGGCTCAAGGGATAAAGACAACAATTTCACTAGGTTCGAACCTTGGTAATATTTTTCTTAGCACATGAAGACTTTATTGAAAATGAGATTTGTTTAGCTCAAGGAGTTTTCAAGGATATTGTTTTGAGGGGCAGTTGATACATATTGTACTTTTTTTTCTTTTAGCCATGATTTTGTCCGCTAGATTTTCCTCACAAGATTTTTAATGAGACAACATCTCATGTGTATCAAAGAAAACTCTTTTTTTTCACTAAGGTTTTGTTTCACTTAGTTTTTCTTAGTAAGATTTTAACGAGACACAATCTTAAGTAATGAATATCGTGAATAATTACAATGTAGATATCTATATCTCATTCTAATGTATCATATACATTATGTAACTTTTTTTTTTGATTGGCCAAACGCACATCTCAACACTACACTACTTCTAAATCTACTCCTAAAATCTCTTCACCGAGAATTAAGCCCCTCCCCTCTAATTCCAAGAACTTTTCTTTATGTCATTTAAGTTATAAATTATTGGCCATTATGTAACTCTTTAAATATCATACACACATATTCTAGCTCCTATCAGTTTTACATAATCACTTTAATTGTATGACTTATGCATATAAATAAGCCACATTTATAATAAAAATATGTACAATAAAATAAGACTCCTACTCTCTGCTCTTTATTTTATTCTTTAGTCTTTTACTTATTTCATAACAATAAATATTAAATACAATGTAGGAGTATAAAAAAATATTAAATACAATGTGGATTATCTTTCCAATGTATAAAAAAAAAAATACAATGTGGATTTGATGAGCGCGCACATAAAAGAAGGGTAGTTTCGTCTCATCAGTTAAGGCGGCCACGGCAGCCGCCCGTACATTCTTAACGGCAACACAGATCTCCATCTCTTCTCTATTTGTTTTCTCTCTCTTTCTCGTCGTTTCTGAACCGGACCGAACCGAGCCGGAAATATGGGAGTGCCAGCGTTTTACCGATGGCTCGCGGACCGGTACCCGCTCTCGATCGCCGATGTCGTTGAAGAAGAGCCCACCACCGGCGACGGCGGTTTCCCGTTACCCGTTGACGTTTCTAAACCTAATCCCAACGGCGTAGAGTTCGACAACTTGTACTTGGACATGAACGGTATCATTCACCCTTGTTTTCACCCTGATGGCAAGGTACCTACCTGCTTCGCTTCAATTCATTCTCATTCGATCCATTTATTCCTCAATTCCATATCCATTTTGTTCTTTTCGCTTGGATACTTGCAACCAAATGACCTATTATCCTACCAGTATTATTATCTTATTCATTGAATGAAGTCAATATATAGCTGAAGAGGGAAAAAACAATGAGAGCTGAAAATTGTTATAGTGAACTTCTGAGATTTATGTTACTGCTCAGATTAGAGTCCTGTTATGAATTTATTGATTAGATTTGCGTATGAAGGTTGTCGTATATGGTCAACTTAAGGTCCATGCTTAACATTGTGCTGTTCTCCTTAATCTCAAAAGTCCATGAAAGTTGAAAACATGTTTAAGAGTTGTTGCCTTTAGATGCTTTGTGAACTGCTTGGAGTTTCTATTGCTTCGTGAAGAAACAGCATTTTACATGATTATGCTAGTAGGGTTGAACCTAATTGGGATCTGTAATTACTTGATTTTGTTTCTGAAACGAAGGAATTTTTGTAAACTTACATTTATTTCTGCAAATTCTGCAAACTGCTTCTTGCTCATTAATCTTTAAATGCAGCCAGCTCCTGCTACTTACGAGGATGTATTCAAATCAATCTTTGACTACATTGACCATCTCTATTCATTGGTTCGCCCAAGGAAGCTTCTTTATCTTGCAATTGGTACGTTGCATTTTCTCATTTTGTATTTCTGTTATGTGTTAACTTTACTCATCACGGAATTGTCAATTTTTGTATACCGGATTTCCTTGGTAAGCTTAGAGTGATAAATCCAAGAGTTTTGATATCTCTATTTATGTCAAAAACCTGGAAAGCACAAATTTACAGTAAAGAAGTTTATAAACATCTAACAACTCGGTTTCTGTGGTTTCCATTAAGCAGTCTATAGTTCTATTTCATTTCAATGATTAGTAACTGAGCTCATTCATTTTGAAAGAGTCAATTAAGTGTTTACAAAACAGAAAAGCCAATATGGAAAATTAAGCAGAAAAGCCATTTTTTTGGAAGGCTGTAATCTTTCTGTCTTCATTTTTTATCATCAGCTCTTTCTGTCTTCAATGTTAAGAAGTGTACTTCTCTTTCCCCTTCAGATGGTGTTGCACCAAGAGCCAAAATGAATCAGCAACGTTCTCGACGTTTCCGGGCTGCAAAAGATGCAGCTGAGGCTGTAAGAATATGAATATGCTCCTTTTTTACAATGATCTCCTACAGTTTCTGTAACTAACTTTTTTGAGTTGCAATGTGATGTTGTAGGAAGCTGAAGAGGAAAGGCTTAGAAAAGAATTTGAGGGTGAGATAGAACTCTTGTCATCTAAAGAGAAACCTGAGACTCATGACTCAAACGTCATTACCCCCGGCACTCAATTTATGGCAGTGCTGTCAGTGGCTCTTCAGTATTATATACAGACCAGATTGAACTACAACCTTGGTTGGCGGAATACGAAGGTGTACTTGACCTTATCCTATTTATTCTTTTTCCTAATTGATCCCTTCAACCTTGGATGTTTCTTGTGGAGTAAACTTGTTTATACTCTTTTACCATATTGCATATATGTCTGGTTTTCAAGTTAGTTTGTCTCAGCATACTTATAAGGCCATATTGGTGTTTTTTAGGTTATACTTTCTGATTCAAATGTTCCTGGTGAGGGAGAACATAAAATAATGGAATATATCCGATTACAGCGTAACCTTCCTGGTTTTGATCCAAATACTCGACATTGTTTGTATGGACTGGTGAGTTTTTGTCCGACTTTGAAAATTTGACCTTATCAAGTGTTTTGTGTTTATCCCTGCCTTGATTTTTACACGTTATGATGTGGTCTTCAAATCAGGATGCTGATTTGATAATGCTCTCCTTAGCTACACATGAGGTTCATTTCTCTATACTGAGAGAGGTTAGTTTGTGTGACTTGTGTTCATTTTAGCTCATTGGTCCCGATGGATTGCCTTGATGATTAATTACCTGAGTTTACAGGTAATTACTTTCCCTGGGCAACAGGAGAAGTGTTATATGTGTGGCCAAGTTGGCCATTTTGCTGCTGACTGTCGTGGTAAGCCAGGTGATAAAGCTGAGGACTGGAATCCTGTTGATGATACCCCAATTCATAAGAAGAAATATCAGGTTGGGGAATTGGAATCCAGCATGTCAAGCCAAATCTCTATTTTTCTTTTGTGTTGATTTTTAATTTCAGGCTATTTCCTTGCCTGCACAGTTTCTTAACATCTGGGTGCTGCGTGAATATTTGCAATATGAATTGGAGATTCCCAATCCTCCTTTTGAGATTGACTTTGAACGCATATTGGATGATTTTGTATTTCTATGCTTCTTTGTTGGCAATGACTTTCTTCCTCATATGCCAACATTAGAGATCCGGGAGGTAATATATATATTAATTTAAAAAAAAAAAACTTTAAGATGTAGGATCTTACCATGCCTGCTTATTTCCTTTTCTACCTAATTTTCAATGTTTTTTTCTCTTTGATAAACTTTTTACTGTTTTAGGGGGCTGTGAATTTATTGATGCATATTTATAGAAAGGAATTCACTGCTATGGGTGGTTATCTTACTGATGCGGGTGAGGTATGTTTCTCTTCTCTAAAATTCAATTAAGTCGTCTTTGTCACATGTTCCCGAAAACGTTCTTGAAAACTAGTCCGCTAAACAATTTTTTCTAGTTTTCTGTTTTTAAAAACAGAAAACTGTTCTCAAAAAAGGAAACAAACAAGCCCTAATTATCTTCCTTAGTTGCTTGACTCTTAACTCTGAAGTCATCTGTATGGAAGTTCATCTTTTTCCAACGAGCATTGCAATGTGAATATCATTGAACCTCGCAGGTTTTCTTAGAGAGAGTGGAACATTTTATTCAGTCTGTTGCTGTACATGAAGATCAAATATTTCAGAAACGAGTTCGGATTCAGCAGGTATAGTGATTTTTCTGTGCTTTGACTTTCCTGTTCTGGAAGAGGTTGTTATTATAAATACTTTAACTTCTGAACCCTCTGAAGTTATGTGCTAATCAAATTTGGTAACTGTCAGAGTTATGCTTATTTTCATGGTTATGTATTTAGGGATGCGATGCTTGACGTGTTGTAAGAAAGTTCTGTTGATAGTGATATGGAAAAAATTTCCATTTGTTTCACTTCATTTTGCATTCTGTGTATTTTGTCTCATCTTATTTGTTGAAAGTTCTAGTATTACCTTACAATTTATTTTTCTTATCCTTGATTATTGCTGCCTATTCAAATTTATTTGGAATTTATTTGGTGAGTAGACTTGAAACCTTTGTTGTTAATTATGCAGCTTCATAATGTTTAAAGTTGTACTATTGAGAAGATAAACGGGAACAACATTGGCTTTCGCCACTAGACATATTAAATAATTACAAGGAAAGGGTTTAAACCCTAGCTGAATCATGATTTGACCTGATTGTATCATACTTTTCTCTGGGAATGGAGGTTTCCTCTGATTTTCCATTGAGTAGATGAATAATGATGGAGGAAATGACGATATTTGAGACTTGAGTTCAGTGGTTAGACAGATTTTAGTCGAAGGTCTTTATCCAATAAAATCTTAGAGGATAATTCCTTAATACTTGTTCCATTGTAATAGGCACGATGCCTCTCCTCTAATCTGTAACTCAGTTTTGGTTGATACTTGTCACAGTCATAGACATGCAAGCGCACAGGCCAACATACACACCATGATATTTGTTTCCCTTTGTTGTCTTTTCCTCTTCTCTCAGTGTGTACTTTACTGACAGGTTTTTTTTTTGGGGGGGTCTCAAGGCTGTCTGGTTAATTATTTAATTTCATGAATTGATATGCTTGAGCTATATATTTCTTTAATGCTGTTTTAAGTTTACTTCCTTATATGTAATACTTGTGAATTGACTTTATTTTAGGCTGCAGAAATTAATGAGGAGATGAAAGCTAGGGCAAGAGGAGAAATGCCTGAAGAGCCACGGGCCTCAGTTTTGGATAAGGTTCAGTTATAAGATTTAGTGCCTGAATCTTTTTAGCATTTGGCTTGATAAATTTAGTAGTATTTTTCTGAAACCATGTTTGGGAACTTCACCTTACTTTTTGAGACCCCCAAACACAATAATTCTAGTGGCATCTCAAAAATACACCAAGGGCAGCTTGTCAGGTACCTGTGGTGTAATTAGATTTTTTCTCCCATTTAATGTTCTACCTTACTTGTTAGATCCTAGGTGGTAATAGTATTTACTGTTTTGGCAACCTTGGGAAATTAGGTGACTTGAATTTACTCAGTCTACCTCTTTGCTTTTATGACTTAACCAGTAGGACAATGTGATAAATTGTTTGTATGCCCATGTTGAAAGGTGTACATACTGGTATTTCTTGTGTGCTATATCTTTAATTTTTATGTAAGATAATTGCTCAGGCATTGCCCTGACCACTTCATCACCTTCTTATAGAATCAGTTAATATCAATACTATTCCCTAATGTAACAGTTTGGACTTCAGATGCATAAAATTGTGTAATATGTTTGTGGCTCTTGAAAAAAACCTCGATCACTCTTTTAATTTCTACTAGAGTTTGTCTTTTGGAGTGTCTCTTTTCTAAAAATTGCGAGGATTTTTATTTTTCAAACGACTGTGTTTGTTATTTTCTCAGGTCAAGTTAGGAGAGCCTGGATACAAGGAAAGGTATTATTCTGAAAAATTTGGTGTAACGAATCTGGAGGAGATTGACAAAATTAAGAAAGACACAGTAAGTTTTGTTTGTATTTTTGAATCGTTAATTGTTCTTTGTGTGTGTGTAAATGCTGTCACTTCCCTTTTATACTCATTCATGACTTGAAATAATTTAGAAATGTAAAAATCCTTGCTTAAGTATCTTTATTGATAAGTTTAACATTTCATTTTTCTGAAACACAACTTAGACAACCTTATGAAGTTCTTAATTTTCTTTTTAATTGATATGTTAGACAAATGCTTTTAGTGTGTCTTAAACTCTTGATTTTACTATTTTCCGGTGATTCACATGGTGGAGAGGGAGTGTGCTTGTGCAGCTCCTCATTATGTTATGTACATGAGAAAATAAGGGCTTTTCATTGTTGAAATTTATAAATGTTTTCATTGCGCCTTGGTAGATGGTTTGTCGGATTATACTTCGTTTTAATTTCTTGTTGATAACTATTGTACTCTACTCCATTAATTTCTGATTTTCATATATGTTACATTAAGTGATAGCTGATTGTCTTTCTTTTCCTTATAGGTCTTGAAATATGTGGAAGGCCTTTGTTGGGTTTGCCGGTATTACTATCAGGGTGTCTGCTCTTGGCAGTGGTTAGTCATGCTTTTGATAGTTGATAGCTAATAGCTACAGTTATAGGTTATGTTTGTTTGCCATTGGCTGCTACTTTTATGTTAGATATGGATATATACGCTGGTTATTGCTGGTATATTTCGTGCATGATATATATACTGTTTGTAACCAGTTTTGCTGAAAAATGCATTGTTAAACTTATGCTGAGAAAACACAAAAGTAGTCCCCAGTTTCCCTTCTCTTGGTCCCTGAAAAGATCAATTGCATCTGCTTATTAGAAAGTTGACTTATCTATAATTCTGGATGTCCAAATGATAGGAGTATCCATTGGTTTGGACCCGGAAATGACTTGGGCCTAACTTAACTACTAAAGCTAGCTAATGTGGGGAAGATTGCCAAGGCATATATATTCAATTTTGATCGTATTACTAGTCAATATATGATATCAACACACGCTCTCATGTTCTGGACGTGAAGTCCATAAGATTGGACACCTACAGGCTACAGTTTTAGGTGGGCCGATTCATAGATTGTATAGACTCTGCTACCATACAAGAAATGACTTGAGCCTAGCTCAACTCGAAAAGCTAGCTCATGAGGGAAGAGTTTCCCAAGGCATATATATTCAATTTTGGCCATGTTCTTAGTTGACATGAGATCTTAACAAATCCAAAAGCCAAACTAAGCCTATTGAGTTGGTTTGATTTAGTTAATATGTTTGGGTACAAACCAAATCAAACCAAACCAATGACGTTGTTTTGACTAGAAAATATGGTTTACCCAAACCAATCAACTCAAACTGCTACTCCTTTCTGGCTTATATGCACAATGTGATGTTGTTTTGGTTAAAATTTAAAAGGGATGGTTATTTGAACTTCAAACAAACTAACCGGAAACCCCTATGATTTTAAAAATAAAAATAGATTTCAAATGATCGAGTCAGTTTGGTTTAAATTTGGTAAAATAATTGCTGAATTGACCTGATTGGTTTGACTTTATCAACCTGTAAGATTGAAACAAACTGACCCGTTGATATTCCATATTTTTGGTGGCTTGACAGTATCCTAGGGCAATTAGTAATGTGATAACTGAAGTTTTGTTGGTTAAGCAAACATTTAGTTGTAGTGCACGATGCACCTAAAGTAAAGAGTACAGGTGTCTTCTTATACATAATTTTTTTATAATAGAGGTGTTAGGTCATTGTTTTGTACGATAATTACTCCTTAATTGTGAATTACACGTTTTTGTGCTCCTCTAGTCTCCAAGTCTCCACATTGTTGCGTTAGATGATTTGAAAATTTTATGATACTTCACATGAAGGATGATAAGATGATTCAAAACAATGATCGATTATTTTCTTTCATAATTGTACCAAATAACTAGAATGTTGCTTGACAATGTCTTAGTCCACATCCGTTCTTCTTTAAGCAAGTTTTTCCCATATCTTCCTATTCCCTTGAAACCTTGCACTACCACTCAGAATTATGTTTCATTATATTCTGTTACTATTCAAAAAGTGGTTGCTAATGGGAACTTTAGTCATGATTTTATAAGGAATGTAATAAAATGTAATCTGCAATTGGATGCCTCGATGGCTAGGACACATGATTTGATATTTGAGTTGCTTTAAGATGATTAACGTAAATTTCTTGGGGAGGGCCTTCAACTTTAGTTAAATTTCACCCATGACTTCTCTTTAACTTTTTTCATTGTTGATTGTTTCTTCAGGTACTACCCATACCATTATGCTCCTTTTGCTTCTGATCTTAAAGATCTAGCTGATTTGGAAATAACCTTTTTCTTGGGAGAACCATTTAAACCATTAGACCAGCTAATGGGGACCTTACCCTCTTCAAGGTTTCATCATCTCTCCTGTCTTCAGATCTATCATACCATGCTTCATGTGCTGATGCTTGTTAAGTTCTTGTTACAGTTCAAGTGCACTGCCTGAAAAGTATAGGGATTTGATGATTGATCCTTCGTCACCTATTTTTCAGTTCTACCCTGCTGGTGAGATCATTTGTCTGTTATTGATGTATTATGATATATCTTATGTAATTTATAGCATTCTTTTTTTTTTTTTTTAACAGATTTTGAGATTGACATGAATGGCAAAAGATTTGCATGGCAGGTAATATAGTTTGTTTTTGTCTTGTGCATTTAAAAAAGAAAAAAAGAGAACATAAGATGCTTTACTATGAAATAGGAGTTAAGGTTTGTGTTTGGGTGATTTTCAGGGTGTTGCCAAGTTGCCATTTATTGACGAGAAGAAATTGCTTGCTGCCACAAGGAAGCTTGAAGACACATTAACGGTCTGTTAAGTTTATTATTTTTACCTTTGTTAGATAAGGTGGTTGGTTGTTACGATATTTAATTACAGTCTACTACATCTATAACTAACTATATCAGATTGATGGTCCAAAAATATTGGCTTTCGAATTGCATCAAAGAGTAAATCGTAAACGAAGTTGATGATTATGATTATTGAAACGGGAATGATTGATTGGCTGTTGCAACTTCTATATAGATCTATTAAGTGCTAATTCTCTGTTATTATTGTTTCTTTTTGCACAGCTACCCACTCGTTGCTACCCAATCACTGCATTCTTTTTGCTTTTTTTTTATAGAATATATTTCTCTCTATTTTTAAGCTGTGTTTATCAACATTAGCTTATAGCTTATGACTTATGGCTTGTTAGCTTATGATTTATAGCTTTTGGCTAATGCCTTATAATTGTGTAGATGTATTTAATAAAATTAGTTTATATTTGTTAAATGACTTAAAATGATATGTAGTAATTATAAGTAATAAATGATTTGACAAAGTAAACATATAATAGATGACTTGCGGTAAAATAAGAACAAATCATTGAAATCTAGCTTTTTGTAAGCTACTTCAAATAGTTTTTCATAAGCTACTAACTTATAGCTTACGAAAGCTATAAGCTTGTTGTTAAGAAACAATTTTAATAGACAATAATAAATATGCCATAAGCTCCTAAATAAGTTATAAGTTAGTGTTGTTAAACACAACCTTAGTCTTATAGAAGTTGCCAACAAGTAACTTCAAATCATATCTTTTCCAGAGTTAGACTGTTCTACAGCACAAGAATTTTTCAGACCGGCTTATTGTTAGTTGCGTTTGAGTGCTCAATTTCATTCAGATTTGTATGTGCAGGAGGAGGAACAGCTCCGAAATAGTAAGATGCTTGATTTGCTTTATGTCAACCGTGCGCATGGTTTGGCTCCACAAATCCTTTTATATTACCAATGTTATAGTCAAATGTCTCCCTATGAAAGACCTGCTCTGCCAATTGACACACGTGCTAGGTTAGTATGTTTGATATGGAACTTCTCATTCACACTTGATTTCCAACATGATAATGCTCATCTGTCATACATATTTTTGATAATTATATCAGTCAATTATGTGTTTTGTTTTCTTCATTACCAGCGGTGGGATGAATGGATTTCTTTGGGTGTTCGAAAGGAATATGCTCAGAACCGCTTTATCCTCTCCCATCAAGGGATTGCCAGATATTGAGAATAATCAAGTTTTGTAAGTTTTGTCCTTTACACCTGGCTTATATTTTAAAATATATTTGGATGAGCTAATGTTGTGTGCTGTTAATTTTCAGAAACATTACTTATCTCAATCCTCGTAAACATAGACATATCCCGAAACCTCCAGATGGTGTAGTAATGCCCAAAAAGGTTTGTATACTTATTTTAGCATCTGACGTAATATATTAATGGATATACCCTGTAGATGGAGCTTCATGATTCATTTATTTATATCTAAAACATAATTTTTGTATCAATAACTTTGCTCAGATGGTTTCCATGTGTAGATTTATTTTATCAATTATTATATTTGTGTTACTTTTGCTCCAAAGAAAAATTATATTCTTTGCTGTTTCTTTTTGGACCAATGGTATAGATCACATTTTACGTTGACATTGGTTATGTTGCAGATATTAAAAGCAATTGATATTAAACCATTACCTGTGTTATGGCATGAAGACAATAGTGGTAGGCGACAACAAGCCAGAGAAAGGTGAGAATCTATTCCTGAGGTGGTTAGATTAGTGTTGCATAATTTTCATATTCTTGCCCTCAGGCATATAACTTTACAAACTTCCCAGAACTACTGATGAAATTTAATTTTCGGTGTGGTAATGGGTTCCGATACCATCAGTCTTTACGTGAAGTCATAGTCATACCTTGTGGAAAATCTAGAAAATTCATGTTGAGTGGGCTGAAAATTAAAAAAAGAAAAAGATCTTAATGCCTTTCAAATTAAGGACATTAAGTTTTTAGTGCATGGAATCTGTTTTTTTTTTTTATTTGGGTGTCATTGGATACTTTGAATTCTGAAAGAGATCTTACTCTTCTGTGTGATGCATCTGACAGACCACAAGTACCTGGAGCAATAGCTGGCCCTCAACTGGGAGAAGCAGCACATCGTCTTGTCAAGAACTCACTTAATATCAGATGGAATAATAATACATCCCATGGATCACCAGAGCAGGCTCAGGCAATTAACAGGCTCAGATCGGCTGGACCCTCTGGATCTGGAAGATATTATGGCGACGACGCAAGTGGTTATTATGGAAACTATTACAACCATCAAGGTATAATAAATAGACCCAGATATCCATTCTCGTCTAATGGTGGACAAAATGACAGACAGAATTTTAGGATACAAGAACGGGCACAACAATACCATGAACAGTTCCACAACATGAAAACTGGGTTTCATGCTTTGTCAATGGAGGATGGTGTAAGACCCAGGCCATCCGCGACACCTTCACCAAAGACAACTCCGATGATTTTATCGAGGCAGCCAAATTCAGCGCCAACAACCAATCTACAACCCCAATTTGTGCAGAGCATGGGTCCTCCTATACCACCTCCAAAGTGGTTTACTAAAGCACCAGATACGAATGGAATATACGTTAGGCATCAAGAATCTGCACTCGGAGGAACATATGATAAGAACTTGAAGAAGGTGTATCAAGTTAAAACTCGTCAATCACAAGATATGCCAGAATATGGTAACCAGTAGTGATTATTGTGGATTATAATTTTCTTTGTTACCGAAGTAATCTTCCATCTCTCGCAGCCTGTTCCTCCAATTGGAGCGCATTATTATCAAGTTTGAGTGGCATCTATTACAGATAAAATTCGTGTCAAAGCTTTCGATGACACTAATCTCCAGTGAAGGCGCTGCTCTGATTCTGACTCTGATCTGACTTCATTAGATACGGAAACTTCCTTGATAATTGTCCATTTTAGGCTATACCAAATTAAAAGGTGCGAGAGCAATATATTATATTCACAGTTTTCTTCCTTTTCCAGTTCTGAAAAATTATTCATGGAGCTGGTCAAGGCCGATGAAGAATATTTAACTCAAGTATTGTGTAAGTTCTGATTTTGATGTCCATAGCATGAATCAGATAGCGTGTGGGTCAGCGGCCCTTTGTTATTTGTTCTGTACTGTACCATGTCCATATATCTTAGCTAAGAAAATCCTATACCGTTTGTAGACCATAAAAAAATTGCTTTGTTTCATTTCTTTTGTCCTAGTTAAACCCTAAATATTTAATGTCTATTATTTAAATTTATGTTTCTCTTATGTTAATTTAATGTGTCGCGTGCAAACCTTCAAAATCCTGAAGACTGGATTTCTTTAACCATGTTTTGAATTTTACTCTATTTTATGAAAGAAAATCTCCTAAACTTATTCGAGATTTTGTATTCGACAATACTTTTCTTTAAAATTTATTTCTGCTGCTGATATTGACTTCGAAGCATAAAAGGGAATATTCTGCTCCGTTCCAGTGGCTATAAATAATACGTTAAATCTTCTGCGAATAAGAATTATTTAAGACAAAAACATGTAAGATATGATGAATTACCATTTCAATTCATGAATGTTAATATGAAACAAAATATCAAGAAAGATCATTATATATCTCAAGTATCCCCCCCCCCCCTCTCCCTCTCTCTCTCTCACATCATGTGAACTCAATTTAATTTTGGTAACTCTGAACCCGAAATCTTAAAACACTGCTAGCTGCATGTCTCACCTGTAATTGAAATATTGAACCGCGCAAATCAACCCAAACTTTCCATCCAAACAGGTAACAAATACTTCATGTGAGACGCTTGAATTACAACTTACAAGAATATGTGAAAATCAAGCTTGCACCAGCATCAAAGCTTAATTTTAAAGTTTTAGTTAAAGTTAGGTACCATTCAGGACAAATTTGCAGTTGCAGGGGTAATCTGTGAACCAGATTCAACTTTTCTTGGGATGAACAGCACAACATTTTTTAGCCTGTATCTTTGATTGGAAAAGTGACTACATGCATACATACAAAATTATACAAATGTTACCAACAAAAACATTGGAAAACCATGTCCTTAGAAAAAAAAAATAAAAAAAATACAACTTCCATATTCTGAATATAGCAGCAATTCCCATCCAACACAATCCCCCCTCAGCCCTCAAACTCAAATAATGAAGAATCAAAAAAATTAAAATACAAATTGAATGACCTAACAAGGGAGGAAATCGGCAACTGAATTCCAATCTTGTGGTTGCCACATTTGACGCCACGCACAGGAAAAACTACATTTTTGTTTCGTCCGGTAACTAGTCATGATTTGCAAATGGCAACTAATTTCGGGAAGTTCAAATTTCAAAAGGAAACTAGTTACCGAGCCAATATTTTTTGAGTGGTGAATCCAACGGAGCATGTGGTGCTTCCAAGCGACTTTACATTAATCTTTAATTAAAGAAATTTTCAGATTAGTCCATAAACTTGCAATTTATCAAGTACATTAGTTCTGACACTTGACTCAAATTGTATGGTTTGAAGAGTTCTCAAGAAATTATAAGCTCGTGGAGCAAAATATGAGAATTTCCATAATCTAGAGACTAATGTGAAGAAAGTGTCCAGGTTTAGAGACTAATATACCCGAGAAATTATAATTCAGAGACTAATAAGAATTTCTTTTCCCTTAATTTAAACACTAATATGAATGTAGTGTACAAGTTTTGGTACTAAATAAATAAATCAGATAGTGATAATTCCATGAAGCTATTGAAGGAAGTAACCACTGAGAAAAAGTGCGAAGAACAACAACAAAGTGCCATAAATAAGCACAGTTTTCTGTCCCGAAGTGAGAGAATTACCACCAAGCCCATACTGCTGATTCTGCGCAAACCCCGCAATCTCAACGCTCTTACTCTCGAAGAAACTCTGCGCGGCGCCGCACGTCGGGCACCGCCAATCGTCGGGAAGCTTCTCGAACTGAAACCCCGGCGGAAGCGGATACGACGGGTCACCCACCGCCTCGTCGTATTTATACCCGCACGAACGGCACTCGTAGATTCCCGTGTTCAGCACCGCGAATTTCTCCTCCAGCCTTCGCTTGTCGAGGTTATCGGATTCGGAATCTGGATCGGAGGAGGAAGAAGTGGTGGGTGTGGTGGGTGTGTCGTCTTTGGAGATGTCGACGGAGGAGACGGTGAGGTTGCGACGGCGTTTGACTGTGGAGAAGGTGGTTTTGAGGGGGAAGGAGGAATGGGGTTTGGGTTTGAGAGGGTGGAGATTTGGGGAGAAAGGAGTGGAGAGGTGGAAGGAAGAGCAAGCCATTGTTGGTGGTTGGGTTGGAACTTCGATGATGATGATCGACAGTCACGGTGGTGGGTTCTTGTGTGGAGGAGAAGGTTGGAGAGCCATGGAGTGATAGTGGTATATGCCCCTACACTCTTGCTCTTGGATAAGGTACTTTAATTTGTGTCTTTTTACTTATTATTTATTATTAGTTTTCTCATTAATTCATTTTTATTAATAAATACCTTATAACTAGTACTCATTAAAAATACAAAACCATTTTTTTTTTAAAATAAAAGTAAAATAATAGAGTATTTACAAAGCTCAAAAATATAGTGCTAGTAATGAAAGTTTGAGTAGTTAAAATGATGTCTTACATCTTAACATTAGTGCTTTATATCATTATATATCAAAAAAATTATTAAATACTACATACTTTTACTCTTTTACTAGTGTGTTTAATTGTTAGTGCAATTAAGACCCTTGTTAGTGAGAAACATAATCAATACATTAATTTATTTATATTTAGTTTAATTGTATTTTTTATTTACCAATTCGGTTTATTGTGTGTGTTCTATCTGCTAATTTTTTTATTGAGTAATTTTAATTTCTTAATTTTTTTACTATGTCATTTTGATCTTTCTAATAATTATTTATTAATTTCTTAACGGTAATGATTAAATCTTAATAAATATAATAAACAATAACAAAAATAAATAATAATAAAAAATATGTTATATACAACAATTTTTTATTTGTATTATTAATTTATGGTTTATAATTATTTTATTGTATTATCTCTGATTTTTTTTATAGGACTCTCTGACCAATTCACATGGAATAAGAAAACTACTAACAACCTCATTTAATGTCTTGTTTTTTCAAAAAATAGTACAATCTATCAAATTTACTCTTATTTAAAGTCAAATTTTTCAACAAATAGTACATTAATTATACCCATTTTTTTTTCATTTATTACAAGGGTAGACAAAGGAAAAACTAATAATTGCCTCTTGAATTTTGTATAGGGTCTTATATATAGGACCAACAAATTTTCTTAAAAAGGTCTTATATCTAGGATCAGAGGTAGTATTTATTAAGATTTGATCACTTGCAGTTGAAAATTCAACAAAAATTAGCGGAATAACAAAATTGCACAACAAACAAAATTGAGAGATTAAAATAGCTCTACAAAAAATTAGAGGACTAAAATAACACAATAAAAAAAAGGCTAAAATATATATTTGGTCCTTTATGTTTTACCGAAGTCCTATTTTGATCCTTTATGTTTATTTTGTTTCAATTTGGTCCTTTTATATTTGTTTTTTGAACCAATAGACTCTTATTTGAATTCGTTAGTTTAGTTAACCGAACTGCATATGTGACACCTACATGGCATTAACGCCGTTAGTTGTCATCTATTTTTACACTAAAGCGACACCGTATTGAAATTTTTTCTTAAGCGTATGCAGTTCTGTTAACTTTTACAAAACTTAATACAGTGTCGTTTTAGTCTGGAAAGGGATGAAAACTAATGTCATATTGGTGCCACGTATGCAGTTTTATTAATTTAGACTAACGAATTCAAAGAAGAGTCTAACGTTGGTCAAAAAAATAAACGTAAAGGACCAAATTGAGACAAAATAAACATAAAGAACCAAAATAGGACTTCCACAAAACATAAAGGACCAGATGTATATTTTAGTCTAACAAAATATAATTTTCATTCATATATGTAAGATCTTCTAAAAAATACACGAGAATTAAAAAAATATTTAAATAACTTGTTTAATACATTAGTTTTTAAAAAATTAGTACAATCTACTAAATTTTCCCTTATTTAATGTAAAATTTTTTAACTAATGTATTAACTAAATTTTAAAAATACGAGGGGTAAATATAAAAAAAAAATAATAAATATTTTTTTAATTTTGTAAAGAATTTTATATAAAAGGACAAATAAAATTTTTGTACGGGATTCTAGCTATGTATAGAGATGGAGATTATATAATTATCTTTTAGTAAACTATCAATTTGATTCTCCAAAGATTATTATGTCACTAATTTGATCTTCCAAACAATTTTGCCATTAAATTAGTCGCAAATTACCTTGTCACCAATTTGATCCCCAAATAATTTTGTCACCAAATTAGTCTTCTAAAGATTTAAAAGTCTACCAAATTAGTCCTCCATCATGGACCAATTTGATATATTTAAATCTTTGAAATACTAATTTGGTATACCTACACATTTTTTGAGGACTAATTTGGTGATAAAGTTTTTTGGAGGACTAAATTGATGACAAAGATGATCTTTAGAGGACTAATTTGGTGACAAAATTCTTTGGAAGACTAAATTAATGACAAAATAATCTTTAAAAAATTAAATTGATAGTTAACTCTTATTTTACCGAGTATTTCTCAACTAGTGTTGTTTTTAAGACTCAAAGTCTGGTTGTATTAAACAAAAACAAATGATTTTATATTGAGTTATGAGCATTCATATACAAATTAACTGTTCAAATAATTATTATTTTTAAATTTGAGGCCTTATTTTAGATAATTAAACATGTATAAGTTGAATGTTAGACATATGTTAATTCTATTATAATATAACGTGAGATTGTTGAGTGAGGGGTCGATATTGTTTTTTTATTAAGGGAATGATAATTTTTGTAGAAAGAAATCAGCAATACTAGAAAAAGAAACACCAAGTAAATATGCCCAAAATTATATTTTTGGATAAACATATGCCCAAAATTATTATAATATAATATATTTTTTTTCTATTATTGAAAACAGGCCCAAGGCCCAATGTAATTGTTTCAGAAAAAAAAACTTTGAAGGTTGTTGACCAAGAGAGAGACTTTGGAGGTGGTGTTCCTGTGTAGAGAAGAGTGGAGTGAAGGTAGAAGAGGGTTTAGGCTTGTTCTTCTTCTCTATTGACACTGCGAAACGATTACGAAGATCAGGGAGAGAGAAAGAGAGAATGGCGAGGTCGAGCAGCAAGGATGCACAAGACCTTTTCCGCGCTCTTTGGTCTGCGTATACCGCTACCCCTACAAATCTCAAGGTTCCTCTCTTCCACTCTCCGTTTTTTCCAAATTATTTTCCCTTTTTCCTAACTCCATTTTCAATCTTCTTTCAGATCATAGATCTCTATGTCGCCTTCGCTGTCTTCACCGCCCTCATCCAGGTACTTTCATAATCTTCCCTCTTTTCTCTACCAGATCTATCCTTTTTACTGCTCGTTTGATGATTAATTATGTATAGGATCGGTGAATTTTGCTTATTCTCATGTTAATTTTCTGCGGTTCCGCTGTTCCGGTTGTTTGCAATCTGAGAATGAGATTAGTTCGGTTTATCAATTGTACAATTTCAATGGATCTGAGGGAGTCTGGCCGTTCATTGTTCTCCGAAAATATGCTTAATTGAAGTTAGGGTATCACAATGAACTGCAAATTGTATAATATTAATAATTAAGTGTATTTGAAAAAATAAAAGTAGTTGAAAACGAGTGACAACTGACTCACAAAATAAAAGGAGTTAAAATAGACACTTCATGGATCTGATAGGCTTATATTGTTGTTGCCTTGTCAGTGGCATGTTCACATCTAGAAACAACTTACTATGTGTCAATGAAAAAACCTCACATACGTAATGTCCAAAGCTATAACATACATCTTTGCATAATTCCTGTGAATAAAATATTCTCAAGCTTAATGTCGATGAGGACTATTGAGAGGAAATAAAGAGCCATACACGTTTTATTTGCACTATTTTTCGAAATCACTATTGTGCCATTACTGCTGCTTCTTAATTGCTGACTGGTACTTCTTCAAACAGAGGACTTGCAAAGCTCTAGAGTGTCATTTGGTATTTAGTTAGCCTCTGAACTATGTTTGCTGAATATAGAAGCAGAGTGTATTTGATTGCCTAGAACTTGTACAAACTCTCTAAATTCATATGTAGTCACGAAAACACTCCTATTTTAGTCTAGAAAGAGAGGATTGCCTTTCTTTAGGTCACAAGCTTAGAGGCTGCACCTTTTCTCACTCGAAAGAGATGAAGAGACTGCAATGAGCTAGCTCAAGCCTTAGCTATCCGAGCAAAGCAGTATATACTATATAGATGTGGATTGAGGAAGTCTCTGCTGAATTTTTTAATCTTGCTTGACTGAATATTCTTTCAGTTTCTTATTCAATGAATTATCTCATTCAATTTATTTTTTCAAAAAACATACCGTCGAAATTGATTATTTTGTGAAGGTTCAAGGTTGGATAGTGCGTTCATCTTGTAATTACCTGCTATTGTTGAAACTTGAATTCTTGTTTTATTTTATGAGCAGGTAGTTTACATGGCTTTGGTGGGGTCATTTCCATTCAATTCCTTCCTTTCAGGAGTACTTTCTTGCATAGGGACTGCAGTTCTGGCTGGTAAGTGGCAAAGTCCTCGTATAATTTGCAGGTTACCTAGTTATGCATATTTAATTATTTATATACACTAATACATGCATACATTTCAGTACACTATGAGACTTAAAGCTTATTAGATACTATCTCTGGTCCTTTTTATAAGAAACATTGGACAAGTTTTACATATACCAATAAAACATAATAAGTGATGTTCTTTTCAATTAATAATGTGAGAAAATTACTAAAATATCCATGTAGTTAATGCATCTACTTGTATGGAAAAGTATGAGTGGTCATAATAAATTGAGGGTAACAAAGTCTTTTTACCCTTCCTTAGCAATTAATATGCCTTGAAAATTCACAAAGTCTCTTGTAAAAAGGACCAAAAAAATTTCTCTTTTAGTCTCTTATAAAAAGGACCGGAGGTAGTAATAATTATGCATAGACACAAGGTTTCTAATCCTACTAGATACACATGCACAAATTCTGTTCTTGTCTTTCTTATCATTGTTATCCTCCTTTATTTTTGGCCAGTTTGTCTCCGGATTCAAGTGAACAAAGAGAATAAGGAATTCAAGGTAAGAATTCTTTTCTTGCGTATCTTCTCTAAGCTGAATGAGTCAAATTGAAATCTGCAATTGCCCATGCAAGTAGCAACCATAATATTTTTAGGTTTGCTTTCTTTTATTCATCATATTATGTTTAAACAACCTGGAAAATTTTGTTGTTCCAAACTTAGATACCTGCATCTTTAACGTGACAAAACCAAACAAGAAAGAAATGCAAACTTTAAGTTATATGCTGTCTGTATATTGATTTCGTCAGTCTGTACATTCTCACACATATTTGCTCATCCATTCTACTGCAGGATCTTGCTCCTGAACGTGCTTTTGCAGATTTTGTTCTCTGCAATTTGGTGCTTCATTTGGTGATCATGAACTTCCTTGGTTAAATTGGGTTCGTGAGCTTTCTTGTTTCCGTTTGAATCCTTGGATAATAAATATTAATAGTAGTATACCTGGACTTTTTGCTATAGTATCTATAAACATCATTAGTACTTATCTAATTACTTTAGTTTTAAATAGTCATTGGCACTTAACTAGTTACTTTGGTTTTATGCCGATTCCCACCTCCCCCTTTTTTCCCTTTTGAGTCTTTGTTTTAAACACAAATACTAGAGCCATCTCTACATTTTGAATGGTGGATTGTGGAAGTATGTGTTCGTTAACACTTCACATGGATATCTATATGGGTACTACCTCAAAACACTCAAAAAAATAGTTGTTGTCTTCTTGAGAAAAATAATAATATACTAGCACTGGACACTGCCTGTCTGCCTCCATCTTAGTTACAATAATTCTATAACTTTTGTAAGAAAGAATTTTCTGACGTGACAGAAGACCACTAAAAAAAACAGGATCTAGAAGGGCAAGATGTGGGGTTAGGGGAACATATCGCATCTAAAAGGGATTTGTTTCAATGCCTTTGAAAGATCAAAGGAAAAGCTATTTGTAGGCTTAGCATATGGTATGAGATCACTGATGAATATGAAAACAAATTTCCAAGTGGCATGTGGATGTATTGCTTATATGGCTTATTGGCTCATGAATCTGAATTTGATGATGCATTGATCACTCAAGCAGCATATAATTCAATAAATGCAAGTAACATATTTGTAACCAAAATACATCTTACTTAATCTTAGTTCTTATTTTCCCACCATGGCTTTCATTTACTGATTCCACATTTCCACTATTGGCTTCTTTACGTGCTGTTTCTCTCCCTAAGCTGATTGCACTTGCTGTGCATTCCCTTATGCTCTATAATGAAGAGAATATCAAACAACTACAAGGGTCACATTGTTTTTTTTTTTTTGTTTTTGAAACCACATGGATGTTCATCTAGCCTAATTTGTAAGTTGTTCTCTTGTATCAAATTTGAGGTGTTATTCTACATCTAAGTGCTCTCCTATGTTGGCCAAAAAAAAAAAAAAAAAATTTCACCTATCTCCTTTGAGGTTTACTTGTATTAAACTTATCTGCCAGGTTTACAAATTACACGAATCTCTTGAGTTTCAAACTTCAAGGGGTTGTGTATTTTTAAAAACATGGAGAGCGTAAGCTTTAATGAATGTTGGTAATTATCCAAAAAAAAAGGTTTACATCTAAGTCCTTGATCTTTGAATGGAATTTCCATATTCGTCAACTTCATCAATCTTGAACTGAATTAGGGTGTATTTGGTAAAACTAGCTGATATCGAAGAAAAATTATCCAAAAATTGAAAAGCTAGTTGAGAGCTGAGAGTTGAAAACGGCAAGTAGATAAATTAGCAAAATAAATTTAGGGTGACTTTATTGCCGCCCTAAATAAATTTAGAGTTGAAAACAGCAAGTAGATAAATTATCACTTTCTTATTAATATTTTTTAATTTAAAAATTCTTTTTTTAATCAATGAAATTACAATGTTAACGTATGAATATTATTAAAATAATAGAAAAGAAGTGACAATTGTGTTTGGTAAAACTAATGGTTGAGTTAGATGTTAAATATAAAATGACATTATAGGACATAATATTATTTAACTAAAACATAAATTCTGATAATTAAGTATTATAGGCCATCATAATTTTCATATTTTCATATATTTTAAACTATTTATCATTTTAAAAATTGTTTATAAATTTTTAGTTTATACTGGATGTGATCTTTGCATGTGGAAACTTTTTCATTTAATTATTGCCCATTTTTGGCTAAATGTATAATATAGTAAAATAGATAAATAAATTGCTATATTCTTTAGTTTTTTCATTGTATTACAAATCACGGAAAGAATTTTTTTTTTTTTTACAATGAGCCTCCGAGTCACCGTTCACGATGAAACTTTTTTAAAAGTAAATAACATACTGTGTCCTGTATATGGTATAATCGGAGGTCGTGGTTGATGATCTATTAGCTTATGTGTTTTATTCTCATTGTCGATCCATTTTCGGAAGTAGATTTTATCTAAAATTAAATTATTATGTAAAAAAGTAGTATTGATGGTGTTATTTAATTATGAGTGTGAATATATTTAACTTTATATTTGTTATGAATTAAAACGAAATAATGAATCTCATGCGACATAACGTACAAACAATTTATTTCTCAAATAAGAAAAGAAGATTGAAAAAGTATAGAGAAGAGAAGCAAAGGAAACGGCACTTGGAAATGTAAAGGGAACACGTCAATGGATATAGTGGTTAGCACTTGGCAATTAGCAGCAGCAGCAGCAGGAAAGAGGAAAGGAACGTGAAATGAATGAAATCCGTGAGTTGGAGTTGGAAGGCTTCATTTACCAGCTGGAGTGGACACAAATCAAAATGCCTACTATACTTAACTACTATTTGTGCATATCTCTATTTTAAATATACTCAAATTTAAACTTCTGTTTATGTGACAAGTAAATCATTTAGTCTATAAATTTATAAGTAACATGAAAAAATAAATTATAATTAATGACTATTTATATTTTCATATTTAAGTTGTTTGTTATTATTATTACCATTATAATTTATTCAAATTAATGTTTTAATGTGTGTTTTTTATAAAATAAAATATGTAATATAGATATAACATCCAATTCAATTTTAAAATTATTCAAAAGCTAAGGTTAAATATATTTCTAGTGATTAAATTTTTGTAAAAATTTGTTGTTAGTCTCTTATATTCAATCCGCTTGCATTTAGTCTTATCATTAAAAACGTCTGTTTTAGTCTCTCGCAACACTTATTTGTGGGACTAAAAGCAGATTTTTGTGGTAATTCATAGACTAAAATTAGTTGCATTTAGGAGTAAAAACAGACATTTTCAAATAAGAGGAATTAAATGATGTATTTTGAATTGATGGACTAAAAACAAATTTTTATCATGTGCTAATTACATCTCATGTAGCAAACAATATATTTTTTTAAAAAACTATTTAACAAACAAAAAAATCTAAGCATTAAAGGAATGTTATGAATAAATCTAAATTTATTATGATGCTTGATGCTTTTGTGTGTGTTTAGTTTAGTATCATTATAATTGATTTTAGATCAATGTGATTTTATAAAATTGATTTTGTGTAAAATTAATTTTAAAATAACGTAATTTATGTTTGTGGTTTTTTTCCTCAAAAGCAAGTTTAGAGTAAAAATACAATGTAATTTTTTTAACTCAACGTAAAAGCAAGTCTCACCTTGTTTTAGTCAAAATCGATTTTGACAACCCAAAATCAATTTTAACTTTTTTTCAACCTAAAAACAAACAACTAATTTAACAATTAAAATTAATTTTGACTCTTCAAAATCAATTCTAATCCAACCTAATATTTTTTCAAACATGCTATATAGATGGAGATAAAAATACATGGTGAACAATAAATAGGCTAGATGGAATGGAAACCGAAACTAAAACCCACTGCTCTGTGCCAACCCTTAAGGAGTGACCTAAAAATACTATTTAATGTTTTCCTAAAAATAATAATAAAAAAAAGTGTATGTTGCTTGTACCATAGGGAATAAAAATAAATAATGTGTGGGGAGTTAGTTGGTCCACTACCTAAACCAAAATGAAAACCACTCTTCCTTCCAATTCCAATTTCAATTCTCCATTACCATCAAAGGTTAGGTTACTGTGTGACCAAAACCCGTGACTCACTAAGCCCACTCTTTCTCTTTCCTTTCGCCTAACTTACCAACGGAGCCAGCGACCTAACTCTCTCACTTTCCCTATGGCTTCTGAACGACACGACACCGTTTTCGAAGACATCGACGACGACGACGACGAATCTCGCGAATTCGAAGAAGAAGAAGAATTCGACGACGACGTTCTCGCCGATGACGACGATAACGATCCTTCTCCTTCCGCCTCCTCCGCTCTCGCCGTCACCGTCGCCGTTCCCGGCTCCGCCATCTCCAACGGCGGTAAACCTCCTATCTCCACCGCCACCGCCACCACAATTGTCGTCTCCGACTCTCCCGATCCCAAACGGCAGATCGAAGAGAAGAAACCATTGGACGATTCTCGGAGGCTCTTTCAGCGACTCTGGACCGATGAAGACGAGATCGAGCTCTTGCAAGGCTTCCTCGACTACACCTCGCAGCGAGGTTCCTCTCACCACAACGACACCGCCTTGTTCTACGACCAAATCAAGTCCAAGCTCCAGCTCGATTTCAACAAAAACCAGCTCGTTGAGAAGATCCGAAGGTTGAAGAAGAAATACCGAAACGTTCTCAACAAAATTGGCTCCGGTAAGGAATTCTCCTTCAAGAGCGCTCACGATCAAGCCACCTTCGAAATCTCGCGCAAGATCTGGAGCAACGTGGCTCCTGTCGGCGCCGTCGTGGAAGATAACGCCTTGGACGACGACGAAATCAACCTCAACCCTAACCCTAACCTTACTTTCAGTCCCTCCGTGAAACACGAGGTGATCTTCCCGAATTCGGCGGAGAAGAAGTCGCGGAAGCGGTCACGGCCTCGATCGGCGACGAGGATCGACGAGAAGCGCGAGTCAATGGATGGATCCGCGTCGATCAAAGATCATAATTGTATCAGCAATGCTACTCCTACTACTACGGTCACACCTACTGCTGCTGCTATTACTACTCCTACTATTACTACTACTAACGCTAATAACAATTGTAACAGTAGTGGCCATAACATTCCTGGTTTGATCGAAGAAACGGTGAGGAGTTGTTTGTCGCCGTTGTTGAAGGAACTGGTGGCCGGAGCTATGGGAGGTCCGTTTGGAGGAAGAGGGTTTTCGTTGAATCCGGTGCCGTTGATGAATTGGGGTTTTATGGGTGGTGAAGTGGCGGATGAGAAATGGAGGAAGCAACAGATTTTGGAATTGGAAGTTTATTCAAAGCGTTTGGAGCTTGTGCAGGATCAGATCAAAGCTGCTATGGAGGAATTACGATCAATTGGAGGAGGGTGATTATGCCCTTTACTTTGTTCCTGTTTTAGTTTCTGTAGTAAATGGTTGGAATCCTCTGAATCCAACCCCTCTTCATGTTCGCTTCATAGTTCATACAGGTTTGCTTGGTTAATGGTAACTTATTATATCTATCAATGGTTGATAATACTGGTAGTTTAGCAGCTAGATCTGGTAACTAGTTAATTTTGTTTTCAATTTTAGTTTTTGCTGATTTCGTAGAAAACTTGTCAAATAAAAATGTTTTTCATCTAGCAGCCATTTTCTTGTTCCTTTGAGTTTCACTGGTCTCATACATGTACAGAATCTATAGACAGATTGAAATGAATTGGTACAACAATGTGGCTTTGTACTTTGATATGCTGTAATTCTGTAAAAGGTGCAAATCTGGGTTCTTAGTTGTGTAATATTCTGTCGTCACTGGAGACTTTCTTGCTGAAATTGCATGTGGTATCTTGGTATTGTTGTGTTCGCCAGATTTTATGATGGCATTTTCTAACCGGAGAGACTTTCCGATGGTTTTCTACTAGTTGTCGAATAACATGAAACTCACCAAAGTTGAGTTGAAGACTCTATCTCTTGATATTATTCTGTTAAATATTCAAATATCCTGAAAATGTTTATTTAAAAGGGTTAACCTGTTTGACAGTTTGAGTGTTAGGACCTCTGGTGATGAAAACTCTATTGTATGTAAAAAAAATGGAAGCATATTACAATACCATGCTCATTCAAAACTATTTCCACCACACACTCTTCTAAACTCACCACATTTTTTTTTTTCAAATTTAACCTTCGCCTGGATTCTAGTTCCCGGGCGAGTAAAAAACACCACACACCACACATTTATGTCGTAATGCAAAAACGCTGGAAACTAGAACTCGGGCGCGAATGGAAACTAGACCTCCATATAAATTGGAAATAAGAACTCGAGCGTGAATGGAAACTAGACCCCAATATAAACAAATAAGAACCCGGGTGCGAATGGAAAGTAGACCTCAATATTAACTGCGCGAATGGAAACTTGACCTGATATTAATCGGAAATAAGAACTCGGCGCAAATGGAAACTAGACCTCAATACATACTGGAAATAAGAACTCGGCCGCGAATGGAAACTAGAGCTTGATATAACACGCAATAAGAACTCGGGCAAGAATAGAGACCAGACTCTGATATGTTCGTTTATTGAGTTTAAAAATGGAACATGATTTGGCGAGTTTTATTCATATCTACATTTACACATACTCACAGGTACTTCAACTTCATTCTACTAAATGTTAAATCCAACAATCCTCGTCAAGTTTGGTGGGGCCTCAAAACTAGGACCCTTTGCACTAGAACCTGTTGCACTTGATTCCACTGCCTGTCTGTGTGCTAAATCATTTGTACGCGCTGAGTTCACCATCTTGCTAAACTACACAAATAAAAGTAAAAAAAAGTTAACAATGATAATAAATAAATTAACAATAAAAACTAATTTTTTACCATGTTAATCCAAAAACGGATACTACACTCTAGGTAAATCCATTTACTAAAACCTGGGAGAGCAAGGGAGACTAGCATCTGAGAAAAATAGGAACTACTCCCCGGAACAAATCAGAATCTTATCTTGAGAGAAATATGTGAAAATAGAAAATGAATAGATAGGAATCTAGATTTCGATAGATAGAAATAGGGTGTGGTGTGCGTGTGTGACGGAACGGAGATATATTTTTGGATTCGCCCGGAGTTTAGAAGAATATGGACAAAGGTTAATTTTGGGAAAACAAAAAAGAGATGTGTGGTGTCTTTAGTAATGGAGTGTGAAAAAAAAAAAAAGTAGCACGCTCAGTTTGAATGTTAGGAATTAGGATCAGTGATCTATGATCGTTTTGGTTTTGCTGCTAGTTGCTTTCGTGATGAAAACTCAATTTTTTAGTATTTTTTTAAAAAATGGAAGCAGGTACGATTACAATACTAAGCGCATTCATTGCCCGACTCAGGTGTTTCTGTCGAGTTGATTCAGTTAAGGTTGACAAAATTTCTGCTTTTCCTCAGAAAAAATGGGTTAAAGTGAAACACAAGAAGCAGCAGATATGAGGAAGTGAAAATGTGAAATGGCTAGCGTTACACGTGAATCCTTTGTAAAACAAATATTTATGTGATTTTATGTTCTTTTTGAAATAGAATTACAACGTTTAAATGTTTGGTACTATCTTTTTTTTAATAATTTTTTATTACATTTTTCCTGCTTAAAATACGTTAGATAATATTTGCCTTTTTGTATTATTAAGGGAACTAGGTAATATTTGGCACAAATTAACCATGACTGAATTGAATTTTTTAATGATTAAATTTGATTCTTTTTATTATTTATTATATTTTATGTGTACTCATTGAACTTCTCCCTATTCACTACTTAATAACTTTCTATTAAAATTTTATTGATTGTTAATCATTATTAACTTGTGTCCCGAAGACAAGTAAAAAAAATAAGAATCTTGATACACAGTGCCTTTAGGTCACAAGTTAAGGTTACTAAAAGTAGAAAAATTATCATAAGAGCACATTTTTCCGTCTTTCGGTAATACAAAAAACTACACATTTCAATGTTTTTTTACTATATTTAGATTTTTAAATAGTACGACACTAAATATCATTTGCCAAAAAATAATAGATAAACTCTGGCCAGTGCGTTGGGCCGGCAACACACTAGTTATTAACACTCCAAAACTTTTATTGTCAATTTTTTTTTAATTTTAAATAATAATTATGCATTAATATATTTCTTCAAAAAAAACTATGCATTAATATATTATTTAATTGGTTCAACAATATATTTCAACTTAAATACTATTTTAAAATGAATGAGACAATAATCTCATTTAAAGTTAACTATTAATTTAATCCTCTAAAGATTATGTCGTCATTAATTTAGTCCTCCAAAGAATTTTATCACCAAATTAGTATCATCTTTGTCACCAATTTGGTCCACCAAAGAACTTTGTCACCAAATTAATCCTCCAAAAATGTATAAGTATACCAAATTAGTCGTTCAAAGATTTAAATATATCAAATTGATCCATGATGGAGGACTAATTTGGTAGACTTTTAAATCTTTGGAGGACTAATTTGGTGACAAAGTTCTTTGGGAGATCAAAATGGTGATAATGTAATCTTTGGAGGACTAATTTGGTGGCAAAATTCTTTGGAGGACCAAATTAATAACATGATAATCTTTGGAGGATCAGTTAACTCTCTCATTTATCTAGTTATAAAGGAAAATCAGATTTAAAATTATTCTTATTTTACCTATTTACTTTTGATGATATACTTTTTAATTTTGATAATTATTATTTATTATTTTAGATAATAAATACTTAATAAAATATAAATGACAGTTCTCAAAATTAAGTGAGTGAAAGGATTTAACATTTTTCTTTGATTAAAATACAGTTTTGGTCTTTTATATTGTCGAAAAATTTTAATTTATTCTTTTAAGTTTTAAAAGTTTCAATTTAGTCCCTTATGTTATATTTTTTAATCATTTTGGACCCTCACACCTTAAAAATAAAGGTCCGTTTGATTTGCTAAATTTTACAGTACAACAGAGGACAAATTTAAAAAGTTGTTAAGAGACAGCACAAAATTTGAGTGACATGACAGTACAAAAAGCCAATTTTATGTATCCCACTAAAACAAATGACAAGTTTCTTGTTCTATGCACAAGTTAAGAAAAGACATAATTAACCTTGTATCTTTACTGGTAGTTTATGTTGCATTATATTGGGTCTTGCTAAACAGTACCTTTAGGGCACGAATATAAAAATACAAATGTTTTATTGAGATTAATAACATTTAAATAGAATTTCAATTTTCGAAACAATAAATACTATCTATCCCAATGAAACATTTCTATTTTTGTATTCTCAACAAGTGCCTTTAACACCCTGTTTAAAATATTAGTTGAGACTTATATTATGAGACGGAGGGAGTAATTAGAAATATAAAGTATACAAAATTATATATAAATAAAAGAAAGAATATATGAGTTTTACACCCAAAATAAAAAAAATAAATTATATATAAAGTTACTAAAACTCAAATCCTTATTGTAAAAATTAAATATTAATTTTCTAAAACAAAATTTATAAATATTATTATTTACTCACATATTAAATAATAAAAATTAAAATATATTCAAACAGCAATACTATTAATTAATAGAGCAAAAGAGGGCTACAAAATTCAAAGAAAGGGAAAATAATAAGAGAAAATAACATAAGTAAAAAAGGAATAAAAGAACTGTCTGAAAAAAAGAAGAAGAAGAAAAAAAAAATAAAAATGACATGAGACTATCACTTTACTCAACAATGTTTTGGAATATGAGTAAACTTTTAAATTGGTCCGTGAGATTGTACGCGTCATGCATATTAGTTATTGAAATTATGAAAACCTCAAATTAGTCCCTGACTTCGTAAAACGACCTGCATTTTAGTTCTTTTACCTATTAAACGACTTTAAAAAACTAAGTACAAAAGGACTAAAATGAATGATTTTTTGCAAAGTCGGGAACGTATTTGAGGTTTTCGTAATCTCAAAGACTAATCTGCATGACCCCTACAGTCTAAGGGACCAATTTGAGAGTTTATTGGAACATATATCTACTATAAGTTATTATTCTCTCCATTCCAAATTATTTGGCCTTTTAAGAAAATTTGATTGTCCCTTTAAGATACCAATGCAGTATTAATTTTTTTTTTACAATTTTACCCTTAACTAATTAAACATATTCTTACTTTATCACCAACTACTGACCTTTAGGTTTTACTCTCTCAAGTAAATTTTTTCATTTCCGATGCATTAATTATAGTAGTTGACACTCAAGAGACTACTACTCGTATTAATTACTGGTTGAAAAAGTAGTACTCCAATAAAATTAGTTGATGGGCAAAATAGGAAATTCAATCTAAAATTTACTAAAATTTAAATTAATGATTATATTTCTTAATCCATATGCAAAGACTTAAAAGGCCAAATAATTTGGGACGGAAGGAGTAATATTATTCCAGAGGAGGGGGCAAGGCTTCCCTCTGTCCCTGATTATTATTGAATCGTGATGGAATACGAGTAAAATGATGTAATAGGGTGTGTGGAATGAGAAAATGACCGAAATAGCAATTGGAAGGAGTTAATTTTATATAGACAAAAAATGTTAATTTTACCTAAAAACAATGAATGAAATATGTTTTCTTCACAACTTTTTAATGTGGATTGTCCAGTTATATTGCATAATAGTCATGTTGTTTGTGAAGGAGTTTTGGTTGTTGAGATTCACTTATAATGTTGAAACAACTTTAATCATGATGGTTGAGCCTCGGTTAATTGACTCTCTCATGGCCATGAATTTTCTTCACCAAGGATGGGATAAAAATCACCATTGCTCGACAATTTTTAACAGTTTCTCATATTACTAGAGGAAGTCTTGGATTTTGCAGACCAGACAGACGGATTGTGAAGGCAACATTGTGACGGATTGGTTGGCAAACTTTGGTCACTCAGAGAATATTTTTCTTCATCTTCTTATAGAATTTGGTGAGAAAAATATCCTCTCACTCTATTTTTCTTTGTTTCCATTTTAGTGTGACCTTCATCGTTATCAGGACTCCGTAGAACCTAGATTTTAAAAATCCGAATACACTCGGATTTAAAAAATTCGAATGAATTCGGATTTTAAATCTAGGTATATGTATTGAAGTGTGGTTACTCGCTCGGATTTTTAAAATACGAGTGAAGGTATTTTTGGAAGAAAAAAAGGACATGTGGTGCCTAGAGAAAAAGAGTGTGGTGGGAAAGTTTCTTTTTAATAGTTTAATTTTGGATAGGCTTTCAGACTTTTTAGGTTTTTAAAAATGTTAGGCTCAAATTATATAAATAGCTTAAAACAGATAATAGGCTAGGCTCAGGCTGCCAAATTAAAAAGTAGGTTAGCCTTACACAACCTAATTCGGTGCAGGCTATTTTCACTCCTATTTCTTAAAGTAATTTTAAGAAAATAATTTTCAAAAAATGTTCACATAGAGTTTTTTTTTTTCAAAAAAAAACTAGTTTGTTTTTTATATTTGTGGTTCTAGTGAATTAAAAAGGGGAAATAGTAAAATCCAAATAAAAACCCATTAGCCCAAATTAAAAAAAAAATCCAATTCTAACAGCCCAACCCATTTGATGAAAACTAAGTTTCTTTTTATTCTTTCGTGCCTTGGGCGTGTTGTGTAATTCGATCCATCCTTCTCCCCTCTCCCCTGCGTCATTCTCCCCTTTCCCCCTTCGTTGATCACTCGTTGTACCATTTGGCATTTTCAGTTTTTCCTTTGTAAAATTTCAGAAAACAGGAAACAGAATGAAAACAGAAAATGAAAATGCAAACCAAACAGCCCCTAAGCTACCGGATAATTTCTTGGATGCTGGCATTAACACCATCTAAGTTATAAATGAGACCATTTTTTTTGGGATATAAGCGTCCGAAATGGTGTTTTTCAGATGGTGTCGTCCGTAAAATAAGAATTATTTCTTTCCTATTTTAACTATTTTACGAATAATACCATTCGGAAACTTTTACATTTTAACTATTTTACGGATGATACCGTTCGGAAACACCATTCCGAACGCTAATGTCCGAAAAGATGTGATTTCATTTTAAACTAAGATGGTATCAATCACAACTCTTAATTTCTTTGATGCATTCATCAATGAAGATACTACATTAATTAGAGTATTTAGTTGTGGGCCTTAAGCTACACAATAATGAAATAATAACTCCGGTCTTTTTTATAAGAAACAAAAAGAAAATTTTGTTGGTCTTTTTTATAAGAGATTTTGTGAGTTTTCTAGGCATATTAATTGCTAAGCAAGGGTAAAAATACTTTGTTACCTTATTTTCTTAGGGCACCACACGTCTTTTTTTTTTCAAAAATACCTTTCGCCCGAATTTTTAAAATCCACACGTCTATTTTCTTATGTTGCATTATTTTTTGGGTCTTGCTAAACAGTGCTCTTAGGGCACTTGTTAAGAGTATAAAAATACAAATGTTTTATTGAGATTGATAATATTTAAGTAGAATTTAAATTTTTGAAACAATAAATACTATCTATCCCGATGAAACATTTCTACTTTTGTATTCTTAACAAGTGCCCTTAAGATACTATTTAATATTTTCCTTATTTTTTTTAAAAAAATCAATGTTTATGTTACTTTTTTTTCACTTCTGCATATTTACCGATTAATGTAATATATATATATATAATTAAAATAACATTTTAATAATAAAATAAAATTTAATAATAAATATAAATATTAAAAATAAAGAGTCAAAAATTTATTTTAATAATAATTTTATCTTTTATATAATACAATTATTATATCGTATAAAATATATTACGTAGTAATTTATTAAAATATGAAGTTTTAAATTTATAATAAATAATAAAATAATTATAAAGTATCAAAATAATATTTTCTTAGAAAAATTTAAGAAAAATTAATAATATATAACTTGATGTATATTATGGTAAAATTTATGTTATGATTCTTGTTATATATATTGAGTATCAAATGATACACAACACAAAAAGTTGTGTTGTATCTCATAAAAATTGTATTGTATTGTATTACTTGTACTGTCTTGTTCATGCATCAAATGCACTCTAAAAGTGATTTGAAAGTTGTAACATAAGAAATTAAAATGAAATTTTTTAAATATAATGGACCAAATTATAACTTTTAAAATAGATCTTCCTAAAAAGAAAAAAAAAGACTTTTAAAATAGATTGACTTTTTAATGGATCAAAACTGTTAAATGTCACACACCATTCGGATTCTAGTGTCTGGACATTTTTCGGATGCTGCCATCCGGTGTTGAGATGGTAACAACATCCATTTAATGCTATTGGGATGATGGTAAATTCAAATATTCTCATTAAGTCAACACTTTCCCCACCACACTCTTTTTTCAGGGCACCACACGTCTTATTTTTTTTCCAAAAATATCCTTCGCCCGAATTTTTAAATTCCAAATGTACCAATTTTGAACGTTACGGATTTTTAAAATTTGAACGAATAACCACACTTGCCAATACAAATACTCAGATCTTCCAAACGGATTTTTAAAATCTGAGTACACATAGATTTTAAAATTCTGAATACACTCGGATTTTTAAAATTTGAATATAGTCGAATTTTTAAAATTCGAGTTCTACGGAGTCTTGATCGCAATGAAGATCACGTTGAAATTGAAACAAAGAAAAATATAGTAGGAGGATATTAGAACTCGCCTAATAATAAGTGGAATACTCTAAATATAGCACAACTCTAAATATCCTCTCACTCTCTATTTTTCTTTGTTTCCATTTCAGCGTGACCTTCATCGCTATCAAGACTTTATAGAACCCAGATTTTAAAAATCCGAATACACTTGGATTTAAAAAATCTGAATGTATTTGGATTTTAAATCTACTTATATGTATTGGCAAGTGTGGTTATTTGCTCAGATTTTTAAAATCCGAGTGAAGGGCATTTTTGGAAAAGAGTGGTGGAGAAAGTGTTGGCCTTCCCAGAAATTGAAAAACCCAAATAAACTAAGGTGTTTTAGACTAGGCAATTGATATTCTGATTGCCAAAAAACAATGTTTCATCCCAATCTTTTTTTTAATACAGAAACTCTAATTTATTTTGGATAGACTTTCAGACTTAGTAGGCTTTTAAAAATGTTACGCTCAAATTATATAAATAGCTTAAAACAAATAATTGGATAGGCTCAGGCTGCCGAATTAAAAAGTGGATTAGCTTTACACAACTTAATTCTATTTTCACTTCTATTTCTTAAAGTGATTTTAAGAAAATAATTTTCAAAAAATGTTCACATAGTGTTTTTTTTTTTCTCAAAAAAAACTGGTTTATTTTTTATATTTGTGATTCTTCTATAGTCAAGTGAATTAAAAAAGGGAAAGAGTAATAATCCAAATAAAAACCCATAAGCCCAAATAAAAAAAAGAGTCCAATTCTAACGGCCCAACCCATTTGATGAAAACTAGGGTTTCTTTTTATTCTTTCGTGCCTTGGGCGTGTTGTGTAAGTCTATCTATCCTTCTCCCCTCTCCCCTGCGTCGTTCTCCCCTCTCCCCTGCGTCGTTCTCCCCTTTCCCCTTCGTTGATCACTCGTTGTACGACCATGGCTGACAAAGCGGTCACCATTCGCACTCGGAAGTTCATGACAAACAGGCTTCTGTCGAGGAAACAATTTGTAAGATTCCATACATTACAACGGAAATCGATGCATATTCGCGTTTCTTTCCCTCTTAAATTTCGCACTTTCAGTTGAATTAAGTTGCGTTTTGACATGCTTATTTTAATTGTTAGAGTATACAGTCGTTTTGTTTTGGCCAGTAGATGATTCAGATTTCTTAATTGTCTGTTGGCATGTGGAATTTTGAGGTCATTAGTGTAATTGCCAGTGATAAGATTCATAGGGTTGGCATTTATTACGTTGCAGGTCGTTGATGTTCTTCATCCAGGCAGGGCGAATGTTTCCAAGGTACTTTCATTTACAGTAAGATTTAGGAATTTCAGGAGTATGATATCTTATGTTAGCAATTGATCATTAGGGTTTTTAAGTAGCTGTTAGATTGACATTGACAATCAAATAATCTGACATCATCAATGTGTCTTAAAGGCTGAGCTTAAGGAGAAACTGGCAAGAATGTATGATGTGAAGGATCCTAATACTGTATTCGTCTTCAAATTTCGGACCCATTTTGGAGGTGGCAAATCCACAGGTTTCGGTTTGATCTATGATACAGTCGACAATGCCAAGAAGTATGAGCCCAAGTATAGGCTAATCAGGGTGAGTCAAAATTCTACTCCCTCATAGAGATCTGTTTATAACTGTTTTGTTTGCTGTGAAATCCGGTATGTTGTAAAAGTGTGTTGGAAAAAATTAATTTAAGCCTGTGTGCATCTGACTTTTTAGGCTTTTGGTTGTAATTATGTTTGTTGTGTAATGTCTTGATGTCTTGTAATTTGTATTTTTATCATAACCGTTTGCTTTGTTCTATATGTGAGCAAAAACTATAATATCTATTCTGTTTCAGAACGGCCTTGACACTAAGGTGGAGAAGTCAAGGAAACAAATGAAGGAGAGAAAGAACAGAGCGAAAAAGATTCGCGGTGTGAAGAAGGTAATTTTATAGCTACCAATTGTGTTTCGTTGTTGATTGCTTCTCTCTAATGTAATCCATGTTGATTTTAATTATAAAATTTGGGATGTGTTTTTGTGCAGAGCAAGGCTTCTGAAGCTGCCAAGAAGAAATGAGTATTGAGACATCCTGTTTTGCTTTTAAGGTTATCTTGCTTTGTGTTTCCTATTAGCTATTTTATTTTATCCTAGGTTAAGTGTTCTTTGTTTTAATTCACATTCAGTTATAACTTGAGATTTTGAGAACTAATCTTTTGGAACTCATTTTAAGATCTTATATGTTGGGAAGATTACAACCTTGGGTGGCCATGGAACATTGAATCCCCTCTTTTCTTTTCTACTTGCATTGTGGCATGAATTTAATCACATAATGCCCCACCATAAAGCGTTTTATAATTACGTTCATTTATTACTTAGATCTTTGAAAGTAAGAAAAATTACACTTCTTTTGTCTTAGAAATTAAGAAAGTTTTTTATTTCTGAAATTATCTTATGTTGCTCAAATTAGTTCCCCTGATATTAGGATGTTATATAACCCTAACGACACATTAATGTATTAATTTAGTCCTTCGAAGTGTTCATTCAAATTATTTTGTCGAAACTATTATCTATTTTGATGAAAAAAATTCTATCAATCAAATTGGTCTTAAGGCCTTGTTTTGGTTTCAATATAGCATCTAGATGTGTGAACTTCAACAGAATCAAAGTAAAAAATTTACGTTAGTCTTCATGTTTAACTAATCATTGAATTGATTTCTAAGATGTGTCTTGCCAATGAATTCTTTCACACCTTCATAAAATTTTGGTGACAAATAATTAGATATACTTTAATACTTATGACGAATTTCATTGATTGAATTGATGGGGTTAACGTAATTTTGAGAACAACTGCAATTTGGGTTGTATCACTAATAAATTGCAACGAAAATTGATTTTGGAATAAAGAACTTGAAACGTTGATCTAGCTTCTAATCATAGTTATTTTAAATTGCAAAGTTTAAGGATAAATCATCTGATATAGTAGTCCAAGCATTGGTGCGCATACGGTTCTCGCATCCTAAACATTAAGGTCCTTTAAGAGTTTTAAAATGTATGCTATAATATAAATTTATCTTTTATCTTTTTAGTGAATTTTTATTAGTCTTATTTATTATTTGTCAATTTGGTGGTTATTTTTTACACCGTATTAGTCCTTTGATAGCAATTGGCTAAAAGTTGTTTTTTTTAAAGTTGTTTTTTAACATAAAATGTATTTCAAAATTCAAACTACAGCTTTTCAATTATTTATAACTTGAAAGTCACGATCTTCAACGAATTAGACACTACCTTTTATTTTGTTATTAAACACGCAAGTGAATTAGTTATGACATACACGTCTTACCATTAAGCTAAGTTCAAATTATAGGAAGTCAGCACTTAAAACTTTACTCATGAACCGTAAATTGCAGAAAAAGAAACTTTACTCATGTGAACCGTAAATTGCAGAAAAAGAAGATAAACTTGCTTGGAAGTTATCTGTAATTTAATAAACAATTCCTATTGTACATGCCGTGCAGAAAACAAAAGCCTATTCATACTAAAATTACATTATTACATAAGCTATAAAAATTAGAGTCAGAATTCATGAATTTAGTGTGTGTTTGGATTGGCGTCGGATCACGTCAAATCACGTTAAGATAGATAAATCAATGGTTGAAATAAATTTGGCACATAAGTCGAGACGGATTCAATGAACGCAACAAAAAGTAGCGTTGAAGTGGATCCACGTTAACGTGAATCCACTTCTATCCAAATAGGCATTTACATGATAATGACTGAATGGCAAATACAATGAAACTTTACACACGTGATTTTGAGCTGAGGAGCTACAACTTAAAAGCTCTACTCCCATTTCCATCGAACTAGCCTATACAGACCTACTTGATAAGCGGAATACCATTATGGCGGATTCGAGGCAATTTCTAGATAAACTGTTGAACTGGTACAGGTGAAGCACAGTTCTGATGACTGATGACAAAAAACAATTCCTAACCTTGATCAATTTGGCTAAACAAGTACCACGCATAGAGCCACCACACAAGCAAAAGTTTGAATATAAAATGTAAAGTTTCCCTTTCATCTAGGAGTTAGGCAAGCAATTTGGTGAATGCTCTAACAGTTGCAATTTCACCTTTGCAATGAAGTGTGCATGAATTGAATTGAATTTTCTGTTGCAATTGCTTTTTGGATGTCTTAGCAAGCCTTTTTCGCAGAGAAGATCAAGTGCATGCATTGGAAATGGCTCCTCTATAAGAACTTCAACCTACAGCAACCATTTTTCACATTTTTTTATTAGCTTCTTCTAAACACAATCTGGAGTTCCCTTTCAAGGAAATAACAGAAAGAAAACAGAGATCCAATGAATAAGGCAACATATAAGGTTAAATACCTTGCAGCAGATGCTACAGAAATTATCCCAATGGAAAAATGCTAAGTAGCTTGGACTCTGGACTCAAAAGTGTAGTAGGACTTCATCGATAAAATCGAAGACAATTCAAAGTATTTGCATGAGGTTAGGTGATTTGAAAAAAGGAAAACGATAAGAAACCCTTTCCTGGTTCTGTCATGTCCTAGATCTCAACAAAATGGCATACAAACCATGTTCGCATAGTCTTCGTGCATCAGCTGAACCCGGATGAAGTTCCTGACCCATTTTTCAAGCTCCTGCATCATTTCAACAAGAGAATCCAGGAGAATGAAGCTTTGACTCCCAACAACTGAATTATCTGAACCTCAATTTTTCCAGAAGCATATCGACTAGAGTAATGGAAACTCGTGATTATTCTGCTAAAATAACTAACGTGGCACCATCGCCAATTGAAATTAACTCAGGGTTTGAAACTGGGTTGTTTTGCCTACCACGGTCTCTCCTTAATTTATCTAAGAGGAAAAAGAGTTCTGTTTTGAGACACAGGATGAGTTCGCCAGTGTTTTAAATACCTTTTTGAAGTAGGTAAATTGGGATATTGCACTCCGGAGAATTTACCAAGTTCCTTAGATTCCTGTTTCTGGAACTCAATTTGCAAGGGAAACAAGTTCTGCATCAGACATGCTTCTGGTAAGTGCAGCTCTATTTGAAAACATGACTGTCTAAAATACACAAGTGCTAGATTATAATATACAAATGCCCAATTACCTTAAGTGTTAAGAAACAACGGCAAATCATTGATATAATTTCTCGTAGATCAAAGCCATGGCATAAGATGAATTTCTCTCTATTAGCTCAAATGCCATAAGCCTGCCAACATAGTAAGTGTTCCTCAAACCTTGAGGCTTTGACTCCAACATTTTGTAGAAAACGTTTTTCATATCTGTATTCAAACTTCAAAATTTAGAATTCTTACTTAAAAGGGAAAAATGAAATTTAAAGACTACAGAAATACCTTGACTGTTAACATGAGGAGAATACTTGAAGCGACATTGAAGAATGACAATCAACTTCTCCTCCCATGGCTTCTACTGCACTGATTGGAAGCTCATTAGCTGTTGGTCCATTAATATATAACCTAAAACTGAACAAGAATATATTACAGTCAGCATAAAACTTCTGCATGGCAACTGAATTTCCTATTCTGCTTGGATCTTCCGTATATTCACTGAAATAATAAAATCCAACTGCCACAAGTACATATATCCTTTGACCTTTAAACCATGGCGTATCAGTCATTTGTATCCAGTGGCGGACCTTGACCAAAAAATAAAATAAAATTAGGGGAGCGACCAAATATTAATTGAAATAATTAATTTTAAAATAATATATTAATGTACATAATATTACTAGTGTTTATAAAAAGTGTGGACTTATGAGCTCAAACTATCTTTCATTGGTATAAAAAATACGTAAATATCGGCTTTAACCGCCTGCACTAAAGCATATGAACCGTTCTTCATATAATATGATTTATAAACATTATTAGGAATTAAATTAGCACCTAAAGTTAAAAGTTCCATTGCTTGCTCACTGAACCTATGATTTAATTTTTATAATCATTTGTAAATTGTAACAATAATATATTTATTCTAAATATTGTTCAACACTAATTAGGCTATACTAAAATGAGAACAATATTATGTTAGTCATGAAATAATATCATAATTTTCAATAAATCCTTTAAACCATCATAATTTTTGGGTGCTAGTGTTACTATATTTTTTCACAAAAAAATAAATGCATGAAAATTTTTTGGGTGTTGCCTCTGTTTGTCTCTACTTTGCTGAAAAAATCCTTTTCAAGGCCACTTGCATTGCATCCATTATTTCTGTTTCACACTCCGGCATATGACTTATCTCATGAGATATCTTGCCAGAACAATCAATAGAAAGTTTAAAACAATATGTAAATATTGAGCACTTAGAAATCTAGGTACCTATGCAAGTTGAAGGCAGAGATCGGTAACAAAAGTTCTGCTTGATCGCCAACACTTCAGTATTCTGGTGAAATTTAAGAGGAAGTGATTCAGCAACCTTTTGCCAAAGACTTGTATCACCTTTGAATCGTCAAATTTTTCCAGTCATGTTGGTTCTGGTGAATTCATGCATGTTAACTATATGGCATGTCTTGAATAAATCCACACCCTGAAGCTGTGTAACCATAAGCCAAAGATTTAGAAACTATTTTGAGTCCATGAGTCATGTCATGACATTCGAGATGCTCTGGAGTTAAATCTGAAGCAACTTCACTGACAGCATAGACCACAGTTCTCCACCTTTTCTTGTTAGCAGCACAAGGGGAATCAACAGCATTCAACTGTCAAGTGATCATAGGAACTAAGAAATTTTCTGAGTCTATGAAAGACAATAGACTAACTTGGATTTCTAATGTAGGTGACATAAAGATACGTTATCCTCAGCATCTTTAATGCATTGATATTGTACTGAGGAAGGGTTAATAACAGCAAGCTTGTGGGAATCCATTTCTTCTAGCGTAGAACCAGGAAACATCTTAATGTGCATATGCAATTTATGCCCGAAATCTCTACTCATTAAGTTTTACTATTCCAAAAGAAAACCATCATTTGCACTGGAGAAGTCCTCAAAATTCAGTCCCAGGTGGTTTACGACTCTATAGACTTCTTCTGAATATAAACAACAGTTCTCATTAGCCACAAATTTGTGGATAGTTTGATCAATTTCTATGAAACTCCAACCAGAACCGATTGGCACTGCCCTGTTTTTCATCAAATTTCTCACCTCCAGCACACCTCCCCACCTACCCATACTTGCGTACATGTTTGCCATAAGAACATACCTTCCACTATGTTGAGGCTCAAATTCTATCAAATATTTCCCGACTTTCTGTCCTAACTCAACATGACCATGCAACACACACCCATTTAGCAAAGACCCCCATATGGCACCGTCTGGTTCCATTGGCATACTGTCAACCAATGTTAACGCCTCCTTGATTTGTCCACTTCGCGCCAAAATATCAACCATGCATCCATAGTGCTCAATGGAAGGCGAAATGGCATATCTTTTTCTCATATGTCCAAAAAATCGCCACGCCTCAACAAACAAACATTTATGATTGCAAGCAGTAAGAACCCCAATGAAGGTAACCGCATTGGGTTCGGGTCCAACCTTTTCCATCTTTGCAAAGAGCTCAAGTGCCATCTTATTCTTCCCATTAACAGCCAAACCCAAAATCATAGCACTCCATGTAGTAACATCTGTAACTGCCATGTTCTCAAACACTTCCTCAGCAGCTTCTACCCATCCACATTTCACGTAAAAATCAATCAATGCAGTTCCGAGTTCAAGATCATATCCGAACCCATTTTCATCAACATAACAATGAATCCATTTCCCTTCTTCAAATGCACCCACAGCAGCACAAGCATTAAGCACACTCACCAAAAGAGAACCACTAAGCTTCACATTTTCACAACTCTTCAACTCGCGAAAAAGCTCAACCCCCTCATTGAAAAACCCATTCCTAACATACCCAGATACCATAGCACTATAACACACATTATTCCTCTGAGGTACCACATCAAATAAGCCCCTTGCTTCATCAACCAAACCACAATTACAATACCCAGTAATGAGACTCGTCCAACACACCACATTCTTCTCAGGACTTTCGTCGAACACACGACGTGCATAGTGTATTTCTGCGTATTTGGCATATGCACTAACGACAGAACTCACGACATAAACATCCGATAAATCTCCAAATTTCATCATAAGGGTATGAAGCTGTTGGAGAAATGATAAAGTGACACACGTTGTGATCATTGCGGTGAAGGTGTGAGAATTGGGACGAACATTTGTGTGAAGCATTTGGTTGAAAATGGAGAGTGATTTGTGAAACTGTGAGGTTTTAGAGAAAGCGGTTATCATGGAGTTGAAATCGAAGAGGTTGGGAATTGGATTGTGAGTGAAAAGGGTTTCTGCGTAGCGCAAATCGCCGCGAGGGGAAAGAGCGCAGAAAGCGAGGATTCTGCTTGAAACGTAGGCGAAACGAGCGAGGCCGAGGGTGATGGAATGGCCATGAATTTGCTTCAAATGTTTCATTCCTAAGGTTGAGGATCCATGAAGGAGACGAAGAAACAGAGCGTGTCTATGTGGGATAGAGCTCATGGTAGTGT
This sequence comes from Cyamopsis tetragonoloba, assembly GCA_037177725.1. NCBI lineage: Eukaryota > Viridiplantae > Streptophyta > Magnoliopsida > Fabales > Fabaceae > Cyamopsis > Cyamopsis tetragonoloba. The sequence goes on from CM074125.1 coordinate 50,600,125, forward strand.
TGTCTTCGCCGGAGCGGTGCAAGATGTTCTGTCTAACTCACCGGGAACCACCGCCGCCGCCTCCATCGAGCTGATGATGCACCATCGTGGGTGTTGGTTCTTATGCCCAACGAGGCTGTGGGAGGTTGCTCAGTGGCATCCATGGCTCCCCTGTTTTCCTCTGAAAGTTGAAAGATAATTGAAGAGTCTCAATCTGATTTTGTATGTTTTAAAACTTTTAATTTGTTCAATTATATTTAAAAAGTTTTCTTTTAGTTCTTGTGTTATATTTTTTAATTATTTTGGTTTCTTACTTTTGTCTTTATTTTTTAAAAGAAATATAATATAAATGACGAAAATGATTTGTAAATATAATGTAATGGGACTAAATTAAAACTTTTAAAATATAAAAGATTAAATTAAAACTTTTAAAATATAAGAGATCAAATTAAAATTTTTCGATAATATAAGAGACAAAAACTGTACTTTAATAAAAAAAAATGTTAAATCTTTTTACTCATTTAATTTTAATAACTGTCATTTATTTTATATTAAATATTTATTTTTTAAAATAATAAATAATAATTGTCAAGATTAAAAGATATATCATTAAAAGTAAATAGGTAAAATAAAAATAATTTTAAATTCTCATTTAGATACATGAGATTATTGTCTCATTCATTTTAAAATATTATTTAATTTGAAATATATTGTTGAACCAATTAAATAAATATATTAATGCATAATTTTTTTAAGAAATATATTAATGCATAATTATTATTTAAAATTTTTTTAACGCATAATTATTAGACAAATTTTCGGACATTAGAATCTGAAACGTGTGTGATATTTAGGACTTGTTTGATTTTTCTTTTTAAAACAGTTTTCTGCTTTTAAAATCAGAAAACTAAAATCTCTTTTTGGCAGTCGAGTTTTCAAAAACAGTTTTGGCAATCGTTTTTTTGCAACAATTTTTATTTTTCAGTATTTAAAAACCAAAATATGAAAACATCTCAAATATGTTTTGGTTTTCAAATTTCAGTTTTCTAAATTTACAGACAAATTTGTATTGAAAACTCCTCTAACTTTTTTTAAAAATTGTTTCTAAAAATTGTTTTATAATACAATTTTTAAAAACTAAAAACCAAAACTGTTTCAAACAAGCCCTAGTTACTTAAAGACAACATTTTAAAAATTTCAGACTGGAGCATTCGTAATCGTATTCATGGTGGTGGGGATGGTGTTGCCAATAAGTTAAGTAAAATATCTTTTTGTTAATTTTTTATTTTAATAAAATAAGAAAATAGTAACTTTTAAAAATAAAATTTTTTTATTAATGTTTATCAATAAAAATATTTCACTAATATTTCTTTTATTTTATTTATATTTATTTATAAAATGTATTATTCTATTAATTTGTTAAAATAAAATATTAGATAAATAGTTTTTAATATTTTATTAACTTTATAATGTTATTGTTTGATAAAACAATAAACTTATTCTTTTCATTTTAAGAAAATTAGGACTTGTCTGAAATGTTTTTAGTTTTTAAAAAATTTATTGTAAAAAAATTTTCAGAACAGTTTTCTAAAAAAGTGAGGGTTGTTTTTTTTACAAATTTGTACTTAAATTCACAAAATTGAAAACTTAAACAAGTTTTAGATATTTTAAAATTTTAATTTTTAAATACTGAAAAAGAAAAAATGGTTCTTGAGAATTGTTTCTAAAACTGGTCTTCAAAATAGATTTTTAATTTTATGTTTTTAAACTGTTTTCAGAGACAGAAATTAAACATACCCTTATTAAACATTTTAATAGATAATATATTTAGTTAATATTTAATACTTTTTTATTAATAAAAGTGCCTATTGGCTAAAATATATTTTTAATATCTCAAATTATAACATTTTTTATGTGTCTCTAATTTGTTAAATGTAAAGATTTAATTTTCGCAAAAGTTTAAATTTTCTCATTTAATTTAAAAGTTAAGAGTTAATTAACCCATGAGTCATATATCATTGTCATCCTCCATTAAAAAGTTGTAAAGGAAACACATTATATTCATTGTTTTTAGGTAAAATTAACGTTTTATTTTTTTCTATATACTTGCACCTCATTTTACTTTTTAGTCTCACCTTCCCATTTCTATTTCGGCCATTTCCTCATTCCACACACCCTATTCCATCATTTTCCTCGTATTCCATCACAAGTTTATCTTCTTTTTCTGCAATTTACGGTTCATATGAGTAAAGTTTAAAGTGCTGTCTTCCTATAATTTGAACTTAGCTTAATAGTGGTAAGACGTGTATGTCATAACTAATTCACTTGCGTGTTTAATAACAAAATAAAGGTAGTGCCTAATTCGTTGAAGATCGTGACTGTCTAGATATAAATAATTGAAAAGCTGTAGTTTGAATTTTGAAATACATTTTATGTTAAAAAACAACTTTAAAAAAAACAACTTTTAGCCAATTGCTATCAAAGGACTAATACGGTGTAAAAAATAACCACCAAATTGACAAATAATAAATAAGACTAATAAAAATTCACTAAAAAGATAAAAGATAAATTTATATTATAGCATACATTTTAAAACTCTTAAAGGACCTTAATGTTTAGGATGCGAGAACCGTATGCGCACCAATGCTTGGACTACTATATCAGATGATTTATCCTTAAACTTTGCAATTTAAAATAACTATGATTAGAAGCTAGATCAACGTTTCAAGTTCTTTATTCCAAAATCAATTTTCGTTGCAATTTATTAGTGATACAACCCAAATTGCAGTTGTTCTCAAAATTACGTTAACCCCATCAATTCAATCAATGAAATTCGTCATAAGTATTAAAGTATATCTAATTATTTGTCACCAAAATTTTATGAAGGTGTGAAAGAATTCATTGGCAAGACACATCTTAGAAATCAATTCAATGATTAGTTAAACATGAAGACTAACGTAAATTTTTTACTTTGATTCTGTTGAAGTTCACACATCTAGATGCTATATTGAAACCAAAACAAGGCCTTAAGACCAATTTGATTGATAGAATTTTTTTCATCAAAATAGATAATAGTTTCGACAAAATAATTTGAATGAACACTTCGAAGGACTAAATTAATACATTAATGTGTCGTTAGGGTTATATAACATCCTAATATCAGGGGAACTAATTTGAGCAACATAAGATAATTTCAGAAATAAAAAACTTTCTTAATTTCTAAGACAAAAGAAGTGTAATTTTTCTTACTTTCAAAGATCTAAGTAATAAATGAACGTAATTATAAAACGCTTTATGGTGGGGCATTATGTGATTAAATTCATGCCACAATGCAAGTAGAAAAGAAAAGAGGGGATTCAATGTTCCATGGCCACCCAAGGTTGTAATCTTCCCAACATATAAGATCTTAAAATGAGTTCCAAAAGATTAGTTCTCAAAATCTCAAGTTATAACTGAATGTGAATTAAAACAAAGAACACTTAACCTAGGATAAAATAAAATAGCTAATAGGAAACACAAAGCAAGATAACCTTAAAAGCAAAACAGGATGTCTCAATACTCATTTCTTCTTGGCAGCTTCAGAAGCCTTGCTCTGCACAAAAACACATCCCAAATTTTATAATTAAAATCAACATGGATTACATTAGAGAGAAGCAATCAACAACGAAACACAATTGGTAGCTATAAAATTACCTTCTTCACACCGCGAATCTTTTTCGCTCTGTTCTTTCTCTCCTTCATTTGTTTCCTTGACTTCTCCACCTTAGTGTCAAGGCCGTTCTGAAACAGAATAGATATTATAGTTTTTGCTCACATATAGAACAAAGCAAACGGTTATGATAAAAATACAAATTACAAGACATCAAGACATTACACAACAAACATAATTACAACCAAAAGCCTAAAAAGTCAGATGCACACAGGCTTAAATTAATTTTTTCCAACACACTTTTACAACATACCGGATTTCACAGCAAACAAAACAGTTATAAACAGATCTCTATGAGGGAGTAGAATTTTGACTCACCCTGATTAGCCTATACTTGGGCTCATACTTCTTGGCATTGTCGACTGTATCATAGATCAAACCGAAACCTGTGGATTTGCCACCTCCAAAATGGGTTCGAAATTTGAAGACGAATACAGTATTAGGATCCTTCACATCATACATTCTTGCCAGTTTCTCCTTAAGCTCAGCCTTTAAGACACATTGATGATGTCAGATTATTTGATTGTCAATGTCAATCTAACAGCTACTTAAAAACCCTAATGATCAATTGCTAACATAAGATATCATACTCCTGAAATTCCTAAATCTTACTGTAAATGAAAGTACCTTGGAAACATTCGCCCTGCCTGGATGAAGAACATCAACGACCTGCAACGTAATAAATGCCAACCCTATGAATCTTATCACTGGCAATTACACTAATGACCTCAAAATTCCACATGCCAACAGACAATTAAGAAATCTGAATCATCTACTGGCCAAAACAAAACGACTGTATACTCTAACAATTAAAATAAGCATGTCAAAACGCAACTTAATTCAACTGAAAGTGCGAAATTTAAGAGGGAAAGAAACGCGAATATGCATCGATTTCCGTTGTAATGTATGGAATCTTACAAATTGTTTCCTCGACAGAAGCCTGTTTGTCATGAACTTCCGAGTGCGAATGGTGACCGCTTTGTCAGCCATGGTCGTACAACGAGTGATCAACGAAGGGGAAAGGGGAGAACGACGCAGGGGAGAGGGGAGAACGACGCAGGGGAGAGGGGAGAAGGATAGATAGACTTACACAACACGCCCAAGGCACGAAAGAATAAAAAGAAACCCTAGTTTTCATTGGGTCAGAATAACATCTGATTAGGTTAAAAAATTCGCTTTATTCTTTTGGGCTTTTTGTGTTCTGGGTTTACATGCATTTTTAGGTATTTGCTATTTTCACCTTTTTAATACTTAGCCTGTTTTTGAAAAATTTCCTCTCTTGACCTCTAAAACAAATTACGAAAGTTTATTTCTGACAATCTTGCTCTAAAATTGAAGAATGGTTGATAGTCATCGAGCTATTATTGAAATTCCTATATTTTTGAATTGTATATTTATATATTAAATTACTTAAGGTCCAAGTTAATCAAATTATTTTCCTTTTTCTTTTGTGAGTCTTAATTATTAGTAAGACTTATAAAATTATTGTGTATATATTGTTTATATTTAACTATTGAGTGACTTGAGAATATCTTAACTCTCTTTAATATGATATTGACTAAATTATATGGGTTTGGTTTCTAATTGATAAAAAATAAGTATTTTTACTGAGTTACTATAAATTATTCTGTCGATAAAATATGATTATAATTTATGTCTAAATAAATTATAATAGTTAATAGTCAAAATAAAGTACTTTTATTTTTAATCAATTAAAAACCAAACATATTGTTATATTTTTTTTTAATTCATAGCTGGATTTTTTTAAAAGTAATTTATAGTTGAATTTGAGTTTACTGAAATTGTAAGAGACATTGTAACCCATTTTAATTGATCTCACACACACCAACATTTAGGGTTGTTCATTACTCGTCTCATCCCTTGGATCAACTCAGTTTTAAATTATTTGGACTAAGTTTAATGTTGTCTATTTCATGTTTTCTGATGAGATTTGAGTTCTATTTGCTGACCCTTGTGTGGGGTTTGTGTAACCTACCATAATCTAATTATATGCTTTATACCATTATATATATATATATATATTACTTTATACTTGATTATTTTCTATCATTTCTTAACATATTTTTTTTAAAAATATTTGTTTAAATAATATAATTCTTAAATACTAAATATTAAAGAGTTAAATAGACTTTTACTAATGATTATTATTTTTTCTTTAGAATCAACACCAATATATTATATTTTCATATATATATATATATATATAATTTTTCAAAATTAAAAAATTAAAATCATTAACTACTTTTACTTTTTGGACAAGGTTGAAAAGTGAAAATGACGGAGATTTGGTGATGAGATGAGGTTCTCCAAGCATGGCCCCATAGCTGCTTACCTGGCCAGCGGCCATACACAAATCTCCCTCCCTCACTCCCATTTCTATTTCGGCCATTTCCTCCTTCCTTCCACACACCCATATTCCTCCATCATTTTCCTCTTATTCCATCACAATTCTCAATTAATCCACCTTCTTTCACATCCTTTTCCCCAAAATTTTCATTCCCCTTTCCCTCATCCAATCCAAACGGAAAACAATTAAAAAAAAAAAGAAAAAAAAGAAATTGATCAACTCCATGACCATGCCTACCACTCTCTTACTCGAAGCAAATCCCTTCTTGCACTTCAAATGGCACCAATTTCCTCTGCATCCGCATCCGCATCCGTATCGAATCTCGCACAGTTTCACAAAACCCTATAAATTCTCTCCTTTACACGCTTCCTTTTCGCTTAACACTGTGAAATGTTTCTCTTCTCGGAAGCCAGTAACTGTGTCGGTTTCGAAATCGCCTTTGGAGGTTCTCACGAGCGTAGTATCGAATACCTTGAAGGCGTTGCGGAAACCGGCAGTTGCTGCGGTTTTGATGGGGCTGCTGTTAATGTACGATCCGAATTCTGCATTAGCGGCTTCTGGAGGTCGAATGGGTGGAAGGTCGTTCTCTTCGTCTTCCTCGTCCTCGTCCTCGTCGAGGAGTTATTCGGTGCCTAGGACATCGGCTCCGATGCCGGGGTTTTCTTATTCGGCGCCGTATTACGGGCCTTCTCCGTTTGGCGGTGGGTTTTACGTTGGGCCGGCCGTTGGAGTGGGAGTGGGAGTGGGTGCTGGCTCTAGCTTCTTTCTTATCTTAGTGGGTTTTGCGGCTTTTGTTTTGGTTTCTGGGTTCCTTTCAGATCGGTCTGAGGGTAGTGTGCTCACTGCTGCTGGCAAAACCACCGTCCTCAAGCTTCAGGTTTGCTCAACTTTATACTTTCTTTCTTGTTTGCTTTCTGCCATTTGTCTAAGCCGTTTTGACATGCTTCGTGTATTTGGGTTGGTTTTTGTTGCCTATGAGGTTGAAAGTTGAACGACTATGCTTAGATTAGAATTATAAACCATAGGCTTGTTGCTATTCAATTGGGTTTTGGAAGCTTTTTGGGTTGGATCGCTCACTTCAAAGGGATATGAATTATGAACGGGGTTGCTCAAGTTGCAGATACATTATGCATTGACTGATGATGCCCCAAAGTATGCAGTTATTTTCTTCCTCCTGTTTATTATTTGTTATTTGTTATATGACAATCAGGTTTGATGTTTGGTTGGTGGGGATAGTGATTTACTGATTGGTACGGCGAGTATAAGGTTGATGGTATTGAAAGGGCCATAGCTTATATGTTGCATTGTTTTATGGTTATGACAATATGACATATGTTGAAGGAGGGAAACAAGAACAGTATTGTAACTTCTGAGAAGGAAAAGATAGGCCCTCTAAACTGAGATATGAAAACGGCTGATGTTGCACTGAATTCTTCAGGCTGCAGAATGAGGTAGGTGAAGGATGGTGATTGATAGAGCATTGGATATAAATTTTGGATGGATGCAATGGATGAACTGAAGTAAGCACAGAGTTATTTAGCAACTGTGGCCCCTTAAAAACAGGCTATAGACTGCAATGGATCAACAAATAAAGAAACTATAGAAACTTAAGTCAGACAATCTACTAAGAATTTTCAAATTTGGTAATTGGTTTTCTTGTTGCTGATGGTCTGCCTGGGCCAGCATCCCTGAATATAACCTTCCTTGTAGGTTGTGTCTACTTGTATTGCTGTTTTTTTGGGTGAATTCATTCCATTGACTCTCAACAAATGAAAATACAGAAGAAACTTATAAGTATGGAGATTTTGGTTTGTATATTCTTTAAGTTTGTATTTGTTTGTTTATTTATTTATTTTTTCTTTTTAATAATAAATTGTTTATTTATATAGTTAATACATTTATTTTTCTTAAAAAAAAGTGATCCCTGGATGTTCAAGAGATCCAGTTGGGATTCAAAAGACTCTCCGATGAAGAATTGCGAGAAGTTACTATAAGACTATGCAATATCCACTAGATGTTCAAGAGATTCATCATCAGGACTTCACTCTCCAAATGATTACTCAATTTTTGGACCCTGTCTCTTAGTTCTCCTCCCCTTTTATAAGCACTCACTAACCAACACTAATAGACTCCTAACATCAGGCTCCAGTTTCTGTTTTATCTTACTGGGTTTTGTGTTCGTCCCATCAGTTTTAGTTTCTAGTTCTCTTCCAGATTGGTATGAGAGAGACATACACTCTGTTACTGAGAAAAACACTTCTCAAGCTTCGGGAGTGGTCAAAATTTTCACATAAATGTAACTATTTGAGACAATTATTAGCACTTTTGTTTATAGTTTCTTTTCTGATTGATATAAATTAATTTTGCTTCTTGTGCTTCCAAGTTTCAACAAATTGTGCCAGACTGCCAGTACTGTTGCTTCCCTGATGTTATTTGTTGCTACTATGTTTTCTATCACTAATGCAATCAGTGTTCATTTAGATATATGAACCAAAGATTATGGAGACATGATATCTTGGTTTTTTTTTTTTTTTTGTGGGGATTATATGGTATTCTTGTTGGTGCCTTGTTAGCTAGCGTTGCAGTTATGTGAGATGTCAGTTTTATTAATGATTAGTGAATTTCAAATTTTCAATGGAGGTGTTCATGTAGGTTGGGTTGTTGGGAATGGGTCGCTCACTTCAAAGAGATCTGAATAGGATTGCACAAGTTGCTGATACATCAACTCCGGAAGGACTGAATTATGTATTGACAGGTGAAGCTCCTAAATTATGTATTATTTTTAAAATTTTCACCGCATGGCTTTTCTTGGAGGGTTTACTAAGCATGTTAATGTAAACTTGACTATTTTAACTAATCTGTGCAATGAAGGAATGATGGCATATGTAAGTGAAAATTAGTACTTTGTGATGTTAGTCTTCTAAGGGTTTTAAATTATAAACTTCACTCAATCCTTGGGAAAGCATTCTGTTAGAGGACATTCTGTCTACTGTTTCAACTAAATGTCTTCTTTAATTAAAAAACTCTTCGTTGAGAATAATATCAAATGCATCACAAAACTTCACTTTTTTTGGCATTGTTCCAAGTGTTCAGGTTTATATATCATAATACTATTAAGTATTGCATATATTCCTCAATTGATGTGTATTCATTATGGTTAACACTTACATTTAACATTAAAACAAAGCCTCTAGGTTTAATTCAATATTTATACTTTATCATTGTAGTGTGGAATGTGGATGCTTCTGTAGAATGATACGAGGGTATGAAATATGGATTATGGAAAGTCTTGAAAATAAATATTTACTTAAATATTGAATCACTTCTGATTGTTGTATAATTTAACTTGAAGCAACATGGCTTTACGATCTACTTCTACTCTAATCTTACTTTTTATTTGGCTTTCGGTAACAGAGACTACACTAGCTTTGCTTCGGCATCCAGATTACTGTATATCAGCATATTCATCTGTAAGTAACTTTAATCTGGAAAGCCTTTGCTGACTTTTATGTTACTTCATACTGCTATTAATCATATTATCATATTAATTTTTGTTGATTATAGACAACTTGATATTAATGCCTAGTACCTTACCAACTTTATTGCTAGGAGACATGAGAGATATTGTGATGCACATTCTAAATTGTCACTTCAGTTTGACAAGTATTTAAGTGCCTAGAGCGCTTCTGATTCAACGCTATTAAAATTTGTTCCTTTTTTGTTTTGAGAAAATATGAGCTTTATGTTATAACTTATAACTGTAGCAGTATTTTATGTCACAAAAATAATACTCCCTGTGTTTTATAAGGCCCAACTAGAAAATTTTGGGGTTTCATAATATAAGCCTTTGTACAAAAAATTAGAATCAGTTATTATCCTTTTCAACTATATCCTCATTACCTAATGATGTTAAAGTCGAGAAATGCTATATCCTCCTACTAATTCCTCCTATAAATCCTCCTACCCACTTAAGTTTGACAATTGTCATCTATCCTCCACTAAGCATTAAATAACTATACTTTTTAAAATGATAAATGACAATCCTCAAAATTAAGTGGGTAGGAGGAATTAGGAGGATGGGACTGTAGGAGGAAATAATTTCTCGTTAAAGTAACACCACTAATAGCAGATTTTGACTTCACATTTAATTAGGGGTTAAATAGGAATTATTTAATATTTTTTCCCCCTAAAATCAATACATGAATAATTTTTCTTTAACTATGTAAAAAGTAGTTAAGTGCTTATATTAAGGAACGGAGGGAGTACTTTAATTTTATGTTTACTGTTGGTCAAGGTGGTATTTGTCATCTACTAGACTACTAGATAATGTTATCCATATTTTCTGAGAGTTCATCTTTAATGAAAAATCTTTCCAAACTTTCATTTAATTTCAGGGACACTTTTTATTGACCTTAGCTGCAAAACTTGTTGCACTAGAACTAGTGCAAATGAGTTTTTATTTATTTATTTTTAAATCAACAATGAAAGATTTTTTAAGAAAAAAGAGTACTTGCTGCATTCCAAACCAACAACTGCAAATGAGTTTAAAGACTGCTGAAAGCATGTGTTTCCTGTGCCATTTTTGTAGGTAGACATAAAGCGAGGTATAGAAGATGGGGAGAAACGTTTTAATCAACTTTCAATTGAAGAGCGGGGAAAATTTGATGAAGAGACACTAGTCAATGTAAATAACATTAAGAGGCAAAGCACAAGAAGCCAGAGAGCGAATGGATTCAGCAATGAATACATAGTGGTATTATCTTGTTCTTAAATAACTTTCTTAGTTTTTGTTTTCGATATGTTGTACTTGTATGCATTTTGTTTGTCCATAATTTTCACTATGCACCTATTAGCAATTGCGGGAGTAGAGAAAAATAATAAACATATTAATTACACATTAACCAGTGTTAGGCATGAAACTTGAAAGATCTTGAGATTGTTGCAATTCATTTTAAGAACATAAGCATACGTGCAACATTTAAAAGTTCCTATTGAAACTACCTCTGTTTGCTCGGAATGACTTGGCTAAAGCTAAATTTTGATGCTTAGAAATGCTTAGAAATTTTCTCTTTGATGATACTAATCGTTAGGAACAAGTTTAAACTCAATTGGTTTAGTTATAGCTCCCAAGCTAAGAGATTGAAGTGATTTCTAATTTATTAACGTATGAGTAATCGGTTAGGTACCTGTACCTGTTCAAACACTCAGATGTAATGGCTCTATCTAGAAAATAATATCTTTTTCTTTATACTCCTCACATATAAATACTCAAAAATTGAAAAATTACCCAAGATTAAAGACATTCTCGACAAATAATCGTAGGTCATGCTCTACACACACAATCCATCAATCTAGGAGCATTGAGATTTGAGAATATAGGAATGAAGTCAAATAAAAAAGATGATGATGGAATTTACAGAAAACTAACATGTCAGATAAAAATTAGTAGGGTGTGAACTGTAATCGAAGAATCACCCAAAATTAAAGACATTCTCGACAAATAATCATAGGTCACGCTCTACACACACTATCCACCAATCTACAGGAGCATTGAGAATATAGGAATGAAGTTGAATAAAAAAGATGGCGGAATTTACTGAAAACTAATATGGCAGGTAAAAATTAGGAGAATGTCAACTGTGAAAGTATAAAAAGAACAGAACATAAAAAAGGAATAAAAAAAATGAGCCTTGCAAACTGTGAAGTGTGCAGTGTGTCAGTGGCCAGAAACATCAGGATTGGTGGGAACAGCACTAGTTAGCAGTGTTCACTGGGTCAGACCGGCAACAGCAGAGTTTAAAACCATGGTGCGATTCAATGGGGCTATAGCACCATTCATGAACAATTGATAACTCTTTCTTTTGGATAGGAACATTTTTAATACATGGAGGATAATTCCTGTAATGAGTCTTGTTGACATGCTTGGTCTATTTCAACGATCATCATGTTAACAATAATTGCTTCTATAGCAAGACAATGAATTAACAAGAAAAGGGAACAAACAGATAATAATCAATCCAAATAAATTGAGAACCTTTCTCATTTATGTTGCATTTCAGAATCTATAGTGCTTTGCCTTATTGAAGAAATAAGTTGTTTTAATTGATTCTATGGTAAGAATGTATCCAGAATGAATTTGGACTGTAACATCTTTTTGAAACTTCATTTCTTTACTTTTCTCTTGACATTGTCTGATTGTAATGATTTGGACCGTGTCACATAGTGGATTCGTGCTCATTCCATAACTTTAGTGCTTCTCCTTTATAAATGACTGGGTCAAGATCCATTAACCTTCATCTGTGCCCAACCAGGCAGACCATGAATCTCCTGAATTCAGTAGGCATGTAGCTGTCTACCTTAAGTAAACTAAATGGACCTGTTTTTGTTTATGTTTGGCATCAGAAATTGTGGATTTAAGCCCTGCAAATTGTTAGGGTCTTGGTTAGGAATAATATGAGGTTTAGTAGGGGATTTGAACACAATTCTGTTGACAACAGATTAACTCACCTGTACTAAGAAGAAAAAGGGATTGTGCGAGTTAGTCGGGCTGGGATTATTTAGTATGAAGATCTTTCTAACAATTTGGGTTTGGGCCTAACTCAATCCCTTAGTTGGGCTGGGATTATTTAGTATGAAGATCTTTCTAACAATTCGGGTTTGGGCCTAACTCAATCCCAAAGGCTAGCTTATAGGATAAGGATTGCCACACCCTTATAAACTTATCAATGGCCATATCACTAGCCAATGTGGGACTTCTAACACGCCCCCTCACACCCAGAACTACACAGCTGGAGCGTAGACAAACAAACGGGTGACCCAACAATACGGGACTAACAAACACCCAACAACATGGGGGACCCAACAAACGGATCTAGGATAGGCTCTGATACCATCTAACAATTTGGGTTTGGGCCTAACTCAATCCCAAAAGCTAGCTTGTAGGATGAGGATTGCCAACTCTTATAAACTCATCAATGGCCATATCACTAGCCGATGTGGGACTTCTAACAATCTTCGGTGTTCATGTCATCGTGTGTGTTCAATTCTGTAAATTAGGGATTTCTTCCTGTTTTTTCTATTAAAAAATACCAGGTTTCCATCATTAATCTGTTTTCTGAAAGGAAACAGAACTAGAAGGGTCAAACAATTTGTTTCAAGATGTACATTTTTCATCTTACTAGGACCCCATGTCCTTGCGTAATGCACAAGCTAGTTCCCGATACTATATATTCTGAATTTCGGACTTTGTTTCTCCCTCATCAGTCAAACTCAAAAAGGTGAGGTTCCACCGGGACAGTTCCTATATCTTTTGTCTAACTCGTGATCTTGTATAAACAGATAACAATCTTGGCAGCTGCTGAAGGAGAACATAAACTTCCTAGCATCAATGGAAGTGGAGACCTGAAGGACGCTTTACAAAAACTTGGATCGATTCCTTCAAGCAAATTATTGGTAAGATCAATGTCGCTTTGTCATTCCTTCCTTTTGCAGATTTGTTTGTTCATTTCTTCTAAAAGTTATCACTATGCTTGAATTACTTGCAGGCAGTTGAGGTGTTATGGACCCCACAGAATGAGAATGATACTCTCTCGGAACGCGAATTACTAGAAGATTACCCACTTTTGCGGCCTTTGTAAATTGAGATGGTATGCTTGGATTCTGCTTCTAGCCTTGTACTGAAATTGAGGATCAGCTATAGTAATATTGAAATAATGATAATAATAGCTTTAAATCTGTTGGTAGTGCCCTGCTACTCAATCTGCAATGTTATATTCAACTGCAGTTAATGTCAGAAATTACATTATGTCACTATAAAAGGTTCAATCTTAACTATTTGATAGTATTAGTTGTACAAATTACCAGTAGGATCAATTCTCAAGAATATGTAGAATATACAGAGATTCACCTTAATTTGAAAATAGTTGTCCTTTCTGTTCCAAAATTGCTCTGCTGTTAAATTCGGTGAACTTTTCCAGAATTTGTTCGTGTAAGACTGCATTATTGATTAAAAATGCAAGTTGTTTGTAAAATAATAGTAGGAAAAAAATGATGTTAATAATTTATTTTATTTTATTGGTATATGTCTTGACGGAAGCCAATATCTGGTTGGAGGAATTATTAGTTTTCTATTTGCTAGCTACAAGTAGGTTTAATTTAAAAATAGATTTCAGTCACACCCAACGTAAGCGTTCAATCATGAATGTGGTGACATTTATTGATGTTATGACGTTAAAAAGGGTCAACACTTTATCCATCCATAATAAGTTCACTTGAAGTTTTGGTTTGTTCCTAACACTAATATTTTTTTTATCTTGAATATTGTGTTTTTTTTTCAAGTTTTTCCTCTTTTTTTTTTTGACAAGAAGTTTTTTTCTTGTTTCAAAGTGAGTAATAATACCTCCTAAATTATTAGGGGACATTTGTTTTGAGGTAAGTAATATTATTTTTGAGTAAATTAAAGAAAATGTTTGGTTTAAAGTTGATATGATGATAATATTTGTTAATACTCAAAAAATCATGAAAGTTATATGATGAAATAGGAAATATATTTTCGTAAAAAAGTAATTTACTCATGTTCACTACTTACCTTAAAAGGAACGTCTCTTTAAGGTTAAAGGTTGACTTATTGCATTTTATTTTTTAGGTGCTGACTGGGTCTGGGTTCTTTGTTTTACTTGAAATTAAATTTAAAAAAAAGTCACGGATGAAATTCGAAATAAGATTTTAATTTTGATAACTTTAATCACATTTCTCGAATGTTTTTCATTCTCTTCTTTGGTTATCCTCCCTTTATTATTTGGGAACAAGGTTAACAAATTGGAAGTAATTAGGTTTGTTTTGCTGGTAGTTGAGGGTGGAAACAGACTAGGTCAAGTTTTTGCTAAACAGTACATACTAATTTTATAATTGATGGAGTTAAGCCTGACTTATTGGTCTATTATTAGCTCATTTTTCAGACTAAACCTAGTCTATTTGAAAACTTATGAAGCCTGAAAGCCTATTTATAGGCTTACTTTGTCCTAAGGCCTCTAACAACGCCAACAATTCTATCTAAAATATGCTAACAAGTCACTAAATAAGTTAATACGCCTTTTTAAAAAGCCTCTAAATAATCTTAATTTATAAACATATAAAATTTATTGTATTTACATTTATAAAAATTATTTTATATATATATATTTAAAAAAAAACATAACATTTTATTTATATTTATAAAATTTATAATATATATTTTAAGATTTAATAAACCGGCCTATTAGGTTTAATAGGCTTTTTTAATGGTTTGTACCTAGTCTTTTTACTTAAATAGACTTTTTAAAAAACCTAAACCTGACCTTTTTATTAAACAAGTTAGATCAGGTCAGGCTTTAAATAGGCCAGACCATATATTCCTGTTAGGCTGACTGAACTTTTTTTACTCCTACTAGTATTTTTTTCTGTGCACAAGCCATGGTTATTTTATTTGTGTCTCTATGGTTAAATCAATACTTTTGTTAGTTCTTTAATGCTAGTAAGGTTAAAAAACAGTGATGACTACCTTTAACAGTTAAAAAAAAGACACATTGTTACCGAGATTAGAGGTTTCACAAACGAAGTAAATATAATTATTATATAGAAAATTCAACCTATAATTATGGTTATCATCATAATTTTCTCAAGTTCCCTCATGAATCACTTGTAATGCAAATCTCAAGAGAATTCACTTACTAATAATAAAGGTGTTACTAAATTGATCCTCAAATTCCTTTATCAACCTATATACACTCATGGGTTTATACTATTCAGAGGAAAATTAAAATAAAGAAAATATTTTTAACTAAACGTAGTTGATAGTTGGCTTCTATGGATGAGTTTTATTGTCAACAATGACTGCTTGATTTCTTTGTCAATTATAAATCTTCTGAATGAGCTCTAACTGGGCTAGGTTATCTGGCTTTGGGTCTCTGGATCAAAATAAAGTCGTTATCGTTTCATTGAAAGAACTATGATTTTGGAGAGAATTTTAGTTGAAACATAGAAAAAAAGAATAAATTTTATTGTTAAAAATATTTTGATAACTTTATATATTACTACCTCTGGATTCAAATATAAACAAACAAATTCTCATGTTTTTTAGTCCAAAATATTAACAAATTTTAACTACTTCTTTCATATTTAATGCTATTATTTCTAATTTATCATTTATTTAATGTTATTACTCATACCTTGCATTAAATATGATGAATGTTATTTTAGTAATTGAAGTTTATATTTTAATGAAATCAAGATAATTAAATGCGTCTAACTAATTTTCTTAATATACGTAAGTTGGTAAATTTTTGTTTATATATGAGTCTCGAGGTAGTAATTGTTAAAGAGTATACTTTTAATATATTTAATAATTAATAGAATTAATTAATTAGTTACATTAGGGCAAAAAAAAAAAAATGAAAGAAAGTCAGCTTGGATGAGATCAGTAGGTAGAATTAGGAGTCTAATCAAAATCCGTCTCTCTAAATACAACACTATTTACAGCATTTTTTGGGTCCAACAAATTGATTAGCATTGAAAACAAAGCCATCATTCATGATTGAGAAGAAATAACGCAGAATGGGAAAAGAATAAAGTTCATAAACCACCATTTTAAGGTGGCACTATTGCCATCACATTCATCTCAAAGGATATTACATGTTCACTTTTTTTTTTTTAAAATTTGTCTTCGTTCCGGAAAATAATTTTCGGGTAAAACCGAAAAATAATTTTCGGGTGCAACTGGAAAATAATTTTCAGTTTCAACCGGAAATTATTATCCGGGTGATTCTGGATTTGATTATCCGTAGGAGAGTTAAACTGTTAGAAAAACACTGATTATACTGATTTTGTTGTAATCGGATTTGAGAATCCGGTTGGAACAAAATGTTATTATCGAATTAGAACCAAATTTTATTATCTGGTTGGAATCAAGTATTATTATCTGGTTGGATACCAAATCATACATTTCCACATCAATCGAAATTTTTTGTCCGGATTCGCTCGAAAATTATTATCCGGTTGCACCCGAAAATTATTTTTTGGATCGAAGACAAATTTACAAAAAAATAAAAATGTGTGATATAGATTGAGAAGTGTGTGGTGAAAATAGTACCACCCACCATTTTATTGGCCAATGCAAAGTCAGAACTGACATACCAAATATAGTGTGTGAGCCAAACTCAAGAAAGTGGTAACAAATCAATTGATTGCGTTGTCAATTTGTCAACGTACCTTCAACACTTTCTCTTCGGATTAATTATGTCTAAGGGACTAATATCAAGGTAGTGTAGGACAATTAACGGAATAGGATATCGTGTACTATTTCTTGTTTAGTTAATCAATTAAAAGAGTAATTATGATTTTTGTGCTAGATAAGATAAAATTAGGGTAATTATGATTTTTTGTATAAAATGATATGAATGATGTTTGTACCCTTCATGAATGTGAACTTGATATGTGGTAATATTGCTTGCATGTGTGTTAGAATTGTGGATATATGTTTGTTTCTTGTGTGGGAAAGCGATTTTGGGTTAATTGATGAAGTTGAAAGTGTAAAATGTTGCATTTTGTGTGAAACCTACGAATTTTGGACTTGTGATTGGTGCTTGGGCGCCAAAATCACTAAACTTGGCAAAATTGCACTTGTAACTAGCGCCCACCAGGATCATGCAGCCTAGCAGTGTTCTCTCTACAGCAGGCGCTCAAGCGCCTGGATCATGTAGCCTGACAGTGTTTTCTCTGTTGTGGGCGCCTAGGCGCCAGTGTTCTACTATTGTTTGACCTCTTTCAGCTTCTAAAAAGAAATGTAAACCTAATTAACTTATTCCTTGTGTTGGAATGAGTTAAAATAGATCCATGAGTTAGAAAACTGCAATATGATCGTGAAAATGTTTATGATATATGTGATGTTATCAACGATGAGTGTTTGGAATAGGTTAAGTGCATGATAACATGTAAATGAAATTAAATACTTTTCCTATTGAACGTTGGTTGAGTAAGCGGGTTGAGTTCCACCAGTAATATAACGAGTAAGTGGACAAGTGAAAAGAATGAAAGAATGTAGAGTTATGCTGAAAGGAGCAAATAACCTGAAGTATAAGGGTTATCTCAAAAGGAGTAGATAACCTGGGTACAGAAAGGACTAAAGGACTATCCCGAAAGGGATAGATAGCTTGGAAATTTAACGCTAAGGGCGCTTCCCAGCGGTCCATGGACATGAGCTCAATTGTGTATTTACTGCCAATGCACCATGGAGAAGATCTAGTGCACTAGACTCCTAGTAAAAGAGATAAAGTAAAGAAAAGAAATGATAAGTAATGAAGAATAATTGCATGAATACATTCATATTATTGCTTGTGATTTATGTGTTTTGTTTAGGATTATGATGTATTGGGTATTTTCCAGTTAGGCGAGTTGTAATATTGTAAACTGTTTCCTAAACCAAGAATTACCTGACGTTCTCAGTATTGTAGGTGACGAGGGTGACCAAGAGCCGAGTGCTTAAAGATTATGCGTAGAAAACTTATTTTGTCATAGATTAAGTAGTTAGATATATTTTGAATTGTGCATAGTATGACTACATGGGTCAGACTAGTTTTTCTCTTTGTGGTGTATAACACTAAACCCATTTTGAATAAAGACTCTCATGGACAATTGTGTGTGTATATATATATAACTGCATATGTGGATAGACCTAGTAGTTAACTAGAGTATTAATTCCTGTGAAATCTCTGTATTAGAAAAAGAAATAAAATGCTTTTAAAAGTTAAGGTGTTATAGTGTTTTTCGAAATAAACTGAATAGGATGTTTTTAAATTACTTAAGTGTTTTGAAGCTTTCTAAAAATAATGTATTATTCACTTCGAAAATTCTAACTCAATTTACTTAATTTTTTGTTTTATTTTTTTTATATTTTTAAAATTATAACAGCTTTTTAGAGATCATGTACTATACACTTGAAGATTAGGGTGTTTTCGAAAGTAAAATGACTAGGTTGTTTTTAATTTACCCAAGTTATTTGAAGGTTTCTAAAAACAATGTAATATTCGCTTCAAAGTTTCTAACACAGTTTACCTAATTTTTATATTTTTAAAATTGTAAAGTTATTTTACAGATAGTGTATACAATTGAAGAATACGGTATTTTTTGAAATAAAAATGAAAATGAGATTTTTAAATTGCCTAAATTATTTGAATCCTTTTGAAAATAATGTCTTATTCACTTTGAAGTCTCCAACTCAATTTAAATCATTTTTTATATTTTTAAAATCAGAAAGGTTTTTTAGAGATCGTGTACCATAATACACTCGAAGAATATGGTATTTTTAAAATAAAAATGAAAACATGATTTTTAAGTTACCTAAATTATTTGAAAATTAATAAAAACAATGTATTATTCACTTTGAACATTCTAACTCAATTTACATAATTTTTTATATTTTTAAAATTGTGACGCCTATTTTAGAGGTTGTGTACTATACACTTGAAGAGTATGGTATTTTTTGAAACAAAAATGAAAGCGCGATTAGTAAAATTATGTAAATTATTTTAAGCTTTCTAAATCCAAGGTATTATTCACTTTTTTTTGTATAACCACAGGTTTCCCCACCTTTAGGATGAAACTAATCTCGTTCGCGCTGCGTGGCTGGTGCTAGCCCCCGAGAATTTGGCATAGGTGGGATTCGAATACGAGACCTCCTGCTGTAAATCATCCCTCCTATGAACTTAGCGGGGCCTTACACCGCTAAGCCAACTCTTGGGGTTAAGGTAATATTCACTTCGAATATTCTAACTGAATTTACATAATTTTAAATATTTTTAAAACTGCAATAGTTTTTTTTAGAGATCGTGTACTATACACTAGAAGCATATGGTATTTTTTGAAATAAAAATGAAAACATGTTTTTTAAATTACCTAAATTTTTTAAAGCTTTTTTAAATCAGTGTCTTATTCACTTTGATGTTTCATGCCCAATTTACATAATCTTTTTATATTTTAAAAATTGCAACTATTTTTTTAGAGATAGTGTACTATAAAGAATATGATATTTTCGAAATAAAAATGAAAACACAATTTGTTAATTATCCAAATTATTTGAAACTTTGGGAAAACAATGTATTCATCACTTTGAAGTTTCTAACTCAATTTACATAATTTTTTATATTTTTAAAATTTTGACAGTTTTATTAGAATTTGTGTACCATTCACTTGAAGAATAGGGCTTTTTTTTTGAAATAAAAATGAATAGGGCGTTTCTAAATTACTGAAATTTTTTAAAGCTTTCTAAAAATAATATATTATTCACATTGAAGTTTATAACTCAATTTACATAACTTTTTGTGTTTTTAAAATTACAACAGTTTTTTAGAGATCGTGTACTATAAACATGAAGAGTAGGGTGTTTTTAATTTACCTAAATTATTTGAAGCTTTCTGAAAATAATTTTTTGTTCATTGTGAAGTTTATAACTCAATTTATTTAATTTATTAATTTTAAAAAAAATTGTAATAATTTTTTTTAGAAATCGTGTAAGAATATGATGTTTTTCGAAATAAAAAATGACAACGCGATTTTTAAATTATCTAAATTATTTAATGCTTTTTGAAATCAATTTCTTATTGAATTTCATGTTTCTATCTCAATTTACATAATCTATTATATTTTAAAAGTTGCAATTGGTTTTTTAGATATAGTGTTCTATATACTTGAAGAATATAATGTTTCTCGAAATAAAAATAAAAACACAATTTTTAAATTATCTAAATTATTCAAAGCCTCCAAAAGTAATATATTATTCACTTTGAAGTTTATAACTGAATTTGAAATGTTTTAATATTTCTAAAATTGCAACAGTTTTATTAGGGATTATGTACTATAAACTTGAAGAATAAGGTGTTTTTTTGAAGTAAAATGAATATGGTGTTTTGAAATTACCTAAGTTATTTAAAGCTTTCTAAAAAAATGTATTATTCATTTCAAACTTTATAACTCAATTTACATAATTTTTTTATATTTTAAAATTTTAATAGTTTTTTAGAGATCATGTACTATACATTTGAAGAATAAGGTGTTTTTCGAAATTAAAGTAACTAGGGTGTTTTTAATTTACCTAAGTTATTTAATGCTTTCAAAAAATGATGTATTATTCAATTTGAAGATTCTAAATCAATTTACATATTTTTTTATATTTTTAAAGTTGAAGCAATTTTTTAGAGATTATGTACTATACACAGAATAGGGTGTTTTTAATTTACCTAAGTTATTTGAAGCTTTCTAAAAAACAATGAATTATTCATTTTGAAATTTCTAACTCAATTTACATAATTTTTTATATGTTCAAAATTGTAACAATTTTTTAGAGATAGTGTATTATACACGTGAAGAATAGTGGGTTTTTAGAAATTAAAATGACTTGGGTGTTTTTAATTTACCTAAGTTACATAAAGCTGTCTAAAAAAATATATTATTCACTTTGAAGTTTCTAACTAAGTTTACATAACTTTTTATATTTTTAAAATTGTAATAATTTTTTAGAGATCGTGTACTATAATACACTTGAAGATTATGTTATAAAATAAAACTGAAAACAGATTTTTAAGTTACCTAAATTATTTGAAAATTTATGAAAGTAATGTATTATTCACTTTGATCATTCTAAATCAATTTCCATAATTTTTTATATTTTCAAAATTGTGACAGGTTTTCTAGAGATCGTGTACTATACACTTGAAGAATAGATTGTTTTTTGAAACAAAAATGAAAGCGCGGTTAGTAAAATTATGTAAATTAGTTTAAGCTTTCTAAATCCAAGCTATTATTCACTTTAGATATTCTAACTCAATTTACATAATGTTAAATATATTTAAAACTTTAACAGTTTTTTTAGAGATCGTGTACTATATACAAGAAGCATATGTTATTTTTCGAAATAAAATTGAAATTGTGATTTTTAAATTACCTAAATTATTTAAACCTTTTTTTATATCAGTGTCTTATTCACTTTGATGTTTCAAGCTCAATTTACATAATCTTTTATATTTTAAAAATTGCAAGAATTTTTTAGAGATAGTGTACTATACACTTGAAGAATAGTGTGTTTTCGAAATAAAAATGAAAAACACAATTTTTAAATTATCCAAATTATTTGGAAATTTGGGAAAACAATGCATTAATCACTTTGAAGTTTCTAACTTAACTTACATAATTTTTTATATTTTTAAAATTGTAACAATTTTATTAGAGATTGTGTACTATTCACCTGAAGAATAGGGTTTTTTTTCGAAATAAAAATGAATAGGGTGTTTTGAATTACCTAAATTATTTAAAGCTTTTTGAAAATAATATATTATTCACGTTGAAGTTTGTAACTCATTTTACATAACTTTTTGTGTTTTTAAAATTACAACAGTTTTTGTTAGAGATCGTGTACTATAAACATAAAGAGTAGGGTTGATCGAAGACGTATTTGGTCAAAATTTAACAATAAAATTAAGTACTAGGAAGCGATCCTAGGTCGTCTCCTAAGGACCATCACCCAACAAAAGATTCGAGCACATGATATTCATAAGGGGGGGGGTTGGAGAGATTTGCAATTAAATGTAAATAAAGACAAAATTAAAATAGATATGTAGATCAATGATAAAAGCAGATTAACTCCTTGATTCGGTTGCAATTTCACTAATCATTGGCACAAAGGATAATCCACTCAACCTAATCCCTAATTTAGTTCTAGAATCAACAACGAAGCGTCACTAATCTTGAAACTTCCTTCAAAGACGATGTTTCATCAAACTAGGGTTAGAAATTAAGCATCTCTAAATTACTCTTAAGATTGATTAATATAGAATAGGAAATCATTGAATTCATGTATAATTAAGCATTAACATGCATAATCTAACTTCTATCACGGAATTAAGCAAACCATGAAAATGGAAATTCATTCATCACATGAAATCAAGATCATTAAGCATGAAACAAAAATCATATAATGAACAAGAATCAAAACGTATTTAGAGATGAAGAATTAGGAAGAATAAAAACGTATTAAGAACATAAGCCTAAAAAATTCATTGCAATCTCTTCAAGAAGTTAACCAAATGGTTTTAGCCTTCCACATAAGGTTCAACACAAAAACGGAATTGAGAAGGAGAAAACAAAAACTTCCAACCCGAAAATTGCAATCACCAAGTCGAATGTGTGTCCTAATTGGTCACCAAATTAACAAAAGTATGACCTAAAATAAAACAAAGGAGAATAAGATCTAATCTAAGATGTGATAAATCCGAGAATAACCTACTCTTTAATCCCCCAAGATGTGGCAAATCCGAGAATAATCTTCTCTTTAATCTCCAAGATGCTCTTCACCAAAATTGCCTCAATTATGATATGAAATTAATAATTAACTAAATTAGGCTAATTAAATCCGAATTAAATTAAATTCAAATTAATCATCCAACAGAGCTCAAAATAATAAAACATGTCAAGAGAAAATAATTAGGCCCAATTACTAAATAATGAGTCCAAAAAGGTGCTAAAATTGGGTAAAATATGTCTCATCAATGGTATTTTTAAATTACCTAAATTATTTGAAGCTTTCTGAAAATAAATTTTTTTTCATTGTAAAGTTTCTAACTCAATTATTTAATTTATTATTATCTTTAAATTATAACAATTATTTTAGAGATCGTGTACTATACACTTGAAGAATATGATGTTTTTCAAAATAAAAATGACAACGCGATTTTTAAATTACATAAATTATTTAATGCCTTTTGAAATCAATTTCTTATTCAATTTAATGTTACTATCTCAATTTACATAATCTTTTATACTTTTAAAATTGCAATTATTTTTTAGATATAGTGTACTATATACTTGAAGAGTATGGTGTTTTTCGAAGAAAAAGTGAAAACACAATTTTTAAATTATCTAAATTATTTAAAGCTTTCCAAAAAAAAATATATTATTCACTTTGCAGTTTCTAATAGAATTTAAAATGTTTTAATGTTTTTAAAATTGCGATAGTTTTATTAGAGATCGTGCACTATAAACTTGAAGAATATGGTGTTTTTTTGAAATAAAATGAATATGGTGTTTTTAAATTACCTAAGTTATTTGAAGATTTCTAAAAAACTTTATTATTCATTTCAAACTTTATAACTCAATTTACATAATTTTTTTTATATTTTAAAAATTTTAGTAGTTTTTAGAGATCGTGTATTATACACTTGAAGAATAAGGTTATTTTCGAAATTAAAGTGACTCGGGTGTTTTTAATTTACCTAAGTTATTAACGCTTTGTAAAAATGATGTATTATTTACTTTGAAGATCCCAAATCAATTTACATTTTTTTTTTATATTTTTAAAGTTGAAACAATTTTTTAGAGATCGTGTACTATACACTTGAAAAATAGGGTGTTTTTCGAATTTAAAATGATTAGGGTGTTTTTAATTTACCTAAGTTATTTGAAGCTTTCTAAAAAACAATGAATTATTCATTTTGAAGTTTCTAATCCAGTTTACATAATTTTTTATATGTTCAAAATTGTAACAATTTTTTAGTGATCGTGTACTATACATGTGAAGAATCGGCTGTTTTTTCAAAATTAAAATGACTTGGGTGTTTTTAATTTACCTAAGTTACATAAAGTTGTCTAAAACAACATATTATTCCTTTTGAAGTTTCTAACTAAGTTTACATAATTTTTTGTATTTTTGAAATAGTAACAGTTTTTCTAGAGATCATGTACTATAATACACTTGAAGAATATGATATTTTTAAAATAAAACTCAAAACATGATTTTTAAGTTACCTAAATTATTTGAAAATTTATGAAAACAATGTATTATTCACTTTCAACATTCTAACTCAACTTACATAATTTTTTATATTTTCAAAATTGTTACAGCTTTTTTAGAAATCGTGTACTATACACTTGAAGAATAAATTATTTTTTGAAACAAAAATGAAAGTGCGGTTAGAAAAATTATGCAAATTATTTTAAGCTTTATAAACCAAAGGTTTTATTCACTTTGAATATTCTTACTCAATTTACATAATTTTAAATATGTTTAAAATTACAACAATTTTTTTAGAGATCGTGTATTATATACACTAGAATCATATGGTATTTTTTGAAATAAAAGTGAAAACGTGATTTTTAAATTACCTAAGTTTTTAAAGTTTTTTAAAATCAGTGACTTATTCACTTTGATGTTTC
Organism: Cyamopsis tetragonoloba; assembly: GCA_037177725.1. NCBI lineage: Eukaryota > Viridiplantae > Streptophyta > Magnoliopsida > Fabales > Fabaceae > Cyamopsis > Cyamopsis tetragonoloba. The sequence goes on from CM074125.1 coordinate 50,625,414, forward strand.
AAGCCCAATTTACATAATCTTTTATATTTAAAAAATTGCTAAATTTTTTTAAGAGATTGTGTACTATACACTTGAAGAATATGATGTTTTCGAAATAAAAATGAAAACACAATTTTTGAATTATCCAAATTATTTGAAACTTTGGGAAAATAGTGTATTAATCACTTTGAAGTTTCTAACTCGATTTACATAATTTTTTATATTTTTAAAATTGTAATTGTTTTATTAGAGACTGTGTACTGTTCATTTGAAGAATATGATTTTTTTTGAAATAAAAATGAATAGGGTGTTTCTAAATTACCTAAATTATTTAAAGCTTTTTGAAAATAACAAATTATTCAAGTTGAAGTTTGTAACTCAATTTACATAACTTTTTGTGTTTTTAAAATTACAACAATTTTTTTAGAGATCGTGTACTTTAAATATGTAGAGTAGGCTATTTTTAAATTACCTAAATTATTTGAAGCTTTCTGAAAATAAGTTTTTGTTCATTGTGAAGTTTCTAACTCAATTTATTTCATTTATTATTTTTTTGAAAATTGTAACAATTATTTTGTAGATCGTGCACTATAATACAATTGAATAATATGATATTTTTAAAATAAAAATCAAAACATGATTTTGAAGTTACCTATATTATTTGAAAATTTATGAAAGAAATGTATTATTCACTTTGAATATTCTAACTCAATTTACATAGTTTTTTATATTTTCAAAATTGTTACAACTTTTTTAGAGATCGTGTACTATAAGAATAGGTTATTTTTTTAAACAAAAATGAAAGCGCGGTTAGAAAAATTATGTAAATTATTTTAAGCTTTATAAAGCCAAGGTTTTATTCACTTTTAATATTCTAACTCAATTTACATAATTTAAAAATTGCAACAGTTGTTTTAGAGATCGTGTACTATACACTAGAAGCATATTATAATTTTTGAAATAAAATTGTAAATGTGATTTTTAAATTACCTAAATTTTTTTAAGCATTTATAAATCAGTGACTTATTCACTTTGATGTTTCAAGCCCAATTTACATAATCTTTTATATTTTAAAAATTGCAACAATTTCTTTTAGAGATGGTGCACTATACACTTGAAGAATATGGTGTTTTCGAAATAAAAATGAAAACACAAATTTTAAATTATCCAAATTATTTGAAACTTTGGGAAAACAGTGTATTGAAGTTTCTAACTCATTTACATGTTTTTTTATATTTTTAAATTTGTAACAGTTTTATTAGAGAGTGTGTACTATTCACTTGAAGAATAAGGGTTTTTTTCGAAATAAAAATGAATAGGGTGTTTCTAAATTATCTAAATTATTTGAATCTTTTTGAAAATAATATATTATTCAAGTTGAAGTTTTTAACTCAATTTACATAATTTTTTTTGTTTTTGAAATTACAACAGTTTTTAGAGATCGTGCACCATAAACATGAAGAGTAGGGTATTTTTAAATTACCTAAATTATTTGAAGCTTTCTGAAAAATAATTTTTTGTTCATCATGAAGTTTCTAACTCAATTTATTTAATTTATTATTTTTTTAAAAAATTGTAACAATTATTTTAGAGATCGTGTACTATGCACTTGAAGAATATGATGTTCGCAATTTTTAAATTACCTAAATTATTTAATGCTTTTTGAAATCAATTTCTTATTCAATTTCATGTCTCTATTTCAATTTACATAATCTTTTATATATTAAAATTGCAAGTCTTTTTAGATATAGTGTACTATATAAATAAAGAGTATGATGTTTTTCGAAATAAAAATGATTTTTTTAAATTATCTAAATTATTTAAAACTTTCCAAAAATAATATATTATTCACTTTGAAGTTTCTAAAAGAATTTAAAGTGTTTTAATATTTTTAAAATTGCAACAGTTTTATTAGAGACCGCGTACTACAAACTTGATGAATAAGGTGTTTTTTGAAATAAAATGAATATGGTGTTTTTAAATTATCTAAGTTATTTAAAGCTTTCTAAAAAAATGTGTTATTCATTTCAAACTTTATAACTCAATTTTCATAATTTTTTATATTTTTAAAATTTTAATAGATTTTTAGAGATCATATACTTCTTACAATTTGGGTTTGGGCCTAACTCAATCCCAAAAGCTAGCTCATAGGATGAGGTTTGCCACACCCTTATAAACTCAACAATGGCCATATCACTAGCTGATATGGGACTTCTAACACGCCCCCTTACGCCCAGCACTACACAGCTGGAGCATGGACAAACACGGGTGGACAAACAAACGGGTGGCCCAACAATACGGCACTAACAAACACCCAATAACACACCCAACAACATGGGGCCCGACAAACGGATCTAGGATAGGCTCTGATACCATCTTACAATTTGGGTTTGGGCCTAACTCACTCCCAAAAGCTAGCTTGTAGGAGGAGGATTGCCACACCCTTATAAACTCAACAAAGGCCATATCACTAGCCGATGTGGGACTTCTAACACGCCCAGAACTACCCAGAATAAGGTGTTTTTCGAAATTAAAGTGACTCGTGTGTTTTTAATTTACCTAAGTTATTTAACGCTTCCAAAAAATGATGTATTATTCAATCTGAAGATTCTAAATCAATTTACATATTTTTTTAAAATTTTCAAAGTTGAAGCAGTTTTTTAGAGATCGTGTACTATACACTTGAAGAATAGGGTGTTTTTCGAATTTAAAATGACTAGGGTGAATTATTTGAAGCTTTCTAAAAAATATGAATTATTCATTTTTATTTTTCTAACTCAATTTACATAATTTTTTATATGTTGAAGTCTGTAACAATTTTTTAGAGATTGTGTACTATACACATGATAATAGGGTATTTTTCGAAATTAAAATGACTTGGGTGTTTTTAATTACCTAAGTTACCTAAAGTTGTCTAAAAAAGTATATTATTCACTTGGTTTGTAACTAAGTTTACATAATTTTTTATATTTTTGAAATTGTAATAGTTTTTTTAGAGATCGTGTACTATAATACACTTGAAGAATATAGTATTTTTAAAATAAAACTCAAAACATGATTTTTAAGTTACCTAAATTATTTGAAAATTTATGAAAGCAATGTATTATTCACTTTCAACATTCTAACTGAATTTACAAAATTTTTTATATTTTCAAATTTGTGACAACTTTTTTAGAGTTCGTGTACTATATACACTTGGAGAATAGGTTGTTTCTTTAAAGAAAAATGAAAGCGTGGTTAGTAAAATTATGTAAATTATTTTATGCTTTTTAAATCCAAGTTATTATTCACTTTGAATATTCTAACTCAATTTACATATTTTAAATATTTTTAAAATTGCATCAGTTTTTTTAAGAGATCATGTAGTATACACAAGAGGCATATGGTATTTTTCGAAATGAAAATGAAAATGTGATTTTAAAATTACCTAAAATATTTAAAGCTTTTTGATATAATTATTTTTTTCTCTTTGATGTTTCAAGCCCAACTTACATAATCTTTTATATTTTAAAAAGTGCAACTGTTTTTTTAGAGATAGTGTACTATACACTTGAAGAATATGATGTTTTTGAAATAAAAATGAAAACGCAATTTTTGAATTATCCAAATTATTTGAAAATTTGAAAAACAATGTATCAATCACTTTGAAGTTTCTAAATAAATTTACATAATTTTTTGTATTTTTAAAATAGTAATAGTTTCATAAGAGATTGTGTACTATTCACGTGAAGAATGGGGTTTTTTTTCAAAATAAAAATGAATAGGGTGTTTCTACATTACCTAAATTATTTAAATCTTTCTAAAAATAATATATTATTCACGTTGAAGTTTGTAATCCAATTTACATAACTTTTTGTGTTTTTAAAATTACAACAATTTTTGTAGAGGTCGTGTAGTATAAACATGAAGAGTAGGGTGTTTTTAAATTACCTAAATTATTTGAAGCTTTCTGAAAATAATTTTTTGTTCATTGTGAAGTTTCTAACTCAATTTATTTAATTTATTATTATTTTAAAATTGCAAAATATTTTTTAGAGATCATGTGCTATACACTTGAAGAGTATGATGTTTTTCGAAATAAAAATGACAACGAGATTTTTAAATTACCTAAATTATTTAATGATTTTTTAAATCAAATTCGTATTCAATTTCATGTTTCTATCTTAATTTACATAGTCTTTTATATTTTAACAATTCCAATTGGTTTTTTAGATATAGTGTATTGTATACTTGAAGAATATGGTGTCTTCGAAATAAAAATGAAGACACAATTTTTAAATTATCTAAATTATTCAAATTTTTCAAAAATAATATATGATTCATTTTGAAACTTTTAACTGAATTTAAAATGTTTTAATATTTGCAAAATTGCAACAGTTTTATTAGAGATCGTGTACTATAAACTTGAAGAATATGGTGTTTTTTGAAGTAAAATGAATATGGTGTTTTGAAATTACCTAAGTTATTTAAAGTTTTCTAAAAAAATGTATAATTCATTTCAAACTTTATAACTCAATTTACATAATTTTTTTATTTTTTTTAAAATTTTAATAGTTTTTTAGAGATTGTGTATTATACAATTGAAGAATAAGGTGTTTTTCAAGAATAAAGTGACTAGGGTGTTTTTAATTTACCCAAGTTATTTAATGCTTTCTAAAAATGATGTATTATTCACTTTGAAGATTCTAAAACTATTTACATATTCTTTTTATATTTTTGAAGTTGAAACAGTTTTTTAGAGATCATGTACTACACTTGAAGAGTTGGGTGATTTTCGAATTTAAAATGACTAGTTTGTTTTTAATATACCTAAATTATTTAACGCTTTCTAAAAATTATGTATTATTCACTTTGAAGATTTTAAAACAATCTACATATTTTTTTATATGTTCAAAATTTTAACAATTTTTTAGAGATAGTGTTCTATACACTAGAAGAATAGGGTGTTTTTCCAAATTAAAATGACTTGGGTGTTTTTCATTTACCTAAGTTACATAAAGTTGTCTAAAAAAATATATTATTCACTTTTAAGTTTATTACTAAGTTTACATAATTTTTTCTATTTTTAAAATTGTAAAAGTTTTTTTTAGAGATCATGTACTATAATACACTTGAAGAATATGATATTTTAAAAAAAAAACTGAAAACATGATTTTTAGTTACCTAAATTATTTGAAACTTTATGAAAGTATTGTATTATTCACTTTGAACATTTTAACTCAATTTACATAATTTTTTTTTTATATTTTCAAAATTGAGACAACTTTTTTAGAGATCCTATACTATACCGTGGAAGAATAGGTTTTTTTTTTGAAACAAAAATGAAAGTGCGGTTAGTAAAATGATGTAAACTATTTTAAGCTTTTTAAATCCAAGGTACTATTCACTTTCAATATTCTAACTCAATTTACATAATTTTAAATATTTGTAAAATGGCAAAAAAAAATTTAGAGATCGTGTGCTATACACAAGAAGCATATGGTATTTTTCGAAATAAAAATAAAAACCTGATTTTTAAATTACCTAAATCATTTAATGCTTTTTGAATTCAGTGTCTTATTCACTTTGATGTTTCAATCCCAATTCACATAATCTTTTTCATTTTAAAAATTGCAACTATTTTTTAGAGATAGTGTATTATATACTTGAAGAATATGGTGTTTTCGAAATAAAAAGGAAAACACAAATTTTAAAATATCCAAATTATTTTAAACTTTGGGAAAACAATGTATTAATCACTTTGAACTTTCTAACTCAATTTAAATAATTTATTTATGTTTTTAAAATTGTAACAGTTTTAATAGAGATTTTGTACTATTCACTTGAAAAATAGGGTTTTTTTTTTCGAAATAAAAATGAATTTGGTGTTTCTAAATTACATAAATTATTTAAAGCTTTCTGAAAATAATATATTATTCACGTTGAAGTTTGTAACTCAATTTACATAACTTTTTATGTTTTTAAAATTACAACAATTTTTTAGAGATCGTGTACTATAAACATGAAGCGTAGGGTGTTTTTAAATTTCATAAATTATTTGAAGCTTTATGAAAATAATTTTTTGTTCATTGTGAAGTTTCTAACTCAATTTATTTAATTTATTGTTTTTTTAAAACATTGCAACAAGTTTTTTAGTGATCATGTACTATGAGCACTTAAAGAATATGATGTTTTTCAAAATAAAAATTACAACGCGATTTTTAAATTGCCTAAATTATTTAATGCTTTTCAAAATCAATTTCATATTCAATTTCATGTTTCTTTCTCAATTTACATAATCTTTTATATTTTAAAAAATTACAATTGTTTTTTTAGATATAGTGTACTATATACTTGAAGAATATGAATTTTTTCGAAATAAAAATGAAAACACAATTTTTAAATTATCTAAATTATTCAAAGTTTTCAAAAAATAATATATGATTCACTTTGACACTTCTTACTGAATTTAAAATGTTTTAATATTTTCAAAATTGCAACAGTTTTTTTAGAGATTGTGTACTATAAACTTGAAGATTATAGTGTTTTTTAGAAATAAAATGAATATGGTGTTTTTAAATTACCAAAGTTATTTGAAACTCTCTAATAAAATGTATTATTAATTTTGAACTTTATAACTCAATTTACATGATTTTTGTCTATTTTTAAAATTTTTATAGTTATTTAGAGGTCGTGTACTATGTACTTGAAGAATAAGGTGTTTTTCGAGATTAAAGTGGCTACGGTGTTTTTAATTTACCTATGTTTTTTAACGCTTTCTAAAAATTATGTATCATTCAATTTGAAGATTTAAAATTAATTTACATATATTTTTTTTATATTTTTAAAGTTGAAACAGTTTTTTAAAGATCGTGTAATAAGATATTTTTCGAATTTAAAATGACTGGGGTGTAAAAAACAATGAATTATTCATTTTAAAGTTTTTAACTCAATTTACATAATTTCTATATATTCAAAATTGTAACAATTTTTAGAGATTGTGTACTATACACTTGAAGAATAGGGGGTTTTTAGAAATTAAAATGACTTGGGTGTTTTTAATTTATCTAAGTTACATAAAGTTGTCTAAAAAAATATATTATTCACTTTGAAGTTTCTAACTCAGTTTTCATAACTTTTTATATTTTTAAAATTGTGACAGGTTTTTTAGAGATTATGTACTCTAATGCACTTGATTAATATGGTACTTTTAAAATAATAATGAAAACATATTTTTTAGTTACCTAAATTATTTGAAAATTTATAAAAATAATGAATTATTCAATTTGATCATTCTAAATCAATTTACATAATTTTTTATATTTTCAAAACTGTGACAGCTTTTTTAGAGATCGTGCTATACACTTGAAGAATAGAGTGTTTCTTGAAACAAAAATGAAAGCGCGATTAGTAAAATTATGTAAATTATTTTAAGATTTCTAAATATAAGGTATAATTCACTTTGAATATTCTAACTCAATTTACATTATTTTAAATATTTTTAAAATTGCAACAATTTTTTCTAGAGATCGTGCACACACTAGAAGCATAAGGTTTTTTTTGAAATAATAATAAAAACATAATTTTTAAATTACCTAAATTATTTAAAGCTTTTTGAAATCAGTGTCTTATTCACTTTGATGTTTCAATCTCAATTTACATAATCTTTCATATTTTAAAAATTTCAACAGTTTTTTTTAGAGATAGTGTACTATACACTAAAGAATATGGTGTTTTCAAAATAAAAATGAAAACACAATTTTTGAATAATCTAAATTATTTGAAACTTTGGGAAAACAATGTATTAATCACTTTGAAGTTTCTAACTCAATTTACATAATTTTTTATATTTTTAAAATTGTAACACTTTTATTAGAGATTGTGTACTATTCACTTGTAGGATAGGGTTTTTTGAAATAAAAATGAATACGGTGTTTGTAAATTACCTATATTATTTAAAGTTTTTTGAAAATACTATATTATTCACATTGAAGATTGTAACTCAATTTACATAACATTTTATGTTTTTAAAATTACAACAGTTTTTTTAGAGATCTTGTACTATAAATATGAAGAGTAGGGTGTTTTTAAATTGCATAAATTATTTGAAGCTTTTTGAAAATAGTTTTTTGTTCATTGTGAAGTTTCTAACTTAATTTTTTTATTTTCTTTTTAAAATTCCAACAATTGTTTTTAAAGATCGTGTACTATATTTACACTTGAAGAATTTGATATTTTTCGAAATGAAAATGACAACAAAATTTAAATTAACTAAATGATTTAATGATTTTTGAAATAAATTTCTTTTTAAATTTCATGTTTCTATCTCAATTTACATAATCCTTTATATTTTAAAAATTGCAATTGTTTTTTTAGATATAGTGTACTATATACTTAAAGAATATGGTGTTTTTCGAAATAAAAATGAAAATACATTTTTTAAATTATCTAAATTATTCAAAGCTTTCCAAAAATAATATATTATTCACTTTGAAGTTTCTAACTGAATTTAAAATGTTTAATATTTTCAAAATTGCAACAATTTTATTAGAGATGATGTCCTATAAACTTGAAGAATAAAGTGATTTTTTGAAATAAAATGAATATGGTGTTTATAAATTACCTAAGTTATTTGAAGCTTTCTAAAAAAAGTATTATTCATTTCAGACATTATATCACATTTTACATAATTTTATTTTATATTTTTAAAATTTTAATAGTTTTTTAGAGATCGTGTACTATACACTTGAAGAATAAGGTGTTTTTCAAAATTAATGTGACTAGGGTGTTCTTAATATACCAAATTTATTTAACGCTTTCTAAAAATGATTTATTACTCACTTTGAAGATTCTGAATCAATTTACATATTTTTTTATATTTTTATAGTTGAAACATTTTTTTAGAGATACTGCACTATACACTTTAAGAATAAGGTGTTTTTTGAAACAAAAATGAAAGCGCGATTAGTGAAATTATGTAAATTATTTTAAGCTTTCTTTATCCTAGGTATTATTCACTTTGAATATTCTTATTCAATTTACATAATTTTTAATATTTTTAAAATTGCAATAGTTTTTTTAGAGATCGTGTAATTTACACTAGAAGCATATGGTATTTTTCGAAATAAAAATGAAGACTTGATTTTTAAATTACCTAAATTCTTTAAAGCATTTTGAAATCAGTGTCTTATTCATTTTGATGTTTTAAGCCCAATTTAAATGATCTTTTATAGTTTAAAAATTGCAACAGGTGTTTTAGAGATAGTGTACTATACACTTGAAGAATATGGTGATTTCGAAATAAAACTGAAAATTCAAATTTTAAATTATCCAAATTATTTGAAACTTTGGGAAAACAATGTATTAATCACTTTGAAGATTCTAATTCAATTTACATAATTTTTAATATTTTTAAAATTGCAACAATTTTATTAGAGATTGTGTACTATCACTTGAAGAATATGGTTTTTTCGAAATAAAAATGAATGTGATGTTTTTAAATTATCTAAGTTATTTGAAGCTTTCTAAAAAAATTGTATTATTCATTTCGAAAAATACATTGTTTTAAATTTATAAAATTATTTGATTTTTTTTTAAAACAATGTATTGTCCCTTGAAGTTTCTAGCTTAATTTACATGATTTTTTTATATTTTTAAAATTTCCACAATTGTTTCTAGAAATCGTGTACTATACATTGGAAAAATAGCGTCTTTTTTGCTTTAAAAATACAAAAAAAAGTTAAATTTATTAAATTATTTGATTTTTTTGAAAACAATGTATTGTTCACCTTGAAGTTTTTAGCTTAATTTATATTTTTTATTTTTTTAGAATTCAAACAATTGTTTCTAGAATTTGTTTACTATGCACTATAAAAATAGGGTATTTTTTACTTTAAAAATGAAACTGCATTTTTAATATTTATTAAATTATTTGTTTTTTTATAAAATAATTTATTGTTCACCTTGAATTTTCTTGCTTAATTTACATAATTTCTAGAAATCATGTACAATACACTTGAAAAATAGGTGTTTTTCACTTTATAAATGAAAATGAATTTTTAAAATTTATCAAATTATTTAATTTTTTTGAAAACAATGTATTGTTGACCATGAAGTTTCAAGCTTAATTTACCTAATTTTTTATAATTTTAAAAATTCCTTAATTGTTTCTAGAAATCATGTACAATACACTTGAAAAATACGACATTTTTTACTTTAAAAATGAAAATGAATTTTTTAAATTTATGAAATTGTTTGATTTTTTTAAAACATTGTATTTTTCACCATGAATTTTATAGCTTAATTTACATAATTTTTTATATTTTAAGAATTCCAACAATTGTTTCTAGAAATCATTTACAACACACTTGAAAAATAGGGTGTTTTTTTACTTTAAAAATAATAACAATTTTTTAAAATTATTAAATTTTTAATTTTTTTATAACAATGTATTGTTCACCTTGAAGTTTGTAGCTAACTAACTTAATTTTTTTTAATTTTTTTAGAATTGCAACAATTGTTTCTAGGATTCGTGTGTTTTACACTTGAAAAATAGGGTGTTTTTTTATTTAAAAATTAAACTGCATTTTCATATTTATTAAATTTTCTTGATTTTTTATAAAACAATGTATTGTTCACCTTAAAGTTTCAATCTTTATTTTCCATATTTTTTATATTTTAAGAATAGTAACAATTGTTTCTAGAAATCGTGTACTATACACTTGAAAATTATGGTGTTTTTCACTTTAAAAATGAAAATGAATTTTTTAAATTTATTAAATTATTTGATTTTTTTACAAAAAAGTGTATTGTTCACCTTGAAGTTTTTAGCTTAATTTAAGTATTTTTTTTATTTTTTTTTAGAAAATCAACAATTGTTTCTTGAATTCATGTACTATACACTTGAAAAATAAGATGTTTTTTACTTTAAAAATGAAACCGCATTTTTTATATTTATTAAATTATTTGATTTTGTTAAAAACAATGTATTGTTCTCTATGTAGTTTCTAGCTTAATTTACATAGATTTTTATATTTTTAGACTTGCAACAAAAGTTTCTAGAAATCATTTACAATACACATGAAAAATAAGGTGTTTTTTATTTTAAAAATGAAAATGAATTTTTACTATTTATGAAATTATTTTATTTTTTTGAAAACAATATATTGTTCACCATGAAGTTTCTTTCTTAATTTACATAATTTTAAATATTTTTAAAATTGCAAAAATTGTTTCTAGAAATCGTGTTCTATACACTAGAAAAATAGGATTTTTTTACTTTAAAAATGAAACCGCAATTTTTATACTTAATAACTTAGTTGATTTTTTAAAAACAATGTATTGTTCACCTTGTAGTTTCAAGCATAATTTACATAAATGTTTTTATATTATTAGAATTGATACAATTGTTTCATTAAATAGTTTACAATTCATTTGAAAAATAGGGTGATTTTTACATTGAAAATGAAAATGAATTTTTTAAATTTATGAAATTATTTGATTTTTTCGAAAACATTGTATTGTTCATCTTGAAGTTTGTAGCTAAATTTACATAATTTTTTATATTTTAAAATTGCCTCAATTGTTTTTAGAAATCGTGTACTGTACATTTGAAAAATATGGTGTTTTTTTACTTTAAAAATAAAAATAAACTCTTTAAATTTATTAAATTAATTGGTTTTCTTTAAAACAATGTATTGTTCACCTTGAAGTTTGTAAACTAATTTACCTTATTTTTTATTATTTTCAGAAATGCAACAATTATTTCTAGAATTCGTGTACTATACATTTGAAAAATAGGGTATTTTTTACTTTAAAAATGAAAACGCATTGTTTATATTTATTAAATTATTTGATTTTTTTTAAAAATAGCCTATGGTTCTCCATGAATTTTTAAGCTTAATTTACTTAATTTTTATATTTTTAGAATTGCAACTATTGTTTCTTGAAATCGTTTACAATACACTTTAAAAATAGGGTGTTTTTACTTTAAAAATAAAAACATATTATTTAAATTTATGAAATTATTTTACTTTCTTGAAAATAATGTATTATTCACAATCAAGTTGAAACAACTGTTTCTAGAAATTGTGTATTGTATACTTGAAAGATAGTGTGTTTTCTATGTTAAAAGTAAAAATAATTTTTTTAAATTTATTAAATTATTTATTTTTTTGAAAAAATATATTATTCACCTTGAGGTTTTTAGTTTAATTTATATAATATTTTTTTTTAGAATTCCAACAACATTTTTTAGAAATTGTGTACTGTCACTTGAAAAATAGTGTGTTGTTTACTTTAAAAATAAAATCAAACTCTTTAAATTTGTTAAATTATTTATTTTTTTTTGAAAACAATGTATTGTTCACCTTGAAGTTGGTAAACTAATTTAGCTAATTTTTTTATTATTTTTAGAAATGCAATAATGGTTTCTAGAATTCGTGCACTACACGTTTAAAAAATAGGGTATTTTCAACTTTAAAAACTAAACCGCATTTTTTATTTTTATTAAATTATTTGATTTTATTAAAAACAACGTATTGTTCACCATGAATTTTCTAGCTTAATTTACATAATTCATTATATTTTTAGAATTGCAACAATTGTTTCTAGAAATCGTTTACAATACACTTGAAAAATATGGTGTTTTTTACTTTAAAAATGAAAACGTATTATTTAAATTTATGAAATTATTTTACTTTTTATAAAACAATGTATTTTTTACCATGAATTTTCTCGCTTAATTTATTTAATTTTTTAAAATTGCAACAATTATTTCTAGAAATCTTGTATTGTACACTTGAAAAATAGTGTGTTTTCTACTTTAAAAGTAAAAATAATTTTTTAAATTTATTAAATTATTGTTTTTGAAAATAATGTATTTTTCACCATCAAGTTGGTAGTTTAATTCATATAATATTTTAACTTTTTTAGATTTCCAACAGAATTTTCTAGAAATCGTGTACGGTACTCTTGAAAAATAGTTTGTTGTTTACATTAAAAGTAAAAATAAAATTTTAAAATTTATTAAATTATTTGATTTTTTCAAAACAATGTATTGTTCACCTTAAAGTTTCTAGCTTAATTTAAATAATTATTTTTATATTTTTAAAATTGCAACAATTTTTTTTAGAAATCATTTACAATACACTTGAAAAATAGGATATTTTTTACTTTAAAAATGAAAAAAAATATTTTAAGTTTTGATTTTTTTGAAAATAGTGTAATGTTAACCTTGAAGTTTCTAGCTTCATTTACATAATTTTTATATTTTTAAAATTGTCACAATTGTTTCTAGAAATCGTGTACTGCACACTTGAAAAATAGGGTGTTTTTTACTTTAAAAAATTTAAATTTATTAAATTATTTTGAAAACAATGTATTGTTCATCATAAAGTAATTTATATAATTTGTTATTTTTCAAGAATTCCAACAATTGTTTCTAGAATTTGTGTAGTACACATGAAAAATATGGTGTATTTTACTTTAAAAATGAAAATGAAATTTTTTAGATTTATTAAATTACTTGATTTTTTTGAAAAAATATATACCATGATGTTTCTAGCTTAATTTACATTATTTTACATATTTTTAAAATTGCAACATTGTTTCTACAAATCATGTATTGTACACTTGAAAAATAGTGTGTTGATTACTTTAAATGTAAAAATAAATTTTTAAAATTATTTAATTTTTGTGATAACAATTTTTTGTTCAACTTAAAGTTTTTAGCTTAATTTACTTAATTATTTTTATATTTATAAAATTGCAACAATTGTTTCTAGAAATCGTTTACAATATAATTGAAAAATAGGATTTTTTTTTACTTTAAAAATGAAAATGGATTTTTAAAATTTATAAAACTATTTGATTTTTTGAAAACAATTTATTCTTTATCTTGAAGTTTCAAGCTTAATTTACATATTTTTTTTATATTTTTAAAGCTGCCACAATTGTTTCGAGTAAATATATACTGTACACTTGAATAATAAGGTATTTTTTAATTTAAAAGTAACAAAAATAAATTTACTAAATAATTATATTTTTTTTGAAAAAAATGTATTTTTCACCATGAGGTTTGAAGTTTAATTTTTATATTTTTTTATTTTTATAGAATTACAACAATTGTTTCTAGAATTCGTGTACTATACACTTGAAAAATAAGGTGTTTTTTACTTTAAAAATGAAAGTGAATTTATAAAATTTATGAAATTACTTGATTTTTTTGAAAACAATATAATTTTCACCAAAAAATTTATAGATTAGTTTACATAATTTTTTATATTTTAAAATTGTAATAATTTTTTCTTAAAAACGTGTGATGTACACTTGAAAAATAGCGTGTTGTTTATTTTAAAAGTAAAAATAAAATTTTTAAATTTATTAAATTATTTGATTTTTTTGGGAAATAATGTATTGTTAACATTAAAGTTTCTAGCTTAATTTACATAATTGTTTTTATATTTTTAGAATTTCAACAATTGTTTTTAGAAATTGTTAACAATACACTTGAAAAATAGGGTGTTTTTTACTTTAAAAATGAAAATGAATTTTTATATTTATTAAATTATTTGATTTTTTTAAAACAATGTATTGTTCACCTTGAAGTTTTCAGCTTAATTTACATAATTTTTTATATTTTTAAAATTGCAACAATGGTTTCTAGAAATCGTGTATGTAAACTTGAAAAATATGGTGTTTTTTTACTTTAAACATGATAAATAATTTTTTAAATTTATGAAATTATTTGAATTTTTTTAAATCAATTTATTCTTCACCTTGAAATTTCTAGCTTAATATATTAAACTTTTTATATTTTTAAAATTGCCACAATTGTTTCTAGAAATTGCGTACTGTACACTTGAAAAATATGGTGTTTTTAACTTTAAGTTTAAAAATAAAATAAATTTATTAATTTGTTTGAATTTTATAAAACAATATATTGTTCACCATGAAGTTTGTAGTATAATTTATATAACTTTTTATTATTTTAGAATTCCAACAATTGTTTCTAAAATTCGTGTACTATATACACTTGAAAAATGGAGTGTTTTTTATTTTGAAAAGGAAATTGAATTATTTATTTTTATGAAATTACGTGATTTTTTTGAAAACAATATATTTTTCACCAAGAAGTTTATAGGTTAATTTAAATAATTTTTAATATTTTTAAAATTGCCAATATTATTTCTAGAAATCGTGTATTGTACACTTGAAAAATAGTGTGTTGTTTACCCTAAAAGTAAAAATTAAATTTTTAAATTTTATTAAATAATTTTATTTTTTTGAAAACAATGTATTGTTCACCTTAAAGTTTCTAGCTTAATTTACTTAATTGTATTTATAGTTTTAGAATTGCAACAAGTGTTTCAAGAAATCATTTACAAAAACTTGAAAAATTGGGTGTTTTTTACTTTAAAAATGAAAACAAATTTTTAAATTTAAGAAATTTTTTGATTATTTTGGAAACAATGTATTGTTCACCTTGAAGTTTCTAGTTTAATTTACATAATTTTTAATATTTATAAAATTGCCACAATTGTTTCCAGAAATCGTATTCTGTAAACTTGAAAAATAGGGTGATTTTACTTTAAAAATGAAAACAAACTCATTAAATTTATTAAATTATTTTATTTTTTTTAAAAATGTATTGTTCACCTTAATGTTTAAATCTTAATTTACCAAATTTTTTATAATTTTAAAATTGCCACAATGATTTCTAGAAATCGTGTACAATATATTTGAAAAATACGGTGTTTTTTACTTTAAAAATGAAAACAATTTTTTTATATTTATTAAATTATTTAATTTTTTCAAAAACAATGTATTGTTCACCTTGAAGTTTCTAGCTGAATTTACATAATTTTTTATATTTTTAAAATTGCCACAATCGTTTCTAGAAATCGTGTAAGGTACATAAGGGTGTTCAAAACTGAACCAAACTGTTCTAAACCGATCAAACCGGACCAAAAAACTGATAACCGAAAAAACAAAAAAAATGGAAAAACCGAATTTTTTGATTTGTTCGGTTCGGTTTTCGGTTCTACTAAAAAAACCGAACCAAACCAAATATATTATTATATTAATATAATATTAATATTGAAATTACTTAATACTCCCTGCATTCTGAAATATTATTTACCTTAGGAGATTTCACATAGATTAAGAAGAACCATTAATTTCTATAGAATCTAACAAAAAGTACACATGTAAACTAAATTTATCATTGACTTTGAGGTTTACCCAATAGCTATTGGGCATAAAAATAATAAAAATAAAAATAGTTAATAAATATAGCATTGGTAATGTAAAAGTGACAAATTTTTTGGAACAAATATTTTTGGCTAAAGTGACTAATATTTCAGAATGGAGGGAGTAATCATTAACCGTAAGTGAAAGAACCCTAACCACTTTGTTTGCATGATTTAGCTATTTGCCTACGTTAATTATTAGTGATGACATTACTTATTTACTTGTAATTATAATTTGTAAAAAAAATATTAAAACCGAAAACCGAACCAATCCAAACCGAATTTAATCAGATTGGTTTGGTTCGGATTGCCTCATGGAAACCAACCAAACCAAACCAAACCGAACAAGAATAAATTGATCAGTTCAGATGATGACCCCCCCTAAAACCGAACCAAACCGAACCGTGAACACCCCTAATTGTACACTTGAAAAATAGGGTGTTTCTTAGTTTAACAATGAAAATAATGTATTGTTCACCTTGAAGTTTCTAGCTTAATTTATATAATATTTTATATTTTTAAAATTGCCATAATTGTTTGTAGAATCGTGTACTATACATTTTAAAAATAGGGTGTTTTTTACTTTAAAAATGAAAACGCATTTTTTATATTTATTAAATTATTTGATTTTTTAAAATACAATATATTGTTCACCTTGAATTTTCTATCTTAATTTACATAATTGTTTATATTTTTAGAATTGCAACAATTGTTTTTAGAAACCGTTTACTATAAAATACGGTATTTTTTACTTTAAAAATGAAAACAAATTATTTAAATTTATAAAATTATTTTTATTTTTTAAAACAATGTATTGTTCACCAAGAAGTTTCTAGCTTAATTTAATTAATTATTTAAAATTGCAACAATTGTTTCTAGAAAACGTGTAGTTTAATTTATATAATATTTTATATTTTTAGAATTTGAACAATTGTTTCTAGAAATCGTCTACTGTATAATTGAAAAGTAGTGTGTTGTTTACTTTAAAAGTAAAAATAAAATTCTTAAATTTATTAAATTATTTGATTTGTTTTAAAATAATGTATTGTTCACCTTAAAGTTTCTAGCTTAATTTACCTAATTGATTTTATATTTTTAGAAATGCAACAATTGTTTCTAGAAATCATGTACATTACACTTGAAAAATAGGGTGTTTTTCACTTTATAAATGAATACTGATTTTTTAAATTTATTAAATTATTTGATGTTTTTTAAAATAATGTATTTCTCACCATGAAGTGTCAAGCTTAATTTACTTTTTTTTATAATTTTAAAACTGCCACAATTGTTTCATGAAATCGTGTACAATATACTTGAAAAATAAGGTGTTTTTTACTTTAAAAATGAAAACGAATTTTTCAAATTTATGAAATTATTTATTATTTTAAAAACAAAGTATTGTTCACCATGAAGTTTCTAGCTTAATTTATTTAATTTTTTATGTTTTTAAAATTGCAACAAGTGCTTCTAAAAATCGAGTACTGTACACTTAAAAAATAGTGTGTTTTCTACTTTAAAAGTAAAACTAAGTTTTTTAAATTTATTAAACTACTTGTTTTTTTTAAAACAATGTATTGTTCACCATGAAGTTTTTAGTTTAATTTATTTAATTTTTTTTGATTTCCAAAAATTGTTTCTATAATTTTGTGTATTATACACTTGAAAAATAGGGTATTGTTTACTTTAAAACTAAAACCACATTTTTATATTTATTGAATTATTTGATTTTTTATAAACCAATATATTGTTCACCTTGAAGTTTCTTGCTTAATTTACATAATTATTTTATATTTTTAGAATAGCAACAATTGTTTCTAGAAATCGTTTACAATACACTTGAAAAATATGAGGTTTTTAACTTTAAAAATCAAAATGGAATATTTAAATTTATGTATTTATTTGAATTTTTGAAAACAACGTATTGTTTACCTTGAAGTTTCTAGCTTAATTTACATCATTTTTTTATTTTTAAAATTGCCACAATTGTTTCTAGAAATCGTGTACTGTACACTTGAAAAAAAGTTTTAAAACAAAATTTTTAAATTTATTAATTATTTCATATTTTGGAAAACAATGCATTGTTTACCTTGAAGTTTGTAAACTAATTTACCTAATTTTTTACTATTTTTAAAAATGCAACAATTGTTTCTAGAATTTGTGTACTATATACATTTGAAAAATAGGGTGTTTTTTACTTTAAATATGAAACCTCATTTTTTAAATTTATTAAATTATCTGTTTTTTTTAAAAAAAACAATGAATTTTTCACCTTAAATTTTCTAGATTATATTACATAATTTTTTATATTTTTAGAATGGAAACAATTGTTTCTAGAAATTGTTTCCAATACACTTGAAAAATAAGGTGTTTCTTACTTTAAAAATGAAAAAAGAATTAAATAAATTTATTAAATTACTTATTATTTTAGAAACAATGTATTGTCCACCATGAAGTATCTAGCTTAATTTACTTAATTTTTTATGTTTTTAAAATTGCAACAATTGTTTCTAGAAATCGTGTATTGTACACTTGAAAAATAATGTGTTTTCTACTTTAAAAGTAAAAATAAATTTTTAAAATTTTTTAAATTATTTAATTTTTTGAAAACAATGTATTGTTCATCATGAAGTTTTTAGTTTAATTAATTTATTTATTTATTTTGAGTTCCAACAATTGTTTCTAGAATTCGTGTACTATACACTTGAAAAATATGGTGTTTTTTAATTTAAAAATGAAACCGCTTTGTTAAATTTATTAAATTATTTAATTTTATTTGAATAAAATTTATTTTTCACCTTAATGTTTGTAGCTTAACTTACCTAATTTTTTATATTTTTAGAATTGCAAAAATTGTTTGTAGAAATCATGTGCAATAGTCTTGAAAAATAGGGTGTTTTCACTTTATAAATGAAAATGAATTTTTTAAATTTATTAAATTATTTGATTTTTTGAAAACAATTTATTGTTCACCATGAAGTTTCGAGCTTAATTTACCTAATTTTTTTATAATTTTAAAATTGCCACAATTGTTTCAAGAAATCGTGTACAATATACTTGAAAAATAGGGTATTTTTTAATTTGAAAAATGAAAAGGAATTTTTTAAAATTATAAAATTATTTTATTTTTTGAAAACAATGTATTGTTCACCATGAAGTTTCTATCTTAATTTAAATAATTTTTATATTTTTAAAATTGCAACAATTATTTCTAGAAACTGTGTACTATACACTTAAAAAATAGGTTTTTTTTTTCACTTTAAAACTGAAAATAATTTTTTTAAAAATTTATTAAATTATTTGAGTTTTTTGAAAACAATGTATTGTTCACCTTGAAGTTTGTAGCTTAATTTACCTAATTTGTTTTATTAGAATTGCCACAATTGTTTCTAGAAATCGTGTACAATGGACTTGAAAAATAGGGTGTTTTTTACTTTAAATATGTAACCACATTTTCAAAATTTATAAATTATTTGATTTTTTTAAAACAATGTATTGTTCACCATGAAGTATCAAGCTTAATTTACCTAATTTTTTTATAATTTTATAATTGCGACAATTGTTTCTAAAAATCGTGTATAATATTCTTGAAAAATTTGGTGTTTTTACTTTAAAAATGAAAATAAATTTTTAAATTTATGAAATTGTTTAACTTTTTTTAAAACAATGTATTGTTCACCATAAAGTTTCTAGCTTAATTTACATAGGATCTTTTTATACACTAGAAAAATAGGATCTTTTTTACTTTAAAAATGAAACTGCAATTTTTATATTGGTAACATCCCATAAATTCACAAGTAGGAATTGGTGGTTCTTTAGAAGAAATTTGGGAATTTAGGGATTGTATGGCAATTCTATAAATAAAAGGGAAAGGACTAAGGAGCAAATTTTAAAAAGTTTGAAGGGAGGACCAACTAGAAAAACTTAAGAGGATGTTAAGAATTTGACAAAAACCCCATCCCCCTCTCCTTTCTCTCCCACGCCCTCTCACTCTTCTCCCTACACTCAAACTCATCTTCTTTCTCTTAACTTTGCTCTCCTAGGGTTTGGCTTTCAATCCCAAATCAACGTGATTCCTCCATCAATCTTGCCCATTAGAGCTTGGAGAAGCCATTTGTGAGCTTGGAGAAGCTATAGGAGCACCTAGGTAAGACATGCATTTCCTTTCTCCCTCACTCTTGGTCAATCCCCATTTGGTAAATGATTTTTCCAATTCCATTTCTAACATGCAAGCTCGTAAATGAGTCCCTATGGGTACTAATAGCTTGCATTTGTGGACATTAGGACTCAACAAGTCATTTGGGGAAGTTAGGGTTCTTGGGTACACTTGAAGGAGACAAAGGGGTTTTGGAGCTCAAGTTGAAAGGTAACCCCACAAGACCCCAAATTAGACTAATTAGAGAATAGAAATTTTATGAGGTTTGGTTTATTGTGAAAAATGTGATAGAAATAGGTCTAGACTTGCTAAAGTGGTTGATTGGGTTTTGGCACATGTGTCTTGATTTTGACCTATGGTGAATTATATATATATGTTTGAACTTGTAAATTAGATGATTTGATTTTGATGCATGTGGCTTGGTTTGGAAATATTGAAGAAATGTATGTTAATATGTGATTTTTGCTTAATATGGGTATGTAAGGATATCATGGTGTGGGTGAGTGTTCTTGAATGGCTTGATGTTTTGTTGATGGTTTGAGTGATTTGAATAGCTTGATGTTATGTTGATGGTTTGAGTCCTTGGAATATGCATGATTTAGTATGAAAATAGGATTTTGGGTTCATGGATTGATTGTAGAAGTAAACTTGGGTCAAGGATTAAAGTTTGGTGTTGAAAAAGGCCAACTTATGTAGAAAATCACGAAATATGGACCTTTTCGTGGCGCCTAGGCGCCTGAACAGCTGAAATTGGCAGTTTTGCACCTAGTCGCAGCTAGAGCCGGCAAAATGGGCCTGGCCGTTAGGGCCTACCCGAATAGGCCGACAAAATGGGAGGGTTTGGGTATTGAAAATGCAAGCCCAAATAAAGCCGGTCATTTTTAGCCCGGACCGCAAAAGCCTGTTAAAATCGGGCTTAGGCTCAAAAAACCCGTCGAGTTAGGGCTACCCACCCATTTTGTTTTTTGAAAATTGTATTAGTGCAAGTACCGTACAAAATAAAAAAAAAAAGATAATAGCTGTCTAGCCCAAATTTGATGGCCCACTATCACTATGATGAAAATAAAATGCTTAAATCATTAAAAAAACAATTAAGTTGTATAGAAACTTAGACATTAGACAATTTTTCAATGTCTTATTCTCAAAGCAGTATTGGTTTATCAAATATTAGTGAATATTAAATATGGCATGAAGTTGACGTAAAGTAAAGAAAAGAAAATTTATATAAAAAAATGAAACAAGACTATATTCTGTAAGGAACGATTGTTAGTTTTTTTAATCATAACAAATATGGGCTACCCGCATAGGGCCAGACCAGACTTTTAGAATGAGAGACCGAATAGAGTTGGGTGTTTTAAGCCCGGACCGCAAAAGCCCGCCATCCGAATGGACGGGCCTGAATAGGGCCGGGTAGCCCATTTTGACAACTCTAGTCGCAGCGCCCAGGCACCAGGATGGGCGCCCGGGCGACAGTGGTATGGACCTTCTTGACCTATTTTTGTTTCTAAAATTCCTTGTAAGCCTATTTAACTTAGTTTTATGGTAGGAATGTAAGGAAATAGGCTTATATGACTTTTTAAACTGCATTAGAGTTATGAAATGAAATGACAAGTCCTTTGATGTTGAATTGTGGAAATGTCATGTGATGAATGTTGGATGAAAATGCATGATAACTTGTGAAATGAAATTAAATAATAAGATAAGCTTTCCCCCTTCAACGGATGTTGAGTAAGTGGGTTGAGTTCCACCGGTTACATAATGGGTAAGCGGACAAGCATGAAAAGATTAAGAATGTAGGGTCTCCCAATGAACGAGGTAAGATGACCTGAACTAGTAGGGTTGCTCGATGACCGGGAAGATGGTCCGAAAGAAAGGACTATCATGATGAATGGGGTAAGATAGTCCTAGGCTATCCCAGTGATTGGGGTAAGATAGCCCGACAATATGATCATGGTAGGGACGCTTGCCGTGGTCCCATGATTGAGCTCAAACGTGCGTTGCTGCCGTGCGCCTAGGGAGGAGTCTTGTGCACGGGGCTCCCGTAAAAGACTAAAGAAAAGAAATGAAACAAGTATGATAATGAAATATCATGGCAAGTATACATTTATACTTGTCATTGCATGCATTGTGTTTGAATATGTTGCATTGGATTGATTGTGTGATAGGAATCAAAAGGGTGTTTTTCAGTTAAACTGGCTGTAATATGGTATAAAAGTATTTTCAAAATGCCGGGAGTTATCCAGTTATATGTTTACATAGAGCTGACGATTACCATATTGCAGGGGACTCGGAAGATAGAGACTTTAGCGCTTGAAGACTCATTTCTTTAGACATTCTAGTAATTTGGATATTTTGATGTATTTTAGGTGGCCAATCCTTCTTTGTAGTACGTTAGATGGCTACCGTTAGTGGACATATCATCTCTAGATTGTACTAATGACCTATTACTATGAACTTATGTATTTTGATTGGACATATGATAGTCCATTAAACTAAGCATTATGTAACTCATGTATGTGAACAATTTAGGATGATGGATATTACTTAAATGCTTTTAAAAAAATAAATAAATATAAATTTAGCCTAAAAATCCATTAGGTGTTACAATATTTATTAAATTATTTGATTTTTTAAAAACAATGTAATGTTCACCTTGAATTTTCTAGCTTAATTTACATAATTTTTTTTTATATTTTTAGAAATGCAACAATTGTTTCTAGAAATTGTTTACACTACACTTGAAAAATAGGGTGTTTTCTACTTTGAAAATGAAAATGAATTTTTTCAATTTATGAAATTATTTGATTTTATATAAAACAATGTATTGTTCACCTTAAAGTTTATCGCTTAATTTACATAATTTTTTATATTTTTAAAAAGGCCACAATTGTTTCTAGAAATCGAGTATTGTACACTTGAAAAATAGAGTGTGTTTTACTTTTAAAAACAAAAACAAAATTTTTAAATTTATTAAATTATTTAAATTTTTTGAAAACAATGTATTGTTCACATTGAAGTTTGTAAACTAATTTACCTATTTTTTTATTATTTTTAGAATTGTAACAGTTGTTTCTAGAATTCATGTACTATACAATTGAAAAATTGGGCGTTTTTTACTTTAAGAATGAAACCATATTTTTAATATGTATTAAATTATTAAATTTTTTAAAAACAATGTATTGTTCACCTTGAATTTTCTAACTTAATTTACATTATTTTTTATATTTTTAGAATTGCAACAATTGTTTCTAGAAATCGTTTACAATACACTTGAAAAATAGGATGTTTTATACTTTAAAAATGAAAATAAATTATTTAAATTTATGAAATTATTTTATTTTTTGAAAACAATGTATTCTTCATAAATAAGTTTGTAGCTTAATTTACTTAATTTTTATGTTTTTAAAATTGCAACAATTGTTTCTATAAATTGTGTATTGTACACTTGAAAAATAGTGTGTTTTCTACTTTAAAAGTAAAAAAAAAAATATATTAAATAATTTGATTTTTTTTTAAATAATGTATTTTTTACCATAAAGTTTGTAGTTTAATTTATTTATTTATATATTTATTTTGAGTTCCAACAATTGTTTCTAGAATTCGTGTACTATACACTTGAAAAATATGGTGTTTTTTACTTTAAAAATGAAACCGCATTTTTTAAACTTATTAAATTATTTAATTTTTATGAATAAAATGTTTTGTTCACCTTGAATTTTGTAGTTCGGCTTACCTAATTTTTATATTTTTAGAATTGCAACAATTGTTTCTAGAAACCCTGTACAATACACTTGAAAAATAGGGTGTTTTTTTACTTTTAAAATGAAAATGAGATATTTAAATTTATGAAATTATTTTAATTTTTTGGAAACAATGCATTGTTCACCATAAAGTATCAAGCTTAATTTACCTAATTTTTTATAATTTAAAAATTACCACAATTGTTTCTAGAAATCGTGTACAATACATTTGAAAAATATGGTGTTTTTTACTTTAAAAATGAAAACGAATTTTTTAAATTAATAAGATTATTTGATTTTTTTGAAGACAATATATTGTTCACCATGAAGTTTCTAGCTTAACTTACCTAATTTTTTATAGTTTTAGAATTGCAACAATTGTTTCTAAAAATAATGTACAATACACTTGAAAAAAAAGGTGTTTTCAAAATGAATTTTTTACATTTATTAAATCATGTAAAAAATCATTTTCACCTAGAATTTTCTTTCTTAATTTACATAATTTTTTTTTTAAATTTTAAAAATTGTTTCTAAAAATCATGTCCTATATAGTAGAAAAATTGGATCTTTTTTACTTTAAAAATGAAACAATAATTTTTATTTTTATTAAATTATTTGATTTTTTGAAAGAATATATTGTTCACCTTAAAGTTTCTTGCTTAATTTACATAATTGTTTTTATATTTTTAGAATTGCAACAATTGTTTCTAGAAATCATTTACAATACACTTGAAAATTAGAGTGTTTTTAACTTTAAAAATGAAAACAAATTTTTTAAATTTATGAAATTATTTAAATTCTTTTATAAACAATATATTATTCACCATGAAGTTTCTAGCTTAATTTACATATTTTTTATATTTTTTAAATTGCAACAATTATTTCTAAAAATCATGTACTTTACACTAGAAATGGTGTTTTTTACTTTAAAAATGAAAACGAATTTTTTAAATTTATGGAACTATTTTATTTTTTAAAAAACAATGTATTATTCACCATGAATTTTCTAGCTTAATTTACATAATTTTATATATTTTTAAAATTGCAAAAATTGTTTCAAGAAATCGTGTACTATACACTTGAAAAATATGGTGTTTTTCATTTTAAAACTGAAAATGAATTTTCAAATTTTTTAAATTATTTAATTTTTTTAAAACAATGTATTGTTCACCATGAAGTTTCTAGCTTAATTTACATAATTTTTTATATTTTAAAATTTCCACAATTGTTGCTAGAAATCGTGTACTATACATTTGAAAAATACAGTGTTTTCTACTTTAAAAATGAAAACGAATATTTTAATTTTTTAAATTATATGATTTGTTTGAAAATAATGTATTTTGTACCTTAAAGTTTCTAGGTTAATTTTCCATATTTTTTATATTTTTAGAATTGCAACAATTGTTCCTAGAAATTATGTACAATACACGTGAAAAATATTGTGTTTTTACTTAAAAATTAAATCAGGTATTTGAAATTTATCAAATTAGTTTTTTTTAAAACAATGTATTGTTGACAATGAATTTTATAGCTTAAATTATAGAATTTTTTATGTTTTAAAAATTGCAACAATTGTTTCTAGAAATCGTGTACTATACACTTGAAAAGTAGGGTGTTTTCTACTTTAAAAATAAAACCAATTTTTAAATTTATTAAATTATTGGATTTTTTTTCAAACAATGTATTGATCACTTTGAACATTCTAGCTTAATTTATATAATTTTATATATTTTTTAAAAATGCAACAATAGTTTCGTGAAAAATATGGTGTTTTGCACTTTAAAACTAAAAAAAAAAATTTAATTTATTAAAGTATTTTATTTTTTTGAAAACAATGTATTGTTCACCTTGAATTTTGTAGCTTAATTTATCTAATTTTTTTTCTAACATTGTAACAATTGTTTCTAGAATTCGTATACTATACATTTGAAATATTTATGGACGTATGCATGCCATGATCTTTCATTAACATACGCATATTTTAAATTTATTAAATTATTTTAATTTTTTTAAAATCAATGTAATGTTTACCATGAATTTTTTAGCTTAATTTACACAATTTTTTATATTTTTAGAATTGCAACATGTGTTTGTAGAAATCGTGTATTATAGACTTGAAATATAGGGTGTTTTTTACTTTAAAAATGAAAACGCATATTTTAAATTTATTAAATTATTTTATTTTTTTGACAACAATATATAGTTCACCATGAAGTTTCTAGCTTAATTTAAACTATTTTTATATTTTTAAAATTGAAACATTTGTTTCTAGAAATCGTGTACTATAGACTTTAAATATAGGGTGTTCTATACTTAAAAAATGAAAACGCATATTTTAAACTTATTCAATTATTTGATTTTTTTGACAACAATTTATTTTTAACCATGAAGTTTCTAGCTTAATTCACACTGTTTTTTTATAGTTTTAAAATATCAACATTTATTACTAGAAATCGTGTACAATACACTTGAAAAATAGTGTGTTTTTTAAATCAATGTAATGTTTACATGAATTTTCTAGCTTAATTTACACTATTTTATTATATTTTTATAATTGCAACATTTGTTTGTAGAAATCGTGTACTATAGACTTGAAATATAGGGTGTTTTTTACTTTAAAAACGAAAATGCATATTTTTAATTTATTAAATTATTTAATTTATTTAAAATCAATTTATTATTTACCATGAAGTTTCTAGCTTAATTTACATAATTTTTTATATTTTTAAAATTGCAACATTATTTTGTAGAAATCGTGTATTATAAACTTGAAATATAGGGCGTTTTTTACTTTCAAAATGAAAACGCATATTTTAAAATTATGTATTGTTTACCATGAAGTTTCTAGCTTAATTTACACAGTTTTTTATATTTTTAAAATTGCAACATTTGTTTCTTGAAATCGTGTACTATACACTTGAAAAATAATGTGTTTTTAACTAAAAAAATTAAAACGCATATTTTAAATTTATTAAATTATTTGATTTTTTGACAACAATTTATAGTTTACCATGAAGTTTCTAGCTTACTTTACACAGTTTTTTATATTTTTAAAATTGAAACAATTGTTTGTAGAAATCGTGTACTATACACTTGAAACATAAGGTGTTTTTTACTTTAAAAATGAAAACGCATATTTTAAATTTATTCAATTATTTGATTTTTTTGACAACAATGTATTTTTCACCATGAAGTTTTTTTGTTTAATTTACACTATTTTTTTATATTTTTAAAATATCAACATTTGTTTCTAGAAATCGTGTACTATACACTTGAAAAAAGGGTGTTTTTGACAAAAAAAATAAAAACGCATATTTAAAATTTATTAAATTATTTAATTTTTTTTGAAATCAATGTATTGTTTACGATGAAGTTTATAGCTTAACTTACACTTTTTTTTCATATTTTTAAAATATCAACATTTGTTTCTAGAAATCGTGTAGTATACACTTGAAACGTAGGGTGTTTTTCACTAAAAATTCAAACGCATATTTTAAATTTATTAAATTATTTAACTTGTTTTGAAATAAATGTATTGTTTACCATGAAGTTTTTAACTTAATTTAGACAATTATTTATAGTTTTAAAATTTCAATTTTTGTTTGTAGAAATCGTGTACTATAGACTTGAAATATAGGGTGTTGTTTACTTTAAAATTGAAAACGCATATTTTAAATTTATTACATTATATGGTTTTTTAAAAACAATGTATTGTTCACCATGAATTTTCTAGCTTAATTTACACTATTTTTTTATATTTTTAAAATTGCAACATTTGTTTGTAGAAATCGTGTACTATAGACTTGAAATATATGGTGTTTTTTACTTTAAAAATGAAAATGCATATTTTTAATTTATTAAATTATTTAAATTTTTTAAATCAATTTATTGTTTACCATGAAGTTTATAGCATAATTTACATAATTTTTTATATTTTTAAAATTGCAACATTATTTTGTAGAAATCGTGTACTGTAGACTTGTAATATAGGGTGTTTTTTACTTTAAAAATAAAAACGCATATTTTAAATTTATTAAATTATTTGATTTTTTTGACAACAATGTATAGTTTACCATGAAGTTTTTAGCTTAATTTACACAAATTTTTATATTTTTAAAATTGAAACATTTATTTGTAGAAATCATGTACTGTAGGATTGAAATATACGGTGTTTTTTACTTTAAAAATGAAAATGCATATTTAAAAATTATTAAATTATTTAATTTTTTTTGAAATCAATGTATTGTTAAACATGAAGTTTCTAGTTTAATTTACACAATTTTTTATATTTTTTAAATTGCAAAAATTGTTTGTAGAAATCGTGTAGTATATAGACTTGAAATATATGGTGTTTTTTACTTTAAAAATGAAAATGCATAATTTATTAAATTATTTGATTTTTTTGATTACAATATAATGTTCACCTTGAAGTTTCTAGCTTAATTTACATAAATTTTATATTTTTAAAATTGCAACATTTGTTTGTAGAATTCGTGTACTATAGGCATGAAATATAGGGTGTTTTTTACTTTAAAAATGAAAAACACATATTTTAAATTTATTAAATTATTTGATTTTTTTTTTCAACAAAGTATTATTCACCATGAAGTTTCTAGCTTAATTGATACTATTTTTTTATATTTTTAAAATATCAACATTTGTTTCTAGAAATCGTGTATTATACACTTGAAAAATAATGTGTTTTTTACTAAAAAAAATGAAAATGCATATTTTTAATTTATTAAATTATTTATTTTTTTAACAACAATGTATTATTTACCATAAAGTTTCTAGCATAATTTGAAAAATTGTTTATATTTTTAAAATTGCAACATTTGTTTGTAGAAATCGTGTACTATAGACTTGAAATATAGGGTGTTTTTTACTTTAAAAATGAAAATGCATATTTTAAATTTATTAAATTATTTGATTTTTTTGACAACAATGTATTTTTAATCATGAAGTTTCTAGCTTAATTTACACTATTTTTTATATTTTTAAAATATCAACATTTGTTTCTAGAAATCGTGTACTATTCACTTGAAAAAAATGGTGTTTTTTACAAAAAAAATGAAAACGCATATTTAAAAATTATTAAATTATTTTTTTTAAATCATTGTATTGTTTACCATGAAGTTTCTAGCGTAATTTACATAATTTTTTATATTTTTAAAATTACAACATTTATTTGTAGAAATCGTGTACTATAGACTTAAAATGTAGGGTGTGTTATTTTTTTGTCAACAATGTATTGTTCACCATGAAGTTTCTAGCTTAATTTACACTATTTTTTTATATTTTTAAAATATCAACATTTGTTTATAAAAATCGTGTACTATACACTTTAAAAATAGTGTGTTTTTAACTAGAAAAATGAAAACGCATATTTTTAATTTGTTAAATTATTTGATTTTTTTAACAACAATTTATTGTTAATATGAAGTTTCTAGCTTATCTTGCAATATTTTTTATATTTTTAAAATTGCAACATTTGTTTGTAGAAATCGTGTATTATAGACTTGAAATATAGGGTGTTTTTTACTTTAAAAATAAAAACGTATATTTTTAAATTTATTAAATTATTTGATTTTTTTGACAACAATGTATTTTTCATCATGAAGTTTCTTGCTTAATTTACACTATGTTTTCATATTTTTAAAATATCAACATTTGCTTCTAGTAATCGTGTACTATACACTTGAAAAAAAGGGTGTTTTTTACTAAAAAAATTAAAACACATATTTTAAATTTTTAAATTATTTAATTTTTTTTGAAATCAATGTATTATTTACCATGAAGTTTCTAGCTTGATTTACACAATTTTTTATATTTTTATGATTGCAACATTTGTTTGTAGAAATCGTGTACTATAGACTTGAAACATAAGGTGTTTTTTACTTTAAAAATGAAAACGCATATTTGAAATTTATTAAATTATTTGATTTTGTTGACAACAATGTATTGTTCACTATGAAGTTTCTAGCTTAACTTATATAATTTTTTATAATTTTAAAATTGCAACATTTGTTTTTAGAAATCGTGTACTATAGACTTGAAATATAGGGTGTTTTTTACTTTAAAAATAAAAACGTATATATTAAATTTATTAAATTATTTGATTTTTTTGACAAAAATGTATTTTTCATCATGAAGTTTCTAGTTTAATTTACACTATGTTTTTATATTTTTAAAATATCAACATTTGTTTCTAGAAATCGTGTACTATACACTTGAAAAAAAGGGTGTTTTTTACTAAAAAAAATTAAAACACATATTTAAAATTTCTTTAAATTATTTAATTTTTTTTGAAATCAATGTATTGTTTACCATGAAGTTTCTAGCTTAATTTACACAATTTTTTATATTTTTATGATTGCAATATTTGTTTGTAGAAATCGTGTACTATAGACTTGAAATATAAGGTGTTTTTTACTTTAAAAATGAAAACGCATATTTGAAATTTATTAAATTATTTGATTTTTTTGACAACAATGTATTGTTCACCATGAAGTTTCTAGCTTAACTTATATAATTTTTTTATATTTTTTAAATTGCAACATTTGTTTTTAGAAATCGTGTACTATATACTTGAAATATAGGGTGTTTTTACTTTAAAATTAAAAACGCATATTTTAAATTTATTAAATTATTTGATTTTTGTAACATCCCAATTAATTAAATGGTACATGCTTTGATTGAGTACTAAGTATTAGGAAATTGGGTTAAAATAGAATAAAAATAAAAGGGGTACCTACTTGCAATATTTTAAAAATTTGCTAAATAGCCCCTCCCACTTAATTTAGTAGGGAACCACTAGAGAGGAATTTCATTTTCCCCCTTCTTCCCTAACATTCGCCAACTCACTCTCCCTCTCTCTAACATCTCAAATTCTCCTCCTTCTCTCTAGAAACCTTCCACCCACCTTCTCCATTTATGGCCTTGCATGTGGGAATTTTGGAGTTCTTAGGCTTAATCTTCAATTGAATTTTAAGTATTGGTAAGAAATTCCTCTTCAACTCTTCCAATTCATGGTTTCTTTCTCCTCTACTCATTTGGGTGTGTGATCAATACTACTTAGGAACACCAATGGAACCCAAGGAGCACTAAAGGAAAGGGAAAAGAGGTGTTGGATTTGAGTTCTAATCCTTAGAGGAGAACTTCAAGAGCAAGGGCAAGAGGAGTTTTGAAAGGTAACCCCAAAACCCCAATAGTATAGCTAGTTGGAAATTGTGCATGGTAGGATGAATTGTGTGATGCAAATTGTGATTTTGGTTTGAAATCATGTAAATTGTCTTGATGATTGATGAAATTGGTTGTTTTGTTGCTATGTTAGTATGTTGCTTGTAATTGTGAGTGTAATGTTTGATGAAATGGTTCACATTGATGGGTTTATGGTTTTGGAAGTTGAATTGGATTAAAGGTTTAGGTTGGTTAGAAACAGAGCATGATTTTGAGGAAATTCTGAGTAGTAATGCCGTGACTTTGAATTGAAATTCGAACTATTTTTATTAAGAATTGGTCATCACGGTCTTCATTAGAGTTGTAGTCAATCCTCTTATCTTTCCAATTCTTTTGGTTTCACTTAATTTGGAGGTGACAACTCTAGTTATAACCCAATTACTGAGACAATATCAATTATGACGTATCTGTTTTGTTAAATGTGTTTCCCTATCAAAGATGGTTTTTTTGGAAATCAAATGTTTAGAACTGGGTTTTGTGGTCTTCATAAGAGTTGTAGACAATTCTCTTAGTTTTCCAACGCACTTGGGTTAACTCAATTTGGAGGTCTACAACTATATTTATGCCCAAAATACCAAGAGAATGCAGTTTTGATAAAAACTCGAATTTGGCTGTTAGTGACTGGCGCTCAAGCGCCAGAGCCCTGTACCATCCTGACCTGTTTTAGCTTTCAAATGCATTGAACCCTTCTATGGACATGTTCTAAGGTTGGAATAGATGGAATTAGGCCACAACGCTTTAGAGCCATGCAAAGAAACATGTGATTGTATGATGTTGAGTATGAATGATTGCCTTTTGTATGTGATGAATGATGTATATTTTTTAAATATGATTAGTCTATGATGAATATGGGAAACCAATGCAACATATGATCAACTCTCCTCTTATCAAGAGTATGGGTTAAGGTCTTGGTCTGAGGAAGAGATTGAGATTGATATTGCATTGGCTCAGACATTGTCATTCATGAACAAAATGGATTGTATATGCACCTTTGGGTGTTTGACCGGGCATGTTGAGGGTTCAAGGAGGGACGCTTCCTTGGACAACGGATGTAACATCCCCAAAAAAAATCACATTTTAGTCCCTGAGTATTTCATTTGCAATTAAAGAATTTAGGAGGAGCTTGGGTTCAATTTTTAAAGAATTTCCCCACACCACTTTGAGATCACCCACACACAATAACTCACTCCCTCTCTTTTCCCATTTCCCTTCAATCCCACGCCACCTCTCACTCTCCCCACTCTAACTCTTTTACTTTCCTCACTCTTCAATACAATTCATTCATTTCATAAGTCACCAAGAGAAGAAGGCAGCCTCACTTCCCTGTCCCTCTTATCATCAATCAGCCACCACCACCACCATTATATTTCTTTTGGATCTCCTAACTCTCCAAAGGTTGTTCCTCACCATCAAAGTTCCAAGAGATGCGTGTAAGTCTTCCCACTCCTTTCTTCCTCTCCTCTCATGGGTCCTTCACTATAAGCCACTAATTTTTGCTAGCTAATGTTCCTAATGGGTAAAATGGTGATGCATGTGGCTTCAAGCAACTCAAGTGGATCATATGGAACACATGCATGTAGGAATTTCAGATTTTTGAGTAATTGGGTTTCTCTTGGAGTTGAAGCAGCAGCTTGGCTCCTTGTTCCCATAAATTTCGTGCTCCCTCTCAGGTAAGTGGTGAATGACTCTTTGATTTAAGCTAGAAAAATTTGTGATAGGAAGCATGTTGGTCCAAATAGTGAAAGAAATCCCTGGTTCTGTTCTGATCTATCCCAAATTCGCGAGTTTGCATGTAAAATTAAGGTTCGTAGATGACCAAATTTGTCTTCATACTCTTGATGAAAGTTGTCGAAAATCTCGTTATCTTCAAATGGCTTTGATTTCACTCCATTTGGGTTCCTACAACGAAAGTTATGGCCCAAACACTGAGACAGTGTCAATGTTTATGAGCTAGGCTTGTTTAAATGTACCTTTCTGTTCGAGGAACCATTTTGACAATTAAAATTTTAGAACTAGGTTTTGATGTCATCATCAAAGTTGTAGGAAATCCTATTATCTTCCATATTATTCTTACTTCATGTCAATCTATTGTCCATAGCTCAAGATATACCCTGATTACCGGAGTAGTAACCAAGGTAGAATGATTTCAGGTCCAGAATTTGTAGTTCATCTTTATCTATAATTTTAACCTCCTAAACCTTTGATTCTGCCTTTGAATCATTCATAAAAGTTATATAGAATTGTATTACCTTCGAAATCACACTAGTTTCATGTCAATCCAGTAACCAAAACCCAATTTATGGTCAAAAGAATGAAGTAGATTCACAAATTCAGCATCTATCATATAGTCAACTTACAACTAGAAATTCACCCTCTAGATGTTGGATTTAGAACATGACTCCTTCATATGAATTGTAAATAAATGTTTTAGGTTTCATATCCAATTAGTTTCACCAACATATTGTATCTGAAACTCCAGATATGGCGAGTTAATGAAGCTATGTCAGGATTGGAAGCTTGGAATTTCAAGTTGAGGTAACCCCACTAAACCCCAAACTAGACTAATTAGGAAGTGGAAATGGTATGAGGTTTGATTCTGAGATATGGTGAAATGTGTGATAGAAATAGGTTTTGTGAAATTTGAGAATTTGGGTCTTGACTGAATTTGAAGTGTTTTGTGTTGCATGTTTGTGTGAATTGAAATTGTATGTGTTAATTGATGTATTGTTGATGTATGATGGATGAAATTGGTATTTGAAACCTTGCTTGGTGTTAAAAATTTCGTGTGCTTGGTCCTGAATATGAGCCATGTGAGTTTGTTGGAAAACAGGGTGAATTTTTTATGAAAATGTGAGTTTTCTGCAGTAACTTGGGTGTGAATTTCGAATACGTTTTCCTAAGATTTTTCCATTATGGTCTTCACAGGAGTTGTAGACAATCCTCTTAGCTTTCAAATACTTTTTGTTTCACTCAATTCGGAGGTCTACAACTCTAGTTGTGGCCAAATGACTGAGACAGGGTTTGTATTGAAATGTCTATTCTGTTAAGTGTACATCCCTGTTAAAGATGCCTATTTTTGACAATTAAAATTTTAGAACTGGGTTTTTAGGTATTCACAATAGTTGTAGATAATCCTCTTAGCTTTCAAATTATTTTTGTTTCACTCAATTTGTAGGTCTACAACTCAAGTTATGGCCAAAATACCAACAGAGCGCGTTGCAGAAAAAATGGTTCTGTGCTGAATTCGCGGCAGCGAATTTTTAGCTGCACTTTTTGTGTCAATTTCGTGGCGGCGAGATTTTTAGCGGCAACGAAAATGACTAGAATAAGACCCTTTGTTTTCCCTTCCAAAATGCAATATACACTTCAAGTAGCTTATTTCTAGGGTAATAATAATTAAATTAGGTTATAATATCTTCAAAAACCATAAAAAGATCATGAAAATGTATTGATGAATGTTGAATGAAAATGCATGATAACTTGTAAAATGAAATTAAATGATTATGGTAAGTATAATGTTATGAAATGGATGGCAAGTGCTTTAAGTAATGATTAATGAAAATTGTAATGTCATGAATGATGTATGATGAATGTTGAATGTAAATGATATGAGTTGAATGTGAAATGCATGATAATATTTGATGTGAAATGAAAATGAAATTTAAAGACAAGTTTAAGCTTTCCCCCTTCAACGGATGTTGAGTAAGTGGGTTGACTTCCACCGGGCAGACACCGGGTAAGCGGACAAACATGAAAAGATTGAGAATATAGGGTCTCCCAATGAACGGGGTAAGATGACCTGAACTAGTAGGGTTGCCCGGTGACCGGGAAGATAACCCGAAAGAAAGGACTATCCTAATGAACGGGTCAAAGTCTTGGGCTATTCCCAATGAACGGGGTCAAGATAGCCCGGCAGCCAATTTGATCACGGTAGGGATGTTTACCATGGTCCTAGTTTTGAGCTCAACCTCGCGTTACTGCCACACGCTAGGGGAAGTCTAGTGCACGAGGCTTCCATAAAAGACTCAAGAAAAGAAAAGAACTAAGTATGTTAATGAAAGATCATGGCATGCATACATCCATAATTGTCATAGCATGCATTATGTATGAGTTGTTGCATTGATTGTGGATTGAATTGTGTGTTAGGGATTAAATGGGGTGTTTTCCAGTTTGATTGACTGCGATATGGTATAAAAATATTTTCAAAATGCCGGGGGTTACTCAGTTATATGTTTACATATAACTGACGGTTACCATATCGCAAGTATCAAAAGATTATGAAGCGAAAGCCACAGATAAAACGACTTGTGGGCTTTTCTTAGGTATAGCCACACATGGTGAATCTAAGTCTCAAGTTCATATATTAATTTGTTCAACTGTATAGGAATCCGTATAAATTGAAAGGGTTGTAATTATTATTATTAATTGTTGTAAATTAGAATTTAGCTTCCGTTAGTGTTTTAAAAAAAAAAACGGACTCAAGAATTAAGGTGTTTCAATTATGACGAATCTTCCATTTTATTTTGTTAGACTCAGTTGAAAAAACTTAAGCCAAGTAGATTATGTATAACTATCACTATATGTGTAATATGTATAAGTTTATAGTTCCACGAACTAGAGTCACATAATATACAGACTACGCCTATGTACACTTACTTAAGATATGTGATTTCTATTAGTTATGACAGCTCAATAATTAGGGTGTTACAATTTTTTTGTCAACAATGTATTGTTCACCATGAATATTCTAGCTTAATTTACATTATTTTTTATATTTTTAAAATATCAACATTTATTTCTAGAAATCGTGTACTGTACACTTGAAAAATAGTGTGCTTTTTACAAAAAAAATGAAAATGCATATTTTTAATTTATTAAATTATTTGATTTTTTAACAACAATGTATTGTTTACCATAAAGTTTCTAGCTTAATTTGCACAATTTTTTATATTCTTAAAATTGCAACATTTGTTTGTAGAAATCGTGTACTATGACTTGAAATATAGGATGTTTTTAACTTTTAAAATAAAAACGCATTTTTTAAATTTATTAAATTATTTGATTTTTTTAACAACAATGTATTGATTACCATGAAGTTTCTAGCTTAATTTTCACAATTTTTATATTTTTCAAACTACAACATTTGTTTGTAGAAATCGTGTACTATAGACTTGAAATATAGGGTGTTTTTTACTTTAAAAATTAAAACGCATATTTTAAATTTATTAAATTATTTTATTTTTTTGACAACAATGTATTTTTCATCATGAAGTTTCTAGCTTAATTTACACTATTTTTTTATATTTTTAAAATATCAACATTTGTTTCTAGAAATCGTGTACAATACACTTGAAAAAAAGGGTGTTATTTACTAAAAAAATGAAAACGCATAATAAAATTTATTAAATTATTTAATTTTTTTTGAAATCAATGTATTGTTTACCATGAAGTTTCTAGCTTAATTTACACAATTTTTTATACTTTTAAAATTACAATATTTGTTTGTAGAAATCGTGTACTATAGACTTGAAATATAAGGTGTTTTTTACTTTAAAAATGAAAAAGTATATTTTTACTTTATTAAATTATTTGATTTTTTTGACAATAATGTATTGTTCACCATGAAGTTTCTTGCTTAATTTACACTTATCTTTTATATTTTTAAAATATCAACATTTGTTTATAGAAATCGTGTACTATACACTTGAAATATAGTGTGTTTTTTACTAAAAATTGAAAACGCATATTTAAAATTTATTAAATTATTCAATATTTTTTAAATCAATGTATTGTTTACCATGAAGTTTCTAGCTTAATTTACACAATTTTTATATTTTTAAAATTGCAACATTTGTTTATAGACTTGAAATATGGTGTTTTTTACTTTAAAAATGAAAATGCATATTTTAAATTTATTAAATTATTATATTTTTTTAACAACAATGAATTGTTTACCATGAAGTTTCTAGCTTAATTCTAGAAATCGTGTACTATACACTTTAAAAATAGTGTATTTTTTACTAAAAAATTTAAAACGCATATTTTTAATTTATTAAATTATTTGATTTTTTTAACAACAATGTATTTTTTACCATGAATTTTCTAGCTTAATTTACATAATTTTTAAGATTTTTAAAATTGCAACATTTGTTTGTAGAAATCGTGTACTATAGACTTGAAATATAGGGTGTTTTTTACTTTAAAAATGAAAGCACATATTTTAAATTTATTAAATTAATTGATTTTTTTACTACAGGGTATTGTACACCATGAGTATTCTAGCTTAATTTACACTATTTTTAAAATTTTTAAAATTGCAAAATTTGTTTGTAGAAATCGTGTACTATAGACTTCAAATATAGGGTGTTTTTACATTAAAAACTAAAACGCAAATTTTAAATTTATTAATTTTTCTTTTGAAATAAATATATTATTTACCATGAAGTTTCTAGCTGAATTTAAACAATTTTTTATATTTTTAAAATTGCAATATTTGTTTGTAGAAATCGTGTACTACACACTTGAAATATAGGGTGTTTTTTACTTTAAAATAAAATGCATATTTTAAATTTATTAAATTATTTAATTTTTTTAAATCAATGTATTGTTTATCATGAAGTTTCTAGCTTAATTTACATAATTTTTTATATTTTTATATTTGCAATATTTGTTTGTAGAAATCGTGTATTATATACTTGAAATATAGGGTGCTTTTTACTTTAAAAATCAAAACGCATATTTTAAATTTATTAAATTATTATATTTTTTTTACAACAATGTAATGTTAACAAAGAAGTTTATAGCTTAATTTACACTATTTTTTATATTTTTACTATACAAACATTTGTTTCTAGAAATTGTGTACTATACACTTGAAAAATAGTGTGTTTCTTACTAAAAAAAGAAAATGCATATTTTAAATTTATTAAATTATTTGATTTTTTAACAACAATGTATTGTTTACCATAAAGTTTCTAGCTTAATTTGCACAATTTTTTATATTTTTAAAATTGCAACATTTGTTTGTAGAAATCGTGTACTATAGACTTGAAATATAGGGTGTTTTTTACTTTAAAAATGAAATGCATAATTTAAATTTATTAAATTATTTGATTTTTTTGACAATAGTTTCTTGTTCACCATGAAGTTTCTAGCTTAACTTACGGTATTTTTTTATATTTTTAAAATATAAACATTTGTTTATAGAAATCGTGTAGTATAGACTTGAAAATAAAATGTGTTTTTTACTAAAAAAAATGAAAACGCATATTTTTAATTTATTAATTTATTTGATTTTATTTACAACAATGTATTGTTTACCTTGAAATTTCTAGTTTAATTTAAACAATTTTTATATTTTTAAAATTGCAACATTTGTTTGTAGAAATCGTGTACTATAGACTTGAAATATAGGGTGTTTTTTACTTTAAAAATGAAAATGCATAATTTAAATTTATTAAATTATTTAATTTTTTTGACAATAGTTTCTTGTTCACCATGAAGTATCTAGCTTAACTTACACTATTTTTTTATATTTTTAAAATATAAACATTTGTTTGTAGAAATCGTGTATATAGACTTAAAAAAAAGTGTGTTTTCTATTAAAAAAAATGAAAACGCATATTTTTAATTTATTAATTTATTTGATTTTATTTACAACAATTTATTGTTTACCTTGAAGTTTCTAGTTTAATTTAAATCATTTTTATATTTTTAAAATTGCAACATTTGTTTGTAGAAATTGTGTACTGAAATATAGGGTGTTTTTTACTTTAAAAATGAAAATGCATATTTTAAAATTATTCAATTATTTGATTTTTTTGACATCAATGTATTTATCACCAGGAAGTTTCTAGTTTAATTTACACAATTTTGTATATTTTTAAAATTTCAACATTTGTTTGTAGAAATCGTGTACTATAGACTTGAAATATTAGGTGTTTTTTATTTTAAAAATGAAAACGCATATTTTAAATTTATTCATATAATGTATTTTTTTGACAACAATTTATTTCAAGCTTAATCTACACTATTTTTTTATATTTTAAAATATTAACATTTGTATGTTGATATCGTATACTATACACTTGAAAAATAGTGTGTTTTTTACTAAAAAATGAAAACACCTATTTTAAATTTATTAAATTATTTAAAATTTTTTGAAATCAATGTATTGTTACCATGAAGTTTCTAGCTTAATTGAGACAATTTTTTATATTTTTAAATTTCAACATTTGTTTGTAGAAATCGTGTACTCTAGACTTGAAATATAGGGTGTTTTTTACTTTAAAAACGAAAACGCATATTTTAAATTTATTAAATTATTTGATTTTTTGACAAAAATATATTGTTCACCATGAAGATTCAAGCTTAAATTATACTTATTTTTTATATTTTTAAAATATCAACATTTGTTTCTAGAAATCGTGTACTATACACTTGAAATATAGTGTGTTTTTTACTAAAAAAATGAAAACGCATATTTAAATTAAATCAATTATTTGATTTTTTACAAAAATTGATAGTTTACCATGAATTTTCTAGCTTAATTTAAACAATTTTTTATATTTTTAAAATTTTAACATTTGTTTGTAAAATCGTGTACTATAGACTTGAAATATAGGGTGTGTTTTACTTTAAAAATGAAAATGCATATATTAAATTTATTCAATTTTTTGATTTCTTTGACTACAATGTATTTTTCACTATGAAGTTTCTAGCTTAATTTGCAGTATTTTTTTATATTTTTAAAATATCAACATTTTTTTCTAGAAATCATGTACTATACACTTGAAAAATAGTATCTTAACCATGAAGTTTCTTGTTTAATTTACACAATTTTTTATATTTTTAAAATTGCAACATTTGTTTCTTAGAAATCGTGTACTATAGACTTGAAATATATGGTGTTTTTTACTTCAAAAATGAAAACGCATATTTTAAATTTATTAAATTATTTGATTTTTTTTACAACAATGTATAGTTTACCATGAAGTTTCTAGCTTAATTAACCCAATTTTTTATATTTTTAAATTGAAACATTTGTTTGTAGAAATCGTGTACTATAGAC
This sequence comes from Cyamopsis tetragonoloba, assembly GCA_037177725.1. Classification (NCBI taxonomy): domain Eukaryota; kingdom Viridiplantae; phylum Streptophyta; class Magnoliopsida; order Fabales; family Fabaceae; genus Cyamopsis; species Cyamopsis tetragonoloba. Next base: position 50,665,824 of record CM074125.1, read on the forward strand.
TTGAAATATAGGGTGTTCTATACTTAAAAAATGAAAATGCATATTTTAAATTTATTCAATTATTTGATTTTTTTGACAACAATGTATTTTTAACCATGAAGTTTCTAGCTTAATTCACACTATTTTTTATAGTTTTAAAATATCAACAGTTATTACTAGAAATCGTGTACAATACACTTGAAAAATAGTGTGTTTTTAATAAAAATATGAAAACCCATATTTTAAATTTATTAAATTATTTGATTTTTTTGAAAACAATGTATTGTTTACCATGAAGTTTGTAGCTTAATTTATACACTTTTTTATGTTTTTAAAATTGCAACATTTGTGTTTTAGAAATCGTGTACTATAGACTTGAAATATAGGGTGTTTTTACTTGAAAAATAAAAACGAATATTTTAAATTTCTTAAATTATTTGATTTTTTTGGAAACATTGTATAGTTTACCATGAAGTTTCTAGCTTAATTTACACAATATTTTATATTTTTAAAATTTAAAAATTTGTTTGTAGAAATCGTGTACTATAGACTTGAAATATAGGGTGTTTTCTACTTTAAAATTGAAAACGCATATTTTAAATTTATTTAATTATTTGATTTTTTTGAATACAATGTATTTTTCACCATGAAGTTTCTAGCTTAATTTATACTATTTTTTATATTTTTAAAATATCAATATTTATTCCTAAAAATCATGTACTATACACTTGAAAAATAGTGTGTTTTTTACTAAAAAAAAGAAAACGCATATTTTTTATTTATTAAATTTTTTGATTTTTTTGAAAAAAATGTATTGTTTACCATGAAGTTTTGAGCTTAATTTAAATTTTTTTTATATTTTTAAAATTGAAACATTTGTTTGTAGAAATTATGTACTATAGACTTGAATTTTAGGGTGTTTTTTACTATAAAAATGAAAACGCATATTTTAAATTTATTAAATTATTTGATTTTTTTGACAACAGTTTCTTTTTTACCATGAAGTTTCTAGCTTAATTTACACTATTTTTTCATATTTTGAAATTATCAACGTTTATTTGTAGAAATCGTGTACTATACACTTGAAATATAGTGTGTTTTTTACTTTAAAAATGAAAACACATGTTTTAAAATTACTTAATTATTTGGATTTTTTACTAGAATGTATTTTTCATCATGAAGTTTCTAGCTTAATTTACACTATTTTTTTATATTTTTAAAATATCAACAATTGTTTCTAGAAATCATGCACTATACACTAGAAAAATAATGTGTTTTTTACTAAAAAAATGAAAATGCATATTTTAAACTTATTAAATTATTTGTATTTTTTGAAAAGAATGTATAGTTTACCATGAAGTTTCTAGTTCAATTTACATAACTTTTTATATTTTTAAAATTGCAACAATTGTTTTTTAGAAATCATGTACTTTAGACTTGAAATATGGGGTGTTTTTTACTAAAAAATTGAAAATGCATATTTTAAATTTATTAAATTATTTTATTTTATTTAAAACAATGTATAGTTTACCATGAAGTATCTAGCTTAATTTACCCAATTTTTTATATTTTTAAATTTAAAACATTTGTTAGTAGAAATCGTGTACTATAGACTTGAAATACAGGTTGTTTATTACTTTATAAATGAAAACACATATTTTAAATTTATTCAATTATTTGATTTTTTTGACAACAATGTGTTTTTCACAATGAAGTTTCTAGCTTAATTTACAGTATTTTTAAAATATCAACATTTGTTTCAAGAAATCGTGTACTATACACTTGAAAAATAGTGTGTTTTTTACTAAAAAAATGAAAACTCATCTTTTTAATTTATTAATTTATTTGATTTTATTTGACAAAAATGTATTGTTTACCATGAAGTATCTAGTTTATTTTACACAATTTTTATATTTTTAAAATTGTAACATTTGTTTGTAGAAATTTTGTACTATAAACTTGAAATATAGGGTCTTTTTTACTTTAAAAATAAAAAGGAATATTTTAAATTTATTAAATTATATGATTTTTTTGAGAACAATGTATTTTTCATCATGAAGTTTCTAGGTTAATTTACACAATTTTTTAAATTTTTAAAATTGCAACATTTTTTTGTAGAAATCTTGTACTATAGACTTGAAATATAGAGTGTTTTTTACTTTAAAAATGAAAACGCATATTTTAAATTTATTCAATTATTTGAATTTTTTGACATCAATGTATTTTTTACCATGAAGTTTCTATCTTAATGTACAAAATTTTTTATATTTTTAAAATTGCAACATTTGTTTGTAGAAATCGTGTACTATAGACTTGAAATATTGGGTGTTTTTTACTTTAAAAATGAAACGCATATTTTAAAATTATTAAGTTATTTGATTTTTTTGACAACAATGTATTGTTCACCATGAAGTTTCAAGCATAATTTACACTTATTTTTTATATTTTCAAAATATTCACATTTGTTTCTAGAAATCGTATACTATACACTTGAAATATAGTGTTTTTTACTAAAAAAATGAAAACGCATATTTTAAATTTATTAAATTATTTGATTTTTTGACAACAATGTATAGTTTACCATGAAGTGTCTAGCTTAATTTACACAATTTTATATATTTTTAAAATTGCAACATTTCTTTGTAGAAATCGTGTACTACAGACTTGAAATATTGGATGTTTTTTACATTAAAAATGTAAACGCATATTTTAAACTTATTAAATTATCTGATTTTTTAACAACAATGTATAGTTCACCATGAAGCTTGAAGCTTAATTTATACTTATTTTTTATATTTTAAAATATCAACATTTTTTTATATTTTTAAATTTATTCAATTAATGAATTTTTTTTAAATCAATGTATTGTTTACCATGAAGTTTCTAACTTTATTTACACAAATTTTATATTTTTAAAATTGCAACATTTGTTTGTAGAAATCATGTACTATAGACTAAAAATATAGAGTGTTTTTTACTTTAAAAAGGAAAACGCATATTTTAAATTTATTCAATTAATTTATTTTTTTCACAACATTGTATTTTTCACCATGAAGTTTCTCGCTTAATTTACACTATTTTTTTATATTTTTAAAATATCAACATATGTTTGTAGAAATCTGTACTATAGTTTTGAAAAATAGTGTGTTTTTTACTAAAAAATTGAAAACGCATATTTTAAATTTATTAAATTATTTGATTTTTTTTACAACAATGTATAGTTTACCATGAAGTATCTAGCTTAATTTACCAAATTTTTTATATTTTTAAATTTGAAACATTTGTTAGTAGAAATCATGTACTATAGACTTGAAATACAGGTAGTTTTATACTTTAAAAATGAAAACGCATATTTTAAATTTATTCAATTATTTGAATTTTTAGAAAACAATGTGTTTTTCACAATAAAGTATCTAGCTTAATTTACAGTAATTCTTTATATTTTTAAAATATCAACGTTTGTTTCTAGAAATCGTGTACTATACACTTGAAATATCTAGTTTATTAATTTATTAATTTATTTGATTTTATTTGACAAAAATGTATTGTTTACCATGAAGTATCTAGTTTAATTTACACAATTTTTATATTTTTAAAATTGTAACATTTGTTTGTAGAAATTTTGTACTATAAACTTGAAATATAGGGTCTTTTTTACTTTAAAAATAAAAAGGAATATTTTAAATTTATTAAATTATATGATTTTTTTGAGAACAATGTATTTTTCATCATAAAGTTTCTAGGTTAATTTACACTATTTTTTAAATTTTTGAAATTGCAACATTTGTTTGTAGAAATCGTGTACTATAGACTTGAAATATAGTGTGTTTTTTAATTTTAAAATGAAAACGCATATTTTAAATTTATTCAATTATTTGATTTTTTTGACATCAATGTATTATTCACATGAAGTTTCAAGCTTAATTTACACTTATTTTTATATTTTCAAAATATCAACATTTGTTTGTAGAAATCGTGAACTATAGACTTTAAAAATAGTGTTTTTTTACTAAAAAAATTAAAATGCATATTTTTAATTTTTTAAATTATTTGATTTTTTTGAAAACATTGTATTGTTTACCTTGAAGTTTCTATCTTAATATACACAATTTTTTATATTTTTAAAATTGAAACATTTGTTTGTAGAAATCGTGTACTATATCCTTGAAATATTGGGTGTTTTTTACTTTAAAAATGAAAACCCAAATTTTAAATTTATTAAATTATTTCATATTTTTGACAACAATGTATTATTCACCATTAAGTTTCAACCTTAATTTACACTTATTTTTATATTTTTAAAATATCAACATTTGTTTCTAGAAATCGTGAACTATAAACTTCAAATATAGTGTGATTTATACTAAATAAATGAAAAAACATATTTTAAATTTATTAAATTATTTGATTTTTTTGAAAATAGTATATAGTTTACCATGAAGTTTCTAGCTTAATTTACACAATTATTTATATTTTTATGATTGCAATATTTTTTTGTAGAAATCGTGTACTATAGACTTGAAATATAAGGTGTTTTTTACGTTAAAAATGAAAACGCATATTTGAAATTTATTAAATTATTTGATTTTTTTGACAACAATGTATTGTTCACCATGAAGTTTCTAGCTTAACTTATATAATTTTTTTATATTTTTAAAATTGCAACATTTGTTTTTAGAATTCGTGTACTATATACTTGATATATAGGGTGTTTTTACTTTAAAATTAAAAACGCATATTTTAAATTTATTAAATTATTTGATTTTTTCTGAAAACAATGTATTGTTTACCATGAATTTTCTAGCTTAATTTACACAATTTTTTATATTTTTAAAATTTCAACATTTGTTTGTAGAAATCGTGTACTATAGACGTGAAATATAGGGTGTTTTTTACTTTAAAAATGAAAACGCATATTTTAAATTTATAAATTATTGGATTTTTTGACAACAGTATATAGTTTACCATGAAGTTTCTAGCTTAATTTACACAATTTTTTATTTTTTTAAAATTGCAACATTTGTTAGTAGAAATCGTGTATTATAGACTTGAAATATAGGGTGTTTTTTACTTTAAAAATTAAAACGCATGTTTTAAATTTAATAAATTATTTGATTTTTTTTGAAAACAATGTATTATTTACCATATTTTTCTAGATTAATTTACACAATTTTTTAATATTTTTAAAATTTCAACATTTGTTTGTAGAAATAGTATACTATAGACTTGAAATATAGGGTGTTTTTTACTTTAAAATTGAAAACGCATATTTTAAATTTATTCAATTATTTTATTTATTTGAATAAAATGTATTTTTCTCCATGAAGTTTCTAGCTTAATTTATACTATTTTTTTATATTTTTAAAATATCAACATTTGTTTCTAAAAATCATGTACTATACACTAGAAAAATAGTGTGTTTTTTACTAAAAAAATGTAAACAATGTATTGTTTACCATGAAGTTTCTAGCTTAATTTACACAATTTTTTATATTTTTAAAATTGAAACATTTGTTTGTAGAAATTGTGTACTATAGACTTGAAAAATATGATGTTTTTTTACTTTAAATAGGAAAACGCATATGTTAAATTTATTAAATTATTTGATTTATTTACAACAATGTATTGTTGACCATGAAGTTTCAAGTTTAATTTACACTTATTTTTTATATTTTTAAAATATCAACATTTGTTTCTAGAAATCGTGTACTATACACTTGAAATATAATGTGTTTTTTACTAAAAAATGAAAACACATATTTTAAAATTATTAAATTATTTGATTTTTTTGACAATAATGTATTGTTCACCATGAAGTTTCAAACTTAATTTACACTTATTTTTTATATTTTTAATATATCAACATTTGTTTCTAAAAATTGTGTACTATAGACTTGAAATATAGTGTTATTTTTACTAAAAAAATGAAAACGCATATATTAAATTTATTAAATTATTTAATTTTTTTTAATCAATGTATTGTTTACCATGAAGTTTCTAGCTTTAATTAAATTTTTTTTATATTTTTAAAATTGCAACAATTGTTTGTAGAAATCGTGTACTATAGACTTGTAATATATGGTGTTTTTTACTTTAAAAATGAAAACACATATTTTAAATTTATTAAATTATTATATTTTTATGACAATAATGTATTGTTCACCATGAAGTTTCAAGCTTAATTTAAATTTATTTTTTATATTTTTAAAATATCAACATTTGTTTCTAGAAATCGTGTACTATACACTTGAAATATAGTGTGTTTTTTACTAAAAAAATGAAAACGTATATTTTAATTTATTAAATTATTTGATTTTTTTGAAAATAATGTATAGTTTACCATGAAGTTTCTAGCTTTATTTACACAATTTTTTATATTTTTAAAATTTCAACATTTGTTTGTAGAAATCGTGTACTAAACACTTGAAATATAGTGTGTTTTTTACTAAAAAAATGAAAACGCATATTTTAAATTTATTAAATTATTTGATTTTTTTGACAACAATGTATAGTTTACCATGAAGTTTCTAGCTTAATTTAAACAATTTTTAAAATTTTTAAAATTGCAACATTTGTTTGTAGAAAACGTGTACTATAGACTTGAAATATAGGGTGTTTTTTACATTAAAAATGAAAACGCATACTTTAAACTTATAAAATTATCTGATTTTTTGACAACAATGTATAGTTTACCATGAAGTTTCTAGCTTAATTTACACAATTTTTTATATTTTTAAAATTGAAACATTTGTTTGTAGAAATTGTGTACTATAGACTTGAAATATATGGTGTCTTTTACTTTAAAAATGAAAACGCATATTTTAAATTTATTCAATTAATGTATTTTTTTGACAACAATGTGTTTTTCCCCATGAAGTTTTTTAGCTTAATTTACACTATTTTTTTATATTTTTAAAATATCAACATTTGTTTCTACAAATCGTGTACTATACACTTGAAAAATAGTGTGTTTTTTACTAAAAAAATGAAAACGCATATTTTTTAATCAATGTATTGTTTACCATGAAGTTTCTAGCTTTAATTAAATTTTTTTTATATTTTTAAAATTGCAACAATTGTTTGTAGAAATCGTGTACTATAGACTTGTAATATATGGTGTTTTTTACTTTAAAAATGAAAACACATATTTTAAATTTATTAAATTATTATATTTTTATGAGAATAATGTATTGTTCACCATGAAGTTTCAAGCTTAATTTAAATTTATTTTTTATATTTTTAAAATATCAACATTTGTTTCTAGAAATCGTGTACTATACACTTGAAATATAGTGTGTTTTTTACTAAAAAAATGAAAACGTATATTTTAATTTATTAAATTATTTGATTTTTTTGAAAATAATGTATAGTTTACCATGAAGTTTCTAGCTTTATTTACACAATTTTTTATATTTTTAAAATTTCAACATTTGTTTGTAGAAATCGTGTACTAAACACTTGAAATATAGTGTGTTTTTTACTAAAAAAATGAAAACGCATATTTTAAATTTATTAAATTATTTGATTTTTTTGACAACAATGTATAGTTTACCATGAAGTTTTTAGCTTAATTTAAACAATTTTTAAAATTTTTAAAATTGCAACATTTGTTTGTAGAAAACGTGTACTATAGACTTGAAATATAGGGTGTTTTTTACATTAAAAATGAAAACGCATACTTTAAACTTATAAAATTATCTGATTTTTTGACAACAATGTATAGTTTACCATGAAGTTTCTAGCTTAATTTACACAATTTTTTATATTTTTAAAATTGAAACATTTGTTTGTAGAAATTGTGTACTATAGACTTGAAATATATGGTGTCTTTTACTTTAAAAATGAAAACGCATATTTTAAATTTATTCAATTAATGTATTTTTTTTGACAACAATGTGTTTTTCCCCATGAAGTTTTTTAGCTTAATTTACACTATTTTTTTATATTTTTAAAATATCAACATTTGTTTCTACAAATCGTGTACTATACACTTGAAAAATAGTGTGTTTTTTACTAAAAAAATGAAAACGCATATTTTTTTAAAAAATGTATTGTTCACCATGAATTTTCTAGCTTAATTTACACTATTTTTTTATATTTTTAAAATTGCAACATTTGTTTGTAGAAATCGTGTACTATAGACTTGAAATATAGGGTGTTTTTAACTTTAAAAATGAAAACGCATATTTTAAATTTATTCAATTTTTTTATTTTTTTGACAACAATGTATTTTTAACCATGAAGTTTCTAGCTTAATTTACACAATTTTTTTTATTTTAAAAATTGCAACATTTGTTTGTAGAAATCATGTACTATACTTGAAATATTGGGTGTTTTTTACTTTAAAAATAAAAACTCATATTTTAAATTTATTAAATTATTTGATTTTTTTGACAACAATTTATTGTTAACCCTGAGGTTTCAAGCTTAATTTTCACTTATTTTTTATATTTTCAAAATATCAACATTTATTTCTAGAAATCACGTACTATACACTTGAAATATAGTGTGTTTTTTACTAAAAAAATGAAAATGGATATTTTAAATTTATTAAATTTTTTTTTTGAAAACAATTTATAGTTTACCATGAAGTTTCTAGCTTAATTTACACTTTTTTATATTTTTAAAATTGCAACATTTGTTTGTAGAAATCGTGTACTACAGACTTGAAATATAGAGTGTTTTTTACTTTAAAAATGAAAACGCATATTTGAAATTTATTTTATTTTTTTGACAACAATTTATTTTTCACCATGAAGTTTCTATCTTAATTGACACTATTGTTTTATATTTTTAAAAAATCAAAATTTGTTTCTAGAAATCGTGTATTATACACTTAAAAAATAGTGTGTTTTTTATTAAAAAATGAAACGAATATTTTAAATTTATTAAATTATTTGATTTTTTTGAAAACATTGTATTGTTTACCATGAAGTTTCTAGATTAATTTGCACAATATTTTATTTTTATTAAAATTGCAACATTTGTTTTTTAGAAATCGTATACTATAGACTTGAAATATAGGGTGTTTTTTTCTTTAAAAATGAAAACGCATATTTGAAATTTATTAATTTTTTTTTTGACAACAATGTGTATTTCATCATGAAGTTTCTAGCTTAATTTACACTATTGTTTTATATTTTTAAATTATCAAAATTTATTTCTAGAAATCGTGTAATATACACTTGGAAAATAGGGTGTTTATTACTAAAAAAATGAAAAGGAATATTTTAAATTTATTAAATTATTTAATTTTTTGGAAAACAATGTATGTTTCACTATGAAGTTTCTAGTTTAATTTTCCAATTGTTTTATATTTTTATAATTGCAGCATTTGTTTATAAAAATCATGTACTATACACTTTGAAAAATAGGGTGTTTTTTACTTTAAAAATTAAAACGCATATTTTAAATTTATTAATATATTTAATTTTTTTGAGAACAATTTATTGTTCCCAATAAAGTTTCTAGCTTAATTTACACAATTTTTTATATTTTTAAAATTGCAACATTTGTTTCTAAAAAAAATTGTGTACTATAGAATTGAAATATAGGGTGTTTTTAACTTTAAAAATGAAAACGCATATTTTAAATTTATTAAATTATTTGATTTTTTAGAAAATAATGTATTGTTCACCAAGAAGTTTCTAACTTAATTTACATAATTTTTAATATTTTTATACTTGCAACATTTGTTTCTATAAATCGTGTACTATACACTTGAAAAATATGGTGTTTTTTACTTTAAAAATTAAAACGCATATTTTGAATTTTTTAAATTATTTGATTTTTTTTATAAAACAATGTATTGTTCCCAATAAATTTTCTAGCTTAATTTACACAATTTTTTTATTTTTTTAAAATTGCAACGCTTGTTTCTAAAAATTGTGTACTATAGACTTGAAATATAGGGTGTTTTTTACTTTAAAAATGAAAACGCGTATTTTAAATTTATTAAATTATTTGATTTTTTTTGAAAACTATGTATTGTTCCCCATAAAGTTTCTAGCTTAATTTACACAATTGTTTATTGTAACACCTTAATTTTTTAGTCTATTTTTTTTTTCAAAACACTAGTGGAAGCTTAGTTCTAATTTACAACAATTAATAATAATAATAAAAATAATTACACCCCTTTCAAATTTTACAAATTCCTATACAGCTGAACAAATTAACATATGAACTTGAGACTTAGGTTCACCATGTGTGGCTATACCTAAGAAAAGCCCACAACTCATCTCATCTGTGGCTTTCACTTCACAATCTTCTGATACCTGCGATATGGTAACCGTCAGTTATATGTAAACATATAACTGAGTAACCCCAGCATTTTTTAAAACAGTTTTATACCATATCACAGTCAGTCTAACTAGAATACACCACATTTAATCCCTAACACACAATTCAATCCACAATCAATGCAACAACTCATACATAATGCATGTTATGACAATTATGGATGTATGCATGTCATGATCTTTCATTAGCATACTTATTTCTTTTCTTTTCTTGAATCTTTTATGGAAGCCTCGTGCACTAGACTTCCCCTAGTGCGTGGCAGTAACACGAGGTTGAGCTCAAAACTAGGACCACGGCAAGCGTCCCTACCGTGATCAAACTAGCTGCCGGGCTATCTTACCCCAATCACTAGGATAGCCCAGGACTATCTTACCCCATTCATCGGGATAGTCCTTTCTTTCGGGCCATCTTCCCGGTCATTGGGCAACCCTACTAGTTTAGGTCATCTTACCCCGTTCATTGGGAGACCCTAAATTCTCAATCTTTTCATGCTTGTCCGCTTACCCGGTGTCTGACCGGTGGGATTCAACCCGCTCACTCAACATTTGTTGATGGGGGAAAGTTTTAACTTGTCTTTAAATTTCATTTTCATTTAACATAAAATATTATCATGCATTTCACATTCAACTCATATCATTTGCATACAACATTCATCATTAATATTTCATTAATCATTCATTTAAGCACTTGCCACCCATGTAATAACACTATACTTATCATAATCATTTCATGACCCTAATACATGTTACTAAGTCATATGGACCTATTTACATTGATTCTAACCCTAGAAATAGTCTATTAGGGTCCACAATGCATTTTGAAAGTTAAAACAGGTCAAGGAGGTATAGAGCATTGGCGCTTGAGCGCCAGACAACATTTTTACACTGCTAGGAATTTCATTCTGGCGCTCGAGCCCCAATCCTGGCGCTTGAGCACCAGACATCCATTTACCACTGCCAGGATATTTGTCCTGGTGCTCGAGCCCCAATCCTGGTGCTCAAGCCCCAGCCACTAATGATAGCTTTTGCGAATTCCACCAAAAATTCAGTTTCTTTCCTTTCAACCTCTTTCCTTGACCTCATTCTAACTTCCAAAACACTACCCACATCATGGCACAACAAATTCACACATATACAATCAAATTGTCACAAATCAAGTGTACATTAGCATGATTAAAACACAAATGCTTCATTCATTCAATCTCACATCAAAATCACAAGACACAATTTCAACACATATACACATTGTTTCTCAATTCACACTACTATATCAAAATATGACAACAAGGAAAACTCTCACACTTCACTTTCATTGCCGCACTAGTTTCCAAAATAACCTACATGCATCAAACTAAATCATCCCACTTAACAAGTCTAATCCTAATCATCACACATTTCACAATTTGACAATAGTCAATCCACATGCATCAAAACCCAATTCATTTAACATTATAACTTCAAACCAATTCCTATAATATATTTCATAATAGCTCAAAATCAAGTCATATATCTTTTCTATTCCTTATCATGCCTAAGTTTTGGGGTTTAGTGGGGTTACCTTCAAACTTTGAGTCCCTAAGTACTTCTTGTTCTCAAGCTCCACCAAATCCTTCAATCTCCACTACTAGACTTGGGAATCCCTAAATACCCCCAAATAAGAGTCATTAGCACCCTTAGGAACTCATTTTAGGGTTTTCATGTTAGAAGAGAGGATCAAAAGCCCATCTACCCCAAAATGGAGCTTTATCAAAGAATGGGAGATGAGGATGCATGCCTTACCTAAGTAGCTTGTTGGTGTCCCAAAGCTTGAAAATGTCCTCTCAAAAGCTTCAAGGTTGGAGATTGATGAATGAACCTTGATGTTTTGGGCTTGAAGGTCAAACCCTAGGAGAGCAAGTGTGAAAATGAGAAGTGAAGAGAGTGAGGAAGGGAGAAAGGGGCGAGAATGAGGGAGGAAGTAAGGGGCTTGCATGTTCAATTAAAGAGAAGAATTACCTTCCTTGTGGCTTGGTGATGATGATTTCTTAAGGAAACAACATGGAATTTGAGCTTCTATGGTGAGATTGATCAAGGAATTAGGAGAGGGTTTGAGGAGGGGATGAAGAACTAGAGAGAAGAGCATGGTCTTTGTGTGGGCTGAAGTGGGAGGGGGAGAAGGGGAAGTGAGAGTTTTGCCTCAACTAATTTCTAAATCTTGCTAAGTGGTCCCTCATGGCACTTATAAAATTGCAACCTAGTCCTTCCCTATAATTTCTTAGGGTCTGTTTGGTTGGAAGTTTTTTGAGGGGAGGGGAGGGGAGGGGAGGGATTTTAGTTCATTTTAAAATCCCTCCAAAAGTGGGGGGATTTAGAGGGGAGATGTAACAACTTATTTTGTAGACCATTTTTTTTCATATACAAGCAGATGCTAAAATTTACTACACAATAAATAATAATAATTACAGTCCTTTTTAACTTAAACAAATTCCTATCCATTTGAACAAATAAATAATTGAACATAAAACTTAGGTTCACCATGTATGGTTATACCTAAGAAAACCTTGAGACTTTTCTCGTCCATAGCTATAGCTCCTTAATCTTCTGATACCTGCAATACTGAGACCGTCAGTTATATGAAAAACATATAACCGAGTAACCCCTGGTCTAACTAAAAACATTATAGATCAGTATTACAACCAGTCTAACTAGAAAATCTCCCCAATACAAGCCTAACATACAATAACACATTCAAACAAAGGAGTACACACAAATACAATTTAATTTATATGCATGAATATCATGAATCACATTACATTTTGTTTCAATTCATTTTGAATCACATTACATTTCTTTTCATCTTTTAACGTGAGTCTAGTGCACTAGATCTCCACCATAGGTATCTTGGCAGAAAGGCATAATTTGAGCTCACTGATACCCCCGGTAAGCGTCCCTACCTGAATCTCTGGGACACTGCCAGGCTATCTTAACCCCTTTCGGGATAGCCTATGACTATCTTGACCCATTTCGGGATAGTCATTAAATTTTTCAGGCCATCTTAAACCCATTTTCTAGGAGACCCTACTTCTTCAGGCCATCTTAACCCCATTTTCTGGGAGACCCTACTTCTTCATTTTCATGCTTGTCCACTTAGTTGGTATATTATCGGTGGGATTCATTCATTATCATTTCATATTATCATGCATTAAACATTTATCATACATGTCATAACACATACCACAATATTTCCATGATCCTATTGCATGTTTATAAGTCATATATATCTATTTTTATTTATTCCTATCCTAGAAATGGATTCATTATATTTACATTGCATTTTGTTTGATTATGTTCTTGTAGGAATAAAGCATGGAGAAGTGTTGATTTTAGAGGATTGGAATTAAATAATGAAGGAAAGAATGAAGAAAGTTGAAGAAAAGACAAAAAACACTTAGAAGCTGTCAAACACAATCTTGTGCGCACAGCCCAGGAAGGTGTGCGCACCTTAATTCTTCCTGGAGCTGCTGCCCAGTCTTGTGCGCACAACCCAAGAATGTGTGCGCACCCCTGTTCTTATTTTGGCCATAACTTAAGTTGTAGACCTCCAAATTGAGTGAAACCAAAAACATTTGAAGTATAAGCAGATTCTCTACAACTCTTATGAAGACCACAAAACCTAGTTACAAAAGTTTAATTGTAAAAAACAGTCATCTTTGACAGGGATGTGCAATCAACAAAACAGATACTTTCATATAGACCCTGTCTTAGTACTTTGGTCATAACTAGAGTTGTACACCTCCATATTGAGTGAAACCGAAAGCATTTAAAAGCTAAGAGGGGGCTCTACAACTATTATGAAGACCACAAATTCAAATTCCAATTAAAACCAATTCAAAAAATCCAGTTCAAATTGTTCCAAAAAAGGGAAAATGGTATTGATCAACTGTTCACAAATTTCAATCCTCCCTTCCATCTTAATTCCTCAAAATAATATTAACTTCATCTAATTCAATATAAATCACTCAAAGATCAATTCACAAGGATGACCGAAGTCTAATTTCATCAAATTCACATTATCATCAAGATCATTCTCATACATATTCACATTCACAATCCAATATCCAAACAAAGAATCAACATAAATGCATCAACCCCACACATATAGAACCAATTCAACCAAGATCAACTTCACACTTCAAGAACACAAGAAACATGTCATGTTAATTTAACACCAATTTCCATGCAACCTAAATTCATGTCATCTAACCAAATCAAGTCCAAAACCTAACATCATACCATCATCTATTTTCTAATTGCCCTAATTGAGGGTTTTAAGTTTGGGGTTAACTTAGAATTGGAGCTCTAAACTCAATCTCTAAATTCTACCGTGGAAGATTCTAAACCGGTAGAATTGGAGTTCCCGACGCGTGGATCATTTTCTTCAACTGCTCCGGCGGCAACCGGTGGCCGGAAGGCCACCATGCAACCACCCAAAGTGGTGGCCATCATCAAGTTCTCCCTCTCTTTCGCCACCCTCTCTCTCTACTTTATAAAATTTTCATTGATTATGTTTTGTGTGTGTACGTGAGTGAGGAGGGGTATATGTGAGGGTGCATGGTTAGGTGAGGGAAGGTGCATGGTAAGAAGATAGTCCCTAGTTTTAATTTATTAAAAACTGCAAATAAGTCCTTGTCATTATAAAATTTAATAAAATTCCAAATCAACTTAAATTAAATGAATAAAACCATAAGGATTTTGTTGCAACTTTCTAATTTTATATTTTAGTCCCCTAAGCCCACCTTGCTACGTTTTAAATGTCTAGTTGTATTTATATCATGACCTAGTCCTTTTTCCCTAATCCTATATGCTTTATAATTCATTTTAGTTCCCTAAATTCCTTATCTTTTCTAAAATAGCCTCCCTCAAGGACGCAATTGTGAATTTTAATAATCTATTCCAGAAGGTTAGAAATTTGGGATGTTACAATTCCACCCCCCTTAAAAAGTTGTGTCCTCAAAATTCGTTTTAATTCCTAGCTTAAGGAACTTTCATAACGTAAATATCTTGAGAGAGTTATGGGTTCACAACTTAATGCATATCGAACTTGTAAGGTTTTCGACTTATATCATGAGTTTGGTAGGGTACGCTTTAATGAAAAATGTGGTACGACGCACTAGAAACCCCATTTGAGTTCATAAGGCTACCTGGAAGCTCTAAAATCGATGGAGTGAACACTTATATTTTTCGGAAGAATAATTTTAAGACCTTGTTTAAGAATTGTGGTATCCACTCTCATGGAATTGAAAAAGATTAAGATAGAAGTAGTGTATAGACCTCAAGCATATTGGGAAAATCAAAGTCTACCCTTAAGACTCGACTTTTATTTTTCGAGAGTATTTCGCCATAATTAATGATACTATTGGGAAAACTTGCCCAATTTGGGCTTGATGAGGCCGGATATCAAGTACCAAATAAAATTTCATAGATTTAGTAAATTAAATAGTCATAACTAAAGAAGTTGCGGTTAATGTTATTTCTAGCTTGAGAGGAACTTGAACTGGTGGGAAGCAAACTATAGTGTCATTCATTTGTGAATTAGGCTTTGGAAAGATACAAGATCTACGGATGACTTGACTTAACTTAATTCATTGTCAAGATTTAGAATTTCTCAAAGAAGGTATAAATGGTCACTAAGACTCTAGTTTTAGAATAGGGGTTAGAATTTTACAAGTCTTGATCTTTCTAGTACAAGTTGGTTTCAAGTTCTAATTTGTATAACCCGTTATGTCTTGGTTATAGAGAGGATGGAAATTGATTACAAGAAGCATAGAGTTCTTGAACGTGTCGTGCAAGGCTACTTGAACCAAGGAAACTTCCTATTCCTTCTTAGGGTAACATTTTAATTTTAGGACGATTAACTCATTTCAAGTTGTTGATGTGAATTAGATTGGATCAGGATGTGTTTTTGCATGCGTCTCTAAACGCGGATATTTATGATCTTGTTGCTATGATATAAAGAGAATGGCTGAATTAATGGCAATGTGATAAGGGTTCGTTGTCCCCTTACTTAAGTGAGAACTCAGGATTGAGAAAATCGGGAACTGATTTGAGCGCCCACATATTTGTTTTAGTTGAGACATTATAGTTGATGACTATAATAACGGTGTATCACGTCAAGGAAATTCATGTAACCTCACAAGGATTTAAGTTATAGATTTAATGTGAAGCTAAACTTATCCTTAGCTTAAACTGCGAATAAGTACAACTAATGAATTTACAAGGTAGTCGGGGTGCTTAGCTGGAATACGAAACTATATGAAAAACGGAGTTGTTCAAGTCTCTAAGAAGCTGTGAAGGAAACTATCTAAAAGCTTAAATTTAGATAATTACAAGGAGTAGTTGGATTGGTCTAAACTTTATAGGATTAAAGATTGGAAAACTAAGTTAAATTTGAAATTGAGAATTAAAAGGGATTCTCTTAACAATCAGTACCGTTAGGGACTAAATGCATAGATAGAAACTTAGATGGGTTCAAACTTTGGGAAACTCCAAATCTTAAGAATCTAAATGGAATATTACAAGGAAGTCCTCTAACAGTTTAAGGTACAAGGTTGGTTTCGAAACTTGAACGTATTGCATACCACAACATTTCCATGATCCTATTGCATGTTTATAAGTCATATATACCTATTTTCATTCATTCCTATCCTAGAAATGGATTCATTATATTTACATTGCATTTTGTTTGATTATGTTCATGTAGGAATAAAGCATGGAGAAGTGTTGATTTTAGAGGATTGGAATTAAATAATGAAGGAAAGAATGAAGAAAGTTGAAGAAAAGATGTAGAAAACACTTAGAAGCTGTCAAACAAAATCTTGTGCGCACAGCCCAGGAAGGTGTTCGCACCTTAATTCCTCCTGGAGCTGCTGCCCAGTCTTGTGCGCACAACCCAGGAATGTGTGCGCACCTATGTTCTTATTTTGGCCATAACAAAAGTTGTAGACCTCCAAATTGAGTGAAACCAAAAGCATTTGAAATCTAAGCGGATGCTCTACAACTCTAATGAAGACCATAAAACCTAGTTCTAAAATTTTACATGTCAAAAACAGTCATCTTTGACAGGGATGTGCAATCAACAAAACAGATAATTTCATATAGACCCTGTCTTAGTAATTTGGTCATAACTAGAGTTGTACACCTCCAAATTGGATGAAACCAAAAGAATTTAAAAGCTAAGAGGATGCTCAGAAACTCGTATGAAGACCATGAAGTCAAATTCCAAATAAAATCAATTCAAAAATCCATTTCAAATTGTTCCAAAACAGGGGAAAATGGTATTGATCAACTTTTCACAAATTTCAATCCTCCCTTCCATCTCAATTCCTCAAAATCATATTAACTTCATCTAATTCAATATAAATCACTCAAAGATCAATTCACAAGGATGACCAAAGTCCAATTTCATCAAATTCACATTATCATCAAGATCATTCTCATACATTCATATTCACAATCCAATATCCAAACAAAGAATCAACATAAATGCATCAACCCCACACATATAGAACCAATTCAACCAAGATCAACTTCACACTTCAAGAACACAAGAAATATGTCAGGTTAATTTAACACCAATTTCCATGCAACCTAAATTCCTGTCATCTAACCAAATCAAGTCCAAAACCCATCATCTATTTTCTAATTGCCCTAATTGGGGGTTTTAAGTTTGGGGTTACCTTAGAATTGGAGCTCTAAACTCAATCTCTAAATTCCATCGTGGAAGATTCTAAACTGGTAGAATTGGAGTTACCCACGCGTGGATCATGTTCTTCAACTGCTTCGGCGGAAACCGGAGGCCGAAAGGCCACGATGAACCACCCAAAGTGAAATGAAATGTAGAGTGTTTTTTACTTTAAAAATTAAAATGCATATTTTAAATTTATTAAATTATTTGATTTTTTTGACAACAATGTATTGTTCACCATAAAATTTCTAGTTAATTTACACTTTTTTTTTATATTTTTCAAATAGTAACATTTGTTTCTAGAAATCGTGTACTATACACTTGAAAATATGGTGTTTTTTACTAAAAAAACGAAAACACATATTTTAAATTAATTAATTAATTTGATTTTTTAACAACAATGTATTTTTCACGATGAAGTTTATCGCTTAACTTACCCTATTTTTTATATTTTTAAAATATCATCATTTGTTTCTAGAAATCGTGTACTATACACTTGAAAAATATAGTGTTTCTTACTAAAAAATGAAAATGCATATTTTAAATTTATTAAATTATTTGATTTTTTTTGACAATAATGTATTGATCACCATGAAGTTTCTAGCTTAATTTAAATTTTTTTTTATATTTTTAAAATATCAACATTTGTTTCTAGAATTCGCGTCGTATACAATTGAAAAATAGGGTGTTTTTTACTTTAAAAATGAAAACGCATATTTCAAATTTATTAAATTATTTAATTTTTTCGATAAACGTGAATTTCCTAGCTTTATTTATGCAATTTTTTATATTGTTAAAATTGCAACATTTGTTTGTAGAAATCGTGTACTATACACTTGAAAAATAGAGTGTTTTTTACTTTAAAAATTAAAATGATATTTTAAATTTATTAAATTATTTGATTTTTTAAAAAAAAATCAAATGTTCCCCCATAAAGTTTCTAGCTTAATTTTTTCAATTTTTAATATTTTTAAAATTGAAACATTTGTTTCTAGAAATCGCGTACTATACACTTGAAAAATAGTGTGTTTTTTACTTTAAAAACAAAAAGGCATATTTTAAATTTATTAAATTATTTGATGTTTTTGACAAAAATGTATTGTGCACCATGAAGTTTCTAGCTTAATTTACACTATTTTTTATATTTTTAAAATATCAACATTTGTTTCGAGAAATCGTGTACTATAGACTTGAAATATAGGGTGTTTTTAACTTTAAAAATCATAACGCATATTTTAAATTTAGTAAATTATTTGAATTTTTTGACAACAATGTATTGTTCATCTTGAAGTTTATACACTTGAAATATCATCATTTATTCTAGAAATCGTTTATACACTTGAAAAATAGGGTGTTATTAACTAAAAAAATGAAAACGCATATTTTAAATTTATTAAATTAATTTTTTTTTAAATCCTTGTATTATTTACCGTGAAGTTTCTAGCTTAATTTATACAATTTTTATATTTTTAAAAAATTCAACATTTGTTTATAGAAATCATGTACTATAGACTAGAAATATAGGGTGCTTTTTACTTTAAAAATAAAAATGCATATTTTAAATTTTTAAATTATTAATTTTTTGACAATAATGTATTGTTCACCAAGAATATTCTAGCTTAATTTATTCTATTTTTTATATTTTTAAATAGTAACATTTGTTTTTAGAAATCGTGTACTATATACATGAAATGTAGGGTGTTTTTTACTTTAAAAATGAAAATGTTTATTTTAAATTTATTAAATTATTTTATTTTTTTGAAAACAATCTATTGTTCCTCATAAATATTCTAGCTTAATTTTTACATCTTTTTTATATTTTAAAATTGAAAATTTGTCTCTAGAAATCGCGTACTATACACTTCAACAATAGGGTGTTTTTTACTTTAAAAATTAAAATGCATATTTTAAATTTATTAAATTATTTGATTTTTTTGAAAAAAATCTATTGTTCCCCATAAAGATTCTAGCTTAATTTTTACATCTTTTTTATATTTTTAAAATTGAAACATTTGTTTCTAGAAATCGCGTACTATACACTTCAACAATAGGGTGTTTTTTACTTTAACATTGAAAATGCATATTTTAAATTTATTATATTATTTAATTTTTTTGAAAACAATATATTGTTCACCATGATGTTTCTAGCTTAAATTACACTATTTTTTAAATTTTTAAAATAGTAACATTTGTTTCTAGAAATCGTGTACTATAGAAATGAAATGTAGGGTGTTTTTTACTTTAAAAATGAAAATGCATATTTTAAATTTATTAAATTATTTAATTTTTATGAAAACAATTTATTGTTCACCAAGAAGCTTCTAGCTTAATTTAAACAATTTTTTATATTTTTAAAATATTAACAATTGTTTGTAGAAATCGTGTACTATAGAAATGAAATGTAGGGTGTTTTTTACTTTAAAAATAAAAACGCATATTTTAAATTTATTAAATTATTTATTTTATTTGACAACAATGTATTTTGCACCATGAAGTTTCTAGCTTAATTTACAATATTTTTTATATTTTTAAAATATCAACATTTGTTTCGAGAAATCGTGTACTATAGACTTGAAATATAGGGTGTTTTTCACTTTAAAAATCATAACGCATATTTTAAATTTATTAAATTATTTGATTTTTTTTTTCAACAATGTATTGTTCACCATGAAGTTTCTAGCTTAATTTAAACTTTTTTTAATATTTTTAAAATAGTAACATTTGTTTCGAGAAATCGTGTACACTTGAAAAATAAGGTGTTTTTTACTAAAAAAACCAAATCACATATTTTAAATTTATTAATTTGTTTGATTTTTATGCCAACAATGTATTGTTCATGATGAAGTTTATTTCTTAATTTACCCTTTTTTTATATTTTTAAAATATCAACATTTGTTTCTAGAAATCGTGTACTATACACTTGAAAAATAGGGTGTTTTTTTACTAGAAATATGAAAATGCATATTTAAATTTATTAAATTATTTTATTTTTTTGACAAAAATGTATTGTTCACCATGAAATTTCTAGCCTAATTTACACTATTTTTAATATTTTTAAAATAGTAACATTTGTTTCTAGAAACCATGTACTATAGACATGAAATGTAGGGTGTTTTTTACTTTAGAAATGAAAACCCATATTTTAAATTTATTAAACCATTTGATTTTTTTGACAACAATGTATTTTTCACTCTGAAGTTTTTAAATTAATTTACAATATTTTTTTATTTTTTTAAAATATCAACATTTTTTTCGAGAAATCATGTACTATACACTTGAAAAATATGGTGTTTTTTACTAAAAAAATGAAAACGCATATTTTAAATTTATTAAATTATTTGATTTTTTAGAATACAATGTATTGTTCACCATGAAGTTTATAGCTTAATTTAAACTTTTTTTATATTTTTAAAATATCAATATTTTTTCTAGAAATCGTGTATACACTTGAAAAATAGGGTGTTATTAACTAAAAAAATGAAGACGCATATTTTAAATTTATTAAATTAATTAATTTTTTTTGAAATCATTGTATTGTTTACCATGAAGTTTCTAGCTTAATTTTCACAATTTTTATTTTTGTAAAATATGCAACATTTGTTTCTAGAAATCGTGTACTATAGACTTGAAATATAGGGTTTTTTTACTTTAAAAATAAAAACGCATATTTTAAATTTATTAAATTATTTGATTTTTTGACAACAATGTATTGTTCACCGTGAAGTCTCTAGCTTAATTTACACTATTTTTAACATTTTTAAAATAGTAACATTTGTTTCTAGAAATCGTGTACTATAGACATGAAATGTAGGGTGTTTTTTACTTTAAAAATGAATATGCATATTTTAAATATATTAAATTATTTGATTTTTTTGACAACAATGTATTGTTCACCATGAAGTTTCTAGCTTAATTTAAACTATTTTTTATATTTTTAAAATTGAAATATTTTTTTCTAGAAATCGTGTACTATATAAATGAAATGTAGGGTGTTTTTTACTTTAAAGATGAAAACGCATATTCTAAATTTATTAAATTATTTGATTTTTTTGACAACAATGTATTCTTCACCATGAAATATCTAGCTTAATTTACACTATTTTTTATATTTTTAAAATTGCAACATTTGTTTGTAGATATCGTGATCTATGCACTTGAAAAATAGGGTGTTTTTTACTTTAAAAATGAAAATGCATATTTTAAACTTATTAAATTATTTTATTTGTTTGAAAACAATCTATTGTTCCCCATACAGTTTCTATCTTAATTTTTACAATTTTATTTATTTTTAAATTTGAAACATTTATTTCTAGAAATTGCGTACTATACACTTGAAAATAGGGTGTTTTTTACTTTAAAAATGAAAACGCATATTTTTAATTTATTATATTTGATTTTTTTGAAAACAATCTATTGTTCCCGATAAAGTTTCTAGCTTAATATTTACAATTTTATATATTTTTAAAATTGAAACATTTATTTCTCGAAATTGCGGATTATACACTTGAAATTTGTGAAAAGTAGATCAAGACCATTTTCCCCTGTTTTGGAACAATATGAACTGGATTTTTGAATTGGTTTTAATTGGAATTTGACTTCGTGGTCTTCGTAAGAGTATTAGAGCACCCTCTTAGCTTTTAAATGTTTTTGGTGTCACCCAATTTGAAGGTCTACAACTCTAGTTATGACCAAATTACTTAGACAAGGTCTATATGAAAGTATCTGTTTTGTTGATTGCACATCCCTGTCAAAGATGACTGTTGTTGACAATTTAACTTTTTGAAATTGGTTTTGTATTCTTCATAAGAGTTGTAGAGCATCCTCATAGCTTTCAAATGCTTTTGGTTTCATTCAATTTGGAGGTCTACAACTCAAGTTATGGCAAAAATATGAACAGTGGTGCGAAGCACACCTTCTTGGGCTGTGCACACAAGATTGGGCAGCAGCTCCAGGGGTGAATTAAGGTGCTCACACCTTCCTGGGCTGTGCGGACAAGATTGTGTTTGACAGCTTCTAAGTGTTTTCTATATCTTTTCTTGAACTTTCTTCATTTTTTCCTTCATTATTCAAGTCCAATACTCTAAGATCAACACTTCTTCGTGCTCTATTCCTACATGAACATAATCAAACAAAATGAAATGAAATGATTATGATAATTATAGTGTTATGACATGGATGGAAAGTGATTTAATTAATGATTAATGAAATCGTAATGTCATAAATGATGAATGATGAATGTTGTATGCAGATGATATGAATTGAATGTGAAATGCATGAAAATATTTTATGTGAAATGAAAATGAAATTTAAAGACAAGTTTAAGCTTTCCCCCATCAACAGATGTTGAGTAACCGGGTTGATTCCCACCGGTTACATACCGGGTAAGCGGACAAGCATGAAAAGATTGAGAATGTACGGTCTGCCAATGAACGAGGTAAGATGGCCTGAACTAGTAGGGTTCCCCTGTGACTGGGCAGATGACCCGAAAGAAAGGACTATTCCAATGAACGGGTAAGGAAGTCCTGGGTTATTCCCAATGAACGGGGTCAAGATAGTCCGGCAGTTGATCACGCTAAGGACGCTTGCCGTGGTCCATGATTGAGCTCAGATGCACGTTGCTGTCATGCGCCTATGGTGAAGTCTAGTGCACGAGGCTTCCGTAAAAGACTAAAGAAAAGAATGAAACAAGTATGATAATGAAAGATCATGGCATGCATACATTTATAATTGTCATTGCATGCATTATGTTTGAATATGTTGCATTGGATTGATTGTGTGATAGGAATTAAATGGGGTGTTTTCCAGTTAGACTGACTCCGATATGGTATAATTGTTTTTAAATGGGGGTTACTCAGTTATATGTTTACATATAACTGACGGTTACCATATCGCAGGTATCAAAAGATTATGAAGCGTAAGCCACAGATACGACGAATTGTGGGCTTTTCTTAGGTATAGCCACACATGGTGAACCTAAGTCTCAAGTTCATATGTTAATTTGTTCAGCTGTATAGGAATCTATATAAGTTAAAAGAGTTGTAATTATTATTATTAATTATTGTAAAGTAGAATTTAGCCTCCGTTAATGTTTCGATAAAAAAAAAGGGCTAAAAAATAAGGTGTTATATTTATGGTATCAGAGCAGTTTGATCCTTCGGACTGTAATGATAATGAGACGATAGTCAGCTGAACGATTAATATTCTGAACATATCTATTAGGTGTGTCGTAAGCTTCAAAGGAACATGTAGCTAATATTTTGTCTGATCAATTAAATATTGGTGCATGAGAGTAGAAGTTATGACCACTAATGGACAAGAATGATCTTTAAAGTGATTGTTCTTCTTTTAGTAACTTTCATGGAAAATAGGACGAGACATTGGGATATAGGTGTACCGGTGTTGTGATAGTAAGATATTGGACTTGGCCAGTTCAGTACCTTAGTCACAGTATTGATGCATTTATAACCAATAGATTCAAGTCACTAGCCTAGAAAGAGTATCAAGTAGGATATGTTTTAAGGATAAATTTGGTTAGCCTTCTAGAATAGATAGTGGAAAATGGGTGTGAAGATTTTCCGAAATTAGGATTCGAATTCCTTAAATCCTCTTCCCTTTATAATTGTGATTGACGAACTATCCACGTAAATCCTAGAAATCAAATTTTCTATCTTATTCGGGAAATTCACCAAGCCTAAATTCGAATCAATGTTGTGATTGAATAACTTTTATTGCTTATTCCATACCATTATGTGCTTTCTTTCTTGATGAATTCATCATAAATTTTAATTTGACGGTCATGTATCCTTAGAGAAGTTCAAGGACTTATTTGCCTATACCGATTCCATTGATGTCTCTTCATGTAGCTACATCTTATAGTAACCCTATTTCCTTTTTATAGATGTGGCATAACATTGTATCTTGAAAATTGTTATAATTAAGAGTTTTCTGGTAGATAAAATCCAAGCTGCCTTTAGGTTCAAGATTTAGAAATTCTTTCTGCTTGAGGATTATATTAAGTTAGTTTTGTATACCTAATCTTAAAAAGATTCAAGTCACACATCTTACTCTATCATTAACTTTGGAATCAATTCTTTTGAGACACTCTATTCCAATGTTCATGTAATCTCGGTCTAAACCTTATTATGGGATTCACATAGTATTGTTTTACGCGTGATGACTCTAGAGATAAGTCTCTCTTTCCTTAAGTTAATCGCAAAAGTCTTAGCATTCAGTTCCCTCAAATTTAGCAATATTTTAAGCCACACCCTTAGATGCTTCTATACAAAGACCTAGAGAGGCCCTAGGATAAGATGAGTTCAATTTCAGATACCATTTCAATTTAGTCGGATTATCCCCAACGATCTTCTAAAAGTTCTATTTTTACTCTGGAACGAGCACTAAGACCTCTCCACATGAAGATTTCTAAATAGTCCATTCGACTCTTAAAAATGCCTTACAAGCGCACTATAGGAGCCATGAAATATTTTCTCTATTTTCAAGAATATACTTAACCCTTGTTGGATTTTTTTGTTGAACATATCTCTAATGTACAAATATTTAGTTTCCACTTGAATTGTTTCATTTTCCTTAGCGTGAACCCCTCTTGATTCGAGAGACCAATTAGCTATTGGAATCTTTCTGTGTAGATCATTACAAGAGACGACTACTAGTGAAACTCCCACTCTCGAAACCATGTTATGGGGCTTTCTAGCATACTCGGTAGACGATTATGTCCCTAAGACTAGCTCCTAGTTACTTGTGTTTAGTTTCTCTGGTTAGTCCAAAAACACAAAATCCTAAATTCCTTCAATTATAATCATCTTAAAATCTCTAATAGATCATTGAGAAACTTGCCTTAGGAGTAGACAAGAATCGTATAAGATTCAGGTCATAAGTAAATTAGAATTCTTCACCATGAAGTTTCTAGCTTAATTTACACTATTTTTTTATATTTTTAAAATATCAACATTTGTTTCGATAAATCGTGTACTATATACACTTGAAAAATACGGTGTTTTTTACTAAAAAAATGAAAACACATATTTTAAATTTATTAAATTATTTGATGGTTTTTTACAACATTGTATTGTTCACCATGAAGTTTCTAGCTTAATTTACACTATATTTTCATATTTTTAAAATATCAACATTTGTTTCTAGAAATCGTGTACTACACACTTCAAAAATAAGGTGTTTTTTACTTTAAAAATGAAAATGCAAATTTTAAAGTTATTAAATTATTTGATTTTTTTAAAACAATATATTGTTCCCCATAAAGTTTCTAGGTTAATTTATTAAATTTTTTATAATTTTAAAATTGCAACATTTGTTTCTAGAAATCATGTACTATACACTTGAAAAATAGGGTGTTTTTTAATTTAAAAAATAAAACGCATATTTTAAATTTATTAAATTATTTAAGTTTTTTGAAAATAATGTAATTTTCCCCATAAAGTTTCTAGCTTAATTAACACAATTGTTTATATTTTTATAATTACAACATTTGTTTCTAGAAATCGTGTTCTATACACTTGAAAAATAGGGTGTTTTTACTTTAAAAATGAAAACGCATATTTTAAATTTATTAAATTATTTGATTTTTTTGAAAAAAATGTATTGTTCACCATGAAGTTTCTAATTTAGTTTACAAATTTTTTTATATATTTATAATTGCAACATTTGTTTCTAAATATCGTGTACTATTATACAATTGAAAAAGAGGGTGGTTTGGAATTTAAAAATGTACACGAAAATTTTAAATTTATTAATATATTTGATTTTTTTAAAGCAACGTATTTTTCCCAATAAAGTTTCTAGCTTAATTTACACAATTTTTTATATTTTTAAAATTGCAACATTTGTTTCTAAAAATCGTGTACTATAGACTTGAAATATAGGGTGTTTTTTACTACAACAATGAAAACGCAAATTTTGAATTTATTGAATTATTTGATTTTTTTGAAAACAATGTATTGTTCCCCATAAAGATTCTAGTTTAATTTACACAATTGTTTATAATTTTACAATTGCAACATTTGTTTCTAGAAATCGTGTTCTATACACTTGAAAAATACGCTGTTTTTTAGTTTAAAAATGAAAATGCATATTTTAAATTTTTTTAATTATTTGATTTTTTTTTGAAAAAAATGTATTGTTCACCATGAATTTTCTTGCTTAATTTGCACTATTTTTTTATATTTTTAAAATATCAACATTTGTTTCTAGAAATTGTGTACACTTGAAAAATAGGGTGTTTTTTAATAAAAAAAATGAAAACGCATATTTCAAATTTATTAAATTATTTTACTTTTTTGACAACAATGTATTGTTCACCAAGAAGTTTTTAGCTTAATTTACACTATTTTTTATATTTTTAAAATATCAACATTTGTTTCTAGAAATCGTGTACTATACACTTGAAAAATAGGGTGATTTTTACTTAAAAAAAATGAAAATGCATATTTTAAATTTATTAAATTTTTTGATTTTTTTGAAACAAATGTATTGTTCACCATGAATTTTCTTGCTTAATTTGCACTAATTTTTTATATTTTTAAAATATCAACATTTGTTTTGTACACTTGAAAAATAGGGTGTTTTTTACTAAAAAATGAAAACGCATATTTTAAATTTATCAAAATATTTGAGTTTTTTTGACAACCATGTATTGTTCACAATAAAGTTTCTAGCTTAATTTACACTATTTGATTTATATTTTTAAAATTACAACATTTGTTTCTTGAAATCGTGTTCTATACACTTGAAAAATAGGGTGTTTTTTACTTTAAAACTTAAAATGCATATTTTAAATTTATTAAATTATTTGATTTTTTTGAAAATAACATAATTTTCCCCATTAAATTTCTAGCATAATTTACACAATTGTTTATGTTTTTAAAATTGCAACATTTGTTTCTAGAAATTGTGTTCTGTACACTTGAAAAATAGGGTGTTTTTTACTTTAAAAATGGAAATGCATTTTTTAATTTTTTTTAATTATTTGATTTTTATGAAGACAATCTATTGTTCCCCATAAAGTTTCTAGCTTAATTTTTACAATTTTTTATATTTAAAATATGAAACAATCGTTTCTATAAATCGCGTACTATACACATGAAACATATGGTGTTTTTTACTTTAAAAATGAAAATGCATATTTTAAATTTATTAAATTATTTGGATTTTTTGACAACTATGTATTGTTCACCATGAAGTTTCTTGCTTAATTTACACTATTTTTTATATTTTTAAAATATCAACATTTGTTTCTAGAATTCGTGTACTATACACATGAGAAACAGGGTGTTTTTTACTAAAAAAATGAAAATGCATATTTTAAATTTGTTAAATTATTTGATTTTTTTTAAAATAATGTATTTATCACTATGAAGTTTCTAGTTTAATTTTAAAAAAATTTATATTTTTATAATTGCAACATTAGTTTATAAAAATCGTGTACTATACACTTGAAAATAGGGTGTTTTTTAATTTAAATATTAAAATGCATATATAAAATTTATTAATATATTTAATTTTTTTCAAAACAATATATTGTTCCCAGTAAAGTTTCTAGCTTTATTTACACAGTTTTTTGTATTTTTAAAATTGCAACATTTGTTTTTAAAAATTGTGTACTATAGACTTGAAATATAGGGTGTTTTTTTAATTTAAAAATGAAAACGATTTTTTTAAATTTATTAAATTATTTGATTTTTTTTACAACAATGTATTGTTCACCAATAAGTTTCTATCTTAATTTACACTATTTTTTATATTTTAAAAATAGTAACATTTGTTTCTAGAAATTGTGTACTAAAGAAATGAAATGTAGGGTGTTTTTTAGTTTAAAAATGAAAACGCATATTTTAAATTTATTAAATTATTTTATTTTTATGAAAATAATGTATTGTTCACCATGAAGTTTTTAGCTTAATTTACTGTATATTTTCATATTTTTAAAATATCAACATTTGTTTCTAGAAATCGTGTACTATACACTTGAAAATTAGGGTGTTTTTTACTTTAAAAATGATAACACAAATTTTAAAGTTATTCAATTATTTGATTTTTTTTAAAACAATATATTGTTCCCCATAAAGTTTCTAGGTTAATTTATTAAATTTGTTATAATTTTAAAATTGCAACATTTTTTTCTAAAAATCGTGTACTATACACTTGAAAAATAGAGTGTTTTTTACTTTAAAAAATAAAATGCATATTTTAAATTTATTTAATTATTTGATTTTATTGAAAATAATCACAACATTTGTTTATATTTTTATAATTGCAACATTTGTTTCTAGAAATCATGTTCTATACAATTGAAAAATAGGGTGTTTTTTACTTTAAAAATGAAAACACAAATTTTAAGGTTATTAAATTATTTGATTTTTTAAAAAACAATATATTGTTCCCCATAAAGTTTTAAGGTTAATTTATTCAATTTTTTATAATTTTATTTGTTTCTTGAAATCTTGTACTATACACTTGAAAAATAGGGTGTTTTTTACTTTAGAAAATAAAACGCATATTTTAAATTTATTAAATTATTTGATTTTTTTTGAAAATATTGTAATTTTACCCATAAAGTTTCAAGCTTAATTACGACAATTGTTTATATTTTTATAATTGCAACATTTGTTTCCAAAAGTCGTGTACTATTACACTTGAAAATGAGGGTCATTTGGAATTTAAAAATGTACATGAAAAATTTAAATTTTTTAATATATTTGATTTTTTTAAAACAACGTATTTTTCCCAATAATGTTTCTAGCTTAATTTATACAATTTTTATATTTTTAAAATTGCAACATTTGTTTCTAAAAATCGTGTACTATTGACTTGGAATATAGGGTTTTTTTTACTTTAAAAATGAAAATGCAAATTTTAAATTTATTAAATTATTTGATTTATTTGAATACAATGTATTCTTCCCCAAAAAGTTTCTAGATTAATTTACACAATTGTTTATATTTTTAAAATTGCAATATTTGTTTCTAGAAATCATGTAGTATACACTTCAAAAATAGGGTGTTTTTACTAAAAAAATGAAAATGCATATTTTAAATTGTTTAAATATTTTGAGTTTTTTGACAACAATGTATTGTTCACCATGAATTCTCTAGCTTAATTTACACTATTTTTTTATATTTTTAAAATATCAACATTTATTTCAAGAAATTGTGTAGTATAAACTTGAAAAATAGGGTGTTTTTTACTAAAAAAATGAAAACGCATATTTTAAATTGTTTAAATATTTTGAGTTTTTTGACAACAATGTATTGTTCATCATGAATTCTCTAGCTTAATTTACACTATTTTTTTATATTTTTAAAATATCAACATTTATTTCTAGAAATCGTGTACACTTGAAAAATAGGGTTTTTTACTAAAAAAATGAAAATGCATATTTTAAATTTTTTAAGGACTATATCCCTTTGGTCCTTGGTTCAAATCCACGGAAGGTCCCCAAATCCTGGAATAAAGGAGATTTATTCGCAGGGGGGATAGGCCACTTAAGGGAGTGACTAAGCTCTAAGTACACCGCCGGGGATGGTGGTAGCGTCCCGCCCGGGGTGTTACAAAAAAAAATCCAATGCTTCAATCAAATTCATATCAATTTCACATAAACAAGCATGAACACTCATCAAATATCACAAATCAAGTGACTAAGTCATTATTCAATCAGCAACATCACCTAATTCTAATTGAGGTTTTAAATTTGGGTTACCTTAGAATTAAAGCTCTAAATTCCACCGTGGAAGATTCTAAACCGGTAGAATTGGAGTTCCCGACGCGTGGATCATTTTCTTCAACTGCTCCGGCGGCAATCGGCGGCCGGAAGGCCACCATGCAACCACCGGAAGTGGTGATCACCACCACTTCTTCTCCCTCTCGCCAACTCTCTCTCTTTCTCATTTTAATCAATTAAGTTTTGTGATTTTGTGTTGTGTGTGTGAGAGAGTGAGGTATATAGGTGACGGTGTGTGGTTAGGTGAGGGAGGGTGCATGGTAAGAGTGTAGTCCTTAGTTTTAATTTATTAAAAATTGCACTTAAGTCCTTGTATTTATAAAATTAAATAAAAGTCCAAAACAACTTAATTTAAATGAATAAAACTATAAGGATTTAGTTGCAACTATCTAACTTTATAATTTAGCCCTTTTTCCCTAATCTTATCTTCTTTATAATTCATTTTAGTTCTCTAAATTCCTTATCTTTTCTAAGATAGCCCTTTAAGGACAAAACTAGTAATTTTAAATAATTTACTCTAGAATACAAAATGCATATTTTTAATTTATTAAATTATTTGATTTTTTGACAACAATGTATTGTTTACCATGAAGTTTCTAGCTTAATTTACACATTTTTTATATTTTTAAAATTGCAACATTTGTTTGTAGAAATCTTGTACTATAGAGTTGAAATATAGTGTGTTTTTTACTTTAAAAATGAAAATGCATATTTTAACACTATTAAATTATTTGATTTTTTTTGTCAACAATGTATTGTTCATCATGAAGTTTCTAGCTTAATTTACACTATTTTTTAAAATTTTTAAAATATCAATATTTGTTTCTAGAAATCGTGTATAATTGAAAAATAGGGTGTTTTTTAGTAAAAAAAATGAAAACGAATATTTTAAAATTTTTAAATTATTTAATTTTTTTGAAATCAATTTATTGTTTACCATGAAGTTTCTAGCTTAATTTACACACTTTTTTATATTTTCAAAATTGCAACATTTGTTTGTAGAAATCGTGTACTATAGACTTGAAATATAGGGTGTTTTTTACTTTAAAAATGAAAACACATATTTTAAATTTATTAAATTATTTGATTTTTTAACAACAATGTATTTTTCATCATGGAGTTTCTAGCTTAATTTACACTATTTTTTTATATTTTTAAAATATCAACATTTGTTTCTAGAAATCATGTACTATACAATTGAAAAATAGTGTGTTTTTTACATAAAAAAAGGAAAACACATATTTTTAATTTATTATATTATTATATTTTTTTGACAACAATATATTGTTTACCATGAAGTTTATCGCTTAATTTACACATTTTTTTATATTTTTAAAATTGCAACATTTGTTTGTACAAATCATGTACTATAGACTTGAAATATAGGGTGTTTTTAACTTTAAAAATGAAAACGCATATTTTAAATTTATTAAATTATTTGATTTTTTAACAACAATTTATTTTTCATCATGAAGTTTCTAACTTAATTTACACTATTTTTTTATATTTTTAAAATATCAACATTTGTTCCTATATATCGTGTACTATACACTTGAAAAATAGTGTGTTTTTTTACTAATAAAATGAAAATGCATATTTTTAATTTATTAAATTATTTGATTTTTTTGACAATAATGTATTGTTTACCATGAAGTTTCTAGCTTAATTTACACAATTTTTTTATATTTTTAAAATTGCAACATTTGTTTGTAGAAATTGTGTACTATATATAGACTTGAAATATAGGGTGTTTTTTACTTTAAAAATGAAAAAGCATATTTTAAATTTATTCAATTATTTATTTTTTTTGAAAACAATGTATTTTAATCATGAAGTTTCTAGCTCAATTTACACTATTTTTTTAAATTTTTCAAATATCAACATTTGTTTCTAGAAATTGTGTACTACAATTGAAAAATAGGGAGTTTTTTACGAAAGAAATTAAAATGCATATTTTAAATTTGTTAAATTATTTAATTTTTTTAAATGAATATATTTTTTACCATGAAGTTTCTAGCTTAATTTAAATTTTTTTTTATATTTTTAAAATTGCAACATTTGTTTGTAGAAATCGTGTACTATAGACTTGAAATATATGGTGTTTTTTACTTTAAAATAGAAAATGCATATGTTAAATTTATTAAATTATTTACTTTTTTGACAACAATATATTGCTCACCATGAAGTTTCTAGCTTAATTTACACTATTTTTTTATATTCTTAAAATTGCAACATTTGTTTGTAGAAATGGAGTATTATAGACATGAAATATACGGTGTTTTTTACTTTAAAAATGAAAACACATATTTTAAATTTATTAAATTATTTGATTTTTTTTACAACAATGTATTTTTCAGCAAGAAATTTCTTGCTAAATTTACACTAATTTTTATATTTTTAAAATATCAACATTTGTTTTTAGAAATTGTGTACGACACACTTAAAAAATAGGGTGTTTTTTACTAAAAAATGAAAATGCATATTTTAAATTTATTAATTTTTTTTATTTTTTGACAACAATGTATTGTTAACCATGAATTTTCTAGCTAAATTTACACTATTTTTTTATATTCTTAAAATTGCAACATTTGTTTGTAGAAATGGAGTATTATAGACATGAAATATACGGTGTTTTTTATCTTAAAAATGAAAATACATAATTTAAATTTATTAAATTATTTAATTTTTTTAAATCAATGTATTGTTTACCATGAAGTTTCTAGCTTAATTTACAAAATCTTTTATATTTTAATAAACGTGTACTATAGACTTGAAATATATGGTGTTTTTTACTTCAAATATGAAAACCCATATTTTAAATTTATTAAATTATTTGATTTTTTTGACAACAATGTATTTCTCATCATGTAGTTTCTAGCTTAATTTACACTATTTTTTTATATTTTTAAAATATCAACATTTGTTTCTAGAAATCATGTATTATAACTTGAAAAGTAGGGTGTTTTTTAGTAAAAAAAAGAAAACGCATATTTTAAATTTTTTAAATTATTTAATTTTTCAATAATCAATTTATAGTTTACCATGAAGTTTCTAGCTTAATTTACCCAATTTTTTATTTTTTAAAATTGCAACATTTGTTTTTAAAAATCGTGTACTATAGACTTGAAATATATGGTGTTTTTTACTTTAAAAATGAAAACCCATATTTTAAATTTATTAAATTATTTGATTTTTTTGTGAACAATGTATTGCTCACCATGAAGTTTCTAGCTTAATTTTTTTTATTTTTTTAAAATATCAACATTTATTTCTAGAAATCATGTACACCACACTTGAAAAATAGTGTGTTTTTTACTAAAAAAATGAAACTGCATATGTTTAATTTATTAAATTATTTTATTTTTAGACAACAATGTATATTTCATCATGATGTTTCAAGCTTAATTTACACTATTATTTTATATTTTTAAAATATCAACATTTGTTTCTAGAAATCATGTACTATACACTTGAAAAATATGGTGTTTTTTACAAAAAAACTTAAAACCCAAATTTTAAATTTATTAATATATTTGATTTTTTTGACAACAATGTATTGTTTACCATGAAGTTTCTAGCTTAATTTACAAAAAAAATTTATATTTTGAAAATTGCAACATTTGTTGTAGAAATCGTATACTATAGACTTGAAATATAGGGTGATTTTTTACTTTAAAAATGAAAATACATATTTTAAATTTATTAAATTATTTAATTTTTTTTATCATTGTATTGTTTACCAAGAAGTTTCAAGCTTAATTTACACAGTTTTTTATATTTTTAAAATTGCAACATTTGTTTGTAGAAATCGTGTACTATAGACTTTAAATATAGAGTGTTTTTTACTTTGAAAATGAACAGCATATTTTAAATTTATTAAATTATTTGATTTTTTTGACAACAATGTATTTTTCATTGTGAAGTTTCTAGCTTAATTTACACTATTTTTTTAAATTTTTTAAATATCAACATTTGTTTCTAAAAATCGTGTACTATACACTTGAAAAATAGGGTGTTTTTTACAAAAAAAATTAAAACCCAAATTTTAAATTTATTAATTTATTTGATTTTTTTGACAACTGTGTATTGTTTTCCAAGAAGTTTCTAGCTTAATTTACACAATTTTTTATGCTTTTAAAATTGTAACATTTGTTTGTAGAAATCCTGTACTATAGACTTGAAATATAAGGTGTTTTTTACTTTAAAAATGAAAATGCATATTTTAAATTTTCTAAATTATTTACTTTTTTGACAATAATGTATTGCTCACCATGAAGTTTCTAGCTTAATTTTTACAATTTTTTATATTTTCCAAATTGAAACATTTGTTTCTAGAAATCACGTACTGTACACTTGATAAATAGGGTGTTTTTTACTTTAAAAATGAAAACACATATTTTAAATTTATTAAATTATTTGATTTTTTTTACAACAATGTATTTTTTAGTAAGAAATTTCTAGCTAAATTTGCACTAATTTTTATATTTTTAAATTATCAATATTTGTTTTTAGAAATTGTGTACAACACACTTAAAAAATACGGTGTTTTTTACTAAAAAATGAAAATTCATATTTTAAATTTATTAATTTTTTTTTATTTTTTTGACAATAATGTATTGTTAACCATGAATTTTCTAGCTTAATTTATACTATTTTTTTATATTCTTAAAATTGAAACATTTGTTTGTAGAAATGGAGTATTATAGACATGAAATATACGATGTTTTTTACTTTAAAAATGAAAATATATATTTTAAATTTATTAAATTATTTAATTTTTTTTAAATTAATGTATTGTTTTCCATGAAGTTTCTAGCTTAATTTACAAAATCTTTTATATTTTAATAAACTTGTACTATAGACTTGAAATATATGGTGTTTTTTACTTCAAATATGAAAACCCATATTTTAAATTTATTAAATTATTTGATTTTTTTGACAACAATGTATTTCTCATCATGTAGTTTCTAGCTTAATTTACACTATTTTTTTATATTTTTAAAATATCAACATTTGTTTCTAGAAATCATGTATTATAACTTGAAAAGTAGGGTGTATTTTAGTAAAAAAAGGAAAACACATATTTCAAATTTTTTAAATTATTTAATTTTTTAATAATCAATTTATAGTTTACCATGAAGTTTCTAACTTAATTTACCCAATTTTTTATTTTTTAAAATTGGAACATTTGTTTTTAGAAATCGTGTAATATAGACTTGAAATATATGGTGTTTTTTACTTTAAAAATGAAAACCCATATTTTAAATTTATTAAATTATTTGATTTTTTTGTCAACAATGTATTGGTCACCATGAAGTTTCTAGATTAATTTTTTTATTTTTTTAAAATATCAACATTTATTTCTAGAAATCATGTACACCACACTTGAAAAATAGTGTGTTTTTTACTAAAAAAATGAAACTGCATATGTTTAATTTATTAAATTATTTGATTTTTAGAAAACAATGTATTTTTCATCATGAAGTTTCAAGCTTAATTTACTCTATTTTTTATATTTTTAAAATATCAACATTTGTTTCTAGAAATCGTGTATTATACACTGTAAAAATAGGGTGTTTTATAGTAAAAAAAAAGAAAATGCATATTTTAATTTTTTTAAATTATTTAATTTTTTTATAATAAATTTGTTGTTTACCATTAATTTTATAGCTTAATTTACACAATTTTTTATGTTTTTAAAATTGCAACATTTATTTGTAGAAATCGTGTACTATAGACTTGAAATATAGGCTGTTTTCTACTTTAAAACGGAAACGCATATTTTAAATTTATGAAATTCTTTGATTTTTTTGACAACAATGTATTTTACATCATGAAGTTTGTAGCTTAATTTACACTATTTTTTTAAATATTTAAAATATCAACATTTGTTTCTAGAAATCATGTACTATACACTTGAAAAATATGGTGTTTTTTACAAAAAAAAATTAAAACCCAAATTTTAAATTTATTAATTTATTTGATTTTTTTGACAACAATGTATTGTTTACCATGAGTTTTTAGCTTAATTTACAAAAAAAATTTATATTTTGAAAATTGCAACATTTGTTGTAGAAATCGTATACTATAGAATTGAAAAATAGTGTGTTTTTTTACTTTAAAAATGAAAACACATATTTTAAATTTATTAAATTATTTAATTTTTTTGTATCAATGTATTGTTTACCAAGAAGTTTCAAGGTTAATTTACACAGTTTTTTATATTTTTAAAATTGCAACATTTGTTTATAGAAATCGTGTACTATAGACTTTAAATATAGAGTGTTTTTTACTTTAAAAATGAAAAGCATATTTTAAATTTATTAAATTATTTGATTTTTTTGACAAAAATGTATTTTTCATTGTGAAGTTTCTAGCTTAATTTATACTATTTTTTTAAATTTTTGAAATATCAAACATTTGTTTCAAAAAATCGTGTACTATACACTTGAAAAATAGGGTGTTTTTTACAAAAAAAAGTAAAACCCAAATTTTAAATTTACTAATTTATTTGATTTTTTTGACAACAATGTATTGTTTTCCAAGAAGTTTCTAGCTTAATTTACACAATTCTTTATGTTTTTAAAATTGTAACATTTGTTTGTAGAAATCGTGTACTATAGACTTGAAATATAAGGTGTTTTTTACTTTAAAAATGAAAACGCATATTTTAAATTTATTAAATTATTTAGATTTTTTTAAATCAATGTATTGTTTACCATGAAGTTTCTATCTTAATTTACAAAAAAATTTATATTTTTAAAATTGTAACATTTGTTTGTAGAAATTGTGTAGTATAGACTTGAAATATAGGGTGTTTTTTACGTTAAAAATTAAAAGCATATTTTAAATTTATTAAATTATTTAAATTTTCTGACAACAATGTATTTTTTATCATGAAGTTTCTAGCTTAATGTACACTATTTTTTATATTTTTAAAATATCAACATTTGTTCCTAGATATCATGTACTATACACTTGAAAAATAGTGTGTTTTTTACTAAAAAAATGAAAACGCATATTTTTAATTTATTAATTTTTTTGATTATTTTGAAAACAATGTATTGTTTACCATGAAGTTTCTAGCTTAATTTACATAATTTTTTAGATTTTTAAATTGGCAACATTTATTTGTAGAAATCGTGTACTATGAACTTCAAATATAGGGTGTTTTCTACTTTAAAACTGAAAACATATATCTTAAATTTATTAAATTATTTAATTTTTTTAAATCAATTTATTGTTTATCATGAAGTTTCTAGCTTAATTTACATGATTTTTTATATTTTTAAAATTGCAACATTTGTTTTTAGAATCGTGTACTATAGACTTGAAATATAGGTTGTTTTTTACTTTAAAAATTAAAAGCATATTTTAAATTTATTAAATTATTTGATTTTTCGGACAACAATGTATCTTTCATCATGAAGTTTCTAGCTTAATTTACACTATTTTTTTATATTTTTAAAATATCAACATTTGTTCCTAGAAATCATGTATTATACACTTTAAAAATAGGGTGTTTTTCAGTAAAAAAATGAAAACGCATATTCTAAATTTTTTAAATTATTAAATTTTTAAAATCAATTTATTGTTTACCATGAAGTTTCTAGCTTAATTTACACAATTTTTTATATTTTTAAAATTACAACATTTGTTTGTAGAAATCGTATACTATAGACTTGAAATATAGGGTGTTTTTTACTTTAAAAATTAAAACACATATTTTAAATTTATTTAATTATTTAATTTTTTTTTAAATCAATGAATTGTTTATCATGAAGTTTCTAGCTTAATTTACATAATTTTTTATATTTTTAAAATTTCAACATTTGTTTTTAGAAACGTGTACTATATACTTGAAATAGAGGGTGTTTTTTACTTTAAAAATTGAAACCCATATTTTAAATTTATTAAATTATTTTATTTTTTTTGAAAACAATGTATTTGTCATCATGAAGTTTCTAGCTTAATTTACACAATTTTTTTTATTTTTTTAAAATATCAACATTTGTTTCTAGAAATCGTGTATTATACACTTTAAAAATAGGGTGTTTTTTAGTA
The DNA here is from genome assembly GCA_037177725.1 of Cyamopsis tetragonoloba. NCBI lineage: Eukaryota > Viridiplantae > Streptophyta > Magnoliopsida > Fabales > Fabaceae > Cyamopsis > Cyamopsis tetragonoloba. The sequence goes on from CM074125.1 coordinate 50,704,639, forward strand.
AAAAAATCAAAATGCATATTCTAAATTTTTTAAATTATTAAATTTTTAAAATAAATTTATTGTTTACCATGAAGTTTGTACCTTAATTTACACAATTTTTATGTTTTTAAAATTGCAACATTTGTTTTTAGAAATCGTGTACTATATAAAAATGAAATATAGGGTATTTTTTACTTTAAAAATGAAAATGCATATTTTAATATTAAAAAATTATTTTATTTTTTTGACAACAATGTATTTTTCATAATGAAGTTTCTAGCTTAATTTACACTTTTTTTTTATATTTTGAAAATATCAACATTTGTTTCTAGAAATCGTGTACTACACACTTGACAAATAAGGTGTTTTTTACTAAAAATATTAAAACCCAAATTTAAAATTTATTAATTTATTTGGTTTTTTTGACAATAATGTATTGTTTACCATGAAGTTTCTAGCTTAATTTACAAAAAAATTTATATTTTTAAAATTGCAACATTTGTTTGTAGAAATCGTGTACTAAAGACTTGAAATATAGGGTGTTTTTTACTTTAAAAATTAAAAGGCATATTTTAAATTTATTAAATTATTTAATTTTTTTTAAAATCAATGTATTGTTTACCATGAAGTTTCTAGCTTAATTTACATAATTTTTTATATTTTTAAAATTGCAACATTTGTGTTTAGAAATTGTGTACTTTAGACTTGAAATATAGGGTGTTTTTTACTTTAAAAATGAAAATTGATATTTTAAATTTAATAAATTATTTAATTTTTTTAAATCAATTTATTTCTTACAATGAAGTTTCTAGCTTAATTTACAGAATTTTTTATATTTTTAAAATTGCAACATTTGTTTGTAGAAATCGTGTATTATATAGACTTGAAATATAGGGTGTTTTTTACTAAAATAATGAAAATGAAAATTTTTAATTTATTATATTATTAAATTTTTTTGACAACAATGTATTATTTACCATGAAGTTTCTACCTCAATTTATACAATTTTTCATATTTTTAAAATTGCAACATTGTTTGTAGAAATCGGGTACTATACAATTGAAAAATAAGATGTTTTTTACTAAAATAATGTAAACGCATATGTTGAATTTATTAACTTTTTTTTTGAAATCAATTTATTGTTTACCCTGAAGTTTCTAGCTTAATTTAAACAATTTTTTATATTTCTAATATTGCAACATTTGTTTGTAGAAATCGTGTACTATAGACTTGAAATATAAGGTGTTTTTTACATAAAAAATGAAAACGCATATTTTAAAGTTATTAAATTATTTGATTTTTTTGACAACAATGTATTTTTCATCAAGTTTCTAGCTTAATTTACTCAATTTTTTATATTTTTTAAATTGAAATATTTGTTTTTAGAAATCGTGTATTATAGACTTGAAATATAGGGTGTTTTTTACTTTAAAAATGAAAATGCAGATTTTAAATTTATTCAATTATTTGAGTTTTTTATACAACAATGTATTTTTCACCATGAAGTTTCTCGCATAATTTACACTATTTTTATATTTTTAAAATTGCAACTTTTGTTTGTAGAAATCGTGTACTATAGAGTTGAAATATAGGGTGTTTTTTATATTAAAATGAAAACGCATATTTTAAATTTATTAAATTATTATATTTTTATGACAACAATGTGTTGTTTACGATGAAGTTTATAGCTTAATTGACACAATTTTTTAAATTTTTAAAATTGCAACATTTGTTTGTAGAAATCCTGTACTATAAACTTGGAATATAGGGTGTTTTTTACTTTAAAAATGAAAATGCAGATTTAAAATTTATTCAATTATATGATTTTTTTTACAACAATGTATTTTTCACCATGAAGTTTCTCGCTTAATTTACACTATATTTTATATTTTTAAAATTGCAACATTTATTTGTAGAAATCATGTACAATAGACTTGAAATATAGGAAATTTTTTACTTTAAAAATGAAAACGCATATGTTAAATTTATTCAATTATTTGATTTTTTTTGACAACAATGTATTTTTCACCATGAAGTTTCTCGCTTAATTTACAATATTTTTTTATACTTTTAAAATATCAAAATTTGTTTCTAGAAATTGTGTCCTTGAAAAAGTTTGTTTTTTACTAAAAAATAAAAATGCATATTTAAATTTATTATATTATTATATTTTTTTGACAACAATGTATTTTTCACCATGAAGTTTCTAGCTTAATTTACAATATTTTTTTATACTTTTAAAATATCAAAATTTTTTTTCTAGAAATCGTGTACTATACCTTTGAAAAAGTGTGTTTTTTACTAAAAAAATAAAAATGCATATTTTAAATTTATTATATTATTATATTTTTTTGGACAACAATGTATTGTTTGCCATGAAGTTTATAGCTTAATTTACACAATTTCTTATATTATTATAAAATATCAAAATTTGTTTCTAGATATGTGTACTCCTTGAAAAAGTGTGTTTTTTACTAAAAAAATGAAAATGCATATTTTAAATTTATTATATTATTATATTTGTTTTGACAACAATGTATTGTTTGCCATGCTTAATTTACACAATTTTTTATATTTTTTAAATTGAAGCTTTTGTTTGTAGAAATCGTGTACTATAGACTTGAAATACAGGGTGTTTTTTACTTTAAAAATGAAAACGCAGATTTAAAATTTATTCAATTATTTGATTTTTTTATACAACAATGTATTTTTCACCATGAAGTTTATCGCTTAATTTACACTATTTTTATATTTTTAAAATTGCAACATTTGTTTGTAGGAATCGTGTACTATACACCTGAAATATAGGGTGTTTTTTATTTTAAAATGAAAATGCATATTTTAAATTTATTAAATTATTATATTTTTATGACAACAATGTGTTGTTTACGATGAAGTTTATAGCTTAATTGACACAATTTTTTATATTTTTAATCTCCATTGAAGCCTGGTCCAGATTCCGAGTTTTACTGAAGCCGAATCCACCTTTATTCTTTATCTTTTCGAACTTATTCTAATTATAAAAAAATAAAATAGAAATAAAGAAGAGGAGATTAATCACAGATATTTGATTGAATCTCTAATCTTCTTCACCCCTTCCCGTGCCAATAACTAGAATGAAAAAAAGGAGAATATCAATGCGTCCGGGAAGAAACGATTGATCTCTATCAAGAGACCCGCTAAAGCCTCAATCCATAGAGTACTTTCCACTGGTGCCACGGAAAGATATGTTTCTAGATCTCGCATTTCAAATCCTCCTTCTTTTTATTCCTTATTGTAATTTGTAATACATAATTCCATATAGTAATATGATCAGATCGTTATTTATTTAATAACCACTTGTATTTGTCAGCAGAAGTCCTAATTCAAATTGAAATGTACAACGATTCATTAGATATTTTTTTTAACTAAAAAAAGAGGTCTATTTACTTAGTGGAATTTCCTATTTTTTTTTATCTCATATTTTTATCTCATAATAAGTCTTTTATTATTATGATTTTTCTTATTATAAAAATTTTTCTTATTCTATTATAAGAAAATTCTTATTCTTAATTCTATTATTATTATTATATAGAATATATATAATAAATAGTAATTATAGAATTCTATATATAGAATATAGATAGAATTCTAAAATAGAATATTCTTTTTTTTTCTTTTTATTTATTTTATTATTCTTTCAATATTATTATTTTAGAATATTTTGATTTTTCATATTCTATTCTATATTATAGGATATGAAACTAAAAAGAAAGATCAAAATGGCAGGATAATTGAGATATATATATCAACGGAGAAAAAAAAATGTGGAAAACAAGACAAAGATTCTTTACAATGACACTGGAAACCGATGGAAAGGGATGTAGCGCAGCTTGGTAGCGCGTTTGTTTTGGGTACAAAATGTCACGGGTTCAAATCCTGTCATCCCTATCCCTAACTATTACTTATCGTATGAGGAGTAACAAGGGATCAATTGAGACCGATTCAAATTGGACATACATATACTATATCAATATCTATATTGATATATATTGATATAGTATATCCATGCAAGATGTATTGGGGTCGCATAAAATTTTTTATGATAATAAAGCGCTCTTAGTTCAGTTCGGTAGAACGCGGGTCTCCAAAACCCGATGTCGTAGGTTCAAATCCTACAGAGCGTGATTCCATTATTGTTAGATTCAGAATTACACTGAAATAATTGAACAGCAGTCTAAAGTCTGCATTTGACCCTGCAGATTAGGATTTAAACAAATAAATAGGGGGTCAAGAAACAGAAGATATGTTAATTAATCAAAGGTCCAACTGATCACCACGTCGATATTGTAAATATGCAATTACAAATAATCCAGCCAAAGTAATAGGAATTAGACCTAACACGATTCCAAATAGAAAAACTTCAATCATTTTTTTTTAAAGGGAAAAGGGGAGGTAATATTTATCCTTAAATATGAATCGGTATTGACCATGAATCTCAATGCCCAAAAATTTGAAATTGAGACAGTAAGGAACTATAGAATATCTGGTATATCACAAAAATTCCAATTCATTTCAAAATTTCAAATCAAACAAGTCGTATCTTACTCAGACCGATAAATAGAGTTGAGGTTATAGTTAAAACCACTAGTAGAAAACCGAAATAACTAGTTATGGTGGACATAAAGAAGCTAAATGAAATATGTTCTTTTTATACATATGTTTATGTTTATAAAGCATTTCCCTAAGTTTCCATTTTTGAGAGAAATTTAAAATTGGAAGATAAGAAAAAATCCCACTTGAAAGATACAATTGAAATTTTTTGATTCATCAATCAATTATTACAGATGAACAAAAATATATATAGTGACATCTACCCATCTTGTTATTCCAAATCACCAGATTTATTGAGCAACTTGTGAGTTGAGTAAAATAATCTAATTAAAATATTTTCATTTTTATTCTATTATAATATAGAATATTTAAGAATATTTATATTTATTATTTTTATTCTATCAAATTCGATTCTATTTATATTAGAAAAAAAAATAACAATAGTGAATATTAAAACAAAAAAAGAATAAGAACTTTTTTGTTTAACTTCATTCAACTTTGAATTAATATGGAATAAAATAGGAAATATATATATATTTCGACACCCCTTTTTTTATTTATCTAATTTGTTCTATTTTCATTCTTTATTTTATAACAAAACAAAAGAAAAGAGTGACCTTGGAATGCCCTTTTTTGACTTTTCTTTTAACTCATTAGATTTAGTATAGTAGTGGGTTCCATTCTTATAATATCTACAAGGAGAAGAAAAAAGGTATCAGATCACTCGAAACCGGGGTTTCTCAGTTTTTTTTTGTCTTTCCATATTTAATTTAAATATAAATTTTCATATATAATTAATTGAAAGCTGTATCTTTGTAATTAAGCCAAGAAAGAGCCTTTTTGTGTCTAATACAAGAACAAGCTAATCTAATTTTGAAAAAAAAATTGGATAAGTTGTTCTTTTTCTGTCATCAAATAGTATCTATTATTGTTCCTTGTTACTGGACGACTAACCAATTCCATTTTTTAAAATGAAAAAGAGGGGGTTCTAACAACAAACATCTTGGACAATCACAAAAAGTATATTTCTAGACTTGGAACATTTGTTTGTAGAAATCGTGTACTATAGACTTGGAATATAGGGTGTTTTTTACTTTAAAAATGAAAATGAAGATTTAAAATTTATTCAATTATATGATTTTTTTGACAACAATGTATTTTTCACCATGAAGTTTCTCGCTTAATTTAGACTATTTTTTATATTTTTAAAATTGAAACATTTATTTGTAGAAATCGCGTACAATAGACTTGAAATATAGGAATTTTTTACTTTAAAAATGAAAACGGATATTTTAAATTTATTAGATTATTTGATTTTTTTGACAACAATGTATTTTTCACCATGAAGTTTCTAGCTTAATTTACACTATTTTTTTATACTTTTAAAATATCAAAATTTGTTTCTAGAAATTGTGTACTATACACTTGAAAAAAAGTGTGTTTTTTACTAAAAAAATGAAAACGCATATTTTTAATTTATTAAATTATTATATTTTTTTGACAAAAATGTATTGTTTACGATAAAGTTTATAGCTTAACTGACAAAATTTTTTATATTTTTAAAATTGGAACATTTGTTTGTAGAAATCGTGTACAATAGACTTGAAATGTAGGGTGTTTTTTACTTTAAAAATGAAAACGCATATTTTAAATTTATTCAATTATTTGATTTTTTTTGAAAATAATGAATTTTTCACCATAAATTTACTAGCTTAATTTACATTATTTTTATATACTTTTAAAATATCAAAATTTGTTTATCGAAATCGTGTACTAAAAAGTGTGTTTTTTACTAAAAAAATGAAAACGCATATTTCAATTTTATTATATTATTATATTTTTTTATAACAATGTATTGTTTACGACGAAGTATATAGCTTAATTCACACAATTTTTTATATTTTTAAAATTGCAACATTTGTTTGTAGAAATTGTGTACTAGAGACTTGTAATATAGGGTGTTTTTTATTTTAAAGTGAAAACGCATATTTTAAATTTATTCAATTATTTGATTTTTTTTGAAAACAATGTATTTTTCACCATGAAGTTTCTAGCTTAATTTACACTATTTTTTTATATTTTTAAAATATCAAAATTTTTTTCTAGAAATCGTGTACTATATACACTTAAAAATAGTGTGTTTTTTACTAAAAAAATGAAAAACGCATATGTTAAATTTATTAAATTATTATATTTTTTTGAGAACAATGTATTATTTACGATGAAGGTTTTAGCTTAATTGACACAATTTTTTATATTTTAAAATTGCAACATTTGTTTGTAGAAATCGTGTACTATAGGCTTGACATAGAGGGTGTTTTTTACTTTAAATATGAAAATGCAGATTTAAAATTTATTCAATTATTTGATTTTTTTGACAAAAATGTATTTTTCACCATGAAGTTTCTCGCTTAAATTACACTATTTTTTATATTTTCAAAATTTCAATATTTTTTTGTAGAAATCGTGTACTATAGACTTGAAATATAGGGTGTTTTTTACAATAAATATGAAAACGCATATTTTAAATTTATTCAATTATTTGATTTTTTTTGACAACAATGTAATTTTCACCATGAAGTTTCGAGCTTAATTTACAATATTTTTTTATACTTTTAAAATATCAAAATTTGTTTTGAGAAATCGTGTACTATACAATTGAAAAAAAGTGCGTTTTTAACTAAAAAATTGAAAACGCATATTTTTAATTTATTATATTATTATATTTTTTTGAAAACAATGCATTGTTTACCATGAATTTTATAGCTTAATTTACAAAAAAAATTATATTTTTTAAATAGAAACATTTGTTTGTAGAAATCGTGTACTATAGACTTGAAATATAGGGTGTTTTTTACTTTAAAAATGAAAATGTAGATTTTAAATTTATTGAATTATTTGGTTTTTTTTGACAACAATGTAATTTTCACCATGAGGTTTCTCGCTTAATTTATACTATTTTTTATATTTTTAAAATTGCAACATTAGTTTGTAGAAATCGTGTACTATAGACTTGAAATATAGGGTGCTTTTTATTTTCAAATGAAAAAGCATATTTTAAATTTATTCAATTATTTGATTTTTTTTTTAAACAATGGATTTTTCACCATGAAGTGTTTAGCTTAATTTACACTATTTTTTTATATTTTTAAAATATAGAAATTTGTTTCTAGAAATCGTGTATTATACACTTGAAAAAAGTGTTTTTTACTAAAAAAATGAAAACGCATATTTTTAATTTATTAAATTATTATAATTTTTTAAAAACAATGCATTGTGTACCATGAAGTTTATAGCTTAATTTACAAAAATTTTTATATTTTTTAAATTGAAACATTTGTTTCTAGAAATCGTGTACTATAGACTTGAAATATAGGGTGTTTTTTCCTTTAAAAATGAAAACGCAGATTTAAAATTTATTCAATTATTTGATTTTTTTTTACAACAATGTAATTTTCACCATGAAGTTTCTCGCTTAATTTAAACTATTTTTTATATTTTTAAAATTGCAACATTAGTTTGTAGAAATCATGTACTATAGACTTGAAATATAGGGTGTTTTCTACTTTAAAAATGAAAACGCAGATTTAAAATTTATTCAATTGTTTGGTTTTTTTTACAACAATGTAATTTTCACCATGAAGTTTCTCGCTTAATTTAAACTATTTTTCATATTTTTAAAATTGCAACATTAGTTTGTAGAAATCGTGTACTATAGACTTGAAATATAGGGTGTTTTTTACTTTAAAAATGAAAACGCAGATTTTAAATTTATTCAATTATTTGATTTTTTTTGACAACAATGTATTTTTCACCATGAAGTTTCTCGCTTAATTTACACTATATTTTATATTTTTAAAAATCAACATTAGTTTGTAGAAATCGTGTACTATAGACTTGAAATATAGGGTGTTTTTTACTTTAAAAATGAAAACGCAGATTTAAAATTTATTCAATTATTTGATTTTTTTGACAACAATGTAATTTTCACTATGAAGTTTCTCGCTTAATTTAAACTATTTTTTATATTTTTAAATTTGCAACAATAGTTTGTAGAAATCGTGATAGACTTGAAATATAGGGTGCTTTTTATTTTAAAATCAAAAAGCATATTTTAAATTTATTCAATTATTTGATTTTTTTTGAGAACAATGTATTTTTCACCATGAAGTTTCTAGCTTAATTTACAATATTTTTTTATACTTTTAAAATATCAAAATATGTTTCTAGAAAACGTGTACTATTGTGTGTTTTTAACTAAAAAATGAAAACGCATATTTTAAATTTATTATATTATTATATTTTTCTGACAACAATGTATTGTTTACCATGAAGTTTATAGATTAATTTACACAATTTTTTATATTTTTTAAATTGAAACATTTGTTTGTAGAAATCGTGTACTATATAGATGAAATATATGGAGTTTTTTACTTTAAAAATGAAAACGCAGATTTATAATTTTTTCAATTATTTGATTTTTTTTGACAACAATGTATTTTTCACCATGAAGTTTCTCGCTTAATTTACACTATTTTTTATATTTTTAATATTGCAACATTTGTTTGTAGAAATCGTGTACTATACACTTGAAATATAGGGTGTTATTTATTTTAAAATGAAAACGCATATTTTAAATTTATTAAATTATTATATTTTTATAAAAACAATGTAATGTTTACTATGACGTTTATAGTTTAATTGACACACTTTTTTATATTTTAAAAATTGCAACATTTGTTTATAGAAATCGTGTACTATAGATTTGGAATATAGGGTGTGTTTTACTTTAAAAATGAAAATGCAGATTTAAAATTTATTCAATTATATGATTTTTTTGACAACAATGTATTTTTCACCATGAAGTTTCTCGCTTAATTTACACTATTTTTTATATTTTAAAATTGAAACATTTGTTTTTAGAAATCGTGTACTATAGACTTGAAATATAGGGTGTTTTTGACTATAAAAATGAAAAGTCATAATTTAAATTTATTCAATTATTTAATTTTTTTGACAACAATGTACTTTTAACCATGAAGTTTATCACTTAATTTACACTATTTTTTATATTTTTAAAATTGCAACATTTGTTTGTAGAAATCGTGTACTATAGACTTGAAATATAGGGTGTTTTTTACTTTAAAAATGAAAAAGGATATTTTAAATTTATTCAGTTATTTGATTTTTTTTGACAACAATGTATTTTTCACCATGAAGTTTCTCACTCAATTTACACTAATTTTTATATATGTAAAATTGCAACATTTTTTTTGTAGAAATCGTGTACTATAGACTTGAAATATAGGGTGTTTTTTACTTTAATAATGAAAACACATATTTTAAATTATTCAATTATTTAATTTTTTTTGACAACAATGTATTTTTCACCATGAAGTTTATCGCTTAATTAACACTATTTTTTATATTTTTAAAATTGCAACATTTGTTTGTAGAAATCGTGTACTAGACATGAAATATAGGGTGTTTTTTCCTTTAAAAATGAAAATTAATATTTTAAATTTATTCAGTTATTTGATTTTTTTTGACAACAATGTATTTTTCACCATGAAGTTTCTCACTTAATTTACAGTATTTTTGATATTTTTAAAATTGCAACATTTTTTTTGTAGAAATCGTATACTATAGACTTGAAATATAGGGTGTTTTTTATTTTTAGATGAATACGCATATTTTAAATGTATTAAATTATTAATTTTTTTTGACAACAATGTATTGTTTACGATGAAGTTTAGAGCTAAATTGACAAAATTTTTTATATTTTTAAAATTGCAACATTTGTTTTTAGAAATCGTGTACTATAGATTTGGAATATAGGGTGTGTTTTACTTTAAAAATGAAAATGCAGATTTAAAATTTATTCAATTATATGATTTTTTTGACAAAAATGTATTTTTCACCATGAAGTTTCTCGCTTAATTTACACTATTTTTATATTTTAAAATTGAAACATTTGTTTGTAGAAATCGTGTACAATAGACTTGAAATATAGTGTGTTTTTTACTTTAAAAATGAAAATGGATATTTTAAATTTATTCAATTACTTGATTTTTTTTACAACAATGTATTTTTCACCATGAAGTTTCTAACTTAATTTACACTATTTTTTATACTTTTAAAATATAAAAATTTGTTTCTAGAAATCGTGTACTATACACTTGAAAAAAACTGTGTTTTTTACTAAAAAAACGAAAACGCATATTTTTAATTTATTTTATTATTATATTTTTTTGAAAATAATGTATTGTTTACCATGAAGTTTATAGTTTAATTTACACAATTTTTTATATTTTTTGAATTGAAACATTTGGTAGTAGAAATCGTGTACTATAGACTTGAAATATAGGGTGTTTTTTATTTTAAAATGAAAATGCATATTTTAAATTTTTTCAATTATTTGATTTTTTTTAAAACAATGCATTTATCACCATGAAGTTTCTAGCTTAATTTACACTAGTTTTTTATTTTTTAAAAATATCAAAATTTGTTTCTAGAAATCGTGTACTATATAAACTTTTAAAAAAGTGTGTTTTTTACTTAAAAAATTAAAATGCATATTTTAAATTTATTGAATTATTATATTTTTTGACAAGAATGTATTGTTTACGATTAAATTTATTGCTTTATGACACAATTTTTTATATTTTTAAAATTGCAAGGTTTGTTCGTAGAAATCATGTACTATAGACTTGAAATTTAGGATGTTTTTTACTTTAAAAATGAAAATGGATATTTCAAATTTATTCAATTATATGATTTTTTTACAACAATGTATTTTTTACCATGAAGTTTCTCGCTTAATTTACTCTATTTTTTATTTTATTAAAATTGCAACATTTGTTTGTAGAAATCGTGTATTATACACTTGAAATATAGGGTGTTTTTTATTTTAAAATTAAAGCGCATATTTTAAATTTTTTCAATTATTTGATTTTTTTTAAAAGAATGCATTTTTCACCATGAAGTTTCTAGATTAATTTACACTATTTTTTTTATATTTTTAAAATATCAAAATTTGTTTCTAGAAATCGTGTACTATATAAACTTGAAAAAAAGTGTGTTTTTTACTAAAAAAAAATGAAAACGCATATTTTAAATTTATTGAATTATTATATTTTTTGACAACAATGTAATGTTTACGATGAAGTTTATTGCTTAATGACACAATTTTTTATGTTTTGAAATTGACACATTTGTTTGTAGAAATCGAGTACTATAGACTAGAAACATAGGGTGTTTTTTACTTTAAAAATGAAAATGGATATTTTAACTTTATTCAATAATATGATTTTTTTGACAACAATGTATTTTTCACCATGAAGTTTTTCGCTTAATTTAAACTATTTATTATATTTTTAAAATTGCAACATTTATAGGTAGAAATCATGTACTGTAAACTAGAAATATAGGGTGTTTTTTATTTTAAAATGAAAACGCATATTTTAAAGTTATTCAATTATTTGATTTTTTTTAAAACAATGTATTTTTAACCATGAAGTTTTTAGCTTAATTTACATTGTTTTTGTTATATTTTTAAAATATCAAAATTTGTTTCCAGAAATCGTGTACTAAAATGTGTGTTTTTTAGTAAAAAAATGAATACAGATATTTTTAATTTATTATATTATTATACTTTTTTGATAACAATGTATTGTTTACGATGATGTTTATAGCATAATTGACCCAATTTTTTATATTTTTAAAATTTCAAAATTTGTTTGTAGAAATCGTGTATAATAAACTTGAAATATAGAGTGTTTTTTACTTTAAAAATGAAAATGCAGATTTAAAATTTATTCAATTATTTGATTTTTTTGTGAACATTGTATTTTTCACCATGAACTTTCTCGCTTAAATTACATTATTTTTTATATTTTTAAAATTTCAACATTTGTTTGTAGAAATCGAATACTATAGACTTGAAATATACGGTGTTTTTTACTTTATAAATGAAAACGCATATTTAAAATTTATTCAATTATTTGATTTTTTTTGATAAAAATGTATTTTTCACCTTGAAGTTTCTAGCTTAATTTACATTATTTTTTTATACTTTTCAAATATCAAAATTTGTTTTTAGAAAATGTGTACTATACACTTGAGAAAAGTGTGTTTTTTACTAAAAAAATGAAAGCGCATATTTTAAATTTATTATATTATTATATTTTTTTGACAACAATGTATTGTTTACCATAAAGTTCATAGCTGAATTTACACAATTTTTTATATTTTTTAAATTGAATCATTTGTTTGTAGAAATCGTGTACTATGAACTTGAAATATAGGGTGTTTTTTACTTTAAAAATGAAACCGCAGATTTTAAATTTATTCAATTATTTGATTTTTTTTGACAACAATGTATTTTTCACCATGAAGCTTCTCGCTTAATTTACACTATTTTTTATATTTTTAAAATTGCAACATTTGTTTGTAGAAATCGTGTACTATAGACTTGAAATATAGGGTGTTTTTTACTTTAAAATTAAAATGGATATTTTAAATTTATTCAGTTAATTCATTTTTTTTGACAACAATGTATTTTTCACCATGAAGTTTCTAGCTTAATTTACACTATTTTTTTATACTTTTAAAATATCAAAATTTGTTTCTAGAAATCGTGTACTACACTTGAAAAAAAGTGTGTTTTTTACTAAAAAAATGAAAACGCAAATTTTTAATTTATTATATTATTATATTTTTTTGACAACAATGTATTGTTTACCATGAAGTTTATAGCTTAATTTACACAATTTTTTATATTTTTAAAATTGCAACATTTGTTTGTAGAAATCGTGTACTATAGACTTGAAATATAGGGTGTTTTTTACTTTAAAAATAAAAATGGATATTTTAAATTTATTCAATTATTTTATTTTTTTGACAACATTGTATTTTTCAGCATGAAGTTTCTAGCATAATTTACACTATTTTTTTATACATTTAAAATATCAAAATTGGTTTCTAGAAATTGTGTACTATACACTTTAAAAAAAGTGTGTTTTTTACTAAAAAAACGAAAACGCATATTTTTAATTTGTTTTATTATTATATTTTTTTGACAACAATGTATTGTTTACCATGAAGTTTATAGTTCAATTTACACAATTTTTTATATTTTTTAAATTGAAACATTTGTTTGTAGAAATCGTGTACCATAGACTTGAAATATAGGGTGTTTTTTACTTTAAAAATGAAAACGCAGATTTTAAATTTATTCGATTATTTGATTTTTTTGACAACAATGCATTTTTCCCCATGAATTTTCTCCCTTAATTTAAACTGTTTTTTATATTTTTAAAATTGCAACATTTGTTTGTAGAAATCGTGTACTATAGACTTGAAACATAGGGTGTTTTTTACTTTAAAAATGAAAATGGATATTTTAAATTTATTCAATAATATGATTTTTTTGACAACAATGTATTTTTTACCATGAAGTTTCTCGCTTAATTTACACTATTTTTTATTTTTTTAGAATTGCAACATTTGTTTGTAGAAATCGTGTACTATAGACTTGAAATATATGGTGTTTTTGATTTTAAAATCAAAAAGCATATTTTAAATTTATTCAATTTTTTGATTTTTTTTAAAATAATGTATTTTTCACCATGAAGTTTCTAGCTTAATTTACACTATTTTTTTATACTTTTAAAATATCAAAATTTGTTTTTATAAATCGTACTATTCACTTGAATAAAAGTTTGTTTTTTATTAAAAAAATGAAAACACGTATTTTTAATTTGTTATATTATTATATTTTTTTGACAACAATGTATTTATTACCATGAAGTTTATAGCTTAATTTACACAATTTTTTATATTTTTTAAATTGAAACATTTGTTTGTAGAAATCGTGTACTATAGATGTAACACCTCGGGCGTGACTTCATACCACCATCCCCGGCGGTGTACTTAGAGCTTAGCCATCCCCTTTAAGTGGCCTATCCCCCTGCGAATAAATCTCCTTTATTCTAGGATTTGGGGACCTTCCGTGGATTCGAACCAAGGACCAAAGGGATATAGTCATGGATTCCTAAGAACCACTACCAATTGGGCTAGTGAGCTCACAAATAGTGCAGGTGATGCATGCACAAGGAGGTTCTCCAGTGCATTGGGTTCCCATTATAAAAGACATGAAAGAAATAAGAAATGAATGAAAAATATAACTCGTGATATTGAAAATGTATGATGAGTGTTATTGTGAAATGTTGTGCACTAGATAGTATATTGTTTATGTGAATTTTGTAAAATGGTTGAGTTCAAGATGACTCACATGATGAGTAAGGTTATGTGACTCTACTTGAAACGTGGCATTTACATTTTTATGCTATATGTGTATGTCGATTGTATATTGGGGATTTTTCAGTTAGTACTGACTGCAACACAGTTAATAGGTTTTATAAACCGGGGGTTACTCGGTTATATGATTTCATATAACTGACGATTTAGTGTTGCAGGTAACGGAGGAGATAGGGACTAGAGCACCTGGGAGTTGTTAGCAAGAGCTTACTAGTTCACTTTTGGGTTAGGTAGTCCATTTTTTGATGTAAATTTGGAGTGGCTACCTTTTGTGGAAAAACTCTCTCTTAGGAGTATAATGAGACTTATTTTTATTAAGTTCTTAGAGGACTAGTTTGTAAATATATAATAACATGCACAGGTTGTATATATTTATGAACTGGTATTTCTATTTTCGTTGCCATGAGTTGTTAACTTATAATTGCAAAAAAAAAAAAAAAAATCTAAGGTGTTACAATTTGGTATCAGAGCAGTTTGATTCATCGGACTGTGGTACTTGAATGGAATTTAAACGATTAGAGTCCAGAGATATAAGTCCAGTCTTGACCGTTGTTGTTTTTGTGTACGGTACTCTTATATTGAGCCTGATCAACTCAATGTGGGTGTTATGTATGCAGGGACAATGGCGGACGGACCTGCAGATTATTAAGGCTAGTAGCTCAAGCCTTGAACCAGTTGCTTCAGAATCAGGGTAGGGAGGACCGATACCGAACCTTCCAAGTGCATAACCCTCCTACCTTCATGGGGGATCAAGGTCCACTAGCGGCAGAGGCATGGGTAGGCAAAATGGAAGAGATTTTCAGAGTTATGCAATGCACCGATGTAGAGAAGGTGACCTTAGCTGCATATAAGTTTGATGGTGAAGCAGCCTAATGGTGGTTATGATACAGGGGGAATATGGAAGCTAATCAGAGACAACTGACATGGGCAGAGTTCAAGACACTGTTTCTGGACAAATACTTCTCGAGCACCCTCCGTGACCAGAAGGAAGTTGAATTCCTTTCCTTGCAGCAGGAGAGTATGACAGTGGCAGAGTATGTGGCTAAGTTTGAGAGCTTGGCCAGGTTCTCTAATAATCTACATAATCAAGCTGATGAGGTATGGAAGTGCAAGAGATTTGAACAAGGATTGCGGCCGGAGTTGAGAAACCTGATGACTGCACACACGATCCGAGATTATCACCATTTAATCGAGGCGTGTCAGCTTACCGAAAACTCTTTAGCTGCCGTACTAGCAGAGAGATAGGCTAGTTGGAAGCGTAAAAGAGATAATGAAAGCTCCAAGGTCAAGAAAAGACAAGGGCGATGATCAGAAGGGGAAGAAAGTGGCGAAACAAAATGAGAAGACTCCTACAAAGTGTGCTAATTGTGGGAAGACTCACTCTGGGAAGTGCTGGTACAATGAAAAGGTTTGCTTTCAGTGTCATAAGCCTGGCCACATTAAGTGGCAATGTCTAGAGAATGAGACGAACACATCCAAGGTTGTGAAGGCACCCGTGAGAGGCCGGGTGTATACTTTGGATGCTGAAGAAGCCGAAAAATCCAAGGATTTAGTCTAAGGTACGGGTCAGATAAATGGTAAACATGTGAATATTTTATTTGACTCGGGTGCTATGCATTCGTTCATCTCTTCAGAATGTGTGAAACGTGTGTATTTGCCTGTCACTAAACTTTCCTATGAAGTGTTAGTTACTACTCCATCCGAGGAGAAACTTAGTACAACATCCATGTGTTCGCCGGTGTTTCTAAAATACCAAGGCAAGACATTTTGTTTGAGCTTGTATTGTCTACCAATGAAAGGGCTAGATGTGATTTTGGGTATGGATTGGTTGAGGGCTCACAAGGTCACCATTGATTGTGCCAACAAAACCGTTCATGTGCCGGACCGTGATTATGAGGTATATTATACTCATCATCCTACCTTTGATCTTGATAACTTAGCCGAGTTTGATGATGGTCCAAGCTTTATAATCTTATGTATTTCTGATGCTAAATTCCATTCCAATATTGACTCTATTCGGGTAGTCAAGGACTTTCCTGAGGTATTTCCTGAGGATATCGAATCATTACCACCTGAGAGGGAGGTGGAATTCTCTATTGAACTTGTTCCTGGAGCTGGACCTGTGTCTAAAGCTCCATATCAAATGGCACCTCTTGAATTGGCAGAAGTTAAAAAATAGGTTGAAGAACTATTACAAAAACAATTTGTTCGTCCAAGTGCTTCACCCTGGGGAGCCCCAGTGCTCCTAGTTAAAAAGAAGGATGGGAAACTTCTTTTGTGTGTAGATTACAGGCAGCTAAACAAGTTGACAGTGAAGAACAAGTACCCTCTCCCAAGCATTGATGATCTATTAGATCAGTTAGGTGGGGCCAAGGTATTCTCGAAAATTGATCTTCGATCAGGCTATCACCAGATTCGGATTAAGCCGGAGGATATTCCTAAGACTGCTTTTCGAACGCGTTATGGTCACTACGAGTACCTAGTAGTGCCATTTGGACTGACTAATGCTCCTGTGATCTTCATGGACTATATGAATCGTATTTTTCGGCCGTACTTACATAAATTCGTGGTGGTCTTCATTGATGACATCTTGATTTATTCCAAGACACCGGAAGAGCACGAGGAACACTTGAAGATTGTGTTGGGAGTTCTCAAGGAGAAGCATTTATATGCAAAGCTTGAGAAATGTGAGTTTTGGTTGGATGAGGTGCAATTCCTTGGCCACATGATTAATAAAGATGGTGTGGCAGTTGATCCAAGTAAAGTTGAATTGGGAAAGACCAACCAATGTCACTGAGATTAGGAGTTTTCTTGGGTTGGCTGGTTATTACCAAAGATTCATGAAGGGATTTTCCAAAATTTCCATTCCACTGAGTAAGTTAACTCGGAAGGGAGTTCCATTCATATGGGACTCTAAATGTGAAGAAAGTTTCCAAACGTTGAAAGAGAAGTTGACCACAGCACCGGTGTTAGTCATTCCGGATTCATCCAAGAACTTCCAAGTCTATTATGATGCATCCAAACAAGGTTTGGGGTGCGTTCTCATGCAGGAAGGTCAAGTAGTGGCATATGCTTCCAGGCAACTTAGACCTCATGAAGGTAATTATCCTACACACGACCTAGAGCTTGCTGCGGTTGTGTTTGCACTGAAAATATGGAGACATTATCTTTATGGCATTACCTTTGAGGTGTTCAGCGATCACAAAAGTCTCAAGTACTTGTTTATCAGAAGGAGCTGAACATGAGGCAACGAAGGTGGATGGAATTCTTGAAAGATTATGATTTTGAATTGAAGTACCACCCGGGGAAAGCAAATGTAGTGGCTGATGCTTTAAACAGAAAATATTAACATATTTCATCCATGATGATACATGAATTGGTGCTATTGGAGAAATTTAGAGATTTGAAATTAAATGTTGCTTGCTATAATGCTAGCTTGTCAGTGAGTAAAGTTGATGTGAAAAATTTACTCAGAGACCGAATCCGGGAAGCACAAGAACATGATTCTGAGCTTCAAAAGCTTAAGGAGCAACCTGATTTTTCTGTGTCTGGTGATGGCGTCATTCTATTTAGAGGCAGGGTGTGTATCCCTAATAGTGATGAAATCAAGAAAATGGTGCTAGAGGAGAATCACAATAGTCAATACTCTGTGCATCCTGGTGCTACAAAAATGTATCAGGATATGCGGAGATCCTTTTGGTGGCCGGGCATGAAGCGCGATATTGCTAACTTTGTGGCTAGGTGCTTGACTTGTCAAAAGGTCAAGGTGGAACATCAAAAGCCATCTGGACCACTCCAGTCTTTGGATATTCCAGAATGGAAGTGGGAGTCAATTACAATGGATTTTGTGGTGGGTTTGCCAAAGACCCCAACTGGATATGACTCAATATGGGTGATTGTCGATAGACTAACAAAGTCCTCACATTTACTACCTGTTAAGTCTAACTATCCTGTGGAGAAATATGCCAAAGTGTATATCCAGGAGATCGTTAGATTGCACGGTGCACCAGTCAGTATCATATCGGATAGAGATCTGAAATTCACTTCTAGATTTTGGGGAGCCTTACAAAAGTCATTTGGGACCCGATTGCAATTGAGCACTGCATACCATCCTCAAACTGATGGACAGTCGGAGAGGACAATTCAGGCGTTAGAAGATATGCTTCGAGCTTGTATATCGGAAGAAGGAGGAGATTGGGGCAGATTCTTGCCTTTGGTAGAATTTGCTTACAATAATAGCTACCATTCAAGCATTGGAATGGCACCATTCGAGGCTTTGTATGGTAGGAAGTGCAGATCTCCTGTTTGTTGGTATGAAACTGGAGAGAAACTCTTTTTGGGACCGGATTTGGTTCAGGATACAACTGACAAGATCAAACGTATCAAGGAGAAATTGAAAATAGCTGAAGACCGGCAAAGGAGTTATGGGGACAAGAGGAGAAAGCCATTGGAATTTGAGGAAGGTGACCATGTATTCCTCAAGGTTTCTTCCACTACGGCTGTGGGTAGGGCAATGAAAGTAAAGAAGCTTCAACCGCATTTTGTTGGTCCCTTCCAAATATTGAAAAGGGTTGGACCAGTTGCGTACAAATTGGCTTTGCCTCCAAACCTTTCAAATCTGCATGATGTATTTCATGTGTCACAAATTAGAAAGTATGTACCGGATCCATCTCATGTCCTAAGTCTTAATGAGATTCAATTGAAGCCCAATGCGTCGTTCCGAGCCCAACCAGTGAAAATCTTGGGTTGTGGAGAGAAAACTCTTCGAAACAAGGTAATTCCTTTGGTGAAGGTGTTGTGGCAAAGTATTGATTCGTCGGAGATTACTTGGGAGAAAGAGCAAGACATGAAGGATACCTATCTTGAGTTGTTTTGACGACACATGTAAATTTCTAATTTTGAGGGCAAAATTATTTTAAGGGTGGTAGAATTGTAACATCCCAGAATTTCCCAAGTTAAGTGAAAAAAATCAAATTAGTCCTTAAGGGGCTCTTTTGAAAAGAATTGGGATTTAGTTGCAAAATCATGAAAAAGGAAAGGAGGGACTAAATTGCAATATTTAAAAGTTCCATGGAGGGACTAATTAGCAAAAAAAAAATTGAAAGTTTCTAAATTAGAAAAAAAAAAAAGTTCCCTTTCTTCTCTCCCTCCTCACTCAGCATCACTCTCTCCCTCACTCTTATTCACATTTTCATTTTTATCTTCTCCTCTAGGATTTCCATCTTCTTCCTCTCCATTGATCATCATTATCCTCTTCTTCTAGTTCCTCCTCACCTTCAAGGCTTGGTTCTTCAACTTCAAGCTCAAGTGTTACCAAGGTGAGCACATGCAAATCTCTTCTCTTCTTCTTTGCTCATCAAGTTCTCATTTTGGGTAATGGGTTCAAAACCCTTCCATCTCAACATGCAACCCATAAATTGGGTTAATATGGGTGTTGATGATTTGATACTTGTGAGTGTTAGGGATTCCAAGTACTCTTGAGAGGAGATTGAAGAGCTTGAAGAAATTAGGAGGAATTGTGCTTTTGGGGCTCAAACCAAGGTAACCCAAATTTAAAACCCCAATTAGAATTAGGTGATGTTGCTGATTAAATAATGACATAGTCACTTGATTTGTGATATTTGATGAGTTTTCATGCTTGTTTATGTGAAATTGATATGAATTTGATTGAAGAATTGGATTTTGCCTAGGTAACTAAATTGTCCTGAAGTTTCGAAATTCATATCTCTGGATTCCCTTGATGAATGGGCTTGAAATTTTGTATGGTGATTATTTTATGTTTGAAGAGTTCCAGAATAAAGTTTCATGATTTTTGAAGGTCTACACGAATTTTGGTGAATTTTTAAATGAACTATGTTCATCTTGGGAAAACTGTTGAATCCGAAAATGAATTGTGAATTTCGTGAGTGTATTTCTCTCTGGTTACTTTGAATTTCGAAGTGAAATTTTGTCTGGTGATATCTGAGTGTGTTATATACCTTGTGTTAAATTTTCACAATTTTTAGGTTTATTTTTTATTTTATATCAATTTCTGAAGTAGTTGTGCTCATCCTTTGGATGTTGCTGGAATCCAGCTAAAATAAGGAGATTCCAGAATTTACTGCAACTTATATCCATTGAATTTTAATGTTAAATTTTTTATGATAAATCCTTGGTGTTTTGGTCATATCCTGTTAAAGTTTTGTGATTTTTGGACAAGTATTGGATTGAATAAAAATTTTACAATGAGATCTGTCCTGTTTTACAATTTCTGGATTGGGTCCATTTATCCTGAATGTTAATGCTTAATTTGAGTCCAGTATATGATGGAATTTGATTTTTACTTCTCTAACAAAGTTTTAGGAAATTATGTTAGCTTTCTAATGGCACTTGTTTCACTCAATTTCAATTAGTCTAGCTCTAGTTATTGCAAAATTATCCAGGTAGTATTCAACTGAGATACCAAAGCAAAACAGCTGGATTTAGCAAGGCATAACTAGGCCTACGAAAATCCGTTTTGGGTGAAACTTGTGGCTATGGAAAGAAGATCAAGTGTATTTTATTACTCTGTATTTTCATGATTTTTGAATAAGTAGATTTAATTCAGATTTTAAAATAGTATAATATGTTCTACTGAAATTCTGTTTTAGAATCTTATACTTGGATAACTCAATTGGTAGATTGAAAAATGGATTGAACCAATATGAAATTGATAATTAAACTTGTTGAAGTAAAAGAGAAAGTTTGAATGGATAACTTCAATGTTAAAAGAAAGAATAATTAAAGCTATCGAGTAAAGGTAACATTGAGGACCTCTTCGGAGGGGAAGGGATCTATTGAGTAAGAATAGACCCAGAAGTCCTCTAAGGAGGCAGAAAAGGCATCAAACTCTGGATAGGGACGCTTGTCGAGGGTGTAGTGAGCTCACAAATAGTGCAGGTGATGCATGCACAAAGAGGTTCTCCAGTGCACTGGGTTCCCATTATAAAAGACATGAAAGAAATAAGAAATGAATGAAAAATATAACTCATGATATTGAAAATGTATGATGAGTGTTATTGTGAAATGTTGTGGTGCAATAGATAGTATATTGTTTATGTGAATTTTGTAAAATGGTTGAGTTCAAGATGACTCACATGATGAGTAAGGTTATGTGACTCTACTTGAAACGTGCCATTTACATTTTTATGCTATATGTGTATGTCGATTGTATATTGGGGATTTTTCAGTTAGTACTGGCTACAACACTATTAACAGGTTTTATAAACCGGGGGTTACTCGGTTATATGATTTCATATAACTGATGGTTTAGTGTTGCAGATAACGGAGGAGATAGGGACTAGAGCACCTGGGAGTTGCTAGCAGGAGCTTACTAGTTCACTTTTGGGTTAGGTAGTCCATCTTTTGATGTAAATTTGAAGTGGCTACCTTTTGTGGAAAAACTCTCTCTTAGGAGTATAATGAGACTTATTTTTATTAAGTTCTTAGAGGACTAGCCTGTAAATGTATAATCACGTGCACAGGTTGTATATATTTATGAACTGGTATTTCTATTTTCGTTGCCATGAGTTGTTAACTTATAATTGCAAAAAAATAAAAATAAAAAAATAAAAAAAAATCTAAGGTGTTACAATAGACTTGAAATATAGGGTGTTTTTTACTTTAAAAATAAAAACGCAGATTTTAAATTTATTCAATTATTTGATTTTTTTGACAACAATGTATTTTTCACCATGAAGTTTCTCGCTTAATTTACACAATTTTTTATATTTTTAAAATTGCAATATTTGTTTGTTGAAATCGTGTACTATAGACTTGAAATATAGGGTGTTTTTTACTTTAAAAATGAAAATGGATATGATAAATTTGTTCAATGATTTTATTTCTTTTGACAACAATGTATTTTTCACCATGAAGTTTCTAGCTTAATTTACACTATTTTTTTATACTTTTAAAATATCAAAATTTGTTTCTATAAATCGTGTACTATACACGTGAAAATAAGTGTGTTTTTTACTAAAAAAATGAAAACGCATATTTTAAATTTATTGAATTATTATATTTTTTTGACAACAATGTATTATTTACGATTAAGTTTATTGCTTAATGACAAAATTTTTTATATTTTTAAAACTGCAATTTGTTTGTAGAAATCGTGTACTATAGACTTGAAACATAGGGTGTTTTTTAATTTAAAAATGAAAATGGATATTTAAAATTTATTCAATAATATGATTTTTTTGACAACAATGTATTTGTTACCATGAATTTTCTCGATTAATTTACACTATTTTTAATTTTTTTTAAATTGCAACATTTGTTTATAGAAATCTTGTACTATAGACTTGAAATATAGGGTGTTTTTTATTTTAAAATAAAAACGCATATTTTAAATTTATTCAATTATTTGATTTTTTTTAAAACAATTTATTTTTCACCATGAAGTTTCTAGCTTAATTTACACTATTTTTTTATACATTTAAAATATCAAAATTTGTTTCTAAAATCGTGTACTATACACTTGAAAAAAAGTGTGTTTTTTACTAAAAAAATGAAAACACATATTTTTAATTTATTATATTATTATATTTTTATGACAACAATGTAATCTTTATCATGAAGTTTATAGCTTAATTTACACAATTTTTTATATTTTTTAAATTGAAACATTTGTTTGTAGAAATCATGTACTATAGACTTGAAATATAGGGTGTTTATTACTTTAAAAATGAAAACTCATATTTTAAATTTATTCAATTATTTGATTTTTTTTGAAAACAATGTATTTTTCACAATGAAGTTTCTCGCTTAATTTACACTATTTTTTATATTTTTAAAATTGCAACATTTGTTTGTAGAAATCGTGTCCTATATACTTGAAATATTGGGTGTTTTTTACTTTTGAAAATGAAAATGGATATGTTAAATTTGTTCAATTATTTCATTTTTTTTTACAACAATGTATTTTTCACCATGAAGTTTCTAGCTTAATTTACACTATATTTTTATACTTTTAAAATATCAAAATTTGTTTGTAGAAATCGTGTACTATACACTTGAAAAAAATGTGTTTTTTACTAAAAAAAATGAAAATGCATATTTTAAATTTATTGAATTATTATATTTTTTTGACAACAATGTATTGTTTACGATGAAGTTTATTGCTTAATGATTTAATTTTTTATATTTTTAAAATTGCAACATTTGTTTGTAGAATTCGTGTACTATAGACTTGAAACATATGGTGTTTTTTACATTAAAAATGAAAATACTGATTTAAAATTTATTCAATAATATGATCTATTTGACAACAATGTATTTTTTACCATGAAGTTTCTCGCTTAATTTACACTATTTTTTATATTTTTAAAATTGCAACATTTGTTTGTAGAAATCGTGTACTATAGACTTGAAATATAGGGTGTTTTTAAATTTAAAAATGAAAACGCAGATTTTAAATTTATTCAATTATTTGATTTTTTTGACAACAATGTATTTTCCACCATGAAGTTTCTCGCTTAATTTACACTATTTTTCATATTTTTAATACTGCAATATTTGTTTGTAGAAATCGTGTACTATAGACTTGAAATATAAGGTGTTTTTAACTTTAAAAATGAAAACGCATATTTTAAATTTATTCAGTTATTTGATTTTTTTTAAAACAATGTTTTTTTCACCATGAAGTTTCTAGCTTAATTTACACTATTTTTTTATACTTTTAAAATATCAAAATTTGTTTCTAGAAATCGTGTACTATACACTTGAAAAAAAGTGTGTTTTTTACAAAAAAATGAAAACGCATATTTTAAATTTATTGAATTATTATATTTTTTTGACAACAATGTATTGTTTACGATGAAGTATATTGCTTAATGATACAATTTTTTATATTTTTAAAATTGCAACATTTATTTGTAGAAATCGTGTACTATAAACTTGAAATATAGGATGTTTTTAACTTTAAAATTGAAAATGCAGATTTTAAATTTATTCAATTATTTGATTTTTTTGACAACAATGTATTTTTCACCATGAAGTTTCTCGCTTAATTTACACTATTTTTTATATTTAAAATATTGCAATATTTGTTTGTAGAAATCGTGTACTATAGACTTGAAATATAGGGTGTTTTTAACTTTAAAAATGAAAACGCATATTTTAAATTTATTAAATTATTTGATTTTTTTTTAAAACAATGTATTTTTCACCATGAAGTTTCTAGCTTAATTTACACTATTTTTTTATACTTTTAAAATATCAAAATTTGTTTCTAGAAATCGTGTACTATACACATGAAAAAAACTGTGATTTTTACTAAAAAAATGAAAACGCATATTTTAAATTTATTGAATTATTATATATTTTTGACAACAATGTACTCTTTATGATGAAGTTTGTAGCTTAATGACACAATTTTATATATTGTTAAAAATTGCAACATTGGTTTGTAGAAATCGTGTATTATAAACTTGAAACATAGGGTGTTTTTTACTTTAAAAATGAACATGCAGATTCAAAATTTAATCAATAATATGAGTTTTTTAACTACAATGTATTTTTCACCATGAAGTTTCTTGCTTAATTTACACTATTTTTTATATTTTTAGTATTGCAATATTTGTTTGTAGAAATCGTATAGTATAGACTTGAAATATAGGGTGTTTTTAACTTTAAAAATGAAAACGCATAATTTATATTTATTCAATTATTTGATTTTTTTGAAAACAATGTATTTTTAGCAATGAAGTTTCTCGCTTAATCTAATTTATTTTTTATATTTTTAAAATTGAAACATTTATTTGTAGAAATCGTGTACTATAGACTTGAAATATAGGGTGTTTTTAACTTTAAAAATGAAAACGCATATTTTAAATTTATTCAATTATTTTATTTTTTTCGACAACAATGTATTTTTCACCATGAAGTTTCTAGCTTAATTTACACTATTTTTTTTATCCTTTTAAAATATCAAAATTTGTTTCTAGAAATCGTGTACTATACACATGAAAAAAAGTGTGTTTTTAACTAAAAAATGAAAACACAAAATTTTAATTTATTATATTGTTATATTTTTTTGACAACAATATATATTTTACCATGAATTTTATAGCTTAATTTACATAATTTTTAATATTTTTTAAATTGAAACATTTGTTTCTAGAAATCGTGTACTATACACTTGAAATATATGGTGCTTTTTACTTTAAAAATGAAAACGCAGATTTTAAATTTATTCAATTATTTGATTTTTTTGACAATAATGTATTTTTAACCATGAAGTTTCTAGCTTAATTTACACTATTTTTTATATATTTAATATTGCAATATTTGTTTGTAGAAATCGTGTACTATAGATTTGAAATATAGGGTGTTTTTAACTTTGAAAATGAAATCGCATATTTTAAATTTATTCAATTATTTGATTTTTTTTGACAACAATATATTTTTCACCATGAAGTTTCTAGCTTAATTTACACTATTTTTTTATACTTTTAAAATATCAAAATTTGTTTCTAAAAATCGTGTACTATACACTTGAAAAAAAGTGTGTTTTTTACTAAAACATGAAATCGCAAAATTTTAATTTATTATATTATTATATTTTTTTGAGAACAATGTATATTTTACCATGAATTTTATAGCTTAATTTACACAGTTTTTAATATTATTAAAATTGAAACATTTGTTTGTAGAAATCGTGTACTATATAGACTTGAAATATAGGGGTTTTTTACTTTAAAAATGAAAATGAAGATTTTAAATTTATTCAATTATTTGATTTTTTCGACAATAATGTATTTTTCACCATGAAGTTTCTCCCTTAATTTACACTATTTTTTATATTTTTAATATTGCAATGTTTGTTTGTAGAAATTGTGTACTATAGACTTGAAATATAGGGTGTTTTTAACTTTAAAAATGAAAACGCATAATTTAAATTTATTAAATTATTTGATTTTTTTTGAAAACAATGTTTTTTTCACCTTGAAGTTGCTAGCTTAATTTACACTATTTTTTTATAGTTTTAAAATATCAAAATTTGTTTCTAGAAATCGTGTACAATAACACTTGATAAAAAGTGTGATTTTTACTAAAAAAATGAAAATGGATATTTTAAATTTATTGAATTATTATATTTTTTTGACAACAATGTATTTTTTGCGATGAAGTTTATAGCTTAATGACACAATTTTATATATTTTTAAAATTGCAACATTTGTTTGTAGAAATCGTGTACTATAGACTTGAAACATAGGGTGTTTTTTACTTTAAAAATGAAAATGGATATTTTAAATTTCTTAACTTATTTGATTTTTTTTTGACAACAATGTATTTTTCACCATGAAGTTTCTAGCTTAATTTACACTATTTTTTTATACTTTTAAAATATCAAAATTTGTTTCTAGAAATCGTGTACTATACACTTGAAAAAAAGTGTGTTTTTTACTAAAAAATGAAAACGCATATTTTAAATTTATTGAATTATTATATTTTTTTGTCAACAATGTATTGTTTACGATGAAGTATATTGCTTAATGACACAATTTTCTATATTTTTAACATTGCAACATTTGTTTGTAGAAATCGGGTACTATAGATTGGAAACATAGGGTGTTTTTTACTTTAAAAATGAAAATTTAGTTTTAAAATTTATTCAATAATATGATTTTTTTTACAACAATGTATTTTTTACAATGAAGTTTCTCGCTTAATTTACACTATTTTTTATATTTTTAATATTGCAATATTTGTTTGTAGAAATCGTGTACTATAGACTTCAAATATAGAGTGTTTTTAACTTTAAAAATGAAAACGCATATTTTAAATTTATTCAATTATTTGATTTTTTTTAAAACAATGTATTTTTTACCATGAAGTTTCTAGCTTAATTTACACTATTTTTTTATACTTTTAAAATATAAAAATTTGTTTCTAGAAATCGTGTACTATAGACTTGAAAAAAAGTGTGATTTTTAATAAAAAAATGAAAACGCATATTTTAAATTTATTGAATTATTATATTGTTTTGAAAAAAATGTATTGTTTACGATGATGTTTATAGCTTAATGACACAATTTTTTATATTTTTAAAATTGCAACATTTGTTTGTAGAAATCGTGTACTATAGACTTGAAACATAGGGTGATTTTTACTTTAAAAATGAAAATGCAGATTTAAAATTTATTCAATAATATGATTTTTTTGACAACAATGTATTTTTTTCCATGAAGTTTCTTGCTTAATTTACACTATTTTTTATGTTTTTAATATTGCAATATTTGTTTATAGAAATCGTGTACTATGGACTTGAAATATAGGGTGTTTTTAACTTTAAAAATGAAAATGCATATTTTAAATTTATTCAATTATTTGGGTTTTTTTTAAAACAATGTATTTTTCACCATGAAGTTTCTAGCTTAATTTACACTATTTTTTTATACTTTTAAAATATCAAAATTTGTTATAGAAATCGTGTACTATAGACTTGAAAAAAAGTGTGATTTTTACTAAAAAAATGAAAACGTATATTTTAAATTTATTGAATTATTATATTTTTTTGACAACAATGTATTGTTTACGATGAAGTTTATAGCTTAATGACACAATATTATATATTTTTAAAAATTTCAACATTTGTTTGTAGAAATCGTGTACTATAGACTTGAAACATATGGTGTTTTTTACTTTAAAAATGAACATGCAGATTCAAAATTTATTCAATAATATGAGTTTTTTAAAAACAATGTATTTTTCACCATGAAGTTTCTCGCTTAATTTACACTATTTTTTATATTTTTAATATTGCAATATTTGTTTGTAGAAATCGTGTACTATAGTCCCGAAATATAGGGTGTTTTTTCTTTTAAAAATGAATACGGATATTTTAAATTTATTCATTTTTTTTTTGACAACAATGTATTTTTCACCATGAAGTTTCTAGCTTAATTTACACTATTTTTTTATACTTTTAAAATATCAAAATTTGTTTCTAGAAAACGTGTACTATACACTTGAAATAAAGTGTGTTTTTTACCAAAAAAATGAAAACGCATATTTTAAATTTATTATATAATTATATTTTTTTGACAACAATGTATTGTTTACCATGAAGTTTATAGCTGAATTTACACTATATTTTATATTTTTTAAATTGAAACATTTGTTTGTAGAAGTCGTGTACTATAGACTTGAAACATAGGGTGTTTTTTACTTTAAAAATGAAAATGCAGATTTAAAATTTATTCAATAATATGATTTTTTTGACAACAATGTATTTTTTACCATGAAGTTTCTCGCTTAATTTACACTATTTTTTATATTTTTAAAATTTCAACATTTGTTTGTAGAAATCGTGTACTATAGATCCGAAATATAGGGTTTTTTTTTCAAAAAAATGAATACGGATATTTTAAATTTATTCATTTATTTTATTTTTTTTGACAACAATGTATTTTTCACCATGAAGTTTCTAGCTTAATTTACACTATTTTTTTATACTTTTATAATATCAAAATTTGTTTCTAGAAAACGTGTACTATACACTTGAAAAAAAGTGTGTTTTTTACCAAAAAAATGAAAACGCATATTTTAAATTTATTATATAATTATATTTTTTTGACAACAATGTATTGTTTACCATGAAGTTTATAGTTGAATTTACACAATTTTTTATATCTTTTAAATTGAAACATTTGTTTGTAGAAATCGTGTACTATAGACGTGAAACTTAGGGTGTTTGTTACTTTAAAATGAAAATACCATTTTCCCCTGTTTTGGAACACTTTTAACTGGGTTTTTGAATTGGTTTTAATTTGAAATTGACTTCGTCGTCTTCATAAGATTTGTAGAGCCTCCTCTTAGATTTCAAATTGTTTTGGTTTCACTCAATTTGGATGTCTACAACTCTAGTTATGACCAAATTACTACGACAGTGTCTTTATGAAAGTAATTGTTTTGTTGTTTGCAAATCCCTGTCAAAGATGACTGTTTTTGACAATTAAACTTTTAGATTTAGGTTTTGTGGTCTTCATAAGAGTTTTATAGCATCCTCTTAGATTTCAAATGCTTTTGGTTTCACTCAATTTGGAGGTGTATAACTCAAGTTTTGACCAAAATAAAAACAGGGGTGCGCACACCTTCCTGGGCTGTGCGCACAAGATTGGGCAGCAGCTCCAGGGGTGAATTAAGGTGCGCACACCTTCCTGGGTTGTGCGCACAGGGTTGTGTTTGACAGCTTTTAAAATGTTTTCTACATCTTCTCTTCAACTTTCTTCATCCTTTCCTTCATTATTCAAGTTCAATCCTCTAAAATCAACACTTCTCCATGCTTTATTCCTACATGAACATAATCAAACAAAATGCAATGTAAATATAATGAATCCATTTCTAGGATAGGAATGAATGAAATTTGGTTCATGTGACTTATAAACCTGCAATAGGATCATGGAGATGTTGTGGTATGCGTTATGACATGTATGATGAATGATGAAAGATGAAAGATGAATGATGAATGATGAATGTGAAATGCATGATAATATTTGATGTGAAATGAAAATGAAATTTAAAGACAAGTTTAAGCTTTCCCCTGTCAATGGATGTTGAGTAAGTGGGTTGATTCCCACCGGTTACACACCGGGTAAGCGGACAAGCATGAAAAGATTGATAATGTAGGGTCTTCCAATGAACGGGGTAAGATGGTCTGAACTAGTAGGGTTGCCCGGTGATCGGGAAGATGGCCCGAAAGAAAGGACTATCCCGATGAATGGGGTAAGATAGTCCTGCGCTATCCCAGTGATTGGGGTAAGATAGCCCGGCAGTTGATCACGGTAGGGACGCTTGTCGTGATCCCATGATTGACCTCAAGCGCGCGTTACTGCCATGCGCCTAGGGAGGAGTCTTGTGCACGAGGCTTCCGTAAAAGACTAAAGAAAAGAAATGAAACAAGTATGATAATGAAATATCATGGCATGCATATATTTATAATTGTCATAGCATGCATTATGTATGAGTGTGGCATTGATTGTGGATTGAATTGTGTGTTAGGGACTAAATGAGGTGTTTTCCAGTTAGACTGGCTGCGATATGGTATAAAACTGTTTTCAAAAATGTCGGGGGTTACTCAGTTATATGTTTTGCATATAACTGACGATTACCATATTGCAGGTATCGGGGCATTGTGGAGAATAAAATAAACAAGCGAGATAAGATTAGGATTTTCTTAGTAGTAACCACACTTGGTTAACCTAAGACTCAAGTTCATATATTAATTTGTTCAGCTGTATAGGAATCCATATAAATTGAAAAGGTTGTAATTATTATTAATTGTTGTATTTAGAATTTAGCTTCCGCTAGTGTTAAAAAAACAAAAAAAAACGGACTAAAAAATTAGGGTGTTACAAAGTTTCTCGCTTAACTAACACAATTTTTTATGTTTTTAAAATTGCAACATTTGTTTGTAGAAATCGTGTACTATAAACTTGAAACATAGGGTGTTTTTTACTTTAAAAATGAAAATGCAGATTTAAAATTTATTCAATTATATGATTTTTTTGACAACAATGTATTTTTCACCATGAAGTTTCTCGCTTAATTTACACTATTTTTTATATTTTTAAAATTATAACATTTGTTTGTAGAAATCGTGTACTATAGACTTGAAATATAGGGCGTTTTTTACTATAAAAATGAAAACGGATATTTTAAATTTATTCAATTATTTGATTTTTTTGACAACAATGTATTTTTCACCATGAAGTTTCTAGCTTAACTAACAATATTTTTTATATTTTTAAAATTGCAACATTTGTTTATAGAAATCGTGTACTATAGATTTAAAATATAGGGTATTTTTTACTTTAAAAATGAAAATGGATATTTCAAATTTATTCAATTATTTGATTTTTTTTTACAACAATGTATTTTTCACCATGAAGTTTCTAGCTTAATTTACACTATTTTTTTATACTTTTAAAATATCAAAATTTGTTTCTAGAAATCGTGTACTATACACTTGAGAAAGTGTGTTTTTTACTAAAAAAATGAAAACGCATATTTTTAATTTATTATATTATTTGATTTTTTTGACAACAATGTATAGTTTACCATGAAGTTTATAGCTTAATTTACACAATTATTTATATTTTTTAAATTGAAACATTTTTTTTTGTAGAACTCGTGTTCTATAGACTTGAAATATAGGGTTTTCTTTACTTTAAAAATGAAAACGCAGATTTTAAATTTATTCAATTATTTGATTTTTTTACAACAATGTATTTTTCACCATGCACTTTCTCTCTTAATTTACACTATTTTTTATTTTTTTAAAATTGCAACATTTGTTTGTAAAAATCGTGTACTATATAGACTTGAAATATAGGGTGTTTTTTATTTTAAGATGAAAACGCATATTTTAAATTTATTAAATTATTTTATTTTTTTGACAATAATATATTTTTCATCATGAAGTTTTTAGATTAATTTACACTATTTTTATATTTTTAAATATCAAAACTTATTTCTAGAAATTGTGTACTATATAAACTTGAAAAATAATGTGTTTTTTACTAAAAAAAATAAAACACTTATTTAGAATTTTTAAATTATTTGAATTTTTTGAAAACAATGTATAGTTTACCATGAAGTTTCTAGCTTAATTTACACAATTTTTTATATTTTTAAAATTGCAACATTTGTTTGTAGAAATCGTGTACTATAGACTTGAAACATAGGGTGTTTTTTACTTTAAAAATGAAAATACTGATTTAAAATTTATTCAATAATATGATTTTTTTGACAACAATGTATTTTTTACCATGAAGTTTCTCGCTTAATTTACACTATTTTTTATATTTTTAAAATTGCAACATTTGTTTGTAGAAATCGTGTACTATAGATCCGAAATATAGGGTTTTTTTTTCAAAAAAATGAATACGGATATTTTAAATTTATTCATTTATTTTATTTTTTTTGACAACAATGTATTTTTCACCATGAAGTTTCTAGCTTAATTTACACTATTTTTTTATACTTTTATAATATCAAAATTTGTTTCTAGAAAACGTGTACTATACACTTGAAAAAAAGTGTGTTTTTTACCAAAAAAATGAAAACGCAGATTTTAAATTTATTCAATTATTTGATTTTTTTCACAACAATATATTTTTCACCTTGAAGATTCACGCTTAATTTACACTAGTTTTTATATTTTTTAAATTGCAACATTTGTTTGTAGAAATCGTGTACTATAGACTTGAAATATAGGGTGTTTTTTACTTTAAAAATGAAAATGCAGATTTAAAATTTATTCAATTATATGATTTTTTAGACAAAAATGTATTTTTCACCATGAAGTTTCTCGCTTAATCTACACTATTTTTTATTTTTTTAAAATTGCAATATTTGTTTGTAGAAATCGTGTACAATAGATTTGAAATATAGGGTGTTTTTTACTTTAAAATTGAAAATGGATATTTTAAATTTATTCAATTATTTGATTTTTTCTGACAACAATGTATTTTTCACCATGAAGTTTCTATCTTAATTTACACTATTTTTATACTTTTAAAATATCAAAATTTGTTTCTAGAAATCGTGTACTATACAATTGAAAAAGTGTGTTTTTTACTAAAAAAATGAAAATGCATATTTTTAATTTATTAAATTATTATATTTTTTTGACAACAATGTATAGCTTACCATGAAGTTTCTAGCTTAATTTACACAATTTTTTATATTTTTCAAATTGCTACATTTGTTTGTAGAAATCGTGTACTATAGACTTGTAATATAGTGTTGTTTTTACTTTAAAAATAAAAAACGAATATTTTAAATTTATTAAATTTTTTTTTTACAATATTGTATTTTTTATCATGAAGTTTTTAGCTTAATTTACATTATTTTTTTATATTTTTAAAATATCAGCATTTGTTTCTAAAAATCATGTACTATACACATGAAAAATAGGGTGTCTTTTACTAAAAAAAGGAAAAAGAAAATTTTTAATTTATTAAATTATTTAATTTTTTTGACAACAATGTATTTTTCACCATGAAATTTCTAACTTAATTTACACTATTTTTTATATTTTTAGAATTGCAACATTTATTTGTAGAAATCGTGTACTATAGACTTGAAATATAGGGTGTTTTTTACAATAAAAATGAAAATGCATATTTTAAATTTATTCAATTATTTAATTTTTTGATTACAATGTATTTTTCATCATGAAGTTTCTTGCTTAATATACACTTTTTTTTTATATTTTTAAAATATCAAAAATTGTTTCTAAAATCGTATACACTTGAAAAATAGTGTGTTTTACTAAATAAATAAAAACATATATTTTAAATTTATCAAATTATTATATCTTCATGACAACAATGTATAGTTTACCATGAAGTTTCTAGCTTAATTTACACAATTTTTTATATTTTAAAATTGAAACATTTGTTTGTAGAAATCGTGTACTATAGACTTGAAATATTGAGTGTTTTTTACTTTAAAAATGAAAACGCAGATTTTAAATTTGTTCAATTATTTGATTTTTTCGACAACAATGTATTTTTCACCATGAAGTTTCTCGCTTAATTTACACTATTTTTTATATTTTTAAAATTGCAACATTTGTTTGTAGAATTCGTGTACTTTAGACTTGAAATATAGGGTGTTTCTTACTTTAAAAAAGAAAACGAATATTTTAAATTTATTCAATTATTTTATTTTTTTGACAACAATGTATTTTTCACCATGAAGTTTCTAGCTTAATTTACACTAATTTTTTATATTTTTAAAATATCAAAATTTATTTCTAGAAATCGTGTACTATAAACTTAAAAATAGTGTGTTTTTTACTAAAAAATGAACGCATACTTTAAATTTCTTAAATTATTATATTTTTTTGACAAAAATGTATAGTTTACCATGAAGTTTCTAACTTAATTTACACAATTTTTTATATTTTTAAAATTGCAACATTTGTTTGTAGAAATCGTGTACTATAGACTTGAAATATAAGGTGTTTTTTACCTTAAAAATG
The DNA here is from genome assembly GCA_037177725.1 of Cyamopsis tetragonoloba. NCBI lineage: Eukaryota > Viridiplantae > Streptophyta > Magnoliopsida > Fabales > Fabaceae > Cyamopsis > Cyamopsis tetragonoloba. The sequence goes on from CM074125.1 coordinate 50,739,548, forward strand.
AAAATGCATATTTTAAATTTATTCAATTTTTTGATATTTTTGACAATAATGTATTTTTCATCATGAAGTTTCTAGCTTAATTTACACTATTTTTTTATATTTTTAAAATATCAAAAAAAAATTCTAGAAATCGTGTACTATAAACACTTGAAAAATAATGTATTTTTTACAAAAAAAATAAAAACGTATATTTTAAAATTGTTAAACTATTTGATTTTTTTGACAATAATGCATAGTTTTCCATGAAGTTTCTAGCTTAATTCACACAATTTTTTATATTTTTTAAATTGCAACATTTTTTTGTAGAAATTGTGTTCTATGGACTTCAAATATAGGGTGTTTTTTACTTTAAAAATAAAAACGCATATTTTAAATTTATTCAATTATTTGATTTTTTTGACAAAAATATATTTTTTCCATGAAGTTTCTAGCTTAATTTACACTATTTTGTCCTATTTTTAAAATATCAAAATTTGTTTCTAGAAATCGTGTATTATACACTTGAAAAATAGTGTGTTTTTTACTAAAAAAATGAAAACGCATATTTTAAATTTATTAAATTATTATATTTTTTTGACAACAATGTATAGTTTACCATGAAGTTTCTAGCTTAATTTACACAATTTTTTATATTTTTAAAATTGCAACATTTGTTTGTAGAAATTGTGTTCTATGGACTTCAAATATAGGGTGTTTTTTACTTTAAAAATGAAAACGCAGATTTTAAATTTATTCAATTATTTGATTTTTTTTACAACAATGTATTTTTCACCATGAAGTTTTACGCTTAATTTACATAATTTTTTATATTTTTAAAATTACAAAATTTGTTTGTAGAAATCGTGTACTATAGACTTGAAATATTGTGTGTTTTTTACTTTAAAAATGAAAACACATATTTTAAATTTATTCAATTATTTAATTTTTTGACAACAATGTATTTTTAACCATGAAGTTTCTAGCTTAATTTACACTATATTTTTATTTTTTTAAAATATCAAAATTAGTTTCTAGAAATCGTGTACTATACACTTGAAAAATAGTGTGTTTTTTACTAAAAAAATTAAAACGCCTATTTTTAATTTATTTAATTATTTGTGTAACACCTAGATTTTTAGGGTAGTTTTTTTTTTAAACAAAACGGAACATAGCGGAATTTAATAAAATATATACAAATATCAAAATACAAGTGTTTGTCTACAGTCCAGAGAATCTACATATGTCTAGCTAAGGTTGCCATACAAAGACACAAATGACTACCTAAGTAACAAAAAGGGCTGCAAAACTGCTCACGCGCTAACACCCTCCGAGTGTGAGACACCTGCAATACTGTAACCGTCAGTTATATGCTCGACATATAAATGAGTAACCCGTCGGCCATAAAAACAGTTTTATACAGTATTACAACCAGTCTAACTAGAAAACCGTCCCAAATCCTAACCCTAACAAACATACACACAACAAATAATAATACCAATCACATGGATATGTATGCATGATCATTTTCCATTTCAATTCTTTCCTCTTTTAACGGGAAACCCTGTGCACCGGGAATCCACCAAAACACGTGGCATAAAGCGTATTGAGCTCATCATCATCACGGTCTTGGCGAGCGTCCCCCAAGAATCCTCCTGCCGGGCTACTACTCTCTCTCGAGCTAGTCCAAGGAATCATCTACCTCATGAAGATAGTACCCTTGGTACTTAGTCTACCTACCTCGTGAAGATAGCCCAGTACTTCAGGTTATTTTCCCCTTTTTGGGATAACCCTACATTCTCATCTTTTCCATTTTCTGCTCTGTCCTCTTACCCGGTCTACTTCCGGTGGAACTTAACCCTCTTGCTCAATATCTATTGTGTGGGAAGAGCCTCTTTTAACATTTCCACTTTCAATTCTAATGCATCACACAATCATATTAAGAACATAGCGTACAAACAAGGGTTTCCAGTATCCTCTTATCCGATTATCAACACTTATTTACTCGGATTCTATGTGACAATCGTGTCATATTCATATATCCATTTGAACATGGTATTCCATATTCAAACACATATTTGAATATACTACTACTGGGACTCGATCCTTTTCAAACCAATTTGAAATCATGTCTATATCAGATTCCCAGTTAGTGTCACATTTAACCCTGGAATACCTTGTTTATACCTTAACATGTTTCACAGTATCACATGCATCATTTATCAACATAAAGCCTATCAAAATCCTACCATATCAACCATATCATGCATATTTCAAACATAGTATTCACAATTCAATCATACATCAAACTTTTATCACAACATAACAGTTGGATTTCCCTAATAACATATTCCTAGCATTCCCTAGTCACATGTTCCTAAATTCCAAGTATTTAGGATTTGGGGTTTTCAAGGTTACCTGGAACTCCCTAAATCCTTTATCCTTTATCCTTTAGCTTCCAGATCCAATCTCCTACTCCGGTTTCTTTGCTGTAGTTGCCTCTGAATCTGAATCAAACAGTTTGGAACCTTAGTCTTTTGAGATGGAAGCCTTAGGGTCGAAGAGTTGTGACGTAGTTGGTTTGGGAACAAAGGTTTTTAGGTGTGTGAGAAGCGAGGAAATCTGAAGAATAGCCCCTTTTTTGTCAAGGCATCCCCTATTTATAGATTTTGGTTCCATATTCGAATATATATTCGAATATAGGGCCCCTGTTTTCAATTCCTCACCTACATATTCGAATATTAGCTTGCATATTCGAATATTATTCAAATATTAGCTTGCATATTCGAATACTATTCGAATATGGATATGCATATTCGAATATGACAGTTCATATTCAAATATTTTACTTATCTTTGTCCCTCTTTTGACCTTTCTATTTACAACTAATCATTATTTCCTTTTCTTTGTAAATTGTAACCAAATCCTTTTAAGCCCTAATCCTCTTTTATAGATTTTTTAGATGTTACAATTCTACCCCCCTTAATATAATTTTGCCCTCAAAATTAGCAATTACGTCGATTATGTAAATAACTCTGGATATGTGCTTCTCATATCTTGTTCCTTCTCCCAAGTGATTTCTGAGGAATCTATGTTCTCCCAGAGGATCTTCACTAATGGAATCACCTTGTTCCTTAGTGTCTTCTCTCCTCGGTCTAAAATCCTCATAGGCTTCAACTGATATGAGACGTTGGGCTTCAACGAAATGTCATCAGTTTCCAAAACGTGTGATGGATCAGACACGTACTTTCGGAGTTGGGATATGTGAAAAACGTCATGAAGGTTCGAAAGATGAGGTGGAAAAGTGAGTTGATAAGCAACAGGTCCTACTCTCCGAAGAATCTGATAAGGACCAATGAATCGGGGTTGCAACTTCTTTGTTTTCATCGCTCTGCCAACAACGATGTAAGGTGTGACCTTCAAAAACACATGATCTCCTTCTTCAAATTCCAGAGGCTTTCTCCGCTGATCTGCATAACTCTTCTGGCGGTCTTGGGCTTTCTTTAACTTTTCCTTGATACGCCCAATCTTGTCTGTTGTTTCTTGCACCAAATCCGGCCCCAATAACAACTTTTCTCCTATTTCAAACCAACAAACTGGCGACCGGCATTTTCTCCCGTAGATTGCTTCATAAGGCGCCATGCCTATACTCAAATGAAAACTATTATTATAGGCAAACTCAACTAATGGCAAATACTTTCCCCAGTCACCACCCTCTTCTAGTACGCAAGCCCGCAACATATCTTCCAAGGTCTGTATTGTTCTTTCGGACTGTCCGTCGGTTTGGGGATGGTGAAAAGTACTCAGATGTAGCCGAGTCCCAAAAGCTTTCTGCAATGCTCCCCAAAAGCGAGAAGTAAACTTAGGGTCTCTGTCTGAGATAATACTGGTCGGTGCTCCATGTAGTCGGACTATCTCTCCAATATACAACTTGGCATACTTCTCCATGGAATAAGTGGTCTTCACGGGCAAAAAGTGGGCAGTCTTAGTCAATCTGTCAATGATAACCCAGATTGAGTCGTGTCCTGCTGGCATTCTGGGTAATCCAACCACAAAGTCCATAGATATTGACTCCCATTTCCACTCTGGAATGTCCAATGGCTGAAGTGGTCCAGAGGGTCTTTGATGTTCAACTTTGATTTTCTGACAAGTAAGACACTTGGAGACAAATTCTGCAATGTCTTTCTTCATTCCAAGCCACCAAAACAACTTCTTCATGTCTTGGTACATTTTTGTAGCTCCAGGATGTACTGAGTACTGGCTACTGTGACTTTCTTCAAGCACTATTTTCTTGACCTCTGCATCATTCGGAATACACACGTTGTCTCTGAACAAGATCATTCCATCACCAGTTACAAAGAAACCGTCTTGCTCCTTGAACTTCTGTAACTCAAAATCTTGTTTCTGCGCTTTTCGGATTCGGTCTCTAAGCGTATTCTTCAGATCAACCTTATACACATAGATGCTATCATTGCAGCATGACACATATCTCTGAATTTCTCCAAGAGCTCCATCTGGTGAATCATCATAGTCGACACATGTAAGGATTTCCTACTTAAGGCATCGGCCACTACATTAGCCTTTCCTGGATGATACTTCAACTCAAAATCATAATCTTTCAGGAATTCCATCCATCGCCTCTGCCTCATGTTTAGCTCCTTCTGATTGAATAAGTACTTCAAACTTTTGTGGTCACTGAACACTTCAAATGTGACTCCGTACAAGTAGTGCCTCCCGCAAAAACTACTGCAGCTAGCTCCAAGTCATGTGTTGGGTAATTTGCTTCATGCGGTCGCAACTGTCGGGAAGTGTAAGCAACTGCTTGTCCTTCTTGCATAAGTACACACCCTAAGCCTTGCTTAGACGCATCGCAGTACACTTGAAAATTCTTGGTCGGATCAGTAATTACCAACACCGGTACTGTTGTCAGCTTTTCCTTCAACAACTGAAACCTGTCTTCGCACTTGGCATCCCACACAAATGGAACACCCTTCCTTGTTAACTTAGTCAAGGGAATAGCAATCTGAGAGAATCCCTTGATGAATCGCCGGTAATATCCTGCTAGCCCTAGGAAACTTCGAATTTTTGTGGCATTGGTTGGTCTTTCCCACTTCATCACGACTTCAAATTTACTTGGATCCACAACCACACCATCTTTGTTAATTACATGGCTCAGAAATTGAACTTCTTTTAGCCAAAAGTCACACTTGTCTAACTTAGCATACAGTTGCTTCTCACGGTGTATTCCTAGCACCAATCTTAAGTGTTCTTTATGTTCTTCTGCAGTCTTGGAGTAGATGAGAATATTGTCAATGAAGACTATAACAAACTTGTCCAAGTAGGGTCGAAAAATTCGGTTCATGTAGTCCACGAAAATTGCAGGAGCATTTGTCAATTCGAACGGCATCACCAAGTACTCATAATGACCGTACCGCGTCCGGAAAGCAGTCTTAGGAATGTGATAAGTGCAAATTAGTGTGTTTATTCAACCGGGGGAGGCAGCTGGAGAGGGAGGTGAAGGAAGTGGAAGTGGTGGTAGTAGTGGTAGCAGGGAAGAGGATGGGTCTGGTGGCGATGGGGACATCGACATCAATGATTTTTTGGATGAGGATGACCCATTAATCTGATAGGGAAGTTTCTTTCTTGGTTTCTCGGGATGTTTGAATTGTTTTTTTTTTTGTTTTCTTGTTTTTTTATTATTAATAAAAATATTGTAGTTTTTATTTCTTTTGTTGAAAAAAAAAATGAAAAATATATTAAATAAAAATGTTTGTTTGGTTTCAATGGCAAGTATTGGTTTTTGGTAGTGTGAAAAATGAAAATTCTTATGATATTGCTTGGTTTGAAAAAGAGGAATTGTGAAAAATACTGATTTGAAAGTTAACCAATCATAACCGATCATGAGATGATTTTTATGCATTGAGAGTTGTGAAAAATTATTTTCAAGGTTAAAGCCTTTTTAGCCTTGTATGTTGAGTGAATCCCACAAAAATGTATGAGAGTCCTCTTTGTTAACTTGAATGGATTTTGTTTGATTTTGTAATTGCCATGATCAATTGAGACTTGAAAATGATAGAGGCATAGTTCTTAATTGAGTTTGAGCCAAAAAAAAAACTTACCTGTGAAATTACATCTTTTGTTGGTACTCACTTTGAGCCATGAATTCTTTCTTAAACCCTAAGATACCTATGTGAATGTTTTATCCTTACCTTTGAGTTGGAGAAAAATATTTATATGTTCAGGGGGAATAATGGGTATTCAAATGATATATAATTCTGTTGGCTTAGACAAATGAATCAAGTAATTCTGTTGGCTTAGACAAATGAATCAAGTATTTCTGGTATGAGTAAAAATCCTTGGGCAGCCTTGTGTAGATATATGAAAAAGAAAAAGAAAAAGAAAAGAAAAAGTAAATAAATAAAGAAAAGAGAAGGTGCCTTGGAAAAATAAGAAAGAGAAACACTTGAAAGGAAGTATGAGGTGAGCTTGTTTTGTAGAATAGGTTGGGGGGGGGGGGGAAATTTGTAAGTATGTGAAAATATTTTCTCTAACTCATTTTGCATAACCAGAAAAACAAAGATTCTTTGTAGCTCAGCCTCATTACAACCTTTTGAAAAAGACCTCTTGATTCATTGTTCAATTTTTTGAAATGGTTTGATGGCAAATGAAAAACAAAATTCAAGTTAAGTGACATTGAGGAATGAGCGAAATTGACACCATGTAAGGTTTGAGAGTAAACCTTTGTTAATGGTTGATTACAATTTCCTTTGCACTTAAGTCATAAACTAGTCCGTTGCTTCTGTAAATTGGGTGATCACAAGTTTCTCTTAACTCTTTCCATGCGTATCATGAAGATTGAAGTTTGATACACTTGCTCTAACCCATACTTGCCATGTTTTCTTTTGTTATTTTTCTCTGTTTTAGGATACATTGCTTGAGGACAAGCAAAGTCTTAGGTTGGGGGGAGTTTGATAAGTGCAAATTAGTGTGTTTATTCAATAAAGGATTTGCACTTATCTTCTCTAGAAATTACATTTTTTATACATAATTTCACCCTTTATCTTTACTTTGTGAGTTTAAGAGTAAATAAGTGGTAATAATAGGTTTTCTAACTTAGAAATGTATTTTCAGGTGTTTTTTGAGGCAAAATAAGAAGATCAAGTTGCTGGAGCATATAAGAGGCCAGCGCTCGAGCGCCATACCAAGGCTCGAGCGCTGGAAGCTGAGGAACATAGGGTCCTTTCTGCCAGTGTAAATGCTCTGGCGCTCGAGCGCCACACCAGGGCTCGAGCGCCAGAATACGTTAAGCATTGGATCCTTTCTGCCAACAGTTATGAACCTGGCGCTTGAGCGCCAGAACATTGGATCCTCTCTGCCTGAGTTATAAGCCTGGCGCTCGAGCGCCACACCAGAGCTCGAGTGCCAGACGCATTAACCAGGCAATTAAGCTCATTAACAAGCACGTGTCAGGCCAGCGCTCAAGCGCCAGGAGGGCGCTCGAGCGCCAAGCCCCTGCCCAAAACACCTATAAATACAGCCTTTTAGAAGTTAGGAGATATGATATTGAATTGTATAGAAATAAACCACAAAGTTTAGGCTTTTAGTCAGAGTTCTAATACTCTTAGGTTTAGTTCTTGAAGTTCATGGCCTTGCTAGGCTAAGCTTTCCACCGGGATTGAATGTAATTACTTCATCTCTTGTTTCTTTCAATTATTAGTTTATATTATATATGAAATGGAGTTCTTCTTCTGTGCTTCTTTTCTTGGTTTAAGCTTGATCACCTTTTCCATGTGTTAGTTTATCTGCGCAGTTGAGAAACTGGTTTATAAATGGATATGGAGAAAAACTCTCATAAAACCTTCGAATCTAGAGATAGATGGAAGTGCTTATGATTGCTTTTGTGCTCTGCTTAAAGCAAGACTTGGTAGCTAGAGTGCCAAGAGATTGGGCTCTAGAGGCTAGTGTCTTAGAATCAAGTGATCAAAGAGATTTGCACTTGTGACATTGAGTACACATATTTTCTTATAACATTTAACTAAAATAGAAAGAAACAAGTGAAGTAATGAAACTCAATCCCAGGTGATTTATTATCTTATTTGTTTATCTCTTTATTTAGTGTTTATTTTATTTTCCATTCACAATCTTGATATGTTTTTGAACAATTCGTCAACTTAATTCTTAATCGAATTAATCCAAGTGCTCCCTGTGGACGATACACGTATAGTCATTATACGGAAACGAGTTAACCATTTCCAGCACCATTAAAAGGTTAACATAATTTCTTCAGGCTTGATTCTGATTTGATGATATCCTGATCGAAGATCAATCTTTGAAAACACCTTAGCTCCCCCTAACTGATCAAGTAAATCATCAATCCGTGACAAAGGATACTTATTCTTCACTGTCAGCTTGTTTAACTCTCTGTAATCTACACATAGCCGCAATTTCCCATCTTTCTTATTGACAAGCAACACTGGGGCTCCCCACGGCGAAGCGCTTGGTCTAATGAATTGTTTCTGCATAAGTTCTTCAATCTGCCGCTTTACTTCTGCCAACTCCAACGGTGCCATTCGATATGGTGCCTTAGAGACAGGTCCAGCTCCCGGAATTAGGTCAATCGAGAACTCTACTTCCCTTTCGGGTGGCAAGGATTCTATGTCTTCGGGAAATACATCGGGAAAGTCTCAGACTATAGGGAGAGAATCAACACGCACCGAATTCTTAACATTGCTCATACAAACAATCAAATACTTTGGGCCAATATCATACTTAGGCGGATTAGGAAAATCAGAAGTAGGATGGTGCGTACAGTAAATCTCCAAGCCTCTGTCTGGAATATGCACGGTCTTGGTGGCGCAATCGATCTTAACTTTGTGAGCTTTGAGTCAATCCATGCCTAAGATCACATCTAGTCCTTTCATCGGTAAGCAGTACAGATCTATGCAGAAAGTCTTGCCTTGGAAATCTAGGAACATTGGGGAACACATGGTTGTCGTACAGATGTTCTCTTCGGAGGGAGTCGATACTAACACTTTGTAAGGTAGCTTAGGCATAGGAAAATAAATTCTCTTTGCACAATCTACTGATATGAACGAGTGAGTTGCACCAGAATCAAACAGAATATTAACAGGTTTGGCTTTTATTAATCCCATACCTTGGATAAGATCTTTGAAATGGTCAGCCTCCTCTGCATTCAACATATAAACTCGGCCTCTCACAGGATTCTTCTTCTTCTCTTTGTCCTCAGCTGGCTTTTGATCTTTGTCTGGACATTGCCAGCTGACGTGTCCCGGCTTCTGGCATATAAAGCAAGTCCTCTTGTTCTTGTAACATTCTCCTCTATGGAACTTCCCGCAAGTCTTACACTTCGGAATGGTACTCTTGCCTTTGTTCACTTCCTTGTCCTTTTTCCCCTTAGAGCTTCCTTCCTCCCTCTTACATTTCCACAACAACTGTCTACTAGCCGACACCACGTTCCTGTCTGAATCAAAGTTTGGTACTCCCAAATTTGCTGAGTAATCACCAAGTTCCTGACCTCCGATCTAAGGCCTTGCTCGAATCTCTTGGATTTCCACGCCTCATCAGGTTGGTTCTGAAGATTATTCAAAAATCTGGCTAAACTCTCGAATCTGGCAACATATTCATCTACCGTCATGTCCCCCTGTTGCAGCGTCAGAAATTCTATCTCCTTCTGATCCTTCACATTAGAGGGAAAATATTTGTTCAGGAATAGAGTTTTAAATCCCTCCCATGTCACATTACCTCTTGTTGCCTCCATATGATCACGATACCGTTTCCACCACTGCACCGCTTCTCCTCTCAGTCTATAGGTAGCTAACTCCACCTTGTCCTGGTCGGCAGATCTAGTTATTCTAAATATATCCTCCAACTGATCTAGCCATTCTTCTACTATCATGGGGTCTCTTCCACCCGAGAAGATGGGTGGGTCATGTCTATTGAAACTCTTATATCGGTCTACCCGTCCTTGCGCTTCCATCATATGAGTCATGGCCTGTGCCATTTGCTGTATTAACGGAGAATCACTCGGAGTTGGTGTCGCATTGGTGTTAGTACGAGGTCTACCGGGTGGTCTGCCTGCCATGTCTTCCTGCATACAACGCACCACACTGAGTTGATCAGGCTCAATATAATGAATCATATACGGTCAACATCTCAGGTTAAGACAGAACTTATTTTTCTGGACTTTTATCTAAGTTACGCATTGGGATAACACAGTCCGGATAGGACCAAACTGCTTTGATACCAAATTGTAACACCTAGGTTTTTAGGGTAGTTTTTTTTTTAAAAAAAACAAAACAAAACACTGCGAAATTTAATAAAATATATACATATATCAAAATACAAGTGTTTGTCTACAGTCCAGAGAATCTACATATGTCCAGCTAAGGTAGCCATACAAAGACTCAAATGACTACCTAAGTAACAAAAAGGGCTGTAAAATTGCTCACGCGCTGACACTCTCCGAGTCCGAGCCACCTGCAATACTGTAACCGTCAGTTATATGCTCGACATATAACTGAGTAACCCGTCGGCCATAAAAACAGTTTTGTACAGTATTACAGCTAGTCTAACTGGAAAACTGTCCCAAATCCAAGCCCTAACAAACATACACACAATGAATAATAATACCAATCACATGGATATGTATGCATGATCATTTTCCATTTCAATTCTTTCCTCTTTTAACGGGAAACCCTGTGCACCGGGAATCCACCAAAACACGTGGCAGTAACGCGTATTAAGCTCATCATCATCACGGTCCTGGCGAGCGTCCCCCCAAGGATCCTCCTGCCGGGCTACTACTCTCTCTCGAGCTAGCCCAGGGAACCATCTACCTCGTGAAGATAGCCTAGTACTTCAGGTTATTTTCCCCTTTTCGGGATAACCCTACATTCTCATCTTTTCCATTTTCTCCTCTGTCCTCTTACCCGGTCTATTTCCGGTGGAAGTTAACCCTCTTGCTCAATATCTATTGAGTGGGAAGAGCCTCTTTTAACATTTCCACTTTCAGTTCTAATGCATCACACAATCATATTAAGAACATAGCGTACAAACAAGGGTTTCCAGTATCCTCTTATTTGATTATCAACACTTATTTACTCGGATTCTATGTGACAGTCGTGTCATATTCATATTCAAACACATTTGAATATACTACTACTGGGACTCGATTCTTTTCAAACCAATTTGAAATCATTTCTATATCAGATTCCCAGTTAGTGTCACATTTAACCCTGGAATACCTTGTTTATACCTTAACATGTTTCACAGTATCACATGCATCATTTATCAATATAAAGCCTATCAAAATCCTACCATATCAACTATATCATGCATATTTCAAACATAGTATTCACAATTCAATCATACATAAAACTTTTATCACAACATAACAGTTGGATTTCCCTAATAACATATTCCTAGCATTCCCTAGTCACATGTTCCTAAATTCCAAGTATTTAGGATTTGGGGTTTTCAAGGTTACCTGGAACTCCCTGAATCCTTTATCCTTTAGCTTCCAGATCCAATCTCCTACTCCGGTTCCTTTGCTGTAGTTGCCTCTGAATCTAAATCAAACAGTTTGGAATCTTAGTCTTTTGAGATGGAAGCCTTAGGGCCGAAGAGTTGTGACGTAGTTGGTTTGGGAACAGAGGTTTTTAGGTGTGTGAGAAGCGAGGAAATCTGAAGAACAGCCCCTTTTCAGTCAAGGCACCCCCTATTTATAGATTTTGGTTCCATATTCGAATATATATTCGAATATAGGGCCCCTGTTTTCAATTCCTCACCTACATATTCGAATATTAGCTTGTATATTTGAATATTATTCGAATATTAGCTTGCATATTCGAATAGTTTTCGAATATGGATAAGCATATTCGAATACTATTCGAATATGACCAGGCATATTCGAATATTATTCGAATATGACAGTTCATATTCAAATATTTTACTTATCTTTGTCCCTCTTTTGACCTTTCTATTTACAACTAATCCTTCTTTCCTTTTCTTTGTCAATTGTAACCAAATCCTTTTAAGCCCTAATCCTCTTTTATAGATTTTCAGGATGTTACAATTTGATTTTTTTGACAACAATGTATTGTTTACCATGAATTTTCTAGCCTAATTTACACAATTTTTTATATTTTTAAAATATCAAATTTGTTTCTAGAAATCGTGTACTATAACACTTGAAAAATAGTGTGTTTTTTACGAAAAACTAAAAACGCATATTTTAAATTTATTAAATTATTATATTTTTTTGAAAACAATGTGTAGTTTACCATGAAGTTTATAGCTTAATTTACAAAAATTTTTATATTTTTCAAATTGCAACATTTGTTTGTAGAAATCGTGTACTATAGACTTGGAATATAGGTGTTTTTTACTTTAAAAATAAAAATGCATATTTTAAATTTATTAAATTATTTTCTTTTTTTGACATTAATGTATTTTTTATCATAAAGTTTCTAGCTTAATTTATATTATTTTTTTATATTAATAAAATATCAGCATTTGTTTCTAGAAATCGTTTATTATACACTTGAAAATTAGGGTAATTTTTACTAAAAAAATGAAAATGCATATTTTTAATTTATTAAATTATTTTAATTTTTTGACAATGATGTATTGTTTACCATGAATGTTTCTAGCTTAATTTACACAATGTTTTATATTTTTAAAATTGCAACATTTGTTTGTAGAAATCGTGTACTATAGACTTGAAATATAGGGTGTTTTTTACTTTAAAAATGAAAATGCATATTTTAAATTTATTAAATTATTTGATTTTTGGACAACAATGTATTTTTCATCATGAATATTTTAGCTTAATTTATAATATTTTTTTAAAATTTTAAAATATCAACATTTGTTTCTAGAAATCGTGTACTATGCACTTGAAAAATAGGGTGTTTTTTACTAAAAAAATGAAAACGCATATTTTTAATTTATTAAATTATTTTAATTTTATGACAACGATATATTTTTCAGCATGAAGTTTCTAGCTTAATTTACACTATTATTTATTTCTAGAAATCGTGTACTATACACTTGGAAAATAGTGTGTTTTTACTAAAAAACTGAAAACAGATATTTTAAATTTATTGAATTATTATATTTTTTGACAAAAATGTATAGTTTACCATGAAGTTTCTAGCTTAATTTACACAATTTTTTATATTTTTAAAATTGCAACATTTGTTTGTACAAATCGTGTACTGACTTGAAATATAGGGTTTTTTTACTTTAAAATGAAAACGCATATTTTAAATTTATTCAATTATTTGATTTTTTGACAAAAAGGTATTTTTCATCATGAATTTTCTAGCTTAATTTACACTATTTTTTTATATTTTTAAAATATCAAAACTTGTTTCTAGAAATCGTGTACTATATACACTTGAAATATAATGTGTTTTATACTAAAAAAATGACAACACATATTTTAAATTTTTTAAATTATTTGATTTTTTTGACAACAATGTATAGTTTACCATGAAGTTTCTAGCTTAATTTACACAATTTTTTATAATTTTTAAATTGAAACATTTGTTTGTAGAAATCGTGTATTATAGACTTGAAATATAGGGTGTTTTTTACTTTAAAAATGAAAACGCATATTTTAAATTTATTCAATTATTTGATTTTTTTTTACAACAATGTATTTTTCACCCTGAAGTTTCTAGCTTAATTTACACTATTGTTTTTATTTTTTTACAATATAAAAATTTGTTTCTAGAAATCGTGTACTATACACTGAAAAATAGTGTGTTTTTTACTAAAGAAATGAAAACGCATATTTTTAATTTATTAAATTATTTGATTTTTTTTTACAACAATGTATTGTTTACCATGAAGTTTCTAGCTTAATTTACACAATTTTTTTATAGTTTTAAAATATCAAATTTTTTTCTAGAAATTGTGTACTATACACTTTAAAAATAGTGTTTTTTACTGAAAAAATGAAAATGTATATTTTTAATTTTTTAAATTTTATTTTTTTGACAGCGATGTATTATTTACCATGAATGTTTCTAGATTAATTTACACTGTTTTTTTATATTTTAAAAATATGAACATTTATTTTTAGAAATCGTGTACTATACGTTGAAACATAGTGTGTTTTTTACTAAAAATTGAAAACGCATATTTTAAATTTGTTAAAGTATTATTTTTTTTGACAACAATGTATAGTTTACCATAAAGTTTCTAGCTTAATTTACACAATTTTTTATATTTTTAAAATTGCAACATTTGTTTGTAGAAATCGTGTACTATAGACTTGAAATATAGGGTATTTTTTACTTTTAAAATGAAAACGCATATTTTAAATTTATTCAATTATTTAATTTTTTTTTACAACAATGTATTTTTCACCATGAAGTTTCTAGCTTAATTTACACTATTTTTTTATATTTTTAAAATATCAAAATTTGTTTCTAGATATCGTGTACTATACACTTGAAAAAATGGGTGTTTTTTACTAAAAAACTGAAAATGCATATTTTTAATTTATTAAATTATTTTATTTTTTTGACGATGATATATCGTTTACCATGAAGTTTCTAGCTTAATTTACAAATTTTTTTATATTTTTAAAATTGCAATGAATAGTTTTTTTTCACGGACCTAGAAAAATGGAGTTTAAGGAATTTAAGTCCCAAAGGAAACTTAAACGGAAGAAAAATGTGATGGAGAGGTTTGGTCTATTTCTATACTTAACCCATGGTTCCTTGCGTACATCTCCCCTACACGAATTCAACTAGGAAATATATAACTCCCTTACTTGCTACTGCAAGATTACAACTACCAGATTTCCTAAGTTCTTTCTGCCCATTGGCTTTCTTACCAAAGGCCCTCACATACGATCATAATCACTATACCTACTCGGGGATAATTAGGCTTTGAAAAATCCAACTCCGCATAATCTTCACACTCATTCCACTACCTACTCTAAAAGGCTAGCTACATTTATCCTTAAAATGTATTCTACTTTGTACTCTTTCTAGGCTAGTGACTTGAATCCATTGGTTACGGATGCATCAATGTCGTGACTAAGGTACTGAACTGGCCAGGCCCAATATCTTATAATCACAAACAACAGTACACCTGTATCCTAATGTCTCATCTTATTTTCCATGGGAGATACTAAAAGAAGAACAATCCCTTTAAGGGTCGTTCCTATCCATTAGTAGTCATAACTTCTACTCTCATGCACCAATATTTAATTGATCAGACTAAATATTAGCTGCACGTTCCTTCGAAGCTTATGACATACCTAATGAATATGTTTAGATTATTAATTGTTCAGCTGACTATCGACTCTTTACCATCACAGTCCGATGGATCAAACTGCTCTGATACCATAAATGTAACACCTTAAATTTTTGAGTCTGTTTTTTTTTTAAACACTTGTGAAGACCAAAAAACCCAGTTCTAAAAATATAATTGTCAAAAATAGCAATCTTTAACAGGGATGTACACTTAACAGAGCAGACATTTCAATACAAACTCTGTCTTAGTAATTTGGCCACCACTAGAGTGGTAGACCTCCAAATTAAGTGATACCAAACGAATTTGAAAGCTAAGAGGATTATCTACAACTCTTGTGAAGACCATAATGGAAAAATATTATGAAAACATATTCGAAATTCACACCCAAGTTACTGCAGAAAACTCACATTTTCATCCAAAATTCACCCTGTATTCTAACAAACTCACATGGCTCATATTCAGGACCAAGCAAACGAAAATTTTAACACCAAGCAAGGTTTCAAATACCAATTTCATCCATCATACATCAATAATACATCAATTAACTCATACAATTTAAATTCACACAAAACACTCAAATTCAGTCAAGACCCAAATTCTCAAATTTCACAAGTCAAAACCTATTTCTATCACACATTTCATCATAGCTCAGAATCAAACCTCATACCATTTCTGTAACACCCCGGGCGAGACTTCATACCACCATCCCCGGCGGTGTACTTAGAGCTTAGCCACCCCCTTTAAGTGGCCTATCCCCCTGCGAATAAATCTCCTTTATTCTAGGATTTGGGGGACCTTCCGTGGTTCGAACCCATGACCAAAGGGCTATAGTCATGGATTCCTAAGAACCACTACCAATTGAGCTACTAGTTTAGAGGGTAAATTTCTAGTTGTAAGTTGACTACATGACAAAAGCTAAATTTGTGAACCTACTTCATTCTTTTGATCATAGATTGGGCTGTGGTTACTAGATTAACATAAAACCAGTGCCATTTTAAATATAATAAAATTATCTATAAATTTTATTAAGGACTCAAAGGCAGAATCAAAGGTTTAGGAGGTTAAAATTATAGATAAAGATGAACTATAAATTCTGGACCTGAAATCGTTCTACCTTAGTTACTACTCTGGTAATCAGGGCATATCTTGAGCTATGGACCATGGATTGACATGACGTCAGAAGCATATTGAAGATAAGAGGATTTCCTACAACGTTGATGAAGACATCGAAACCTAATTCTAAAATTTTAATGATCAAAATGGTTCCTCAAACATAAAGGTACATTTAAACAAGCCTAGCTCATAAACATTGACACTGTCTCAGTGTTTGGGCCATAACTTTCGTTGTAGGTACCCAAATGGAGTGAAACCAAAGCCATTTGGAAGATAACGAAATTTCCTACAACTTTCATGAAGAGTACACAGACAAATCTTGTCATATACAAACCCTAATGTTTCATGAAAACTCGTGGATTTGGACAGCTTAGAACAGAACCAGAGATTCCTTTCACTATTTAGAGAAACATGCTTCAATTCACAAATTTATCTAACTTAAATTGGAGAATCATCTACCCCATACTTGAGAGGAAGCACGAAATTAACAAAGGAACTAGGCTTTCTTGTTGCCCTTGACTCCAAGGGAGGCTCAATCACTTCAAAGATGATGCTTTAGGCTTTGCATGTGATGATCAAGGGAAAATTAGTGAGGATTTGAGCCAAAGATCAACATGCAACATTTGAAGAATAAGAAATCAGATTTCCTTACCTTCTTAGAATCTTGGTTTCAGCCTTGGATGTGTTCTTGGAAGAAATCACAAGTAGAGGAAGAGAGGTATAGCTACTTAGATGAAGATTGATGGGTTGCATGTTGCATTGTGAGTTTGGAAGCTTGGGAATTTTAGAGAGAAGGTGGAGCTCTCATGAGCTTAGAGAGAGAAGTGGAAGGGAATAATGAGATGGTTCATGCATGGAGAAGAAGAGGAGGAGAGTGAAGGTTTTGCAATTTTGCAACTTTTTAATTTTTGCAAACAAGTCCCTCCTTCCCATTTCCTTAATTTGTAAAAAGGGGCTTTAGTTTAGATGGAATTTCTTTAGACATGATTTAGAAAGTGCTTGATTTTTGGGATGTTATAATTTTTTTGACAACAATGTATTGTTTACCATGAAGTTTCTAGCTTAATTTACACAATTTTTTATATTTTTCAAATTGCAACATTTGTTTGTAGAAATCGTGTACTATAGACATGAAATATAGGGTGTTTTTTACTTTAAAAATGAAAATGCATATTTTAAATTTATTAAATTATTTGATTTTTTGACAACAATGTATTTTTCATCATGAAGTTTCTAGCTTAATTTATACTATTTTTTTATATTTTTAAAATATCAATGTTTGTTTCTAGAAATCGTGTATTATACACTTGAAAAATAGGGTGCTTTTTACTAAAAAAATGAAAACGTATATTTAAAATTTTTAAAATATTTATTTTTTTAAATCAATTTATTGTTTACCATGAAGTTTCTAGCTTAATTTACACAATTTTTTATATTTTTCAAATTGCAACATTTTTTTTTGTAGAAATCGTGTGCTAACAACTTGAAATATAGGGTGTTTTTTACTTTAAAAATGAAAACGCATATTTTAAATTTATTAAATTATTTAATTTTTTTAAATAAATGTATTATTTATCATGAAGTTTTTTGCGTAATTAACATAATTTTTTATATTTTTAAAATTACAATATTTATTTCTAAAAATCGTGTACTATATACACTTGAAAAATAATGTGTTTTTTACTAAAAAAATAAAAATGCATATTTTAAATTTTTTAAATTATTTGATTATTTTGAAAACAATGTATAGTTTACCATGAAGTTTATACCTTAATTTACACAATTTTTTATATTTTTAAAATTGCAATATTTGTTTGTAGAAATCGTATACTATAAACTTGAAATATAGGATGTTTTTTACTTTAAAAATGAAAATGCATATTTTTAAATTTATTAAATTATTTAATATTTTTTAAATCAATGTATTTTTTACCATGAAGTTTCTAGCTTAATTTACATAATTTTTTATATTTTTAAAAGTTGCAACATTTGTTTGTAGAAATTGTGTTCTATCGACTTGAAATATAGGATGTTTTTCACTTTAAAAATGAAAACGCATATTTTAAATTTATTCAGTTATTTTATTTTTTTGACAACAATGTATTTTTAACCATGAAGTTTCAAGCTTAATTTACACTATTTTTTTATATTTTTAAAATATCAAAATTTGTTTCTAGAAATCGTGTAATATATACACTTGAAAAATAATGTATTTTTTACTAAAAAAAGGAAAACGCATATTTTAAATTTTTTGAATTATTTTATTTTTTTGACAAAAATGTATGGTTTACCATGAAGTTTATAGCTTAATTTATATAATTTTTTATATTTTTTAAATTGAAACATTTGTTTGTAGAAATCGTGTAGACTTGAAATATAGGGTGTTTTTTTACTTTTGAAAATGAAAACGCATATTTTAAATTTATTTAATTATTTTATTTTTTTGACAACAATGTATTTTTCACCATGAAGTTTCTTGCTTAATATACACTTTTTTTTTATATTTTTAAAATATCAAAAATTGTTTCTACAATCGTATACACTTGAAAAATAGTATGTTTTACTAAATAAATGAAAACACATATTTTAAATTTATTAAATTATGAAACTTTTGTTGCTATCAATATATTGTTTACCATGAAGTTTCTAGCCTAATTTACATCATTTTTTATATTTTTAAATTTGCAACATTTGTTTGTAGAAATTGTGTACTATAGACTTGAAATATAGGGTGTTTTTTACTTTAAAAATGAAAACACATAATTTATATTTATTAAATTATTTGACTTTTTTATCAACCATTAGTTCACCATGAAGTTTCTAGCTTAATTTTTTATATATTTTTAAAATATCAACATTTATTTTTAGAAATCGTGTACTACACACTTGAAAAATAGGGTGTTTTTCACTAAAATAATTAAAACGCATATTGTAAATTTATTAAATTATTTAATATTTTTGAGATCAATATTTTTTTACCATGAAGTTTGTAGCTTAATTTACAAATTTTTTTATATTTTTAAAATTGCAACATTTGTTTGTAGAAATTGTGTACTATAGACTTGAAATATAGGGTGTTTTACTTTAAAAATGAAACGCATATTTTAAATTTATTAAATAATTTGATTTTTTTGACAACAATGTATTTTTCATCATGAAGTTTCTAGCTTAATTTACTCTATTTTTTTAAATTTTTAAAATATCAACATTTGTTTCTAGAAATCGTGTACTATACACTTGAAAATAGGGTGTTTTTTAATAAAAAAATAAAAATGCATGTTTTAAATTTATTAAATTTTTTAATTTTTTTGAAATCAATATATTGTTTACCATGAAGTTTCTAGCTTAATTTACACAATTTTTTTATATTTTTAAAATTGCAACATTTGTTTGTAGAAATCATGTACTATAGACTTGAAATATAGGGTGTTTTTTATTAAATTGCAACATTTGTTTGTAGAAATCGTGTACTATAGACTTGAAATATAGGGTGTTTTTTATTAAATTATTAAAATTGCAACATTTGTTGGTAGAAATCGTTTACCATGAAAACGCATATTTGAAATTTATTAAATTATTTTATTTTTTTTGACAACATTGTATTTTTCATCATGAAGTTTCTAGCTTAATTTAAACTATTTTTTAAGACTTTTAAAATTTCAACATTTGTTTCTAGAAATCGTGTACTATACACTTGAAAAATACGATGTTTTTTCCTAAAAATAAAAAGACGCATATTTTAAATTATTTAAGTTTTTTGAAATCAATATATTGTTTACCATGAAGTTTCTAGCATAATTTACAAAAAAACTTTATATTTTTAAAATTGCAACATTTGTTACTAAAAATCGTGTACTATAGACTTGAAATATAGGGTGTTTTTTACTTAAAAAATGAAAACGCATATTTTAAATTTATTAAAATATTCAATTTTTTTGACAACAATGTATTTTTCATCATGAAGTTTCTAGCTTAATTTACACTATTTTTTTATATTTTTAAAATATCAACATTTGTTTCTAGAAATCGTGTATTATACACTTGAAAAATAGGTTGTTTTTTACTAAAAAAATGAAAATGCATATTCTTAATTTATTAAATTATTATATTTTTTTTGACAATGATGTATTGTTTACCATGAATGTTCCTAGCTTAATTTACACAATTTTTTAATATTTTTAAAATATCAGCATTTGTTTCTAGAAATCGTGTATTATACACTTGAAAAATAGGATGTTTTTTACTAAAAAAATGAAAACGCATATGTAACACCTTAATTTTTGAGTCCGTTTTTTTTTCTTCAAAACACTAACGGAAGCTAAATTCTAATTTACAACAATTAATTATAATAATTACAATCTTTTAAATTTATACGGATTCCTATACAGCTGAACAAATTAATATATGAACTTGAGACTTAGGTTCACCATGTGTGGCTATACCTAAGAAAAGCCCATAACCCGTCCTATCTGTGGCTTTCGCTTCATAATCTTCTGATACCTGCGATATGGTAAGCATCAGTTATATGTAAACATATAACTGAGTAACCCCCGGCATTTTGAAAATATTTTTATACCATATCGCAGCCAGTCTAACTGGAAAACACCCCAATTAAATTCCTAACACACAATTAATTCAATGCAACAATTTCATACATAATGTCTGTTATGACAATTATGGATGTATGCATGCCATGATCTTTCATTAACATATTTAGTTCTGTTAAGCAAGTGGCCTCTATGCTCAAGAGGGGGGGTGAATTGAGCTTTTAAAAGTTTTCAAAAATTCGTTGAAAATAATAACAAAAACTAAACAAGATATGTTAGTTGATGTATGAAATTGAAATATAATAAAATTCTAAATGAAGATCAACTAAATTTAAACAAAAATGAGTTTTAGGGATAGAGAGAATAGCACCGAGTTTTATACTGGTTTAGTCACACACCACTAGTGACCTACGTCCAGTCTACCAATCTCCGCCACGCGAGATTTCTTATATTGCTTTTCAATAATTACACACTAAGAGCACCTTTCTCAATTGGATACCCCACCAATTTTAAAGGCCTCAATCTAGGGATACCTCACCCTAAAAACACTTTGAAGGATACCCCACCTTCAAACAATTTGGAAGGATACCACACCTTCACACAAAATTAGCTCACAACAATTGAAACTCTCAAAAGATTAAATGATACAAATTGAAGCTCTAATATATCTGATTTAAGGCTCTTTGTTTTGATGAAAAAAACAGTATAGGTAACAACAAAGTAAGCCTTAGGCAAAAGCACAAGACCCTTGATTTAGAGAGATTGATGATAAGAAGTAATTTCAAAAACAGTGTTAAGCTCACAAGGGTATATTTTATTTTAAAATCAGAAGCCCTTTATATAGATGGCAGAAACAGCAGTCAGCACTGCACATATTTTATTTTCATATTCGAATATGCTATTCGAATACAGCATTTACATATTCAAATATAGCATTGTCATATTCGAATATGGCACCATCATATTCGAATATGTTATATAATGTTTCTGCGTTCAAAAAATGATTTCTGTAGGCTTCATATTCGAATATATATTCGAATATGGAAGTTCCATATTCGAATATGTATTCGAATATAAGAGTTCTCGAAGGTGACAAGGCCTAGGTTTCTTGTTGTATTCGAATATGTATTCGAATATGGCAAGCCATATTCGAATATATATTCGAATATGCAGATTCTGAAAAATGTTCAGGCCAAAATAATAAGTCATATTCGAATATGTATTCGAATATGGCAAGCTATATTCGAATATACTAGTTAGGAAATTCAAATTTTATTTTCAGAACCTTGATATTCGAATATACATCCAATTTTGACTTTTTCAAGTAAAAATCAATTTTTTTGATGTTTTCTTGAGGGTCTTTTCTTTTGAAAAATGATTTTATCTTTGACTCTTAATTTTTATAAAAATTCATTTTTAGAAAAATGTTTGTTTCAATTCAAAGAACCTTTATCAAATTTACATTCATAATTTTAACAACCTTAATACCCTTTGTTGTTGCAGATCTGTATATTGTGCTTATTCACGTGATTTAGCCTTTTGATTCTTGGTTTGTTGTGGAATCATCGAAACTCCGAACGCAGAGCATTTGCATTTACATACTCCCCCTTTTTGATGATGACAAACAACAAACGAAACACATCACTTATTGCGTGTGATATTTTGAAACTCCCCCTTAGTTAAGAAGTTTGATTCTCGTTACGAGTTTCGTCTCCCCCTGTCAATATGCATACAGATCATGTTAAGCATTTGTAATAATCAATAATAAAAAAATCCCCGTTTTAAGTGGTTTTAAGTGATTATAGATTATAAGTCTTCTCCCCCTTTTGGCATCATTAAAAAAGATGATGATTTTGAGACAAAAGTTAAAATAAATCCAAATCTAATCATTTAAAATGTTTTAAAATGTCCCAAATTTAAACAAGACTAAGCTAAGTTTAAGAAAAGAGTTGTGGAACAGTCATGGAGGGCCGGAGGTGGGCGGTGTCTGAAAGTAATCAAAATCCAGGTCAGGACTTGGTTGAGCCCCAAAGTTTTGGAGATCGATACCGCCAAAATGTTGATGAAACCCGCTTGCTCAACCTTGGTTTGTTGGAAAGGCAGATTGGGAGTTTGGAGGTACAAAGTTGGAATTTCCTCGTGCAATTTCTTCTCGCAGAGATGTAATCTCTCCTCGAAGAGCGGTTTCCATCTGATCATACCGCTGATCAATGTATTGACGCTGTTGTTCGAATTTAGCGTCCATCATCTGTGAGAACTAAAGACTCAGCTGTTGGAAGTGTGGAGGAAGAGGTTCTGGATCTGGTTCAGGAATGTCTTCAGGATCAACATCAGGATAGTTTTCTTTTGGGCGATTGCCTTCAATCCCCAATTCCTGAATATACCAGTTTTCGCTAGCATGCACAATGCCAGCTCGATGTAGCAACGATTGACCAATTTCAAAATTATGGCCATCGATGGTGATACTGTATTCATCGGCTAGATTGACTCCGAAGTGCCGAAGAATGACTGTGATCAGGGTTGGATAGGGAAGAGGAGTTGTGCCAGTTGCCCCCTTCAGCATGTGATGTTCAACCAGTCGTGCCCAGTCAATGGGCTTTTCTTTGATGATGGCCCAGAGAAGGAGACGGTCATCATGGAGGACTTTTGTGAAGTTTCCAACGCGACCAAGGAGGACGCGAGCAATGATGAGATGGACTATACGCGAGTCCATGGTGAGTGTGCTGTTTGGGAGGTAGTCTCCCATTTTGGAAGTGTGGAAGGAAGATCTTACATGGCACATGGCCCCGATCGCCTGAATAGGATTGTATTCGGCGGCCCACTGTCCCATGGGAGTTGATCCCGATATTTGGGCTCCTTCAAATTGTAGCCCTGTAAGAGAAGTCCAGAGAGAAGGAGGGATTTGAATTTTCGTCTTTTTCACTTCAGACGAAATTGTGCAGGTTTCAGAATTGTAGTGGAGATTTGAGTAGAATACGCGGACGAGGTTGGGATAGACTTTTTCTTGAATACTAAGAAAAGCCACTAGATTGGCTGATTCAAGCCAAGAGACAAAGGAAAAGCCTTGAGAATGAAACCAAGGCATGTTAACCCACCGTGGGTCAACAATTTTCCTGTCAGAGAAGCCAGACTGGAATTTCTTGATTTGTGAGGTGCTGGAGAACCATCGCTGGAAGTCGGGAGTAAAACCAGAGGTGGCTAGAGGAGTGGAGGAGGAAGAGGAACCACTTCGTGGCCCACGAGGTATGGAAGGTGGTTTGTTGGTAGCAGTTCATTTGAAACGGGGGCGTTTGTGTGTTGGTGATGGTGGAGTTTGAGCAGCAGGAGGAGATGATGGTGGTGAAGAGGCCATGTTGTGATTTGTGATTTTTGGAGTGACGAAAAAAATAGTTGGAGTGGGAACAGAGATATTATGAACAAGAGATGAGAAAGAGGAGTAGTGTGATTTGAGAGTTAAAAAAATGGTATCAATTTATATGCGCAAGAATCCCCATATTCGAATATTAGATGGAATATTCGAATATGTATTCGAATATTTGATAAAATATTCGAATATGGAGAAAGCAATATTCGAATAGATGACTGACATATTCGAATAGCATATTCGAATATGACAATTCTGTAATTGACTCTTGTAACTTCAAAGACATGTATATTCATTTTGTATTCGAATATATGACCACAGAAGGGTTATATTCGAATATAGTATTCGAATATTGAAGTGAAACTCATTGTTTTTGTGATAAGAATGAGATCCTGATTGCTTTTTCCATGAGACCTGCAAAACAAAAAGAAAATGCTCCGACGCCCAAGTCAGTAATAGATCAATAAATAATTTATAAAGCAATTTAAATAACATAATTTTGATCAAGTATGCCTAGCTCTCTTCTTATAAAATAGAAATTGTCGGTTGGAAGAGGCTTAGTGAAGATATCAGCTAACTGTTTGGATGTATCAATGAACTCAAGTACACAGTCACCTTTTTGAACATGATCTCTAATGAAGTGATGTCTAATTTCAATATGTTTGGTTCTTGAGTGAATAATAGGATTTTTCGTGAGATTTATGGCACTAGTATTGTCACATTTTAGTGGAATATTATGCAAATGAATACTGTAGTCCTTAAGTTGTTGTTTTAACCAGAGAATTTGTGCACAACAACTTCCTGCCACTACATACTCAGCTTCAGTAGTGGATAGAGCCACACTAACTTGTTTCTTACTGTGCCATGAAATTAATGAATTTCCAAGAAGGTGACATGTTCCGCTAGTACTTTTTCTATCTAACTTACATCCAGCAAAATTGGAATCAGAATATCCAATTAAAGTGCATGATGCACCTTTAGGATACCATAATCCCATGGTACAGGTGCCAATCAAATATCTCATAATTCTTTTTACTGCACTAAGATGTGATTCTTTAGGGCATGCCTGATATCTAGTGCACATACAAACACTAAACATTATATCAGGTCTGCTTGCAGTTAAATAAAGCAAAGATCCTATCATACCTTGATATCTTGACACATCAACCGGTTTACCTTTTTCATCTTTGTCAAGATAGCATGACGTACCCATAGGAGTACTTATTTCTTTAGCATTGTCCATGCCAAATTTCTTGAGCAATTCTTTGCAATATTTTGTTTGAGACACGAAAGTTCCTTGTTTTGTTTGTTTAATTTGAAATCCAAGGAAAAATGTAAGTTCTCCCATCATGGACATTTCAAATTCTCCCTGCATGCTTATAGCAAACTCTTTACAAAGATTTTTGTTAGTAGCACCAAAAATTATATCATCGACATAAATTTGCACAAGTAGAATGTCATTGTGTTTTTGTTTTATGAATAATGTGTTATCTATTTTGCCTCTTTGAAAGTTATTGTTCAAGAGAAACTTACTTAGTCCTTCGTACCAAGCTCTAGGGGCTTGTTTTAGTCCATATAAGGCTTTCTTGAGTTTGTAAACATGACTTGGAAGTTCAGCATTTTCAAACCCAGGAGGTTGTTCAACATAAACTTCTTCTTGTATATACCCATTCAAGAAAGCACTTTTGACATCCATTTGATAAAGTTTAAAGTCCATAATACAAGCAAAGGCAAGTAGGAGTCTAATGGCTTCAAGTCTAGCTACGGGAGCATATGTTTCTTCATAATCAAGACCTTCCTCTTGATTATATCCTTTTGCAACCAATCTAGTTTTGTTTCTAGTTATTATGCCACTTTCATCTAGTTTGTTTCTAAAGACCCACTTAGTGCCTATTATTGGATAATCATTAGGCCTTGGCACTAGATCCCAGACTTGATTTCTTTCAAATTGATTTAGCTCTTCTTGCATAGCTATTCCTCAATGTTCATCACTAATTGCTTCGTCTACAGTTTTAGGTTCAATTTGAGACACAAAAGCCATGAAGTTACATGCATTATTAAGAGAGTGTCTAGTGGTTACCCCCTTTGAAATATCACTAATAATGTTGTCAATTGGATGATGTTTTGCAGCTCTCCATTCTTTGGGTAGTTCATTTTGTGTCTCGGTTGGTGTGTGAGTTAGTATATCTGGCATGTTCTCTTCATGAATGCTTATGTCTTCAAGAGTTCCTGCAAGATCATCAACCTTTCTTTCCAAGCTTTTGGTGTTAGATTCATCAAAAGTGACATGAATAGATTCTTCAACAGTCATTGTTCTTTTATTATAAATTCTATAAGCTTTGCTAGTTGAGGAGTATCCTAAGAATATACCCTCATCAGCTTTGGCATCAAATTTGCCCAGATTTTCTTTTCCATTATTAAGCACAAAGCATTTGCATCCAAAAATATGGAAATAAGATATGTTAGGTTTTCTACCCTTGAATAATTCATAAGGGGTTTTCTTTAAAATAGGACGAATGAGAACACGGTTCATAACATGACATGCAGTACTCACTGCATCTGCCCAAAAATATTTTGGAAGATTCATGTCATTGAGCATTGTTCTAGCTAACTCAATCAGTGAGCGATTTTTCCTCTTCACAACACCATTTTGTTGTGGGGTCCTTGGAGATGAGAAGTTATGCTCAATGCCATTTTTATCGCAAAATCTTTCAAAGTCAATATTTTCAAATTCCTTTCCGTGATCACTGCGTATGCATGCAATTTTCAAATCCTTTTGGTTTTGAATGACTTTTGCTAATCTCTTAAAAGCTTTAAAGGCTTGATTTTTGTGAGATAAAAAGAGAGTCCATGTGTATCTTGAAAAATCATCAACAATTACAAGTCCATAGTAATTTCCCCCTAAACTCATAATTCTTGATGGACCGAATAAGTCTGTATGCAATAGTTGCAAGGGTCTAGAGGTTGAAACGATATTTTTAGATTAAAAAGAGATTTTTGTTTGTTTACCCTTTTGACAAGCATCACATAATTTATCTTTTTCAAAACGAATTTTGGGCAAACCAATAACCAATTCTTTTGAAATTATTTTATTCAAATGATCCATATGAATGTGTGCAATCCTTTTATGCCATAGCCAAGATTCTTCTTCTTTAGTTATAAAATATTGCGCATCACTTGAGGATATATCATCTAAAATAATCATATAAACATTATTAATCCTATGACCCATAAATTTGATTGAGTTATTCTCTTTGCTAATAATAGAGCATGAATAAGAGTTAAAAATAACCTCATTTCCTTTATCACATAATTGGCTAATACTTAACAAATTATGTTTTAATCCTTCAACATAAAGTACATTATCTATGGAAGTTGAAGAAGTCTTACCAACTTTACCTGTACCTAGGATTTTTCCTTTGTTGTTGTCACCATATGTAACATATCCTCCATCCTTAGGTGTGAAGGATGAAAATTTTGTTTTGTCTCCTGTCATATGCTTGGAGCATCCACTATCAAGATACCATTTTGATTCTTTTGCCACCAAGCATACCTACAAAAACAATTTAATTTTGTTTCTTAGGTACCCATGGTTTCTTGGGTCCCTGAGGGTTAGTTTTTCCAAAGGTGCCTTTGATGATCCACATTTTCTTTTCATATGGTACACTAATTTTCTTGTATTGCAAGTAGTAGCACTATGACCTTTTAATCCACAATAAAAGCAAGTTATGAATGGACTAGAAGATGTTTTTGAAGAGACAAAAAAATTTTTATAGAGCTTTTGACTATTGATTGGATTATATCCTAAACCAGCCTTTTTGAAATGACATCCTTGCTTACCAAGCAGGATGTTTAGGTTGTCTCTACCCATTGTAAATTTAGCAAGCACACCATTTAAATCCTCAATTTCTTTTAAATGTGAATCACAAGAAGTACACGTTTGTGATTTGCAAGCATTTTCTATTTTTGTCAAAGGACCTTTACCTTTGGCAATCATATTCTTTAACTTTTCAATTTCTTTCAAATGAACATCACATGAAGTACAAGAAGATGATTTATTCACTTGGCAGGATTCACAATCATATTTAAGACTACCGAATGGAATTTGAATTTGTCTCATTTTGATAATATCACGACTGAGAATATCTATTTTGTCATTTAGAAGACCTTTTTCTTTCTTAGTCTTAGCAAGTTCTTTAGCAATGATCATAGATTTTTCATGTAATTCATTATAAGCATCTTGCAGTTCATCAAAGCTATAGTTAGAGTTTTCAGAATCTTTTACCTCATCTTCATCAGGAAGATCATCTTCATTATGGTTAACCATGAGGCATAGGTTGGCTGTTTCGCTCTCCGATTCATCAGATGATTCTGAGTCATTACCATCCCAAGCTATGTATGCTCTTCTGCTCTTCTTTCCTTTGACGAACCTTTTCTCCTATGTTTCGTTCTTATTTTTATTCAAAGGACATTCCATCTTCATATGTCCAGTTTTTCCACACTCATAACAAGTTGGACCTTGATTTGATCCATCTGCCTTGTTGAATGTTTTCCTTGGTGTGAAATTTGATGGTCTTCTTGATGACTCTCTTTTCTTGAAGAATTTATTGAATCTTTTGGCGAATAGAATTACAGTCTCATCATCCATGTTGGTTGGATCAAGGTTGCTTTCATCTTCTTCTGTCTCTTGAGGTGGAGGAGTGGTTGCTTTGAAGGCAACGCCCTTCTTTTTCTTATCAACTCCCTCAAGTTGATCTAGCCGGCTCAACTCAAGTTCATGCTCTTCTAGTTTGCCAAACAAGGTTGCCAATGACATTGTGCGTGGATCCCTTGTTTCGCTAATGGTAGTAACCTTTGGTTGCCAATCCCTGCTAAGACATCTTAAAACTTTGTTAATGAGATCTTCATTTGAATAATCTTTTCCCAAGGCATGAAGTTGATTTATAAGATATGTAAAACGTTTTTGCATATCTTGGATATTTTCACTCGGGTTCATTTGAAACATTTCAAATTCTCTAGTTAAAGCATTTATCTTTGATCTCTATACCTCATCAGTTCCTTCATGTGTTACTTTTAACACATCCCACATTTCTTTAGCAGTTTTACAATTAGAAATTCTAGGGAATTCATCGTTACCTAGTGCAGAGATAATTATAGTTTTGGCTCTTAGACCAAATTGAGCAAGTCTCTTTTCTTCGAGAGACCATTCTTTTCTAGGTTTCTCAACTACCTTACCATCAACAGTGTGCATAGGAATGAATGAACCTTCTTCTATAGCATCCCATACGGCGACATCAATGCCTTCTACCCAAGCCTGCATTTTAATTTTCCAAAAAGAGTAGTTGTCTCCATTAAAGAATGGAGGTCTATTTGTGGAGGCACCTTCATGCATAGACATGTTTTGAAAAGAGGTCATTTCCTTGAAGCTGTGAAGCTCTTTAAACAAGGACTGAGCTCTGATACCACTTGTTAAGCAAGTGGCCTCTATGCTCAAGAGGGGGGGTGAATTGAGCTTTTAAAAGTTTTCAAAAATTCGTTGAAAATAATAACAAAAACTAAACAAGATATGTTAGTTGATGTATGAAATTGAAATATAATAAAATTCTAAATGAAGATCAACTAAATTTAAACAAAAATGAGTTTTAGGGATAGAGAGAATAGCACCGAGTTTTATACTGGTTCAGTCACACACCACTGGTGACCTACGTCCAGTCTACCAATCTCCGCCACGCGAGATTTCTTATATTGCTTTTCAATAATTACATACTAAGAGCACCTTTCTCAATTGGATACCCCACCAATTTTAAAGGCCTCAATCTAGGGATACCTCACCCTAAGAACACTTTGAAGGATACCCCACCTTCAAACAATTTGGAAGGATACCACACCTTCACACAAAATTAGCTCACAACAATTGAAACTCTCAAAAGAGTAAATGATACAAATTGAAGCTCTAATATATCTGATTTAAGGCTCTTTGTTTTGATGAAAGAAACAGTATAGGTAACAACAAAGTAAGCCTTAGGCAAAATCACAAGACCCTTGATTTAGAGAGATTGATGATAAGAAGTAATTTCAAAAACAGTGTTAAGCTCACAAGGGTATATTTTATTTTAAAATCAGAAGCCCTTTATATAGATGGCAGAAACAGCAGTCAGCACTGCGCATATTTTATTTTCATATTCGAATATGCTATTTGAATACATCATTTACATATTCGAATATGACAATGGCACCATCATATTCGAATATGTTATTCGAATATAATGTTTCTGCGTTCAAAAAATGATTTCTGTAGGCTTCATATTCGAATATATATTTGAATATAGAGGTTCCATATTCGAATATGTATTCGAATATACTAGGTTTCTTGTTGTATTCGAATATGTATTCGAATATGGCAAGCCATATTCGAATATATATTCAAATATGTAGATTCTGAAAAATGTTCAGGCCAAAATAATAAGTCATATTCGAATATGTATTTGAATATGGCAAGCCATATTCGAATATATATTCGAATATACTAGTTAGGAAATTCAAATTTTATTTCCAGAACCTTGATATTCGAATATACATCCAATTTTGACTTTTTCAAGTAAAAATCAATTTTTTTGATGTTTTCTTGAGGGTCTTTTCTTTTGAAAAATGATTTTATCTTTGACTCTTAATTTTTCTAAAAATTCATTTTTATAAAAATGTTTGTTTCAATTCAAAGAGCCTTAATCAAATTTACATTCATAATTTTAACAACCTTAATACCCTTTGTTGTTGCGGATCTGTATACTGTGCTTATTCACGTGATTTAGCCTTTTGATTCTTGGTTTGTTGTGGAATCATCGAAACTCCGAATGCAGAGTATTTGCATTTACAAGTTCTTTTCTTTTCTTGAGTCTTTTATGGAAGCCTCGTGCACTAGACTTCTCCTAGCGCGTGGCAGTAACGCGAGGTTGAGCTCAAAACTAGGACTATGGCAAGCGTCCCTACCGTGATCAAACTGGCTGCCGAGCTATCTTGACCCCACATCAATGGGATAGCCCAGGACTATCTTGACCCCACATCAATGGGATAGTCCTTTCTTTCGGGCCATCTTCCCGGTCACCGGGCAACCCTACTAGTCCAGGTCATCTTACCCCGTTCATTAGGAGACCCTATATTCTCAATCTTTTCATACTTGTTCGCTTACCCGGTGTCTGACCGGTGGGATTCAACCCTCTTACTCAACATCCATTGATGGGGGAAAGCTTAAACTTGTCTTTACATTTCATTTTCATGCCACATCAAATATTATCATGCATTTTTCTTCAACATTAATCACATTACAATTCCATTAATCATCAATTAAAATACTTTTCATCCAGGTCACATATCACAACATTTTCATGACCCTATTGCATATCCACTCAATCAATAGAAAAACCATTCAATAAGGCAAACCATCCACATTCATACAAATCACAATTACATGGCACTATGCATGATTTTTAAAACATTGGGACCTATTTTTATCAATTCCAACCCTAAAAATGGAGCCCTTGAAGTTACATTGCATTTTACAAGTAAAAAAAGAGGTCTGTGTTCTGTGTCATATTCGCTGCCGCGAATTCAGCACAAAACCATTTTTCTCTGCAACGCGTCCTGTTGGTATTTTGGCCATAACTTGAGTTGTAGACCTCCAAATTGAGTGAAACAAAAAGAATTTGAAAGATAATAGGATTATATACAACTCTTGTGAAGACCAAAATTCCAAGTTTTAATTATTTGATTGTCAAAAACGGCCATATTTAACAGGGATATACAGTTAACAGAACAAATATTTCAATACAAACCCTGTCTCAGTAATTTGGCCATAACTAGAGTTGTAGACCTTCAAATTGAGTGAAAACAAAAGAATTTGAAATATAAGAGAATTATCTACAACTCTTGTGAAGAACAAAGTGGAAAAATCTTATGAAAAATGGTTCGAAATTCACACACAATTTACTGCAGAGAAACTCACATTTTCATCCAAATTTCACCATCTTCTCAACAAACTCACATGGCTCATATTCAGGACCAAGCACACAAATTTTTTAACACCAAGCAAGGTTTCAAGTACAAATTTCATCCATCATAAATCAACAATACATCAATCAACACATACAATTTCAATTCACACTGCAACACAAAACACTTCAAATTCAGTCAAGACCAAAATTCTCAGATTTCACAAGTCAAAACCTATTTCTATCACACATTTCACCATAGCTCAGAATCAAACTTCATACCGTTTCCACTTCCTAATTAGTCTAGTTTGGGGTTTAGTGGGGTTACCTCAACTTGAAATTCCATGATTCCAATCCTGACATAGCTTCATCAACTCGCCATATCTGGAGTTTCAGATACAATATGTTTGTGAAACTAATTGGAGATGAAATCTAACATATTTATTTACAATTCATATGAAGGAGTCATGTTCCAAATCCAAAATCTAGAGGGTGAATTTCTAGTTGTAAGTTGACTACATGACAGAAGCTAAATTTGTGAACCTACTTCATTCTTTTGATCATAGATTGGGTTTTGGTTACTAGATTGACATGAAACTAGTGCCATTTTAAAGATAATAAAATTATCTATAACTTTTATGAAGGACTCAAAGGTATAATCAAAGATTTAGGAGGTTAAAATTACAGATAAAGATGAACTACAAATTCTGGACCTGAAATCGTTCTACCTTGGTTACTACTCCAGTAATCAGGGCATATCTTGAGCTATGGACCATGGATTGACATGAACTCAGAAGCATATTGAAGATAAGAGGATTTCCTACAACTTTGATGAAGACATCGAACCCAAATTCTAAAATTTTAATTTTCAAAATGGTTCCACGAACAGAAAGGTACATTTAAACAAGCCTAGCTCATAAACATTGACACTGTCTCAGTGTTTGGGCCATAACTTTCGTTGTAGGTACCCAAATGGAGTGAAACTAAAGCCATTTGGAAGATAACGAGATTTCCTACAACTTTCATGAAAAGTACAAAGACAAATTTGGTCATCTACGAACCCTAATGTTTCATGCAAACTCGCGGATTTGAACAGATCAGAACAGAACCAGAGATTCCTTTATTTAGAGAAACATGCTTCAAATCACAAATTTATCTAACTTAAATTGGAGAATCATCTACCCCATACCTGAGAGGAAGCACGAAATTAACAAAGGAACTAGGCTTTCTGGTTGCCCTTGACTCCAAGAGAGGCTCAATCACTTCAAGGATGATGCTTTAGGCTTTGCATGTGATGATCAAGGGAAAATTAGTGAGGGTTTGAGCCAAAGATCAACATGCAACATTTGAAGAATAAGAAATCAGATTTCCTTACCTTCTTAGAATCTTGGTTTCAGCCTTTGAGGTGTCCTTGGAAGAAATCACAAGTAGAGGAAGAGAGGTATAGCTACTTAGATGAAGATTGATGGGTTGCATGTTGCATTGTGAGTTTGGAAGCTTGGGGAATTTTAGAGAGAAGGTGGAGCTCTCATGAGTTTAGAGGGAGAAGTGGAAGGGAAGAATGAGAAGGTTCATGCATAGGAGAAG
Organism: Cyamopsis tetragonoloba; assembly: GCA_037177725.1. Classification (NCBI taxonomy): domain Eukaryota; kingdom Viridiplantae; phylum Streptophyta; class Magnoliopsida; order Fabales; family Fabaceae; genus Cyamopsis; species Cyamopsis tetragonoloba. The sequence continues at coordinate 50,773,414 of CM074125.1, forward strand.
AAGAGGAGGAAAGTGAAGGTTTTGCAATTTTTCAACTTTTTAATTTTTGCAAACAAGTCCCTCCTTCCTATTTCCTTAATTTGTAAAAAGGGGCTTTAGTTTAGATGGAATTTCTTTAAACATATGATTTAGAAAGTGGTTGATTTTTGGGATGTTACAGCATATTTTTCATTTATTAAATTATTTGATTTTTTTTACAACGATGTATTGTTTACCATGAATGTTTCTAGCTTAATTTACTCAATTTTTTAATATTTTTAAAATATCAGCATTTGTTTCTAGAAATCGTATATTATACACTTGAATTATAGGGTGTTTTTTACTAAAAAAATGAAAACGCATATTTTTAATTTATTAAATTATTTGATTTTTTTTACAACGATGTATTGTTTACCATTAATGTTTCTAGCTTAATTTACACAATTTTTTATATTTTTAAAATTGCAACATTTGTTTGTAGAAATCGTGTACTATAGACTTGAAATATAGCGTGTTTTTCACTTTAAAAATGAAAACGCATATTTTAAATTTATTAAAATATTTGATTTTTTTGACAACAATGTATTTTTCATCATGAAGTTTCTAGCTTAATTTAAACTATTTTTTTATATTTGTAAAATATCAACATTTGTTTCTAGAAATCGTGTATTATATATACACTTGAAAAATAAGGAGTTTTTTACTAAAAAATCAAAACGCATATTTTAAATTTTTTAAATTATTTAATTTTTTTAAAATCAATTATTTGTTTACCATGAAGTTTTTTCTTAATTTACACAATTTTTTATATTTTTAAAATTGCAACATTTGTTTGTAGAAATCGTATACTATAGATTTGAAATATAGGGTGTTTTTCACTTTAAAAATGAAAATGCATATTTTAAATTTTATAAATTATTTGATTTTTTTGACAACAATGTTTTTTTGATCATGAAGTTTCTAGCTTAATTTAAACTACTTTTTAAAATTTTTAAAATATCAACATTTGTTTCTAGAAATCGTGTACTATACACTTGAAAAATAAGGTGTTTTTTACTAAAAAAATGAAAACGCATATTTTAAATTTATTAAAACTAAATTCTACACTAAGCTTCTCTTCTCCTTTCTCTCTAAAATTTTCTTGAGTCCAAAATTGGTTTTGCTTGTAGTGATAACTTTGGAAGCTCTACCCTTCATCAACCCCTTTAATCCATGAAGATAACCTTGGTAAGGGGAAGTGAGAATAGCTTAGTGTAGAATTTAGTTGGGTATTTGGGTGAGGGTTGGCCCTAGACCCTCTTCATTCATTAACTTTCAAAGCTGGTTCTGTCTTATGCCTGTTGATTTAGAGCCCATATTTTGGGAATTGATCATTGGATAATTCAGCTCCATGCTTAAAAATCATTTTAAGATGTGTTTTAACTACTGGTAAAGTTTCATAATTTTTGGATGATGTTAAGATCTTATTTTGATTCTTGAAACATTATTGCTCTATTCTGTCTGGTGAGTTTATGCTACTGGAGTTACTTTGTGCGTACTGTTAAAGCTCTTATTCTGTTTAGATGCATACGAAAATTTGTATGATGATAGATCTGTGTGTTAGCTTTCCAGATTGGTATCATTTGTAATTTTTGATCTTGTATTTGATTTTATATGGAGTTTTGAGTGACACAAGGTCATTTCTGGAACAGTCAGAACGTTTTGGTTTTTCTGCACCACTTGGGAAACAGATTTAACTTAGGAAAATTTTTATGAAAAACTAGACTCAAAGTGGGTCATTTCTGGGTTAGTTTCATAAATTTTTAGTAACTGAGTGATTTTATAAAAATCGTTGAAGATGAAGATCCTGTTACTGTAGTTTTCTGTTTTGCTGGAAAAAGTTGTAATCTTGAGAAAATATTTCACACTGTATTACTACTCAATAAATCTTGAAAAGTTTATATGTTGTGTGTTAATATGTATACTATATCATATCAAAAATTCATATTTTTCTGGGCACGTATGAATTTATTATATTTTTTAGACTAGCTACTGCCAGATCCTGTACGGTTTGAAAGAAGGATTTTTCTGATCATCTTAAGTATTTTTAAAAATTCTGGAGAAATTCTATTTTGACCCTAACACTGTGAAGTAACTTTATAAATTAATTGGGGACCAAATAAAATCGTTTAATATTTATTTGACCTCTTTTAAAGAAAGGACAGCATGCTGAAGAGTCACTGAAACAAAGGAAAAACCACTTTTTCCTTCAACTTTTGAATATTCAAAATTATGAGCTTTTAATACCAAATAAATCATTTTTTTAAGATGTTAATGATGTTTTCAAGGCTAAATGATTGTTTTGGACTTATTTATAAATTCCTATAATTTTTGGATATGGTTTAAATGATAATATGTCAAGAAGGACTAAAGTAAATTTCAAACAATGGTATTAATAGTAGAAGTTAATAAAGGCCTAAGTGCCAAAAAATGAATATAGAAAATGTGGAAATTGAATATATGACTTTTAAAGGTGTATTCTCCCTATTAGGAGTATTATATGAATACCATGATAATTGCTTTGTTTTTGAGAATTAAACTGAAATCTGTGGTAAAGGATTTGACAAGGTGGTGTAATTAGTAATCTTTTGCAAAATGTTGTTTGAGCCTAGTTGTATGGATGGAATGTGAACCCGGTTGAATCCTTGTGATAAACTATGCTTAAAATTACTAAAGCACCTTGAGATTGCATGTTTTGAAAATAGTATTTTCAAAAACTTCTATTAAGGAGGAATAAAAGGTAAAAGTGGTGCGTTGGCACAATAACGTTATACTCTAGGGAGTGGGTTTCGGCCTTTGGGGGCTTTAACCAGAGTGTGAGATGCCTAGGGGACTCGGTGGTAGCTCCCCGATGTCGGGCTACTCACTGAAAAAGCTCGGTTACCTTGACACGTCTCTAAAGTATATTCTGGATCGGTGGAGAGTACTGAGGTACATGGACTTGTACGAACGAAGTATGACTCCCGGTCACCTCCTTAATAGAAAGAGTCGCTAGCGATGATGTCATTTTTTTTTTGGAGTCTCATGCATTATGGTATCCTTAAGTGTACATGTTGTGTGATGTTACGAGTGAGAATATCAATAGTAAGCTATTGTAGATTTTCTGTTTAAAAATCTAAGTATCCTGACTCTACTTCTACCAAACTTTGTTATATCTCACTCCTCTGTTTTGTGTTGTATTTATCTGTCTATGTATATATCTATTACGCGATACAATAGATGGTGGCTCGAGAGACCCTCTTGGAAATCAACTGTCCGATTGAATTGGGCTACTGGGAGCATGATGTATCTCGTGGGACGTCCACTTTTGTAGGAGAAGTGTCCTTCTGGATATCTCATCCGTCACTACCGATGCTTCGGTCCACTTACATTGGATCGGCCTTGACGTTGGTTATTCAGACACCCCCTGGTCTCATGCCTGTACCCGCAGCGTTCCGACCCGCCTTTCATCCTTCTTATTTCACTCCGTCTCTTGTGGAGCAGTACTCTGGTGGCCAAGGTTGGTTCTTCAACTCGACTAGGGAGAGCTCTCTTGAGAGTGATCCGAGTGAAGATACTGGGACAGAGAGTGCAGCGTCCTTTATTTAGTTATATTTTAGTTAAGATATTTTGGATGACTATAATGTTTGATCATTACATTTCCTATGTGCGACATCTTCTACTCTTCAAGTGATAGAGTATTTTTTTTTTGTCATGTCGCTTAGGATTCCCAGAAATTTATGTTTGTTATCTGACTAATTAATATATCTATGTTATATTAGCTTATCGTATGTGTGTTAGTTACCAAATCTAAACTTTCATTCGACTAAGTTTCATTACCGTTTCGAATATACAACTACTAAGTTCCGAAAAATTTACCCGAAATTTAACCTCTCGATACGAGTATGATGATTTAGCCTTAATAACTTTAATTGAATAGCTAATTCAGCTTAGTATAAATTGGGGCGATACAATACACTTGAAAAATAGGGTGTTTTTTACTAAAAAAATGAAAACGCATATTTTAAATTTATTAAATTATTTAATTTATTTTTGAAATCAATGTATTGTATACCATGAAGTTTCTAGCTTAATTTACACTATTTTTGATATTTTTTAAACTGGAACATTTGTTTGTAGAAATCGTCTACTATAGAGTGTTTTTTACTTTAAAAAGGAAAATGTATATTTTTAATAGACTTGAAATATAGGGTGTTTCTTACTTTAAAAAGGAAAAAGTATATTTTAAATTTATTAAAATATTTGAATTTTTTTGACAACAATGTATTGTTCATCAAGAAGTTTCTAACTTAATTTAAACTATTTTTTTATATTTTTAAAATATCAACATTTGTTTCTAGAAATCGTGTACTATACACTTTAAAAATAGGGTGTTTTTACCTAAAAAAACGAAAATGCATATTTTAATTTTATTAAATTATTTAATTTTTTGACAACAATGTATTGTTCGCCATGAATTTTCTAGCTTAATTTACACTATATTTTTATAGTTTTAAAATTGCAACATTTGTTTGTAGAAATTGTGTACTATAGACTAGAAATATAGGTTGCTTTTTACTTTAAAAATAAAAATGCATATTTAAAATTTATTAAATTATTTTTTAAATCAATGTATTGTTTACCATGAAGTTTCTAGGTTAATTTACATAATTTTTTATATTTTTAAAATTGTAACATTTGTTTGTAGAAATCGTGTACTATAGACTTGAAATATAGGGTGTTTTTTACTTTAAAATTGAAAATGCATATTTAACTTAATTAAATTATTTGTTTTTTTTTTCAACAATGTATTGTTCACCATGAAGTTTCTAGCTTAATTTTTTTTTATATTTTAAAAATATCAACATTTTTTTCTAGAAATCGTGTACAATACACTTGAAAAATAGGGTGTTTTTTACTAAAAAAATGAAAACGCATATTTTAAATTTATTACATTATTTAATTTATTTTTGAAATCAATATATTGTATACCATGAAGTTTCTAGCTTAATTTACACTATTTTTTATATTTTTTAAATTGGAACATTTATTTGTAGAAATCGTCTACTATAGACTTGAAATATAGGGTGTTTTTTACTTTAAAAAGGAAAATGTATATTTTTAATTTATTAAATTATTTGAGTTTTTTTGACAACAATGTATTGTTCATCAAGAAGTTTCTAACTTAATTTAAACTATCTTTTTATTTTTTAAAAATATTAACATTTGTTTCTACAAATCGTGTACTATACACTTTAAAAATAGGGTGTTTTTTACTAAAAAAAATGAAATTGCATATTTTAATTTTATTAAATTATTTAATTTTTTTGACATTAATGTATTGTTCACCATGAATTTTCAAGATTAATTTACGCTATTTTTTTATATTTTTAAAATTGCAACCTTTGTTTGTAGAAATTGTGTATTATAGACTTAAAATATAGGTTGTTTTTTACTTTAAAAATGAAAACCCATATTTTCAATTTATTAAAATATTTGATTTTTTTCACAACAATGTATTGTTCACCATGCAGTTTCTAGCTTAATTTACACTATTTTTTTTTCATTTTAAAACATCAACATTTGTTTCTAGATATCGTGTACTGTACACTTGAAAAATAGGATTTTTTTTCTTTAAAAATGAAAGTGAAAATTTTATAAATATTAAATTATTTAATTTATTTTTTAAATCAATGTATTGTATACCATTAAGTTTCTAGGTTAATTTACACTATTTTTGATATTTTTTAAATTGTAACATTTTTTTTGTAGTAATCGTGTACTATAGACTTGAAATATAAGGTGTTTTTTACTTTAAAAATAAAAATGTGTATTTTTAATTTATTAAATTATTTGCGTTTTTTTGATAACAACGTATTGTTCATCAAGAAGTTTCTAACTTAATTTACACCTTTTTTTTATATTTTTAAAATATCAACATTTGTTTCTAGAAATCGTGTACTATACACTTTAAAAATAGGGTGTTTTTTACTAAAAAAATGAAAATGAATATTTTAATATTATTACATTATTTCATTTTTTTGACAACAATGTATTGTTCACCATGAATTTTCTAACTCAATTTACACTATTTTTTTATATTTTTAAAATTGCAACATTTGTTTGTAGAAATTGTGTACTATAGACATGAAATATAGGTTGTTTTTTACTTTAAAAATGAAAACAAATATTTTAAATTTTTTTTTTAAATCAATGTATTGTTTACCATGAAGTTTTTAGGTTAATTTACATAATTTTTTATATTTTTAAAATTGTAACATTTGTTTGTAGAAATCGTGTACTATAGACTTGAAATATAGGGTGTTTTTTACTTTAAAATTGAAAACGCATATTTAAATTTATTAAATTATTTGTTTTTTATTTCAACAGTGTATTGTTCACCATGAAGTTTCTAGCTTAATTTTTTTTATATTTTTACAACATTTGTTTCTAGAAATAGTGTACAATACACTTGAAAAATAGGGTGTTTTTTAGTAGAAAAATGAAAACGCTTTTTTTAAATTTATTAAATTATTTATTTTATTTTTGAAATCCATGTATTGTATACCATGAAGTTTCTAGCTTAATTTTTTTTTATATTTTAAAAATATCAACATTTTTTTCTAGAAATCGTGTACAATACACTTGAAAAATAGGGTGTTTTTTACTAAAAAAATGAAAACGCATATTTTAAATTTATTACATTATTTAATTTATTTTTGAAATCAATATATTGTATACCATGAAGTTTCTTGCTTAATTTACTTTTTTTTTTATATTTTTTAAATTGGAACATCTATTTGTAGAAATCGTCTACTATAGACTTGAAATATAGGGTGTTTTTTACTTTAAAAAGGAAAATGTATATTTTTAATTTATTAAATTATTTGAGTTTTTTGACAACAATGTATTGTTCATCAAGAAGTTTCTAACTTAATTTAAACTATCTTTTTATTTTTTAAAAATATTAACATTTGTTTCTACAAATCGTGTACTATACACTTTAAAAATAGGGTGTTTTTTACTATAAAAAATGAAATTGCATATTTTAATATTATTAAATTATTTAATTTTTTTGACATTAATGTATTGTTCACCATGAATTTTCAAGATTAATTTACGCTATTTTTTTATATTTTTCAAATTGCAACCTTTGTTTGTAGAAATTGTGTATTATAGACTTGAAATATAGGTTGTTTTTTACTTTAAAAATGAAAACCCATATTTTCAATTTATTAAAATATTTGATTTTTTTCACAACAATGTATTGTTCACCATGAAGTTTCTAGCTTAATTTACACTATTTTTTTTTCTTTTTAAAACATCAACATTTGTTTCTAGATATCGTGTACTGTACACTTGAAAAATAGGATTTTTTTTCTTTAAAAATGAAAGTGAAAATTTTATAAATATTAAATTATTTAATTTTTTTGAAAACAATGTATTGTTCACCATGAAGTTTCTAGCTTAATTTATACTTTTATTTATATTTGTAAAATATCAACATTTTTTTCTAAAAATCGTATACAATACACTTGAAAAATAGGGTTTTTTTACTAAAAAAATGAAAACGCATATTTTTAATTTATTAAATTATTTAATTTATTTTTTAAATCAATGTATTGTATACCATGAAGTTTCTAGGTTAATTTACACTATTTTTGATATTTTTTAAATTGTAACATTTTTTTGTAGTAATCGTGTACTATAGACTTGAAATATAGGGTGTTTTTTACTTTAAAAATAAAAATGTATATTTTTAATTTATTAAATTATTTGCGTTTTTTTGACAACAATGTATTGTTCATCAAGAAGTTTCTAACTTAATTTACACCTTTTTTTTATATTTTTAAAATATCAACATTTGTTTCTAGAAATCGTGTACTATACATTTTAAAAATATGGTGTTTTTTACTAAAAAAATGAAAATGAATATTTTAATATTATTAAATTATTTAATTTTTTTGACAACAATGTATTGTTCACCATGAATTTTCTAGCTTAATTTACACTATTTTTTTATATTTTTAAAATTGCAACATTTGTTTGTAGAAATTGTGTATTATAGACATGAAATATAGGTTGTTTTTTACTTTAAAAATGAAAACAAATATTTTAAGTTTATTATTTTTTTTTAAATCAATATATCGTTTACCATGAAGTTTCTAGGTTAATTTACATAATTTTTTATATTTTTAAAATTGTAACATTTGTTTGTAGAAATCGTGTACTATAGACTTGAAATATAGGGTGTTTTTTACTTTAAAATTGAAAACGAATATTTAAATTTATTAAATTATTTTTTTTTTATTTCAACAATGTATTGTTCACCATGAAGTTTCTAGCTTAATTTTTTTTATATTTTTACATCATTTGTTTCTAGAAATAGTGTACAATACACTTGAAAAATAGGGTGTTTTTTACTAGAAAAATGAAAACGCATATTTTAAATTTATTAAATTATTTATTTTATTTTTGAAATCCATGTATTGTATACCATGAAGTTTCTAGCTTAATTTACACTATTTTTTATATTTTTTAAATTGGAACATTTATTTGTAGAAATTGTGTACATAGACTTGAAATATAGAGAGTTTTTTACTTTAAAAATGAAATGTATATTTTTAATTTATTAAATTATTTGAGTTTTTTTGACAACAATGTATTGTTCATCAAGAAGTTTCTAACTTAATTTAAACTATTTTTTTATATTTTTAAAATATCAACATTTGTTTCTAGAAATCGTGTACTATCCATTTTAAAAATAGGGTGTTTTTTACTAAAAAAATGAAAATGAATATTTTAATTTTATTAAATTATTTAATTTTTTTGACACCAATGTATTGTTCACCATGAATTTTCTAGCTTAATTTACCCTATTTTTTTATATTTTTAAAATTGTAACATTTGTTTGTAGAAATAGTGTACTATAGACATGAAATATAGGTTGTTTTTTACTTTAAAAATGAAAATGCATATTTTAAATTTATGAATTTCTTTTTAAATCAATGTATTGTTTACCATGAAGTTTCTAGGTTAATTTACATAATTTTTTATATTTTTAAAATTGTAACATTTGTTTGTAGAAATCGTGTACTATAAACTTGAAATATAGGGTGTTTTTTACTTTAAAATTGAAAACGAATATTTAAATTTATTAAATTATTTGTTTTTTATTTCAACAATGTATTTTTCACCATGAAGTTTCTAGCTTAATTTTTTTTATATTTTTACAACATTTGTTTCTAGAAATAGTGTACAATACACGTGAAAAATAGGGTGTTTTTTACTAGAAAAATGAAAACGCATATTTTAAATTTATTAAATTATTTATTTTGTTTTTGAAATCCATGTGTTGTATACCATGAAGTTTCTAGCTTAATTTACACTATTTTTTATATTTTTTAAATTGGAACATTTATTTGTAGAAATTGTGTACATAGACTTGAAATATAGAGAGTTTTTTACTTTAAAAATGAAATGTATATTTTTAATTTATTAAATTATTTGAGTTTTTTTGACAACAATGTATTGTTCATCAAGAAGTTTCTAACTTAATTTAAACTATTTTTTTATATTTTTAAAATATCAACATTTGTTTCTAGAAATCGTGTACTATGCATTTTAAAAATAGGGTGTTTTTTACTAAAAAAATGAAAATGAATATTTTAATTTTATTAAATTATTTAATTTTTTTGACACCAATGTATTGTTCACCATGAATTTTCTAGCTTAATTTACCCTATTTTTTTATATTTTTAAAATTGTAACATTTCTTTGTAGAAATAGTGTACTATAGACATGAAATATAGGTTGTTTTTTACTTTAAAAATGAAAACGCATATTTTAAATTTATTAATTTCTTTTTAAATCAATCTATCGTTTACCATGAAGTTTCTAGGTTAATTTACATAATTTTTTATATTTTTAAAATTGTTACATTTGTTTGTAGAAATCGTGCACTATAGACTTGAAATATAGGGTGTTTTTTACTTTAAAATTGAAAACGCATATTTAAATTTATTAAATTTTTTTTTTTTCAACAATATATTGTTCACCATGAATTTTCTAGGTTAATTTTTTTTATATTTTTAAAATATCAACATTTGTTTCTAGAAATCGTGTACTCTACACTTGAAAAATAGTGTTTTTTACTAAAAAAATGAAAACGTATATTTTAAATTTATTAAATTATTTGATTCTTTTACAACAATATATTGTTTGCCATGAAGTTTCTAGCTTAATTTACACAATTTTTAATATTTTAAAAATTGCAACATTTGTTTGTAGAAATCGTGTACTATAGACTTGAAATATAGGGTGTTTTTTACTTTAAAAATAAAAACGCATATTTTTAATTTATTCAATTATTTGATTTTTTTGACAACAATGTATTTTTGACCAAGAAGTTTCTACATTAATTTACACTATTTTTTTATATTTTTAAAAAATCAAAATTTGTTTCTAGAAATCGTGTACTATACACTTGAAAAATAGTATTCATCATCCTTAAGGTTTTGCTAAACTGCATTTCATCCTAATTTGAGGTAAAATTGCACTCGACGATTCATTAACTATGGTTAGTTTCATTTCCCTTTTTTTACTGGTTTTTTTACATTGTTTAATTGATTATTTTTTACATTAAAATGGTTAGTTTTTAGGTTTGATTAAGTTTTGAGTCCCAACATTTTTTTTTTATTTTAATCCAACTTAACTCAAAAATGTTATTTTTAGTTGTTAATAATGTTAATTTTTTTCATGACATTTTTAGGGGACCAAAAGAAAATTAAATAATAGGATTAAAGTTAAAATATTTAAAATTTTTATTGAAAATTAAAATTAGAAAATTCAGGTGACTAAAATTAGTTTTTAATTAATTTAGTTTTTTTTGGTACATTAAAATGGTTAGTTTTTAAGTTCAAATAAACTTTTAGTCCCAACAATTTTTATTTTTCCTTTTAATACAACTTAATTCAAAAATTTTATTTTTAGTCTCTAATAATGTTAAATTTTTGTATCACATTTTTTCAGGAACCAAAAGAAAAATAAATCAAATATTTTATATGAATTAAAAACAAATTTTTAGAATTAACCAAAGGGTGGTTCGCCCTATAATTTTATTTTTTATTTTTTGACAAAATTAATTCAAAAATTTTATTTTTATTCCCTTGAATTTTTTAATTTAGTTTTCAATAAAAATTTTAAATTTTTTAACTTTAATCCTATTATTTAATTTTCTTTTGGTCCCCTAAAAAATGTTATTAAAAATTTAACATTATTAAGAACTAATTTTTATTTTATTTTTAATTAAGTTGGATTAAAATGAAAAACAAAAATTATTGGGATTAAAAACTTATTCAAACCTTAAAACTAACCATTTTAATGTAAAAAATAATCAATTAACCGTTATAAAAAATAAAACTAATCATAGTTAATGAATGAAAAATGCTTTGCAGTACAAAAAGAAATTTGTGATTATTGTACGAAGGATTTTGATTGGTCATACATGATTATGTCTAGTTTCGATCCTTCCATGATTTTCGCTGCCTGATGAATTTTAATTGAATAATTGGCTTCACACATTCATCCATCTTCCAATTCCTTAATTTTTTTTAGAAAATCATTAATTTGGCACCAATTTAGTCTCAATTTTTTTTTAATTAATTGTTAAATTACTCCCTCAAATATTTAAAACTCTATAAAAGCAGTCTCTCAATAGATTAAAACAATACTTAATTAATCACTTAAATTATATGTAATAAATTTTTTAGAGACTAATTTAATGACAAAAATTTTTAATAGACCAAATTTATGACAATTAAAATTTTGGAGGACAAATTAATAATTTTCTCTCTGATTTTTTTTAACTACACAATACCACGCTTAAAACTCGAGACTAAATTCCAATGATTGAAACCCAAGTTAAATTACTAGAGTTCTATTCGTGGCTAAATTAATACGGTTCTAACAACGGCTAATTTACGGCGGTTCTAACCACAATTAATTTACTTGAGGTTCAAACTGCTGTTAATTTACTTACAATTCTAGCTACAACTAATTTAACCACGGGTAGTGTAGTTTACATATGGTTCCAACTATGAGTAAGTTACATGCGGTGATAAAAATCTCACAGATTATTTTTTAATTTTTAAGTGAAAACTCTATTTTAATATTCATTAGTTTTGAAAAAGCTTCAATTTAATAAATAGTTTAAAATTGTATTATTTTAGTTGATGAACCCAGCATATAAAAGTAAAAATTAAAGAAAGTAAGTTTAATTCAGCAGCTTTAAAATTGCACCAATCCATGTCATTCGTGAGAATTTGCAGGAATTCTATTTCACACTAAATAGCATTATTGAACAAAATATTATTTGATGCTTGCAGAATATTCCACTTTAACTATGGTTGGCTTATAGTTTTTTTTTTTTTTGAATTAACCATTTCTTTACTTTCTGTACTTTTCTTTCTTTTAATTTCTGTGACCTACCTTTAGAGCTCTCCATTGAAGAGGAGGTTGTCTGATCTCCCAAGTACAAACTCGTCTTTGACAAGCACCATTTGTTTTTTACTCCTCTCACTGTCATTCTTTCTACCTAAAGGCAGTAGAGGAAGAAGAGAAGTTGTATGTTGTAATATAGAAGAGGCATAATTCTATTTTTATCTTCTCTATTTAGAAAATAAGAATGAGGGAATGAAAAATGAAAAAAAAAACATTTTAAAACAAGAAATTGCCATCTTCTTTATACCTTGATGACATATGAAGGAAGGAGGGATGATGAAAATGAGTGAAACAAAATCTCATGATGGCTTCAAAGGAATGAATGGAAAGGAAAAGACTTTTTTTACTACACAACTAACCATGGTTAGCAACAATTAGGGGTTGGTTAGGATGGGGTTAGGCTCTATGACTCAAAAGGGGCGGCGTGCAATTTTTTGAATACTTTGGGAGAAAATGCAATAAATAGAAATGTTAGGGGGTCTAGATACATTTTACCATTTTTTAAATGAATGTCTAAGTGTATTTATTGATTATTAATATTATTTTCATCATTCAAATAAGATCTAAAGGTAAATATTAGTTTTTTTTATTTCACATAATAAGCCATTATTCTTATATAAATTTACCAATTTTAGTTTTGATGCCTGTATTTTTAAGTGTACGCTCCAAATATATTCTAGTCAATGACAAATAATATATAATAGAGGTGTTCATAAATCAAACCAACATATTTTAAACTATTAAAATAAATCTTAAAATCAAAAATATAAAAAACTAAAAACAGAAGGAAATTGATTTTGTTTATTTCCGGTTCTTTATATTAAAAGCAAACCAACTTAAGCTAAACCGAATATTCTAACATATATTTGTAAATTTTTTATATTAAAAGTTTGAATAGTATTTTTAAAATATTATTTTTATAGTTTAATATTTCTTTCAAATATAGGTATTATTGTTCGAGTGTTTCTCAAATATATAAATGTATTATATATAAAAAATTAGACAGAAAACTTAGAGAACAAATTCTGACCTTTGCTACCAATATTAACTATTTTTTATTTATTGTAGGAATATATTTTGAAAAATTAGTAAAAATCGAATAATTGATCAATTTAAATCATAAAATATTGATTTGAATTGGCTGGAATATCATTTAAAAACAAACTGATCGGATAATAAAATTATAAAACTACGTAGATAAAATCATATGATTTTTTCTGTCAAATTCAAAACCAATTTGCACCCTAAACACCCTTAATTAGGGACGGGAAAAGATTTTGAGGGTCCTGTTTATTATTTAATTTCTTTAAAAGAGTGGGGCCTTTTATTTACAAACTTCTGGTTAAATTACATTCTAAAATCAATTAAAACAATAAAAAGTATTCTAATAAATCACTTAAAATTCATCAAAAAAATCGTCAATCACCAATGCGCCAGAAAAATTGTTAATTCCTAAAATTGAATGCTGCAAAATATTTAAACGGTAGATTACACCAAATAATCACTAATCAGATAACTAAAATTTCTAAAAAAATAATATTAAATGAGGATTGAGGAATCGAATTTAAAATAGAATCACATCAAGTCATCAAAACCAGAAAAATATTAACGCGTGCGAGTACAAATTTTACCGTAAAGTCGGAAAAAAAAAAAGAAAAAAAAACTTGAAAATGCTAATTCTATGACTCAAACCCAAGAAGTGATGTTAAAAATCAAAACCTCTTACCATTTACTCTACTTTATAACACTAATTATAAATTATATTATTTAATATTTGAGACCTATAAAATACATCATTTTATATTTGGGACCCCATATTTTTAGGGACCCTATGTGATTGGGCACCTTGTACGGCCCAAAATCACCCCTGCCCTTAATATATACTACATTTTTACATAGAGTTTAACTCCTTATATAATCTTCAAGTTTATGGCTTGTATTTATAGTTGTACAGCTGGATAGCAAAAATAGATTACAACTAAAATATGTTAATTGACGTAGAGAATTAGATAAAAAAATAATTATTAAATTATGGCTTTTATATCTATAAGTGGTAACTTCATACAAGTATACTCCACTTTGCTAATCATTTTAGAAAAGAAAAAAAAATCCTACTTTACTTATCATTTTGCAATTTGAATAAAGAATTAATGACTTTTTTTAAAAATATTAAACGGGGATATTAAGATTCAAGAATTGATCACTTTATACTAAATATACCCTTTGAACTTTGAAGTTGTTAGGTTATTAACATTATAATAGCAATACATGTAATTAATTACTCGATAGTGTTATTTTGGAGAAATATTTTTTTCCTAAAATGATTGTTGTTTTATAGTATTTTTAATGGCTTATTAAATGCCCTTTTATCTATTTTATCCCTATACAACAATTAATGTTCAACTAAAAACAACATGACATAGTTAATATTTCAATTATAGATTTTTCTAACATTGCAATATTGCATAAGTTAAGTAATCAAAGCTAGAAAATTGTTATTGAAATCAACAAAAATTTAATGAGATTAAGTTTGATTTACAAGAGATGTTGTGCTTTATTTGTATCTATAATTTCTAAACCTTTGTACAGGTTAGAAAATTCCTTCAATTATTAATAAGGATATCTTAGTAACATTGCTTAAATCATTATGACATTTATTTTATTTCTTAATTTCCGTGAAACAACTTTAAACGACTGTTATTTTGAAACGGATGGAGCAATTAATATTAGTTATAACATGTGTAATAAGGAGTCACACACTAATTAAATTTCTAAAATAATGTGTAAAAATCTTATAGTAGTATGTTTGCTGCAACTAAAAGTTAATTGGGAGAAAATAAAAAATGTATGGCAGTAACAAAAATCAATTGTAAAGGTCTCCAACTGTTAGCCACACAAGGTATTCGCAGCAAAAAGAGGAACTTCATTTCTATGTACTTTTTTTGGTCGAAGGAGAGTTTGTTTCACCTAATACATACTCTTCTCTTTAAATAAAAGGTCTTAAGGTTAAATATCTTCTATTTAGAATCACTATTCTTAGTTTGAGAACTTTGAAAAAGTTTATTTTTAATTCTTCTATACTTTTTTTTGTGGTGTGACAAATTAATATGTCGTTGCATAAATTTGATGAAAAACTCTCAATTTATAACATCAATAAAAAAATGAATAAAGTGATTAAAAGTAAACTGTTTAAAAATTTAAAACTAAAAATTAACGTTTTAAAGTTTAAAGACTAAAAATAAATTATAGTCAAAGATCAAGAACGAAACATATATTTAACCAAGGTTTTAAACTTGTGCATACCTTGTTTAGTTGAGTGTAATAAAAAATAGAGTAAAAATAAATAATGTAAAAAAATGAAGTTTGGGTTTACCTACACAATTAGTTAATTGTCAACCTATATTACTTTTTTACCGGTTAATTTTTATTAGTCATCAAAATGTGATATTAAATAATAAAATAGTGGCAATAATTTTATTGCCAATAAAAAATTGCCACTAAAGACCACATTTGTAGTAGTGACCGCTATTACAAGTCATCCAAAACTTAGGAAGAAAAAGTTGAAGGGAAGAAAACAAAATTTTACCCCTCTTCAAGACTTTCAAATTCTAGTGTAGCCTTGTGAGTTTCAATTTTCGCATAGTGCATAGCCCACTTCTTTCTATTAGATTATTTGGAGCAAGGAGAAAATGATAATAAATTCAGAGGACCAAAATCCAAAGTCTGAAAACCTAATCAATGATTGTGTCATCCTTACTCTGGCAATGTCCACTCTTCCTAACATATCTTGCTTTCTAGACATGGGATTCAGTTGAAACCAAGTGGAAAATAAATCTAACAGAATTTCCTACATTTTTTATGAGACTTCAAAAGGATATTTAGACACTTTAAGGGTGAAATCAGCTAGTAATTGTTAGTCACGTTCTAGACTCAACAACATCACCACAACCGGATATTGCCTTAGAGTTCTACTCAAAAATAGAGTTACAGTTATCCAATCCACATGAAACTAGTTTCATATGAAAGATGAATAATAGGGATACAACTTACATGTGGAGATCATTAGCTAATTCAACTGTTTGACAGGTGAAATGGTTATGGGAAGTGAGCTGTTTGACTAAGATTTAGAATTATGACCTTACTTAACTATTTTGGTCATAAAATGAGCTATGGTCATTGGATCAAGGTGATACCAGAGGCATTTTGAACCTAAAGGACTTATCTACAATTCTAGTGAATACCACAAAACCTAGTTCTAAATATATAATTATAAAAAATAGTCTCATTTAACATAGAAGTACACTTAAACAACTTAGCACTTAAACATTGACACTATCTTAGTATTTGTTTCCTAACTAGAGTTGTAGACTTCCAATTCAAGTGAAACCAAAGCCATTTGAAAGATAACATGGTTCTCTACAACTTTTATGAAGAATCTAAAACCTGATTTTATCATATACGAGTCCTAGACTTGCATGCAACATTATGGATTTAACAAGCCAGAACAAAAAATAAGAATTCTTTCACCACTCAACCCAGTTGGACCTAAAATTCCTCTAATAACCAATTCACATATTCAGTATTCAAGAATGGAAGGTGGGAATAAGATTACCTTATGGCTATATACTCATGTCCCATTTTCCAATTTGTCTTCCAATCCTTTTGATCTTCAACTTCTTTTAACTCTTCCCATAATTTTTGAACTTCCCATTGTGTTCCTCACAATCTAAGCCCCAACCAGTGATAAGGTGATGAGAATTATGGAATTAAGATTACATGCAAGAGTGTTTGCAAGTGGGAAGCTCAATGGAAGATGGACATAGTGGTGGTGGTGTACCATGAAGGAGAAGAGGAAAGTAAAAGAATAAGGATTTTGTTTTTGGGGGCTTTTGGAAGGAAAATGAAATATATGTTTGTGTTTGTATGTCCATAAAAAGAGTGGGTGTGGGGGCAATTTTCTAAAAATTATTCTCATACCAGTCAACTCCTATTTTTTCACAAATAGATCTCTCAAGGTTCCAAGTTTTCTTATTAAAGCTCTAATTTCCCAAAATTTAGAAAATAGTCCTTCCGGGACTTACAAAAATCTTAGGAACTTAAATTTATGGGATAAGGACTTTTTGGATGTTACACGGTATCTCTCCAAAAACTTGTTGTAATTTTAAAGATATAAAATAGTTATGTAAATTGAAGTAGAAACTTCAATTTAATACACTATTTTAAAAAAATCAATAAATTGAAGTAATTGAAAAAGCAAGTCTTCATTTTTTCTCAAAAAACACCCTATTCTTCAATTGTATAAAATACGATCTCTAGAATAAATTGTTGAAATATTGAAAATATAAAAAATTATGTAAATTTCGCTAGAAACTTCAAAGTGGCTAATACCCTATTTACAAATAAATTAAAACAGATAAATTAATTTAAAAAGTGCTTCTTCATTTTTTTTCTTTGAAAAACACTATATTTTTCAAGTGTAAAGTACACGATCTCTACAAAAAAAATAGTTGCAATTTTAAAATATTAAAAAATTATGTAAATTCAAAGTGACTAATAAACTTTTTACCAAAAAATTTCAAATAATTTTAGTAATTTAAAAATTGCATCTTCATTTTTATTGCAAAAAACAGTCTATTCTTAAGTGTATATAGTACACGATTTCTAGAAAAGATTATTGTAATTTTAAAACTATAAAAAATTTTGTTAATTGATCTACAAACTTCAAAGTTAATAATACATTGTTATAAAAAAAATCAAATGATTGAAGTAATTTAAAAAGCGCATCCTCATTTTTATTTCGAAAAACACCATATTCTTCAAGTGTATAGTACATGATTTATAGAAAACAATTTCGCAATTTTAAACATATAAAAATTATATAAATCTCGATAAAAACTTCAAAGTGATTTATATACTGTTCCAAAAAATATTTCAAATAATTTAATTAATTAAAAAATCACATCTTTATTTTTATCTTGAAAAACATCTTATTCTTATAATGTATAAAACACGATCTTTTAAAAAATTGTTGTAATTCTTAAAATATAAAAAATTATGTAAATTGAGCTAGAAACTTCGAAGTGACTAATACACTATTTCAAAAAATATTTCAGATAATTTAAGTAATTTAGAAAGTTCCTCTTTGTTTTTATTTTGAAAAACACCCTATTCATCTAGTGTATAGGACATGATCTCTAGAAAAAAATGCTGTAATTTTAAAAATATATAAAATTATGTAAATTGAGTTTGAAACTTGCACTATTTACAAAAAACTTTAAATAATTTAACTAATTTAAGAAGGGTGTCCTCATTTTTATTTCGAAAAACACGTTATTCTTTAAGTGTATAGTACACGATTTCAAGAAAAAAAAATTGCAATTTTAAAAATATAAAAAATTTATGTAAATTGTACTTGAAACCTCAAAGTGACTAATATCCTATTTACAAAAATCTTGAAATAATTTAAGTGATTTAAAAAGCGCGTCTTCATTCTTATTTCGAAAAAGAAAATATTCTTCAAGTGCAAAGTACAATTTGTAGAAAAAATTGTTTTTATTTTAAAAATATAAAAAAATTATGTAAATTGAGCTAGAAACTTCCAACTAATAAATTGTTTACAAAAAAACTTTAGATAATTTAAGTAATTTAAAAAGCGCAACTTTATTTTTTTGAAATACATACCATTCTTCAAGTATATAGTACAGAGTTTCAGTAAAACATTGTTGCAATTTTGGAAATATAAAAAATTATGTAAATTATGCTAGAATATTCCATGTGACTAGTAATCTTTTTTTCAAAAAATAATTTAAGTAATTTAAAAAGCGCGACTTCCTTTTTTTTCAAAAAACACTCTAATCTTCAATTATATAGTACACGACCTCTAGAAAAAAATTGTTGCAATTTTAAAAATATGAAAATTTGGTAAATTGAGCTAGAAACATAGCTTCAAAGTTACTAATAAAAAATTTACAAGAAAACTTCAAATGATTTAAGTAATTTACAAAGCGCGTCTTTGTTTTTATTTTGAAAACATCTTATTCTTCAAGTATATAGTACATGATCTATAAAAAAAAAATTCAATTTTTAAAAAATAAAAATTATGTAAATTGAGCTAGAAACTTCAATGTGATTAATACTCTTTTTAAAAATAATTTAAGTAATTTAAAGAGCATGTCTTCGTTTTTATTTTAAAAAAACACCTTATTCTTCATGTGATAGCACACAATATATAGAAAAAATTGTTGCTATATTAAAAAGATAAACAAAAATATATAAATTGAGCTAGAAATTTCAATGCTATTATTACACTGTTCACAAAAAACTTAACATAATTTAAGTAATTTAAAAAGTGCATATGTCTTCATTTTTATTTCGAAAAACACTGTATTCTTTAAGTAATTTAAAGTGACCTCTACACGGTCTTAATTGAGCTATAAATTTCAAAGTGACTTATACACCGTATCAAAAAAATCAAATAATTTAAGTAATTTAAAAAGTGCGTATTCATTTTTATTTTGAAGAACACTCGATTTTTCAAGTGTTTAGTAAGGATCTCTAGAAAAATATTGTTGTAATTTTAAAAGTATATAATATTATGTTAATTGAGCTAGAAACTTTAAAGGGACTATTAAACTGTTTAAAGAAACTTTAAATGATTTAATTAATTTAAAAAGCATGCCTTTATTTTTATTTTAAAAAACATCATATTCTTCAAGTAAGTATATATTATTGAGGTAGAAACTTCAAAGTGACTAATGTTGTTTCAAAAAACGTCAAATAATTTGAGTAATTTAAAATGCACGTCATAAATTTTATTTCAAGAAATATCTTATTCTTCAAATGTATAGTATATATTTTCCGGAAAATTATAAACAAAAACTAAATAAATACAAAAACACAAAACAAATAAAATTGAAACCTACAATTAATAAAAATAAAAATAAAATAACTAACAAAAATAACTCGAAAAATGACTTAAAAATTAGAGTTATCACATCTCATACTTAGTTGTTTACTTGGGGCCCCAAGTAAACAAAAACTAAGACAAACTCAAAATTAATGACAAGGCACAAACAGAGAACAAAATGAGAAAAATAAAAAAAAAACACCAAAATTTCACGTTAAGCTTAATAAAAGCCTAAAATCTACTACACAAAAATAAAAACAAATAAAAAAACATATATAAATTAAAAAGGAAAACAAATCCCCTATCATCATTGATGAACTAGACTTCTTTCATAGCATTTTGAAGGCGCTATCAGTAGTGTCCTTTCGAAATCCACAGCTCCATCATCAGATGAAAGTCATATTTAATCTAACCAAGTGACTAAAAACAAAAATAAACCAGCAACTAAAAAAGCTGATAAGAAAAATATCAGCCACAAAGACAAATAAAAAAACAATTATGAAATTTCTTTTTACAATCATTTCAAAATTGTTAGAAGAAGATAACCGTTTAACTTGCAAAAAAAATTACATAAAACCTTGGGAATGAGCTTCTTAGATGTATCCATAATATTTTTGGCTTCCCATAATTCATTCTTGTAATAATAAGATCGTCACACCTAGGCGTGGATACCGCCAAGCCTAGGTGGCCGCCAAATCTACCAAAAAAAATATAAAAAGATAAAACAAATAAACTTAAAACCTACAATTAATATAAATAAATAAAAAACTAACAAAAACAAATCGAAAAATGACTTAAAAACTAGAGTTATCACACCCCAAACTTAGTTGTTTACTTGGGGCCCCAAATAAATAAAACTAAGACACACTCAAAATTAATGACAAGGCACAAACAGAGAACAAAATGAGAAAAAAAAACCAAAATTTCAAGTTAAGGTTAATAAAACCCTAAAACCTACTACACAAATAAAAACAAATAAAAAAAATTAGATATAAATTAAAAAGGAAAACAACTCACCGATCATTATACGTGAACTAGACTTCACTCATAGCATTTTGAAGGCACTATCAGTAGTGTCATGTCGAAATTCACTGCTCCATCATCAGATGAAAGTCAAATTTAATCCAACCAAGTGACCGAAAACTAAAATAAACCAGAAAATAAAAAACCTAATAAGAAAAATATTAACCACAAAGACAAATAAAAAAATTTTGAAATTTCTTTTTACATTCACTTCTAAATTGTTAGAAGAAGATAATCGTTTAGCTTGCAAAAAAAATTACATGAAACCTTGGGAATGAGCTTCTAAGATGCTATCCCTAATATTTTTGGCATCCCATAATTCATTCTTATGATAATAAGATCGTCACACCTAGGCGTGGAAACCGCCACGCCTTGGCGGCCGCTAAATCTACCAAAAAAAATCAAAATAAGACAAAATAAACTAAAACAAAATAAATGCAAAAATATAAAACAAATAAAATAAAAACATAAAAATAATAAAAATAAAAATAAAATAACACACCCGATACTTAGTTGTTTACTTAGAGTCCCAAGTAAACAAAACTAAGACAAACTCAAAACGAAATGACAAGACACAAACAAATAATAAATTGACAAAAATAAAAAGAAAAATCCGAAAAATTCCAAGTTAAGGTTAATAAAAGCCTAAAACCTACTACACAAAAAGAAAAAGAAATAAAAAAAAATTATATAAATTAAAAAGGAAAACAATTCCCCAATCATCATTCGTGAACTAGACTTCCCTGATTGCATTTTGAAGGCGCCATCAGTAGTGTCCCCTCGAACTGCACTGCCCCATCATTAGATGAAAGTCATATTTAATCCAACCAAGTGACTGAAAACTAAAATAGACCAGAAACTATAAAAGCTGATAAGAAAAATATTAACCAAAAAGACAAATAAAAAAAAATTCTGAAATTTCTTTTTACAATCACTTCTAAATTGTTAGAAGAAGACAACAGTTTAGCTTGCAAAAAAAATTACATAAAACCTTGGAAATGAGCTTCTTAGATGCTATCCATAATATTTTTGGCTTCCTATAATTTATTTTTGTGATAATAAGATCAACACTCCTAAGCATGGAAATCGACACACCTAGCCGGCCGCCAAATCTACAAAAAAAAAACGAGACAAAAGAAACCAAAACAAAATAAATGCAAAAAGATAAAACAAATAAAATAAAAACCTACAATTAATAAAAATAAAAATAAATAACTAACAAAAATAAACCGAAAAATGACTTAAAAACTGGAGTTATCACACCTCATAATAGTTGTTTACTTGGGGCCCCAAGTAAACAAAACTAAGACAAACTCAAAAACAAATGACAAGTCACAAACAGAGAACAAACTGAGAAAAATAAAAAGAAAAAACCCAAAAATTTCAAGTTAAGGTTAATAAAAGCCTAAAACCTACTACACAAAAATAAAAAGAAATAAAAAAAATCGATATAAATTAAAACGGAAAACAACTCTCATATCATCATTCGTGAACTAGACTTCCCTTATTGCATTTTGAAGGCGCCATCAGTAGTGTCCTTGAACTGCACTGCTCCATCATTTGATGAAAGTCATATTTAATCCAACCAAGTGACTGAAAACTAAAATAAACCAGAAACTAAAAAAACTGATAAAAAAATATTAACCACAAAGACAAGTAAAAAAAATCTGAAATTCCTTTTTACAATCACTTCTAAATTGTTAGAAGAAGTTAACCGTTTAACTTGCAAAAAAAATTACATGAAACCTTGGGAATGAGCTTCTTATATGCTATCCATAATATTTTTGGCTTCCCATAATTCATTCTTGTGATAATAAGATCGTCACACCTAGGCGTGGAAACCGCCACGCCTAGGCGGCCGCCAAATCTAACAAAAAAAATAACAAAATGAGACAAAATAAACTAAAACAAAATAAATGCAAAAAGATAAAACAAATAAAATAAAAACATAAAAATAATAAAAATAAAAATAAAATAACTAAAAAAAATAAACCAAAAAATGACTTAAAAACAAGAGTTATCACACCTGATACTTAGTTGTTTACTTGGAGCCCCAAGTAAACAAAACTAAGACAAACTCAAAACGAAATGACAAGACACAAACAGATAACAAATTGACAAAAATAAAAAGAAAAACCCCAAAAATTTCAAGTTAAGGTTAATAAAAGCCTAAAACCTACTACACAAAAAGAAAAAGAAATAAAAAAAACCAATATAAATTAAAAAGGAAAACAATTCCCCTATTATCATTCTTGAATTAGACTTCCCTCATTGCATTTTGAAGGCGCCATCAGTAGTGTCCTCTCGAACTGTTCCATCATTAGATGAAAGTCATATTTAATCCAACCAAGTGACTGAAAACTAAAATAAACCAGAAACTAAAAGACTGATAAGAAAAATATTAACCACAAAGACAAATAAATAAAAATTCTGAAATTTCTTTTTACAATCACTTCTAAATTGTTAGACTAGGATAACAGTTTAGCTTGCAAAAAAAATTACATAAAACATTGGGAATGAGCTTCTTAGATGTTATCCATAATATTTTTGGCTTCCTATAATTTATTTTTGTGATAATAAGATCAACACACCTAGGCGTGAAAATCGACACACCTAGCCGGCTGCCAAATCTACAAAAAAAAATCGAGACAAAAGAAACCAAAACAAAATAAATGCAAAAAGATAAAACAAAAAAAATAAAAACCTACAATTAATAAAAATAAAAATAAAATAACTAACAAAAATAAACCAAAAAATGACTTAAAAACTGGAGTTATCACACCCCATAATAGTTGTTTACTTGGGGCTCCAAGTAAACAAAACTAAGACAAACTCAAAAACAAATGACAAGGCACAAACACAGAACAAATTGAAAAAAATAAAAAGAAAAAACCCAAAAATTTCAAGTTAAGGTTAATAAAAGCCTAAAACCTACTACACAAAAAGAAAAAGAAATAAAAAAAAACGATATAAATTAAAAAGGAAAACAATTCCCCTATTGTCATTCGTGAACTAGACTTCCCTCATTGCATTTTGAAGGCGCCATCAGTAGTGTCATCTCGAATTGCACTGCTCCATCTTTAGATGAAAGTTATATTTAATCCAACCAAGTGACTGAAAACTAAAATAAACCAGAAACTAAAAAAATTGATAAGAAAAATATTAACCACTAGGTCGCCTTACGACGTCGACGGAAGGAGAAAATCAGTGCTGGTGTGCAAAGGTGGAAGAAGAACAATTCTTGTGTGTCACGTCAGACGGAGGAAGAAGATCGGTGGTGGTATGTGACGTGGATGGTGAAACAAGGGCGACGGGAAGACGATCAGCAATGGTGGCGGTGGAAGAGGAACGGTTCTGCGTCGAAGAGTAGGAGATGTTTTAAAAATTTTAAGGCAAAATAGTACTTGTGGTCCCTTAACTCTTTGTGCCAATTTGTTTTGGTCCCTTAACCTTTTTTTTATTCATTTTGGTCACTTAACTTTTATTTTGAATTCAATTTGGTCTCTACCGTTATTTCTCTCAAGTCATATTACAAATGTCCAAATTGAACGGTAGAAAAAATTAAGTGACCAAAAGTGCTATTTTGCCAATTTTTAAATATAAAAAATTATTTAATTCAAAAAATAGTTAATGTTTAGTTAGAGTGTGATTAAAGTATAGTAAAAATAAATAAATAAAAAGAGGGACTTAATAACACTTTTATAAAAAATAATAAAATTTAAAATATGGAATAAAATGTACAAATAAAACCTTTTGAATGGTACAGAGTGGAGTTGTAATTTTATCATCTAATTTGAATGAATTAGCTATATTACTTAATTAAAAAAATCTTAATAACTAATTTTGCAACTCAAAAAAATCCTAAAATTCTTAGATATGGCGCTGACGAAGGGTAATGTGGTTATTTCAATTCTCCATTTGAAATTAGAGCTTATTAGCTTAATATGTAAGATGCATCAGCACCTTAGGTCTACATGATAAATATGAGTGTTAAAGGTCAAAACACATTACTAAATCAAAACACAGTCACATAAGTTTAGTTTCAACTTTGTTGAGAGATCAGCACCATCTACCTAATTAACTTGACCAAGGTTTTGGGCTAAAACACACATTCAGTGCATGATTGGTTTTCAATTTTCGTAAAAGTATTTTTACTTTGAGTATTAATAATTATAATTTCTTTAAACACAAATTTCAATTACTTTTGATGAAGAGAACAATTTCAGTGATTGAATAACCAAACACACTTATACTATACAGTTGCACAGCTCGGAATTCATAAACAAGCAACGAGCTGTCACAACAGAACACTTGGATATGCTAATTGTCTAGGAAACTAGGAATAATCTTAAAGGGTATATGACTAACATAAATGAACAGACACCAATGGTTGAATTGAATCTCCACGCGTATTTTGTCTAAGGGAGAATTTGACCCAGTTTTGCCGTACTCAATTATTGCATGTCTGTTTATAAAAAAAAAAATCATGAATGCAACTAGACACGTTTTATTCCAGTATTTGTTTTCCAAGAAAGACTTGGACAAGTTTACCCCGACTTCACTGATTGGTATACTCACAAGAAAATCTATTTTTTTCTAAATATAATAACATTGTACTGTATATTGATATTTTTGTATGAAAAGGATTTGATATCCTTAATGGGAAATTGCAATTACAAGAGAAAATGAGAAGATGGGATTCTGAAACAAGATAGCATCTTCTAGTGTATATACATAATTTACAAAAGAATTTAAGGTACACATAAAATTTAACGTGTTTGGTTTCACGTTTAGTTGAGATAAACGTGAATCTATCTTAACAACACTGAAAGTAACTTTCGTGTTTTAGACCCACGTTTGACCTTATTTAATTTGTTTACAAATTTACTTTCTCGTTTGAACAGGATAAACTTGGATTCATTTCAACACGAATAAGAGTAATTTCTATGTGTTTTTATCCAGGTTTAACCTAATTTAACGTGAAACCAAACACATACTTATACATCAACAGCATCAACAGGGAGGGAAACTGTCCTGTGTAAAGTGTCTGGAAGCAACGACGCTGTGTAAAAACTCTTGGCAGTAACCATACCTTCTTCATGAGAACACTTCACCTCACAATTTTGGTCCCTTTGGCTGTCCAAATTGGGGTGGCTCTTTTGGACTTGAGAATGGAAACTTGAATCAAAATCCCAGTAATTATCAAAGGGTTTCAAGTGAATCCTATGATCCACTCCATTTACTGTTTCTGTCATTGAAGGTGGCATAATGCCATGTTTTGTTTTATGTTTTTCATTACTACTATGTGAAGATTTAGCTGTTAGACCAAACCGTTTATCCAAGAGTTCTCTTAACTCCATTTGGTATTTTGCTTTGAGCCATCTCAGTTCTTGTTGGATTTCTGTCTCATATTCATTCTCAAGGCCAAAATGTAACGAAGGGATCATAGAGAAATAGTGATTTCCTGATAAACTTTGTAAGGACTTTCCTGCATGGGCTGCAAACTTGTTTTCCCAAACATCCTTTATTTTGTCCTCCACTAATGCTGATTTATCAAACTGTTCACATTGCTCATCAGAATGGCTTTGATCAGACTCTATGGAACTCAATTCGCGACTTTCTTGATGATTCCATAACTCATGATACTGCAACAAATCCGATTGGCTTGATACATTATGTGCATCGTCACAAACATGATTGTCATGCTCTTTAGTTTTCAAGGTAATCTCCTCAAACCGCCCATGCACTGAAGGAAAATCCGAAGCAATGCCATCAGAAGTATGATTAGATACACAATTGTGACAAAAGCTTTGATTTGGCAAATTGGAAGTTTCCTCGATTCCTGGTCCTGTCCTCCATTCAGGTACCAAGGAAGCAATTTCCCCATCTATCATATCTGCTATTCTGGTAACGTCCTGATCATTAATGTCAAGTTCTGCAACCATTTCAGTTGCTACACTTAATGCCGTGTCCATCTCTATGTCAAATGGGAAATGAATATTTCGAACGTGGCCTGCAACAAAAATAAGATTAAATTCTGTCATGAAATAAACAAGTCATGGTTAGAAACTACAACATGATTAAAGTAACATTCCAACCTTCTTTGTCTGTGATTCTTAGTCTCAAAAAGATGCTACCATCTTCTTTCCTCTTGCCTTTGATGCTTACGTCAACGTCTTCAGAAGGTTCGTCGTCATGGCACTCGAAAAGTTCAATTCCACTAGGTTCAATCTCAGCTGGATGAGAATACCAGTCTCCTTCACACTCAAAGCCATTTGAGTATTCCCTACTTAAGTTACTATAGCTCCTATGGAAATCAAAGAATGGCTGACTGATGAGAGGACCAAGGTCCTCAAATGCTACGCCGTCTACTGGTCCCAAATCATAATCATAATCATCAATTCGAAGAAAAGGATCATCTAGAAGCTCCCTAGCAGAGAGCCTTAGAGACACTGTTGCCAGGCATTTCTCAATAAATTGCCGCACTTCCGGATCCTTCACTTTATATAAAGCATCTGGTTTTTTCCCCTGAAAATTTAAAATGTCAACTATCTCTTGCTACTACAGAAACATCATTTCTCACAAAGGAAAAGAGAAAGAAATCAATCTTACAGAAATAACTTTCTTGTAGATCTGTGCCGGATGGTTGCATTCGCTATAAGGATATTCAAATGTGACCATTTCTAATATGCACATCCCAAAGGAATATATGTCAACTAATTCATTATACGCTTCTTCATATACTTCTGGTGCCATGAACTCAGGAGTTCCTGCGAAAATATATATCTAACAGATAAAACTCCAACTAGAATTACCAAATAGTGATAACCTGATCCTTATTGAAATTAAAACTAAAGAACATCAATAGTGCAGTATATATTTTACAGTTTCATATGTTACTGCCAAATCACTTTCAATAATCGACAAAGTAACTAATTGCAACTGGTGCTGAAGTTGGTAACGCTATTTCTTGATACTTTCTCCTATTATATGCACTGAGATGAAATAAACATACCTACACAATGAGCAGCATGAGATTTCCGGAGAATCGCTGCGAGGCCAAGATCCCCAATCTTCACTTCCCCTTGGTTTCCATTTACAAATATGTTATCGCATTTGAGATCTCTATGGATCACAGGTGGGTCATGGCTATGAAGATAGAGAAGTCCCCTCAGGATCTGTCTACACCAATGCTTCACTGCTCTAATGTTAACTCTTCTGTGCTTAAGCCTGTACCTATTTTGATAATTAAATTTGTGAAAGAAAAATCAATAACACAAGATCTCAAAAGCACAAAAAGGACAATGAATAATGATCATATGTACAATGCAAATAGGGGAAATATACAGCTCAAAATCGAGAGAACTCACTGTCTAAGAGTACCAGAAGTGAACATTTCAGTCACAAAATTGATATTCCTATTAGCAGTATCAACCCAAGACGTATAAAATTTCATAATGTTTCTATGCTTCAACGTTTTCAGGAGATGAATTTCACAGTAAAGCCTCTCTAGATCTTCAGGGCTTTGCAGAAAATCGTAGAGTTTGACCTGGTTCCAAGCAACTTCAATCCCTTGGAACTCATCAAATGCTCTATATCTGAATCAATTGGGGAAAAGAACATCAAAAAACACTATCAAATGGCCATTTCCACAAATTCAGACGAAAACAAAGAGGAGCTTCAGCTCTGATGTAATAATCAGTGAGCCAGTAACGTAATCAACCGAAAGAAACCAAAAAATTGAAAAATAAAACGCAAAATTCAGAAAAATAAGATGAGTTAGAATCGAAAATTCATACACTGTCTTGGAAGCTCCTTTGCCGAGAATTTCATTGTACTGCAACGAAAATTGGAAACAAAATTATCGAACAGTGACGAAAACGGATGAGAAGAAAAGGAAAATTCGGAGAGAAACAGAGCGTACTCTGCCATATCTGCCAGTTGGATCAACTTCAACAAACTCAGAGGAATCTGGTTCAACCTCCGTCACACCATTCATCGTCTATTCTTTAATTTCGCTTCTCTTCACCTATTTTTTCTTTTAATTTCTCTCTTACTTATGAATGGAATTTTTTTTTTCTTTCTCCTTAATCCTTTGTGTCTTTTCGTCCTCACACCATACAGACGCAGAGAGAGAGAGAAAAAATAATAAAACTTTCTTCGTTAGTGTTATTTATCTCTTCGTTTCTGTACATATAAATGTAAAAATAATAAAATATAATATAAAATATAAATATATAAATAATTCTATAACTGTAACCTTTCGCAGAGTTTTAAAAATAATAAACACTGTTACTGATAAAAAATAATAATAAATAATGTTAAATAATTGACCGGTGAAATAAGAACAGGAGAATCAGAGAGACAGAGAAAGAAACAAGCAAGTCCCCTTTTTTTATCCACTCAAATGCTAACTGAGGAGGCAGAAGCTTGGGCTTTACTATGTATTTTCATTTTTTTATTTTATATATGTTTTTTTTTTCTTTTTAGGATATTTACCGTCGTTGACTAATCTCTTTCACGAAATTGAGGTTACACGAAACGATTGTTAGATAATTATGAAATGCCACTCTATATCAATCGGTTGGAATCAAACCCTACATATATAATTAAAGAAAATGTAAGTTATCACCATGCTCCACGTGTTGGTTACTTATACGTGGTTAATCAAAAACAAAAAAAAGGAAAGAAATATTTGTAAGTTTATTTTGTAAAGAAAAAAGAGAAAATTTATTAAATAATAAAAATAAAATTTAATTATTATCACTTATTCTTAAAGTTTTCATATAAATTTTAAAAATAAGATGATAATTTTACATTGTAATTATTCATAATAAAAAAAATAAAAACAAGAAATACAAGTGGAAAAAAAAAAGGCTCTTTCTAGCATGAAATACAAACAAAAATAAATTAATGTACACATATGAAAAAAAGAGTTATTTATATTTAGTTTATGTTAAAAGTTAGTTTCATTCATTAAATTAAATAATGAGTATTTTAGACATAAAAATATTCAATAAGATATAAATAATTAAAAATTGTTTATGTATTTTAGTCAAATAAACCCTCAAGAGCATTAGCAACAATTTTAACCATAAGTAAAGTCAAACTTATTCGTAGTTGGCACAAATGTGATTAATGTCGAAAAATTGCAGATAAATTTTTTTTTTAAAAAAAAAAAGAAGTGCCTCACTTTGGCTATACATGGTAAATTCCAAAGAAAAGTCTTCAAATTGGATGAGACTTCCATAAATGCTAAAAATTAGAGTTAAAATGGAATCATATTTACTTTTTTAAGTTACAAATTAAATTTGTGGTTTCTTTGTTGACCAATTAAAATTAATCCATATTGATAATTAATATTTTTCTCTATTATATTTATAAATATTAATATATTTTATATTATTGTGGTCAAAAAGGCAATTTTTTTATTTAACGATTGAGGGGTTATATTATGAAGCCATCTATTACAAAACAAAACCTTTAAAATGAGGCTTAATTATATTTTAGTCTCTAACTTTGCAAATCACATTATTTTAATTTTTCAATGTTTCGTTAACTGCGCAACTTTTGTCTTAACTTTTTTAATTGTACAATTTCAATCATTTTGTTCATCTCTAGCAAGTTACTTTAATAGCTAACAAAGTCATTTCAATTGTAAAATTACATGATTTTAATTTTTCAATACTTCGTTAATTGCACAACTTTTGTCTTAACTTTTTCAATTGTACAATTTTCAGTCATTTTGTTCATCTCCCACTAAGAAGTTAACAGCTAACAATTCAAACCCATAAGCGTGTGAGGAGACTAAAACTGCACAACTAAAAGTTGATTATATGAGTTTGGCTAAAGTTGATTATATGAGTTTGGCTC
Source organism: Cyamopsis tetragonoloba (assembly GCA_037177725.1). Taxonomy (NCBI): domain Eukaryota; kingdom Viridiplantae; phylum Streptophyta; class Magnoliopsida; order Fabales; family Fabaceae; genus Cyamopsis; species Cyamopsis tetragonoloba. Next base: position 50,804,714 of record CM074125.1, read on the forward strand.
TGTTGATTGTTAGCTTCTTAACATAAGATAGATGGACCAAACTTGCGCAATTAAAAAAAAATCGAACCAAAATCGCATAATTGCATGTTAAGAGGCCAAAATCAAACAATTGACAAAGTTAGGACCTAAAATTCAAAACTACAATTAAACCTAAAAAATTAATGACAAAATTATTTACTAAGAATAACATCAATTTTGTCCTTTAATCTATTTGTCACTAATTTTTTTCTTTAAATATTTTTGTCATCAAAATAGTCTTTTAAAGTTTAAAATACTATTAAATTAGTTTCTTAAATTAAACACAATAAAACTTTTTATTTCTTTATCAACAATGAAGGAGATTTTCACAAAATAAATCTTTAAGAAATTAATATGATGATAAAAAAATTTGAGTGGTCAAATTAATAACAAAAGAATTTTGTTGAACCAAATTTATATTTTTTCTTATTTATTTTTTAAAAATGTTTAGTGAAACTTTAATAATTGCTTGACTATTGCTTAGATCACCACCGGACGATAACCTACTAATACCTAAGTTCTCACCTTGAGTGCTCAGAATAATGGAGAAAGCTCTTAAATTACTTCTAAAATAATAGGGATTGTACATTTTAATTCTTGAAATTTTAAAAAATTTAAATTAGTTTGGACTATATAAAAAGATGAATATTTTAATTTTTTACTATTAAATAATATTAAAAAAATAAGTAAAAATTGATCAAAATATTCATTATTTTGCAAAATTGTTGATTAATTTAGAATTTTAAAAATCTTATGGTTAAAATTACCTAACCCCAAGCCACTAGGATTAAGTTTTTTTTTTTTTGTTTGAGACTTTCTGTATTCTTTACCACAAGTAATCATATTTAAGTCTGGTAGCACTATTATAGTGGTAAAACTCTCCCTCAAAGTAGTTAGCGACATAGCATATATAGGAATTTATTGTGATCTAACCTGGCGGTGATGCCGGACGAGAAGATGGTCCTTCTTCTTGAGGTGGTTTAATGAAGCTAACTTCTGAGCTAGGATTCCAATGGCGACGGTGGTGCACCTGCAAGGTCAGTAATTGTATTAGAGTTGTGAGTGATAATTAGATAGTTACATACATTACATGGTGCATTTAAGATAGTATTTATAGAGGAGCATATGACCTGGGTGTAGACCTCGTTGGGCCTAGACTTAGTACAACGACCCAATTCATGTTGCCTTGGCCTCGTACTTGGATAACGGGGTTCGTCTGATGTCCCCCAAGATTAGTCTGGGATTAGTCTAGGATTCCTCTAAGATCCCTGTTCCGGCATGGGTGGACATCATCGAGATACCATGATTCTGGTCCACAACAGAATCGAATTTGATATCACTAGTACACGAAGCTATAATAATCCGTACTAGTTGATCTACACATTTAGTGGTAGTCACTGACGGGATGTTTGGTATGGAGAATATTTTTTAGAGTTTCAAGAATGTTACTTAATATAAAATATATCGATGTTTAGTAGAAAACAAAAAAAAAAGTTTTTCCAAATAAATAAGATTCTCAAAAATCTTAAAATTTGAAAGAAGATCATTTTTAACATTTTCATCTAAATAGGTATGTATTTTAATTTTTTTTCAAGAATCATTTATCCATAAAAGACAATTTCAACAAAGTCACTAAAACATATGCCTCCTAACAAACACATAATTTTGAGGAATAATTAAGACATTTTTTACTCAAAATTATGTCTTCTGTAGCTTGTGGCTGGGAACAGTTTGCTTTATTTTTAAAAGACCAAAGTTTAAATTTATTGTTTTGAGAAAAATATATATCTATTTTGTTGAAAAAATCAATCACAACAAAATTGATTGAAAATTTTATCATATATATATAGACTAAATTTGTTAATGTAGTTTACGTTTTCATCTAGTTTAACGATAAAAATGTAAATACTTGGTGATATTATTTTCATAATGCAACATAGTATAGCTCAATGCCCATAACAGAATAATACCGCTATAAAAAGTCATTTAGCATAGTAAATTTTTTAAAAAAAATTGATGCTCAACTAAATTGCTATTTTTTTTTCGTACATTCCAATAAAATAATGTCCTTCTGAAAATTAAGATATATTTTTTTGGTCAACCTTCTGAAAACTTAGATGAAACATGACATATGTTTTTTTTCTTTTTTTCCAATAAGCATGAACCATGACATATATATATATATATATATATATATATATATATATATATATGTGTGTGTGTATATACCAATGCATATGGATATCTTTTATGGGGCTTTGTCCCGTTTTTTCATTAAAAAAATATATGCGCATATTTTTACCATATTTACTTATATTACAATAGCATGTTTAGTACACAGATAAGTTAAACATAATATAATACGTTATCATATTTTGTTTAGACATGATAATTTATCTTTAGGCGCGGGATTTTCGTGAGAATCGCCTCAAATGAGGGCCTAGAGACGAGAAATTTTTTTTGTTGGGATTGGGACGAGGATGGCACTCCCAGCCTCGCAGGGTCCTCGAATTCCCGCTTCCCCTTGAAGTTATTAAAATACCATAATTAAATACATATGTATATTTAAAATTAAAGGGATTGTTAAGTCTTTTTTTTTTTCCTTCATAGGAAAGTAAAGCAATCAATGATCAAACTTTGTACTCTTAAGTCTTTTTAATTTTATAAATTTTAACTATTTTTATTTTTCTATGGAAAGTAAAGCAAAAACCTTAAATATGTATATAAAATTATATAAATATTTTCTTTTAATATAATAAATGTACATGAAATTAATATGATTAATATAGTCATTTGTATATTGAAAAATATTTTGATTAACTTAAATCTATTATCACATCTGCTCTTAGTTTCTGCCCATGCATTATCAACTGTTGTGTTCATCATTCGTTCATTCCTGCACGCAGTTCTTGCTCGTCGTGCTCATTCTTGCTATTGCATCATTCCTGCTCTTGGGTGGTTTGTTCTGGCTTTTACATTGGTTCCTTCTTTTACTATTTGTATTTCAGATTTTTATACTTTTTAATAATTTTTTACATTTTTTAATATTCACGGGGAGGCGGCGAATGAGGATAGGGAGGAAAATATCCCTGTCGCAGAGAGCGGGGATGGGATAGATAGGAAATTGAGGAGCGAGGATGGGGAGCGGGGACGGGGACTGGGAGCGGAGGAGTACTCCCCGCCCCTACCTCGCCCCATTGCACCCCTAAACTCCTGTTATTATCTGTTATTTGATGTGCCAACAGGATATGATAAGATTATCATGTCAGCTTATCCTATCATTCTCTATAGTTCAAAATTCAAATGTTATCTTGAGGGAGAAGTTAGGATATGAGCAGGCATGATAGGATAAATAATTTTTTTTTCTATTTTGTCCTCATTCGTGATATTTAGTTTAACTTAACTTTCAACTTTTAAAATTTAAAAAGATGAAAACTTTGAGAAAAATAAATTTTAACGTGTAAACTATTAATAAAAAAATAATCAAAGTGAAAAATAAAAAAGTCACTATTTTAATATGATCGTTTGTGACATAATATAATTTATGAGTATTATATTGATTTTATGTAATTTATTTTTAAAAAATAATATTGTACGTAGAATCTAAGAGAGTTTAATTTATAAGAAAGTAGTATAACCGGGGATCGAACCTCGCACTCACACACGCACATCCCTATGCACTCACCAATTCAGCTACACGACTTAATTCTTTTACAAGTATATTATATATAATATTATTTTTTAATTTTGAATATAAAAATTTAAAATAAAAATTAAATATAATTAAGTTATCTAGATTTAGTATTTATTTATAATTATATAATATTTACTATAATATACTAAAAAAATATTTATTACTATATAATTTAACTTAAATATAATTGTGATATTGCAATGCTATAATGTCTGTTATTTGGTAGACACTAAACATTAGATATGATAAGAGCTTATATGTTCTTATCTTATCATGCTCTTATCAAATTTTTTTTATCCTATATATCGTTATTCTATGTTGTCCACTAAACAAGCCTTAAATGTATAATGCGCTAGAATTGAAAAAAAATAGAAAAAAAAACCCTATAATGCACTAGATATTTGTTAGTTAAACGTTTTTTCAGAAAAAAATAAATAAATTTTTAGAAAATACAACTATTTCATTTGTTTAAAATTTAGACAACGACATCAGTTTAGAGTACCGTCCAAGCACAAATTGCGTCAGTGGAATAGTTCTCTTTATGTATAATTATTTTTAAAATTTGTTTAACATGAATTAATCAATAATTACAATCTTGATTCGTGGAGGATACGAAAAAACCAAAAATCAATGATTACACTTACTAATTTTTATTTTTTTTACAAATCACCTCTACACTTTCTTTTCTATTTCGTAATATATTCTTTTCTTTTATTAATATTTCACAAGTCTTTTCAAATTTGAGTTAAATTTAAACAGTATGAAACTAATAAAAGAATGTTAAAAACATGTTATTAAAAGTTTTGGTAAAGTGAGAAAAAGTTTGAATTATGAAAATTCTAAATGTGACTTGTGGTCCGTAAGCAAGTTCCGTACACTAAAGAGTCAAAAATAAACAAAAGACATGGCCCTAAGATAAGGGCAAAAGCCAAAGACAGAATAAAACAAACAAGGTCTAATATTATGACTTAATAATAATAATAAGGCAAATGATACTTAGTGCCTTAACGGCACTGTATAAGAACTCAAATGTAGTAAAAAGATTATGGAATGTGTAGTTTTTTATATTTCCGAGAGATAGAACAATGTACTTTATGATTATTTTTCTATTTTTACTAACCTTAACTAGTGTCCTTAGGGCACTGTATATCAAGATCATGATAATAATAAATAAAAAAAGAAATTAAAGGTGAAAGACCTTTGTGCGTGTGTAGATCCACACAATTGAGCTTTAATTTGTGCGTGTGCCAGTTGGCAACTTTTTCCATAAAATTTTTTATATGGGGACGAATTACACGCATCATTTTGGTATAATCACGAGTTTTCTCACTCTTGACTGGTGCAAATTTGGCATAGGTGGAATTCGAACATGGGACTTCCCGGTGTTGATTGTCCCTCCTATGAACATAGCGGAGCCTTACACCGCTAAGCCAATATTTGGAAATGGTTGTGATCAACTTAAATTATATTAATAATTTAAAATTAAACTTAATTAATTTTAAATTATAAATAAATTGAGGATACATGATTTTAGTTGGCAACTAATGTTCGATGGTATTCTCACTCGTACAAATCTAGCTAGAGGTGTGTTAAATGTTTCTGTCTGATTAAATTGTGATTTATGTGGATTGGATAAAGAGAATTCCACACATTTCTTTCTTCTCTATCATTGCATTAAGTACATTTGGTCTCAAAAAATAATTATTTGTATAGTTTTATATAATTCCTCAATCTTTGATACATTAGAAATTACGTTTAAAATTTCAACTACTAGTTTATCTTGTTTTTTCCATTCTATTCTTATTCTTTTAAAAAAAAAAAAATTTCAATATTATTATCCAATGATCACCTACTCAAAAATCCTTTTTGCGTCAATTAAAAGTTGTGAACTGTTTGAAGAGAAGTGTGAATGCATTCTTTTATTAATATTTTTAAATTAAAATTTTCTCAAAGAAGTATGTTCTTAGTTCAATTAAAGACATTTTCATGATTTTCGTTTATAAATATTTTTAAAAATGTACATTTTTGTCTATTATGTAAATGAAACTTTTCTTTCCTTAGTTTTTCATCCATAGAAAAAACTAAAGAATATAGAAATTCAATTTTATATTTTACTATATTTAAAGATATTCAATATGCAAAAATTTCATTTAGAGTAAACTAAAACTTTATAAATATAACTTTTAAGATGATAAATGGTTTGAAATAAATGAAAATATAAAAATTATGATTATTTAAAATACATAATTATTAGAATTTATGTTTTGGTCAAATGATCTCATGTATATTCTTTAATGTCATTTTATATTTACAGCTAGTTTAACCGTTTGTTTTATCAAATATTTTTAATTCACTCCGATGACTTATCTACTTTTAACTTTCAATTAGTATATTCTTTAGTTTTGTATGTCAAACACACTCTATTTATATAGTACACATCTCATTTAATTTGTTAAACTAGTTAATTTTTATTAATTCATCCGTTTAGTTTCTTTATTATTTTCATCCAAACTCAGGTATAATAAATTTTATTGGTTGTTTAGTGGTACTTACTGAGTTTAATAAATTTTATTGGTTGTTTAGTGGTACTTACCAGTTTTTTTTTTTTTGTCAAGAGTTTGTAGCTTAAATGGCATAAGGAGTAATTCTTAGAGCTTGAGTGAAGGAGTTCAATCCCCGGTGGGGAGATTTAGAAATAATATAGTGTGGGGTGTGTGTTTGGCCGATCAAAAAAAATAAATAAAAAAACTAAGTTCATATGAAAGATAATCTATATAAAAGAAAATTGTATTCGAATCTCACCTAAATTAAATTTCTTTGGACTGACAAAGTGGTTTAGGACCACTCAAAGTGTGGGACACTGGTTTAGTACTACTCTCTCGTTTTTCATAAGAAATTATTTTTATATTTATTTGCTTTCAATCTTTTGATTAGGGCTGAAACTGAACCAAACTAACTCAATTTATACTCAACATTTGTCTCGTTAATTAGTTGGATGAGTTTGGTTCATAAACCAAATAGGCTGAACTTGAGTTATGAATTAGGTTCATTAACCAAACGAGTTAAGCCAAACACAATTTGACATGTTTAGTTCGTGAACTAGCTCGATAAGTAAATAAACAAATAAATATATATATAATTACAAATAAACTTTTTAATTTTGATTTTGATGATGATAAATATTGGTTACTGGTTACTTTAAAGTTTTCTTTATAAAATTTATACTTTAGTCTCAATTTATAAAAATAATTCATTTCAATCATTTTTTGTTTTTTGTTTTATTTAACAAAAAGAATGAAAGAAGACAATAATTTTAGAAAGTTGGGAACTTTAACTTATGAGCTGAACCAAACATTTCGTAAACTTCAAACGAATCGAACTTGAGCTAGTTCAATTTAAATAAATTCTACTTAAGTCAAGCTAAGCCGAGACAAGTTCGACTCAATTCATTGTCAATCATACTTTGATGTAAAAGTATAGTACTACCACATTTTATTTTCATGACTTATTTTCAAATTTAAATAAATAATCAGGCGTAAATGAATGAATTAAAAGTAGTAAAAATTAAGGATAATTACATCAATTTCCTTTTAGATTTTTCTATATTATATTTACTCCTTTTTAGTTTTTAAAATTACACATATCCCCCAAAATTTTTATTTTCACTAAAAAACCTTTGACGTTAATTTTTTTAATAGTGTTATTATGCATATTTTTTATTTAATTTTTTTTTTATTTTAACATTTATTAATTTTATTTGATTTTACCATTTTTTTATTGAAAATAAAAATTTTAAGAGGTAAATATAATTTTAAAAACTGGAGAAAAATAAGTGTAATATAGACAAACTTGAAGGAAAGTTATATGATTATTTATTTTAGTCCCTGAAAGTGAGGGACTAAAATGAATGATATAGTGAAAGTTAGGGACTAAAATGACCAATAATAGTGAAAGTTGGGGACTAAAATGACTGATTTCGCGAGGGACTAAACTGACTGATAAAATACACACTTAGAAACTATTTTAGTTGTTGGTGTAATTATATCAAAATCTATTATCAACTTAATTACCGTGTAAACATGGCTATGCACGTGTGGTGTTTGGAGGTTAGGGCGCAATGATTGCCATCTAAAGCACATGACATGTGCTAACATAAGGGGGATCTATGGAGTATTTCTTTTCTTTCAATATATAACATTTTCTTAAAAAAAAATGTACAAAAAATTAGAAAATATATAATTAATTCATTAATGCATTAGTTTTTAAGAAAATTTTACAATTTATCAAATTTACGTCTCATTATTTTTTTAAAAATACGAGGGGATAACAAGAAAAAAATATTAAATGCTCCTTAACTTTGAAGATAGTCTTATACTATCTCCGGTTCTAAATATAAGACTCTTTAGAGGAAAATTTTTGGTCTTATATATAACACCCCTTACAAAGTTCAAGAAGCAATTATTAATTTTTTCTTTGTCTACCCTTGTAATAAATGAAGGGATAATTGGTACAATTAATGTATTTGTTGAGAATTTTAACTTTAAACAAGGGTAAATTTGATATATTGTACTATTTTTTTTGATAACACAAGATATTAAATAAGGTTGTTAGTAGTTTTCTTAATCTGTCTGAATTGGTTAGAGGATCCTATAAAAAGGACCAGATGTAGTATAAAGAGACAAATAAAAATTTTATGAATAGTCTTATATATAGGAACAAAAGTAATATAATTTATTCATTTTCATCCAAATAATAGGTCTCTTGATTTTTAATTAGCGATTTTATGAATGAAAATGCCTTTGTTAATTTTAGAAAAATAAAACTTACTTTGATAATTTTAGTGTTTAAAAGGAGATTAATTTTTTTAACTAAAAGTGATGTATCATTTCGGTCTATAACTTTATGAGGATAAGTCAATTTAGTTTCTGACTTTGTGCGGATAAGTCACTTTAGTCCCTGACTTTATATTTTGCAGATCACTTTAATCCCTGAATTATACGATCATTCATTTTAGTCCATGAAAGTCCGTGACTAAAATGATTGATGACAGTGAAAGTCGGGAACTAAAATGATCGATGATAGTGAAAGTCAGGGACTAAAATGATGACAGTGAAAGTCGGGAACTAAAATGATCGATGATAGTGAAAGTCAGGGACTAAAATGATCGATGATAGTGAAAGTCAGGGACTAAAATGATCGATGATAATGAAAGTCAGGAACTAAAATGATCGATAATAATGAAAGTCAGTGACTAAAATAACCGATTCCTTAAAATACTATAATAACTTATAAAATATAAAGTTAAGGATTATTTCAATATATATTTCGAGATAAATTGGTTGAGGGACATCCTTATTGTCTTCCGATAAAAGAAAGATCACTGCAGTTTTACATTATGTTTTTTATTTTTAATTTTCTTTCAAGAATATGTTATTTTCACATTTATTTAAATTTTTACACCACTCCAATACACATTTCATTACAAAGTTATAAACTTAGTTAGAAAAAGATATGGTGTTTTGTTTTGGTGTTTATAAACGGAAAAAATTACGTTAAAATATATTTAGTGAAAAATCAAAATCATGTTTGAAGGTAATTTTTTACATTTAAACGAGATCAAACATAAATGTCACTTTATTTTAGCTTTTAGATCTAATAGATACACTTTCACTCAACACCAATCTAAACATACACAAAATTTTTAAATATTAAAAAAATAATTTTTAATTTACCACTCCTATAAAAAGAAAGTGCTGGCCCTTGTGGGGGGCAAGTGGGGCGCAGACCCAGGACCCAGAGGAATAGGGGCCCCAAATATTTTTTTATATACCTATACATATATAAAAAAAAGAAGAAAATACAGAAAGAAACGTGATGTAAAAGAAGAGTAGGTAAGAAGTCATAGTTACAACACAAGTCATATTTCACACAGAAGAAAGAGAAATTCTCTCTCTCCTCGGCTCCTTCACTGTCATCGGTCACCGCTTCAGCTTAGCGCTTGGGACTTTCACGTTGTTTCTTATTTAATTCAGCATCAGGACTCGGGCAAGTCGTGGAAGATAGTCTATTTCTAGGTACTAATTTTGTTATTTTGCTTATTTTTTGGATAATATAGACTTATGAATATTAATAATATTTTATAATATAGAAAATTTATTTGAAATTCAAAAAATTTTGTAAAGATGAGCCTCTTATTAATTCTTAGAGTGATGTACCGTTTCAATCCCTAACTTTGCGAGAATAATTCACTTTAGTCCCTCACTTTGTGCGGATAAGTCACTTTAGTTCCTGACTTTATATTTTACAGGTCACTTTAGTCCCTGAATTATATAATCATTTATTTTAGTCCCTAAAAAGTTATGGACTAAAATGAATGATGTAGTGAAATTCAGGGACTAAAATGACCAATAATAGTGAAAGTCAGGGACTAAAATGATTGATTTCGCAAGGACTAAACTGACTTATAAAATACAACGTCAGGAACTATTTTAATATATAATTCTATTTCGCCTAGGACCCTAGATATGCCATGACCGACCCAGAAAAAGAGCAAGCTTTTGGTTTTTTTTTCCTATTTAGTAAATATTCTAAAATGAGTATTTTCTATACTCAGTTATCTAATAAAATTGCTTGCTTTATAATAATAATAAAAAAATAAAATAAAATAAAATAAAAACTGGTGACCAATCGTGCAAGACCACTACGACGTCGTACTTCAAAAGAAAAAGGTAACAAAGTACGGAAAGTGTACGCCAATATTTTATATGAATGTTTGCGTTACAAGTCAGCCACTTTTTTCAACACACAAATTTAAATTAAAGATGCTCTAAAATATAATTAAATGGTTAAAAAAATTATGTTTTGTATTTATAACTTTTTCTAAAAATATAGTATAAATATTAAGTTGTAGTGTTGTTAAATATTGTCAAGAGCTCTTAGTTTAAGTGATATAAACAAAAGCTCTTAAAACTTAAAGAACGAGATTCAATCTCTGATTATAATGTGGGATGTGGGGTTGACAAATAAAAAAAAAATCATGTTATTAAATATTAATTATATTGTAGTGTTTAATTGAAAAGACAAATTTATTTACATTTTAAGAGATTAATCTTCTTTATTAATATTAAAATAAGTTTTTTTTATAGGCCTAATATTAAAATAAGTTATATATATGAGGGCCAAAAAAGGTAGTACGTGTTTATCTTAAAGTTTGTATATAATACGTAGACTTGCAGCAACTCACGATTACAAAATCAGAAAGGCATTAGGCATACATTTAAAACGAGTAATTCTATATTTTTAAAAATTTTCCTATTTATTTATTTAAAAATATTTTTAATATTTTTTATGATTTTAAGATTGGAAGTACATTTAATTTCATCCCTTATATAGTAATAGAAAATAAATAAAAAGATTTTTAAGAAACTTTAACGTTACTCTTAAAACATTGTTAGCATATTTAATTTCCCACAGTTTTTCGGTTTAATTATGCTTAACTGTGCCAAATTGTCAATACAATTTTGTCCCTTTTTGGTGGAATTAAAAGCTCACTCAGGGGGATAATTTATTTCAATTATTATAAATTAAAAATACTTTATTTATGATATTCTTAAATTATACTATATGGTTGAATTTATTTAAACTTAAAAATAAGTTATTGAGATGTGATTTTTTTTTTGAATTGATTACGATAAAAATCAAAGTTTATATAGAGTGTGTTTGGATTAGCTGAAATTAATTGTTAAAATAAGCTGTGAAAAAAATCGATTGTCTGAGGTATAATCGATTTTTGTTTGGATATATTTACTATCAGAAGCGATTTTTAAGATATGTTAGAAAATAATTTTTCCTAGACATACCCTGTACTAACAAACTATTTCCATTACACAAAGTTTATACCAATAAAAGATAACTTGACACAAAAATGTTACTCACTTTGCTTCTATTTATAAAAGCATGTTTAACTGAATCACTAATACTAACAAAAGTAATTAAATGTATAGTCCGTTTAGATATGATTTTGGAAGGGGTTAAAATGTGGAAGTCAAAATTTTTAGTTTCTCACATAAATGCTTTGAAATCTGTGTCAGTATGCATTTTAGATGTTACAAAATCCTATCCAAACAGGCCAGTAGTATTTTATCATAAAAATTATGTAAAATGTCAAATTTATTCTTTAAATGAAAAAGTTTACAAAGTAAAAAAGTAAGTATAACTAAGGGTAAAAAAAATAATTTTAAATCCTTCATTAAAAATAGTGAAAGTCTTATTAAAAAAATTCTTTAAATGTGTCTTATAAATAAGATCAAAAAGAATATTTTTTTATAATGATTATGATCTTAACCGTAATTTAAAATCATAAATTCCATAAAGATGGGTAGGCATATAGTGGATAGATATCCCAATTGTGTTAATGAAAGTGAAAGGGAAATAAACTCACCTAGCTAATAATAAGTTGGTCTTTAATATTTAGGTGCTTAATTAATATTGTGGAACATTATAATGAATACTTATATCACATCTATATTCAATTTTTTGTCAAAAAAAGTTAGGGTGGGCTACTAGCTAGCTAGTTGCTACTACCCTTTTTAATGATTATTTCGCAAAAGATAAGGATGCAAAAATTCTTTTCCCTCTACTTCTAGATATCTTTTTGACTTGCTGGCTATTGGTTCCACGTGATCAAGAACTACATTTTTTTTTTCTTAATATTCAATATTCAATGGAAGTAGCATCATGGATGGGTGCGCATAAATCAATCATCTTATATGATGATGGTTCACTCTTGTATTAGTGTGTGTGATTTTACGTTAAGATTAAATATAATTATTGTGAATTAGGATTTCGATTAATTTTTCAGTGTATTGATATGAATGATCACGACATGAGGTATAGAAAACTATCTCGTCTGAAAAGCTTCATTTTGTGTATATCACGATATAATTTGCGGGGGCACCTTAGAATCTGGGCCCAAAGCCCAAACCCGATAGATAGGAAAGGCCCAATCCTAGTAATGGTACTATATGAATAGCATGGTTTCCTTCATTTTGTTAAGCTTTCCTAATTATTTTTTTTTTTATTTGAGTATCAGAGTATTTGCTGGTAGAACATTGCCATTTAGAGCAATTGCATCGTAGGAGAGCAAAGGAGACAAAGGAACAAAAATTTCTATAATGTGAATTGGAGAACGGTCCAAAACTATTAATAATAAAAAAGTGAATTCATATAGATATGCTCATTGATGGTCTTATGTTATTCAAACTACAATTATATTAGTGGGTAGAGTTATTGTCACTCTATTTTGTTTAATATCATTTATGTTTTATTATTTTAATAATATTTATATCTTAATTTTATTAATTAAAAAACATATTTTAAATTAAAAATATTTTTACAATAGAAATAAACTTTTTTTTGGAGTAATATAACCTCACTCTATATTATAATATGGGACTCATGATGGATTGCTACTTTTCTTCTCTCTTGTTTGCTCATGTTATACTCTGATCTCTTTGTTTCATAATGAGTGTTGTTTTAAAGAAATAATTTTTTTTGGAATAATTATCAATTTATATTTTTAATGCATTATTAAATATTTTTTTCATTTTACTCTTATATAATAATTAATGCTCAATTAGAAACAACGTGAGGTAATTAATGTTTTAATTATTAGTAGAGATATATTAGTAAATTTACTTTATCCATTATGACATTTATTTCATTTTTTAATCTTCGTAAAATAATTTTAAATGATTATCATTATGAAACGGAGGGAGTAACTGAATAATTTCTACAATTTCCAAAGTGTATTTGCTTTATTGCATGTCATAAAAGTGTATCTAATTTCTTCAATTGCATCTTTTGGATATCACAATTGATATTATTTAATTTGATTTATTTCTCCAAAACATGCATTAATTAATTTGGTATGGTTTAATTTGATTTTGTTGCTAATCACAATCTAACTTGGTATCACAGGTAACGTGTAGCTTTCAAAGAATATTCCTGATGAAAATTGGATACCAATTTCTTGCACGTCCCACAAATTAGTTCTATTTTCTGATTTTTTTTTTATAGTACATATATATTTAGGCATGAAAATCACCATCCGAATTAGGGGATACTCGCGGGGACTGTCTTATTTGAGGCCTCGTGGTTGGGGAATTTTTCCCCTGGGGACAGGGGCGGGGACAAAAATTCCCCCGCAACAGATTTGGGGATGGGGATATGGACCATGCTCCCTGCCCCGTGGGGTTCCTGCATCCCTGAATATATATATAAAATTACATAAATACTCTCATTTAATATAATTAATATAATAAATATACATATAATTAAAAGGGTTAATATAGTCATTTACATAAAAAATAATATGATTAATTTTTATTTATTATTATCCTTTATGTTCTTGTCCCTATTTACATCAATTGTTGTGCTATTCATTCGTTCATTTATGCATGTCATTCTTGCTCATTATTGTTATACAATCATTCATGCTCTTGCATCAATTGTTATGGCCTTACATTGGTTCTTTCTTTTATTACTTATGTTTCAGGTTTTCATATTTTTTAGATTTTTTTTATTATCTGTGGGGATCTCCGCGGTCCCCGTGGAGAGGTGGGGAATGGGGATGGGGGAGAAAACGTACCCGTTGTGGGGAATGGGAATGGGGACGGGAAGGAAACTCAGAAGCGGGGACGGGGAGCGGGGGAGTACTCCCCGCCCCATTGCCATGCCTATATATATTAGCTTCCGTGCGTGCTAATAAATTAAAGAAAAATAATAACAGTAACGTATTTTCTAATATTTTTTTGGCAAAATGATATTTTTGGTCCCTTATCTCTTTGCGTCAATTCACTTTGGTCCCTTATTTTTTTTCGATTCATTTTGGTCCCTTAACTTTTATGTTGGATTCAATTTGGTCCCTGCCGTCTATTCCGTTAGAAAAATTAACAGAACAGTTACTAACGTCGTCAATTTTTATTCACGTGTCATAAAAAAAATAATTAAAAAATAATAATTTTATTTTTCAAATCTAACGGTAAAGATAGTTTTATCGTGAATGATCCAATGACTATGATTAAATCTGAGTTTTTTCTTGTGTTCCTCTTCTTTCTTCTCCATTCTTCTTCCTTCTTAGGAGTTCAAGGAGAATGAAAAACACGGCAATTTGTGAATGTGGTTTTAGTGGGTTTGCTTCTCTTCTCTCCTTCTTCCTCCTTCTTCTTCATTTTGGGGATTAGGGTTCTGAATGAAATTTGGGGATTAGGGTTCCAAATTTGGGGATTAAGGTTCTTCTTCTTTCTTTCTTTCTTCTTCGATCTGAGTTCGTATGTCCAGGGATTTGGGTTTGATGAAGAGTGCAGAATGTGAAGAAAAAAGAAGCAGAACGAAGAGGAAGGAGAAGAACGAACAACAATGATGGAGGAAGAACAAAATAGAGAAGGAGAATAAAAAGTAGAAGAAGAAGGATGAAGAAGGGAGAAGGAATCAAAGAACAGAGATGAAGAAAAATGCAAGTGAAGAAGGAGAAGAATGAACAAGAACGATGGAAGAAGAACAAAAAAGGGAAGGAGAATAAAAAGTATAAGAAGAAAAAGGGTGAAAAAGAAGGGAGAAGGAATCAAAGAACTGGGAAGAAGAATGCAGCGAAGAAGAAAGATGATGATGGATGAAAAATTCAGATTTATTTACAGCCGTTTGATTTTAATGATGGAACAATCCAGATTTATTTACAGCCGTTTATTTTTACGATGGAACAATCTTAACCGTTTGATTTAAAAATATTTTATTTTTCTCAATTATATTATTTTGTTGCCACGTAGTTAAAATTTAACGGTGTTAATAACGGTTCTGTTAACGTCGTTAACGGGACTAAAGGTAGGGACCAAATTGAATCTAGCATAAAAGTTAAGGGACCAAAACGAATCGAAAAAAAGTTAAAGGACCAAAGTGAACTAAGGCAAAGAGTTAACGGACCAAAAATGTCATTTTGCCTATTTTTTTATAAGGAAATACACCATCACACACAAATAAATTAAATCTTCACAGTCAAAATTCGAAGCTTAATATATTTTTTAGATAATATATGAGATTTATTAAATAAAATAGCATGATTATACGACTACGTTGTCTAGTACATATAAATAATTAAAGTATATTTAGTAATATATTTAAAAATTATAATTCCACAGTACTCTTATCCCAACACAAGCTTTTTTTTGGTTCAAATTAAAATTAAAGTTCTATAAAAAGTAAAATGGACCCTATCATGCCTTCTGCATGCATATCGCATGCGTTTTCATTACAACATGATAAAATAATGATTAATTAAGTAACTAGAACATTCTTGGCTTATATATGCCTTTCCTACCGCAAACAAGATTTTAAAGAATAATTAATTAATATTTAGTATTTTTTGTATATTAAGAATATTTATAATTAGTCGTCAATGACTAATATCTTAGATGAAGACTACTATAATGTATGAGTAATATACCGTTTTAGTCTCTTACTTTGTAGCTATCATGCAGTTTAGTTATCCATTTTTAAAAATGTCTGATTTAGTCTCTCACTTTGTAGGCCGTCATGCAATTTAGTCTCTACAATTAATTCTCACTAACGGCGTGATGACGTGGCCCGTTAAATGCTTATGTGGCCGTTAAGTGATAGTTAGCCATCCACGTAGGATTAAAACGACGTCGTTTTGGAAGAAGCAAATTATGCACTTTAGTCCCTAGTTTTGAAATTCAAATTTCACTCCAAAATTATTCAGTTTAGTCCCTATTTGACTAAAACCCTAATATTTTTATTATCCCTAACCTTGAATTCTAACATTCTCAGCAACTCTTCATCTCTTTCTTCTTTCTTCATGAACTCTAGTCTCAGTGTAATGAAATTTCAAATTGATTAAAGAAAAAGACATATTATGCAGAAACACACAATTAATCTAAAACATATTGTATGTTTCTGTATAGTAATCTGTTTTGACATTGTGTATTCAATAAACGTCATTTTTTTTAACCAATCTGAAATTTTACTACACTGAGATTAGAGTTCATGAAGAAAGAAGAACGAGAGGAAGAGTTGCTGCGAATATTAGGGATTCAAGGTTAAGGATAATAGAAATATTATGGTTTCAATCAAATAGAGACTAAACTGAATGATTTGGGAGTGAAATTTAAATTTCAAAACTAGAGACTAAAGTGCATGATTTGCCTCTACCAAAACGACGTCGTTTTAATCCTACGTGGATGCCTAACTATCACTTAAGGGCCACATAAGCACTTAACGAGCCACGTCATCACGCCGTTAGTGAGAGTTAACAGTAGGGACTAAACTGCATGACGACCTACAAAGTGAGGGACAAAATTAGTCATTTTTAAAAGTTGAGGACTAAACTGCATGGTGGCTATAAAGTGAGGGACTAAAACGGTATATTACTTTTATAATGTATATATAACCTTTTTCAATAAAATAACCTATTTTATTTATAAAAAAAATAAAAAATTTATTTTATGTATACAATTAGGATTTAAATGCCTTGTCAACATGCGTAACTAAAACTTTATTGGTAATTGATATTTAATATAATAACAATAATGGTGTAGGAAAACCAGCGGGCCCCTAGTTAAGCACTAAGGTAATGGATGAGCATCCTCTTGTCATGATAACTAAAAGTGATTTCCAATATTAATCCATTTGCTCTACTATAAAATCTTTATTATAATCTAATTTTTAATTAAATTTTATATAAAGTGAATTCTTTACTTCTTTTTTTCTTTTGTCATTCGTCATTTCAAGAGCTATATTTTTCCCTAGAATATATTGGCTGCTTTCATAATTTAAATAGGAAAAAAGGCAAATATATATATAATCAAGTGCATTTCAACCTTTACTATATATCCACACGTGTTTTCCCTTTTTATTCTTTTTATTTCAGGAAAGAAACCAACTAATTAACAAATTCCATTTTGCATTTTGAAAAAGCAAAATGACACTTTTTGATCGCTTAACTCTTAGTGTTCATTTACTTTAGTTTCTTAACTTTTATTTATTTATTTTGGTCTCTTAACTTTTATTTTGGAACCAATTTAGTCTCTGTCATTACTTCCGTCACGGTAAGGACCAAATTGAATCTAAAATAAAAATTAAGCGACCAAAATGAGTAAAAAAAATAGGTTGAGGGATCAAAGTGAATTGACGCAAAGAATTAACAGACCAAAAATGTCATTTTGTCTTTTAAAAATATAAATATTTTTTCTAAGTGGTTCTAAAATGCAGGAACTAAATTAATTTTTAGTTTTCTTTTAACGAATTTATTAGGGTTTTTTTTTCCTCGGATATGCTCGACCACCCCACAACCAGTACTTTCTCTAGCTAGCACTCAAACTCAAGTTCTTTATCACTGGGACTGCAATGTATCTTTGTAATGTACCTTTTCTGAATCAGTTTCTCCAAATATCTTTTAAGTATAGTTTTCCAAATTTTTGAACTTATGCATTACGTTCTCTAGATTTTTTCTGGAGTATTTTATTCATACTTTTTTAACCCTAGTTTCTATATTTTTCTGGAGTACTGTATCCGAATTTTTTCTGTAATACTTTCACCAAAAATAATAAGGATAGTACTGTCTTTGTCTGTCCATAACTTTGGGAAGAGGTGGCACTACCTCGAAGGTGAAAGGGATTAGCATTATTCCTATTAGGATTGGTACCATCCTTACCTACGTCAAATTGGTGTGATGCATTTAACACGGGTCCTTATGTACGGCTTCTTTGCAAAGGAAAAATTTAGGAACAAAATCACGGCTGTGGGCTTTTAGTCCCTGTTTTGTTAGTTGGCTGATATTGACACCACCTCTTTTAATAATTCCACCATCTATTTTTCTTCAGAAAACTCATTTCAAAAGTTGTAAAAAGATGATTTCAGAAAACTCAATTTAGGAAAAATGTTTTAAGGATGGGATTTTCCAAAAAAGGAGATAGTGAAATCATTAAAAGGGTTGTGCCAATGTGAGCCAGCATCTTGTCTTCTTAATACAAGGCATTCTATTGACACAAAAAATTACAATACGCTCTAGACAAAAAAAAAAATATATCGAGAGAAAAAGCAAGATTTTTTTTTGAAAAGTATCTTCTTTTGGTAGGATTGCTTTCGGTAATAGAGAGGTATTCCAAACCAAACCAAATTAAATGAATCAAAACCAAACAAACCAAATCGAAAAGCGAAAAAACTAAAACCTTTTATTTACTTAGTTTGGATTTTGAATCCCTTTAGTCAAACTGAATCAAACCAACCTAAACCAAATTTTAAAAACTCATACAATTTTTTTAATAAAATTATAATGTTACTCATACTTATAAAGACTTAAATAAAATTAACATCATAGTTTATTTTTCACATAATTTTATAGTATAAACATGATATCAATATTATATATTTGTAATTTTATTACTTTTTAATCAATTTAAAATTGAATTTCATCTCATTATTCTATAGAGGCTATTTGAGCCAATTAATAGACTGTTTGTTTAGCAGTTCACTTCTTCTAACTGAAGCTAAAATGTAAGAAACAAGAAAGAGAATGAAATTAAGAAAAGAAAAGAATAAATAAAAAATGCAAACCAAATAGAAGGTTTCATTAGATTCAATATAAAAACTGCGAGATGGGAAGACCACTATTACTAGGAGTGTTCACGGTTTGGTTTGGTTTGGTTCGGTTAGTTTTATAAAAGAAACTTGATCCGATCCGAGTTTTTTTGTTTGGATTAGATCGATTTTTTCTTTTAAAATTTGTATCAATTATAAATAAAAGTAAATATAAAACTACACCTTGAATAAAATGGAAAAAAAAAAAGAAATATATAGTTCATGCAAAGAGCTAAAGTCAAACACAGTTTCATCTATAAAACAAAAAAAAACACAGTTTCATCTTCACACAAACTTAATTACAGATATTAACTAGCAAACACTAACAGTCTAACAATAACACCAACCCTACCTGAATAACACGGAGGAAGCTCACTCTTTCTGCATGAAATTTAAGTTCTATCTGGGAGTTCTGATTAAAAATGTACTTATCCAATTTAAGTCATATTTGGCGTTTGATCTATTGTTTGGGGGTTGTGATTAAAACTGTGCTTCAGAATCCCTTTAATCAGAACCCTCGAACAATAGATTAAACGCCAGATAGAGTCTAAAGGAAATTCAACCAAACACTGAACACATGGTCCAAAAGATGCCACATTACACAAGACTCATATGATACAAAATCCCTCAGAAACTCATCCTTAACACAGACACATAGCATTATTAGCCATTTAGCATACAAAATACACAATATCAAGGTTTCAAATCAGGGGCCAAAGCATCAAGGTTTCAGCCGTCACCAAAATCCAGCCGCGACTCTAATTTGAAACCTTGCATGATATGATGATACAAATTGCAAACTAATTAGCAATTTAGCATACAAAATACACAATATCAAGGTTTCAAATCAGGGTGTGATCCGCGACATCACGTTATAGCGTCAAGGTTTTAGCCGTCACCAAATCCAAAAACGCGGTCGTGACCCTAATTTGAAACCTTGAATGATATGATGATACAAATTGCAAATTGACTTCACTTGGCTAACTCCTTATCAATGGCAATTTTAGCAGTTTCAAGTTCCTCATCAAAGAACATATCCCAATGTCCATCCCACTTAATGAAAAACTCAGTATCATCATAATATTTCACTCTATGCACATCCCCTGCTGGAGTAAACAAATAATCCCCAACCGTTAGATCATACCTCTCCTCCTTCGTCAGATTCCAAACGCTTTTCCTCCCTTCGATCACCACCAAATCGTGACCGAACGTATGGTGATGCGCCGGCTCCACGCTCCCCGCCTTGAACCTCACGAACGCCGACGTCGGAGACTCCCTCAGAATCTTCATCGAACCGCCGGGAATCAAATCGATCGGATTCAGTTCACGATTCTTCACTAAACAACACACCGCGCACGTGTCCACCGGAGTAGTTTCTTTTCCGATCTCCGGCATCTCCGCCAGCGAGTTGTCTAGAAACGACTGGATCTCCTCCGGCCAAGGCTTGCCGTCGTTTGCCGGACACGTCGACTTGAACGGAGTGTTCAGCCAGGTCTCCAGGATCTGGATCGCGGTCTCCGGCGTGGTGTACTTGCCGGAGACGCCGAGGACGTTGGAATTGTTGATGGAGCGGGCGTTGACGGCGTCGGAGGGAGTGAGGCACGTGGCGGCGTAGACGCCGGGGAATTTGTTGGCGAAGATGGAGACGCCGGCACCGGTGCCGCAGGCGACGAGGCCGCGAGTCTCGACGGTGGAGGAGGAGGATAAGGATTGGGAGACGCGGCGACCGACGTCGGCGCCGGCGGAATAGTAGGAAGAGGTTCCGAGATCTTCGACTTGGATGTTGAGAGAGCGCAAGTGGGAGACGAGAGCGTCCTTGAGAGGCGTGCCGAAGCCATCGGCACCGGCGATGATTTTTATGGGGCGCGTGGATTCCGCCATGGATTGAACCGAAGGAGAGAAAACAAAACAAGTAGACAAGAGTATACACTTCACTCAGTGACTCACACTGCCACACTGGAGAATTGAGTTTGGTTCAATGAATCTGGTCTTAGTTTAATTGTCCTTAATCTAGGATTAGGATTTATCTATTGTGCCCCTAAAAGAATTAGATTTTTTTTCTTTTGGTAATACATAGAAATCTGAAAACAAAAAGGTAAAATTAGAAATCTCTTGAGAAATAGGCGAAAATCTTCATGTAGTGCAAGATTTTTTTTTTTAATTTTTTTTTTCTCATTTTCAGGTATTTATTACTAGAAATATAACTAATTTCTTTTTTAAAATTAAACTCACACAAAATAATAGTCAAATTGCCACAAAATCAACCGTGATGGAAGATTTTATTTTTAATTTGTCAGCACAATAGTTAGTCTTTCTAATAATATGCAATTAATTTAACTCTTTAACTCTATGGTTTGTTTGGTTGAAAATAAAATGAGAAGAAAGGAAAAAAAACACAAAAAATGAGATATTTTCTTTTGTTTGGTTAAATAAAAAATGAAGGAAAAATGAATGAAAAATTTAACGTGTAAAAGCAACAAATTTAAAATTTTTCTTTCTTCTCATTTTTCCTCCTCCAATTTTCTTTCCTCCCCACTTCTTTTCTTCCATTTTCCTTTCATTCCAAATAATGCATTAAGCAATTTTTTTTATAAGCAACAACAATTATATTAAAAAGGGAGTACAAGGATACTCCCAAATCTATTACAAAGTTGCACTAATAAAAAAGATTGTAACAAAGCAAAGGATTTAACACCCAATCCGAGTATAACAAAGGCTCATTTTCTAATTTTAAAGACATCTACTTTGAAGCTCTATACTTAATACAATTCACCAATTCTAACACATTCAACATACCACCTTAAAAGCCAAATTATTTCGATGCAGCCAAATTAATCAAACCACTACCACCCACACTATCAATAGACCTTACCAAATTAAAAGTCGAATATTTTGAATAATGAAATCATATGTGTAGAAGGAAGTGTTATCTTGACTTCAATAGTTCTTGTTGCCTTTAAAGAGTTTGACACCATCTCCAATAATCTCATGCTTTGGTTCCACACAATTAACAACTCATCGATTGCATGAAACTCTTAAAGATAAAAAATTGTAAAATGAGTTTATGTTTAAAAACGTTCAAGTATTTGTTATGAATATGATAATAAACATAAACAAATATATTTTCAATAATAATTTTATATGGAAGCTGATATGCATTTACTATTTTGATCACATCCTTATATGAGCTTTGACTTTTGAGTTGAAATTTAGTTCATATGAAAATAGGCTCAAAGCTCAAAAATCTTTCTTTTAATTGATAATTTGTTCTAAATAGATAAAAAAAAAAATGAAGAAGTTATAATATTTTAAAACCAACCTTTTGTTTTTGTGATTTTGAAAATGATCTATATTCACATTTTTTTATTATATCTTTAAAACTACTTTGAGTTGTCTTTGAAATTGAGTTTCTATTAACTAGACTCATGCATCTTTACAATGGCTAGTCATTTGCTTTAAATAGATGAGAAATTGAGAAGTTATGATCTTTTAAAGATAGTTTTTAAAAGTTAGTCTATGTATTTGATCATCATATTCGAATATAAAGTTGATGCTGAAAAAATATTCGAACATTATATTCAAATATGAAAACATAGAACTTCAATGGCTTTATTATTTGACTCTGTCTTTTGCGTTTTA
The DNA here is from genome assembly GCA_037177725.1 of Cyamopsis tetragonoloba. Taxonomy (NCBI): domain Eukaryota; kingdom Viridiplantae; phylum Streptophyta; class Magnoliopsida; order Fabales; family Fabaceae; genus Cyamopsis; species Cyamopsis tetragonoloba. The sequence goes on from CM074125.1 coordinate 50,827,716, forward strand.
TCCCTTTAAAACACCCCCAAACAGCTAGAATTCAAACTAAGGCTATAAATAGAGGTGTTTTGACAGTCATAAAACAATAAAGCATTGCTTCTTCTCTCTTGCTCCACACAATAATCATATTCTTTTTTCTAAAGCTTGATTAAAATGATTTACTCTATTTTGTGAGAGTCTCATTAACTCTAATGCTTTAATTTGTAATATATACTCTTTTGAGATGTTTAAATTATTGGCTATCATCATCTATTCAATTGAGAGTGAGGGTGAGACATCCCCTTAGTAAAAAAGGTGAGTTATCCCTATTGTAAGAAGTTTGAGGTATCCCAAAGTGAATTCTCTTGTAAGAGGATGAGGTATCCCTTGAGTGGTTGAGGCTCATACACTTAGCGAGGTATCCTAGAGTTGTGTGGAATGCTCTACATTGTATAAGCAACAAGCACGGCTTGGAAGCTTGAAATTTTTAATAAAGATTTTTAGATCACAATTTGAAGAACTGGACGTAGGTTGTGAGGTTATTTAGTGGTCGAACCAGTATAAACTTTTGTGTTTGATTCTCTCTTCCCTACTATTTTAGTTACATACTTATTACTCTATAGTATTGTTTATCTTGCTTTATACTTTAATTCCTCACAATTTTATTATATTTGAGTGGATTGTGCTAATTGAATCATTCATAAATTTATTCAGATGCATATAACCTTTGATTACATAAAATTGTTTAAATTATTAAATTTATGTGAAAGTTTTAATCACTTAATTCATCTTCTCTTGGGTGATAGTTGCCATGATTAACAACAGAGACTCTGACACCTAAGTTAGTGACTATTAAGGTTTGTGTGGCTAATCAAAAATTGTTACGTACCTTTGCATGTTTGGGCCCTTAGAGGTTATTGGGTCTAGGTCTATAGTCCAATTGCATTATAGCGCTCATGTGGCCTATTAACTCTATCTCGGATGATCAATACTGAGATGTCATCTCAATGCTATGAACCGACATAGCTCATATATTGGTATGTCGGTCCGTAACAAAATTCAACACAACAAGGCAAAAAATAACTAGCTATAAAACAACATACAATTTAGAATCTAACATTACCAAGAACAATTTAAAATCTAACATAATAATGCTCATGTAAATACTTTGTGAAGCTCTCCAAAACTTTTTCAAAAAACAATACATTAATATAATTTAGTTTTAAATTATGGAGTTGCAATATCATGTAAGATGACTAGATGGAGTTGGTGAACAACTTACAGACTTAATCATTGTAATACGATACAACAAAGTAAAATTATAATAGAATTATGAATGCATAAAAGACAATATAATTAGAATTTTAAAAAGAAATTGAATGAAAAGAATAATCATCATTATATTTTATTTATTTAGGAAACATCTTAAATAATAATGATATTTTATGAACAGTTTAATATAATGGTATGGGGCGAGGTAGGTGCTATTACTAAGCTACTCATACTTGTATCTATTCTTAGTTTAAAAAATCGGATAATTATCTAAGCTCGGTCTCATCCATTTTAGAGGGTAAATAACCTCTCTATAATGAATAAATTTTGTAAATATCCATTAGGTTTGAGTTTGATTGTCATTTTTCACTTTTAAAGTGTGTGTGAGTTTTTTGCTTTGTATTTGCACGAAGTTGTGGGATCCACCTCCTATCAACTGTATCTCCTAGTCCTCACTTACCCTATGTTTATTATGAGAGAAAACATCAATGATAGAAAAAGGGTGAAGAGAAAACACATATCGCAAGAAATTTTTCATTGTTTGTTATGAGAGAAAAGTACAATAGAAAGATAAACTAGTGGTAAGACTCATCATAATCATTTTCTTCTCACCAATAACAACAAAACTACATAAGCAGCACACAAATTTTATAATTACTAGAATACCCTCAATTTTAATAATATTTAAATATTATATAATGATTTAAAAGTAATTTAATATAATTATTTTTTTCTCTCTTTACTTTTCTACCATTTCAAATAAGAGAAGTCTCTTCTATTTATTTTCTCTCATACCAAACAACTATACTTTTTCTTTATTTTCTCTTACTTTTCTCTTATATTTTCTTTCTCTCTTATTTTCTTTCTTCTTTATTTTCTTTCTGTTCATCCAAATAGAGTACTATTTCTCATCTTTAACTCCAACATGCTTCATAAAAAAATTAAAAAAAAAAGAAAAAAAAGAAAAAGACTCCATCATGAAAAATCTTTTCTGTGTATCTTAAGGGTATGTTTGGCAACAAAAAATTATGGTTTTTTTTCTGGACAATTGTAACTTTTCAAAAGCTTATAGAGTTGTCTGATAACTAGAAGATTATGGGTATGTTTGGCATAACGAGCTTAAAGCTTTTAACTTTTAGCTTTTAGCTGTGAAGTTAGCTGTATATGGTTTTTTTTGGAGAATTGTAGCTTTTCAAAAGCTTATAAAGTTGTTTGATAACTGCAAGATTATGGGTATATTTAGCGTAACGACCTGAAAGCTTGTAACTTTTAACTTTTAGCTGTGAAGTTGGCTAAAGATTTTGAGATTATGACGGTAAGATTATAGCTAATTAATAAAATAGAGCTATTTGGCAAAACTAAGCTGTGTAAGTAGGGATGGAAAAACGGGCCAACTCCGTTTAGCCCAACACGCATTTGGACCGCCAAAAAGTGGGTGAGGGCAGGCCGGCCCGCCAAGACTATACGAGCTCAATTTTCTAGTTTGGCCCGTTTAGCCCACAAAAAAAAAACATTTTTATATTGAAAAAAAGTTTTCCTGAGAAAAAAATGTTTTTATTAAAAAAAGTATATGTTTTCATTAAAAAATTATACATTTTCATATAAAAGTGTAATTTTTAATTGTATTTATGTTTTTTAGAATTTTTGACCTCTTTTTGCATAAATAAAAAGGATGTATTTTATAAGAAAAATAAGAAAAATGGGTCGTCGTTGGCCTGCACGGGTTGATGAGCTAGGCGGGACGGGCCAAGTAGAGGTAGCGGGCTCAAATATATAACCCGGCCCATCAATTTGAGGCGGGCTAGCAGTCCGGGCAGCGGGCCAAGCCCGTTTTGCCACCCCTATGTGTACGTAGCTGAAGTATGTTAAATGAAAAGAAAATAAAAAACATACATAGGGTAAGGTAGTGGTAGGTAATTTGTCATTTATAAAAATTAAAGAGGACAATTTTGAAAGTAAATTATTCGTAGTTAATTTTTAAAAGCTAAAAGTTATCTCAATTAGCTTTCTAAAAGTTAGTTACAAAAGCTAAAATCTTACCACTAAAAGCTTTAATCTCATGACAACCAAACAACTCTACAAGTTTTTTGAAAGCTGTAGTGTGTGTTTGTTTGACGTTGGTAGAATTCATTTTGGATCAACGTGATTTTATAGAATTGATTTCGTGTAAAATTAATTTTGAAGTAACATGATTTATGTTTGGAGAGTTTTTTTTCTCAAAAGCAAGTTTAGAGTGAAAATACAGTGTAAATTTTTCAACCCAATGTGAAAGCAAGTCTCACCTTGCTTCAACCAAAATCAATTTTGGCAACCCAAAATCAATTTTAACTTTTTCTCAACACAAAAACAAACAGCTAATTTATCAATCAAAATTGATTTTGGCTCTTCAAAATCAATTTTGCTTCAACCCAATGTTTTTCCAAACATGCACATAATCTCCTACAAAAGCTATAATATTGTTGCACCAAACATAGGCTAAAACTTTTGACTATGAGATTTTACCTTTTATAACTAATAACTAACTTTTGGAAAGCTATTTGAGATAACTTTTAGCTTTTAAAAGTTAACTACCAATAATTTACTATCAAAATTACCCTTATTAATTTTTAGAACTTACAAATTATCCTAACATTACCTTACCAATAATATTATATATCTTTTATTGTCATTTAATATACTTCAGCTAATTATAAAACTTATTTTATCAAACCGTTTTAATTTATGATATAACTACACAGCTATAATTTCATCGCTTTAATAAGTAAAATTTAAAATTTTTTAGCTTGTTTCTAAACATATCAAGTCTTAATGAATATGCTGAAGGTATTTGTTAACATATTTTTATAAATTAATAAATAAATGGATGATAAAAAGGAAAGACATGAGACTACGTTTTTTGGTTTAAAAAAAAAATTAGAACAAGAGGGTGGTGTCACAGTAAAAAACGAAAGACAATACATTGATTAGTAATAATGCTATTGCATATTGTAAAAAATAATGCTATTATTTCTATTTAAGTACATTTCAGATGTGAAACCTCCCCTTTTTTCTGAAAAAAATAAATAAACCTCCCTATTTTTTAATCTAGTGGCTCATGTTAAAGGTTTGACACTTTTATTTTTAAATTAAGTTTGCAGTCTTATAAAATTGATATTTTTTATCACTATAAAATTGATATTTTTTTTATCTCTATAAGAACTTTTCATAGTTTAATTCAAAAACTTTCTTCAACATTTAAAATATATTATAAAATGGATTATTAACTCTGTCTCAGGGTGTTCTTTTTCTTTACATGATTAGTATTTGAATCCATCTTTATGTATTCAGTAATTTATTTTTGGTAGATTTCTCTGTTGCTCTTAAATGTTATTTGTAATCGGGTTGAAGTACTCCTTGTACTTTCCATAATAATATATGTCTCTGCTTATAAAAAAAAATATAAATTGAAAAAATAATAATTTGATCCTCTAAAAATATAAATAAAAATATTAATTTAATCATCCAAAAATTCATTTATCATTCATTTGATCATTTAAATTTTTTTTGTTATTTGTTATTAAGTTAGTCTTTTAAAATTTTAAAATATCATTAAATTAGTTCTTCAAATATTTAAAACACTATAAAATTAATTCTTCTAAATACACTAAATAAAATTTTGAGAAATTAATTTACTAGCAAAAATATTCAAGGGATAAAAACAAGTAAATGGGTGAATAACTATGATTAAGATACTGTGTATTGGTGTGTTTGGATGCATAGTTTAATTAAGTATTTATGCAATAAGTTATTTTTTAATTAGTGTTTTTTCATAGACAAAATTGTAAAACTTACTTGAATAAACTAAAAATAGCTTATTCTGATTAGCTACTCTCGGAAGCTTATGAAAATAAGCTGAAAGCATCTTATAAGAACCCATAAGCTATTTTAAACAAGACCAATTTTCTTTTGGGTGCATACATTTCATAATGTTTGGATGTAGTTACACGAAAAGCAACTTTTACCTTCTCTTCTCTCCTCTTCGTCTCGGCTAAAATTTAGGGGTGACAATGGGATCCCACACCTATTAAGAGCGGGGTGAGGACGAGTTCAGGAATAAACAAGGCAAGAGCAAAAAAAATCGATTGTAACCTCTTTCTTATTGAGGACTAGAGAATTCGCAATTAGCATGAAACCCATAGAAAATTCATAAAAAAGATTTTAAAAAAAAACTTATTAATATACTTTTACATAAATTAAATATTTAATTTAAGAAAAAATTAATTATTCACTTCAATTCACATTTTATATGAAAACAATTAAAAATAGTGTAAAATTCTAACTTTATTATCATTGTTATTATTATCAGTATTATGTATATATAAGAATAAATATAGGTGTAAATATATAGAATTATAGTTACGAGAGGAGTTCAAGGGTGAGATGGGTAGTTAAATCTCCAAATCCGATCTTGCTAACCAAAAGCGGGAGCGAAAGAAACCCGAACCCATCAAAATCCGGTCAAAACGAGGTTTTGCAGATAAAATCAGTGTGACACTATTGCCACCACACCCTTCTCAAACTACACCATACGCCCCTTTTTTTCCAAATTTGCCCTCGATCCGAAAAATAATTTTTGGACGCAACCGGAAAATAATTTCCGGGCAAATCTGGATAAAAATTTTTGGTTGGTGTGGAATACGCAGGATTTGGTATCCTACCAGATAATAAAATTTGGTTCGAACCGGATTTTAATCCGGTTAGAACAAAATCATTATAATCAGTGTTTTTTCAAAAGTTTAACCCTCCTATCGATAATCAAATCCGGAATCACCCGGATAATATTTTCCGGTTGGAACCGGAAATTTTTAACCGGTTGCATCTAAAATTTTTTTTCCAGTTTCGCCCGAAAATAATTTTTTGGAACGAGAGCAAATTTAGAAAAAAAAAAAAAAAAACAATTGTGTGAGATAGTTTGAGATCAGTGTGGTGCCCATAAAATCAGGGTTGAGTCTCTGCGGATTCGGTTTTTACTGTGATGGATTATGAAAATGTATAATCACGCAGGAAATAAATAATACTAATTAAAAAAATTGGGAGAAAAAACGCCACAGTATAAAAAAGATTTATTTGTATTTTTTCTTCATTTCCTTTCCTTTTCATCATCACTGCGGAGCGAGTAACCTTCATTCACCAGTAACCACAATACAATTACACAGTTGCCGTTTTTTCTCCATATTGTTCCCTTCTTGGCTTTTGCGATTTTGTTTTTTCCCTTCAAAATTTTCAATTATAGTATCGCAGAGACATTGACAGCGAAAGAAGTTTGCTTTTTTGTCTGCTTCCCGCTGAAGTCTGAGCTGTTTCACTCCCTACATTCCCTAAATTTGTCTCCAAACCAAACTTTCTTCTCACAGTTCAGATTCATGAGCATGCCTCGCACCATTTCTGAGATGGGTTTTGTTTTGCTGAATCTCTGAATTCTGATCAAGTTAAGGTAAGGATCGATCTTAACTTTCCTTTCTGTGAGTTCTAGACATTGTTCTTGAGTTATTGCTTTGTCTGCAAAATGGGCTCCATCTGTTTGTTGAAAAACCCCAATGAAAAAAAGGTTGGTGATTTAGTTGAATTCAATTGAAGTTGCTTTTGGTGGTTAAAAAAAAAATGAGGGATTTCCCTTCTTGTTTTGGTGAAAATGGAGTTCAAGTTGTGGATTCTCCATCTTCAAGCACTAGTAAAACTGCCCAGAATCTGGTTACTTGTGTTTATCAAAGCCGGATTCGCGGTAAGTCCTGCTTGATTACTGTCACTTGGAGTAAGAATTTGATGGGGCAATCTCTCAGTGTTGGGATTGATGACTCTACAAATCAGTGTGTTTGTAAGGTGGATATCAAACCATGGATGTTCTCCAAGAGGAGAGGTTGTAAGAGTCTAGAGGCTTATTCTTGCAAAATTGATGTGTATTGGGACCTTTCTTCGGTTAAATTTGGTTCCGGGCCTGAACCTTTGGGGGGATTTTATGTAGGAGTTGTTGCGGATCGACAAATGGTTCTTCTTCTAGGGGATTTGGCGAAAGAGGCTTTCAAGAAGACCAATGCTGTCGCGTTACCCTCCAATGCAGCTTTGATTTCCAAGAAAGAACATGTTTTTGGTAAGAAGTTGTATGGTACCAAGGCTGTGTTTCGCGACAATGGTCAAGTTCATGATCTGGTGATTGAATGTGACACTACTGGTGTTACCGAGCCGTGCCTTATAATTCGCATAGATAGTAAAACCGTGATGCAAGTGAAGCGGTTGAGATGGAATTTTAGGGGAAATCATACAATCCTGGTAGATGGTTTTCCAGTGGATGTATTTTGGGATGTGCATAATTGGCTCTTTGGTACTACTAATGCAGATGCTGTCTTTATGTTCAGGAAATGCCTCTCCACGGATAAGCTGTGGGCTAACTCGTCACTTTCTGATCCAAATACACTGCAGTGGTCTTTCTCGGAGAGATTTTCTGAGACTAAATCGCAGGGCCTTGGGTTCTCGCTTGTTTTGTGTGCTTGGAAGAACATGTAAAGATGCTGAAATTCATCATATATTGAATACTAACATACCCTTTAGTGAGTTTTGTTTTATTTCGACCATTTTGATTGAAATACAGCAGCTGATTTATAGTGAGGCCTTTTGTTTCTCTCACTGTCCATGTTAAATTCATTGCCTCAATTTAGCTGATCTATTCGAACAGATATCGGAGACATTTTTATTTTCCCCAAATGGCTGTAAATCCGTCTTTAAGTTTTGAATTTTATGGTCCATTTGCTAAAACTGAGAAATTTTACAGTTTGTTTCCTGTGTCATTCAAGTACATCTTTATTCTATTTTAATTATTATGTATATACCTATCATTCCTAGTTCTGGGTATCATATACAACATCAAGAGATTCTGAGAAGGTGAAGTTATCAAATTACAATAGATGTCAATGCTCTTTCTTTTTTAATAACTTTAAGACATTTTCTTCTATGCTTCAGAGATCTGAGATGGTGAAGTTATCATCAAGCTATGAAAGATGGATATACTTGTTTTAGGTGCTAGTGGGGCATGAATATGAATATTCCTACTTTTATGCCTGATAATATTCGCAAATTGGGTTATGAGATTGTGGCCAATCACATTTTTTATAAGCTGATAAGCCAAATATCGTTGTAATTTACTCTCTGAAGATAATTATCTGTCTGCCATGGCTTGTGAATCATTTTTGTCTTTACAAATCCTTTCTGCTGCTGAAGTCAGAATATGATGAGATAACATAACAATGTTTGTCCCTGTGGCTGATCTGTTGCATGATTCTTTGTTTTTTTTTCTTTTTCCCAAAGCCATATCCATGTTGCTGCAATTTCACTTGCAAGCCTAATATGAAAGAATTCTTTTAAATACCCAGGTTAAACAGAAAGGTTTATGCTCATTATTTGCTTTATCATTATTGACATCTGAGTTAAAAATTATAAAATCATGGTAGTCATTCTTTTCAGACTCAGACTCAAGCTATAACTCTCATGCTCCTTTTGATCCTTGGATGAATTATTTTTATTAATTTTATATTTTCCTGACTCTAGAGTGTCTCTTATGCTGTTGTTAATCTTAGCATAGAGGTGAGTTAGAATATCTTGTATATATTTTTGTGGATTTTATGCTTTTAGTTCTTATTTCTATTTGATTGTAATTGGGCTTTACTAGGGAGTTTAGACTTGCTGTGGTGCATATATAAACCTTATTGTACATTCAACTATTTAAGGGACGCTGATAAATGCGTATGTGCCACACCAACTTAGTGTGGTGCTGCCTCCTTTTCTTGAAAAACCTATTGGGGCATACATTTTTTCCCCAAAACCCATCCAAAAGTATATATGTTTCACTTTCGGATGAGCTTTTCTGAAAAGGGGGTGGCGCCACACTGAATTGGTGTGACACATCTATTAGCGCCCTTATTCAAGTAATACAATTGTATTATTCAGTCCTTTCAAGTTGGTATTGTGTTTTGACTGCAATATTCCTTGAATCATGATTGAAATCTAACACACTTTACACACACAAGTGGGCATGCACTTGTTCTGTTGCTCCTAAGCCTTCATCCACTCTATCCCTGTTTCTATCAACTTGTGCCATCACCAAGTTATAGCTCTCACATTCCTGTTAATCATAGGTGAATTATTTTTATTCTTTTTTTAAAAATTTTGTTAGCACTACAGAGTCTTTAATATCTGTTGTTAGCAAAGAATCCCACAGTAATATTTTGAATAATCTAGCCAGGTATTTTCGGTTAATTCCTCTTATCAGTCTGTTCTTCATAGTTAAGTTCTTGGTAACTTGGAATGTAGAATTTATCTCTTATTTTTACTCCTTCATTTGACATGAGATTATTGCATTAACATATATCAATTCAGAAAGCATCATTACCCTTGCATTGCATTAAAATACACACATGAGATGTATCAAGTGAAAACACTTGTTTATTTTGAGAGATCTTGTCTAAATGATCAAGTCAAGATCGAATTAAAAACTGCACTCACGTGCTTATTGAAAAAAATTGCGTGCATTATCGCTTGAATTTTTTTATCATTCAAATAAGATTTAATGGTAAAAAAATTTCTATCCTTACCTGATACATTCCATAGAACGTTTCATTCTTAAAGTAAATATAATATAAATGAGGAGAGATTTGTTTACGTTGTACACAAACTTTTACAATGTCAATAAATTTTTTAGTATTCCTATTGATATACAAAATGATAGATGAAAAATAGTCTCTTAAAAATAACAATGGTAGGATTAACTTCTTTTGTTAATCTTTTCAATGAAATATGATACAAATAATCAACATATTGAATACTTATGATTCATCTTCGGCTGTTGTATAGATAAAATTCATAATGTATATGAAGTTGTTGACAATATAAAAGTTCATGTCAACTTATATATATTAGTGTCAACAGATCCCTCCTCAGTATAAATGGAGTACTTCTTAATTGATAACTTTGGTTTAGTTACATTTAATTTTTAATTTTTATTAGAGAAACCCCTGTTTGAGTGAGTAAAATTCTGAAATTTCCTTGAAACATGAGTTTTTCCCCATGCTTGACTACTGCCAAAAGGAGACACACAAACGGTAACGTTAGTGCAATACGTAATTACTATGCCTCTATTTTATAAGATGATGAAATGAAAAAAAAGCTGTTGTACTTTACAAGTGCCACTGAAATGGAATTGACAAGAGCACAAGTTGACCAAAAGTAAATGGTATTTTACATGCAAGTTTAAAAAAATTGGTATCATCAATAAAGTTCCACATATTTAGTACATAGTTAAGTTTTATAAGTATATATACTTTTAATTGTGAGCATAGAAAATACTATATTAAAAAAGTAGATTTTAGGATATACTACTTTTAAAGTAGTGTACCATACACCAATAAAAAAATATGAATTATACGTGATTTTAAATTAAATGTATTATTTCGTATACCTTTTATTATTCATATTTGTTATTTATTAAATTTTTTTAACCTGTTATAGGTGGATTTTAACATTTACCAATTTTAAAGTAGTGTATCATACACAAGTCATGAAATTATGTTTAATTGATTATAGTCCGTTTAAAAGAAAAAATATCAAAGAGATATGCATACACACAAAATACATAATTTATTATTATATTAAATATTTTTTGTTGAGTTTTATAGATATTTTTTTATGTGGTGTACCATACATCACTTGGAACGTGGTGTACGGTAAAAAAAACCTATTAAAAAAAGGCATAATTCACCTCAATCATTTATTTGTACAACTAAAAAAATTAATTTTTAATTATCTACTAAAAATACCTTTAGTGCTCACATAAAAAAGTTAAAATTTAAGGTAGATCACCTTTTGGCAATTTTACCAAAAAAAATTGCTAATTTTAAAATTATTTACCAAAATAGAATCAATTACGATTTATTTAGGTTTTTTTTTAAAAAGTATTACTAGCAATTTTAACAATTTACCAGTGATTTAGAAATTTTTACTAGCGGTTTAAACAAATAGTATTTGAACCCAATTAAACAAATAATTTTTTAAGAATCCCAATTTAATAAAGAATTTTAAAATTAACATTATTTTGTAAGTTTGCCTCACTTTTTACTTGTGTAGAGTACACAAGGCCCAATTAATTATTAATTTATTAATAAAATAATATAAATATCAATATAAATATTAAGCATTAAGCTCGATTGTATCCCAAAAAAACCATTAAGTTCTATAATTTTTCCCCCTAAACTTCAATTCTAGTGTTATATCATAAAAGTCACTAATACACACAGTAGATAAATAGCTTATACCTTAAGCACAAGAAATAGTGAGAGATTATTTTTACTTTGCTGATCTTTACGTTTTGGTGTGGTTTTATAGTTATGGTTGATATAGTGTTGTTTACCGATCAGAATTTAAATTTTATTTAGGTAATATGTTCCATTTTTAACATTCATGTTTATCATTAAGTTATGAGTTTAATCTCAAACTCTCTCATCATTAAACAACACCAATTATAACTATGAAAACTTATTTAAATTATATATTATATATTATATATAAAAAGAAAATGATGGTACTTTATTTTGGAATAAAGATAAGAGCGTGTGATATGGAAGTATGGCTGATGGCCCATGGGATAGGGACGGGGAAGAGCACAAAAAGCTACAAAATGGTACTAAGTTTACAGTTAATTTATTTTGTTGAACCTGAAAGTGAAAGTGAATATATAATTTGTACTACAATACAATGTGAATGAGAATTATTGTGAGGAAGTGAACATTTTCATTTTCATTTTCAAGTTGGGGTTGGGGTCCCCATTTGCCTTAAAATGTCTTCTCAATATGTCCTTAGCGTTTCCGACAAATTTACATAACATTGGTGTCGCCTGGCTTCCCAACAAAGTTTATATAGATTATGCGAATTGTCGTGGACCGATATTTTTTTCATATTTGAGTCATAAAGGTTATGTCGAATACGACATTAGAGAATCATTTTGGTATAGTATCGGGATGAACAAGGACATCACAGGTTTTATTGAAATTGGGCTGGATTCAAAGATAAGGTCCACGAGACTCAAAATACGGCTGGTAAATTCTAAAGACTCTGATACATTACATTATGCAAGGTACACAATTAATATAACATTATTACTCTACCCAAAATAGTCACTGCTTTGGTCGTTAGAGTCTTTGTCAGTCCCTCACCCGCCGTCGAGGGAGTGCTGCCGGAACACTCAGAAACTGGATCTTTTCTCTTGGGTCATGTCAACATCGCCTCTAGCCTATGTTGTTTCTATAATTTTAGAACGCAACAGTCATGTTTGAGTATTTTTTAGTGTAATATATGTTGGATTGTTTGATTTTACATTTATAAAAGCTTTTTATTCTTCTTTTAACAAAAGAAAAAGTTTTTGGTCTTTCGACTAAAAATTGAACCTTGTTTGAAAAAGCTTAGGGGCTGTTTGGTTTGCATTTTCATTTCCTGTTTCCTGTTTTCTGAAATTTTACACAGGAAAAACTGAAAAGGTCAGCATTTTCAATTTTTCCTTTGTAAAATTTCAGAAAACAGGAAACAAGCTGAAAACAGAAAATGAAAATGCAAATCAAACGGCCCCTAAAATCGCTTCTTACAATTAAAAATTATCTTAAAAATTATTTTTCAAAACACGTCTTATTTCGGTCAAAATCACTTATAATTAAAATTAGAAAAATTTATTTTTATTTAATAATTTTAATTTTTTTTATTAATACATTTAAATTATTGATAAAATTTTGATTTGATTCGATTTATGTATTTTTTTTCATTTTCATTTAACTGAAATCTATACTAAACATACATAGGTCAATTTACTTGTACTACAAATAAAATTAATTTGTATAAGATTACACTCCAAATAAAAGTAATTATATTGAAAAAAAAATATATCTTTCATTAATATTGTTTTTTAATATATGCATAAATAATCTCAATTATTTATATAATATTTTACTTTGAAATGAATTACTTCTAAGATATAAAAAATACACTTGTGTAATAATGTTTTACCAAACATCTAAAATAAAGCATGCCTCTTCACGTTTATACACGACCAATAATGTTTTGTTTAGAGTGTTTCTCTTACAAACTTTAAAAACCAAGGAATTTAAAAAATTACAAATTTAAAATTACTTATAAAAACCAAAATAAGAAATGAAAAAATATTTTTGAAGAGAAAAAAATTGGATTGGATCCACACCCAAGCTTTTATCTCTTCTCGATTGAGAGAAAATATCTTTTTTTTCTTGTCTTAGCCATTTTTTTTTCTTTTTCAAAAATGGGAGAAGTGGGATTCGATCCCAATATTTCTGCAAGAGGTCTTTATAGCACCCACTAAACTAATCAAGAGGGACATGAGAAAAAAAATGGCAAAATGACATTTTTGGTCCCTTAACTCTTTGTGCCGATTCAGTTTGGTCCTTTAACTTTTTTTTATTCAATTTGGTCTCACAACTTATATCGTTGGCTCAATTTGGTCTCTGTCATTAGTTCTGTTAGTAAACTTAACAAATTTGATTAACATCGTTACACTTCCATTGTCTTTTAAATCTAACAGCTCAAATTGGAGGATATCAACGGTTGATAATGAATATGGAGTTTTTTTTTTTAAAAAAAAGAAAGAAAAAAGAGAGGAAGAGGAACGTTCTTCTTGTTCTTCATTTTCTTGCTTCTTCCCACTCATTGAAACTACTTCTTCTTCATTGTTCTGGTCTTCCTCTCCTTCTTCAATCTTCTTCATATTTTTTTCGTTATTCTTCTTCAATCTTCTCCTTCCTCTTCTTCAATTTTCTCCTTTCTCTTCTTCTTCTCCTTTTCCTTCTTCTTCTTCAACGTTTCATCTTCTTTGATTTCGATTTGGACAAGGATGCCCTCTACAATTTGGGGATTAGATTCTGAAATTGAAACTAAATAATCAATTTGGAATTATTCGATTCTGATTTGGGATTAGAGTTTTGAAAGTTAAATGTTATTTGATTTTGATTTTTGGTTTTTTATTCTAATTGATTTCTTTGAATCTGATATTATTGGTTTTGAAAGAAAAAGAATGAAGAAAATGAAGCAGAAAGAAGAAAGAAAATGAAAGAAGAAATAAGAAGAAGTAGAATGAACAAAGAAGAATTAGAAAAAAAAACGATTTAACTGGAAGAAGATGAAGAAATTTAACTGGAAATAAGATGAAGAAAATGAAAAGGAGGAGATAGTGATGGTGAATCTGAAGATGCAATGAAGATAAGATAGGAAAAAGAAGATGAAGATGGTGGAGGAGTTGAAGAACATGAAGAACAACAAGAAGAAGATGAACATGGTGATGAAGTTTTTTTTTTTTTTAGTAAAAAACTTATCTCCAAATTTAATCTTGACCGCTGATTTGAAATATTCTGAGCCGTTAGATTAAAAAGATAACGGAATATAACGCCGTCCCTTCCGTTCCGTTAAATTTGCTGCCGGAAGTAACGGAAGGGACCAAAACGAATCCAAAATAAAAGTTAAAGGACCAAAACGAACCAAAAAAAATTAAGGGACCAAAGTGAATTAGCGCAAAGAGTTAAAGGACTAAAAATTTCATTTTGCCAAAAAAAATATATCCTTTTTATCTCAATTTTTTCATAAGCTTTCATTGAGTCTCTATCCAATCTTTCTACCCTTCCAAACAAAGAGTTAATAATAGGCTATAATAATTGCTGTTAGTCAAGCATTGAAAGATGTACCCAAAAAAAAAAGCAGTGAAAGAGCAAACATTTGATGACAAATACTCAAATGAGTTGACGAGCTAGGTCAGAACTATTTACATCACATTTTTCATTTTTGCCATATATAAGTCTCTCACCTAGATTCTAGTTCTTGGACGCACTCAGGTTCTCATTCCGAATTGGGTTTTGCTAAAGTATAATGTGGTGTGTTTAAATTAAACAAAATCTAGTCTCGGGATGTACCCGAATTCTAACTCCCAGAAAAAACTATGTGGTGTGTTTTAGAATCATGTGTGACGTAAATAATAACTACTCACATGCTATTACATATGAAATTTTGCAGATTACCAAACTTAATGTGAAATTTGTCCTTGTACCTCAAATTTCCTTTTATGTTCTTTCTTTTTGAAAGTCAAATTTAGCTTTCCAATCTCGATTAAATGTCACTTTAATCTTTCTTTATGTAAAATTCCTCTCTTTGTATAACATGCTTTTCATTTACTTTCAACGTAAGTGTATGTTTGGATTAAATTCTCAAAATCGATTCCGAGCAGAATTGACTCTGAAAAAAATCAAAAGCAACAAATAGTTACTTCTCATCAAACTATGATTTTCTACTCATAATCAATTTTGCTTAAGGTTGCCAAACATAAATTTTTTATCAGAATCAATTTTAAGATAATCCAAACCATAATTTAATGTTGACAACAACTAATCCAAATATGCACTAACTCCAAGTCCCCAACTCAACCCTCAATCTCTGTTTCATGTTTTCTCCCTTGGAAAGGGAAAATTGGTTTTCAATGGCTCATTATTAACCGAATCTGACCATAATTTTCCTTTAATGTTCTTTCTTAAAAAGTCAAATTTAACCTTTCAATGCTCTAACCTAAATTTGAATATCAACAACAAATACAAGTTAAATACAGTCTTACTTATGATACACATAAAATAAAAATTATATACCAATACACAAATATTTTTATAGTCATAATAATAATAATAATAATAAAAAAAATAAATAAATAAATAAATATTAATGTCAAATCAAACACTCTCAACAATTAATTTTTTCTTTTTAAAACTCACTTTGTGCATCATAAATATCACTCCCACTCATATACTACCACGCCTATTGCAAAGAAAAAACTCTACAGCCACAAATTGCATGTACTGCATATAAGAGTCTTAAGAAACTTAATGAAAAAAAAAATTAAAGAGTACTCCCTCTAGTTTTAAATATAAGCCATTATCAAACTTTTTTGAAGAAATTAAGAAATAACCACTTATTTTAAAACTTAAAAAATATAAAAAAATCTGCTAAAAACTTCAAAACTTTAAGAATCTATTTAAAAAGTTAATAAAACAACAAAAACCTACAAAGTAACTTAACATGCTATTCTAGCTGAATGAAGCGCAAAAGAAAATGATTAAAATGGCAAAAGGAAATCCTTTCAATTAAATTATACTCAATCTTATGCATTAGGAAAGTTACATCACAATATTTTTAGATCCACGACGTCATCTGAAGTTTTACCCGTCTTTAAATAAATAATCATCACGAAAGGTAAAATGAAGAACAACACGTATTTTCATTGTAATATTGAGAAGAAAAACACTGGGGAATTCTAAACAAATTGATTCAAACTGGCAACAATCTAAATGTCAAAAAGGGTTAAATAACAATAATCTTTAAGAAACACTGCTTCATGAAGACAATGATAAACTCTTCAAGGCAGATGTAAGTTGGGGAAGCTTATCAGGAGCTCTTTGCTTGTAATCTTTCTCCAATACTTTGGCCGCAAGAGATTGAACCTGTGATCCTTCTTTGTCTTCCTTGTTCTTCCCTTTTGTAAGCTGTGCAATAGCAGAGGTGCACTGGAGAACAGGAGCAAAACTCAAATTTCAGGCATATAAATAAATGAATGAATAGCTTTAAAAGGAAGAATTCTTAAATCCCAAGTTGATAATAATAAGAAAAGCAGCATTGTATGGAGGAAATTTTGAAATCTACCAAAGCAGAATTAAATGATGACTTTCATAGGTTCAATCAACTTCCAGATTACATCAACTATACAGTTTATAGACACATTAACTTATACAGATTCATGCAAAATAAACACTCAGATGGAGAGGAAGTGCTCACCAAGCATACACCGAAGAGTGCTCTAGTATTTTTGCCTCCAGTCAAGTCAATAGTGGATGCATAGTATTTCTTTGCGTTCTGGAGGTTTTCTAATCCACCAAGCGTATAAAGTACCTGGAAATACCATCAGTCAAGATAATGTTCTAGGGCAATAAAGGTAAGATCCTCGCTAATTACTCCCATACATCTGTATCATGCAATGTTCTGTGCCTTGCTATTATTGAAGCAAAGAAACAGGAAGAAGAGAAGAATTTGATTTGGCTAAAATGAATTCATGCATTACAGTTCATAAAGAAGCTACTTACATCAGCGTAGGCTAAGTGATACAATGGAACAGTAGGTTGAGATAATATCAGCTCCTCATAGCAAAATGCTGCTTGTTTATACCTAACAGGAAGACAGATAGCAAAAAAACAAAGGCACTAAATAATTAGCAACATACATAAATCGTTATGAAGTTATAATAACTTTTTCAGCAGGGTGGAGAAACAGTAGAATAGAAGCTTACATTTGCAGGGAGACGTATATTTCAGCCAGTTCTCTCCATGCATCATGATCTGCCATGAATCTGTTAAAATGAGAAAGAATTCAGATGCAGCTACTTTCCAACGTAAATTAGAAACAAAATTTTCCTTTTATCTTTCAATTTGGGAAGGAAAAAAAAAGCAATACACAGCTGCCTCACATTTCCAGATACTTATTAAGCCATTCAATAGCCCCAGAAATGTTGCCTTGTGCCTTTGCCATAGCCACCCTCCTCTTGTGGATGATCTGCACAACATCAAAACAACCAAGAAGAAAAAATAAGCTTTCGGACTTCTTTATTGATTTATTCAAGCAACCTAGCCTTTCTAAGGGAGTAAGGAAACAAAAAATAGAAGTCACTGTTGTACAATATTTTTGTTTCATCACATGGAGTAAGTGAGTTTACTTGATCAAGAGGATTGTCCTCCAAAAGGCTTGTGTAAGCCTTTTCTGCCAATTCCCATGACCCCTTTGCTTCAAGCAACATTGCTTCCAGCCTTCCTGTAATAATTAGTAACCACAAATTATTTATTTATCTATGCAGGGAACAAAAACATGCATATATAATGGAATGCAAATCATGTATTTATATTGAATGGAATCTCTCTAGAAATAATGGAATGCAAATCACCCAAGTTTGTTCCTAGAGAACCGAAACTGGGGAATCAAGAATCAGGGAAGCGTGCAATTACTTCTGTTTTGGGACAAATAAACAATAAACATTACACTTGGCATGTTTGGAAAATCATCCTATAGGTCAGATAGTATTAAATTTAATGGAACAAGACAAAAGAATGCAGCCAAAAAAATCATTACAATTTCAAAATATACCATTTCTTAGCCTACTGGTGACCATATATAGAAGAACGGATACATGACTGGACAGTTAAGAAAGCACATGTCACCAAATAAGACAAGTGTAGCCTGAGTAATATTACTGGCATAGCTGTTACATTTATATCTAAGCAGAACTGTACAAGTGAGCTCTATCTGGATTCATGTGATGCCCCTTATTTTAAATTTCTTTTTACAATGACTTAAATGGAGATTACTTGAAGATTCAATCCCAGAGTATGAGTTGTGTAGATGGGACTATTTACTTAACTAACTCGAATCCAGACACGGAAAGATATGGAAAATTATAAAGTATCAACTTACCAACTCTTTTACTCTCGGGGAATCTCTTCCGAAGAACCGATGCACAGTCCTGATAAAGGCATAAATTACAATCAACTTCAAGAGATAAAATCTCAAACCATAAGGTTGCTCATAACATATGAAGGATACAATTGTAGCAAATGCTCAATTCTAGCAACATGTCTAACACAACACACAACATAAAGTTCAGCAGCATATTACTTTCTAGGTTCATAAATTACAAAAGCAAACAAGATCAAACGTCTTGCCGCAACATATCAATTAGAATATCTTATGAAAGAATAATGATATAGTATCTATATCAAAAACCCATTATTTAATTTTCTCCATTCACCATCAACAGAGAATAAAAGGTGCCAAAGTTTGGCTCAAACAATCAAAGACTATGCATGATATGCTTATAAGTAATAATGTAATACAAGTATTAAGCGCTTTAAAACAAAATGCACCAAGCAAGTTTATAATCCCTCATAGAGTTCATGAGCAATTATCTAACACCCTAACATCTCCATAACATAAGTTACTAGAGCTGAGTAGGGGGTAGAATCAGACAAGTGTCTCTCAACAATCGAATATCACACTGACAGATGTATATCAACAAAAGGTGAATAAGATTTTTAAAATCATATGCATACATGTATACATTACAATATATGAAAGAAACTAATCGAAAAATACAAAATCAATTTAGAAAAAAGACCTTCGCAACTTCAAGACGTTGGCAATCCATAGCTGCAACTGCAACCTGCTCATACAAAGTCCATTCTGCATCGAGAAACAAGGAACCATTATCCAAAAGCGAAATTCAATAAGTGTACTACAATTGCAACTAAGATACCGTGAAAATAGCAATGTTTAACTTTATAGCACGATTCGAAGGTCCAATTACTAGCATACAAAACTCAAAACAACTACAGTGAAACACGAAGGCAACTACCTGGTCATGAAATTTCTCACACACTGAATCACAGAATTAGAGCATAGTAATTTAAGAAAATAAAAATTAGGTCAGTGGATTGAAGGTGCGAACCGTCAGGGCCGAGAGAGGATCGAAGTTTGGGGTCGTTCAAGATGGATAAGCCATGTTTAAGAACTTTTTCAGAACGGCGAACCTTGAGCTTCCGAACAAGGGAGAGATAATCCCAAGCTCCTCCGCCACCGTTATCGACCTGGTTTTCCAACCGATTCAATTGAGCTTCCTCTGTTTTCGTGACCATCTTAGCACAATTAACAGATCCAACAAATCGATTCTCGCCCTCTCCGTTGCCGCCGGCAGACGGCGTTTCGATCTGTTGTTGGAACTATCACTGTGTTCTCCGTTGCGCAGACAAACAGAACGGCCACTACGATCGCACTTCCACTGCAGCTCTGGCTCACAAAATATATAAAATAAAAATCAAATAAATAATTATATCACCGGATCCAGAAAAAAAAAAAAAAAGTTAAGTACTTACGTATTAAAAAATTAAATAAATTTTATATGAAGGACTTTTTAAGGTTTATAAATGACTAAATCATTAATAAAATAGTTTTTTACATATAAAAAAGTTTATTTTATTAATAATATTAATATCTCACATCTTTATTCTAATATCTGAAATCTATCAATCCTCTATTAATACTCGAAAATTATCAACAAAGTTTAATTAGATAAAAGTTTTTTTCCGATGAACATTTTTCCGGTTTTTTGTTTCTCCTTTTTTCAAAATATAATCAAAACACAATAAAAAATATATGGAGAAATCAGTCCTTAGGATTAATTTTTTGTCATGAATAAATTTTATACCTTATTTTTTATATTAATTTCATATCTTAAATTGTCACATTCACATGTAATAGGTATAAATATAAAGGATTAAACTTATTTGAAATAATAAATTACGTAAAATGAAAAAAAAATCTTTGCTCCTAACTTTAATGGAATTAAAACTTTTTTCAATTAAACATTTAATATGTATTCTTGAAAAAAAATTAAATTTTTTACTTTACAAACTTTGGATAATATAAAAAACATAATATGTTGCTAAATTAGGTTTTACTGTTATGTTATATTTACACGATTGAGATAATTTTTGCCCCAAACACATAATAAGATGCAAATTTCAATACAGTTTTCATTAAAGTGAGACATTTTTGCTTCATGTGAAATTACTTGGAGATATTAGCTTGTGCTGATGAGTGTTTAAAACAAACAAGCTATGAAATGTATTATTATATTTTTCAAAAAGCTATAAATTGTTTCAATAAATTGTATGGATTCATGGACTTAAAAAGTATTAATATACATTTTTAATAGTATTTTTTAACCATATAAAATTTTATTTTAAGAAAATTTAAATAAAATTAGTGTGTAAGAATCAAACTATTGGTCTTTTATTTTAAAAAATAAAAATATTGGTCTTTTAACATTTTTTTCATCAATTTTTGCTCTTATATTTAATGAAAATATTAGTTTATGTTGTGTACCTAGATGCAAGGGTTGTGCTCCACCACGGGCAACAGACGGCTCTTCCATGCTCCACAACGGGAGTGTAGGTATCTGTAAGGGCTTTGACGACCAAGTCAGTAAGGGCTAGGGTTTGTATATGAGATCACCATGAATATTGCGTACCTTAGCTTGACACAGAAAGAATATTTATGTTGTCCCGTCTAGGATTGCGTGTCTCCTAATGGGCCTTTTACGAGGTTGGCTTACCAAGCCCATCTTAAAAGGACGGGGCCCAATATCTTATCCTGGTGAGTGGTATTGCCCCCGGCATAAGTGGGCGCCGATGCTAGGGTATTGGTCCACAACAATTCATTCTTTGTTCGTTAACTTTTTAAAGATGAATTTTATAACCACCACAATCTCGACTTTTCAAACAAAAAAACTTTATAATTACGAATATCGTATATCCAACACTCTTAAGTCTAGTAACCATTACCATTATCTCATTCTAAGTAATTAATTAAATCTGCTACTATAATCATAACATGAATGCTTTTCTCCACCCTATATTGCAAATGAACATTAAATCTAAACTTTGGCTAACAAAATTTTAGTCTGCAACTATTCAAGCACATATTACACTTTAACAGTGAAACAGGGGAAAAACAATGATAATGATGAATTTAAAAGTTTTCTAGATTTAGATGATGGTGTCGGTTTAGGTTCTCGGTTTAGAGTATGAAAATGGTGGCTAATAGAGGTTTGTCAATTTGAGAGGGTGGTAGTTATATAGATTTGTTAAGGGAGTTAGTGACAAGTGAAGAACCTCTGGATTAGACCATGAAGTTAAAGGACAATAATGTTCATTTTTCTTTTTTAATATGAGGACATAAAAAACTAAAAAAAAAAGATGTTTATTACATTTTCTGGTTTAAACTTATGATTATTGGATTACTTTGAAGTGATGCAATTAATAAACAATACTAGAGTTTGACTTTAAATAAATTGAATAGAAATGGAATGACACCATTTTCCCAAACCACATCCCTAACAATTAGCTACGACTCCCAAACCTACGAATAACCCTTAACTCGCAAAATCAAACTCTCACAATCTCAAACCACATAACTTCTAAACCAACTAAACTCATCTTTCACAAGTTATTCTTGTCTTAACATGAATCACATTGCAATGGTGCGATGAAACTTTAGGTAGCTTGAATGTGTAGTTGAGAAAAAAGAAACAATGATGGTTGTGCTGATTTTTTATGGCCCTTGCATGATTCTGGAGTGGCTTGTGGACTCTAGAAATATGTTGCAAGGGATAAGGTTTATACAAGGAATTTTTGCATAAGTGAAATAAGAAAACTCAAAAGACTTTGTTTTCCTTTGATTCCACTTTTAATTTTAGGATTAAGATGACTTTACTTTTATTTTTTTACCCCTTTGTAAAAAAATGAATATAAGTTTATTCATGAATGAGAGTCATACTTGTATCCACAACACAAGGGGGTGTAAGGGGAAAGGGAAGAGAAGATGTGGGTGAGGAAAAATGAGTGAGAGGTGACACTGATGGGTAAGGCATGTGGTGGAGAGATACTTTGCCAACCACCATTTAATGGCACACTACATAATTTTTATTTTTCATTTTTCTCTTTCGCCCGGAACTTAAATTCCGTTTTTTTTTACTGAAACAAGCCCTTGCACAACGTTAATCCACACGGAACATAAGTTCCATTTTTTGGGTAAAAAAACGGAGGATAAGTTTTGTTTGTTTTTTAAATTTTTTTGAATCTCTACTCGCTCAGAACTTACGTTCCGTATAGCACAAAACGTAAATTCTGTTTTCTCACTTTTCATTGTTTTACATAGGATAGGGTCCTAGCTATTTTGGAATATTAATTGAACAAATATGCTACCTAATTTGCATTTTTTTGGTTGAGTTTGGGGCATGTTGTTACGGTGAAGATGAGTTTGGGGCAAGATGACATACGGAACGTAAGTTCTGTTACAGTAA
Organism: Cyamopsis tetragonoloba; assembly: GCA_037177725.1. NCBI lineage: Eukaryota > Viridiplantae > Streptophyta > Magnoliopsida > Fabales > Fabaceae > Cyamopsis > Cyamopsis tetragonoloba. Next base: position 50,850,988 of record CM074125.1, read on the forward strand.
ATTTGAGTCTTGTCCAATGTAAAACGACGAAAAGTGAAAAAACAGAACTTTTGTCTCGTGTCGTACAAAACATAAGTTCCGGGCGAGCAAAGATTCAAAATTAAAAAAAAAAAACAAACTTATCCTTCATTTTTATACCAAAAATAGAACTTATATTCCGGACAAAACAAAAAAATGAGCTTATGTTTCGTGTGAATTCACGTTGTGCAAGGGTATATTTTAGTAAAAGAAAACAGAACTTAAATTCTAGGCGAAAAAAAAAATTGTGTGGTATGCCATTAAATATTGGTGGTGGACGAAATACCACCCTTGTGGTGGTGCGGAGAAGGAAAAAATAAATAATAGTATTATTAATTAATAATCATCATAATTATTTTATTATTTCAAGGTTATGACCTATTTTCATTAGGTTTTATTGGTAATTAACAATAGGAAGTAAATTATTTAAAATTAATTTTTTGAAATTAATTTTCATTAGGTTTTATTGGTTTCATCACTTTTGGAGAGAAGTAGTGGATCAAAATAAGAAGGAAAGTTGAAGATTGGGATTAGGATTCTAAATTTAGGGATTAAGGTTTTAGAATTGAAACTAATCAATTAATTTAGAATTTTTAGTTCTAATTTAGGATTAGGGTTTTAATTTGGGTATTATTCCATCTTTAAAAAGTAAACAACATGCTTGGTTTGTTCCATGAGATTTGTGCAGCTCACCACTACCGATGGAGTCTCCTCCCTTATGAAGATGAACCGCAAAGGGACCACCCTTATGATCCATGTTGTCTTAAGTCTCCTCCTTTATGACCTGATTTTTTTCTTGTCTCCTCTCGTTGAACCTGTTCACCACTGCATAACATTAAGTTGCCCCAAATCTGGAATTCAGTCTATAGGTTTGTTTCACTGTGAAAATCAGTGTTTGAATGATACTTATTACAAACTTAAAGAAAGAAATAAGAGAAGAACGAAGAAGAAGGAGAAAGAGAAGAAGAATGGAGAAAATGAAGAAGAGGCGGAAGAAGGAACAAGATGAAGATGTTTTTCGAATTTTTTAATTTTTTTTTAAAAATTCTTCAGATTAAATCCAAACCATTGATTTAAAGCAATGTGAACTATTGATTTGAAATATAACGACATTACTAACAGTTCTAACTAGATTGTTAATGGAATGGACGGAAAGACTAACGTGGTCCAAAAAAAACAAGTTAAGGGAAAATAAAGTTATGGGACCAAACTAAAACCTGATGTAAAGTTAAGGGACTAAAATAGATATTTGACCTAAATTTTAATTTTTAACTCTCTCGCACGCCGTAACCAATTATCTCGTTTTCCTCAACAACAGTAATGTAATTTGTCATTTTCTTCCTTTCTTTCAACCAAAATGGCGAAAGAGCTTCTGCAGCTTCCTCCCCTGCTTCTTCTTCTCCAACAACGACGTCGTTTTCTGCAGTTCCTCTGCTAATGTCAAAGCTCGCTTTCTTAGATTTGACTCTTCCCTCTATCCCACTGAACTAATTCTTGCCCTTACTCAGGTACATTTTGCCTTTTATTTTTCAAATTTTTTATTTCGTTTTCTTAGATTCTTTGAATTTAGTGTTTGTATTTTCTGCGTTTTACTTCAATTTCACTCCTTCCTTCTTCTGCACTTTGCTTTCTTATTATGTGATGGTTTGTTTCCTTGTTTGATTGGAATTATAATATAGGAGTAGTATATAGTATTAGCATAGCCATAGATGAAGGTTAGTGTTTTGTGGTCCTGAGCTTTTGATTTTGAGCTCCTGTTTCGCTCTGTCTTCTAGATTTATAGCTTCTTTGTTTCACAAATTGGTTTTGTTTCAGTTTATCTTTTTATAGATTGGCTCTGGTCCAAATACAGGCTACCCCTCATAGATGTGTAGTTTGGCCTGTCGCCAATTAGCTCTGACTTAGATGCTAGATGCATATTGAACCTCCTCGACGTGTGATTTGGTTTGTTTCCTATACCAGATACAGTTAACCACTCGCACGTGTGTAGTTTGGTCTGTCACCCACATTAGCTCCGAATTAGATGCATACTGTACCTTTCGGACACGTAGTTTGGCCTTTCCTATGCCAGATACACTTTGGCACTCTCACTTGTTTAGTGTGGCCATTTTTGATTCGCCTGTCTCTAGTTCAGATGCAGTCCGATCTCATTTTCCGGCATCAAGTTATATTTTTATTTTACTTCCTTTTTGTATGTTTCACTTGTTTTAACTTGAGGGGTGTTGTTAGACTTATCGAACAATATCTTGATTTTATCTTAGTGTGATCTAGAATATCTAATTAAAGATTATATATATTTCCTTATTATTTGTTTCCTTGTCTACTTTGTAGTTAGTACTATAATCTAGTATTACTTTATTATTATTAGTATAAATTAAGGTTATTGCTTTATGCTTTGTAACACAACACATTTCAACAAATCATCATATTATATATTTTAGAGTATTTGGCCTCTAATCTTCTTCCTCTCTTAATATCATATCCCCTTAATTTTGTCAACTACATTTAGATAATTCTCTTATTAATTTTGTAACTCACATTTTGGTTTAGTATTCGACATTTTTTCCTTTCTACTTTTTTTTTTTGAAAGGATCTAACACGCCTGATTTAGTCAATACCTTGTATCAGGGGAGGGAAATCTCCTATTGATGACATGGAGCAATATGAAATACTTGAGCAGATTGGAAAAGGAGCTTTTGGTTCTGCTCTTCTTGTGAAGCATAAGCACGAGAAGAAAAAGTAAGAACTGAACCTATATTGCCTTTTATTTTAGTGTCCTTAACTTTTAATCTAATTATCTATTATCTATTCATTTGTGCCTTTTGACTCTTTTTTCTTCTTCTAAAAATTAATTATAAAATTTATAATCTCACAATTAAAAATTTTAATTTTATAATTACTGAACAATTTACAATTTTTTATAAAGCTATAATAATATAATATAATAATAATAATAATCATAATAATATTAAGATAAAAACTTGTTGTTGCCAATCATAACTTTCACCATCCACGCTGAAGTCCGTCGATGCTAAAAAAGGTACACTGTAATTTCAATTTTGCAGGTTTTTACTTGTTGCGATGCTTCCCGCTCTGCTGCTCTAAAGTAAAACCCTAACTGCTTGTCTCTGTTCAGTGGAAAACGATAATGGTCATGAAAACCCTCGAAGAACACCACGTCGGCATCTCCTGCTACATTTCCAACCTCCCTGGCTTCTGCGGGATTTTAAAGCAAAGGCATCTTCATTTTCTGCGTTACAATTTCATTCTTCCCCACTGCAAATCCTGTATTTTAAGCCAAAACACCTCTGATGTTGATGATGATAATTTTCATCACTTTATGAGCTGACATGTTTAATTATACATGAAATGATGCTTAAACCGGATTGATCTTTTGAATGTAGAATTTTTGTATATATGCTGTGTTGTGTGCTAAAGGATTATTCAATGGCGTCTTGATAATGCTGAGTGAATTGAATTTGATGCAGGTATTCTGATTTTATAGTGAATGAAGTAGATAGGGATGGAAATGTTGTCCACTTGACTTCACTTGATGCCCCCGCGGATGAGCCAAAGGTCTATATGATTTCGGTTCATTGATAAGTTGACTCATGGTGTTTTTAGTATATGATTCTGACATTTTGTACTCATTTCAGAGTGTTCAGGATAATGAAACAAACACCTCTAGCACTGGTGTCATAAGTTATGCCTCTCAAATTGAATCTTTTAAATCTCTTGCTGGGGATGCTGATGCAGTCCGTTTAGAAGAATTTATTAATAAGATTAATGCCGGTGGAGAAGAGAGTGTTTCTCCTATTGTTCTTTCACCGGATTCTGATAAAGCTCATCGAACGGTTAGTATGAGTTTTATGGCGTTATAATTTTCTGTTAGATTGGGAGGCACATGAAGGTGCCTATACCAGCTATTATTTTTGGTATTGGATTGAAGTATGCTATCATGGCAAGCCAAATGAATTTATTGTGTAGTGTTTTGGATAATTCAAAGCATAAGAACTTCCATGCTTTTCAAATATCAGGCTATGCACAATTTCTTCAAAAGAAACTTCAGTTTCTTGGTCACTGATACAGTTGATGGACCCGATGCTTCATCAAAATGCATCCGTGTGAGATTGAATTCTGGCGAATCCAACAACAGAGGCAAAAACTCCAAGAAACGCAAAGAAAGAAGTGATAGGCCTTTTGACAGTAGAGGTTCAGAAAGTTGGCCAGAAAATGTTGGTAAATTTCTTAGGTAAAGTTGCTAAGGCATAAAATATAAATGACACACCACAAACTGTCGTTCATCTGATTATCCTTTTTAATATTATCTTTCTATTTAGGTGTTCTAGGGTCTTAAATTTTCACCATTGATACACATTGCACAAAATATGGACTCCATATGATCTTATTTACTACCTTTGGTCCTTACTATAAAGCACCATCCAAAAGAAATTGGTGGTCCTTACTCCTTAAGGCATTTTTACAATTTCTATGAAACAATTATTATTTTTTCCTTGTTTTCCCTTACTTATGATTGTGATTATTTCTACTCTTTGATTGCAATTGTCAAGTACGTTATTCAAAGGAGGATAAGATCCATAGAAATGCTAAAACAGGTTGCCTAGTTCCTAGTAAACTTGAGAATTCATTAATTCAATCCCAACTAGGTTCACCATCCAAAACATACCAATGAAGTTCCTAGGAAGCTTGAGCTAGCTAATTTTTGGATCATGAATCATGATGACTAGTTAGATACATAGATATATAGCTCTTAGCCAAGTTGTTAAGTGAAGCCATGTCCACCTACTTCACCAAGCTGAGTTGTTATGATATTCAGTGAATTGATGGATATAGTTCTCTCTTGTTGAACACATTTACCATATAGATTTTGGGTATTGGTAACGGGATTGAGACTTGAGAATAGTATATAATGGTTTGCAAGGTCGATCGGTGCATTTTTCATTTTTTTTGTTTTTTAAAATAATTTTTCAAACCAAATGGGCTTACCTATTGAAGTACTTAAAAGGCATGCCTAACCATTATAATATTTCTCTATATTGAGATCTGTTTATGTAGTTGCCAGAAAAATTGAGTTACCAAACATTGTCCCCTAGGATTGTGAGGCTTCGATCTTATTGCCATTTGGGAAGCTAGAAAATGATCACCTAATTTGCACTAACGAGACCATTTTGATATAGCTATAGTATTATGTAGGAGTAAACACTTGCAGAATGTTGAGAAATATGAAGGAATCGGACGTTCAATAGACTTTTGGATGTATGAAATTATATTTTATTAAAATATCATTGTAAATTGTAAATTGTAAAATGATATAAATGCTTGGTTACATTTTCTATTTGGCCATCGTATTTTCCTGCATTTTTATTTTGTTTTCAGTTGCTTGTTCTTATGAATGTTTCTACCAATATGATTTCTAGGTTTCATCTGTATAAAGAGAACAAAGATACCCAGGAAGCCTTGGGTGTGATTGGAACTATGCTTGGGATCCAGGTATGTGCTTTCATTGTTGGATTTATTCCATAGGCACTCTGATGGACTGAAAGTGAAATTCTGTTTGCTGATGATTCATTAGGTTCTTGTATGTGATAATTTCCTTTTTCATAGTCATTATGGGGCATCTGGGACATGTGCAATAATTGACTGTATTTCCACTTTTGAGTTTATGAATTATCCATTTAACTTGTTTATGCTTGTGTATGAATGTTTCTGTGTGTATGGATATTGGGAATCTTTCTGCCCTTGAAACTATTAATTAGTATGTGAAATGTAATGGTTTCAGTAAGATGCACACTTTAGTAGTCAGGTGTCCTTTTATACATTTAGCGAGTATAGAATCTAGAGGGATGGGAGGGAAGGGAATTGCTCTACATACATGTTTTTATACATATGCACCTTGAATGATACAATTTACAAGGCTAATTAAATGTTCGGTATTTACTAAACACAAATTTCCATTGCATAAATTCTAAAACCAATGAAGGCTAGATGCATTTCACATGTGATACATGAACACATGGTGTTCTAACAGCGAGCATTTGCATTTTTTCCCCATCTATGTCCCTGCTGCAGCCTTTAATTTATTTAGTTGTGATGATGGCTGTTGCATGAGGATGGTTCTGTTTGTAAATTGCATTATATTATTACATATTTTGAGCTTTTAAAAAAAACCAACCCTATATATGTTAGCTGATTGATGGTTATCTGACAGTCAAGATCATTTGGATTTGCGGGAACAAAGGACAAACGCGCCGTCACAACCCAAAGGGTAATGACTGAAGTTCCCTTTCTTTCTGTTTTTGCATTGACCGTTTATTCTTTTCTTCATATTCAGGAGTTAATGTTGTCATTCATTCGGAGATACTTCAATTGGTTTAGTCCTTGTTTGTTTCTAGGTTACAGTTTATAAAAAGCAAGCAAGCAGGCTAGCTTCCCTTAACGAGAGGTTATTTGGCATTAAAGTGGGTGATTTCTGGTAAGTGATTGAATATCGAGTGCTTGATATTCCTACTTACTAGTTTTTTGATAGATGATTGAACTATGTTAAGTTTATCATTGTTTAGTTATGTTAAGGAAGGGCTTTGTCTTTGCCAACTCTTTGGAAACCGATTTACAATCACATTGCGGTGAGTGTGTAATCTGTGCATGATTCATCCTTTCCTATGCTAAACTAGTAGCTGTTGTGCATATAATTATTTTAATTATTGATATAGCTTCAGCTTTATATTGTAGTCATAGCACTAACATGTTTTCTCAGAGGTGTTGTTGCAGATTCTGAAGATACCATAAAAACATCTGCAGATTCCTTAGGAAGGCATGGTTTCATTAACTACTTCGGTTTACAAGTACTTTTCTAAGTCACACTCTTGCACTCTCTTCCCCTCATTGTGTTTGTCTTTTTCTTTTCCTGTTTGTTTATTCTTTGATTTGTTCTGTTTTTCGGCTTTGTTATGATAACATACATTTGGATAGCTACGGTGCACTTGTTTGAGGTTGAATTCCCTAAATTGCATTACCTGTGTATGAAAAAGCTATTAACAGACTTCCTAGTGCAAGTGATTTTGAATTTGACAAATTTCTTTCCTAGAAAAATCTCTGCCATTCAGCATGCAACAGTGTTAATTTTGCTTATTGATAGTGATGCTGAATTGCTGATACTATACATATTCTCATATGGTGTAAATGACAACTTATTTCCTGTTTATTTGATGATAACTGATGAGGATCTTCCTCAACAACGGGAAAGGCATAATCTATGGTGGCTATAAGGAAAACAGAGAATTGAAAAGTATTTACTGTATTATTAACAACAACAACTCAGATAGTATATGTACAATATATATATAGTCCTATCACTTAGCATCACTAACCAACTATCTAACAGAATTGACGCTGACGTGTTACAAGCAAATTATCTATTAAATAAAGTTTACACTTTATTATCTCTATTCCCTAATATACCCCCTACAAGCTCAAGGGGGATGAGACTGAGCAGAGGGATCAGCAACATTGAGCTTGGATCTGGGAAGTAGAAAACGCTTGGGAGATAGAGCCTTGGTAAGCAGGTCAGCGTACTGATGTTGAGCAGGAATGTGAGAAACAATAAGAACCTTGCTAAGAACCTTCTCTCGAACAAAGAAGATGTCAAGCTCCATATGTTTGGACCGAGCATGAAGGACCGGATTATGCAAGGGCAACAGTACTTTGGTTGTCACAGAGAACAAGAGGGATGTTGAACTGAATTTTTAGCTCATGCAACAGTGACTGGAGCCAGAGCACTTCTGCAACAGCCTGAGCTAATGATCTATATTCTGCTTCAGTGCTGGAACGAGCCACTAGAAGCTGCTTTTTGGACCACCAAGACACCAAATTAGGACCAAGATAAATACAGGCAGCAGAGGTGGAACGTCTATCATTTGGGTCAGAGGCCCAATCTGCATCAGAAAAGGCAGTAAGATTGAATTTAGAAGGAGTGGTAGCTGGTTTGAACAAAAGTCCATGACCAATAGTCCCTTTTAGATACCGCAAAATCCGTTTAACCGCCTTCCAGTGTTCTTCCATTGGTGAGCACATAAATTGGCTAACTTTATTTACACTGTAGGCAATCTCTGGACGCGTTATGGTAGCATACTGCAGAGCACCAACGACAGATCTGTACAGTGTAGGGTCATCAAACAGAGTGCCATCCTTGAGTAGCTGCTGACCACCCACCATAGGGGTAGAGAGACCGTTAGACTCATCCATTTTAACCCGGGTAAGTAAGTCTGCAACATATTTACCTTGAGACAGCAACAGTTCACCACCAGGAAGATGTTTAACCTCTATGCCCAAGAAATAGTCTAACTTGCCCAAGAAATAGTCTAACTGACCCAAGTCTTTAAGAGAAAAGACAGTGTTAAGTTTGTCAATAAGTAGCTGCAAAAGTGAAGAAGAGGTACCGGTAAGGATGATGTCATCAACGTAGACAAGGGCATACACAGTTGCCTTAGGCGTGGAGAGGATGAAAAGACTTGGATCACATCTGCTTTTGCTGAAGCCAAGAGTAAAAAGAGCTGCGGTAAGCCTTTCAAACCAAGCACATGGTGCTTGCTTGAGCCCATAAAGGGACCGTTGTAGCTTACAAACAAGATGCTTCTTATCTGGCTCAATAAATCCAGGGGGCTGTGTCATATAAATTTCTTCTTCAAGCATACCATTGAGAAAAGCATTGTTGATGTCTAATTGGCGAAGAGGCCACCGAAAGGTAACAGCCAGAGACAATACAACACGTATAGTAACAGGCTTTATAACAGGGGAAAAGGTTTCTGTGAAGTCCAGACCAGGTTGCTGATGGAACCCCTTGGCAACCAAACGAGCTTTATACTTATTAATAGACCCATCAGCATTTTCCTTAACACGAAAAACCCATCGACAACCAATAGGTTTCCTGCCAGAGGGCAGAGCAACCAACTGCCATGTATTGTTGGCATGTAAAGCTTGAATCTCAGCTTGCATAGCAGCGAACCACTCAGGATGGGCCAAAGCAGCTTTGATTTTCTTGGGTTCTGAGTATGTCAGCAGAAGAGTGGAATTAACCCGAGGCTTGATTATACCATTCTTAGAACGAGTCACCATGGGATGAACATTAGAAGGTCCAACTGATGGTAAAGTATCTGATGTTTGAGAGGGAATGGTGGCAGGAAGAGATGAAGAGGCAGAGGGTTCACGATCTTGAGAAGCAGCAAGTGTAGTGGAAGGATGAACAGATGGTAAAGGAACAAAATCAGGTGAGATTGGGGTAGGTAAAGGTTCAACGTGATTTGTAGTGGAAGAGGCAGGCAGAGATGTAGGCTTAAGAAAGATTGGTGGTATAATGGCTGAAGAGGGAGAGATAGGTTTGGTAGAGCAAAACAGAGCATTATATGGAAAGCTATCCTCATTGAAAAGCACATCCTTGCTGACATAAATCCTTCCACTTTTGCTGAGACATTTATAGCCCTTATGATTGGAAGAGTAACCCAAAAACACACATTCCTCCGACCTCGGCTGAAGCTTATTCTGATTGTAAGGACGCAGGAGTGGAAAACATGAGCAGCCAAATACCTTGAGAAATATGATAGTCATGGTTCTTCTTGTGCAGCAGAGCATAGGGAGTCCTGAAGTCAATAGAGGAAGAAGGAAGACGGTTGATGAGATACGTTGCCGTGAGAAAGGCATGGTCCCAGAATTTTAGAGGAAGCTTTGAATGATCTAGCATGGCCAGGCCAAGCTCTACAATGTGTCTGTGGCGCCTTTCAACAGTACCATTCTGATGATGAGTATAGGGACAAGTGATTCTATGGAGAATGCCATGCTGCTGAAAATAAGAAGTTAGTACACGAAACTCACCATCACCATCAGTTTGAACAGATTTCAGAGGCACTTGAAACTGTTTTTCAGCCATTGTTTTAATGAGCAGAAAATTGTTCATGACATCAGATTTGCGCTTTAACAAATATATCCACACATACTTGGTACAAGCATCAACACAGGTTAAGAAATAGAAATAACCACAGCTAGATTCAAAGGAAGTAGGACCCCAAACATCAAGAAAAACAAGTTCCGAAGGTTGAGTATAAGTAGAGGTAGAAGTTTGAGGGAAGACGATGAGACTTAGCAACACAACAAGAGTTACAAAAATCAGTGCTTATTTTATTAGATTGAGGAATAGAAATATTACAAATCTTTAAGGCTTTGATTAGGGCATCATGATGTGGATGCCCTAAGCGCAAATGCCATTGCCTATAAGCACTAGGAACGACATTATTACAAGTTTCAGAAACAAAAAGACAAGGCTGAGAGAGACTGGAGAGTAGATTTTTCTTGAAATCATCCGGGGAAGAGTGAGAAGTAGCCAGGGAAGGAAAGAAGTGATAGAGGCCATCCTCACCAAGCTTCCCTTCAAGAAGAACTTATTTGGAAACCTGAGATTTCACAAGACAAACAGAGGGGTGAAATTCAAAGAAGACAGAATTATCTTTAGAAAATTTAGAAACACTAATGAGATTTTTTGTAAGTTGTGGAACAAGGAGAAGATTATTAAGAGTAAGCAGAGAGTTTGGTTTAGTTGGAGAGGGAAAAATATTTGACCCTATGGACTTGATGCTTGTACCTTGGCCATTGGCCATCAAAATATGCTCATCACCAGTAAACTGAGCGCTTTGAAGTAGGTTTTGTGGATCGGAGTGGCGTGATGAGAAGCTCCAGAATTTGGAATCCAAGCAGTGGCGGTGTTCATCGTGGGTGCTGAGTGACAATTGGAACTAGGTTGTTGTGGTGATGCTGAAGGAGTGAAAACAGAGCTGTTTGGAAACGCAGAAGGAAATAGGCCAAAACCAGGTGGAGGAGCTCCAAATGCAGAAACAGTGGGTCCAAATCCAGAAGAAGTAGGCCCAAAGGAAGTAAAGGGATTGGGCCACTGAGTTGGGCTTGAAAGACCAAACATGTTAGCTGATCCAAAAGCAGCAGCAGAAGAGGGACTGGGATATGGTTGTGGGCCAAAAAGAGGAGATGCTCCAAAAAACTGCTGAGGACTGATGCCAAAGGGACTGTATTGAGGAAACATTGGGCCATAGGGAAGCCCAAAACCACCAAAGGACATTGGGCCTGCTCTCTGATAGCACGTGGCTGCCTCATGACCACGTTTATGGCAAATCTGACATTGTACGGAAGATCCACGGCCTCTGCCACCGCGACAACCACCACGGCCATGGCCACTGTCTCGATCTTGATAATTGTTGTTCTGAAAAGCGTTCTGAGAGGGAAAGTTTTGAGAGTTACTCTGTGAGTTAGGACCATAGGAATTTTGACGGAAACCATTTTGCGAAGAAAAGGCAATATTCGCCGTCGGAGCACCATTGGCAGCGGCGGTCTATGCAAGATTTATAGTCAACGGTTCCTGACCAAGAGTTGCTTTGGCCTGATCAAGCCGCGCTTCTTGAGCAAGAAGCATGGTTTCAAGTTCCCCAGGGGATAGAACATCATCACGACTTATGAAGGCAGTAACAGTAGAGATCAAAGAATCGTATTCCGGTGGAAGACCTCTGATGATGGACTCAGCATGTTCTCGTATAGAAACAGGACTGCCAATGGAAGCTAGAACTTGAACGATTGTGTTGATTCGAAGAAGATACTCGGAGCAAGAGCGATTGCCTTTTTTGATTGTGCGAAGCTCAAGACGAAGCTGAGTAGCCTTCACCTTGGTGAGCGATTGGAAGTACTGAAAAATCAGATCCCAAATTTGGTAGGAGCGGCGACAAGAAACGACCCTAGCTTGAATCGAGTCAGACAGAGTTGTCAAAAGCCACGAAAAGAGAAGCGAATCCTGATGATCCCATGCGATAAACTCAGGATTCACATTCTGTTCTTCGCGATCAGCTTCGGAGAGAAATTTCAATGGAATTTTAGGGTAACAACGAAGCGCTCAAGTTCATGAGCTCGCAGAACCGCTTGAACTTGCTGTTGCCATGTCAGGAAATTCTTTTCATCCAACTTGCAGGTCACAGTTTGAGAAAAAGTATTAGCAGCATAAGACGAGGACTGAGAAACAAGCGCAGGAGTAGAAGCAGCCATGATCGGGCGCAGAAAAAGACGCAGAGGACCCGAAACAAAAACAATCGTCCAAGAAAATAAAGGAAAAGGACGGAAAAAGAAGGTAAATCAAAGAAAATTTGTCCCGGAGTCGCAACCTAGAGCGATGATACCATATAAGGAAAACAGAGAATTGAAAAGTATTTACTGTATTATTAACAACAACAACTCAGATAGTATATGTACAATATATATATAGTCCTATCACTTAGCATCACTAACCAACTATCTAACAGAATTGACGCTGACGTGTTACAAGCAAATTATCTATTAAATAAAGTTTACACTTTATTATCTCTATTCCCTAATAGTGGCATGGGGTCGGCCGTGCATACTACTGGGAACTGACATTTGCTATTGGGTGCTGCATGCGCCCATACATTAAAACATAATCAATTACTGTTATTTCCCACACTGTACTGTTATATCTGTAAGAGGCAGCAAAAATTATCTCTATGCATGCATTTACTTTTTTTCTGATTATTATTGAAAAGCAATCTCTAAGAGTTTCATTGCTAAAACACTTGCTTGCCCTGTGTTTTTGTAACATAAATTTTTGTTTTGTTTTACACCTTTGAATGACATACATATATTGTCTTCAAACTTATTCTTATCTTTGTTGAACTTACATCTAAATCTCAGCTTTGGAACAATTTTGTTAAGGAATAGTGTTGGTGCCTGCTTCATCCCCCCCCCCCCCCCCACATTTTTTGATCAGAATTTTTTTCTATTAAAATTATTTTAAGTCCAAACATGCATTAAAATATAAACTCTTGCCTTATGATTTGTCTCTTCCAGATCTTGGATATTGTTGATGCATTTCATGGATTAATAACATGGCATTTTAGACTTATGTTTTTGTCATTTTTGCTGTATAAGCATCTTATTTGTATTTTAATGTTCTCACTGTTCAGCGTTTTGGAAGTGGTTCAGTGCCAACTCACCTAATTGGAGCTGCTTTATTCCGAGGAGAATGGAAACTTGCTGTAGACATGATCCTTGATCCAAGAGATGGGGATATCCTATTAATTCTTTCTTATATATATTTATATATAAATTTAATTGATAATGTGTCTTTACTTTATTAATTGTGTCCTTATAATTAACAGTAGCAAATCAGTTGCTTTTGTTCTTCTTAACATTGCTATTATTTGAATACAAAGAAGTGAAATAGCAAAGGCACGCAAGTACTACAAGGATAGTAATGATATTGTAGGGACACTTAAGCAGATGATATTTAGTTGCCGAAAGGGCTGTGGTAAGCGTCAAATGAAAATGATTTCTGCATTAGTAATCTGTTGTGTTTCCTAAACTTGGTATCAGAGTGAAGCTATTTTTTTCTTTATCCACTGTATTTGTCGATGTTTGATGTTATAACCAGGTTTTTGTCACCAAATCTTCTGCAGCTGCAAAGTCTTAAAAAGTCTCCTGGAAACTACATGCAAGCTTTGAGAACTATTCCCCGGACTTTGAGAATGATGTGAGTTATAGCTATCTGAAGATAAAGATATGTTTTGTGCAGTAAATTTTTGGTTAAAGTGGTGTTGCACTGTTACTAACCGTACTTTTTCTTAACTGGAGTAGTTATATATGCAATATTAAAACTCATTTCTACCAATCTTCGGTTTCTAACGTCATCTCACTTTAAATTATGTCATGAATATTGTTTCTTTGGACACCGTATATTAGTAATATGCTTACATTTCAATAGTTCTTGCTTCAAGAGTCCAAAATTTACTATTGGTCAGTTCTTTCTCCCAGTTTCAATTTAAACATATACCTGAATTTGAATATAATTTTTTGTGGAGGTGGAGTTTTGATTATGCTTCTGAGTTCACTGTTCACAGCACATTCTTGAGATTGTTTATCTTAAGTTTTGGGTTTGGGTCTAACTCATTTTCAAAAGCTAGTTCATAGGAAGAGGATTGTCATCCTACATACTCTATAGTGGCCATATCTCTAGTCAATGTGGGACTTTTAACACACCCCCTCACGCCCAGGACGGGACATCTGGAGCGTGGACAAACACAGGTGGCCCAATAATATGGGACTTTCAACACACCCCTCATGGGTGGTCCACTAACGGATCTAGGATAGGCTCTAATATTATTTTAAGTTTTGTATTTGGGCTAACTCATTTCCAAAAGCTAGCTCATAGGAAGAGGATTGCCACACAACTTATATACTCTATAGTGGTCATATCTCTAGTCAATATGGGACTTTCAACGGTTTAGATTGACCTATTTTGCTTTTAGAAAGGCTTCTAAATTCTAATCAAAATGTTCAAGACTCAAGAGTGAATTTTGGTTTAAAAGCTTATTACAAGCTTAAAATAATCAAAACCACACATGCATAGTGGATTAGAGGTTATTGCCATATTACAGATTACAGGCATGTTGCCATGCCAGCATTAATTTCCTTTTTCCCAACAGAGATGTATAACAAGGCTGATGATGTTAAACTGGTTATTTAATCGTTGAAACTGTGGAGTTTACTGGCATTGTCAATTTTGTGCTGGATGTATATTTGATTTGCTCTCCTTCACACCCTTTGGGGGTGCTGGTCAGTTCTATGCTCTCACTTCAAGCTGATTGTTATTTTGATGGAAAAAGCACTCCATGGCTAATAGGCTGGAGTAAATTTGCATGTGAAACAAAGTGGACTGAGTGCATTTTTTTTCTTCATCATTTTGGTATTCTTTGCTGTCACCAAATAAAATGGTCTTAATATTTAGTCTCTACTTTTGGCAGTGTCTAGTTAAGGAAGAAATTTTGGTCTTGTAAATTGTAATGTAATACAATACAAAAGCAAACGTACAAAATTTTGAAAGCTGAGGAAGATACAAAAGAAATTCTTGCTGAAGCTCTAAAGTGGTCTATTTTGCATGCCTATCTGATGTTTTCATTTGTGCCGTGTGCAAAGAGAAATGTGCTTTGAGAACAATTAAATGATATATTATTTAGAATCATTTATTTGATATTTGAAGTATAATATTAATTTTCGTTTTAAAGTTCCATGACTTTTTTTATTTTTTTTTATTTTTTATTTTTATTTATTCCAAAGCATGTAAATATTTATTACTTTTTTTAGGTATGTACATAGTTACCAAAGCTATTTGTGGAACCATGCAGCAAGTATGAGAGTGCAAAAATACGGTAAGTTGTGATTTGCAATATTTTCTACGTGTTTTGCTTTCTCTGCCCATAATTTCTAATGTCACATCTCCCGACATGTTTACTGCTTTATAATACTCACTCCACACAGTCCTCACTTTGAAGTATTATGATAGCTGAGGTGAAAATATTCATTTATTTAGTTGAATGTGATTCTACCGTATGGCAGGAACTGAACAAGTGGTATTAGGAGACTTGGTATATTGTAAAGAAAATTCTACTGAAAAAGCTACAGGAGTTGTCGGACCTGAATGTGATGATGGTTGCAGTGATGTGTATGAGTTGAATAATGAAGATGAAGTCTCTCCAGATATTCATGATGAAAGAAACAGTTGTGTCAAGGTTTGTCTTTTGATTTTGGCTCATTAAGAGGTCTGCTAGTCCTCAACCAAAATTTAGCTTCTGAAGTATATTCTCTTTCTTTTTATGACATTGCTTTCTCATCTATTTTTTCGGAATCTAGTGTATACAATTGTAGATGCAGAGGTACATCTATGTACAGATATTAGGTCCTTTTATATGTTGTAGTTGTTCTGAATAATGAAAATTCAAGACTGAATGAAATGAAGTTTTTCTTCAAAAGAATCGGAAAACAAACAATACAGAACAAAGAGAATATCAGTGAAGCTGTTGGGCGATGTAATGATTATCAGTCTTTTAGTACTGGGCTTTTGCAATTGGGCTTTTATAAATAGTGTGCTCGGTTAGTGTATTTGAGGAACATCTTACTCTCAAACTGATGATACACTGTTGGCCGTCATCCTTTCCTCATTTTCCTTTACTTGTCTAAACTTTAAAGTTAAACAGAAGCAAGGCCACCCAATCCATCAACATATCTAATCAAGAAACTAAGTGGTAGCCAAATACCAAATCTTATCTCAAAGAATTTGCTCATCGAAGAAATCCACTTAAAGATGCAAGAGCTGCACTCCGACACTGACCAAACTGTAGCATAGATTGCATGTTGCCACAAAAAAAATGGTTTCCTTCCTTCTAACCAAAGCCGGTAAAGCTGGTTATGGAATAAGAACTTTTCAATTGAGAGCTTATTGATAGGTATGGTGATCAAACTTACTAGGATAAGCTAAAGACAGCTAATGAGAAGGTATGAGCTATTTTCATAAGTTTTGTATAAGGGCAAGTTAGTTATAGGACAGTTAAAGCAAATACTCCCTCTGGTCCTATTTATAAGGCACACTTTAAAGGGTTTTTGTGGTCCTTTTTGTAAGGCATTTACTACTTTCTAATTTCTATGAAGCATTTAATATCTTTTTCCTTCTTTATCCTTTTTAAATCACTCAACTTATTTCTACTTTTCATTTTGTAAACTTGAAATCATTAATGCACTTTCACATTTAAAGGATAAATTTGACATACCACATGACAAACAACTTCATTTAACTACTTTTATTGGTATTAGTTATTCGGTTAGAAATGCCTTATAAATAGGACCAGAGGGAGTAGTTAGCTAGAGGGGTTCAATTAGACGAAAAGGGAATAAGGATAAGACTAAGAGGATGCACCCAGAGAATTTAAATGTTCGTCTGAAAGGTGAAACATTGGAGGAGACTTTTTCCTTCTATTCTTAGTCATTCAACAATTTAATCCTTTTTTTTTTTGGTTTCCTTTGCTTGTTTTCATCCGTTTCTCATTTCTCTTTCTTGGGTTTGTAGCAGACTTTCTACCATACGACAATTTATAGTGGGTTTATGGGTTTATTTCATATGACAGGTTGTGAATGCTGAAGATCTTAATTCAAGATGTTACACAATTGATGATGTTGTCCTTCCTATGCCAGGGTAAGCTTGACCAATTAATATTGACGGGGTTCTTTTTATTCATATTACAAAGATCTTAACCTATATTCAGCTTTCCATGGCATTTCAAATTATTTTTGGTGTTTATAATCTTGCAGTTCACGAGTGAGTTATCCGGCCAATGATATTGCTAAAGTCTATCAAGATTTGGCAAATAAAGTACGTATTGATTTTGGCCTCTTTTACTTCCAATGTCCTGAATTTGTATTCGTATGATTAGAAGTGACGTCCAGGGAGCTTAGATTGAATGTCATGTCAAATATTTTACTTTTGATCAATGATTCAAAGTGATATGAATTGCTTTGCATTTTAGGGTACTTGAGCAAATAATTTTATTTCGTGACGGGAGAAATTGAAAAATTGCCCCCTCAGGTTCATTTCATTGTGCCGAGCTGGATTCTGGGAACTCCTTACTCTTAAATTTGAGATAAACAAAGTTTTAAGTTTCACTATGCCTTGATGCCTTGAAGGCTTTAGGTTATGTTTCAGATATCGGTAGAACACCAACCTGAAGATCCTGCAATATGTTTGTATTGGGATTAACATTCAGTGGTTGAAATTCATTGGAATTGACAATTCTAGTATAGATATTATTATATGGACAAAGCGCATCAACTGTTTCTCCTTTTTCCACTCCTGTTATTCATGTACATGCTCAACTTATACATATCTATTTCGGTTTCTGTCCTAGCCTTTCTGCGATCTGTTTCTCTGTTATTGTTCACGGATTTTATTTCTCTTTCCCTAATTAATCACTTTGTACCGAACAGGATGGGATCAACTTAGCTGAGCAGGTGCATAATGTGAAGTATGAATAGAATTTCAACTCAAATCTTGATGATTCCAATTATACTTTCCTTGTCTATCTTACTCCTCTTTGTTTTCGTCCTTTTGGTTCTCTTACCCTAGTTTTTTCCCTACTTTTTATCAGGGAATTCTCAATAACTAGTTTGACTGGAGGTTACAGGAGGGTTTTCCAGAAACCAATTGACTTTGAATGGTATATGTACCTAAGTTAACCCCTCCACCATTTTTTATCCACTCATTGAATAATGTGTTTGATTGTCTGAAATTGCAGGGAGTTACTTACGTATACTGATGGTAATAAACCATTGGTAGAGACAGATTTGGACAAAATTAGCAAATCTAAACCTATAAACAACGTCAAACCAGTGGGTGCAGCAAATGGGGAAAAGGAAGAAGCCGTCGATTCTGCAACACAACTAGAAAGCTCTGATGGCGGCACAAAAGTTGATACTGACTACAATGAGATTGCAGGCGAGGAAGTTATATTACCACGCAACGAATCTGTTGGCGGCCAGCTCTCAAGATTCCCAAGTTGCTCTTAAATTGAGCTTTACGCTTCCGTCTTCAAGTTATGCAACCATGGCCATAAGAGAGCTGCTGAAGACTTCAACATCTGTAAGAACCCAATTAAAAGAGTCTTGTGTCTATTCTTATGTTTCTTCAAATTAATCATGATTAGGGTAAACTTCTAGTATTGGTAATATTTTCTTAATAGCATTGCAAAAACACAAATTAGGAGAAACCTTGTATAAATCTTATTTTTTTAATGCTGTTGCAGGTTGCATATCACAAGACATTAAACCAGTAACGTGGCCACCCATTTAGCAATGTGTTGCTGCAGGAGAAATAGATTAACACCAAGAAGAGAAGCTTCATCTCAGATGATGCTGGATATCTATCATGTAATTTAGCGCTAAGACTATTTCTGCTTGGAATTCAAGTTGCATATATTTAAGTGCTATTAATGTTTTTTTTTTTTTTTTTCAATTTCTTGTGTTGGTTTTTATAACCCTTTTAACTAGATATGTTGATCTTAGTCCTTTATTTACACAATGGATTTGTTCTTCAATTTTTTTTTTTACTGTACGCCAACTGTAGGACGAGTCAAATTTGGCCTCACGAGCAGTCTAAACAAGGAAATGTGGTTGTTTTCGAAGAGAGGGGGGGGGGGGGGGGGTGTTAAACCATATTTTGGTGCAAAAAAAGAAAAGAAAGAAAAGAAAATATTTTCAATTTTGTTCAACTCATGGTTTGTGATCTAAAATTATGTTGAAAAGTAATTCAACTTAATTTTTACTAAATATGTTAATTTAAGACAATTCAATTTTAGACACTCCAAACCATGATTTGAAGTTTTCATGCCAAATCAAACGTGCACCATGTTTCTAAACATACGGTGTATGTTTGATCACAAGTTGAATAAACGAGAAATGTTTTTACTAATATACAAAATATATATGATAAAATGTGAATGTATTGTCATTTTAAGAGGCAATAGACATTAGATTGGTATTAGACCCAACCATGATTTCATTGGAAATCTCAACGTTTTCAATTGTCATGCTAAGCTACCAACAATAGAACCATACTCGTGATTAAATTTGTTCAATGTGACAACTTATTGACATGTAGTTATTGAATGATCTCTTGTTGCACGAAGCCGTAAAAATATATATCTATATTATAGACTAAATCAATAGTTTCTTCCTCTATTTTTTTTTAATCTTGTTCTTTAACTGATTAAAGTTCTAACTAAGTTATAAAAGTAAAGTCCTCGAATTATATTCTTATATATATGTTTTTTTAAAATTTTTTATTTATTTTTTCTTATTCTTGCTTACCAGATCATTTATCGATTCTTTTTTATTTTTGTATGAATTTTTCTTTTATATATATATATATATATATATATATATATATGTGTGTGTGTGTGTTGTACTCTATTTTTCAAGTGTGTGATAATATTTTGTCTCATGTGTGCACGAACAACTATAAATAAACAAGTGAAAGATATGATACTAGTAATTAATTTCATAAAATATATAAAAAATATATAAAATATGATTAAACAATTTATAAAAATAAGGCTCAATTGAACTTTTGTTCTCTCAACGTTAGCTTTTCGTTCTACATCTTTAATTAGGCAATTTTGGTCTTTAACTTTATCAATTATGTAATTTTAGTTTTTCAACTTTTTTAATTGCTTAATTTTTGTCCATCTCATTATCTCTCGTTAAAAAATTAATGGACAATGCGATTAAACTCTTATAACAAACTTTTATTTGCGTGGTTTTGGTTTCTCAACTTTTTTAATTGTATAGTTTCGGTGTTCTCACAACTTGATTAAATTGTTTAAACATTAATCATTAATTTCTTAACAGAATATAAACAAAATAACCAAAGTCAAGCAATTAAAAAAGTTGGAGGATCAAAATTGCACAATTAAAAGTAAAGAGACTAAAATCGCACAGTTGACAAGATTTAACATTAAAATCCCGCCATCAAAAGTTTAGAAACCAAAATTACACAATTTACAAAGATAGAGGATCAAAACTATAATTAAGCCAAAATATAATTATTGATATAGTGAAACGAAATTATGAGTTATAGCTCATCAACTAAAATTTTTACAAGTGCAATTTAACCTCTTATTTTTTCATTTAGTCTCTTTTCAAGGTAGTATTTAGTATTATTTAGTAGCCATAAAATATCGCTCTATTCTTATCAATAAAAAATTAAACCCACACATATATAATTAAGAGACGAGATGAGTTATCACCACATCACGCCTCCTTATTTAAGTGCAATTTAATTTAAAAAAATAATAATAATTATTGATAAAATGTGAGTAGGTCGCATTGAAGCAGGCAGTTAGGTAAGAAAGTGTGAGGTAGAAATAGTTTACTTACAAGTGTGTAAGTGTAACACTAAGTATATAGTGACAGGTACTCCCTCAGGTCCTATATATAAGTCACTTCTAACCGAATCAACAAAACTAAGAAATGGTAGTTAGCTCATTAAATTTATCTAAAAAAAGAGAAATTTTCCAACTATGCCCTCAACTTAAATGTGCTAGTAAATGCTTTAGAAATTAATATCTCTTTCTCTTTCTTATTACACTCTTTCTCACTCCATCATTAATTAAATATTTAAAAATTGTAGAAGGGGTAAAAGAGGAAAACTCAATTAATGAGTTAGTTAATGACTTATATTTAGGATCAAAGATTTCTTTTAGAAGATGACTTATATATAGGACCGAAGGGAGTACACACGAGATGCATATGGCGTAATGTTTATGTTATCTTAGTAGTGGGTCCCACTTTGTCTTTTACTATTATATCTGGCCCACATCAAGCCGGTTTATTTAGATTTCTGATATCTCAAAATTAATTTTATTTGTAATTATTTTAATTTTTATGTGAATTTATTTAAAAGAAGCTAAAAATTGTCTCCGTCACATAGCTAAGTTGATAAGTATATGAGTACATAGATGTGTGAATATCTGGATTCGATCCCTAATTATTATATTTTCTATAAAAAAAAGAAATTAAAAATAATTTTAATATAATAAAAGCTAAAATAAACAAGTTTATGAAAATGCTACCTCACATACGTGTGTTTTTCTATGCGTAGCAAGAGTATTCTTCAATTGACATCGATGATCAACAACTAATCTTTTTGAGTCAGAGTGATTATTAAAGTGAGTACAGTGTCTTCAAACAAAATCTTTTTTAACTGTTGATGTGAATTTAAAAGAATTCAAAAATTATCTCAATTACGTAGTTTAATTATTGAACACATTAAAATATACATATACAAATATTCAAATTCAATCCCTAATTATTAAAAGTAAAAGCTAAAACAAATATGCTTATAAAGATGCTACCTCATATATGATGTTTTTTATGCCAAAAAAGAGTATTCTCCAATTGACCTCCATAATTAAAAACTAGAGTAATTATTAAAGTAAGTACTATATCTTTAAACAAAACCTTTTTATACAAACAATTACTATTAAGATTCAAACCGTGTGAACATACATGTACCAAAAAAAAAAAAAAAAAAAAAACCGTGTGAACATACATGAATCAGCTACTGTCCTTGTTATAAAGCATAGTAAAGTATAGTCAACAAATCATGCATATCAATAAAAAGTAGCTAATTTCATTGATTTCATAAAAAGCTTTTTTTATTATGTATAACTTTGCACATATTAAGTTTACCTTAATTATATATTAAATATTTTAAATTTTAATAAATAATTTTTAATTTTAGTATTTTTAACCTGTATAAAATTATACATGATAAAAAAACCCTTCATAAAAGTACGTGTGATATATTAATTTTATCTTCCTTTGAATAACATGTTTAATAATTTTAATCAATAAATATTAATAGTCAGATGATGTACATAAAATATAATACAAAGGCAAAATTATACTTTTGGTTATCTATCTATAGGGTTGATTCAACTTAGTCCGTTATTTTTTTTTTTATTCAATTTGGTCTTGTATCTGCTAACGTTTGTTCAAGTTAGTCTTCAACGACAAAAATTCGTTAAAAACTAACCAAAAAACATTAACAACATTAAAATTGAACACATGTTACAATTTGGTTGGTCTGTGAATAAAATAATATATATATATATATATATTTTAATAACATAATAATTTTAATTAAAAAATAAATTAAAAACAAACTCATCTTCCCCTTTCCCACCACCCCTTTCTCTTTCCCACCGTCACCGCCGCAGGACCCCACCCCACCCCTTCCCCTTCCCCCACTACCACCGCCACCGGGCCACTCCTTCCCTTTCCCCCACCGCCACCACCACAACACCACCCCTTTCTCCTTCACACTTTCTCCACCAACAACATAAACCTAAAGAAATAAAGTGACAAACAGAGTGTCATTGCCAACTCAATTGGAGATTTTTCCAAAGAAAAAAACCCTCAAAATTTAAAGTCTAAAAAGTTTCAACCTAAACAAAATTCAATTGTAGGGACAGAAGTTTCAGTTCCAACTATGAGATATTGTTTTCAACCCAAACATAACTTGAAAATGAAAATTTGAAATCCATTAAGAAGGAGAGATTCAATTCAGTTTTGGAAGAGGGAGGGTTGGAAACGCAAAATTGGAAGGAGTGGTGGTGATAGTGGGAAAAGGTTGGTGGTATCGTGGGGTGACGGTGGGGAAGAGGAAGGGGTGGTGGTGGAGATGAGGAAGATGAGTTTTTTTTTTTTAATTTTTTAATTAAAAATATATTATTATTATTATTATTTTATTAATGGACCAACCAAATTGCGTCACGTGTTTGATTTTTAATACTATTAAAGCTATTCCGTTAGTTTTTAACGGATTTTTAAAGTTGAGAATTAACATGAACGAACGTTAGCAGATAGAGAATCAAATTAAATAAAAAAAAGATAAAGAATTAAATTGAATTAACCTCTAAAAATAGAGAACCAAAAGTATAATTGTATCTAATACAGAATACTTTATAAAAATTGAAAAACACGTTTTAAAAGAACTACTAACTTTTTTATAAAATGCTTCTTATAATAAGGGATTCAAATGATGTGTCGCCAAAATCATGTTCCACCAATAGAATATTGCCACATCATTAAAATATTTTCTTTAGTTTTAATTTTTAATTTCCTAATAAATTTTTTTAATGACGTGACGATATTCTATTGGTGGGACATAATTGAGGACATGATTTTGGGGACACATGATTTGAATCCTATAATAAGAACGGACTCAAGGGAGTATTTATTATTGGAGAAGCGATTGCACGTGGTGAAGAGTGTTGAAGCAGTAGGGTATGATAGCACAAAGTCACTGAATTTTCATTTTCATCTGAAATTGAAATGAAGAAGTGATGAAGAAATTCCTTTTCCTTAAATCAAAGGCCCCACACTCTGTTTATTTTCACGTGTCCGGTCATCACTCTATATCAGAATTATTTGGGTCGGACTTAACACCATCATTTATTTCTTTTTGGGTCAACCCAATCTTATCGTTTTTTATTCAATTTTATTTAAATTCGTATATCTTTCAATCTAGTGTTAAAATTGAGTTTAAATAATGGGCCAACTTATTTTTATGATTGGGTAAAAAATAAGTATAACACGTCTTATGAAAACTTTTCACGTTTCAATTTACTATCATGAAGCTGGGGACCAAACCATAGAGAAATTCAAGGTTTGAACCACGAAGGTCTGAGGTTATAAGGCTGAAATTTAATATTAAGTTTCACTTATATAAAAGTAATTAAATTATAAAGAAATTATTATCTATCTAAAAATTAATATATTTTATTGATCATCTTAACAACTTTTTTAATATGTGTGATTTTATTTTAGAGACTTATAAATGATAACAAAAATAAACTCACGATTTACTGAAGTTGTTTATTATTACATATTAAGTAATTATTAAGAATATCTTTCTTGATGACAAATTTATTTTGAGAGTGAGACTAAGCAAGCTAAACTTTTCTTGATAGTGCATGAAGATGAGTTATTTGGGACCTTGTTTCAGAAAAGAGAAAGGTTTGATAATTTTTTTTTTTTAAAAAAAAAGGTTTGATAGTTTGAAATGAATAGAGTATACTATGAATGGCAACGTGGTTGGATTGAATTGTCCAAGGTCACACTATATTTATCGTCAAAAGTAATGATTAATCTCTTTTTTAAAAAGACACAAAATAATTATCGGATGTCCATAAAGTGTCACTCCATTTCTACTAGTAGGGAATTGAATCCCGCACATGTGTTAAGGAACGAAATGAGCTACCATTGTGTCATGCCTCAAGATCACACCTTATTTTTTTACATAAATTAAAATATCAAAGTTTTTTTCTTTTTTCCTTTTTCAAGGTATTTATCATCAAAAGTAGTAGTTAATTTCCTTCTGAAAACTCTACAAAGTAATTATCGGGTATTCACAAAATATCGTTTTATTTTCACCAGTAGAGAATCAAACCCACATATATGATTAAAGAACAAAATGAACTACTACAACATTATACCTAATAGTTAAAAAATATCTAAAATTTAAAAGGCGATGAGTTCACTTTCTCCTAAAAGTATTTTGGGCAATTCCCACTCTAGAGTGAGAAATTATTGATAATTTTCATTTATCAAAAGATCCAAATTACATAAGAAAAATTATATATATAAGTAATATAATTTGTTAAATTAAACATTAAACATAATTAAATAAATTGAAGCACATCAATGGTCTTTAACTTAAGATATCTCTTATACTTGTTTAACCTAAAAACCTAGACGCATAAGAAGTGATAAAGGAGAATCACACTCTAATGTAATTAATCTTTAACAACATTAAATTATTATCAAATATTGACAAATCATAAAGAATATTGTCTTTATACATTTATAATATTTTAAATAAATTTTATATAAAGATCATGTTACTACGAAATTTTAATAATATTTAAAAATTATTATCAAATTATTAAAAAGTAATATTGTTTTATATTTATAACATTTTTTATAAATATTATATAAATGTCATTGTTAAAAATCAGTTATGCTGCAACATAAGAATGACCAATATGATGATAGTAATGTGTTAGGTTCAATTCAAACTTCAATATCACCAATGTATTCAAAAAAAAAATAAAAATTTATACTTATACTATTCACATATAACTTATTTATTTATGTTTAACCATTATTTTAATGTAAAAAAATTGAAAAATAAAATATGAAATATGATTCGACTAATTTTAAGTTAGTTATAAATGAGGTATAATCACTGATTATGAGTACATTAATCATTGTTATTCAAAATGTGATATGATTGAAGGAAAAAAACTAAAGAATGTAAGAGAAAAAATAAAGAAAGTATAATTATTGATTGGGCCCATATCCTTTTATTTTCCTTCCATGCAATGACAATCACTCTCACTCACTCACTCATTGAGAATTGGTAGAGAGAGAAAGGTATTAGCAATTTTTTTTGAAGTTTCTTGTACCATTTTATTGTTACATTAGTGTGAGAAAGATCAAATAGAGAGAGAGAGCACAACACTACTTCAATTTCAATTTCAATTTCTATTCAATTTAACACACAAATTAATCATGTTTGATGGAGGAGCAGCAGAGCATCATTTCCAGAAATTGATAGCACCAAAGAACAGTAGTACTCTTCCTCTTAATCATCCACTCTTCCTTCCCTTTGATCCTTATTCTTCTTCTCATCATCATCATCTTCTTCAAACCAATAATAATATTATTGATCTCTTGCACCATCAAAAAGATGATGAAGTAGTTCATCATAATAATAAAGAACAAGTTCCAAATTCTGAAATAGAATTACCAGATCAGAACATGGTGATGATGGTTGATAATCCATGGAGCAATGATGAAGTTCTTGCACTTTTGAGGATCAGATCTAGCATGGAAAATTTTTGATTATTCCCTTCAGACCTCACTTGGGAACATGTCTCTAGGTAGTTAACCTTGTTCAATTTCTTAATATAATTTAAGAATAATTACTACAATCTCTTTTGAGTTTTATCCGTATTACAATTATTTCCTTCTTATTTTTGAAATTACACTCATTCTGTAAATAAGTATAATAAAATTTCATATTTTTTAGGGTAAGTGTAATGTCTTACGGGAACAAGTATAATGGAATTCTAAACTTTAGGGAGATTTGTGTTTTTTTAAAAACAAGGAGGAGATAAATATAATAAACATTAGGAGAAATTAGTGTAATTATCTCTTAATTATATTCTAGTCAGATTGTAAACTGTGGTTGCAGTTATTCAATGTAATTATATGCAATCATAGATGTGATCATTGTGAATTATAATCACGATCGAATGACCTCCAAAATCTTTATATCTTAGTACAATATTGAACTCAAATTTAAAACCTTAAAGGTAGTAAATCATTATATATTGTATGCTTTTTAATTCAATTCAACCTCATTTTTGTGTTTTATTATAACTTAAAATTAAACTAAATGTGCTATATAGTAGTAATTTGTTTGTGTTTTTATTATAATCAGTGGTAAGTATAGACAAACTCACACGTGCGGGCTACAGTAGTACTTTTGGCTCACACACTGACACCCTTAACATGTACAGACCCCAAGAGATGGCCAGCCAGCTACTTAAACCAAAGTTAATTCAAATAAAAATTTAAACAAAACTTAATTAGCGTTTAAAAAATTAAGTTTAGATTGAACGTGAATCTAAATTGAACATGGATTATGAGATCTAGAAGCTATAAAAAGTTACTTCCACGTTTAGCACATTTAAACGTTAAAAATAGCCTCAAATATGCATCCAAATTTCTAGCCAAACATAATGCATCCAAACTGAACGTGATTCTGGACTCAACGTGATTTTCAAACGCCAAAACAAACATGCACTTATTCTAAGTAATGTTCTATGTATTATTATTGTTTATTGATATAAATATGTTTTTTTTTTAAAGCTATTGATATAAATATGTGTTTGGTACTATTAAAAGTAGAGTGATGTACTGTTTCAGTCCCTAACTTTATGAGAATAATTCACTTTAGTTCCTGACTTTGTGCGAATAAGTCACTTTAGTCCCTGACTTTATATTTTACATGCCACTTTAGTCCCTGAATTATATAATCATTCATAAACTAAAATGAATGATGTAGTGAAAGTCAAGGACTAAAATGACTAATTATAGTGAAAGTCAGGGACTAAAATGACTGATTTCGCGAGGGACTAAACTGATTTATAAAATACAAAGTCAGAGACTATTTTAGTATATAATTCATTAAAAGTAGGTGCAAATTACTGAAATAAAACTTCTATTCTAGTTGTAAAACAGCACCTAAGTACTAAGATTATTTAAATCTTGTTAAAGTGAATGCTTGCTTGGTTTTTGTTTAAATTGGATTTAATTATTTAAATTTTTTGGCAAATGATATTTAGTGCCTTAAGGGCACTATTTAAGAACTCAAATGTAGTAAAAAGATATTGGAATGTGTAGTTTTTTGTATTCCTGAGAGACGGAATAATGTGCGATTATTTTTCTATTTCTAGTAACCTTAACTGTGTCCTAAAAGTACTGTATATCAAGACTCAAATTTTTTATGTGTGTGCAGGAAGCTAGGTGAGCTTGGTTTCAAGAAGAGTGCCGAGAAATGCAAGGAGAAGTTTGAAGATGAAAGCAAATATTTCGACAACATTAAAAATTACCAGTTTCTTAGCGAACTCGAGGAGCTTTGTCAACCCGATCACGATCAAAACCCTAAAATCGAGAACTCCCACCAACAAATTCATACAGAAAATGAAAACAAAAACCAAACAGAATCATCAGAAAAGTCAAAGGGTCGGAAGAAGAGGAAGAGACGCGATAGGTTCGAAATGTTCAAGGGATTTTGTGAGAACATTGTGAACAAAATGATGGCTCAACAAGAAGAGACACACAAAAAGCTCCTTTAAGATATGTTCAAAAGAGACAAAGAAAAGGTTGCAAAAGAAGAAGAATGGAAGAAGCAAGAGATGGAAAAGATGAACAAAGAGCTTGAAATTATGACACAAGAATTAAAAGATGCTGGAAAAAGACAGGCAACCATAGTTCAATTCCTTAACAAATATGCATTTGAAAATAATGCCAATTCCAATGCATACCACAAAACAGGTTTGCATCAAAATCCTAATATGATTCTCTAAGTATTTATACAATAAATTATAATTAAATGATAGCTTATTTAATTTAAGTAGTACATAGTTCTTTAACTTGAGTATATGTGGATGTAAATTTGCCTTTTATAAAAAAAAAAGGAGCTTATTTTTAATTAGCAGTAAAAATGTGAAAATTATTTAAATAAGTTAAGTACAACTTAATTCGATAAGTTTCTTAAGGAAACTCGTAAAAATAAGGTAAGAACAATTTATTCGGACCTATATATAAGTTGTTCTCATAAGTTCCTCTTAAACTCAATATCACTTAAAGTATTATTTGGTCTTTCAATTTACTACCCCTTATCTTAAATATAAACAATTTTGAGTAACTAATTAAGTATAAGTAAAAAAATAATTACTCACTTTAATTAATGATATATTCCCTAACTATTCTTACTTTAAATCTTTCTCATTACCAATTACTCATTATTTTGAAGGGTAGAGAGAGAGACTATTTTTCACTAAAAAACTAAATAAGGATAATTTAGAAAATAAAATTTATTCTTTTGACAGAATTAAAAAAAATTAATAAGAACTAACTTTTTTAATTAATAAAGCAATTAAAGTACTTTTTTTGTTATATATTCATAGGAATGGAAGGAGTATTAAAAAATTGGTAAATTTAATCTTTATATTTAAGTTGATTTATTTTTCAGTCAATAAATAAATCTTTAAATTAGTTCTCCAGATTGTAAGGATGAGACTATTTTTTCGGTGGTGGAATTTTAAAAATCATTGTCATTGTTGTTATAAAACAACAATTACTTTAGTCTTTTTTTTAGTACAAAATATCATTAAAAATAATTTTAAAGCGATAGTAAAAAAATAAAACTAAAAATAATTGAAGTGATTACAATTTTACTGAGTTATGGACTAATAAAGAGTTTTTTTGAAAACTTTAAGGTCTAAATTGCCTAATAATTGTTAATACCTCAAGGACCAAATTTGGGGTGTGTTTGAAACCTTTTTTGGTTCAATATATGTTGAACATATAGTTATATTTTATACTTACAAAAACTTTTGATTATTCTTTTAATAAAGGAAAAAACTTTGGACCTTTTAGCTAAAAATTGGACATTGTTTCAAAAAGCTTCAAAATCACTTCTCACGGTTAAAATTTATTTTAAAAATTGTTTCTAACAGCAAATATATCCAAGCAAAACCTTATTATATTTCAGACAATCGATTCTTTTTCACGACTTATTTTCACAACTAATCATAGTTAATCCAAACACACCCGGTGTTTACTCATTTTTTGGTATTTTAATATACTAAATTCATTTATGATATAATTTTTGCAACTAAAAATTTCTTATTTAATAATTCTAATTCTAGAAATTATACTAACTTAATTATATCGAAGATAGTTAATGTCAATTCTTTTTTCCAAACTTTAGAAACTAAATTGATCGATAATTGTAATGTTAGGTACCAAATTACTTATTTTCCCCAATTCTCCCGGAGACAACAATATGACTCCAAATCATCATCAAATCCCTACGAAAAACCCTAGCTCAAGCGAGATACCGGTAGAACTTCCTTCATCTTTGAATTCATCTACAGCTCCAAGCAATCCTAGTAACTCTGAGAAAGATGATATTGGGAGAAGATGGCCGAGAGACGAAGTTTTAACACTAATAAACCTCCAGTGCAACAACAACGCCGACGAAGACAAAGAAGAAAACAACAACAAAATTCCTCTTTGGGAAAAAATCTCAAAAGGGATGTCAGAGGTAGGATACAAGAGAAGTGCAAAGAGGTGCAAGGAAAAATGGGAGAATATAAACAAATACTTTAGGAAAACTAAAGACCTTAACAAGAAAAGGTCATTGGATTCTAGGACATGTCCTTATTTTTATCAACTGACTTGTTTGTATAATCAAGGGAAACTTGTTCCACAAGCTGATTTGCGTCCAAGCATCATCAATTCTCGGCAAGTGAGACTAGATGAAGCCCAAACCCAAACCCAACTTGATGAGTCTTGTCAGATTTAGTTTTAACTTTTAATTATTCATTGATTTGTCCTTTTTCTGTCTCATAATAAGTTCCACTTTATATTAGGAGCTGTTTGGTTTGCATTTTTATTTTTTATTTTTATTTTTTGTTTTTTATTTTCTGAAATTTTATAAAGGAAAAACTAAAATACTGAAAATAAATAATTTCTATTTTCAGCATTTTCAGTTTTTCTTTTATAAAATTTCAGAAAATAAAAAATAGAAAATAAAAATAGAAAGTGAAAATACAAATCAAACAACTCCTTATATTTTCAGTTTCTTTTGTTTTGATGATGACTTTTGAGAGGGTCTAGCTTTTTAATGATTTTTTAGATTTTTTATCTCATAGATATGGTCAATGTACAATTACAAAGCTAGTTTAGTTTTTTTTAATTCTAATAAATTATGCTAATAAATAATGTTTTTTCTTATTTTTTTTACTGTAATCTTGTAAAAAAAGTTATACGTTAATATGATCCATTAAATTAGGGAAAAAAAAAAGATAAAAAGGAAAAGAATTGATCATGAGAACAACACAGAGAAATGAATTATTGAGTAAAAATCTTAAATTTATACACAACTATTTATTTTATCGTATTGAAGCAAGTAACTTCCTTTTCTTATTTCACCATCTTGACCCTTCGTGCAAAGAAGCGGAGTTACCTTCTTCCGCTTCCGCCGTTCTCCTTCATTCATCGTCCTTCTTGCGTGCGCCATTGTCATTCTACTTCCTTCATCGTTCTCCTTTGTTAGTGGTACTTCTAGCACATCCCCTCACGCCCAGAACTACACAGCTGAAACGTGGACAAACACGGATAGACAAACAAATGGGTGGCTCAACAATACGAAACTAACAAAGACCTAACAACACACCCAATAACAAACATGAGGCCCAACAAACGGATTTAGGATAGGCTATGATACTATCTTAGAATTTGGGTTTGGACCTAACTCAATCCCAAAAGCTAACTTGTAGGATGAAGATTGTCACACCCTTATAAACTCAACAATGGTCATATCACTAACCGATATGGGACTTTTAACACTTAGAGAGAGAATGTTAGGGATAAGAACAATGTTAGAATTTCAGTCAAATTAAGAACTAAAATGAATGATTTGGAATTGAAATTGAAATTTTAAAATGAGTGATTAAAGTGAATGATTTTTCCCTCTACTAAAGCGACGTCATTTTAATCCTATGTGATGCTTAGGTATCACTTAATGGACACATAAGTATTTAACGGGCCACGTCATTACGCTGTTAGTGTAAGTTAACTATAGGGAGTAAAATGAATAACGGTCTAGTGAGGGACTAAATCTGTCATTTTCAAAAGTGAGGGACTAAACTGCACAGTAATTACAAAGTGAAACACTGAAATAATAAATTACTCTAGTTTTTATATGAGTAATTATTTGTATACAACTCTTATTTGTGTACAACTTATATAATTGGTTAACTATAAAAATATATATAATTAAATCATTATAATAACAATTTAACTATATATTATTTAATTTTTAACCATAAAAAATTAATATAAAAAATATCTCCAATATAATGACCAAAATATATACTAATTTAACGGTATATATTTTAATGTTTAACTAATTATATAGCACATATGAAATTGTTGGTATATGACTCTGGCGAGAGACAACAGCTTGAGGAGGAATTGCAATAATATATATTAATAGGGAACACATGCATCGTCCAAGGAAAAAGGGTGTACAAGACATTCCGAGTTCTTGTGGGATGGGACTAATTATAAAAAAATGAAAGGAATTATTATTATTTATTTGTTGATAGAAGAATGAAATGAATTATTGATCCAAAAACAAATTAAAATTAAATCCCAATAGTTTGGAGAATAAAATGGATGCGGGTGGCTTGCATACGGTGATTTAACTCAATATGTAGCATGTTGCTTAATTAAGAATAACAAGTGAACGTATCAAACAAGAGTAGGAATGAATTTTGATAATTAAATTTTATCATAAATAATTGAGATTAAATAATAAAAAATTATGTAACTTTTTTACAAATTTACATGATTATTTTAAAAAATTTTGTGTTTTAATCCCAATCATTCATGATAAAATTTAATGATCAGATATTCACTTCTCTCACCTCTCACAATAATAAGCACTCTTATTTGATACGCTCTTACTCGGACCTTCATTGCGGTTTATATTTATTATACATACCTCTATTTTTGAAAATACAAAAATCTCTTAAGTATTGAAACTCCATTATACTTATTCTATGAGAGTTACCATTATACTTATTCTACAAGAGTTGAGACACATTACATTTATAAATCTCATTAAAAAGCGGTGTAATTATCCCTTAAAAATAAGAAGTTAGTTAAAAAAAAATAGGTCAAATTATAGTTTATGATCTCTTACGTTATTAAAAGTTTTAGGTACTGTTTGACCCGATTTATTTTGAACTTATCTTCTACTTATAAGTAAAAGTCGGGCCAAACAAAAATAGTAATAAGCTCTTAAAATTTTAAGTGGTTTTTTTTAATAAAGAAAAGAGAGAAAAAAAAAGCTTTAAAATAAGTCACACAAACGAGTTTTTGCTTATTTTCAAACCTCTTATTTTTATTAAACATCCACCAACTATCATAACCAAAACCGTACCGCCACCCGCCACCGCCTGGGCCATCCTCCACCACCCTTTGCCGCTGCCGGACCACTGCTGCTGATCAATTTTTTTTTATGAAAAAATGAAATTGTTAAACAACTTATAACCTTTTTTTTAAGCTTCTTATTGTCACTTTAACTTAAAAATGACTTTTAAAATAAAAATAAACTGGGTCAAACGGTACCTTAATTTTATCTCTTATATTTATTTTAACTCATTCTAGTTGCTTATGAAATTAGTAATTATTGCAACTAAATTAATCATATTCTTCATATATATGTGTGAGGCTAATTCTGGCTCCCACACACTTTCTCTAAGCTCTATTTTCATATTTCACTGTCATACACACTAAGACCATGTGCTTCTCTTTTTTTCTTCTGTTTGTGTATGCAAACATTCACATGCACAACAAGTACTTGCACGTGCTCCAACCAAACCAAACTCTCATTATTTGACTTTCTAACAAAAAGTCAACGCAATCAAATATCCAGTCAAACTCCGCCACGGTTAACACAAGTACACACCACACACCTACATCATTTTCTCGTTTCACCACCCATAGCTCGAGTTCTAGAATTGCGAGTTAAGTATTAGATAATGCATAATATTTCGTCATATGTAAAACGGATTTTAGAATTCTGTGTGATGAGTGGGATTAACATCATTCTTATTGGGAGTGGCACTATCTTTTTAAATGTATAGATTTATGATTCTTATATATAAAGGGATGGTGAAATTTCTAAATTTGGATGATCTCAATCTCTCCCACCGTATTTTAGAATCGAGTGAATTTTATCCCAAGAACCACATTATATATGTTTGGTTGTTTTCCACATACAAAACCAGATTCTTGCCTTTTTGGACAAAAACTGAATTCTAGAAGGTTTTTGCAAAAGAAAAAAGAATTTCTAGAATTCATTACAAAACAAACTAAAGTTCGGTGGATGAGATTAACATCATCCTTATTGGGATTGACACCATCTTTTTTAATATATAAATTTATGATTCTTATATATAAAGGGATGATGAGATTTTCAAAATTGGGTGGTCTCAATCTCTTCCACCATAAAGTTCGAGCGAGAAGTATTTTTGAAAAAAAAAATTGTGTGGATTGAAGTGAAAGAGAAACAGACCTTCCTAGCTCACTAGGAAATACTAATAGTTAGGCTTAGGCCCAAAATGGCCTAATCCAAATGTGGCCTTTTCAGTATTGGACTTTCTCTTTGGGCTTGTGTTAATGGATTAATTTTATTTTATAAACGGGCCATAGTATAATTATAACTATAATTAATAAAAAAAAAAAGAAACCGTTTTAAGGGGTGTGAGTACAAATAGTTATAATTAAATTTAACATAAATTTCAATTACCTTCAATAAATAGAAAACTTTTTTACTTTTTATAAAACTTTTTTTTAGTCAATAAAAAATCAAAAGCATTTATTTAGATATATATGGTGGTGGGAAGCACATCCAAGTCCATATTCCCCATCCTAGCCGCGTAGGATGCTGTCCCAATCCCACCGTCTTTAGATTTTATTTATTTATTTATTTATTTTTAAATTATTTTCACATTTTCACATAGTTTCATCATCATGTTTGTTACTTGACACCACACTATTTTATGATTTTCTACATTTTGCAAACTGGTTTTTTTTCAGCATTTTTTTTTTTTATAGGTATATCTTGTACCTATCTATTTTAGGAGAGGATGAAAAAAAAAATAATTAAAATTGTAACCGATAAAAAAAATTAAATATGCATATGTAATCCTCCTAAAAAAATAAATAGGTGTATGTTAACAATTTTTTGTAATATTTGCTAATATTTACACTCACTTATTTTTATGAAAGGAATATATTAGTATGTTCTACTTTTTAAGTGTATTTTTAACAAATTAAGTTATAATTTGATAATGTTAATCTACTTTATCTCGGTGTTACAAAGAAAAAAAGGGTTAATTACACTTACATTCTTCACAAATTGAATTATCAATATAATGTTTCAAAAATTATACATACATTATTTTTATCTTTCTTATTTTTTTTAGGGTAAATTGCAATAATTCTTTTTTGAGGTTTGGAGAAATTGCATTATACCTCAAAATTCAACAAAATTAGCACTCCATCTTATTTTAGTCAGTTAACTAGTGTTTTTAATCCGTTAATTTATCATATAAATATTAAAAATAACTTTTTTATGTTAACAGGGAGTTCAAAACTTGCATATATGACAAACTTGCATGACAAAGACGTTAACAACATAGCAATTAACCAATGTTTTTTGTCCCGTCAATTAGCTACATCAGCATTAAAAATGACTTTTAAAGTTAATCAAGAAACAACTTTACAGATATAACAAACCGACATGATACAAACGTTATTACTAGAACTTGAAGTGAGCTACCATTCAAGCCCTTGCTTTAGGGGGGAATATCTTATATTAAATTCCAAATCATAAAAAAAATGTCCCAAAAAAAGAAATTATTATTAAAATATTTATTGAAACCAAATAGATCGTGTACATTTGAAGTTTGTAACATGTTCATTTCTTGCATGCACAAATATTGCATTTGCACAATCTCAAGTTTAAAATAATTCTTACATATTATTATTTATTATCATTATTAATTTTGAAAAAGTCCGGTCTAAAAAAAAATCACTTTTGGCTCAATATTTATTGGGTTGCCTTGTCATCCTTTAATCATATGAGTGGAGTTCAATTTTTTGTTGGTGAAAATAAAATAACATTCATAATCCATTAACAATTATTTTATGCAAGTTTAATTTTAAAAAAAAGAATTAATTATTATTTTTAGCGGTTGATACCCTATAAAAAGTATAAAGAGGGAAAAAAAAATCTATACTACATTTTTTTTTGTTATGAACTACACACGATAATGTTAAAAATAATAAAATAAAATAGATACTAGAAAAATATGCCTAAATTTTAAAATCTCTAAATGTATATTTAACATTGTTTCTGGTGAATAATAATAATAGGGGAGAAATCATCGTACACCGGTATAAATTGACGCAAACTCTTAAAACACGAATAACTTATTAATTAATATTTTTCTTACAAAAACAATTAATAGATTAAAAGTTCTTAGTATATAGATCATATCTACAAAAGTTTCACTTCGATCTGAAATCGTTTAGTATAGGTTAGAAAAATCCTAATAATAATAAGGCAAATGATATTTAGTGCCTTAAGGGCACTATTTAAAGACCTAAATGCAGTAAAAAGATATTAGAACGTGTAATTTTTTGTATTCTCGATAGACGGAATAATTTGCTCTTATAATTAGTACTTCTAGTAACCTTAGCTAGTGTCTTCTATATAAGACCCTAATAAGAGTAATGCTTAATCTTCCTACTAAATTTTTCTGCTAATCCTCCTACCCACTTAATTTTGATAAGTGTCATCTATCTTCTAAAAAGTAAATGTTAAGTGAGAGATAAATGACACTTGTTAGGAAGATTTAATAAGATAGTTAAACACTTTTTTTCTAATATTAATATGCAGGGTTTTTTAAGTTGTGCAATATTACACAGGATAAAAATTTCAAAATAGAAAAAATAATAGATAATAAATACGGGTTTAAACATAATTCAATTAATTTTTGTGTTTTTCTATAAAAAATTTTTTATTTGAGAAGCTTAAATTGTAATATTTCACGAGTTAAAACTCCTTATATTTATATTCAACGCTATTGAGATTAGGAAGGTGATTTGGGCACTTCCATCATTTTTCGCATACTCATAAATTTTAATTTTTAACTCTCTCGCACGCGGTAACCAATTATCTCGTTTTCCTCAACAACAGCAATGTAATTTGTCATTTTCTTCCTTTCTTTCAACCAAAATGGCGAAAGAGCTTCTGCAGCTTCCTCCCCTGCTTCTTCTTCTCCAACAACGACGTCATTTTCTGCAGTTCCTCTGCTAATGTCAAAGCTCGCTTTCCTAGATTTGACTCTTCCCTCTATCCCACTGAACTAATTCTTGCCCTAACTCAGGTACATTTTGCTTTTTATTTTTCAAATTTTTTATTTCGTTTTCTTAGATTCTTTGAATTTAGTGTTTGTGTTTTCTGCG
This sequence comes from Cyamopsis tetragonoloba, assembly GCA_037177725.1. Classification (NCBI taxonomy): domain Eukaryota; kingdom Viridiplantae; phylum Streptophyta; class Magnoliopsida; order Fabales; family Fabaceae; genus Cyamopsis; species Cyamopsis tetragonoloba. Next base: position 50,888,374 of record CM074125.1, read on the forward strand.
TTTTAATTCAATTTCACTCCTTCCTTCTTCTGCACTTTGCTTCGCGAAATTCATGCTTTGTGACTGCTTTTCCGGTTCTGCATATTTGGTCAATGTTAGAATTTAGATTGTTTGCGAGTTTGACGAAGTAAATCTTAGCACTCCCTCAGTCTCTTCACGACTTCTGTTTGTGTAGGTTTCTCCCTAGTAATTACCATACATGATTTGTGCACAAGTTAATATAATCGGTATATATATATTTTTCTATCCATAACAGTTTCAAATTGCGTTAACAGGGATTCGAATTCAGGTGCTGCTACTCAAAGTAGCACACCCTAATAAGTTGAATGCATATTCTATTCGTAACTAGTTGCTCTTTTTTTTTTATTTTTATTTTTTTTTACAATTAACAAATTTTTGATTACTGTTAATTGGTTTCTTGGTGGTGCGTAATCAACATTGCGTGGCATTATGATTTTCTTCTTTCTTATGAAAGGAGAAAGAGAAAAGGTGTTTACTTACCAGCATCATTTAATTCTTGAGTAACTTGGCTGATAGTATATTCTTCCCTTATCAGTCATTTTAGTTGCTTTGCTTCTGATGCATCACTACTGTTTGAATGTATGGAAAGTTTCGAATAAAATCTTGATTGTATCATAAAGTAACTTAGATTATATTTAGAAGACCTTAGAATTAGTTTCCATATTTTCTTATTATGTCATGGTTTGTTTCCTTGTTTGATTGGAATTATAATATAGGAGTAGTATATAGTATTAGCATAGCCATAGATGAAGGTTAGTGTTTTGTGGTCCTGAGCTTTTGGTTTTGAGCTCCTGTTTCGCTCTGTCTTCTAGATTTATAGCTTCTTTGTTTCACAAATTGGTTTTGTTTCAGCTTATCTTTTTATAGATTGGCTCTGGTCCAAATACAGGCTACCCCTCATAGATGTGTAGTTTGGCCTGTCGCCAATTAGCTCTGACTTAGATGCTAGATGCATATTGAACCTCCTCGACGTGTGATTTGGTTTGTTTCCTATACCAGATACAGTTAACCACTCGCACGTGTGTAGTTTGGTCTGTCACCCACATTAGCTCCGAATTAGATGCATACTGTACCTTTCGGACACGTAGTTTGGCCTTTCCTATGCCAGATACACTTTGGCACTCTCACTTGTTTAGTGTGGCCATTTTTGATTCGCCTGTCTCTAGTTCAGATGCAGTCCGATCTCATTTTCCGGCATCAAGTTATATTTTTATTTTACTTCCTTTTTGTATGTTTCACTTGTTTTAACTTGAGGGGGGTTGTTAGACTTATCGAACAATATCTTGATTTTATCTTAGTGTGATCTAGAATATCTAATTAAAGATTATATATATTTCCTTATTATTTGTTTCCTTGTCTACTTAGTAGTTAGTACTATAATCTAGTATTACCTTATTATTATTAGTATAAATTAAGGTTATTGCTTTATGCTTTGTAACACAACACATTTCAACAAATCATCATATTATATATTTTAGAGTATTTGGCCTCTAATCTTCTTCCTCTCTTAATATCATATCCCCTTAATTTTGTCAACTACATTTAGATAATTCTCTTATTAATTTTGTAACTCACATTTTGGTTTAGTATTCGACATTTTTTCCTTTCTACTTTTTTTTTTTGAAAGGATCTAACACGCCTGATTTAGTCAATACCTTGTATCAGGGGAGGGAAATCTCCTATTGATGACATGGAGCAGTATGAAATACTTGAGCAGATTGGAAAAGGAGCTTTTGGTTCTGCTCTTCTTGTGAAGCATAAGCACGAGAAGAAAAAGTAAGAACTGAACCTATATTGCCTTTTATTTTAGTGTCCTTAACTTTTCATCTAATTATCTATTATCTATTCATTTGTGCCTTTTGACTCTTTTTTCTTCTGTGAATTGTATAGATATGTGCTGAAGAAAATTCGCCTTGCCCGCCAAACCGAGCGCTCTCGTAGGTCTGCACACCAGGAGGTTTGTAGTTTCAACAAGTGGACTAACTGAAAATCTTGTGTTGTTTTCTATAATCTTCCATGGTTCCAGCCTTTCTGATGCATTTTGTTTTTGTTCTAAGCTAAATGAAGGAATGTCTTGAAAGTCCCACGTTGACTAGAGATATGACCACTATAGAGTATATAAGTGATGTGGCAATCCTCCTCTTATGAGCTAGCTTTTAGGAGCGAGTTAGGCCAAAAACCCAAATTTAAGAGAATGGATAGTTTTTTCTTGTTTAGTTTAGTTTTTTTTTTTATTTTTTTTGATATTAATGAATCGATGAATCGATAGATTTTGGCTAAAAGAGACAAACTTCAATATGAAAGAGTGGATGTAGGCAATATCAGCCACTGTTGACTGAACTCAAAACATTAGATGTGAAATTAATTGTGGATATGATTCAACGTATTATTCATTTCTTTTTTTCTTTTGGTCTGTCTAGATGGAGCTCATCTCCAAATTAAGAAATCCATTTATTGTGGAGTATAAAGATTCATGGGTAGAAAAGGTATGTGCTTCTTGACTTCTACTTCCCTTTACCTTCTCGGTTAATTACAAGAATGGCTTCGGCTGCAAGCTTGATGCAATAAGCTTCTATTGGAAGATTGTCACTAAACCTCACTAAACTAAACACCAAAAATAGTTTTTTGTTTTTTGTTTTTGTTTTTGTTTATTCATTTATTTTTTTCTGGTTTGATTTGCCATACTAGCAATAATGTAGTGCTACCTTTGATGGGTTAGTAGGTGTCTTCAAATTTCAATGAGTATTTACAGTAACGGTGTCTAGACTGAGTATTATAGTTCAGCGGTAGTTCACTTATAAGTTTATTTCTTGTCTGGATTTTTAATTTGGCTATTTCCTTCTTTTATTACATTTTTCCTTCAATGTGATTGTTGATGGATAACCTATAGACTAATCGCAATTGCTTCATGCTGGTCTACATTGACTTCTTTCTCAGGGTTGCTATGTGTGCATTATTATAGGTTATTGTGAGGGTGGAGATATGTAAGTCTCTTTTCTGAAAATTTTTCTTACTGATAATTATGGTACTAGGCATTGACTTCTTTCTCCTGTTTTTATTTTTTTTAAATAAATAAATAAATTGATTCATTTGATATTTTCCTTTTTAAATACATTATTGATTATTGGTGTAACACAGGGTGGAATTTATAAAGAAAGCTGGTGGTGTTATGTTTCCTGAGGAGGTCATGTCTGAATTTTTTCCTTGCAGAAATTATAAATTTCAATATATGTCTTTTCCATTGGACAAAGTCTTTCATCTATAAATAAATCAGATACTACTCCCTCCGGTCCTATTTATAAGACGTTTTCAACCGAATTACATAGACCAAGAAAAGTAGTTGAATATAGTTAACTTTATTGATTTTCTCAAAAAGTGGATGAGATACCATTTTTACCCTTCATTGAATAATGTGTTAGCCAATTACAATTAAGAAGTAGAAATAGTCAATACATTTAATAGGGATAAAAAAGAAAAGAAGCAATAAATACATTATGGAAACTATAAAATGTCTTATAAAAAGAACCATGAAAACCTTCTAGATAGTGTCTTACATAAAGGACCAGAGGGAGTATTTAGATTGGTTATCTTAAATCTGAAAGGGTCATTTGTTTGCAGAAATTGTGTAAGTGGCTTGTTCAACTTCTTATGGCACTTGATTACTTGCACATGAGCCATATTCTTCATCGTGATGTCAAGGTTAGCTACAGAATCCACTTTATGCATAGCTACAGCATTTCTGTTTCCAACTACCGATATACTAATGAAAAAAATTCATAATTCTATCAGTGTTCGAATATATTCTTGACAAAAGATCATGACATACGTCTTGGTAAGTTAATGTATTGTTCCTTTAAATAAAACATAGATGGTTAAAAATTTTGCTTACAAGTGATCAATTATGAATCAGGTGATTTTGGTCTCGCCAAAAAGTTGAGATCAGATGATCTTACTTCCTCTGTAAGAGATATTTAATCTGCGAATTGAGGTTAAGTTTCTAATTGCATTTTTTGTATGATAATCATTCACAACAGTCGTTGTCATGTAATTTAGGTTGTGGGAACTCCTAGCTACATGTGCCCCGAGCTCCTTGCTGATATACCTTATGGTTCTAAATCAGACATATGGTCCCTGGGTTAGTTCTATTGTATTATGGTTACTTTTCCTTAATAAGTTCTTTATTATCTAGCTGATTTGCTTATTCAGGACGATCTTCAAATTGGTTATTCAGGATGTTGTATATATGAAATGGCCTCACATAAGCCTGCATTCAAAGCATTTGTAAGTTTTCTTTTTTCATTAGAAGGTTTCGTTGTATCTCCACTTCTTAGAACATGTTTAACACTTTCATTCCTGCTGTTGTATCACTGAGTTTCAGTTTGTTATCAATCAGATACAATGTCTTTGGCTTCTCTAAAGTGAGGGGTCCACTTTAGAGGATAAAGTGAACCCTCACTTTAAAGAAGCCAAATCTGATCACTTGTATTCACATGGATTTATGTTCTCTGGATTGACCTTTGCAATCAAATCCTATAAATTTACTGTCTGTATATCATGTGATTTGACGTAGTTTGAATTTGTGACAATTTATTTTATAAGGCTTAGTCACACTTTTGGTCCCAACTTTGTCAATTGTGCAATTTTGGTCCTGCCATCTATCTTCCGTTGAAAAACTAACAATCAACATGGTCAATGGTACCAAAATCATGCAATTGACGAAGTTGGGGACTAAAATCGCACAATTGAAAGTTGAGGGTCTAAAATTGCATAATTGTCAATGTTGGGAAACCAAAAGTGCAATTAAGCTTTTTTATAATGATTTTCACAAATGATTATCAATGGCATTTGATTAGCTGCATGGTTAAGCTTATATTATCTCACGCACTAGAAAACTACTTGCATTTGCTACTTTTCGTATATTTCCTGCGAGCTTTGCTTTTCATTATGTTGATCTTTCGAATTCTTTGAACAGGATATTCAAGCCTTGATTAACAAGATTAATAAGTCCATTGTGGCTCCACTGCCAACAAAATATTCCAGTGCATTGTAAGTCTTACCTATGCCATTAGCTAATAGCATTTTCGTCATAATGCTGCTCAATTTTGTATTTTTTATTGACATAATGCCTAAAATTGTCCTACACTAACAGCTTTAGGCAACTCAAAACTCATTGAAAATGATATGATTGATTTAATATTTTTGTTTTTTGTTTTGGCAGTCGAGGTCTTGTTAAAAGCATGCTGCGGAAAAATCCAGAGCTTAGACCTAGTGTATGTATAAAAATTCTCCTTTGTCCTTGAATAATTCAATGCAATGTACTGGTGCAGTAACTAGTGCCATATCTCGTTTTCTTCGTGATTGTTGATTGAACCAATTGTAGAATAGATACATGGTACTTTATACTATTAGCAAAGAATCATGCAATTCGAATGTGCTTATTTTATTCACCTAATTGTGTTTTCTCAAAATTGCTGTTGATTGCGCCAAGCTTGGACTAACAGGAATTTTCTTCCTGTTTTTCCTATTGGGATTTTAAACATCTAACGTAAGTGCATGTAGTAACCATTGATAAGAAAATCAAACGAGTTGATTTTGTCATAACCATAATCCCTTATATTCATCCATGTGCATGTATTATATAAAATTTTAAATCATTGGATCTATTATCATCTACGGTATTAAATGCTGCACTTTGTTTTGTGGATGTGTTGGCTACTTGGCTTGATGGATTCCATATTAAAAGTTAAGATGATTTTTAATTTCCATATTGACAAAAGACTCACCTATTTCCCCTTGAACCAAATAAATCTTCCATGGTATATAAGAAAGGTTCTAATTTCTTTGTGAAATAAATAAGAAATGGGGCACTTAAATGGTAAAATAGTATCTAGATTGGTAGAGAAGAACTAAAACATTTACTATATCTTAAAGCAGACGGCTGAAATTTAATCAACTTTGTAACAAATGTCTCTACATTATCTGAATCTGAATTAATGTGTTTCAATAGAACTGGTCAGATATATACTCCATTCAACTTAAAATAATCAGATGATCAGAAAACTAATGCAAACCTGTGAAGAATCAGTTGTTTGTTTGTTTTTTTATTTTTTAATTTTTCATTTCATTCAACTAAAATATACTCACATATAAGACTCGTTCACAGAATGTCATTATTTAACCATTATTATCAATTTGTTTATCTTGCAAGACATATGATATGGTTATCTTATGGCTATTCAAAATAATACTTGGTTACTTAGCATATTATAAATATTATGACCATATATATTTAATTATTTCTATCACATCCATGGTTCAATCATGGTTGGATTAGTGAATCAAAAATTCAAAACCTTCACGGGTTCTATAACGGGTTCGGTTTTTAAAAGATTGCCTTAAACCTTTCAAGTTGGGAGACAAAGATTATGAAGTGACATGGATTGTGAAAGGGTCTTCTGTAACCATTCTTTGTTTCTTACTTTCTTTTATGTGCTTCTGGAGGCAGGCTGCAGAGCTACTTGGGCACCCCCATCTTCAACCTTATGTTCTTAAGGTCCATCTCAAAATCAATAGCCCCAGGCGAAGTACTATGCCAGGTCATTGGCCAGAATCCACCTACATGAAGAAAACTAGATTTTTGAAGTCAGTAGATGATCCTGTTTCCATCTCTGGGGATAAGTGGCATTATTTCAGCAACCGTCGGACTTTAAATCCAAGTGTATCTGAAGCAGAGCAAGATTCTCTGTGCTCCACCCTAGAAATTGATTGTACTCCTGATCATCTGAATCAAAGGTTAGCTGAACTTTCTGTTGGAGATAGCCATGAAGTGAACTCAATCCATAAGCCAGCTGTTTCCAGAACTTCTAGTATTTCTAAGACTCGAAGGTTCACTCCATCAAAAGCTTCTGCCACCTCCAAGAAATCAATGGAACCCTCAAAGATTCGTAAGGTTAAGGTAGTTAGGCAAGCTGATGTGTATATCATGTTTTAATGTTTGCCACATGTATGTCATGATTCATGAAACAAACTTAAGCATGTCACCTTTGTTAATTTGTTGGTTTTACAGTGAATTACTCTTGAATGTGTAATTGTATCCTTCAATTAAGGATTTTACATTTCTGACTTTCTGAAGTTCATGGTTGCAGCTTCCAGTTTCAGATACCAAACAACCTGTCCATACAATTCGCAGAGCATCATTGCCATTGTCAGGCCGTGCTACTCAGCAGCCTCCACGCAGGCACAGTATTGGTTTACTTGACCATACAAATTCACCTGATATTTCAGTTAACTCTCCCCGTATTGATAGGATAGCAGAATTCCCGTTAGCATCATATGAAGAACCATTGTTTCCCATCAAAAGATCTTCGCCAACCTCTGCGCAGGGTTCCTCAACCTCCCCTCCTTGTGGTAATGATTCAACTTTGGTAGACAAATGCACAGTCAAGGTATGTGACAGAGCCTATGTCAGGCCTAGTTGTAAAGATGCTTGGCAGGGAATCAAGCGCTGCGTGTACAAGGAAAATGATGAGGAAAAAAGTGGCTCGTCTGATCAAAATGCAACTGCTGGAGCATCAAGCCACAACTCTTCAGACTTGCGCCGTCAACAGTTTGATACTTCATCATTCCAACAAAGGGCTGAAGCCTTAGAGGGGTTGCTTGAATTTAGCGCAAGATTACTGCATCAGGAAAGGTATGAAGAACTTGGAGTTTTGTTAAAACCATTTGGGCCCGGGAAAGCTTCCCCAAGGGAAACAGCTATTTGGTTGAGCAAGAGTTTCAAAGAGAACACTTTCAACCAGGAACAATGCTCGTAAAATGCTATAATATCTCATATAGTCATCTTTCTTCACAGACATTTAGGCAACTGATTTTTAGGTAACATCTTTTCATTTATCCACCTGATTTTAGATTCACCGAACAATGATAACTGAAGCTCTCAATCTGATCATCTGATGAATGAGGAAGACATAGAATCAATTAAAGTGATAAATTTAGAAGTATTTTAATTTTTTTTTTCACTTCATTGTAGCTGGTACTAGTAAGTCGTACTGCTTTTGTGTTTTAATCTGTTGGCATGTACCATACACCTCACTTCTGCTGCGAAGTGCAGGTGATGAAATAGCGGTGCTTAAACTCTAGAGTTACAAGCATGGTAAAGCAAAATTGTAGATGACTTAAGCAGTAATGTTCAAACTTGAATTATTTGCTTGTTCTATAACTTAACAAGAGAATTCAATAGTACCAATCACTATTAACCGTGCTGCTTACAAAGGAATCACGCTTGTTTTCTTCCATTGAGTCATAAAGATTTATAACCCAGTGGTCCAGGTTCCCCTGATCAAAGCGTGACGAGTTTGTGAACAGATGTTGTCTTGGACCATTAGGTGGAGATTCTACAGACTTGTTTTTGTGCTTCATTCCGCGTTTGGGTCGTTGTTTTGGCTCACTCTGAGACCTTGTTTTAGCCTTTGAAGATTCTGTCTTGTTCATGTAGTTTGGTGACCATGATCGACGATGTGGCACCGGATGGTGCTGAGAAGTTGACAAGGCCATTGTTGTTGGGTTCATTTCAGACATGGTCTGGTAGTTTCCTGTGCTGTTTGGGGCTATGAATAAGGTATTCCCCTTGAATTGGTTTTCTCGTTTCGAAGCTAACATCTGCTTTGAATAGAATGTTATTGAATCGTGTTCTCTGTTGGTAACATCTGAATCATCTATGGGGTCACTTCTGCTTTTCAAAATCTCCAACATTTCTTCTAAACTCATATCCTTTGAATCCTATAAAAAATAGCCGTGTTAAAAATATTATCTACATTGCAGCATATCAGAGCAGGTAGCTTCAAAATTAAGCCAAAAGTTTCATTAGGATGAATTTTCAACAGGATTTACTTCATAATTGAATATGATGGTTTTATTACTTGAATGATAACACTGGGAATATTTAGCAGATTCAGAAGCTTACTTTATTTTCTGCTATGAGACCTTTGAAGCGTGGGATTTCTCTATATAGTGGAGGCTGTTTTGGTAGGAGATTTCCTTCCTCTACTATCTGAATTCTGTTAATTCGAGCTCTAACTTGTATTGCCATCAACGCGTGCATGCCACGCAGCGTAGCAGTTGTTTGTTTCCTTACGAGGTGACCCCTCACTAGTGCCTGTAACTTGACTAATCCCCTTAAAGCATGCAATGCTTTCCTTGCCTGAAAATTTGCATGTAGTGTGTTCGTCAAACAACCTAGTCCAAATGTTTGAGGCAGTAATAGGATTGCAAGAAAAGCAATTAAATTGTTAGAATACAAGGTTCTGCTCATCAAAGGAGATGCCTAGCAAGATTTGAATGTGATCATAAAAGATTTGATGAATTATAGAGAAAAATCCATACCAAATATGAGCGAAAAGCAGCTTGAATCCTTGTGGCAGCCGTGGTTTTAACTTCATTGTCTTTAGAAATCTTTGCCAGTGTTGTTGAAAGACGCCTTGAGCTCTTACTCTTAGTTTCAAACAAGGCTTGTATTTGCAGTTTTGCAGAGTCACCTGAATCAAAAGATCTAGAAAATTTTTGCCCTGTAACCTTGCCTGTTATTTTTCCACCCGTTAGTTTTCCAAAGCTCCATCTCCGCTTCACTTGAGGACTTACACTCTGACTACCCGTGTTGCCGTCCTTTTTCTTGGGGCTGTCAATCTTCTTGAATTTATCTTCTTTTTTCCCAAGAAGAAAGTTTATAATCCATTTGCTTGCTTTCCCCATTTCTGTTTTTCCTGTCCCTCACCTTCCAAAATATCCTTTCTCAGGATCTGGCAACTGAACAAGTGGCAGAGGTTAATTTTGCCTCAAATATCCAGAAAGGGAACTAGCATATGAACTTATACACTAAAGGGAGCATATGTTTTTTTTCATATCATATGCTAGTTTTAATCTTGTTACATGTGCATTATATATATACTGTATTCTACTTGTTACTTGTGCTGTTATTTAACTATTTATTATTGGCTTTGGCCTGCAAAGCTTTCCCTGTTAAAGCCATTTGCCACCCTCGTGGATTTTGCTTAATATAATTCATGGAGTATTCTAGTTTCTACTTAAACATTGCCTCAGCTTCATCCTCAAGAGCCGTAAATTTTTCTGACCAGAGTTCAGTAATTTTTAGGGGACCATGCTGTTAAATTATATAAGATGTTTCTTATCAGAGTCTTCTAGCTAGTTATATTCAATGACAGTGCCTCTCTATAGAAATAAGAAGGTAGAAAAGTCACTGTTTCTGTTTTATTTATAACACTGTTTTTTCGTTCCTTTGAGGCTTAATCCTGGATCCAAAGGCCATAATACATGGCTTGCTCGGAAGTGCTAAAGCTGCAAAAATGGTAATTAATAAATAAATTAATATGGTAATTTTTTTAATCAATGCCCATAATATAAGATGAATGAGGGAAACATGATCAACAGCGGTATAAAGTTTTTACTTTAACGATGTAACATAAATAAATTAACGCGAATTACTTAAATATGTGTGTTGACTTAGATTTCATCTCTATGTTTTTGTGTTGTTTTGCTGACTTTGTCAAGGATATGCATCATGCAGCGAAATCAGAAGGTTCCAAGAGCCTTTCACATCAACCGACTAAAAAGAAACTGTTAATATTATAATATTTAGTTAATATTAACTTGCAAAGAAAAGAAAGATACAAAAAAATATATATTATTTCATTAGGATGTCGTTTAAGGTTTTTTTTTTTTTTTTTTAAAAAAAAACAGAAGTAAAGTCTTTTTTTTTTGCTTTCTCTATCTCGAGTTCTCGACTGATTCCTACACCATTTAAAAACACGGTCTTTGGCTCACTTGTCTAGATGACAAATGTTTTTTTGGAAGAGGATGACAAATGCTTATGTACAAAAAGAAAAGCATAAGGACACATATATATATACATGAAAAAAAAAGCATAACGAGATGACTAATGGTAGAATCTTGGGCTCCACAGTCCACCCTAATCCCAAAGGACTAAAGTTGTATTTTAGACTTATGAATTCACTTAAGTCAAGGTGAGGTGAGATTAGACTTGCCACCATTTTCTTCCACTCGATAAACCCTAAGGGCTCGCTTGATTATGTGTTCATCTACCTTCATACTCGTGTCTAGGCAATCCAGCACGAGTTCAGGGATTTTCACAAATGTTGGGAGACTTTTGTGATGTGCATCCAACCGTGTTCAACCCTTAGAAACGTAAACTTTTTCTAGCTTTTTGGTCAGTGGATTGATCATAGTCTAGCCTTGAAAATGTTCTTGAATCTCAGTTTTGCCCTTGGATATGATGGACTTGAGAAACCATTGAATACTTTCGCATCTCAAACATAAGATGCATACACAACAAAAATCATTTGTTTTGTGAGTTATGACAACTTTTTTTTAAAAATTAACCAAGAGATTTTTTTTGGTAAATGATTAACCGAGAGATTGAATTTAAAATAGCACTAGGGATGGTGCAGGGAAGGTTACAAGGAGTTCTATGCTAAAAAAGGGAATACATCATAAGAGCTCAATACACCAAAAATTAAAAAGACAACACTTTAGTTTAGGAGTGTACAAGACCCGGTCTGGTCCGAACGGGTTAAGATAGTTTTGGCTCGTCCAATTTAAGACAAAAGACACTAACCTGTCTTTTAAATTCTGACCCGGTGAGGAAATTGGACAGGTTCGGGTCGGTGCTCATGTCACCCAGCCCGGACCGATAGACATGTTTAATATTTATATATAATATATAATTAATATATTATATTATATATGTTATTTTTTATTGCTTTAGTTTCTTTCCTTCGTTAACCCAGGTCCAAACTTCAAAAATAGAAATCGTTTTGGATGTAGAAGCCTAACTTGACTTGGGAGTCATTATATAAATGATGCAATTGTAGCTATTTTTACCTGTTTACCACATATTATTGACGTTATACAGGTTTCTTTCTCCTATGTTTTTGTTTGCTTAATTGTTGTTTGATTGATGTTGTGTATGTGAGAATATAGGTATTGAATAAATGTTCGGGTCAACCCGCGTTCGTCCCACATAAATCCGGTCCTAACAAGACATGGTAATCATCGGGTTCCTTAGGGTCAAGGGACGGGTTAGGGTTTAAAATATAAGCCTGATCTTAATTTAGGTGAAAGTCAATGCAAACCCGCCCTTTGTACACCCCTACTTCAGCTATCTGGTCTCTGGTATGTTTTATGTTTTGTGTCGAAGATGGAGAAGGAGGGACGATGAACTGGTTGTTGATCAATGTGTGTTTGTTTTAGATTTAAGTAAAATGAGAAGTAAAAAACACATATATCAAGACATTTTTAAAAGAAAACTCAAATTGTAACTTTTCATTTTGACACATCAATTTATGTGCAATAATATTGCAAAATATTAAACAAATATACCCGAAGTTGCTAAGAGAGGCGGTAACACTACCCAAGTGTCAACATGGTAAACATGTTTCATGGTTTGTTATAGGGTGATACTCTTTTGGAAGGACCACCCAATGGTCCTTATCATGTATTCCAATTAGCAAGTTTTAGCATATAAAGTTGTAAGTTCCCAATATTGCTCTTATGTCTTTGTTTGTGATGAAAATATTTAATAAATTGCATTTAGTCCCTTTCTGTCCTAGTGCTTAATTTTAATATTCTTATTTAATTTTTAACACGGATAAAACTGATAAATTTGAGCGAAGTGTCTTCCTAATTACTTACTAAAAAATGTTTTCAATGCTTTTTATATTTTCAAAATTGAAAGTGCATTTAATTCCATACTTTATATAATATTAGGAAGATATAACATTGCTCGTCAAGAGAGTATTTTGAACAAAGACAACAAAAGAAACTTAATCTCACTTATTTATAAAATCCTAAACACCTCTTATCACGAACTTAAAGATTTTAACCCACAGTATCTCACAATATTAATCTGCTTTTAAAATTAATTGCAGCCCACTTAAAATAAATCTATCATTTGATTCAGCAACGTAAAGTTATCATTATTTCCTCCAAAAACAAAATAATAGTACATACAAACACAACATACATCAATTTGAAGGCGAAATTTGAATTCAATTCCCTTATCAAATGAAGGAGTCAATCTCACTCACTCACTCACTTGTTCTTGACTTCGACACCGGACTTTCCAGCAATAATAACAGAGGTGGCCATGTTCAAGAACAACCCGTGCTCCACCACGCCTTGGAGCGCCGATATCTCTTCTGCGGCGGCCCACGCATCTCGAATCGGCGTCTTGAAGTACAAATCCACAATGTAATTCAAATTATCCGTCACGTAGGGTTTCCCACTCTCATCCAATCTCAATTTCGCCTCAACACCTTCTTCCTTGAACAATTCCTGAAGCCTAATCAGATTGTACTTCCAGCAGAACTGAACCACCTCCACCGGCATCGCCAATCCGCTCCCGCCGAGTCCGGAGACGAGCTTCGTGTGTTCGGCGACCACCACGAACTTGTCGGAGGCGGCCTCCACCATCTTCTCACGGAGCAGAGCGCCGGCGCGGCCTTTGACGAGGTTGAGGTCGAGATCGACCTCGTCGACGCCGTCGATGGCGAGATCGAGGCGCGGATTGTCGTCGAGAATGGAGAGAGGGATGCCGTGGGATCGGGCTTGGTCCTCGGTGCGCTTGGAGGTGGGGACGGCGACGATGTCGGTGAGTTGACCGAGCTTAGAGATGACGTAGGCGGCGGTGGAGCCGGTGCCGAGACCGAGGACCATGCCGGATTTGACGTGCTGGAGGGCTTTGTCGATGGCGAGTTTTTTGACGTCAAGTTGGGTGAGAGTGATGGCGCGGATAGAGAGAGATTTGGTGCGCAGGTTAAGGGAGGAGGGGGTGCGTAGGATAAGGGGAGTGGAGGCATTGTAATGTGTGGAGGAGAGAGTGGAAGGAAGGAGTGAAAGGGATAATGAGGAAGCCATTGACATTGACATCGACATTGATTCAACGTCAATTGCTAAAAGGAAGTGTGTTTTTTTTTTTTTTTTTTTTGTTCTTTGCTTTGCTATTATCTCTTTTTTGTTTGGTTGGTGGTGAGAATTGAGAATTGACGTATTTATAGTATTTGTTTTTACTTCATTCAATTTCTTTTTTTTTTTTTTATAGTAAATGTATAAACAAATATATTTAGAAAAATGTTAAGTTCTCCTGCAAATTTTTCGCTACACTTAATTTTGATAAGTATAATCTATGTTCCACCAAGTATTTATTCAAGTGTGAGTCCCACAATAATAATTAAAATATTTAAATTCTCTTATTAAATATTATGGTTGGCTTATGATTGGTTGGAGGTTTTAGGAGGGGTGAGAGATGAGGGAAGTATGTTTTCTTGTTTGATTAAAGAAAAAAAAATAAGAGATGGACTATCTAAAACTCCACCTCGGCCAAACGACCCGTCCTTCAAGCTTATCACCACTTCAAGCCTCCTTCAACCAAGGCTTCAAAGCTTGTAGGGCTGGTGGACTATCTAAAACCCCACCTCGGCCAAACCGACCTCGGGACTACTAGTCACGAATCAACCCCCAACGGTCGAATTAGTATCCAGACAGACCCGACAAATCAGGGGAGACAAGAATCAAGAATCAAGCAATAATGATTCAATCGGGATGCTCTAATCAACACACCAAGATATCAAGAGATACTTTCTAACTTAGAATGAACCTAGACACTAGAAGGCTCAGACCCAGGTTGTATAAAAGGCTAGGGGACACCCATATGTAATCATGATTACAGTAAACATCACAGTTCTTATTAGGGTTCAGACAACGGAATATCATCGCCGTTGGGACCCGGGAGCTGTGAGTGAATAGGAAGGGAGAGATTTTATTTAGTTTTGGAATAGTTCGAAAGTGAAGGGATTTGAAAGGGAGGGAAGGGGAGGGAGTTTTTACACATAAAATCTCTTCCCTTCAATCAAACACAAAATCACTACTTTCTCTTTCCTCCCCTCCCCTCCTTTGAACCAAACAGATCTTAAGAGAAATGTTATATCCTATTAAGTGCTTGTTTGGTTCAGTAAAAGTGAAAGTACTTTCACGTGAAAGTACTTTCATTTTAGATATCAACGGTTATAATTTGTTTGACACAAATCTCAATTATGTTAAATGGATAGAACAATTTCTAACTTCCAGCAAAAAGTATTTTTTACTTTCTATTCTCCTAAAAATATTTCTATCCACTTAATTTTGACAATTGTGATTTATCATTTTAAAAAATAAATGCTTAATGAAAGATATATGAAAATTGATAAAATTAAGTAAATAGAAAGATTTGTATGAGGATTAAGCAGGAGGATTTAACATTTTTCTTCCTCTAATGCTCCTAGTAAAAAATAATATATTAATTATTTTCTATAGTTTCAAGATACAAAGTACATTTTTTTTTTCATTTAATATTTACTATAAAAAGCAATAAGGTGATAAGTAGAGAGATGAAAAATGGTGTGTTATAAAAACTGTATTGTAAAATTTACATAATTTTCGAAAATGAATAAACTTGAGATGCATTTATTTATTCATTTAATATTTCTAGCTCAATTTATATAATTTTTAATATTTTAAAATTGTTTTGCAAAAGCTTTTTAGAGATCATGTGCTATAAACTTAAAGAAAATGATGTTTTTCAAAATAAAAATAAAAACAAGTTTTTTAAATTACTTCAATTATTTGAGTTTTTCTTTAAAACAATGTATTATTCAATTTGATGTTTTTAGCTCAATTGACATGATTTTTTTTACAAAAAAATTTGTATTGCAACAACGTATTTAGAGATTGTGTGTTATACACAATAAGGTATTTTTTGGAATAAAAATAAAGACATTTTTTAAACTACTTCAATTATTTGAGGTTTTTATAAAAAAAATGTATTATTCACTTTCAAGTTTCTATTTCAACTTACATAATTTTTTATATTATAAAATTGTATAGCAATAATTTTTTAGAAATCATGTGCTATATACAATTGAAGAATACAATATTTTTAGAAATAAAAATAAAAACACGTCTTTTAAATTAATTCAATTATTTGAAGTTTTTAAGAAAATAATCTATTATTGACTTTGAAGTTTCTAGCTGAATTTATATAATTTTTTATATTTTTAAAATTTTATTGCAACAATTTTTTAGAGATTATACGCTACACTTAAAAAATATGGTATTTTTAAAAATAAAAATAAAAATGCATTTTTTAACTTACTTCAAATATCTATTTTTGTAATTATGATAAAAAAATCTGAATTTCATCTTTAACAAAATCGTGTTGCTTTGAACTCACATTGCTCAAAATTAGTTTTACAAATTCACGTTCGTCTTTTTTTTGGGATACAAATCAGAGATTGCATCTGCCCAGCCTACCCTTAAACTGCATGGGTTTAATCACATAAGAATTATTTTTTAGAAGAAATATTGAGAAACGAATATATAAAAATCACAAATTTATCCACTTTGGCCAAAAAAAAAGTTATCTACTGACAGCTAAATAACAGATTCTAACATTGACTTGTTTTTTTACAGGAGAAAGTGAAAAATTCAAACAGGAGAGCTGCTACCTTAAATAGCACTCTCAACTCTTCAACAACTTGGAAAACAATTAAAAAAGCACATTCTCAACACTATTCTTTAAATTTGAGGTTGTAAACTCCAAGATTCTTCCTCAAAATATCGAACTTTTTAAAATTTGGCAAAACATCTGCAACTTGTGTTTTAATTTTGCAACAAACTACGTAACAGAAGAACTTTCCCCCCTTTAAATGAGTATTAAACCTGGACATTTTAGTAGAAGCAACTTGCTCTGTTACTTCAGTCATTGAACTCGTTGATTGTATAGAATTTTTCTGGCCTAATTTGAAGATAATTTAATAGTGTGGCTATGGATTAACCACTTCATTCTTCAACAACACTTCTTGGATTATCAGCAGAGAAACTACTAATTTGTTGATCATCAGCTCCATAGGTAGCATTGGCTTTCAACATGAAAAACCATGTGCTCCTCTGTCGGATCAAATAAAAAATTCCTACCTTTCATTTTAACACTATTGGCTATGAGATTCCAAGAGATAAAATGAAAGGTAAAAACTTCTCATTTGATCAAGGGAAAAGGAGCAAATGGTCTTTCATGTTGGAGTTGGGTTCGAGTGACATTTCAACCCTAACCACAAACTAATTTGTTGATTCTTCGACGTGAATAAGTTCGAAGCTTCATCCAAATCATGGATAGATCACTTGCACGCCGATAATGAACAAATGCAAAGAGTTTGGATACATGTTGAACATCAACGGAACAAGAATGCAAGAGAAATGCAAATCCAAGTTCAGTCTCTTAGAAAGAGGGTTTTGACTAACGAAGAAGCCTAAACATAAGTGGAACAGCTATACGACTATCCAAACATGCTGCGTATCACTTTCATCGCGTTGAACAACAACCAAGTTGACACTTAGCACAAAGTTCATTTTGCCAACGAAAACCAAACAAACAATTAACCGTTGGTAGAGGATGCCTATCTTACAATTCAGTGCATGTTTGTTTTTCCGCTTACCAAAGCAACTCATGTTTCGATAGTATTTAAACGGTTATCATTTGTATGAACACAACTTTCAATCACGTTCAATGAAAGTAACTTTCTTCCTTCTAGTGAAATTACTTTCACATTGAATCAATTGTAAAAACAAACACACTTATTTCTGAATTCTGCTCTGTCTATCATTTTCACCTTGTTCCAAAAATGATCAAGAATAACAATTATACACCGCAATTCTGAGAAATCCATTGTCTAATTCAGGCAGCACTCAAATCAAAATGGGTTTCTTTGGTATTTGATTCATCAACATAAAGTTATCATTATTCCCTCTCAAAACAAAATAAGTACATACACAACAACATACATCAATTTGAAGGTGAAATTTGAATCAATTACCTTATCAAATAAGGTGTCAATCTCACTCACTTGTTCTTCACTTCAACACCGGACTTTCCAGCAATGATAACAGATGTAGCCATGTTCAAGAACAACCCGTGCTCCACCACGCCTTCCAGCGCCGATATCTCTTCTCCGGCTGCCAACGCATCCCTAATCGGCGTCTTGAAGTACAAATCCACAATGTAATTCGAATTATCCGTCACGTAGGGTTTCCCACTCTCATCCAATCTCAATTTCGCCTCAACACCTTCTTCCTTGAACAATTCCTGAAGCCTAATCAGATTGTACTTCCAGCAGAACTGAACCACCTCCACCGGCATCGCCAATCCGCTCCCGCCGAGTCCGGAGACGAGCTTCGTGTCGTCAGCGACCACCACGAACTTGTCAGAGGCGGCCTCGACCATCTTCTCACGGAGCAGAGCGCCGCCGCGGCCTTTGACGAGGTTGAGGTCAGGGTCGACCTCGTCGGCGCCGTCGATGGCGAGATCGAGGCGAGGATTGTCGTCGAGGACAGAGAGAGGGATGCCGAGGGATCGGGCTTGCTCCTCGGTGCGCTTGGAGGTAGGGACGCCGACGATATCGGTGAGTTGACCGGAGGAGAGGAGTTCGCCGAGCTTGGAGACTACGAAAGCGGCGGTGGAGCCGGTGCCGAGACCGAGGACCATGCCGGATTTGACGTACTCGACGGCTTTGTCGGCGGCGAGTTTTTTGAGATCGTCTTGGGTGAGAGTGATGGCGCGGACGGAGAAGGATTTGGTGCGCAGGTTAAGGGAGGAGGGGGTGCGTAGGATAAGGGGAATGGAGGCATTGTGATGTGAGGAGGAGAGAGTGGAAGGAGGAGATGAAAGGGATAATAAGGAAGCCATTGACATTGATTCAAAGCCAATAGCAGTGACAGTGAATGAGAGAAAGAAAACAGAAAAATATTAGAGAAACAAAGGAAGTGATTTTATTTTATTTTATTTCATTTTATTTTTCTCTTTCTGTGTCTTCCCTTTGTTATTATCTCTTTTGTTTGGTTGGTGGTGAGAATTGAGAATTGAGATTTTGAGAGTGAAAGCCACACTTCAGGTTAGTAGGGATTTATAAATCTTCTCCAATGAAGAGAATTATTTAGCATGAGAGAAGACACATTGTATTTGTAGGGCCCAATTATTTTTAAGTTGAAACAATTTAATGAAAAATTAATTTTATTAATATTGAATTTAAGGTTTTAACACAATTTTGACAAGCTAAAAGAGTCTCGTCTCGTTGAATTTAGCTCTCATTAGTAGGCGATTTATAAATTCTATTATTTTCATTTAATATTTACTATCAAAATTAGTAAGAAGATACATAGGAAGATATAAAAAAACTCATAACACTAAGGTTGCTCATAATTTTGGTTCAGTAAAAATTGAACCAGAAAGAAAAAATGGTTTGTTTTGTTGAACCAAACTAGTTTTGTTTCATCCAAACCGATGTTAGACCTATTTTATTTTTCCCGAACTGGTTTTTTATTTTAAAAGTGATTCTAAATCATATTTTACAGCAAAAAATAATTTCATTATATCCCAAACCTATTCAGATAGGTCTCGACAAAGTTTTAGCCCCAACGAATTTTAACCAATTTTATTGTAGATTGTGATAGAAATTTTAAAGTAAATGATACATTTATTTTGAAACGATTTTTTTTATTAAGTAAATGATACACTGTCTCTAAAACGTGTTGCAATTTTACAAATATTAAAATTGTGTATATTGAGATAGAAACTTCATAATAAATAATACATTATTTTAAAAAATCTTCAAATATTTAAGTAAGTTAAAAAATGCATTTTAGTTTTTAAATCGAAAAAATTGCCGCAAGTTTAAAAATATAAAAAATTTACGTAGATTGAGATAAAAACTTCAAAATGAATAATACATTATTTTCAAAAAGCTTCAAATAATTTAAGTGATTTAAAAACGTGTTTTGATTTTTAAATGGAAAAACGCCTTATTCTTCGAGTGTATAGTACACGATCTCTAAAAACATTTTTCAATTTTAAAAATATAAAATTTGTGTAGATTGAGCTAGAAACTTCAAAGTGAATATACATTGTTTTCCAAAAATTTGAAATGATTATAGTAATTTAAAAAACACCTTTTGATGGAAAAATATCATATACTTTGAGTGTATAATACACGATCTCTAAAAAAATTATAATTTTAAAAATATAAAAAAAATATGTAGATTGTGATAGAAATTTCAAAGTGATTAATACATTATTTTCAAAAATCTTCAAAATGATTTAAGTAATTTAAAAAACACATTTTTAATCGAAAAATACCGAATTCTTCAAGTGAATACACGATCTCTAAAAAAATTTTAAAATTTTAAAAATATAAAAAAATTATGTAGATAGTGCTAGAAACTACAAAATAAATAACACATTGTTTTCAAATAAGTAATTTATAAAATGAGTTTTTGTTGAAAAACACATGATTCTTCAAGTATATAGCACATAATCTCTAAATAACTTGTTCAATTTAAAAAATATAAAAAATTGTGTAGGTTGAGCCAGAATTTTGGAAGTGAACAATACATTATTTTCAAAAAATTCAAATGATTTAACTAATGTTAACTAAATTAAAAAATGATTTTTGATAAAAGGAAACACGATATTCTTCAATTGTATATCACATGATCTCTAAAATAATTGTTGGAATTTTAAAAATATAAAAAATTGTGTAGATTGAGTTAGAATTTTCAAAGTAAACAATACATTGTTTTAAAAAAGATTCAAATGATTTAAATAATTTTAGAAACACATTTTGATCGAAAAACATAGTATTCTTCAACTATATAGTACACAATCTCTAAAATAATAGTTATAATTTTTAAGACATAAAGAATTATGTAGATTGACCTAGAAATTTCAAAGTGAATAACACATTGTTTTGAAAAAACTTCAAATAATTAAAGTAAGTTAAATAATGTGTTTTGATTTTAAATTAAAAAACACCGTATTCTTCAAGTGTATAGTACATGATCTCTAAAAAATTTGGGGAAAAAAATGAAAACGCATTTTTTTTAAATTACTTCAGTTATTTGAGGTTTTTATGAAAACAATGTATTATTCACTTTGAAGTTTTTATCTTAATTTACATGTTTTTTTTTTATATTTTTAAGATTCCAACAATTTTTTATTGATTGTGTGCTACAGACTTGAAGAATAGGGTGTTTTTCGTGATAAAAATGAAAACACATTTTTTTAATTACTTCAATTATTTGTGGTTTTTATGAAAACATTGTATTATTAACTTTGAAGTTTTTAGCTCAATTTACATGATTTTTAATATGTTTAAAATTTTATTGCAACAATGTTTTTAGTGATCTTGTGCTTTCCACATGAAGAATATGGTGTTTTGGGGAATAAAAATGAAAACTCATTTTTTATATTACTTCAATTATTGGAGGTTATTATGAAATTAATATATTATTCACTTTGAAGTGTTTAGCTACATTTAAACAATTTTTTATAATTTTCAAATTGTATTGCAAATTTTTTTTAGAGATTGTGTGCTATATATATACACTTGAAGAATATGGTGTGCTTTTTTGGAATAAAAATTAAATTTTTTTTTAAATTACTTCAATTTTTTAAGGGTTTTTGTTTAAAATAGTGCATTATTCACTTTGAAATTTCTAGCTCAATTTAAATGATTTTTTAAATTACAATTTTTTTAGAGATCAAGTGCTATACACCTGAAGAATATGGTGTTTTTCCAAGTCTAGTGGTGGAGATTGAAGGATTTGGTGGAGCTTGAGAACAAGAAGTGCTTAGGGATTCAAAGTTTAAAGGTAACCCCATTAAACCCCAAACTAGACTAGTGAAGGAATGAAAGTGGTGTGAAATGTGATTTTGAGCTATGGTGTAAGGTAGGATTGAAATAGGTTTAGACTTGTGAAATTTGATGACTTGGTTTTGTTGCATGTGGTTGTTATTGAGCTTTTGAGAATGTATGTTAAAATAGGTTGTCATGTGTATATTAGATGTTTGATAAATGGACTTGATTCATGTGGTTTGGTTGAAATGCCCATGTGTGTATGTTTGGATTATTGCATTGCATATGTGATGTTTGGTGAAAACTTGTTTGGTTTCCTGGCTTTTAGAAGTTGAGTGTGGGTGAGGAAGGTGTATATTGGGTATATGAATTGAGTGTAACATATTTTCAATTTGATTTGGGGGAATTGAGATGGGAATTGAAAGAATAGCTTTTGAATGTGTAGGTAGGATGTAAACAAATGTTTTATTCCTTGTTTTCATAAATTTTTACATAGTTTGAGATGGATATTAGACTTATTTAAAATTGGATTATGATTTCGTGGCCTGAATAAAAGTTGTAGAAAAATTTTATTATCTTTCCAATGCGACCAATTTCATGAGAATCCAATTTGTATAGCTTGAGTTATGGACAAAACACTTAGAGCTACCAAAATTGGGATTTTGACATGGACAAGTGAATTCAGGCGAAATTATCTACTATAAACAAATTGATTTAGATCTTAAGTTCTGAATGAAAGTTGTAGATAATTTTTTTAGCTTTCATTTGCCACCGATTTCACCCAATTTGGAGGTCTATAACTCAAGTTATGGTCAAAATAGCAGACTACACCAGTGTTGAGCGCCCAGGCACTGGAACACAGAAAACACACAGTATTGCATCTGTGACTGGTGCCCAAGCGCCAGGATGGGCGCTGTGACATGTTTCTAGCGCCCAGGTGCCAGAATGGTGGCCCGGGCGACAGTGTCCTGTACCTTCTTGACCTATTTTTGCTTCTAAAATGCCATGTAAGTCTATTTAACTTAGTTTTATGATAGGAATGTAAGGAAATAGGCTTATATGACTTAGTAACATGCTTTAGGATTATGAAATGATATGGAAGCTCTTTTATTTTGAATTATGAAATTGTCATGTGATGAATAATGAATGATGAATGATGAATGATGAATGATGAATGATGAATGATGAATGTTGAATGCAAGTGATATGAGTTGAATGTGAAATGCATGATAATACTTGTGAAATGAAAATTAAATTTAAAGACAAGTTTAAGCTTTCCCCCATCAACGAATGTTGAGTAAGCGGGTTGATTCCTACCGGTTACACACCGGGTAAGCGGACAAGCATGAAAAGATTGAGAATGTACGGTCTCCCAATGAACGAGGTAAGGTGGCTTGAACTAGTAGGGTTGCCCTGTGACTGGCCAGATGACCTGAAAGAAAGGACTATTCCAATGAACGGGTAAGGAAGTCCTGGGCTATTCCCAATGAACGGGGTTAAGATAGCCCGACAGTTGATCACGGTAGGGACGCTTGCCGTGGTCCCATGATTGAGCTCAAATGCGCGTTGCTGCCATGCGCCTGGGGAGAAGTCTTGTGCACGAGGCTTCCGTAAAAGACTAAAGAAAAGAAATGAAACAAGTATGATAATTAAAGATCATGGCATACATACATTTATAATTGTCATACCATGCATTATGTATGAGTGTTGCATTGATTGTGGATTGAATTGTGTATTAGGTACTAAATGAGGTGTTTTCCAGTTAGATTGACTGCAATATGGTATAAAAGTGTTTTCAAAAATGTCGGGGGTTACTCAGTTATATGATTATGTGTTCTCTATTGTGATATACAAGTTGATAATCATGCAATGTGTACATGAATGCTTGATAGACTAACTAGAGTTATATATTTATAAATCAAGCATATTTGATTTTGAGTTTAGAAGTTTGGACTAACTATGATTTTTAAGTGAGAAATGTCTTGTAGATAGTCCAAGCATTAAGTGTAAGCAATGATCAAGAAAAATGGAAAAATCAATTATGCTCAACTCAAGAAGGAGAATGACAATGATGGCCAAGCGCTTATGATAGTATGGAAGAGAAACTAACAAGCTTGGATTGCATCAAGAAGCCTAATGACTTAGTTTGGTATATTTCTTTTCTAGGCTATGTAAGTATAAATTTGAGAAGTCATTACTTGATAGAGCTTGTCTTTCACCTTGCATTCATAGCATCATTTCAAACCATATCCTTGAAAATGTGTTTTTCAAAGAAATTGGTTACAAAGTGTTTTATCATGAGAAAATTGTTTTTCAATTAGATAAGGATTTGAAAACTGAATTGATGTTTAAAAGTACTCAAATATTTGGTTTGAATTTGTTAATAGGCATAAACAAATATATTTTCAACAATAGTCTTATATGGAAGCTGATATATGTGTACCGTTTTGATTATATCATTATGTGTATTTTGATTATTGAGCTAAACCTTATTTCATTTGAAAATAGACTCAATAAGCTTTCTAATGACTGGTCTTTTGCTCTAAATAGATCACAAATGAAGAAGTTATGAACTTTTGAATTCAGCCTTTCTTTTAGGTTGTGGAAAATGACCTTTGTTCACTATTTTGATCATATCTTTAAAACTACTTTTATTTTTGATTTGAAACTTGTTTCATATGAAAGTAGACTCAAAGAGCTTTTTAACAACTAGTCATTCGATTGAAACGAACAAGAAATAAAGGAGTTGTGATTTTTCAAAGTTAGAGATTATCGCCAGGAATTTCATATCCGAATACATATTTTATATCTTTAAAATTGAAACATTTGTTTCAAGAAATCGTGTACTATACACTTGAAAATTAGGGTGTTTTTAACTTAAAAAAATAAAACGCATATTTTAATATTATTAATATATTTAATTTTTTTGAAAACAATGTATTGTTCCCAATAAAGTTTGAAGCTTAATTTACACAATGTTTTATTTTTTAAAAATTGCAACATTTGTTTCTAAAAATTGTGTACTATAGACTTGAAATATAGAGTGTTTTTTACTTTAAAAATGAAAACGCATATTTTAAATTTATTAAATTATTTGATTTTTTTGAAAATAATGTAATTTTCACCATGAAGATTATAGCTTAATTTACACAATTGTTTATATTTTTATAATTGCAACATTTGTTTCTAGAAATCATGTTCTATACACTTGAAAAATAGGGTGTTTTTTACTTTAAAAATTAAAACGCATATTTTAAATTTATTTAATTTTTTGATTTAATTGAAAACAATGTATTGTTCACCATGAAGTTTCTAGTTGAATTTAAAATTTTTTTCTATTTTTATAACTGCAACATTTGTTTCTAAAAATAGTGTACTACACTTGAAAAATAGGGTGTTTTTTACTTTAAAAATGAAAACGCATATTTTAAGTTTATTGAATTTTTTGATTTTTTTGACAACAATGTATTTTTCACCATGAAGTTTCTAGCTTAATTTACACTATGTTTAATATTTTTAAAATATCAACATTTGTTTCTAGAAATCGTGTACTATGCACTTGAAAAATAGGGTGCTTTTTACTAAAAAAATGAAAACACATAATTTAAATTTATTAAATTATTTGATTTTTTTTAACGTTGTATTGTTCACATTAAAGTTTCTAGCTTAATTTTCAGTATTTGATTTATATTTTTAAAATTGCAACATTTGTTTCTAGAAATCATGTTCTATAAACTTGAAAAATAGGGTGTTTTTTACTTTAAAAAAGAAAACGCATATTTTAAATTTATTAACTTTTTTGAAAACAATGTATTGTTCACCATGAAGTTTCTAGTTTAATTTACAATACTTTTTATATTTTTATAATTGCAACATTTGTTTCTAGAAATCGTGTATTATACACTTGAAAATTAGGGTGCTTTTTACTTTAAAAAATAAAACAAATATTTTAAATTTATTAATATATTTAATTCTTTAAAAAACAATGTATTGTTCCCAATAAAGATTCTAGCTTAATTTACACCATTTTTTATTTTTTTTTAAAATTGCAACATTTGTTTATAAAAATTGTATATTATAGACTTAAATATAGGGTGTTTCTTACTAAAAAAATGAAAATGCATATTTTAAATTTATTAAATTATATGATTTTTTGGACAACAATGTATTGTTCACCATGAAGTTTCTAGCTTAATTTATACTATTTTTTATATATTTAAAATATCAACATTTCTTTCTAGAAATCCTGTACTATACAGTTGAAAAATAGGGTGTTTTTTAATATAAAAATTAAAACGCATATTTTAAATTTATTACATTATTTTATTTTTTTCGACAACAATTTATTGTTCACAATGAAGTTTCTTGCTTAATTTTAAACTATTTTTTTATATTTTTAAATTATCAACATTTGTTTCTAGAAATCGTGTACTATACACTTGAAAAATAGGGTGTTTTTTACATTAAAAAAGAAAATGCATATTTTAAATTTATTAAATTATTTGATTTTTTTGAAAATAATGTAATTTTCCTCATGAAGTTTCTAGCTTAATTTACTTAATTGTTTATATTTTTATAATTGCAACATTTGTTTCTAGAAATCGTGTTCTATATACTTGAAAAATAGGGTGATTTTTACTTTAAAAATTAAAACGAATATTTTAAATTTATAAAATTTATTGATTTATTTAAAAACAATGTATTGTTCACTATGAATTTTCTTGTTGAATTTATAAATTTTTTTTATATTTTTATAATTGCAACATTTATTTCTAAAAATCATGTACTACAGTTGAAAAATAGGGTGTTTTTTACTTTAAAAATTAAAATGCATATTTTAAATTTATTAATTTTTTTGATTTTATTGAAAAGAATATATTATTCCCCATAAAGTTTCTAGGTTAATTTATAAAAAAGAATTATTTTTAAAATTGCAACATTTGTTTCTAGAAATCCTGTACTATAACACTTGAAAATTAGGGTGTTTTTTACTTTAAAAAATAAATTGCATATTTTAAATTTATTAAATTATTAGATTTTTTTGAAAATAATGTAATTTTCCCCATGAAGTTTCTAGCTTAATTTACACAATTGTTTATATTTTTATAATTGCAACATTTGTTTCTTGAATTCGTGTTCTATACACTTGAAAAATAGGGTGTTTTTTACTTTAAAAATGAAAATGCATATTTCAAATTTATTAAATTATTTGATTTTTTTTAAAACAATCTATTGTTCCCCATAAAGTTTCTAGCTTAATTTTTACAATTTTATATATTTTTAAAATTGAAACATTTATTTCTAGAAATTGTGTATTATACACCTGAAAAATAGGGTGTTTTTTACTTTAAAAATCAAAATGCATATTTTAAATTTATGAAATTATTTGATTTTTTTTTACAACAATGTATTGTTCACCAAGAAGTTTCTAGCATAATTTACACTATTTTTATATTTTTAAAATATCAACATTTATTTCTAGAAATCATGTACTACACACTTGAAAAATAGGGTGTTTTTAACTAAAACAATGAAAACGCATATTTTAAATTTATTAAATTACTTGATTATTTTTACAATAATATATTGTTTACCAAGACATTTCTAGCTTAATTTACACTATTTTTTAACTTTTTAAAATATCAAATTTGTTTGTAGAAATCGTGTACTATACACTTGAAATATAGGGTGTTTTTTACTAAAAAAATGAAAATGCATATTTTAAATTTATTAGATGTTTTGATTTTTCTGACAAAAATGTATTGTTCACCATGAAGTTTCTAGCTTTATTTACACTATCAGTTTATATTTTTAAAATATCAACATTTGTTTCTAGAAATCGCGTACTATACACTTGAAAAATAGAGTGTTTTTCACTTTAAAAATCAAAACGCATATTTTAAATTAATTAAATTATTTGATTTTTTGACAACAATGTATTGTTCCACATGAAGTTTCTAGCTTAATTTAAATTTTTTTATAATTTAAAAATATCAACATTTGTTTCTAGAAATCGTGAACTATACACTTGAAAAATAGGGTGTTTATTACTAAAAAAATGAAATCACATATTTTGAATTTATTAAATTTTTTGATTTTTTTGACAAAAATGTATTGTTCACCATGAAGTTTCTAGCTTAATTTACACTTTTATTTATATTTATAAAATACCAACATTTTTTTTTCTAGAACTCGTGTACTATACACTTGAAAAATAGGCTTGTTTTTACTAAAAAAATGAAAACGCATATTTTAAATTTATTAAATTATTTAATTTGTTTTAACTCAATGTATTGTTTACCATGAAGTTTCTAGCTTAATTTACACTATTTTTAATATTTTAAAATTGCAAAATTTGTTTGTAGAAATCATGTACTGTAGACTTGAAATATAGGGTGTTTTTTACTTTAGAAATGAAAACGCATATTGTTAATGAATTAAATTTTTTGATTTTTTTGAAAATAATGTAATTTTCCCCATGAATTTTCTAGCTTATATTACACAATTGTTTATATTTTTATAATTGCAATATTTGTTTTTAGATATCGTGCTCTATAGACTAGAAAAATAAGGTGTTTTTTACTTTAAAAATGAAAATGTATATTTTAAATTTATTAAATTATTTGATTTTTTTGGAAAACAATCTATTGTTCCCCATAAAATTTCTAGCTTAACTTTTACAATTTTATATATTTTAAAAATTGAAACATTTATTTCTAGAAATCGTGTATTACACACATGAAAAATAAGGTGTTTTTTACTTTAAAAATCAAAACGCATATTTTAAATTTATGAAATTATTTGATTTTTTTTACAAAAATGTATTGTTCACCAAGAAGTTTCTAGCTTAATTTACACTATTTTTTATATTTTAAAAATATCAACATTTATTTCTAGAAATCGTGTACTATACACTTGAAAAATAGGGTGTTTTTAACTAAAAAAATGAAAACACATTTTTAATTTATTGAATTATTTGATTTTTTTTACAACATTGTATTGTTCAAGAAGATGTTTCTAGCTTTATTTACACTATTTTGTTTTCTTTTTAAAATATCAACATTTGTTTCTAGAAATCGTGTACTATACACTTGAAAAATAGGGTGTGTTTTACTAAAAAAATGAAAATGCATATTATAAATTTATTAGATTTTTTGATTTTTTGACAACAATGTATTGTTCCCCATGAAGTTTCTAGCTTAATTTACACTACTTTTTTATATTTTTAAAATATCAACATTTGTTTCTAGAAATTGTGTACTATGCACTTGAAATATAGGGTGTTTTTTACTTTAAAATGGAAAACTTATATTTTCAATTTATTAAATTATTTGATATTTTTGAAATCAATCTATTGTTCCCCATAAAGTTTCTAGCTTAATTTTTATAATTTTATATATTTTTAAAATTGAAACATTTATTTCTAGAAATCGCATACTATACACTTGAAATATTGGGTGCTTTTTACTTTAAAAATGAAAAAGTTTATTTTCAATTTATTAAATTATTTGAGTTGTTTGAAAATAATTTAAATTTCCCCATAAAGTTTCTAGCTTAATTTACAAAATTGTTTATATTTTTATAATTGCAACATATGATTCTAGAAATCATGTTCTATACACTTGAAAAATAGGGTGTTTTTTAGTTTGAAAATTAAAATGCATATTTGAATTTTTTAAAATTTTTTGATTTATTTGAAAATAATGTATTGTTCAACATGAAGTTTCTAGTTGAATTTACAAAAAAAAATTATCTTTTTATAATTGCAACGATTGTTTCTAAAAATCGTGTACTACACTTGAAAAATAGAGTGTTTTTTTCTTTAAAAATTAAAACGCATATTTAAAATTTATTAAATTTTTTGATTTTATTGAAAACAATATATTGCTCCCCATAATGTTTCTAGGTTAATTTATAAAATTGTTTATATTTTTAAAATTGGAACATTTGTTTCAAGAGATCGTGTACTATACACTTGAAAATTAGGGTGTTTTTAATTAAAAAAATGAAAATGAATATTTTAAATTTATTAATTTTTTTGATTTTATTGATGAGAATATATTGTTCCCCATAAAGTTTCTAGGTTAATATATAAAAAAATTCTTTTTTTAAAATTGCAACATTTGTTTGTAGAAATCGTCTACTATACACATGAAAATTAGGGTGTTTTTTACTTTAAAAAATAAGACGCATATTTTAAATTTATTAAATTATTTAATTTTTTTTGAAATCATTGTATTGTTTACCATGAATTTTCTATATTAATTTAGAATATTTTTTTATATTTTTAAAATTGCAACATTTGTTTGTAGAAATCGTGTTTAATATACTTGAAATGTAGGGTGTTTTTTACTTTATAAATGAAAACGCATATTTTAAATTTATTAAATTTTTTGATTTTTTTGAAAATAATGTAATTTTCCCCATGAATTTTCTAGCTTATATTACACAATTTTTATATTTTTATAATTGCAACATTTGTTTCTAGATATCGTAGACTATAGACTAGAAAAATAAGGTGTTTTTTACTAAATTTATTAAATTATTTGATTTATTTGAAAATAATATATTGTTCCCCAAAAAGTTTCTAGCTTAATTTTTACAATTTTATATATTTTAAAAATTGAAACATTTATTTCTAGAAATCGCGTATTATACACTTGAAAAATAGGGTGTTTTTTACTTTAAAAATTAAAACCCATATTTAAAATTTATTAAATATTTGATTTTATTCAAAACAATATATTGTTCCCCATAATGTTTATAGGTTAATTTATAAAATTGTTTATATTTTTAAAATTGGAACATTTGTTTCTAGAAATCGTGTACTATACACTTGAAAATTATGGTGTTTTTAATTAAAAAAATGAAAATGCATATTTTAAATTTATTAATTTTTTTGATTTTATTGATGAGAATATATTGTTCCCCATAAAGTTTCTAGGTTAATATATAAAAAAAATTCTATTTTTAAAATTGCAACATTTGTTTGTAGAAATCGTGTACTATACACATGAAAATTAGGGTGTTTTTTACTTTAAAAAATAAGACGCATATTTTAAATTTATTAAATTATTTAATTTTTTTTGAAATCATTGTATTGTTTACAATGAATTTTCTATATTAATTTAGAATGTTTTTTTATATTTTTAAAATTGCAACATTTGTTTGTAGAAATCGTGTTCAATACACTTGAAATGTAGGGTGTTTTTTACTCTATAAATGAAAACACATATTTTAAATTTATTAAATTTTTTGATTTTTTTGAAAATAATGTAATTTTCCCCATGAATTTTCTAGCTTATATTACACAAATTTTATATTTTTATAATTGCAACATTTGTTTCTAGATATCGTGTTCTATAGACTAGAAAAATAGGGTGTTTTTTACTAAATTTATTAAATTATTTGATTTATTTGAAAATAATATATTGTTCCCCAAAACGTTTCTAGCTTAATTTTTACAATTTTATATATTTTAAAAATTGAAACATTTATTTCTAGAAATCGCGTATTATACACTTGAAAAATAGGGTGTTTTTTACTTTAAAAATCAAAACGCATATTTTAAATTTATGAACTTATTTGATTTTTTTACAAAAATGTATTGTTCACCAAGAAGTTTCTCGCTTAATTTACACTATTTTTTATATTTTAAAATATCAACATTTATTTCTAGAAATCGTGTACTATACACTTGAAAAATAGGGTGTTTTTAACTAAAACAATGAAAATGCATATTTTAAATTTATTAAATT
Organism: Cyamopsis tetragonoloba; assembly: GCA_037177725.1. NCBI lineage: Eukaryota > Viridiplantae > Streptophyta > Magnoliopsida > Fabales > Fabaceae > Cyamopsis > Cyamopsis tetragonoloba. Next base: position 50,919,902 of record CM074125.1, read on the forward strand.
ATTTTATTTTTTTTTACAAATATGTATTGTTTACCAAGACGTTTCTAGCTTAATTTACACTATTTTTTTATCTTTTTAAAATATCAACATTTGTTTCTAGAAATCGTGTATACACTTGAAAAATAGGGAGTTTTTTACTAAAAAAATGAAAATGCATATTTTAAATTTATTAGATATTTTGATTTTTTTGACAACAATGTATTGTTCACCATGAGTTTTCTAGCTTAATTTACACTATTATTTTATATTTTTAAAATATCCACATTTGTTTTTAGAAATCGCGTACTATACACTTGAAGAATAGGGTGTTTTTTACTTTAAAAATGAAAACGCATATTTTAAATTTATTAAATTATTTGATTTTTTGACAACAATGTATTTTTCCCCAACATGTTTCTTGCTTAATTTACATTATTTTTTTATAATTTAAAAATATCAACATTTGTTTCTGGAAATCGTGAACTATACACTTGAAAAATAGGGTGTTTTTTACTAAAAAAATGAAATCGCATATTTTGAATTTATTAAATTTTTTGATTTTTTATGATCTCAATGTATTTTTTACCATGAAGTTTCTAGCTTAATTTAAACTATTTTTAATATTTTTCATGTTGCAAAATTTGTATATAGGAACCGTGTACTATAGACTTGAAATATAGGGTGTTTTTTAGTTTAAAAATGAAAACGCATATTTTTAATTTATTAAATTATTTGATTTTTTTGACAACATTGTATTTTTCACCAAGAAGATTCTTCTTAATTTACACTATTTTTTATATTTTTAAAATAGTAGCATTTGTTTGTAGAAATCGTGTACTATACACTTGAAAAATAGGGTGTTTTTTACTTTAAAAATTAAAGAGCATATTTTAAAAATATTAAATTATTTGATTTTTTTGAAAACGATGTATTGTTCACCATGAAGTTTCTAGTTTAATTTACAAATTTTTTTATATTTTTTTAATTGCAACATTTGTTTCTAAAAATCATGTACTATACACTTGAAAATTAGGGTGTTTTGAAATTTGAAAATGAAAATTTTAAATTTAATATATTTGATTTTTTTTAAAACAACAAATTGTTCCCAATAAAGTTTCTAGCTTAATTTACATAATTTTTAATATTTTTAAAATTTCAACATTTGTTTCTAAAAATCGTGTATTATAGAGTTGAAATATAGGGTGTTTTTTACTTTAAAATTAAAAACGCATAATTTAAATTTATTAAATTATTTGATTTTTTTGAAAACAATGTATTGTTTCGCATAAAGTTTCTAGCTTAATTTACACTATTTTTTATATTTTTTAAATAGTAACATTTGTTTCTATAAATCGCGTACTATACACTTGAAAAATAAAATGTTTTTTACTTTAAAAATGAAAACGCATATTTTAAATTTATTAAATTATTTAATTTTTTTGACAAAAATGTATTGTTCATCAAGAAGTTTCTGGCTTAATTTACACTATTTTTTTTATATTATAAAAATATCAACATTTGTTTCTAGAAATCGTGTACTATACACTTGAAAAATAGGGTGTTTTTTACTAAAAAAATGTAAATGCATATTTTAAATTTATTAAATTTTTTGAATTTTTTTGACAACAATGTATTGTTCACAATGAAGTTTCTAGCTTAATTTACAGAATTATTTATATTTTTAAAAGTGCAACATTTATTTGTAGAAATTGTGTATTATAGACTTGAAATATTGGGTATTTTTTACTTTAAAAATAAAAACGCATATTTTTAATTTATTAAATATTTTATTTTTTTGACAAAATGTATTTTTCATCATGAATTTTCTAGCTTAATTTACACTATTTTTTTATATTTTTAAAATATCAACATTTGTTTCTAGAAATAATGTACCATACACTTGAAAAATGCGGTGTTTTTTACTTAACAAAATGAAAACGCATATTTTAAATTTATTCAATTATTTGATTTTTTTAACAACAATGTATTTTTCACCATGAAATTTCTAGCTTAATTTGCACTGTTTTTAATATTTTTAAAATATCAACATTTGTTTGTAGAAATCGTGAACTATAAACTTGAAATATAGGGTGTTTTTTACTTTAAAAATTAAAACGCATATCTAAAATTTATTCAATTATTTAATTTTTTTACAACAATTTTTTTTCACCATGAATTTCTAGCTTAATTTACACTATTTTTTATTTTTTTAAAAATATCAACATTTGTTTCTAGAAATAGTATACTATACACTTGAAAATTAGGGTGTTTTTTACTAAAACAATGAAAACGCATATTTTTAATTTAGTAAATTATTTAATTTTTTTTAAATCAATGTATAGTTTACCATGAAGTTTCTAGCTTAATTTACACTATTTTTTTATATTTTTAAAATGTCAAAATTTTTTCTAGAAATCGTGTACTATACACTTGAAAAATAGGGTGTTTTTTACTTTAAAAATGAAAGTGCATATTTTAAAAATATTAAATTATTTGGTTTTTTTGAAAACAATCTATTGTTCCCCATAAATTTTATAGCTTAATTATTACTATTTTATATATTTTTAAAATTGAAACATTTATTTCTAGAAATCGCGTACTATACACTTGAAATATAGGGTGTTTTTTACTTTAAAAATGAAAACGAATATTTTCAAATTATTAAATTATTTGATTTTTTTTTGAAAATAATGTAATTTTTCCCATGAAGTTTCTAGCTTAATTTACATAATTTTTTATGTTTTTAAAATTGCAACATTTGTTTCTAAAAATCGTGTACTATAGACTTGAAATTTGGGTGTTTTCTTACTTTAAAAATGAAAATGCATATTTTAAATTTTTTAAATTATTAGGTTTTTCTGAAAACCATGTATTGTTCCCCATAAAGTTTCTAGCTTAATTTACACAATTGTTTATATTTTTAAAATTGCAACATTTGTTTCTAGAAATTGTGTACTATACACTTAAAAAATAGGGTGTTTTTTACTTTAAAAATGAAAATGCACATTTAATTTTAATAAATTATTTGATTTTTTTGAAAAAATCTATTGTTCCCCATAAAGTGTAACAAATAATGAAATTTAAGGCTATGTTTTTTCTTTTTGTGTAAAACATTGTTAAGTAATATGCATCATAGACAGTTCACCTTCGTAAGTTACATAACACTTAGTTTAAGGGACTATCATATGCCCCATCAAAATACATTAGTTCATAGTAATAATAATAATAATAAGTTCCGCTAAATTCGAATTTACCATAGTTTATAATAATAAAAATATTAATAATAATAATAATTACAACACTTTCAATTTATACGGATTCATATACAGCTGAACAAATTAATATATGAACTTGAAACTTAGGTTCACCATGCGTGGCTATACCTAAGAAAAGCCCACAGCTCATCCCATCTGTGGCTTTTGCTTCACAATCTTCCGATACCTGCGATATGATAACCGTCAGTTATATGTAACTGAGTAACCCCCGGCATTTTTGAAAACAGTTTTATACCATATCACAGCCAGTCTAACTAGAAAACACCCCATTTAATCCCTAACACACAATTCAATCCACAATCAATGCAACAACTCATACATAATGCATGCTATGACAATTATGGATGTATGCATGCATGATATTTCATTATGATACTTGTTTTATTTCTTTTCTTTAGTGTTTTACGGAAGCCTCGTGCACAAGACTTCTCCCTAGGCGCATGGCAGCAACACGCATTTGAGCTCAATCATGGACCACGGCAAGCGTCCCTACCGTGATCAACTGCCGGGCTATCTTGACCCCGTTCTTTGGGAATAGCCCAAGACTTCCTTACCTGTTCATTGGAATAGTCCTTTCTTTCGGGTCATCTGCCCATCACAGGGCAACCCTACTAGTTTAGGCCATCTTACCCCGTTCATTGGAAGACCCTACATTCTCAATCTTTTCATGCTTGTCCGCTTACCCGCTGTCTGACCAGTGGAACTCAACCCGCTTACTCAACATCCGTTGATGGGGGAAAGCTTAAACTTGTCTTTAAATTTCATTTTCATTTCAGATAAAATACTATCATTCATTTCACATTCAACTCATATCATTTGCATACAACATTCATCATTCATCATTCATGACATTACAATTTCATTACTCATTAATTAAATCACTTTCCATCAATGTCATAACACTCTACTTATCATAATCATTTCATGACCCTAATACATGTTACTAAGTTCTATACGCCTATTTCCATTCATTCCTATCTTAAAAATAGGTTACAATGCATTTTAGAAGCTAAAACAGGTCAAGGAGGTACAGAGTACTGGCGCTTAAGCGCCCATTTCCCATTTTTCAGTGCCAGAAATTTTATCCTGGCACTCGAGCGCCAGAATTCCATTTGCTGCTGCCCAAAATTTTCTCGGCGCTCGAGCCCCAGCCCTAGATGACAGCTTTTGCGAATTTCACCAAAATTTCAACTTCTTGCCTTTTAACCTCATTCCTTGACCCCATTCTAACTTCCAAAACACTACCCACATTATAGCACAACAAATTCACACATATGCAATCAAATTATCATAAATCAAGTGCCATTTAGCATGATTCAAATATCAATTGCTTCAAAATTCAACTTCACATTAAGACCACAAAACACACTTTCAACACACTCCCCCATTACTTCTCAATTCACACTATCACATAACATTATTCCAACAAGGAGAACTCTCCCATTTCAATTTCATTTCCTCACATGGTCTACAAGCAATATATTTTCATACAACCACAATTCACATTAGCACTCATACACACACAAACAAGCCAAAATCACAATTTATTATACTTATTCACAATGGTCCAATATCAAGCCACATGCATTAAAACTAAATCCTATAGTTTCACAATTTCAAACCTAACCTCATACCATTTTCTATTTCCTAACTAGTCTATTTGGGGTTTAGTGGGGTTACCTTCAAACTTTGAGTCCCTAAGCACTTCTTGTTCTCAAGCTCCACCAAATCCTTCAATCTTCACTACTAGACTTGGAAATCCCTAAATACCCCCAAATAAGAGTCATTAGCACCCATAGGAACTCATTTTAGGGTTTTCATGTTAGAGAAGAGGATCAAAAGCCCATTTGCCCCAAAATGGAGCTTTATCAAACAATGGGAGATGAGGGTGCATGGCTTACGTAGGCACTTCAATGGCTTCTCTAAGTTCCCAAATGCCTCTTGAAGCTCCAATGGTTAAGAATCAAAGAAGGAGAAGCTTCATCTCTCTTGGGCTTGGGAAACCCTATGAGAGCAAGTGTGAAAATGATAAGTGAAGAGAGTGGGGAAGGGAGAAAGGGGCGAGAATGAGGGAGGAAGTAAGGGGCTTGCATGTTCAATTAAAGAGAAGAATTACCTTCCTTGTGGCTTGGTGATGATGATTTCTTAAGGAAACAACATGGAATTGAGCTTTTATGATGAGATTGATCAAGGAATTAGGAGAGGGTTTGAAAGGGATGAAGAACTAAAGAGAAAGAGTATGGTCTTTGTGTTACTGAAATGAGAAGGAGAGAAGGGGAAGTGAGGGTTTTGCCTCACTTAACTAGTTTCTAAATCTTGTTAAGTGGTCCCTCATGGCACTTTATAAAATTTCAACCTAGTCCTTCTTTCTAATTTCTTAAGGATTGCAACCAAATCCTTAAATTCCCATTCTGTTACCTATTAAATCACTATTTTTATTATAATCTAGTTCTTTCCCCCCTAATCCAATTGTTTTCTAATCTATTCTAGTTTCCCAAATTCCTTATCTTTTCTCAAATAGCCCATTAAGAATGAGTTTGTGAATCTAAATAATTTACTATAGGAAATTAGAAATTTGGGATGTTACATAAAGTTTCTAGCTTAATTTTTACAATTTTTTATATTTTTCAAATTGAAACATTTTTTTCTAGAAATCGTGTACCATACACTTGAAAAATGGGGTGTTTTTACTAAAAAAATGAAAACACATATTTTAAATTTATTAAATTATTTACTTTTTTTTGAATTCAATGTATTGTTTACCATGAAGTTTCTAGCTTAATTTACACTATTTTTTATATTTTTAAAATTGCAACATTTGTTTGTAGAAATCATGTATTTTAGACTTGAAATATAGGGTGTTTTTTACTTTAAAAACGAAAATACAAATTTTAAATTTATTAAATTATTTGATTTTTTTGACAAAAATGTATTGTTCATCAAGAAGTTTCTGGCTTAATTTACACTAGTTTTTTATATTATAAAAATATCAACATTTGTTTCTAGAAATAGTGTATTATACACTTGAAAAATAGGATGTTTTTTACTAAAAGAGTGAAAATGCAGATTTTAATTTTATTAAATTATTTAATTTTTTTAACAACAATGTAGTGTTCACCATGAATTTTCTAGCTTAATTTACACTATTTTTTTAATATTTTTAAAATTGAAACATTTGTTTGTAGAAATCGTGTACTATAGACTTGAAATATAGGGTGTTTTTTACTTTAAAAATGAAAACACATATTTTAAATTTATTCAATTATTTGATTTTTTTAACAACAATGTATTTTTCACCATGAATTTTCTAGCTTAATTTGCACTGTATTTAATATTTTTAAAATTACAACATTTGTTTGTAGAAATCGTGAACTATAAACTTGATATATAGGGTGTTTTTTACTTTAAAAATGAAAACGCATATTTAAAATTTATTAAATTATTTGATTTTTTTTACAACAATGTATTTTTCACCATGAAGTTTCTACCTTAATTTACACAATTTTTTATATTTTTAAAATATCAACATTTGTTTCAAGAAATCGTGCACTATACACTTGAAAAGTAGTGTGTCTTTTACTAAAAAAATTAAAATGCATATTTTTAATTTTTTAAATTATTTAATTTTTTTTACAACAATGTATTGTTTACCATGAAGTTTCTAGCTTAATTTACACAATTTTTTTATATTTTTAAAATAGCAACATTTGTTTGTAGAAATTGTGTACTATAGACTTAAAATATAGGGTATTTTTTACTAAAAAAAATGAAAACGCATATTTTTAATTTATTAAATTATTTAATTTTTTTTGAATTCAATGTATTGTTTACCATGAAGTTTCTAGCTTAATTTACACAATTTTTATAATTTTAAAATTTCAACATTTGTTCGTAGAAATCGTGTACTATAAACTTGAAATATAGGGTGTTTTTTATTTTAAAAATGAAAACTCATATCTTAAATTTATTAAATTATTTGCTTTTTTTCTTAAAACCATTTCTTTTTCAACATGAAGTTTCTAACTTAATTTACACTATTTTTTTATATTTTGAAAATATCAATATTTGTTTCTAGAAATCGTGTACAATACATTTGAAAAATAGTGTGTTTTTTACTAAAAAAATGAAAATGCATATTATAAATTTAATAAATTATTTAATTTTTTTTAAATCTATGTATTGTTTTCCATGAATTTTCTAGCTTAATTTACAGAATTATTTATATTTTTAAAAGTGCAACATTTGTTTGTAGAAATCGTGTACTATAGACTTGAAATATAGGGTGTTTTTTACTTTAAAAATGAAAACGCATATTTTAAATTTATTAAACTTTTTGATTTTTTTGACAACAATTTCTTGATCACCAAGAAGTTTCTAGCTTAATTTACACCATTTTTTAATATTTTTAAAATATCAACATTTGTTTCTTGAAATCATGTACTATATACTTGAAAAGTAGGGTGTTTTTAACTAAAAAAAATGAAAAGGGATATTTTAAATTTAGTAAATTATTTAATTTTTTTTAAATCAATGTATTGTTTACCATGAAGTTTCTAGCTTAATTTATACTATTTTTTAATATTTTTAAAATATCAACATTTGTTTCTAGAAATCATGTACTATACACTTGAAAAGTAGGGTGTTTTTTTCTAAAAAAAATGAAAAGGCATATTTTAAATTTAGTAAATAATTTATTTTTTTTAAATCAATGTATTGTTTACCATGAAGTTTCTAGCTTAATTTACACAATCTTTTATATTTTTAAAATTGAAATATTTGGTTGTAGAAATCTTGTACTATACACAAGAAATATAGAATGTTTTTCACTTTAAAAATGAAAACGCTTATTTTAAATTTATTAAATTATTTGATTTTTTTGACAAAAATGTATTGTTCACCATGAAGTTTCTAGCTTAGATTACACAATTTTTTTTATATTTTTAAAATATCAACATTTGTTTCTAGAAATTGTGTACTATACACTTGAAAAATACTGTGTTTTTTACTTTAAAAATGAAAACGCATATTTTAAATATATTAAATTATTAAATTTTATATGAAATCAATGTATTGTTTACCATGAAGTTTCTAGCCTAATTTACACAATTTTTTATATTTTTAAAATTGCAACATTTGTTTGTAGAAATCGTGTACTATAGACTTGAAATATAGGGTGTTTTTTACTTTAAAAATGAAAAGGCATATTTTTAATTTATTAAATTATTTGATTTTTTTGACAACAATGTATTGTTTTCCATGAAGTTTCTAGTTTTATTTACAGAATTATTTATATTTTTAAAAGTGCAACATTTGTTTGTAGAAATCGTGTACTATAGACTTGAAATATAGGGTGTTTTTTACTTTAAAAATAAAAACGCATACTTTAAATTTATTAAATTATTTTATTTTTTTGACAACAATGTATTTTTCATCATGAATTTTTTAGCTTAATTTACACTATTTTTTTATACTTTTAAGATATCAACATTTGTTTCTTGAAATAGTGTACCATACACTTGAAAAATTGGGTGTTTTTTACTAAAAAAAATGAAAACGCATATTTTAAATTTATTCAATTATTTGATTTTTTTAAAAATAATGTATTTTTCACCATGAAATTTCTAGCTTAATTTACACTATTTTTATATTTTTAAAAATATCAACATTTGTTTCTAGAAATAGTATACTATACACTTGAAAATTAGGGTGTTTTTTACTAAAACCATCAAAACGCATATTTTTAATTTAGTTAATTATTTAATTTTTTTTAAATCAATGTATAGTTTACCATGAAGTTTCTAGCTTAATTTACACAATTTTTTATATTTTTAAAATTGCAACATTTGTTTGTAGTAATAGTGTACTATAGACTTGAAATATAAGATGTTTTTTACTTTAAAAATGAAAACGCATATTTTAAATTTATTCAATTATTTGATTTTTTTACAACAATTTTTTTTTCACCATCAAGATTCTAGCTTAATTTACACTATTTTTATATTTTTAAAATATCAACATTTGTTTCTAGAAATCATGTATTATACACGTGAAAAATAGTGTGTTTTTTACTAAAAAAAAAGAAAATGCAAATTTTTAATATATTAAATAATTGATTTTTTTGACATCACTGTATGGTTTAGCATGAAGTTTCTAGCTTAATTTACACAATCTTTTATATTTTTAAAACTGCAACATTTGTTTTTTAGAAATCGTGTACTATAGGCTTGAAATATAGGGTGTTTTTTACTTTAAAAAAGAAAAAACATATTTTAGATTTATTAAATTATTTTGTTTTTTTGATAACAATGTATTTTTAATCATGAATTTTCTAGCTTAATTTACACAAATTTTTTAAAATATCAACATTAGTTCTAGAAATCGTGTACTATACACTTGAAAAATAGGGTGTTTATTACTAAATAAATGAAAAGGCATATTTTAAATTTATTAAATTATTTATCTTTTTTTTCAAATCAATGTATTGTTTACCATGAAGTTTCTAGCTTAATTTAAAATTTTTTTTATATTTTTAAAATTACAACATTTGTTTGTAGAAATCGTGTACTATAAACTTGAAAACGCATATTTTATATGTGTTAAATTATTTGATTTTTTTGACAAAAATTTCTTGATCACCAGGAAGTTTCTAGCTTAATTTACACTATTTTTTTATATTTTTAAAATATCAACATTTGTTTCTTGAAATAGTGTACCATACACTTGAAAAATTGGGTGTTTTTTACTAAAAAAATGAAAACGCATATTTTAAATTTATTCAATTATTTGATTTTTTTAAAAACAATGTATTTTTCACCATGAAATTTCTAGCTTAATTTACACTGTTTTTAATATTTTTAAAATATCAACATATGTTTGTAGAAATCGTGAACTATAAACTTGAAATATAGGGTGTTTTTTACTTTAAAAACGAAAACGCATATCTAAAATTTATTCAATTATTTGATTTTTTTACAACAATTTTTTTTTCACCATGAAGTTTCTATCTTAATTTACACTATTTTTTATATTTTCAAAAATATCAACATTTGTTTCTAGAAATAGTATACTATACACTTGAAAATTAGGGTGTTTTTTACTAAAACAATCAAAACGCATATTTTTAATTTAGTTAATTATTTAATTTTTTTTAAATCAATGTATAGTTTACCATGAAGTTTCTAGCTTAATTTACACATTTTTTTATATTTTTAAAATTGCAACATTTGTTTGTAGTAATAGTGTACTATAGACTTGAAATATAAGATGTTTTTTACTTTAAAAATGAAAACGCATATTTTAAATTTATTCAATTATTTGATTTTTTTACAACAAATTTTTTTTCACCATCAGGATTCTAGCTTAATTTACACTATTTTTATATTTTTAAAATATCAACATTTGTTTCTAGAAATCGTGTATTATACACGTGAAAAATAGTGTGTTTTTTACTAAAAAAAAGAAAACGCATATTTTTAATATATTAAATAATTGATTTTTTTGACAACACTGTATGGTTTAGCATGAAGTTTCTAGCTTAATTTACACAATCTTTTATATTTTTAAAACTGCAACATTTGTTTTTTAGAAATCGTGTACTATAGGCTTGAAATATAGCGTGTTTTTTACTTTAAAAAAGAAAATGCATATTTTAAATTTATTAAATTATTTTGTTTTTTTGATAACAATGTATTTTTAATCATGAACTTTCTAGCTTAATTTACACTATTTTTTTAAAATATCAACATTAGTTCTAGAAATCGTGTACTATACACTTGAAAAATAGGGTGTTTATTACTAAAAAAATGAAAAGGCATATTTTAAATTTATTAAATTATTTACTTTTTTTTTTCAAAACAATGTATTGTTTACGATGAAGTTTCTAGCTTAATTTAAACAATTTTTTATATTTTTAAAATTGCAACATTTGTTTGTAGAAATCGTGTACTATAAACTTGAAAACGCATATTTTATATGTATTAAATTATTTGATTATTTTGACAAAAATTTCTTGATCACCAGAAAGCTTCTAGCTTAATTTACACTATTTTTTTATATTTTTAAAATATCCACATTTGTTTCTTGAAATAGTGTACCATACACTTGAAAAATTGGGTGTTTGTTACTAAAAAAATGAAAACGCATATTTTAAATTTATTCAATTATTTGATTTTTTTAAAAACAATGTATTTTTCATCATGAAATTTCTAGCTTAATTTGCATTGTTTTTAATATTTTTAAAATATCAACATATGTTTGTAGAAATCGTGAACTATAAACTTGATATATAGGGTGTTTTTTACTTTAAAAAGGAAAACGCATATCTAAAATTTATTCAATTATTTGATTTTTTTACAACAATTGTTTTTTCACCATGAAGTTTCTATCTTAATTTACTCTATTTTTTATATTTTAAAAAATATCAACATTTGTTTCTAGAAATAGTATACTATACACTTGAAAATTAGGGTGTTTTTTACTAAAACAATCAAAACGCATATTTTTAATTTAGTTAATTATTTAATTTTTTTTAAATCAATGTATAGTTTACCATGAAGTTTCTAGCTTAATTTACTCAATTTTTTATATTTTTAAAATTGCAACATTTGTTTGTAGTAATAGTGTACTATAGACTTGAAATATAAGGTGTTTTTTACTTTAAAAATGAAAACGCATATTTTAAATTTATTCAATTATTTGATTTTTTTACAACAATTTTTTTTTCACCATCAAGATTCTAGCTTAATTTACACTATTTTTTATATTTTTAAAATATCAACATTTGTTTCTAGAAATCGTGTACTATACACTTGAAAAATAGTGTGTTTTTTACTAAAAAAAAAAGAAAACACATATTTTTAATATATTAAATTATTTGATTTTTTTGACAACACTGTATGGTTTACCATGAAGTTTCTAGCTTAATTTACACAATCTTTTATATTTTTAAAACTGCAACATTTGTTTTTTAGAAATCGTGTACTATAGGCTTGAAATATAGGGTGTTTTTTACTTTAAAAATGAAAATGCATATTTTAAATTTATTAAATTATTTTGTTTTTTTGACAACAATGTATTTATAATCATGAACTTTCTAGCTTAATTTACACTATTTTTTTAAAATATCAACATTAGTTCTAGAAATCATGTACTATACACTTGAAAAATAGGGTGTTTATTACTAAAAAAATGAAAAGGCATATTTTAAATTGATCAAATTATTTACTTTTTTTTTCAATCAATGTATTGTTTACCATGAAGTTTCTAGCTTAATTTAAACAATTTTTTATATTTTTAAAATTGCAACATTTGTTTGTAGAAATCGTGCACTATAAACTTGAAAACACATATTTTATATGTGTTAAATTATTTGATTTTTTTGACAAAAATTTCTTGATCACCAGGAAGTTTCTAGTTTAATTTACACTATTTTTTTATTTTTTTAAAATATCAACATTTGTTTGTAGAAATCGTGTACTATACATTCGAAAAATAGTGTGTTTTTTACTAAAAAAATTAAAATACATATTTTAAATTTATTAAAGTATTTAATTTATTTTGAAATCAATGTATTGTTTACCATGAAGTTTCTAGCTTAATTTACACAATTTTTTATATTTTTTAAATTGCAACATTTGTTTGTAGAAATTGTGTACTATATAGACTTGAAATATAGGGTGTTTTTTACTTTAAAAATGAAAATGTATATTTTAAATTTATTAAATTATTTGATTTTTTTGACAACAATGTATTTTTAATCATGAAGTTTCTAGCTTAATTTACACTATTTTTTTTTATATTTTTAAAATATCAACATTTGTTTCTAGAAATCGTGTACTATATACTTGAAAATTAGGGTGTTTTTTAAAAAAAAAAATATAAACGTATATTTTAAATTTAGAAAATTATTGATTTTTTTTTGAAATCAATCTACTGTTTACCCTGAAGTTTATAGCTTAATTTACACAATTTTTTTTTATTTTTAAAATTGAAATTTATTTGTAGAAATCGTGTACTATAGACTTGAAATATAGGATGTTTTTAACTTTAAAAATGAAAATGCATAATTTAAATTTATTAATTTTTTTGATTTTTTTGACAACAGTGTATTGTTCACCATGAAGTTTGTAGCTTAATTTACACTTATTTTTTATATTTTTAAAATATCAACATTTGTTTCTTGAAATTGTGTACTATACACTTGAAAAGTAGTGTGTTTTTTACTTTAAAAATGAAGACACATATTTTAAATTTATTAAATTATTAAATTTTTTATGAAGTCAATGTATTGTTTACCATGAAGTTTATAGCTTAATTTACAAAATTTTTTATATTTTTAAATTTTAAACATTTGTTTGTAGAAATCGTGTACTATAGACTTGAAGTATAGGGTGTTTTTATCTTTAAAAATGAAAACGCTTATTTTAAATTTATTAAATTATTTGATTTTTTTTTACAACAATGTATTTTTCCCCATGAAGTTTCTAGCTTAATTAACACTATTTTTTCTATTTTTAAAATATCAACGTTTGTTTCTAGAAATCGTGTACTATACACTTAAAAAATAGTGTGTTTTTTACTAAAAAATGAAAACGCATATTTTTAATTTATTAAATTATTGGTTTTTTTGACAACAATCTATACTTTACCATGAATTTTTTATCTTAATTTACACAATTTTTTATATTTTTAACATTGAAACTTTTGTTTGTAGAAATCGTGTACTATAGACTTGAAAATAGGGTGTTTTTTACATCAAAAATGAAAATGCATATTTTAAAATTATTCAATTATTTGATTTTTTTTGACAAAAATGTATTTTTCACCATGAAGTTTCTAGCTTAATTTACACTTTTTTTTTTTTATTTTTAAAATATCAAGATTTGTTTCTAGAAATCATATACTATAGACATGAAAAATAATGTTTTTTACAAAAAAAAAAAAATGAAAACGCATATTTTAAATTTATTAAATTATTTGATTTTTTTGACAATAATGTATTGTTTACCATGAAGTTTCTAGCTTGATTTACACAATTTTGATATTTTTAAAATTGCAACATTTGTTTTTAGAAATCGTGTACTATAGACTTGAAATATACGGTGTTTTTTACTTTAAAAATGAAAACACGTATTTTTTAATTTATTAAATTATTTGATTTTTTGACAACAATGTATTTTCAATCATGAATTTTCTAGCTTAATTTACACTATTTTTTTATATTTTTAAAATATCAACAATTGTTTGTAGAAATCGTGTACTATATACAGTTGAAAAATAGTGTGATTTTTACTAAAAAAATGAAAAGGCATATTTTAAATTTATTAGATTATTTGATTTTTTTTACAACAATGTATTGTTTACCATGAAGTTTCTTGCTTAATTTAAACATATTTTTATATTTTTAACATTGAAACATTTGTTTGTAGAAATCGTGTCCTATAAACTTGAAATATAGAGTGTTTTTTTTACTTTAAAAATGAAAACGCATATTTTAAATTTATTAAATTATTTTATTTTTTTAATAACAAGGTATTTTTCACCATGAAGTTTCTTGCTTAATTTACACAATTTTTTTTATATTTTTAAAATATCAACATTTGTTTCTAGAAATCGTTTACTATAACGCTTGAAAAGGAGGGTGTTTTTTACTAAAAACTGAAAACGCATATTTTAAATTTAGTAAATTATTTAATTTTTTTTGAAATCAATGTATTGTTTACCATAAAGTTTCTAGATTAATTTACACAATTATTTATATTCTTAAAATTGAAACATTTGTTTGTAGAAATCGTGTACTATAGATTTGAAATATAGAGAGTTTTTTACTTTAAAAATGAAAACGCATATTTTAAATTTATTAAATTATTTGATTTTTTGACAACAATGTATTGTTCACCATGAAGTTTCTAGCTTAATTTACACTTCTTTTTTATATTTTTAAAATATCAACATTTGTTTCTAAAAATCGTGTACTATACACTTAAAAAGTAGTGTGTTTTTTACTTTAAAATTGAAAATGCATATTTTAAATTTATTAAATTTTTTTTGAAATCAATGTATTGTTTACCATGAAGTTTATACTTTAACTTACAAAATTTTTTATATTTTCAAATTTTAAACATTTGTTTGTATAAATCGTGTATTATAGACTTGAAATATAGAGTGTTTTTTACTTTAAAAATGAAAACACAATTTTAAATTTAATAAATTATTTGATTTTTTTGTCAACAATGTATTTTTCACCATGAAGTTTCTAGCTTGATTTACACTATTTTTTTATATTTTTTAAATATCAACATTTGTTTGTAGAAATCGTGTACAATACACTTGAAAACTAGGATGTTTTTTACTAAAAAAATGAAAATGCATATTTTAACTTTATTAAATTATTTATTTTTTTTGAAATCAATGTATTCTTACCATAAAGTTTCAAGCTTAATTTACACATTTTTTTATATTTTTAAAGGTTAAACATTTGTTTGTAGAAATCGTGTACTATAGACTTGAAATATAGGGTGTTTTTTACTTTAAAAATGAAAACGCATATTTAAATTTATTCAATTATTTGTTTTTTTACAACAATGTATTTTTTTACCATGAAGTTTCTAGCTTAATTTACACTTATTTTTTTTATTTTGAAATATCAACATTTGTTTCTAGAAATCTTGTACTACACACTCGAAAAATAATGTGTTTTTTTTCTAAAAAAATGAAAATGCATATTTTTAATTTAAAAAATTATTTGATTTTTTTGACAACAATGTATTGTTTACCAGAAGTTTCCAGCTTAATTTACACATATTTTTATATTTTTAAAATTGCAACAGATTTTTGTAGAAATCCTGTACTATAGACTTGAAATATAGAGTTTTTTTAATTTAAAATTGAAAACGCATATTTTAAATTTTATAAATTATTTGATTTTTTTGAAAACAATGTATTTTTCACCATGAAGTTTCTTGCTTAATTTACACAATTTTTTTTATATTTTTAAAATATCAACATTTGTTTCTAGAAATTGTGTACTATAACGTTTGAAAAGTAGGGTGTTTTTTACTAAAAAACTGAAAACGCATATTTTAAATTTAGTAAATTTCTAATTTTTTTATGAAATCAATTAATTGTTTACCATGAAGTTTTTAGCTTAATTTACACAATTTTTTATATTCTTAAAATTGAAACATTTGTTTGTAGAAATCGTGTATTATAGACATGAAATATAGGGTGTTTTTTACTTTAAAAATGAAAACACATATTTTAAATTTAATAAAATATTTTATTTTTTTGACAACATTGTATTTTTCATCATGAAGTTTCTAGCTTAATTTACACAATATTTTTATATTTTTTAAATATCAACATTTGTTTCTAGAAATCGTGTACAATGCACACTAAAAGTAGGGTGTTTTTTACTAAAAAAATGAAAACACATATTTTAACTTTATTAAATTATTTAATATTTGTTGAAATCAATGTATTGTTTACCATGATGTTTCTAGCTTAATTTTAACAATTTTTTATATTTTTAAAATTGAAACATTTGTTTGTAGAAATCATGTACTATAGGCTTGAAATATATGGTGTTTTTCACTTTAAAAATGAAAATGCATATTTTAAACGTATTAAATTATTTGTTTTTTTTACAACAATGTATTTTTCACCATGAAGTTTCTAACTTAATTTACATTATTTTTTTTATATTTTTAAAATATCAACATTTGTTTCTAAAAATCGTGTACTATACACTCGAAAAATAATGTGTTTTTTACTAAAAAAATGAAATTGCATATTTTTAATTTATTAAATTATTTGATTTTTTTGAAAACAATGTATTTTTTACCATGAAGTTTCTAGCTTAATTTAAACATATTTTTCTATTTTTAACATTGAAACAGTTGTTTGTAGAAATCGTGTACTATAGGCTTGAAATATAGGGTGTTTTTTACTTTAAAAATGAAAACGCATCTTTTAAATTTATTCGATTAATTGATTTTTTTTGACAACAATGTATTTTTTACCATGAAGTTTCTAGCTTAATTTTCACAATTTTTTTATATTTTTAAAATACCAACATTTGTTTCTAGAAATCGTGTACTATACACTTTGAAAATAGTGTGTTGTTTACTAAAAAAAATGAAAACGCATATTTTTAGTTTATTAAATTATTTGATTTTTTTTAATACAATGTATTGTTTACCATGAAGTTTCTAGCTTAATTTACACAATTTTTAATATTTTTAAAATTGTAACATTTGTTGTAGAAATCGTGTACTATAGACTTGAAATATATGATGTTTTTTACTTTAAAAATGAAAACGCATATTTTAAATTTATTTAATTATTTTTTTTTGTACAACAATGTGATTTTAACCATGAAGTTTCTAGCTTCATTTACACTTATTTTTTATATTTTAAAATATCAACATTTGTTTCTAGAAATCTTGTACTATACACTCGAAAAATAATGTGTTTTTTACTAAAAAAATGAAAACGCATATTTTAATTTATTAAATTATTTGATTTTTTTGACAACAATGTATTGTTTACCATGAAGTTTCTAGCTTAATTTACACATGTTTTTATATTTTTAAAATTGCAACATTTGTTTGTAGAAATCGTGTACTATAGACTTGAAATATAGGGTGTTTTTTACTTTAAAAATGAAAACGCATTTTTTAAAGTTATTCAATTATTTGATTTTTTTGACAACATTATATTTTTCACCATGAAGTTTCTAGCTTAAATTATTTATATTTTTAAAATATCAACATTTGTTTCTAGAAATCATGTACTATACACTTTGAAAATAGGGTGTGTTTTACTAAAAAATGAAAACACATATTTTAAATTTATTAAATTATAAATTTTTTTATGAAATCAATGTATTGTTTACCATGAAGTTTATACCTTAATTTACAAATTTTTTTATATTTTTAAATTTTAAACATTTGTTTGTAGAAATCGTGTATTATAGACTTGAAATATAGGGTGTTTTTTACTAAAAAAATGAAAACGCATATTTTAAATTTATTCAATTATTTGATTTTTTTGACAACAATGTATTTTTCACCATGAAGTTTCTAGCTTAATTTACACTATTTTTTTATATTTTTAAAATATCAACAACTGATTTCTACTTTACACTTGAAAAATAGTGTGTTTTTTACAAAAAAAATGAAAACACATATTTTAAATATATTAAATTATTTGATTTTTTTACAACAATGTATTGTTTATCATGAAGTTTCTAGCTTAATTTATACAATTTTTTATATTTTCAACATTGAAACATTTGTTTATAGAAATCATGTACTATAGATTGTAAATATAGGGTGTTTTTTACTTTAAAAATGAAAACGCATATTTTAAATTTATTAAATTATTTGATTTTTTTGACAACAATGTATTTTTCACTATGAAGTTTCTAGCTTAATGTAACACCCCGGGCGGGACTTCATACCATCATCTCCGGCTGTGTACTTAGAGCTTAGCCTCCCCCTTTAAGTGGCCTTTCCCCCCTGCGAATAAATCTCTTTTAATCCAGGATTTGGGGGACCTTCCGTGGTTCGAACCCATGACCAAAGAGCTATAGTCATGGATTCCTAAGAACCACTACCAATTGAGCTAGTGGTTCTTAGGAATCCATGACTATAGCCCTTTGGTCATGGGTTCGAACTACGGAAGGTCCTCAAATCCTGGAATAAAAGAGATTTATTCGCAGGGGGGATAGGCCACTTAAAGGGGGTGGCTAAGCTCTAAGTACACAGCCGAGGATGGTGGTATGAAGTCCCGCCCGGGGTGTTACAAAAAAAAACGGACTCAAAAATTAAGGTGTTACATTTATGGTATCAGAGCAGTTTGATCCATCGGACTGTGATGATAATGAGTTGATAGTCAGCTGAACAATTAATATTCTGAACATATCTATTAGCCATGTCATAAGCTTCGAATGAACGTGCAGCTAATATTTAGTCTGATCAATTAAATATTGGTGCATGAGAGTAGAAGTTATGACTACTAATGGATAGGAACGACCCTTAGGATTGTTCTTCTTTTAGTATCTCCCATGGAAAATAGGATGAGACATTGGGATACAGGTGTACTGGTGTTTGTGAATGTAAGATATTGGACTTGGCCAGTTCAATACCTTAGTCATGGCATCGATGCATCTGTAACCAATGGACTCAAGTCACTAGCCTAGAATGAGTACTAAGTAGAATACATTTTAAGGATAAAGGTGGCTAGCCTTTTAGAGTAGGTAGTGGAATGAGTGTGAAGATTATGCGGAGTTGGATTTTCCAAAACCTAATTATCCCTGAGTAGGTGTAGTGATTAGGACTGTATGTAAGAGCCTTTGGTAAGAAAGCCAAGAGGCAGAAAGGACTTAGGAAGTCTGGTAGTGTTAATCTTGCAACAACAAGTGAGGGAGTTATATACTTCCTATTTGAATTCGTGATAGGGAGATGTACGCAAGGGACTATGGGTTAAGTATAGAAATAGACCACGTCACGAAAGCATGAGGAACTTCATCCCATTTTTCTTCCGTTTAAGTTTCCTTTGGGACTTAAATTCCTTAAGCTCCATATTTTTATGAGGGTCCATGAAAAACTATGCATCGTGATTTCAATCTTTAAGCAATACCTCCTACTCAGATTCTCAATCAATTCCCATTAAGAGCTACTTAGAAAAATCTAGATAGTTTCAATTTTTATGATCGGGCTTCGTTTTAAAAATTAGTAGTGAGACCTTAAATTACCAATTCTATTTGGTTGGGATTCAAGCTAAAGGTATACACAGCCTTACTCTAAGAACCTTGATTGGAATATCTCGTAGAGTCACAGAAAATCTCTTGGCGTACTACGTTCATATTGTAATCATTAGCCTTGATGGTTCCACACAAATAAATCCTTAACCTTATCGTGATTATTTCCGGTTCGAGTTAAACTTATTCCAATAATTTTAACAAGTTTCAACATTGTCCTAGGTTGCATTCTAAGAGTCTTATGGTGCGCTCCTTGTGCTCAACGAATCCAAATCACTAGGTCAGAGAAAATAGTAAGTTAGAATATACCTCAATGTTTGTTTAGATCATTCCGTGAAGTTCAGCTAGAAGCTGGAAAAGGACCTTCTCTATCTTTTATACAAGACCTGAAGTCTAGATTCCTTTGAAGTTTGGATTGGTCTCTGATAAATTTCTATCCTCATCCTCAAGCTCCATGAACCTTAATCCCATCAGTTATCAATTGCTTGTATCCATTTTTCCTTGGATTGCAGATGAGACATTTTTCTTTTCTTACACAAACTAATACTAATTATCATGGGAAGTCCCAACAAACCCTTTTAGTCTCCCTATGACAGTTCAAATATCATTGCAAAAGGGAGTGAACACGTCTTCCAACCTCTTCAACGCCACCAAAATTATAAGTCCTTTCACCATCGAGAAGAAATGTGTTCGCTAAGATTTGCCTATAAATTACTTGAACCCAGGTTGAAGTCCAGTTTTGTCGTTGTTAAATAATTATTGACCTAATGTCATACTCCCCCTCCATTCAGGACCCTTTAGTCAGATCACCATACCCGTATATCCTCTATAATCATTTTTAAAGCCACAAGCTAATTAATGAAGTATTCGATTGGTAGTCTCTAAGACTTGACTAAAAAAAAATAATTAATTTGAGTTCCCGAACCTCAAATTTCAAACTCATTCCTTAGTCATGATATTACTTTTCTAACTAAAATTCATCTCATTTCAGCACTAGTCATGATTACCACATTTTCACTGTGGGCCCGATGATCCAAGTCCAATCAATCTTCATTGAGAATATTGAATTGTTTCATTTTAAATCCTGCTAGTCCCAGTTAAGTTGACTTGTAAACCTTTCCACTTCACTTCAAACCTTACTCGAAGAGACTTGTAAATCAAACAAGCTAGAGTAACTGCTACGCTCGACACATATATTCCCTAACCTATTGGCTATTCATTGAGATTGATCTAAGTTTTTATGTGCAACCTATTTGAACAAACCATATTATGTCCATTCAAAACGTGTTAACTGTGTTTTAGAGCCGGTTAGTCATCAGAAATCAGAGTTGCGCAACAGAATCACGGAGGAACTTTTATTTCTTCCTTGTGAAACCTTATCACCCACGAGGTTTCATACTCAATTTCGTTTTCGAATCAAGCACTAAGGACGGACCTTAACTTATCGATTTCAACCTTATGTGAATATGACCTCACAAAGTATCGCAGCTACGAGCGTAATTCCCAATCTTAAACGTTTGCTTCCACCTAATCCTAAATGAGCTTCTTAATTACATGGAAAATTCAAAGTTCCATCATTCCGCTCGTCAATCTAATTTTCAATGAGAAATGCTCTACCACTTTTATTAGACCATTCTTTGAAAGACTACCCTAAGTTGGTTCCCATGTACCAATGAACATATGACCTACTAATCATATATTACTCTGACCTTTAATATGAGATAGACCTATAACCAAATTGATTCCTTTAAGTTAGACAGCATCCAATTCGGAAATCAATGCGAATAATGTTTTCTTTAGGTAATAGGAATCCTTTAAACAATTCTCTCAAAATAACATGTGCGTTTGAGAGAAATTTTGCTTCAAATGTGGTGATAGCATATAGAATACAAAAAGAGACATTACGTTTTCTTCTCAACTGTCCCAATGAAACATAAGCCTTAATGTCATCACTCTCATTGTTAGTCTAAGATTTCCTTCAAGAGTTCTAGATTCCTTTAAGGGGTCAAATTTAAGCCAAGTTATTCGAATTGTGATGACACAATTCTTTTAAGGTGGGTAGAATTGTAACATCCCAAAAATCAAATCATGAAGGAGTATTTATTAGCTTTAGAGTAAACAACACACACTTGAAGAAATCTCTATATCGTCCCTTAAATTCTCCTCACAAATAACCTTTTAAGCAAGGACCCTATAGCAATTTTTAATAAGTTCACCCTATAACCATGGAATAACTACACACAAGAACTCTCCCTTTCTTCTCCTCTTATTTCACCCAAGACACTCACATTTCTCCCTCATCACTTTACTTCTCCTCTAACCCCAAAAACAGAACACCACACTTCACACTCTCTTCTTCTCTTGGCCTCCACCACCATTTTCTCTCACTAGAAATCCTAAGTCCCCAACAACCAAACTCCACATGCAAATACATTTTCTTCATCCACTCATCTTCCTTTCACTAGGGGATTGTTTGGATTTGACTAAGATCAAGAGGGGAAGGTTGATGATGATTCAAGAGGTTTGAAAGGAAGAACAAGGAAAGAAACTCAGAATTTGGAAAGGGAAGTATAGAAGAGGGAAGGAGCATCAAGAGAAGGAAAAAGAAGAAGGAACCAAGTGAAGATGAAATTGAAGCTTGAAAACCTAAGGTAATCCTATCTCCATTTTAATCTAGTATATTGATTCTTCATGTTGGAAAAATGAAAGAATTCTAGGTCCAAAAGATAGAAATTTCGGAGTAGGAAGCACTTTAGTGTGAGTTGAGTTAGGATTTTGGTTTCTGTTTTGATCTGACCCAAATCTGCGAGTTTGCATGTAAATTTATGTTTCGTATATGATAGAATTTTCCTTCGTACTCTTCATAGAAGTTGTAGGGAAATCTTGTTATCTTTCAAATGGCTTTGATTTCACTCCATTTGGGTACCTAAAACTCAAGTTATGGTCCAAACACTGAGACAGTGTCAACATTTATGGGCTAGGTTTGTCTAAATGTACCTTTCTGTTCGAGGAACTATTTTGACAATTAAAAATTTCGAACTGGGTTTTGATGTCTTCATCAAAGTTGTAGGAAATCTTCTTATCTTCAATATGATTCTGACTTCATGTCAATCCATGGTCCATAGCTCAAGATATGCCCTGATTACCAGAGTAGTAACCAAGGTAGAACAGTTTCAGGTCCAGATATGGTAGTTCATCTTTATCTATAATTTTAACCTTCTAAACCTTTGATTCTGTCTTCGAGCCCTTCATAAAGGTTATAGAGAATTTTATTATCTTCGAAATGACACTAGTTTTATGTCAATCCAGTAATCACAGCCCAGTTTATGGTCAAAAGAGTGAAGTAGGTTCACAAATTCAGCTTTTGTCATGTAGTCAAATTACAACTAGAAATTCACCCTCTAGATGTTGGATTTGGAACATGAATCCTCCATATGAATTACAAATAAATGTGTTAGGTTTCATCTCCAATTAGTTTCACCAACATATTGTATCTGAAACTCCAGATATGGTGAGTTGATGAAGCTATGTCGGGATTGGAAGCATGAAATTTCAAGTTGAGGTAACCCTAGTAAACCCCAAACTAGACTAATTAGGAAGTGGAAATGGTATGAGGTTTGATTCTGAGCTATGGTGAAATATGTGATAGAAATGAGTTTTGACTTGTGAAATTTGAGAATTTGGGTCTTGACTGAATTTGAAGTGTTTTGTGTTGCATGTTTGTGTGAATTGAAATTGTATGTGTTGATTGATGTATTGTTGATTTATGATGGATGAAATTGGTATTTGAAACCTTTCTTGGTGTTAAAAATTTTGTGTGTTTGGTCCTGAATATGAGCCATGTGAGTTTGTTGAGAAGATGGTGAAATTTGGATGAAAATGTGAGTTTTTCTGCAGTAAATTGTGTGTGAATTTTGAACCATTTTTCATAGGATTTTGCCACTTTGGTCTTCATAAGAGTTGTAGATAATTCTCTTAGCTTTCAAATGATTTTAGTTTCACTCAATTTGAAGGTCTAAAACTCTAGTTATGGCCAAATTACTGAGACAGGGTTTGTATTGAAATATTTGTTCTGTATATCCCTGTTAAATATCGCTGTTTTTGACAATCAAATAGTTAGAACTGGGCATTTTGGTATTCACAAGGGTTGTAGATAATCCTCTTAGCTTTCAAATGCTTTTGGTTTCACTCAATTTGGAGGTCTACAACTCAAGTTATGACTAAAATACAAACAGGACACGTTGCAGAGAAAAATGCTTCTGTGCTGAATTCGCGGCAGCGAATATGACACAGAACAGGGACCTCTTTCTTTACTTCTAAAATGCAATGTAACTTCAAGGGCTCCATTTTTAGGGTTGGAATTGATAAAAATAGGTCCTAATGTTTTAAAAATCATGCATAGTGCCATGTAATTGTGATTTGTATGAATGTGGATGGTTTGCCTTATTGAATGGTTTTTCTATTGATTGAGTGGATATGCAATAGGGTCATGAAAATGTTGTGATATGTGATGTGGATGACAAGTATTTTAATTGATGATTAATGGAATTGTAATGTGATTAATGTTGAAGAAAAATGCATGATAATATTTGATGTGGAATGAAAATGAAATGTAAAAAGTTTAAGCTTTCCCCCATCAACGGATGTTTAGTAAGCGGGTTGAATCCCACCGGTCAGACACCGGGTAAGCGGACAAGCATGAAAAAATTGAGAATGTAGGGTCTCCCAATGAATGGGGTAAGATGGCCTGAACTAGTAGGGTTGCTCTGTGACTGGGCAGATGACCCGAAAGAAAGGACTATTCCAATGAACGGGTTAGGAAGTCCTAGGCTATTCCCAATGAACGGGGTTAAGATAGCCCGACAGTTGATTACAATACGGACGCTTGTCGTGATCCCATGATTGAGCTCAAGCGCGCGTTGCTGCCATGCGCCTAGGGAGAAGTCTTGTGCACGAGGCTTCCGTAAAAGACTAAAGAAAAGAAATGAAACAAGTATGATAATGAAAGATCATGGCATGCATAGATTTATAGTTGTCATTGCATGCATTATGTTAGAATATGTTGCATTGGATTGAATTGTGTGTTAGGTATTATATGGGGTGTTTTCCAGTTAGACTGACTGCGATATGGTATAAAAATGTTTTCAAAAATGCCGGGGGTTACTCAATTATATGTTTACAAATAATTGACGGTTACCACATCGCAGGTACCAGAAGATTATGAAGCAAAAACCACAGATAGGACGAATTGTGGGTTTTTCTTAGGTATAGCCACACATGGTGAACCTAAGTCTCAAGTTCATATGTATAGGAATCCGTATAAATTAAAAGGATTGTAATTATTATCATTAATTGTTGTAAATTAGAATTTAGTTTCCGTTAGTGTTTAAAAGAAAAAACGGACTCAAAAATTAAGGTGTTACACTTAATTTACACTATTTTTTTATATTTTTAAAATATCAACATTTGTTTGTAGAAATCGTGTACTATACACTTGAAAAATAGTGTGTTTTTTACTTTAAAAAAGAAAACGCATATTTTAAATTTATTAAATTATAAAATTTTTAATGAAATCAATGTATTTTTTACCATGAAGTTTATAGCTTAATTTAATAAATTTATTATATTTTTAAATTTTAAACATTTGTTTGTAGAAACCGTGTACTATAGACTTGAAATATAGGGTGTTTTTTACTTTAAAAATGAAAACACATATTTTAAATTTATTAAATTATTTACTTTTTTTTTGAATTCAATGTATTGTTTACCATGAAGTTTCTAGCTTAATTTACAAAAATTTTTATATTTTTAAAATTGTAACATTTATTTGTAGAAATCGTGTACTATAGACTTGAAATACAGGGTGTTTTTTACTTTAAAAATGAAAAGGAATAATTTAAATTTAATAAATCATTTAATTATTTTTGAAATCAATGCATTATTTACCATGAAGTTTCTAGCTTAATTTACAAAAAATTTTATATTTTTAAAATTGAAACATTTGTTTGTAGAAATCGTGTACTATACACTTGAAAAATAGGGTGTTTTCTACTTTAAAAATGAAAACGCATATTTTAAAGTTATTAAATTATTTGATTTCTTTTACAACAATGCATTGTTTACCATGAATTTTCTAGCTTAATTTAATAAATATTTTATATTTTTAAAATTGCAACATTTGTTTGTAGAAATCGTGTACTACACTTGAAATATAGGGTGTTTTTTACTTTAAAAATGAAAACGCATATTTTAAATTTATTCAATTATTTGATTTTTTTTGACAACAATGTATTTTTCACAATGAATTTTCTAGCTTAATTTACACAATTGTTTTTATATTTTTAAAATTGAAACATTTGTTTGTAGAAATCGTGTACTATACACTTGAAAAATAGGGTGTTTTCTACTTTAAAAATGAAAACGCATATTTTAAAGTTATTAAATTAATTGACTTTTTTTACAACAATGTATTGTTTACCATGAATTTTCTAGCATAATTGATACAATATTTTATATTTTTAAAATTGCAACATTTGTTTGTAGAAATCGTGTACTATAGACTTGAAATATAGGGTGTTTTTTACTTTAAAAATGAAAACGCATATTTTAAATTTATTCAATTATTTGATTTTTTTGACAACAATTTATTTTTCACCATGAAGTTTCTAGCTTAATTTAAACTATTTTTTTATATTTTTAAAATTGAAACGTTTGTTTTTAGAAATCGTATACTATAGACTTGAAATATAGCGTGTTTTTTACTTTAAAAATAAAAACGCATATTTTAAATTTATTAAATTATTTGATTTTTTTGACAACAATGTATTTTTCACCATGAAGTTTCTAGCTTATTTTACACATTTTTACATTTTTAACATTGAAACCTTTGTTTGTAGAAATCGTGTACTATAGACTTGAAATATAGGATGTTTTTTACTTTAAAAATGAAAACGCATATTTTAAATTTATTCAATTATTTGATTTTTTTGACAACAATGTATTTTTCACCATTAATTTTCTAAATTAATTTAAACTTTTTTTTATATTTTTAAATTGAAACGTTTGTTTTTAAAAATCGTATACTATAGACTTGAAATATAGCGTGTTTTTTACTTTAAAAATGAAAACGCATATTTTAAATTTATTCAATTATTTGATTTTTTTGAAAACAATGTATTTTTCACCATGAAGTTTCTAGCTTAATTTAAACTATTTTTTTATATTTTTAAAATTGAAACGTTTGTTTTTAGAAATCGTATACTATAGACTTGAAATATAGCGTATTTTTTACTTTAAAAATAAAAAGGCATATTTTAAAGTTATTAAATTATTTGATTTTTTTGACAACAATGTATTTTTCACCATGATGTTTCTAGCTTAATTTACACATATTTTTATATTTTTAACATTGAAACATTTGTTTGTAGAAATCGTGTTCTGTAGACTTGAAATATAGGATGTTTTTTACTTTAAAAATGAAAACGCATATTTTAAATTTATTCAATTATTTGATTTTTTTGACAACAATGTATTTTTCACCATTAATTTTCTAGCTTAATTTGAACTTTTTTTTAATATTTTGAAAATTGAAACGTTTGTTTTTAAAAATCGTATACTATAGACTTGAAATATAGCGTGTTTTTTACTTTAAAAATGAAAACGCATATTTTAAATTTATTCAATTATTTGATTTTTTTGAAAACAATGTATTTTTCACCATGAAGTTTCTAGCTTAATTTAAACTATTTTTTTATATTTTTAAAATTGAAACGTTTGTTTTTAGAAATCGTATACTATAGACTTGAAATATAGCGTGTTTTTTACTTTAAAAATAAAAACGCATATTTTAAATTTATTAAATTATTTGATTTTTTTGACAACAATGTATTTTTCACCATGAAGTTTCTAGCTTATTTTACACATTTTTATATTTTTAACATTGAAACCTTTGTTTGTAGAAATCGTGTACTATAGACTTGAAATATAGGATGTTTTTTACTTTAAAAATGAAAACGCATATTTTAAATTTATTCAATTATTAGATTTTTTCGACAACAATGTATTTTTCACCATGAAGTTTCTAGCTTAATTTACACATATTTTTATATTTTTAACATTGAAACATATGTTTGTAGTAATCGTGTACTATAGACTTGAAATATAGGATGTTTTTTACTTTAAAAATGAAAACGCATATTTTAAATTTATTCAATTATTTGATTTTTTTGACAACAATGTATTTTTCACCATTAATTTTCTAGGTTAATTTAAACTATTTTTTTATATTTTTAAAATTGAAATGTTTGTTTTTAAAAATTGTATACTATAGACTTGAAATATAGCGTGTTTTTTACTTTAAAAATAAAAATGCATATTTTAAATTTTTTAAATTATTTGATTTTTTGACAACAATGTATTTTTCACCATGAAGTTTCTAGCTTAAGTTACACTATCTTTTTATATTTTTAAAATTGAAACGTTTGTTTTTAGAAATCGTGTACTATAGACTTGAAATATAGGGTGTTTTTTACTTTAAAAATGAAAACGCATATTTTAAAGTTATTAAATTATTTGATTTTTTTAGAACAATTTATGTTTTACAATGAATTTTCTAGCTTAATTTATAAAATATTTTATATTTTTAAAATTGCAACATTTGTTTGTAGAAATCGTGTACTATAGACTTGAAATATAGGGTTTTTTACTTTAAAAATGAAAACGCATATTTTAAAATTTTTAAATTATTTGATTTTTTTGACAACAATGTATTTTCCACCATGAAGTTTCTAGCTTAATATACATTTTTTTTTATATTTTTAAAATTGAAACATTTGTTTGTAGAAATCGTGTACTATACACTTGAAAAATAGGGTGTTTTCTACTTTAAAAATAAAAACGCATATTTTAAATTTATTCAATTATTTAATTTTTTTGACAACAATGTATTTTTAATCATGAAATTTCTAACTTAATTTAAACTATTTTTTTATATTTTTAAAATTGAAACGTTTGTTTTTAGAAATCGTATACTATAGACTTGAAATATAGCGAGTTTTTTACTTTAAAAATGAAAACGCATATTTTAAATTTTTTAAATTATTTGATTTTTTTGACAACAATGTATTTTTCACCATGAAGTTTCTTGCTTAATTTACACATACTTTTATATTTTTAACATTGAAACATTTGTTTGTAGAAATCGTGTACTATACACTTGAAAAATAGGGTGTTTTCTACTTTAAAAATAAAAATGCATATTTTAAATTTATTCAATTATTTAATTTTTTTGACAACAATGTATTTTTCACCATGAAATTTCTAGCTTAATTTAAACTATTTTTTTATATTTTTAAAATTGAAACATTTGTTTGTAGAAATCGTGTACTATACACTTGAAAAATAGGGTGTTTTCTACTTTAAAAATAAAAACGCATATTTTAAATTTATTCAATTATTTAATTTTTTTGACAACAATGTATTTTTAATCATGAAATTTCTAACTTAATTTAAACTATTTTTTTATATTTTTAAAATTGAAACGTTTGTTTTTAGAAATCGTATACTATAGACTTGAAATATAGCGAGTTTTTTACTTTAAAAATGAAAACGCATATTTTAAATTTTTTAAATTATTTGATTTTTTTGACAACAATGTATTTTTCACCATGAATTTTCTTGCTTAATTTACACATACTTTTATATTTTTAACATTGAAACATTTGTTTGTAGAAATCGTGTACTATACACTTGAAAAATAGGGTGTTTTCTACTTTAAAAATAAAAATGCATATTTTAAATTTATTCAATTATTTAATTTTTTTGACAACAATGTATTTTTCACCATGAAATTTCTAGCTTAATTTAAACTATTTTTTTATATTTTTAAAATTGAAACGTTTGTTTTTAGAAATCGTATACTATAGACTTGAAATATAGCGTGTTTTTTACTTTAAAAATGAAAACGCATATTTTAAATTTATTCAATTATTTGATTTTTTTGAAAATAATGTATTTTTCACCATGAAGTTTCTAGCTTAATTTAAACTATTTTTTTATATTTTTAAAATTGAAACGTTTGTTTTTAGAAATCGTATACTATAGACTTGAAATATAGCGTGTTTTTTACTTTAAAAATAAAAACGCATATTTTAAATTTATTAAATTATTTGATTTTTTTGACAACAATGTATTTTTCACCATGAAGTTTCTAGCTTATTTTACACATTTTTATATTTTTAACATTGAAACCTTTGTTTGTAGAAATCGTGTACTATAGACTTGAAATATAGGATGTTTTTTACTTTAAAAATGAAAACGCATATTTTAAATTTATTCAATTATTAGATTTTTTTGACAACAATGTATTTTTCACCATGAAGTTTCTAGCTTAATTTACACATATTTTTATATTTTTAACATTGAAACATATGTTTGTAGTAATCGTGTACTATAGACTTGAAATATAGGATGTTTTTTACTTTAAAAATGAAAACGCATATTTTAAATTTATTCAATTATTTGATTTTTTTGACAACAATGTATTTTTCACCATTAATTTTCTAGCTTAATTTAAACTATTTTTTTATATTTTTAAAATTGAAATGTTTGTTTTTAAAAATTGTATACTATAGACTTGAAATATAGCGTGTTTTTTACTTTAAAAATAAAAACGCATATTTTAAATTTTTTAAATTATTTGATTTTTTGACAACAATGTATTTTTCACCATGAAGTTTCTAGCTTAAGTTACACTATCTTTTTATATTTTTAAAATTGAAATATTTGTTTTTAGAAATCGTGTACTATAGACTTGAAATATAGGGTGTTTTTTACTTTAAAAATGAAAACGCATATTTTAAAGTTATTAAATTATTTGATTTTTTTAGAACAATTTATGTTTTACAATGAATTTTCTAGCTTAATTTATAAAATATTTTATATTTTTAAAATTGCAACATTTGTTTGTAGAAATCGTGTACTATAGACTTGAAATATAGGGTTTTTTTACTTTAAAAATGAAAACGCATATTTTAAAATTTTTAAATTATTTGATTTTTTTGACAACAATGTATTTTCCACCATGAAGTTTCTAGCTTAATATACATTTTTTTTTATATTTTTAAAATTGAAACATTTGTTTGTAGAAATCGTGTACTATACACTTGAAAAATGGGGTGTTTTCTACTTTAAAAATAAAAACGCATATTTTAAATTTATTCAATTATTTAATTTTTTTGACAACAATGTATTTTTCATCATGAAATTTCTAACTTAATTTAAACTATTTTTTTATATTTTTAAAATTGAAACGTTTGTTTTTAGAAATCGTATACTATAGACTTGAAATATAGCGAGTTTTTTACTTTAAAAATGAAAACGCATATTTTAAATTTTTTAAATTATTTGATTTTTTTGACAACAATGTATTTTTCACCATGAAGTTTCTTGCTTAATTTACACATACTTTTATATTTTTAACATTGAAACATTTGTTTGTAGAAATCGTGTACTATACACTTGAAAAATAGGGTGTTTTCTACTTTAAAAATAAAAATGCATATTTTAAATTTATTCAATTATTTAATTTTTTTGACAACAATGTATTTTTCACCATGAAATTTCTAGCTTAATTTAAACTATTTTTTTATATTTTTAAAATTGAAACGTTTGTTTTTAGAAATCGTATACTATAGACTTGAAATATAGCGAGTTTTTTACTTTAAAAATGAAAACGCATATTTTAAATTTTTTAAATTATTTGATTTTTTTAACAACAATGTATTTTTCACCATGAAGTTTCTTGCTTAATTTACACATACTTTTATATTTTTAACATTGAAACATTTGTTTGTAGAAATCGTGTACTATAGACTTGAAATATAGGATGTTTTTTACATTAAAAATGAAAACGCATATTTTAAATTTATTCAATTATTTGAATTTTTTGACAACAATGTATTTTTCACCATTAATTTTCTAGCTTAATTTAAACTATTTTTTTATATTTTTAAAATTGAAACGTTTGTTTTTAAAAATCGTATACTGTAGACTTGAAATATAGGGTGTTTTTTACTTTAAAAATGAAAATACGTATTTTAAAGTTATTAAATTATTTGATTTTTTTGACAACAATGTATTGTTTACCATGAAGTTTCTAGCTTAATTTTCACATATTGTCATAGTTTTAAAATTGCAACATTTGTTTGTAGAAATAGTGTATTTTAGACTTGAAATATAGCGTGTATTCTACTTTAAAATTGAAAACGCATATTTTAAAGTTTTTAAATTAATAGAATTTTTTTACAACAATGTATTGTTTACAATGAATTGTCTAGCTTAATTGAAACAATATTTTATATTTTTAAACTTGGAACCTTTGTTTGTAGAAATCGTGTACTATACACTTGAAATATATGGTGTTTTTTACTTTAAAAATGAAAACGCATATTTTAAATTTATTCAATTATTTGATTTTTTTGACAACAATGTATTTTTCACCATGAAGATTCTAGCTTAATTTACACTATTTTTTTTATATTTTTAAAATTGAAACATTTGTTTTTAGAAATCGTCTACTATACATTTGAAAAATAGGGTATTTTTTACTTTAAAAATGAAAACGCATATTTTAAAGTTATTAAATTATTTCAATTTTTTGACAAAAATGTATTTTTCACCATGAATGTTCTAGCTTAATTTACACATATTTTTATATGTTTAACATTGAAACATTTGTTTGTAGAAATCGTGTACTATAGACTTGAAATATAGGGTGTTTTTTACTTTAAAAATGAAAACGCATATTTTAAATTTATTCAATTATTTGAATTTTTTGACAACAATGTATTTTTCACCATGAAGATTCTAGCTTAATTTAAACTATTTTTTTATATTTTTTAAATTGAAACATTTGTTTTTAGAAATCGTGTACTATACACTTGAAAAATAGGGTATTTTTTACTTTAAAAATGAAAACGCATATTTTAAATTTATTAAATTATTAATTTTTTAATTAAATCAATGTATTGTTTACAAGGAAGTTTATACCTTAATTTACAAAAAAGTTTATATTTTTAAATTTTAAAAATTTGTTTGTAGAAATCGTGTATTATAGACTTGAAATATAGGGTGTTATTTACTAAAAATTGAAAACGCATATACTAAATTTATTCAATTATTTGATTAATTTGACACATTTTTAGCTTATTTTACACATTTTTATATTTTTAACATTGAAACATTTGTTTGTAGTAATCGTGTACTATAGACTTGAAATATAGGATGTTTTTTACTTTAAAAATGAAAACGCATATTTTAAATTTATTCAATTATTTGATTTTTTTGACAACAATGTATTTTTCACCATTAATTTTCTAGCTTAATTTAAACTATTTTTTTATATTTTTAAAATTGAAATGTTTGTTTTTAAAAATTGTATACTATAGACTTGAAATATAGCGTGTTTTTTACTTTAAAAATAAAAACGCATATTTTAAATTTTTTAAATTATTTGATTTTTTGACAACAATGTATTTTTCACCATGAAGTTTCTAGCTTAAGTTACACTATCTTTTTATATTTTTAAAATTGAAATATTTGTTTTTAGAAATCGTGTACTATAGACTTGAAATATAGGGTGTTTTTTACTTTAAAAATGAAAACGCATATTTTAAAGTTATTAAATTATTTGATTTTTTTAGAACAATTTATGTTTTACAATGAATTTTCTAGCTTAATTTATAAAATATTTTATATTTTTAAAATTGCAACATTTGTTTGTAGAAATAGTGTATTTTAGACTTGAAATATAGCGTGTATTCTACTTTAAAATTGAAAACGCATATTTTAAAGTTTTTAAATTAATAGAATTTTTTTACAACAATGTATTGTTTACAATGAATTGTCTAGCTTAATTGAAACAATATTTTATATTTTTAAACTTGGAACCTTTGTTTGTAGAAATCGTGTACTATACACTTGAAATATATGGTGTTTTTTACTTTAAAAATGAAAACGCATATTTTAAATTTATTCAATTATTTGATTTTTTTGACAACAATGTATTTTTCACCATGAAGATTCTAGCTTAATTTACACTATTTTTTTTATATTTTTAAAATTGAAACATTTGTTTTTAGAAATCGTCTACTATACATTTGAAAAATAGGGTAT
This sequence comes from Cyamopsis tetragonoloba, assembly GCA_037177725.1. NCBI lineage: Eukaryota > Viridiplantae > Streptophyta > Magnoliopsida > Fabales > Fabaceae > Cyamopsis > Cyamopsis tetragonoloba. The sequence goes on from CM074125.1 coordinate 50,954,090, forward strand.
TTTTTACTTTAAAAATGAAAACGCATATTTTAAAGTTATTAAATTATTTCAATTTTTTGACAAAAATGTATTTTTCACCATGAAGGTTCTAGCTTAATTTACACATATTTTTATATTTTTAACATTGAAACATTTGTTTGTAGAAATCGTGTACTATAGACTTGAAATATAGGGTGTTTTTTACTTTAAAAATGAAAACGCATATTTTAAATTTATTCAATTATTTGAATTTTTTGACAACAATGTATTTTTCACCATGAAGATTCTAGCTTAATTTAAACTATTTTTTTATATTTTTTAAATTGAAACATTTGTTTTTAGAAATCGTGTACTATACACTTGAAAAATAGGGTATTTTTTACTTTAAAAATGAAAACGCATATTTTAAATTTATTAAATTATTAATTTTTTAATTAAATCAATGTATTGTTTACAAGGAAGTTTATACCTTAATTTACAAAAAAGTTTATATTTTTAAATTTTAAAAATTTGTTTGTAGAAATCGTGTATTATAGACTTGAAATATAGGGTGTTATTTACTAAAAATTGAAAACGCATATACTAAATTTATTCAATTATTTGATTAATTTGACACATTTTTAGCTTATTTTACACATTTTTATATTTTTAACATTGAAACATTTGTTTGTAGTAATCGTGTACTATAGACTTGAAATATAGGATGTTTTTTACTTTAAAAATGAAAACGCATATTTTAAATTTATTCAATTATTTGTTTTTTTTGACAACAATGTATTTTTCACCATTAATTTTCTAGCTTAATTTAAACTATTTTTTTATATTTTTAAAATTGAAATGTTTGTTTTTAAAAATTGTATACTATAGACTTGAAATATAGCGTGTTTTTTACTTTAAAAATAAAAACGCATATTTTAAATTTTTTAAATTATTTGATTTTTTGACAACAATGTATTTTTCACCATGAAGTTTCTAGCTTAATTTACACTATTTTTTTATAATATCAACAATTGTTTCTAGAAATCGTGTACTTTACAATTGAAAAATAGTATATTTTTTACTAAAAAAATGAAAACACATATTTTAAATATATTTAATTATTTGGTTTTTTTGACAACATTGAATTGTTTACCATGAAGTTTCTAGCTTTATTGATTCAATTTTTTATATTTTTAACATTGAAACATTTGTTTGTAGAAATCGTGTACTATAGACTGTAAATATAGGGTGTTTTTTTCTTTAAAAATAAAAACTCATATTTTAAATTTATTCAATTATTTGATTTTTTTGATAACAATGTATTTTTAACCATGAAGTTTCTAACTTAATTTACACTATTTTTTTATATTTTTAAAATATCAACAATTGTTTCTAGAAATCGTGTACTTTGCACTTGAAATATAGTGTGTTTTTTACTAAAAATATGAAAACACAAATTTTAAATATATTTAATTATTTGATTTTTTTGACAACAATGTATTGTTTACCATGAAGTTTCTAGCTTAAATTATACAATTTTTTATATTTTTAAAATTGAAACATTTGTTTGTAGAAATCGTGTAAAATAGACTTGAAATATAGGGTGTTTTTTACTTTAAAAATGATAATGAATATTTTAAATTTATTCAATTATTTGATTTTTTTAACCACATTGTATTTTTCACCATGAATCTTCTAGCTTAATTTACACTATTTTTTTCTATATTTTTAAAATATCAACATTTGTTTCTTGAAATCGTGTACTATACACTTGATAAATAAGGTGTTTTTAACTTTAAAAATGAAAACGCATATTTTAAAGTTTTTAAATTATTTGATTTTTCTGACCACAATCTATTTTTCACTATGAAGTTTCTAACTAAATTTACACTATTTTGGTTATATTTTTAAAATATCAACATTTGTTTTTAGAAATCGTGTACTGTACACATGAAAAATAGGGTGTTTTTTACTAAAAAATGAAAACACATATTTTAAATTTAATAAATTATTTAATTTTTTTTGAAATCAATGCATTGTTTACCATGAATTTTCTACCTTAATTTACAAATTTTTTTATATTTTTTAAATTGCAACATTTGTTTGTAGAAATCGTGTATTATACATTTGAAAAATAGGGTGTTTTTTACTTTAAAAATGAAAACGCATATTTTAAAGTTATTAAATTATTTTATTTTTTGACAACAATGTATTGTTTGCCATGAAGTTTTAGCTTAAATTATACAATTTTTTATAGTTTTAAAATTGAAACATTTGTTTGTAGAAATCGTGTAAAATAGACTTGAAATATACAGTGTTTTTTACTTTAAAAATGATAATGAATATTTTAAATTTATTCAATTATTTGATTTTTTTAACCACATTGTATTTTTGACCATGAAGCTTCTAGCTTAATTTACACTATTTTTTTTTATATTTTTAAAATATCAACATTTGTTTCTTGAAATCGTGTACTATACACTTGATAAATAAGGTGTTTTTTACTTTAAAAATGAAAACGCATATTTTAAAGTTTTTAAATTATTTGATTTTTTTGACCACAATCTATTTTTCACCATGATGTTTCTAACTAAATTTACATTATTTTAGTTATATTTTAAAAATATCAACATTTGTTTTTAGAAATCATGTACTGTACACATGAAAAATAGGGTGTTTTTTACTAAAAAATGAAAACACATATTATAAATTTATTAAATTATTTAATTTTTTTTTGAAATCAATGCATTGTTTACCATGAATTTTCTAGTTTAATTTACAAAATTTTTTATATTTTTTAAATTGCAACATTTGTTTGTAGAAATCGTGTATTATACACTTGAAAAATAGGGTGTTTTTTACTTTAAAAATGAAAATGCATATTTTAAAGTTATTAAATTATTTTATTTTTGACAACAATGTATTGTTTACCATGAAGTTTTAGCTTAATTTACACAATTTTTAATATTTTTAAAATTGAAACATTTGTTTGTAGAAATCGTGTACTATAGACTTGAAATATAGGGTATTTTTTACTTTAAAAGTGAAAACGCATATTTTAAATTTATTAAATTATTTTATTTTTTTGACAACAATTTCTGGATCACCAGGATCTTTCTAGCTTAATTTACACTATTTTTTTTTTATATTTTTAAAATATCAACATTTGTTTCTAGAAATTGTGTACTACACTCTTGAAAAGTAGGGTGTTTTTTATTAAAAAAATGAAAACGCATATTTTAAATTTAGTAAATTATTTAATTTTTTTCGAAATCAATGTATTGTTTACCATGAAGTTTCTACCTTAATTTACAAAATTTTTTTGTATTTTTAAAATTGAAACATTTGTTTGTAGAAATCGTGTACTATAGACTTGAAATATAGTGTTTTTTACTTTAAAAATGAAAATGTATATTTTAAATTTATTAAATTATTTGATTTTTTTGACAAAAATGTATTATTCACCATGAAGTTTCTAGCTTTATTTACACTTATTTTTTATAATTTTAAAATTGTAACATTTGTTTGTAGAAATTGTGTACCATAGACTTGAAATATAGGGTGTTTATTAATTTAAAAATGAAAACGCATATTTTAAATTTAATCCATTATTTGTTTTATTTACAACAATGTGATTTTCACCATGAAGTTTCTAGCTTAATTTACACTTATTTTTAATATTTTAAAATATCAACATTTGTTTCTAGAAATCGTGTACTATACACTCGAAAAATAATGTGTTTTTTACTAAAAAAATGAAAACGCATGTTTTTAATTTATTAAATTATTTGATTTTTTTGACAACAATATATTGTTTACCATGAAGTCTCAAGCTTAATTTACACATTTTTTTATATTTTTAAAATTGCAACATTTGTTTGTAGAAATCGTGTACTATAGACTTGAAATATAGGGTGTTTTTTACTTTAATAATGAAAACATATATTTTTAAGTTATTCAATTATTTGATTTTTTGACAACAATGTATTTTTCACCATAAAGTTTCTAGCTTAATTTACACTTTTTTTTTTAAATTTTTAAAATATCAACATTTGTTTGTAGAAATCATGTACTATACACTTGTAAAAATGTGTTTTTTTTACTAAAAAATGAAAACGCATATTTTTAATTTATTAAACTATTTGAGTTTTTTTGACAACAATGTATTTTTTACCATGATGTTTCTAGCTTAATTTTCACATATTTTTATATTTATAACATTGAAACATTTGTTTGTAGAAATCGTGTACTATAAACTTGAAATATAGGGTGTTTTTTACTTTAAAAATGAAAACTCATATTTTAAATTTATTAAATTATTTGATTTTTTTAACAACTATGTATTTTTTATCATGAAGTTTCTAGCTTAATTTAATAATTTTTTCTATTTTTAAAATTGAAACATTTGTTTGTAGAAATCGTGTATTATACACTTGAAAAATAATGTGTTTTTTACTAAAAAAATGAAAATGCATATTTTAAATTTTTTAAATTATTTTATTTTTTTGACAACAATGTATTGTTTACAATGAAGTTTCTTGCTTAATTTACACAATTTTTATATTTTTAAAATTGTAACATTTCTTTGTAGAAATCGTGTACTATAGACTTGAAATATAGGGTGTTCTTTACTTTAAAAATGAAAACGCATAATTTCAATTTATTAAATTATTTAATTTTTTTGACAACAATGTATTTTTATTCATGAAGTTTCTAGCTTAATTTACACATGTTTTTATATTTTTAAAATTGAAACATTTGTTTGTAGAAATCGTGTACTATTGACTTGAAATATAGGTTGTTTTTTACTTTAAAAATGAAAACGAATATTTTAAATTTATTCAATTATTTGATTTTTTTACAACAATTTGTTTTGGACCATGGTGTTTCTAGCTTAATTTACACTATTTTTTTATATTTTTAAAATATCAACATTTGTTTGTAGAAATCATGTACTATACACTTGTAAAAATGTGTTTTTTTTACTAAAAAATGAAAACATATATTTTTAATTTATTAAACTATTTGAGTTTTTTTGACAACAATGTATTATTTACCATGATGTTTCTAGCTTAATTTTCACATATTTTTATATTTATAACATTGAAACATTTGTTTGTAGAAATCGTGTACTATAAACTTGAAATATAGGGTGTTTTTTACTTTAAAAATGAACACGCATATTTTAAATTTATTAAATTATTTGATTTTTTTGACAACTATTTATTTTTAATCATGAAGTTTCTAGCTTAATTTACACAATTTTTTATATTTTTAAAATTGAAACATTTGTTTGTAAAAATCGTGTACTATACACTTTAAAAATAATGTCTTTTTTACTAGAAAAATGAAAATGCATATTTTAAATTTTTTAAATTATTTTATTTTTTTGACAACAATGTATTGTTTACAATGAAGTTTCTAGCTTAATTTCCACAATTTTTATATTTTTCAAATTGTAACATTTCTTTGTAGAAATCGTGTACTATAGACATGAAATATAGGGTGTTTTTTACTTTAAAAATCAAAACGCATAATTTAAATTTATTAAATTATTTAATTTTTTTGACAACAATGTATTTTTATTCATGAAGTTTCTAGCTTAATTTACACATGTTTTTATATTTTTAAAATTGAAACATTTGTTTGTAGAAATCGTGTACTATTGACTTGAAATATAGGGTGTTTTTTATTTTAAAAATGAAAACGAATATTTTAAATTTATTCAATTATTTGATTTTTTTTACAACAATTTGTTTTGGACCATGGTGTTTCTAGCTTAATTTACACTATTTTTTTTATATTTTTAAAATATCAACATTTGTTTGTAGAAATCATGTACTATACACTTGTAAAAATGTGTTTTTTTTACTAAAAAATGAAAACATATATTTTTAATTTATTAAACTATTTGAGTTTTTTTGACAACAATGTATTTTTTACCATGATGTTTCTAGCTTAATTTTCACATATTTTTATATTTATAACATTGAAACATTTGTTTGTAGAAATCGTGTACTATAAACTTGAAATATAGGGTGTTTTTTACTTTAAAAATGAACACGCATATTTTAAATTTATTAAATTATTTGATTTTTTTGACAATTATTTATTTTTAATCATGAAGTTTCTAGCTTAATTTACACAATTTTTTATATTTTTAAAATTGAAACATTTGTTTGTAAAAATCGTGTACTATACACTTTAAAAATAATGTGTTTTTTACTAGAAAAATGAAAATGCATATTTTAAATTTTTTAAATTATTTTATTTTTTTGACAACAATGTATATTTTACAATGAAGTTTCTAGCTTAATTTTCACAATTTTTATATTTTTCAAATTGTAACATTTCTTTGTAGAAATCGTGTACTATAGACATGAAATATAGGGTGTTTTTTACTTTAAAAATCAAAACGCATAATTTCAATTTATTAAATTATTTAATTTTTTTGACAACAATGTATTTTTATTCATGAAGTTTCTAGCTTAATTTACACATGTTTTTATATTTTTAAAATTGAAACATTTGTTTGTAGAAATCGTGTACTATTGACTTGAAATATAGGGTGTTTTTTATTTTAAAAATGAAAACGAATATTTTAAATTTATTCAATTATTTGATTTTTTTTACAACAATGTGTTTTTGACAATGGTGTTTCTAGCTTAATTTACACTATTTTTTTTATATTTTTAAAATATCAACATTTGTTTCTAGAAATCGTGTACATAACACATGAAAATTAGGGTGTTTTTTACTAAAGAAATGAAAACACATATTTTAAATTTATTAAATTATTTAATTTTTTTTTAAATCAATGTATTGTTTACCATGAAACTTCTAGCTTAATTTACAAATTTTTTTATATTTTTAAAATTGCAACATTTCTTTGTAGAAATCGTGTACTATATACACTTGAAAAATAGGGTGTTTTTAACTTTAAAAATGAAAACGCATATTTTAAAGTAATTAAATTATTTGATTTTTTTGTCAACAATGTATTGTTTTCCATGAAGTTTCTAGCTTAATTTACACATATTTCTATATTTTTAACATTGAAACATTTGTTTGTAGAAATCGTGTACTATAGACTTGAAATATAGTATGTTTTTTACTTTCACCATGAAGTTTCTAGCGTAATTTACACTATTTTTTTTATATTTTTAAAATATCAACATTTGTTTCTAGAAATCGTGTATTATACACATGAAAAATATGGTGTTTTTTACTAAAAAAATGAAAACATATATTTTAATTTTATTCACTCATTTAATTTTTTTTTAATCAATGCATTGTTTACCATGAAGTTTCTAGCTTAATTTACAAATTTTTTTATATTTTTAAAATTGTAACATTTATTTGTAGAAATCGTGTACTATAAACTTGAAATATAGGGTGTTTTTTACTTTAAAAATGAAAAGGAATATTTTAAATTTAATAAATCATTTAATTATTTTTGAATTCAATGCATTATTTACCATGAATTTGCTAGCTTAATTTACAAAAAAATTTATATTTTTAAAATTGAAACATTTGTTTGTAGAAATCGTGTACTATAGACATGAAATATAGGATGTTTTCTACTTTAAAAATGAAAACGCATATTTTAAATTTATTAAATTATTTGATTTTTTTGACAACAATTTATTGATCACCAAGAAGTTTTTAGCTTAATTTACACTATTTTCTTTATATTTTTAAAATATCAACATTTCTTTCTAGAAATCATGTACTATACACTTGAAAATTAGTGTGTTTTTTACTAAAAAAAATAAATAGGCATATTTTAAATTTAGTAAATTATTTAATTATTTTTGAAATCAATCTTTTGTTTACCATGAATTTTATAGCTTAATTTACACATTTTTTTATATTTTTAAAATTGAAACATTTGTTAGTAGAAATCGTGTACTATAGACAAGACATATAGGATGTTTTTTAGTTTAAAAATGAAAATGCATATTTTAAATTTATTAAATTATTTCATTTTTTTTACAACAATGTATTGTTTACCATGAATTTTCTAGCTTAATTAATACAATATTTTATATTTTTAAAATTGTAACATTTGTTTGTAGAAATCGTGTACTATAGACTTGAAATATAGGGTGTTTTTTACTTTAAAAATGAAAACGCATATTTTTAATTTATTAAATTATTTGATTTTTTTGACAACAATGTATTTTTCACCAAGATGTTTCTAGCTTAATTTACATTATTTTATTATATTTTTAAAATATCAACATTTGTTTCTAGAAATCGTGTACAATACACAATAAAATTAGGGTGTTTTTTACTAAAAAAATGAAAACACATATTTTAAAATTTTTAAATTATTAAATTGTTTTTTGAAATCAATGCATTGTTTACCATGAATTTTCTAGCTTAATGTAAAACATTTTTTATATTTTTAAAATTGCAACATTTGTTTGATGAAATCGTGTACTATAGACTTTAAAAATAGGGTGTTTTTTACTTAAAAAATGTAAATGTATATTTTAAATTTATTGCATTTTTTTTTGAAATCAATGTATTGTTTACCATGAAGTTTGTAGCTTAATTTACAAAATTTTTTATATTTTTCAAATTGCAACATTTCTTTGTAGAAATTGTGTACTATACACTTGAAAAATAGGGTTTTTTTACTCTAAAAATGAAACCGCATATTTTAAAATAATTAAATTATTTGATTTTTTTGACAACAATGTATTGTTTACCTTGAAGTTAGTAGCTTAATTTACACATATTTTTATATTTTTTAACATTGAAACATTTGTTTTTAGAAATCGTGTACTATAGACTTGAAATATAGGTTGTTTTTTACTATAAAAATGAAAACGCATATTTTAAATTTGTTCAATTATTTGATTTTTTCAAAGCAATGTATTTTTCACCATGAAGTTTCTAGCTTAATTTACACTTTTTTTTTATATTTTTAAAATATCAACATTAGTTTCTAGAAATCGTGTACTATACACATGAAAATTTGGGTTTTTTTTTACTAAAACAATGAAAACACATATTTTAAATTTATTAAATTATTTAACTTTTATTTGAAATCAATGCATTGTTTACGATGAATTTTCTAGCTTAATTTACAATTTTTTTTATATTTTTAAAATTGCAATATTTGTTTGTAAAAATCGTGTATACACTTGAAAAATAAGGTGTTTTTTACTTTAAAAATGAAAACAAATATTTTAAAGTTATTAAATTATTAAAGTTTTTTGACAACAATGTATTGTTTACCATGAAGTTTCTAGCTTAATTTACACAATTTTTTATATTTTTAAAATTGCAACATTTGTTTGTAGAAATCGTGTACTAGACTTGAAATATAGGGTGTTTTTTATTTTAAAAATGAAAACGCATATTTTAAATTTATTAAATTATTTGATTTTTTTGACAACAATTTATTGATCACCAGGAAGTTTCTAGCTTAATTTACAAAATTTTTTATATTTTTCAAATTGCAACATTTCTTTGTAGAAATTGTGTACTATACACTTGAAAAATAGGGTGTTTTTTACTCTAAAAATGAAACCGCATATTTTAAAATAATTAAATTATTTGATTTTTTTGACAACAATGTATTGTTTACCTTGAAGTTAGTAGCTTAATTTACACATATTTTTATATTTTTTAACATTGAAACATTTGTTTTTAGAAATCGTGTACTATAGACTTGAAATATAGGTTGTTTTTTACTATAAAAATGAAAACGCATATTTTAAATTTGTTCAATTATTTGATTTTTTCAAAGCAATGTATTTTTCACCATGAAGTTTCTAGCTTAATTTACACTTTTTTTTTATATTTTTAAAATATCAACATTTGTTTCTAGAAATCGTGTACTATACACATGAAAATTTGGGTTTTTTTTTACTAAAACAATGAAAACACATATTTTAAATTTATTAAATTATTTAACTTTTATTTGAAATCAATGCATTGTTTACAATGAATTTTCTAGCTTAATTTACAATTTTTTTATATTTTTAAAATTGCAATATTTGTTTGTAAAAATCGTGTATACACTTGAAAAATAAGGTGTTTTTTACTTTAAAAATGAAAACAAATATTTTAAAGTTATTAAATTATTAAAGTTTTTTGACAACAATGTATTGTTTACCATGAAGTTTCTAGCTTAATTTACACAATTTTTTATATTTTTAAAATTGCAACATTTGTTTGTAGAAATCGTGTACTAGACTTGAAATATAGGGTGTTTTTTATTTTAAAAATGAAAACGCATATTTTAAATTTATTAAATTATTTGATTTTTTTGACAACAATTTATTGATCACCAGGAAGTTTCTAGCTTAATTTACACTATTTTTTTTATATTTTTAAAATATCAACATTTCTTTCTAGAAATCATGTACAATACACTTGAAAATTAGTGTGTTTTTTACTAAAAAAAATAAATAGGCATATTTTAAATTTAGTAAATTATTTAATTATTTTTGAAATCAATCTATTGTTTACCATGAATTTTATAGCTTAATTTACACATTTTTTTATATTTTTAAATTTAAACATTTGTTTGTAGAAATCGTGTACTATTGACAAGAAATATAGGATGTTTTTTAGTTAAAAAATGAAAACGCATATTTTAAATTTATTAAATTATTTGATTTTTTTGACAAACATGTATTGTTCACCATGTAGTTTCTAGCTTAATTTACATTTACTTTTTATATTTTTAAAATACCAACATTTGTTTCAAGAAATCGTGTATTATACACTTGAAAAATACTGCGTTTTTTACTTTAAAATTGAAAACGCATATTTTAAATTTATTAAATTATTAAATTTTGTATTAAATCAATATATTGTTTACCATGTAGTTTCTAGCCTAATTTATACAATTTTTTTTATATTTTTTAAATTTTATACATTTGTTTGTAGGAATCGTGTACTATAGAGTTGAAATATAGGTTGTTTTTTACATTAAAAATGAAAACGCATATTTTTAATTTATTAAAATGTTTGATTTTATTGACAACAATGTATTGTTTACCATGAAGTTTCTAGCTTAGTTTACACGTTATTTGTAATATTTTTAAAATTGACACATTTATTTTTAGAAATCATGTACTATAGACTTGAAATATAGGGTGTTTTTTACTTTAAAAATGAAAACGCATATTTTAAATTTATTCAATTATTTGATTTTTTTGACAACAATGTATTTTTCACCATGAAGTTTCTAGATTAATTTAAACTATTTGTTTATATTTTTAAAATTGAAACGTTTGTTTTTAGAAATCGTATACTATAGACTTCAAATATAGCGTGTTTTTTACTTAAAAAATTAGAACGCATATTTTAAAGTAATTCAATTATTAGATTTTTTTGACAACAATGTATTGTTTACCATGAAGTTTCTTGCTCAATTTACACATATTTTTATATTTTTAACATTGAAATATTTGTTTGTAGAAATCGTGTACTATAAACTTGAAATATAGGGTGTTTTTTACTTTAAAAATGAAAATACATATTTTAAATTTGATTTTTTTTTACAACAATGTATTTTTCACCATGAAGTTTCTAGCTTAATTTACACTATTTTTTTGTATTTTTAAAATATCAAGATTTGTTTCTTGAAATCGTATATTAAATTATTTGATTTTTTTTACAACAATGTATTTTTAATCATGAAGTTTCGAGCTTAATTTACAAATTTTTTTATATTTTTATAATTGCAACATTTGTTTGTAGAAATCATGTTCTATCTACTTGAAAAATAGGGTGTTTTTTACTAAAAAATGAAAACATACATTTTAGATTTATTAAATTTTTAAATTTTGTATGAAATAAATGTATTCTTTACCATGAAGTTTCTAGCCTAATTTACACAATTTTTTTATATTTTTAAATTTTAAACATTTGTTTGTAGAAATCGTGTACTATAGACTTGAAATATAGGGTGTTTTTTACTTTAAAAATGAAAACGAATATTTTTAATTTATTAAATTATTAAATTTTTTTATGAAATCAATGTATTGTTTACCATGCAGTTTCTAGCTTAATTTACGCATATTTTTATATTTTTCACATTGAAACATTTGTTTGTAGAAATCGTATATTATAGACTTCAAATATAGGGTGTTTTTTACTTTTAAAACGAAAACGCATATTTTAAATTTATTCAATTATTTGATTTTTTTACCACAATCTATTTTTCACCATAAAGTTTCTAACTAAATTTACACTATTTTTTTTATATTTTTAAATATCAACATTTGTTTTTAGAAATCGTGTACTATACACATGAAAAATAGGGTGTTTTTTACTAAAAAATGAAAACACATATTTTAAGTTTATTAAATTATTTAATTTTTTTTAAATCATTGTATTTTTCACCATGAATTTTCTAGCTTAATTTGCACTGTATTTAATATTTTTAAAATTGCATCATTTGTTTGTAGAAATCGTGTACTATACACATGAAAAAAAGGGTGTTTTTTACTTTAAAAATGAAAACGAATATTTTAAAGTTATTAAATTATTTCATTTTTTTGACAACAATGTATTGTTTACCATGAAGTTTCTAGCTTAATTTACACGTTATTTGTTATATTTTTATAATTGCAACAGTTGTTTGTAGAAATCGTTTACTGTAGACTTGAAATCTAAGGTGTTTTTTACTTTAAAAATGAAACGCATATTTTAAATTTATTAAATTATTTGAGTTTTTTGACAACAACTTCTTGATCACCAGGAAGTTTCTAGCTTAATTTACACTATTTTTTTATATTTTTAAAATAGCAACATTTGTTTGTAGTATGTTTTTGAAATTAGTGTACTATACACTTGAAAAGTAGTGTGTTTTTTACTAAAAAAAAATAAAAAGGCATATTTTAAATTTAGTGAATTATTTTATTTTTAAATCAATGTATTGTTTACCATGAAGTTTCTAGCTTAATTTACACAATTTTTTATATTTTTACAATTGAAACATTTGTTTGTAAAAATCGTGTACTATAGACAAAAAATATAGAATGTTTTTTACTTTAAGAATGAAAAAGCATATTTTAAATTTATTAAATTATTTGATTTGTTGGACAAAAATGTATTGTTCACCATAAAGTTTCTAGCTTAATTTACACTTATTATTTATATTTTTAAAATATTAACATTTGTTTCTAGAAATCGTGTACTATACACTTGAAAAATACTGTGTTTTTTACTTTAAAAATGAAAACGCATATTTTAAATTTATTAAATTTTTAAATTTTATATGAAATAAATGTATTGTTTACCATGAAGTTTCTAGCCTAATTTACACAATTTTTTTATATTTTTAAATTTTAAACATTTATTTGTATAAATCGTGTACTATAGATTTGAAATATAGGGTGTTTTTTACTTTAAAAATGAATACGCATATTTTTAATTTATTAAATTATTTGATTTTTTTAACAAAAATGTATTGTTTACTATGAATTTTCTAGCTTAATTTACACGTTATTTGTTATATTTTTAAAATTGAAACATTTGTTTGTAGAAATCGTGAACTATAGACTTGAAATATAGGGTGTTTTTTACTTTAAAAATGAAAACGCATATTCTAAATTTATTAAATTATTTGATTTTTTTGACAACAATGTATTTTTCACCATGAAGTTTCTAGCTTAATTCACACTATTTTTTCATATTTTTAAAATATCAACATTTGTTTCTAGAAATCGTGTACTACACACTTTGAAAATAGTGTGTTTTTTATCAAAAAAATGAAAACGCATATTTTTAATTTATTACTTTATTTGTTTTTTTTTAAAACAATGTATTTTTCACCATGAAGTTTCTAGCTTAATTTACACAATTTTTTTATTTTTAAAATTGCAACATTTGTTTGTAGAAATCGTGTACTATACTTGAAATATAGGGCGTTTTTTACTTTAAAAATGAAAATGCATATTTTAAATATATTAAATTATTTTATTTTTTTAACAACAATGTATTTTTCATCATGAAGTTTCTAAATTAATTTACACTATTTTTTATATTTTGAAAATATCAACATTTGTTTCTATAAATCCTGTACTATACACTTGAAAAATAATGTGTTTTTTACAAATAAAATGAAAATGCATATTTTAAATTTATTAAATTATTTGATTTTTTTGACAACAATGTATTGTTTACCATGATGTTTCTACCTTAATTTACACAATTTTTAATATTTTTAAAATTGAAACATTTGTTTGTAGAAATCGTGTAATATAGACTTGAAATATAGGGTGTTTTTTACTTTAAAAATGAAAATGCATATTTTTAATTTATTAAACTATTTGATTTTTTTATAACAATGTATTGTTTTCCATGAAGTTTCTATCTTAATTTACACAATTTTTTATATTTTTAAAATTGAAACATTTGTTTGTAGAAATCGTGTACTATAGATTTGAAATATAGGGTGTTTTTTACTTTAAAAATGAAAATGCATATTTTAAATTTACTCATTTATTTAAATTTTTTGACAACAATGTATTTTTCACCATGAAGTTTCTAGCTTAATTTATACCTATTTTTTATATTTTAAAATATCAACATTTCTTTCTATAAATCATGTACTATACACTAGAAAATAATGTGTTTTTTACTAATAAAATTAAAATGCATATTTTTAATTTATTAAATTATTTGATTTTTTTGACAATGTATTGTTTACCATGAAGTTTCTATCTTAATTTACACAATTATTTATATTTTTAAAATTGCAACATTTGTTTGTAGAAATCGTGTACTATTATAGACTTGAAATATAGGGTGTTTTTATACTTTTAAAATGAAAACGCATATTTTAAATTTATTAAATTATTTGATTTTTTTTACAACAATGTATTTTTCATCATGAAGTTTCTAGTTTAATTTTCACTATTTTTTTATATTTTTAAAATATCAACATTTGTTTCTAGAAATCGTGTACTATAGACTTGAAATATAGGGTGTTTTTTACTTTAAAAATGAAAACGCATATTTTAAATATATTAAATTATTTTATTTTTTTGACAACAATGTATTTTTTATCATGAAGTTTCTAACTTAATTTACACTATTTTTTATATTTTTAAAATATCAACATTTGTTTC
Organism: Cyamopsis tetragonoloba; assembly: GCA_037177725.1. Classification (NCBI taxonomy): domain Eukaryota; kingdom Viridiplantae; phylum Streptophyta; class Magnoliopsida; order Fabales; family Fabaceae; genus Cyamopsis; species Cyamopsis tetragonoloba. Next base: position 50,969,152 of record CM074125.1, read on the forward strand.
TAGAAATCGCGAACTATACACTTTAAAAGTATGGTGTTTTTTACTAAAAAAATGAAAACGCATATTTTAAATTTAGTAAATTATTTAAATTTTTTGAAATCAATGTATTGTTTACCATGAAGTTTCTAGCTTAATTTACACAGTTATTTATATTTTTAAAATTGAAACATTTGTTTGTAAAAATCGTGTACTATAGACTAGAAATATAGGGTTTTTTTCACTTTAAAAATGAAAACGCAAATTTTAAATTTATTCAATTATATGATTTTTTTGACAACAATTTATTTTTCACCATGAAGTTTCTACCTTAATTTACACTTATTATTTATATTTTTAAAATATCAACTTTTGTTTCTAGAAATCGTATTACACTTGAAAAATAATGTATTTTTAACTAAAAAAATGAAAACACATAATTTAAATTTATTAAATTATTTGATTTTTTTGAAAACATTGTATTGTTTACCATGAAGTTTCTACCTAAATTTACACAATATTTTATATTTTTAAAATCGCAACATTTGTTTGTAGAAATCGTGTACAATAGACTTAAAGTGTTTTTTACTTAAAAAATGAAAACGCATCTTTTAAATTTATTAAATTATTTGATTTTTTTGACAACAATGTATTTTTTATCATGAAGTTTCTAGCTTAATTTACACTATTTTTTTATATTTTTAAAATATCAACATTTGTTTCTAGAGATCGTGTACTATACAATTGAAAAGTAGGGTGTTTTTTACTTAAAAAAAAGAAAACGCATATTTTAAATTTAGTAAATTATTTAATTTTTTTTAAATTAATGTATTGTTTACCATGAAGTTTCTAGGTTAATTTACAGAATTTTTAATATTTTTAAAATTGCAACATTTGTTTTTAGAAATCGTGTACTATAGACTTGAAATATAGCGTGTTTTTTACTTTAAAAATGAAAACACATATTTTAAATTTATCAAATTATTTGTTTTTTTGACAACAATGTATAGTTCACCATGAACTTTCTAGCTTAATTTACACTTATTTTTATATTTTTTAAATATCAACATTTGTTTCTATAAATCGTGCACTATACACTTGAAAAATAATGTGTTTTTTACTAATAAAATGAAAACGCATATTTTAAATTTATTAAATTATTTGATTTTTTTGACAACAATGTATTGTTTACCATGAAGTTTCTACCTTAATTTACACAATTTTTTATATTTTTAAAATTGAAACATTTGTTTGTAGAAATCGTGTACTATAGGCTTGAAATATAGGGTGTTTTTTACTTTAAAAATGAAAACGCATATTTTAAATTTATTCAATTATTTCTTTTTTTGACAACAACATATTTTTTATCATGAAGTTTCTAGCTTAATTTATACTATTTTATTATATTTTTAAAATATCAACTTTTGTTTCTAGAAATCGTGTACTATACACTTGAAAAATAGGGTGTTTATTACTAAAAAAATTAAAAGGAATATTTTAAATTTATTAAATTATTAAAAAAAATTGAAATGAATGTATTATTTACCATGAAGTTTCTAGCTTAATTTACACAATTTTTTATATTTTTAAAATTGCAACATTTGTTTGTAAAAATCGTGTACTATACACTTGAAATATAGGGTGTATTTACTTTAAAAATGAAAACGCATATTTTAAATTTATTAAATTATTTGATTTTTTTGACAATAATTTCTTGTTCACCATGAAGTTTCTGGCTTAATTATACTATTTTTTATATTTTAAAAATATCAACATTTGTTTGTTGTAACACCTCGGGCGGGACGCTAACCACCATCCCCGGAAGTGTTCTGAAGAGCTTAGCCACCCCCTTTAAGTGGCCTATCCCCCTACGAATAAATCTCCTTTATTCCAAGATTTGGGGACCTTCCGTGGTTCGAACCCATGACCAAAGGGCTATAGTTATCGATTCCTAGCATAATTTACATATTTTTATATTTTTAGAATAGGAACAATTGTTTCTAGAAATCGTGTAGAATACACTTGGAAAATAGGGTGTTTTTTACTTTAAAAATGAAAATGAATTTTTTTAAAATTTCTAAAATTATATGATTTTTTTAAAACTGTGTAGTTTTCACCATGAAGATTGTAGCTAAATTTAGATAATTTTTTATATTTTTAAAATTTTCACAATTGTGTCTAGAAATCGTGTGCTATACACTTGAAAAATAGGGTGTTTTTACTTTCATTATAAAACAATTTTTTTTAATTTATTAATTTTTTTTAAAACAACTTATTTTTCACCATGAAGTTTCTAGCTTAATTTATCTAATTTTTTATATTTTTAAAATTACTTCAATTGTTTCTAGAAATCGTGTACTATACACTTGAAAATATTGTGTTTTCTACTTAAAAAATGATAAGAAATTTTTGAATTTGTTAAATTATTTGATTTTTTTGTAAACAATGTATTGTTCAACTTGAAATTTCTAGCTTAATTTACCTAATTTTTATATTTTTAGAATTGCAACAATTGTTTCTTGACATCGTGTACTATGCACTTGAAAAATAATGTACTTTATACTTTAAAATGAAATTGCATTTTTTACATTTAGTAAATTATTTGATTTTTTTTAGAACAATGTATTGTTCAACTTGTTGTTTCCAGCTTAATTTACTAAATATTTTATATTTTTAGAATATCAGCAATTTTTTCTAGAAATCACGTACAATACACTTGAAAAAATGGTGTTTTTTACTTTAAAATGAAAAAAAAATTTAATTTATTAAATAATTTAATTTTTTTGAAAACTATGTATTGTTCACCTTGAAGTTCCTAGCTCAATTTACATATTATTTATGTATTTAGAATAGCAACAATTATTCCTAAAAATCGTGTAGAATACACTTGGAAAATAGGTTGTTTTTTACTTTAAAAATGAGAACAAATTTTTTAAATTTATTAAATTATATAATTGATTTTAAAATAATGTATTATTCACCGTGAAGTTTAAAGCTAAATTTACTAAATTTTTTATATTTTAAAAATATCCACAATTGTTTCTAAAAATCGTGTGCTATACACTTGAAAAATTAGGTGTTTTAACTTTAAAACTGAAAATGAAATTTTAAATTTATTAAATTATTTTATTTTTTAAAATAATGTATTGTTCACCATGATGTTTCTAGCTTAATTTATTTAGTTTTTTATATTTTTAAAATTGGCACAATTGCTTCAGGAAATCGTGTACTATACACTTAAAAAATAAGGTATTTTATACTTTAAAAATGAAAATGAATTTTTTATATTTATTAAATTTTTTGATTTTTTGAAAAAAATGTATTGTTCCCCTTAAAGTTCCTAGCATAATTTACATATTTTTATATTTTTAGAATAGGAACATATGTTTCTAGAAATCGTGTAGAATACACTTGGAAAATAGAGTGTTTTTTACTTTAAAATTGAAAATAAACTTTTTTAAAATTTCTAAAATTATATGATTTTTTTACAACTGTTTATTTTTCACCATTAAGTTTGTAGCTAAATTTAGATAATTTTTATATTTTTAAAACTTTCACAATTGTTTCTAGAAATCATGTGCATACACTTCAAAAATAGGGTGTTTTTACTTTCAATATAAAACGAATTTTTTTAATTTATTAATTTTTTTTAAAACAACTTATTTTTCACCGTGAAGTTTCTAGCTTAATTTATCTAATTTTTTATATTTTAAAATTGCCACAATTGATTCTAGAAATCGTGTACTATACACTTGAAAATATTGTTTTCTACTTAAAAAATGAAAAGAAATTTTTGAATTTGTAAAATATTTGATTTTTTTTAAACAATGTTTTGTTCAACTTGAAATTTCTTGCTTAATTTACCTAACTTTTTATAATTTTAGAATTGCAACAATTGTTTCTTGAAATCGCGTACTATGCACTTGAAAAATAATGTATTTTATACTTTAAAATCAAATTGCATTTTTTACATTTAGTAAATTATTTGATTTTTAAAGAGAACAATGTATTGTTCAGCTTGATGTTTCCAGCTTGATTTACCAAATTTTTTATATTTTTAGAATATCAGCAATTCTAGAAATCATGTACAATACACTTGAAAAAAAGGTGTTTTTTACTTTAAAATGAAAAAACAAAATTAATTTATTAAATAATTTAATTTTTTTGAAAACCATGTATTGTTCACCTTGAAGTTTCTAGCTCAATTTACATATTTTTTATGTTTTTAGAATAGCAATTATTCCTAAAAATCGTGTAGAATACACTTGGAAAATAGGGTGTTTTTTACTTTAAAAATGAGAACAAATTTTTAAAAATTTTTAAATTATATGATTTTTTTTAAAACAATGTATTGTTCACCATGAAGTTTGTAGCTAAATTTACTTAATCTTTTATACTTTAAAAATATCCACACTTGTTTCTAGAAATCGTGTGCAATACACTTGAAAAATAGGGTGTTTTAACTTTAAAATTGAAAATGAATTTTTAAATTTATTAAATTATTTGATTTTTTTAAAACAATGTATTGTTCACCATGAAGTTTCTAGCTTAATTTATTTAGTTTTTTATCTTTTTAAAATTGGCACAATTGTTTTGAGAAATCATGTACTATACACTTAAAAAATAAGGTATTTTATATTTTAAAAATGAAAACGAAATTTTTATATTTATTAAATTTTTTGATTTTTTTGAGATCAAAGTATTATTCAACTTGAAGTTTCTATCTTAATATACATAGTTTTTTATATTTTATAAATTGAAACAATTGTTTCAAGAAATCGTGTACTATACACTTGATAAATAGCTTGTTTTTTACTTTAAAAATGAAAATGTTTTTTTTAATTTATTAAATTATTTAATTTTTTTGTAAACAATTTATTGTTCAAAATGAAACTTTTAGCTTAATTTACATAATTTTTATACTTTATAAATTACAACAATTATTTGTAGAAATCGTTTACTTTACACTTGAAAAATATGGTATTTTTTACTTTAACAATGAAAATAATTTTTTTGAATTTATTAAATTGTTTTATTTTTTGTAAACAATGTATTGTTCACCATGAAGTTTCTAGCTTAATTTACATAATTGTTTATATTTTATAAATTGCAACAATTATTTCTAGAAATCGTGTACCATACACTTGAAAAATAGGTTTTTTTACTTTAAAAATGAAAATGATTTTTTTAAATTTATTAAATTATTTAATTTTTGAAAAAATTGTATTGTTCACCATTAATTTTCTATCTTAATTTACATAATTTTTTATATTTTTAAAGTTCCTCCAATTGTTTCTAGAAATCGTGTACTATACACTTAAAAAATAGTGTGTTTTTTACTTTAAAAATGGAAACGCATTTTTTAAACTTATTAAATTATTTTATTTTTTAAAAAATGATATATTGTTCACCATGAAGTATCTTGCTTAATTTACATAATTTTTTATATTTTATAAATTACAATAATTATTTCTAGAAATCGTGTGTTATACATTGTCTTTTAAAAATAAATTTTAAATTGAGTTAGAAACTTTAAAGTGACTAATACATTGTTTTCAAAAAGCTTCAAATAATTTAGGTAATTTAAAAAAAATGTTTTCATTTTTATTTCGAAATATATCCTATCCTTCAAGTGTGTACATGATTTCTTACAAAAAAAGTTACAATTTTAAAAATATTTAAAAAATTATGTAAATTGAGCTAAAAACTTTAAAGTTAATAATGCATTGTTCTAAAAACTTACTCTTAATTATTGAAGTAGTTTTAAAAATATGTTTTCATTTTTTTCGAAAAACGGCTTATTCTTCAATAGTATAGTACATAATCTCTTAAAAAATTGTTGCAAATTTAAAAAATTTAAAAATTATGTAAACTGAGCTACAAACTTCAAAGTTAATAACACATTTTTCTCAAAAAACTTTAAATAGTTTTAGCAATTTAAAAAATGTGTTTTCATGTTATTTTAAAAAAATACCCAATTCTCCAAGTGTAGTACACGATCTCTACAAAAATATTTGGTATTTTAAAAATATTAAAAGTTATATAAATTTAGTTAAAAACTTCAAAGTTAATAATTCATTCATCGCTTAAAAATATTAGTAATTTAAAAAACGTGTTCTTATTTATTTATTTATTGAAAAACACCATATTCTTCAAGTGTATAATATATTGTCTTCAAAAAGATTCAAATAATTTAGGTAATTTAAAAAACACATTTTATTTTTATTTCAAAAAGCACCCTAATCTTCAAGGGTATAGTATATGATCGCTTAAAAAATGTTACAATTTTAAAAATATTAAAATTACATAAATTGAACTAAAAACTTCAAGGTTAATAATACAAATTTTTCAAAAAAAAACTTCATATAATTCTAGTATTTTAAAAAACATATTTTCCTTTTTGTTCTCGAAAAATACACTTTTGTTCAAGTGTATAGTACACGTTCGCTTAAAAAATTGTTGCAATTTTAAAAACATTAATAATTATACAAATTGAGATAGAAATTTTTAAGTTAATAATACATTGTTCTTAAAAACATGTTTTCATTTTTTTTTTCAAAAAACACTCTATTTATCAAGTGTATTGTACATAATTTCTTAAACTTTTTTCCAATTTTAAATATATTAAAAAGTATTAAAATTGAACTAAAAACTTCAAAATTAATAATACATTGTCTTCAAAAAGTTTAAAATAGTTTAGGTAATTTGAAAAATGGGTTTTCATTTTTATTTCGAAAACACCATATTCTTCAAGTGTATAGTACATGTTCTCTGACAATAAAAAATTCAATTTCAAAAATATTAAATTTATGTAAATTCATTTGACATATTCAAATTCAATGATTCATTTTTCTCAAAAAAATCTTCGAATAATTTTAGAAATTTGAAAACTCCTTTTTTTATATTTTGAAATCTATCTTATTCATCAAGTGTATATCACATGATCTCTTTAAAAAATCTAGCAATTTTAAAAAATATTAAAAAAATTCATTGACAAAGCCACATAAAACTTAATAATACATTGTTCTGAAAAAATTCAAAATATTTTTCGTAATTTAAAAAAGTCATTTTCATTTTTTATTTCGAAAAATACCATATTCTTCAAATAGATTCAAAAAATTTGGGTAATTTTAAAAAACTTTTTAATTTCGAAAAGCACCCTATTATTTTAAAAATTGAGCTAGAAACTTCAAATTGAATAATATATTATCTTCAAAAAGCTTTGAATAATATTAGCTATTTATAAAATGTGATTTCATTTTTTATTTCGAAAAACACCATTTTTTTCAAGTGTATAGTACACATTCTTTTAAACAATTGATGCAATTTCAAACATTAAAAAATTATGTAAATTGAACTAGAAACTTTAAAGTAAATAATACATTGTTGTCAATAAAACTTTAAATAATTTTAGTAATTTAAAACAAGCATTATTGTTTCTTTGAAAAAATCATATTCTTCAAGTGTATAGTACACAATCTATTAAATATTTTTGAAATATTAAAATATTAAAAATTATGTAAATTTAGGAAGAAACTTTAAATTTAATAATACAATTTTCTCGAAAAAAATTGAATAATTTTAGTAACTTAAAAATGTGTTTTTCATTTTATTTTAGAAAAATACTCTATTCTTCAAGTGTATATCACGATCTCTTAAAAAATTGTTGCAATATAAAAAGTATTAATAATTTTTTACGTTGAGCTAGAAACTTCAAAGTTAAAAAATACATTGCTCTAAAAAAATCAAATAATTTAAGTAGTTTAAAAAACACGTTTCACTTGTTTTCCTAAAAATCAACTTATTATTCAATGGTAGAGTACAAGATCTCTTAAAAAATTATTGCAATTTTTAAAATATAAAAAATTACGTAAATTGAGCTAGAAATTTCAAATAATTTAGGTAATCTGAAAAACACGTTTTCTTTTTTATTTTGAAAAGCACACTATTCTTCAAGTGTATAGTACATGATTGCTTAAAAAAATGTTCCAATTTTTAAAATATTAAAATTACGTAAATTGAATTAGAAACATCAGGGTTAATAATACAATGTTATCAAAAATAAATTCGAATAATTTAGGTATTTTAAAAAATACATTTTACTTTTTATTCTCGAAAAACACTATTCTTTATGATCGCTTCAAAAATTGTTGCAAATATAAAAATTTAAATAATTCTACAAATTGAGCTAGAAATTTAAAAGTTAATAATTCAGTTTTATTAAAAACCCTTTGAATAATATTAGAAATTTAAAAAAGTTTTTTGATTTTTTTTTCGAAAAATGCCCTATTCATCAAGTCTATTGTGTATGATTTCTTAATTTTTTTTTGCAATTTTAAATATACTAAAAATTATTGAAATTGAGCTAGAAACTTCAAAGTTAATAATACATTGTCTTCAAAATGCTTAAAATAATTTTGGTACTTTGAAAAATGTGTTTTCATTTTTTTTACAAAAAGCACATTATTTTTCAAGTGTATAGTATACGTTCTCTAAAACAATATTTCCAATTTTAAAACTATTAAAGTTATGTAAGTTGATCTAAAAAATTCAAAGTTAATGATACATTATTCTCAAAAAAGACTTCGAATGATTTTAGAAATTAAAAAAACACATTTTTTATTTTTTGAAATACACCCTATTAATCAAATATATAGCACATGATCTCTTGAAAAATCTTACAATTTTTAAAATATTAAAAATTATGTAAATTGACAAAGACATTTAAAACTTAATAAAACATTGTTCTAAAAACTTCAAATAATTTTAGTAATTTAAAAAACGCATTATCATTTTTTATTTCGAAAAACACCATATTCTTCAAGTATGTAGTACACAATCTTTTACAAACACCCTATTCTTCAAATAGCTTCAAATATTTTAGCTAATTTAAAAAGTAATTTTTTATTTTTATTATGAAAAACGCCCTATTATTTTGTAAATTGAGCTAAAAAATTCAAATTGAAATAAATATTTTCTTCAAAAAGCTTCGAATAATTTTCGCTATTTGAAAAATGCATTTTCATTTTTTATTTCAAAAAACACCATTTTGTTTAAGTGTATAGTACACGATCTTTTAAAAAATTGGTGCAATTTCAAACATACACAAATTATGTAAATTGAGATAGAAACTTTAAAGTAAATAATACATTTTTAAAAAAAACTTGAAATAATTTTAGTAGTTTAAAACATACATTTTTGTTTCTTCAAGAAAACCCTATTCTTCAAGTGTATTGTACAAAATCTCTCAAAAGTTTTTGCAATTTTAAAAATACTAAAAATTATGTAAATTGAGGAAGAAACTTTAAATTTAATAATACATTATTCTCGAAAAAAGACTTTGAATAATTTTAGTAACTTAAAAATGTGTGTTTCATTTTATTTTAGAAAAACACTCTATTCTTCAAGTGTATATCATGATCTCTTAAAATATTATTGCAATTTAAAAAGTATTAATAATTTTTTGAGTTGAGCTAGAAACTTCAAAGTTAAAAATGCATTGCTCTAAAAAAATCAAATAATTTAAGTAATTTAAAAAACGTGTTTCACTTTTTTTTCCTAAAAACCACCTTATTATTCAAAGGTAGAGTACAAGATCTCTAAAAAAAAAATTGTTGTAATTTTAAAAATATATAAAATTTAAGTAAATTGAGCTAAGATCTTCAAAGTAAATAATACATTGTTCATAATAAAACTTTGAATAATTTTAGTAATTTAAAAAACAAATTTTCATTTTAAAAAACCCTATTCTTCTAGTGTATAGTATACGATCTCTTAAAAGATTATGGCAATTTTAAAAATATTAAAAAATTAAGTAAATTGAGCTAGAAACTTCAAAGTGAGTAATACATTGTCTTCATTAAACTTTAAATCATTTAGTTAATATGAAAATTCCTTTTCATTCTTTTTTCAAAAAACACTCTATTCTTCAAGTGTATAATAAACGATCTCTTAAAAAAAGTGACAATTTTAAAAATATTAAAAATTATTTAAATGAGCCATAAAATTCAAATTTCATAATACATGTTTCTAGGAAAAAAAAATTAAATTATTTTAGTAATTTCAAAAATCCGTTTTCATTATTAATATTACATTGTTCTAAAAAACTTTAAATTATATTAGTAATTTAGAAAAGCGTGTTTTCATTAAAAAAATTGAAAAACACCCTATTCGTCAAATGTATACTACAGGATGTCCTAAAGAATTGTTGCAATTTTAAAATATAAAATATTTATGTAAATTGAGCTAGAAATTTCAAAGTTAATAAAATATTGTTCTACAAAAATCTTCAAATTATTTTAGAAATTTAAAAAATGCACTTTCATTTTTTAAAAAAAAAAACATCTTATTCTTCAAGTGTATATAATACACCATATGTTAAAATGTTATTTCAAATTTAAAAATATACGAAATTATGTAAATTGAGCTAAAAAATTCAAAGTAAATAATACAATGTCTTCAAAAAGCTTCAAATAATTTATGTCATTTCAAATACACATTTTCATTTTTATTTCGAAAAACACTCTATTCTTTAAGTGTATATAGCTCACGATCTCTTAGAATACTTTTGCAATTTAAAAATGTTAAAAAATTATGTAAATTGAGCTAGAAACTTCAAATCAATATTACAATCATTTTCAAAATAACTTTGAATTATTTTAGAAATTAAAAAATGCATTTTGATTTTTTTCGATAAACACCGTATTCTTCAAGTGTATATAAAGTGTATATTACCCAATCTCCTAAAATATTTTTTCTATTTAAAAAATACAAAAAGATATCTAAATTAAGCTAGAAACTTTAAATTGAATAAAACATTGTCTTAAAAAACCTTCAAATTATTTAGTTATTTAAAATAGGTGTTTTCTTTTTATTTTCGAAACGCACCTTATTCTTCAAGTGTATGGTACACGATCTCTTAAAAAATTGTTGCAAATTTAAAAATATTAAAAATTATGTGAATTGAGCTAAAACTTTCAAAGTTAATAATATATTTTTCTCAAAATACTTCGAATAATTTTAGTAATTTAAAAAAATGTGTTTTCATTTTTTATGAAAAACATCATATTCTTCAAGTGTATAATACATGATCTCTTAAAAAAAATTGTAATTTTAAAAATATTAAAAATTATGTAAATTGAGCTAGAAATTTCAAAGTGAATAATACATTGTCTTCAAAAAACTTTAAATATTTAGGTAATTTTAAAAATGTGTTTTCATTTTATTTCCAAAAATACGCTATTTTTCAAGTGTATTGTATACGATCTCTTAAAAAATATTGTCATTTTCAAAATAAAAAAATATGTAAATTGAGTGAGAAACTTAAGTTAATAATACACGTTTCTAAAAGAACTTAAAATAGTTTTAGTAATTTAACAAACATGTTTTTTTTTCTTTCTAAAAACACCCTATTCTTCATGTGTAAAGGACATGATCTCTTAAAAAATGTTGCAATATTAAAAATATAAGAAATTATGTAAATTGAGCTAGAAATTGTAAAGTGTATAATACACTGTCTTCGGAAACCTTCAAATAATTTAGGTAATTTGTAACCTCCCAAATTTTTAATTTTCTAGAGTAAATTATTTAAATTCACAAATTAATCCTTGAGGGGCTATTTTAGAAAGATAAGGAATTTGGGAAACTAAAATAGATTAGAAAGCAAATTGGATTATGGGGAAAGAACTAGATTATAATAAAAATAGAGATTAAATGGGTAACAAGGTGGGCTCAAGTGACTTGGTTGCAAAAACTATAGAAATGGGGAGAAGGGATTAAGTTGCAATTTTAAGGTTTCATAAGTAGGGCTTGAATTGCAAAGTAGGGAAACATTTTCCCCTCTTCTTCTCACGCCTTCCTTTCTTCTTCACTCTCCCACTTCTCATTTTCCACACTTTGCTCTCCTAGGGCACAAAAGCTTCCTCAAGGATTGGGTTCATCTTCACCCATCTCTCCATTCCAAGGCTTGGGTATCCATCCCTAAGCTCTAAAGGCTCCATAAGCTTCTTGGGTAAGCACATGCAACTCTATTTCCTCTTCTTTGATCTCTAACATTCCTCAAGAACAAAGAGTCACAAGACCCTTCAATCTCTTCATGCAATCCCTAAAACTTGGCTAAAATGAGTGTTAATGCCTTGGTTCATGTGAATTTAGGGATTTCAAGTGCTTGTGGAGCTAGGGTTTGATAGCCTTGAAGAAGAGGAATGTCGAGGCTTGAGACCCTAATTAAGGTAACCCCAATTTAAAAACCCCAAATTAGGTAAATTAAGGAATAGAAGATGATATGTGGTTAGGTTTTGGACATGATTGTGTTAGATATTTTGAATTTAGGTTGCATGTGACTTGGTTTGGAATCACCATGGAATATGTCTTGTGTTTGTAAAATGTGGAGTTAACTTGAATGTATTTGGCCTTAAGTGTGTTGGAATGGTAGACTTGACATGAACCTTTGTTTATTTGCTTGGTGGTATTCTTATAGTGATGCATGTTGCATATAGACCCTCTTGTGTTGATGTTTGGAATAGATAGTATGTGAAATATTAAATTGATGTGGAAGTGCATTCCTTGTTGATCAATTAATGTTATGTGGTGATATGGATTGAAAAACAATAGGTAAAGGTATGATTGCAATTGTGAAAAAGTGATGAATATCAATTTCCCTGTTTTGGCTGAATTATGGCACAGTTTGGGCAGGATATTTGACCTAGTTCCAATTTGATTCTAATTTTGTGGTCTTTTACAAAGTTATAGAGAATTTTGCTAGCTGTGTAATGTCACAAGTTTTACGAGAATCCAACTAGTATAACTTGAGTTATAGGCAAAATATTGAGAGCTTCCAGATTGGGTTTTTATCATGGGAAGCATTCAAGTTAAATTATCTACTAGAAATAGATCGATTCAGATCTTGGGTTCTAAATAAAAGTTGTAGATAATTTCATTAGCTTTCATTTGCCACTGATTTCACCCAATTTGAAGGTCTACAACTCAAGTTATGGCCAAAATACCAAGGGGTGCATTTTTTAGGAAGTAGGAAATTCTGCTGTCTATGACTAGCGCTAATGGGAGCTTAAGCACTAGAGCAAAAATCTTGGCAGCGTGTGAAAAGTGTCTGGCGCTCAAGCGCTAGAACCCTGCACCTGTTTGATTGTTTTAACTTCAAAAGTGCAATGTAAACCTAATTAACCTATTCCTAGGATTGGAATGGGTAGAAATAGGTCCATATGAGTTAGAAACATGTAATAGGGTCATGAAAATGTTGTGATATGTGTTATGACCTAAATGGTGAATACTTTGATTGATGTTTTATATGATTGATATGGGATGAATGATGAATATTGAAATATGTGAATGCAATTTAGAGGAAAATGAAAATAAATGCATGATAACATGTAATGTGAAATGATAATGAAAGGTTTCCCCCATCAACGCATGTTGAGTAAGCGGGTTGATTATTCCCACCGGTAGTATACCGGGTAAGAGGACAAACAATTGAAAAGAAAGATGTAGGGTTATCCCGAAAGGGGCCAAAGATAACCTGAAGGCCGCCCAAAAAGGGGAAAGATAGGCCAGACAGTTTGACCCTCGCTAAGGACGTTTGTCAGTGGTCCAGGAATGAGCTCAATTGTGCCTTTCTGCCAAGGTACCAGTGTGGAGATCTAGTGCACGGGACTCCCCTAAAAGACACCAAGAAAAGATTGAAGTTCACCTCATGCATACATGATTATGTGCACATTTATATGTTAGTTACTTGTTGTGTGATTATGTGATTGTTAGGAATTTTATTTGGGGATTTTTCAGTTAGACTAGTTGCAATACTAATTCAAAATGTTTTTAGTTAGACTGGGGTTACTCGGTTATATGTTTTACATATAACTGACGGTCTCAGTATTGTAGGTATCAGAAGATGGTGGAGCAAAGCAACGTTTGAGGCTTTAGGATTTCCTTAGAAGTAGCCATACTTGGTGACCCTAAGTTTTATGTTCAAGTATTGATTTATTCAGCTAGATAGGAATTCGTTTAAGAATAAAATGATTGTAACTATTATTATTTATTGTGAAGTAAGATTTAGTTTCTGCTAGCGTTTTAAAAAAAAAACAATCTTGAAAATAAGGTGTTACATAATTTAATTAACCTGTCAGTTTTATTTCGAAAAATGCCTTATTCTTCAGGTGTGTACACTATCCCTTAAAAAAATTTGGAATTTAAAAAAAAAAATAGGTAAATTGAGCTAGAAAGTTCAAAGTTAATAATACACCGTTCTCAAAAATACTTGGAATAATTTTAGTAATTTAAAAAATACATTTTTTTTTGGAAAAAATACCCTTTTCATTAAGTATATATTACACTATCTTTTTAAAAATTGTTGAAATTTTAAAAATATAAAATTATGTAAATTGAGCTAGAAACTGTAAAGTATATAATACATTGTCTTTAAAAAATTTCAAATAATTTGGATAATTTAAGAAATACGTATTCATTTTTATTTCGAAAAACACCATATTCTTCAAGTGTATAACATGATCTTTTTAAAAATTGTGGCAATTTTCAAAATATTAAGAATTATGTAAATTTATCTAAAACCTTTAAAGTTAATAATACATTGTTCTCAAAAAAACTTCAAATAATTTTAGTATTTTAAAAAACACGTTTTAGTTTTTATTTCAAAAAACATTTCATTCTTCAAATGTATAGTATTGATCTCTAAAAAATTGTTGGAATTTTTAAAATATTAAAAATCACATAAATTGAGCTTGAAACTTCATAGATAATAATACATTATACTAAAAGAAAACTTTGAATAATTGTAGAAATTTAAAAAAACACATTTTCATTTCTTTTTCAAAAAACACCGTATTGTTCAAGTGGCACACAATCTCTGAAAAACTTGTTTTAATTTTAAAAATGTCAAAATTTATGTAAATTGAGATAGGAACTTCAAAGTGAATAATACAATATCTTCAAAAAGCTTGAAATAATTTAGGTAATTTTAAAAAAGCATTTTAATTTTTATTTCGAAAAACACTCTATTTTGAAAAATTATTTAAATTGAACTAGAAAATTCAAATTGAATAATATATTTTCTTCAAAAAACTTCAAATAGTTTAGGTAATTTAAAAAAAATCATTTTTATTCGAATATCATCCTATTCTTCAAGTGTATAGTACATGATCTCTTAAAAACTTATGGAAATTTTAAAATATTAAAAAGTATGTAAATTGAGCTAAAAGCTTCAAGGTTAATAATGCATTATTCTCAAAAAAAAAATACAAATGATTTTAGCAATTTAAAATACATGTTTTCATTATTTTTTACGAAAAATACCCTATTCTTCAAGTGTATATAGTACACGATCTCTTAAAAAGTTGTCGCAATTTTAAAATTATTAAAAATTATGTAAATTAAGTTAGAAACTTCTATATTAATAATACATTGTTCTCAAAAAACTTTGAATAATTTTAGTAATTTAAAAAATTATTTTTCATTTTTTTTTCTAAAAATACCTTATTATTCAAGTGTATACTACAAGATCGCTTAAAAAATTGCTGCAATTTTATAAGTATTAAAATTTAAGTAAATTAAGCTAGAAAGTTCAAAATTACTAATACATTGTTCTCAAAAAAACATCGAATAATTTTAATAATTTAAAAAATGTGTTTTCATTTTTATTTCAAAAAATACCATATTTTTCAAGTGTATTGTACACATTCTCTAAAAATAGTTCCGATTATAAAAATATTAAATTTATGTACATTCATCTAAAAAATTTAAATTTAATGATACATTATCTTCAAAAAGCTTGAAATAATTTAGGTCATTTAAAATACGAGTTTTCATTTTTTTGAAGTAATTTTATAAACATTTTTTATTTTTATTGCGAAAAACACCATATTCCTCAAGTGTATAGCACACGGTTTCTAAACAAATTGTGACAATTTTAAAAACATAAAAAATCGTGTAAATTAAGCTAGAAAGCTCAAAGTTAATAATACATTGTTTAATAAAAACATTAAATAATTAAAGTAATTTAAAAAAATGTGTTTTCTTTTTTATTCCAAAAAACACCAAGTGTATAGCGCACGATCTATTAAAAAATTGTTGCAATTTTAATAACTTAAAAAATTGCATAAATTTATTTAGAAGCCTTAAAGTGAATAATATATTGTTTTCATAAAACCTCAAATAATTGAAGTAATTTAAAAAATGTGTTTTCATTTTCATTCTGAAAAACATCTTATTCTTCAAGTGTATAACATTCAATGCCTAAGTAGATTGTTGTAATTTTAAAAATATTAAAAATTATGTTAAATGTGCTAGAAACCTCAAAGTGAATAATGCATTGTTTTCTGAAAAACCTCAAATTATTGAAGTAATTTTAAAAACTCGTTTTCATTTTTATTGCAAAAAGTGGCAATTTTTTAAAACATAAAAAAATGGTGTAAATTCATATAGAAACTTCAAAGTGAATAATGCATTATTTTCATAAAAACCTCAAATAATTGATGTAATTTAAAAAATGCATTTTAAATTTTATTCTGAAAATATCTTATTCTTCAAGTGTATAGCACACGATCACTAAAAAAAGTGTTGCAATTTTAAAAAATAAAAAAATTGTGTAAATTGAGCTAGAAATATATTGTTTAAAAAATATGTTTTTATTTTTATTTTGAAAACACACTATTCTTCAAGTGCACATGATCTCTTAGAAAATTGTTGTAATTTTAAAAATATAAAAAATTATGTGAATTGAGCTAGAAACCTCAAAGTTAATAATTCATTGTTTTCATAAAAACCTAAAATAAATGAAGTAATTTAAAAAACATATTTTCATTTTTAATCTCAAAAACATGCTATTCTTCAAGTATAGTACACGATCTCTAAAAACAATTGTTGCACTTTTAAAAATATAAAATATTGTTTAAATTGAGATAAAAATCTCAAATTGAATAATACATTTTTTAATAAAAACCTCAAATAAATGAAGTAATTTAAAATTTTCATTTTTCTTTTTATTCCGAAAAATACCATATTCTTCAAGTGTTAGTACACGATCTTGGAAAAAACTGTTGCATTTTTAAACATATAAAAAATTGTGTAAATTGAGCTAGAAATCTCAAAGTGAATAATAATACAATGTTTTCATAAAAACCTCAAATAGTTGAAGTAATTTAAAAAATGCGTTTTATTTTTTATTCTGATATTTTTCGAGTGTATAACACACGATCTCTAAGAAAATTATTGCAATTTTAAAAACATTAAAAATTGTGTAAATTGAGGTAGACACCTCAAAGTAAAAAATATATTTCTTTCATTAAAAACTCAAATAATTGATGTAATTTAAAAAATGCATTTTCATTTTTATTCCGAAAAATACTTTATTCTTCATATATAGCACACGATCTCTAAAAAAATTGTTACAATTTTAAAAATATGAAAAATTATACTGATATGAGATTAAGGTGAATTTTCTCCCTATTTAGTTTCTCCAGCTTTTAGGGTTCAAAGGACATTAAATTATCACACATATAATTTATTATATCCTCTTAATTAAGTTACTCTCAAACAGCTACGAAGTCATAATTAAAACACAGTTATTACACATTATTGTAAATTTTATATATATTCAAATAGTAAAATATTAGCTCAAATCGTCGTGTACCAAGTCATAAGGTTTGGGAGCAGGAGGTCTAAGATTTGAACCTTAGCCGTAGAGATTTAGAAGAGAATAGGAGAATAGTTTAGTTTAGGGTATGTGAGTATTTACTTATAAAAAAATGAACCTTTGCACCAACGGAGGTTGGCATAAACAAAAAGGAAGTGGGATCTTCTTAACCTGGTCATGGGTTCGAGGTCTTATGAAGCCATTTAAATTCTCCTTTGTGAGTAATTTTCTTTAAGAAAATCCTTTGGTGTCTATGGGCTACAGGAACCTCTAAGTAGTCTTTACTTTACATTATTTTATGGATATGGATATAAAATTGGCTATTAAGGGGGAGGAAGGACTTTGAGTCTTAGTAGGAAAAGAATTTGTATGTTTTGTTCAAAGAATTTTAGCTCGGCATTTACAATAAATTAATATTTAATTTCTATGTTTACATATGTTTTATATTTCTATTATAGATTGTTTTCTTCTATTTTAGTATACTTGTTTAATTTTAAAGATTCCTTCAACTAGCAGTTGTTTTAGAGATTTTTCTAAAGAAAGGAAGAGTTTTTGCAGATTTTATCATTATAATATTCTTTATGATTTTTCATTCAAACTCTATTGTGATTTATGAGTATAGGCAAAAGATTGAATATTGGAGGAATAGTTTTAAAGACTATATAATTTTATATTTTGAATCTTCTCTAAAAAATTATTTAACCAAAAGTTAAAGATGCAACTAATAATCTAGAGTTTATCTTTATGATATCCTTAAGAGAATTAATGTGTAAAGATTATGGCCATAGAAAGAAAGAGGGGAGACACCCTAAGAGATGAGCTCAATAGATTATGCATGTGTACAGTGCAAAGAAAATTAAAGATGTGAAGGATCAACTTCTAGTGAGGGATAAGAGAATTTATATAAAGGGATCAGAGTTTAACTCTATTAGTTAAAGTATTATTTTTCTATACTTTTTAAAAGAAAATGATATTTAAAGAAGAATGAAGTATGATTTATGATTAAAAAATTAAAAAATTGTTTAGATTGGAATAGAAACTTCGAAGTGAATAATACATTATTTTAAAAAAAATTTAAAATCAATTATTTAATTTAATAAATATGTTTTGATTTTTAAATAAAAAATACTGTATTTTTTAAGTGTATAGTACACTATATTAAAAAACTGCTGCAATTTTAAATATATAAAAAATGTGTAGATTGATATAGAAACTTCAAAATGAATAATACATTATTTTAAAAAAAAACTTTAAATTTTTTAAGTAATTTAAAAAACACATTTTGTTTACATTAAAGTGAATAATATATTGTTTTAAAAAAATTTAAATTATTTAAGTAATTTTAAAAATGTATTTTAATTTTTAAATCAAATAACACCTTCAATAGTACATTATCTTTAAAAAATTATTATAATTTAAAAAATATAAAAAAAATTATGTAGATTGAATTGTATTTAGCTCTATCCAGCAGTATTTTTGATCATTTGTTTCATCATGGCATTAACTCCAAGATGAAGAGAGAGTGAATTCAACGATCAGGATTCAACCAGCAAACTACTAGACGTCTCCATCATCGATGATCATCCAATCCAAACTCCACTGTTTTGCTTCTTTCACCTACCTTTTCTCCCTTTTTTGCTCTATGCCTTTATCCTTAAATATATAATTCAATTTTTATTTATTTAAATGAATAAATAAATAAACAACTCTTTTCTAATTTCTATTTTTTTATTCGAGTTAAATTTGCCTTAGTTCAGCTCTGCCCAACTTAATAAAAATTTACTCGAATTAAATTCGAATTGAGTTTTTTTTAGGAACTAATTTTTCAGTTCAAGTTCCACTAGTTTAAAGTTCGCAAAAGTTCGCAATAATGGTTTGATTCGCTCGCGAGTTCATGAGCTAAAATTCTCGACTTTCTAAAATTATTATTTAGACAATTTCTATTATAAAACAAATGTTAAAATTAAATTAAAAAATATTAAAATAAATTATCTTTACAAATCATCACTAAAACAAAAAAAAATTGTAAAGTTAAATTTTAAAGTAATAAATATAAGTTTATTATATATGTATTTATTATTTAATTTATTTATCGAACTTGTTCATCAACCAAACGAGTTGAAGTATACTTCGTTAAAGTTCAACTCATTTAAATAACAAGCTTAATTCTTAACTTTTGGTTGATGAACCAAACTCATCAAACTAATTAACAAATTAAACATCAAGAATATCAATCTTCGTATTACAGCATATTGAGTAACCATAACAATTTAAGAAATACTTGTCAAAAAAAAGTTAAGAAATATTATTTTTTTTTTTTGATAATATCCGAATCAAATCCTTATAGCAGGAAGAAATACGGATCCGAATTTCGAATCATGTACTATTAATATTCATGGGCCTGTGTGTATCAATTAACATAATTAACATAATAAAATAAATTGAAAGAATTAATTATTTTTGCATTGGTTCTTGCTACATCACTCTCTTCTCTTGCAACTCGCAATTTATAAAGAAGAAATTACATGGAGGACGCAAAGCACTGTCCTCACCTTCAAGAATTCTTCAAAATTTTTCTGATCGAAAAAGCTTCTTCCCAATTGGTATATATTATATATTATTTTTTTTTTTAATTTCTTAAATTTTCTCGCGCTTAATTGTTCATGCATTATTTCTATCCTATTTTCTCTTTGAGTCAAGGAATCATAAAAAAAAAAAAAAATGGTACAAATTCTGTTACAATTAGAATTCGTATGTGAGCATATCAACACGCTGCATTCAACTAATTTTTTATTTTTTTTTAAAAGATGGATCAGAGAAATAGAATATTGTTTCTTTGGTTTTTGTTTGATAACCAAGAAACAGGGTTAAGAATCAAAACTAGTCCTTTGGATGGTGCCCAATTTTATTCTTTTTCAATATTTTCTCCTTTTTTTTTCATTGCGGTAAATCCCATTCTCATCATGTAACCCAAAAAAAATCCCATTCTCATTAGAAAATATTAAAGAAAAAAATAGTAGCAAATAATTGTTTTTTTTAGAAAAAAAAAGAGAGAAAGAAAATTAGGGGCAGAGATTATATATTGACCATATCAAGAGAATAAAACACGATTGAACTAAAAAAAATTAGTATATACAGCACATTCTTTTTTGGAAGGCGCACCACTCTAATTTATGATTCATAGTATTAATTATAATGAATATATTTATTTTATAAATTATTTTTATTTTGATCTTTATCTTTAGCTCATTAGAAAAAAGAAAAAATATTTTCGTACTGTAACAAAAAAATAACTAATGTAACCACTTTGTATAATGTACTTAACCAATAAGTACATTGAGTACAAAAAATTGTGAGTATAAAAATCAGAACTCTAGAAAAAATCATGAAAATATTGATTTTCAACGTGACAATAATTAAGAGGTCTAAGCTTTTCCTTACATAATGAATTTATTTCATATATGTTGATTGATTAAAATTACTGGCAGTGAGACTCACTATGGGAACTTATTCTTGTTAATTTGAATTTCAGCGCATACCAAAAGCTTTCATCAAATTCTTCAATGGAGTCACACCATGCAATGTCACTCTTGCTGATTATGATAGAAATTCTTGGGATATTTTGTTAGAGAAAATCGAGGATCACTTGGTTTTCAAAAAAGGGTGGAAAGAATTTGCTAGAGACAAGTGTTTAGAAAATGAGGATTTCTTGGTTTCAGTATGATAGCAACTCTACCTTTTATGTTAAGATATTTTCGAAAAATGGATGCAGGAAATTAGCTACAGATTCTGGAAAATTTGTTCCAACTGTGATTTTGAATGAACATTCTGATCAGAATTGCAGAAAAAGCGAGCGTGGTCGTAAACGGAGACATTTTCCAACTGGCCTCCAAAATATTGAGGAATCAAAATCAAAAGGTTGGTTGTAAAATTGTACTGTATTTGTATTTGAATATAGTGATAGGCCTCTTAATACCAAAAGAATATTTGTAAAATCTCCTATTAAATATACTCTTGCAAATTATCTTATTTACTAATAAAATAATGGACTAAATGTTTTAATAGTTTATAGGTCTTAATAAGTTGTTTTCAGAAGTAAGCTATGGTGGGCGGTTTGGTTTGTATTTTTATTTACGGTCATTTTCTGTTTCCTGAACTTTTACAAAGGAAAAACTGGAAATGCCGAAAACATAAACTGGAAATGCCGAAAACATACAGTTTTTCCTTTGTAAAAGTTCAGAAAACTAAAAACAAAAAATAAATGAAAATGCAAATCAAACAAAGGGCCGGTTAGATTTCTGTTTTTGAAAACAGTTTCTGTTTTCAAAAACAGAAAACTAAAAAATCGTTTGATTGACAAGTTTCTCAGAAACAGTTTTTAGGAACAGTTTAGTTTTTGTTTTTTAGTATTTAAAATCCAAAATTTGAAAACATCTAAAACTTGTTTTGGTTTTCAGTTTTTTAAATTTACACACAAATTTGTATTGAAAACTACTCTCATTATTTTTTTAAAACTATTTCTGAAAACTGTTCTAAAATACAGTTTTTAAAAACTAAAATCCAAAATTGTTTCAAATAAACCCTAAATAAGTTGTTGGAAAAGTTTCATAATTTTATTATAATAAGATATTATTGTATAAGTACATAATTAAACAGTGTTTCTAAACACAACTTTTCTTTATGAGGTAATAGGAGAATATATAGGAAGATTTTTAAGAAGATATAGCATTACTCATATTAAAATGGCCGAGTATTTTCATTTTCTAATTTCATTTATTGTTTTTATAAATAATTATAAAAGTGTTATTTTACTTTCAGTTTTTTCATGTTTTCTAAAATTTATAAAAGTAATTGCAACAATTGAAAACAAGAATTTTTTTTCTAATATTTCCTATATAAATTTTACAAAATTGCAAACAAAATGAATACATGTACTAGTTTTGTAATTGTTTATGAAAATTTAAAAAATAAAAATGAAAACACAAACCAACTAAACCGTTGTTGTGTTATCTCATTGTTATGCTAAGGCTAAACTCAACTCTATGCCCTTTTTGCTTATATAGGTCCATGCGAAGGACCTAGGAGAAAATCAGAGGGAGATTATGAACAAAGTGGCAAAGAGAAGAAATATGTTCCTGAAAAGTATGTTGCTTCAACGCAGAACCCTCATTTCAAGGTGTTTTTTTCTCGTTGGAGATTGAGAAGAGTGGTTAGTTATTTTTACTCCAAGTCTCACTCATATTAGGTGGGGTGTGTGAGAAATAAATAGTGTATTTGCCATTGATTCAAAGTGAGTTTGACTCACAAATTACTTCAGTACAAATTATTGGTGAATACATCCTTACTTTTTCATTTAACTAATATTCATCAATAGATTCCACAACTCATTCAAAACCTAGAGTGGATGATGATGGATGATTTGTGTGTTTGGGTTGCAGGAAATTCCTAGAAGAGTACTGCTTCAAAGGAATATCAAACTAATCTCAAAGATAAATCTGAAGGATGAGAAAGGCAATGAATGGCCAGTGGAGATCAATACGACGACGGACGGTCGTTATGTATTTGGCGATGGTTGGGCTGGTTTCAGGAATAGCAACAATATTCAAGAAGGTCAACAGTGTGATTTTCATTTTATTGTTGGCAATCAAAATATAGCTACAGAAGTTCTTGTGGTTTTACATCCACTTTCAAAATGCCCAAATTAAGGTCTAGTGTGGGCACATACCAAATGTCTCTTTTATTTTGGCACAATATTTGGATCGTGGCATTTTATATCCTTTAAAATGACACAAATATTTGTTATTTTTTCCTAAAAACTAAAATAAAGCCAAAAGAGATAGGTCTCACTTTTAGATTTGTTATTGTTATACATATTGATAATATTGAACATACCAATCAGATGTTATCATCACGAGTTGGAGACGCCCCATAAAATGAGTCCAAGTGTGTGTTTGTTGTGACGTTGAGGCATCCACTCACTCAGAGTTTGAATGACCATCAAAACCTTTTGACCCACTAAACAAATAAGTTAAATGCTTCAATGGAGTCCTCGGTCCTGCGGATGCACTTTAACCTATTAAAAAAATGCTTCAATAGACATTTTGAAATAATCAAACTTGGTCATTTGACAACATTATATAGGGTATGAGCACAATTCACAGCAGGCTGCCAAAAGATGCATAATAGTGTGCTTGGATTTTCATTAAAGTAAGCAAACTCACTTCCATATGCATGTAATCAAGGTTGTTAAACTCGAGATCCTATGCAGGATCGGGAGGGGGCTGCAAGATCGTAACTCGGAGGATCGTTAAGTAAACTAAAGCCGAAATTAAAATTGTAACACATATATAATGACAGATAGCAAAAAAACATCAATAAAACACAAACAAAAATGTCATAATCATAAAATGAAAGTGCATAACAAGATTTAAGAGCCACAAAACACAATGTAGGCTCACAAAACACATCACAAAAGCCTAAAAGACCCAGCCATGATGAAACAAGAAGGCAGAAATGAGAAGGAGAAGAATGGACGGAGGATTTAGTAACAGCCCCAGCCCCTGCGTTTTGTTGAACAGGGGATTCAGACTTGGGGAAGGAGAAGAATGGATGAAATAAGGCTTGGGAAAGAGATAAAAGGCATCACAGCTCTCTGGATTAGGGTTCGTGAAGGGATTTGGAACAAAAATTAGGTTAAAACACCTCATATACTCACGCGGCATGACCCGGGTCGCACAACCCGACCCGGATATTTGTAACCTCTGCGCCCTTAAGCACTAAAAGTGGGATCACCAGAACTCGCGACGCTTCAACGATTCCACAAGCAAACTCGCGATTTCACGGCGAGTTGCTCTAACAGCGATCCATGGTGCGATTCAACTCGCCAGCCACAGCAGAACCGTAAACTCGGTCGATTTCACGAATCAACTCGCGATTTTGACTACCTTGCATGTAATGACATTACCATAATAGATGAAAGTCAGAAAGCATGAAGAAAGAGTTTTAGACTAATGTTGAACAAAATTGGAAGTTTGCTAGACACAAACTCAGTTTTGTCAACGGAAATTCAAACACAATACAACTTCTAGCACTATCAGGCAAGCCAATAAAGTGTGGTTCCGTAGACTTTTCTTCGTTCGTTCTAATGTAAAAGTTGACCACTATAAGTAACGAATCTATGAATGAATGTCATTGGTGTTTGACTATACACCCAAGCCACGAAGTTCTAGCATGACCCCTCATTTAGATCATATTCACCCATGGTGATGGGGATCCTTTTCGGTTAAGACATTAATTCTTCATTTTACGTATTGAGAAAAAAATGTAAACATTAAAAACTCATAATTTACCTATATTTCATATTGTTTTTGCATAGAGATCAATGCTACCAATTTGCAGCCGGGAAGTAGACTGAATGTCTCTGACTGCCAGAAACCTAAACCTGCAAAGGCACAATATTTGTTACTTGTGAAAAACAAAAATATAAGATAGACTGAGAAATAATCACAAATTACACAATCAAGATCATGCCTAATTCACTTAAAATGCAAAGAATACATATTCTAGTCTTAATTTTCATCTCACTTTATAAAATATTCATTAGAACTAAACTTGATATATGATAATTTTAGTGATAAAAAAATATACGTACTTTATGGATTTTTCATACTAATTTTTAAGGTTATTTCATGTTTATTTAGAAAAATATTTAATAGAATTTTAAATATAACATTTAGCTTTCTTATAGTTCTGAGTCTCGTGAGTTGTGAAATTATTTGGTTATGACATTTAAAAATAAGTGAAAAAGAAGTAGCCTTCAAAAACTTTATGGTAGATTAAATGGGACTAAGCCTTAGGTGGTAAAGACTAATCAAGAAAGTAAGTTTAATATCAGAGATGGAAATATTGCGCTGAAAGTTTGGTTAGAGGTCACACAATCAAGATAATAAGTTTAATATCATGGTAAGTGGTAACACAAGACATTGTAGAATTAGGAATATAAGCATTAGAGGGAAAGTGGGGTAACCCCAACTGTAGAAAAAAGAAGCCTCGACTTATAGTTAGGTCATGTGTGGCGATGATCCAATAAAAACACTAGTCAGAAAGGTTGATCGGATGAATAATTACTTAGAGGGAGAGGGAGACCCAAAAAACTATAGGTCAAACCATAAAAAGAGATTTTGAGGTAAGAATATGATACAGACACATCATGACATCACTATGATATCATAGGATCCATGCAGCCAACCTACCTAGTAGGAAAAGACTTCCGTTTGATTTAGATTTTATTAGAATGAGAAGTGAAAAACGTACAAATCAAGGCAAAAATCAATGGTTGAGATTATTAGTACACAAAAACCGAGGCAATCCAATGAAAGTAAATAATTTTAGCTTTCGTCAAAAGTGATTTTTGACCAAAACCAAATTTAAAACAAATAGGCCATTAGTTGATGATGATGGTAAAAGTAAAAAATGACATGAAATAAATTAAAGATGAAGGATAAAAGATAACATTGATATTATCTTCTAATCTTGTGAGTCCAGCATATAAGAAGCAGAATAAAATTAAACCGTAAGAATTTTTAAAAAGATTTCATTTTTATACACAAAAATACCTATTATTTAGGACTTAGGAGTAAAAAAGCATATAATTCGGTTCCCCAAAAAGAAGTACTTATATAATTATACATTGTTCCATGAAATATAAATCATTAATAACATTTTTAATGAAAATTCTTGAATCTTTAATTTATAGTTTCACCCCTCCCAAATTTTTTGATTGAGTATGCATATACGCAAGTTACCTGAAAACGTTAGATGGAAAACTTGCAGAGTTAATCATGTATGTTCTACGCTGGAAACGGTCTTCAAAGAACTGAGAGGTTTGCTTGTCCAAAACTTGCCAACTTGTCCCCTCATCATTGCTCCCTTCAAGAATCCTGAGAAGATAATATATGCCGAGAATGATCATGAATGCTCTACTTATGCTTCATTAACTGAAGCTTATGTGACAAATCAATAACAAGCAAAGAAAGGTTCATCAGAACTTTTTGAAGAAAAGAAAGAAACACTTCAAAAAACATATGCATATGTTTTAGAAAAAAGTAAAATGTTTCAGTTGAAAGTAAAAATAAAGTTACTATAATCAAGTGGCACTTTCTTACTATTATAACAAGTTTCAAATTGACGACGGATTAAACTTAAGCTACTCTCTGGAGGATAATCATCTATGGAAGGAGCAACTGTTAGGTTACTTTAGTTTGAAGTGGTGAAGCTTATTAGGATTAGAGGCCGAATAACTCAACTACAGAAGTCCTCAATATTAACAAAAAGAATCAAGAGTAAACCATCAGCTCAGTGAATACCCGAAGCCCTTACCAGTCCATTGGATCCCTTTCTGGTGCATCATTAGCTGACATCAGCTCATAAGCCACAAGCTCAAACATCTTGCTATCAAATGTTTTATACACAATCCAACAACCTACAAAACAAAAATAGATATATATAAAATGGAACTACACTTTAGAATAGGGATGCACACTCGTAATAAAATGGAACTACACTTTCAGCACTAGCATTTCAACAGTTTATGCTAATGCTAGGGTTTATTGTCTGATTATTTGTCATTACACAATTATGAATTTTTTTCATTAATCATAAAATCTGTGCCTTGAAGACAGAGAATGCATGAAGCGCAGAAGTCCTAAAATGGGTAATTTAGCAAAAGAACATTTGACCATTAGTAGCTTAAAACTATAAACTGTAAGTGGGTAAATACAAAGTCAAGGAGTGAACAGATAGTTTGATGTAGTTGGCAGATATATCATCTCCTACGAGGTTAAAATAAGTAAGAAGTTACATTAAGAAAATTTCATCAAAATAAGTAAAAAATTACATTAAGAAAATTTCATCAATATATACAAATTTATTGTTGAATATCAAGTTTAAACAGCATTTAGAAGTACTAGATGGTAGGTGAGAGATGGAAATTGTGTTCTTTTTTGATAGGGAGAAGAAATCGCCCTTTCCATTTTGTACGTGGAACACAGTAACATCTTCATTAAGAAGTTGTATATATGGTTGATCGTACCTTTTGCTCCGTTTGGTTCTTCCCATTTCAATGTCTGAGTTCCATCAAAGGCTGATGTTGCCTAAAATTTTATGAAACAAGACCAAGTTTATGGATGCTACAAGGCACAAATAATGGTAAACATATAAATTAATTCAGCTGAATTCAAACTCACAATTCCAAATGGCAACTCCTCTGCACTAGCAAGGACTGAACCAGAATGTATTCTATTTAACTTAAGAAGCGGAAACCGTAACGCATCTTTCCCATAGTTTTCACTCTTGTTAAGATTGTGAATCATGTCATCCAGAGCATCTAGCACAACAGGCAATGCTAAAGAAGTTACAACAGGGTCACCAGCCAAACAAATTTCAACCCTCCCATCTGTATTCACCTTTTTCTCCAGTGAAAGAGCATTGAGTAAGTCATCAAAAGATGGCAACAGTTTCTGAAATTTTGGGTTACTTAGAACTGAATCCATGGAGCTCCTTCTTGCTTTAAAGGGGGAATTCTGGAGATCCAAAATAATTCCTTTTGTAATCCTGAGTACTTCAATAGCTTCAGACTTTGTTAGTTCTTCCCCCACAAATTGATGAAGGATGGGACAAAATGCATTATAAATCTTTGTTACATGTTCATCTATGCACAAACGAACTGGGCAAGCAGAAGAACTTAGCTTATCAGAACCAATTTCTAATCTGGATTTGCGCCATTCCTCATCCCCACTTCTTCTTCCAGGTAATGAGAGTAACTGATCATCTTCAGAATGTAAACTCCTCTCAAGTTGTTGGTTTTCTTCCATATCACGGGCTTCAATGATTGAAAGCAGTTGAGATGAAAAGCCTCTTCGACTTTCTTTAGTTATATCATAGAGCACAGATGACACAGAAGACTCTGTCAGCATAGTGCGTCGAGATAGGACCTTGAGTTTTCAAAGAGACACAAATTTGTAATCAAGTGACAAGTATTAATAAAACAGGATCCTTATGCATGTGCGGGTAAAAAAGAACTTTCATATAAAGAGAACTCAAGAAAAGGAGTGTAAGTTGTAAAACGTACCTCATGCCACTTCCTTGTGTATCGTTTGGTGACATCATAAGCTCCATCTTTTGCTATGGCTATTACATAATTTAATTTCTTATTCCAGCTATGCCAAAGAACAAAAAAGTGTGAGAAATCATGCAAGCAAGATGAAAATTTCTAATAAGGAAAAGGTCAACTTAATAATTTAGTCCCTATATATCTTACTCATTTTTTTCGTTTTGGTCCCAACACGTCTCAACATTTACGTTTTAGTCCCTTATTTGATTTTGGCCACTGTACTTGACAATGTTTTTGATTTTGGTCCCTAAACTTGAGACTATTTTTCATTTAGTCCCTAAACTTGACACTGTTTTTCATTTTAGTCTCTAAATAATACTAAGTATAAGGACATGTGACTAAACATTCATCCTTATATAGGGCCTAAAATGAAAAAAATGTTAAGTATCCGGACCAAAATCAAAAAGTAGGGACTAAATCGTAAATATTGGTACGTGTAGGAACCAAAACGAAGAGTTTTTTAGTGTAGGGGCCAAAACGAAAACGAGTGACGAGTATAAGAGTGACAAGTATAAGGACTAAATTGTAATTTAACCTAAGGAAAAAGACAACTACTTTCAAAGAATCAATTAAATGGATGAAAGCAATGAATATATAATAGTGAAAATGAATTACAAATGAATAATACCCTTTTTCGTATAATAATGGCTTGTCATAGATTCCTTCACATGGATCAAGATGCATCCATCTGTAAGATCATACGTCCTCAGAAACAAATAATGTCCCACAAGAAATAGTTTTAACTTTTAACAGCAGATTACAAGAACCAGCAGCTTCTGTGGCAGTTTTACCTTCCCCGTAATTCAGAGAAGCACTCTGTCCAAACATGATCTGTAAAGTCCAAGATCTGGAGATCGACTAAAATCAGTGAAAGGAAACTCACTCCTCACAAGATAAACAAACATATGTATAGCCTAGTTTGAAAACATGTGCAAGGGAAAGTTCAAAAGACGAAAAGTTCACCATAAATAAAATTCACCAGCGAAATTATAAGGAGTAAGGACACCGATACTCAACAATCATTTTCCCTAATTACTGAAAACTGGCCCAACCATCCCATAGAAATCAACAGCAAAGTACCATAAAGGGAAAATTTTCCACATAATAAAGTAAGTTTATTTCTAGAATTGAGTTTAGATTTACAAGTCTATACAATGCCCATATTTTCCTTACAGCTTAGAGTTTAATTTTGTATATCCAGCATGACTTTTGTTTTTAATATGTATATATGTCAACTGAAAATCATGTCATGTAAGTATAACCGAAATTAGACCATCTAACAAAATACAAGACAACATAGTCATGTAGATGATTGGTACACGACTTTTGGCAGAGCTACAAAACAATTGCCTCGAACATTTAAATCCAGGCAAACACCATACATCATAGCAATTAATGATACAGAAGCCGAGAGCTTGTAGCTCAAGTGGCATAAGGAGGAGTTCTTGGAGCTCAAGGAGTGGGGTTCGATCCCTAGTGGAGTAGATTTAGGAGTAGTGTAGTGTGGGGGTGTGTGTTTGGCCGATCAAAAAAAAATTAATGATACAGAAATCTGTTACATTATCTAATCAATGCAGCATATGGACAAAGAAAAATCAGCATATTGAAAACACTGAATTTCATTAAGCTACAAACCAGACGTGATTCATAGCCAAAAGCTCGACAATAGAGTGTAAAGCAATTAGCCCATTCCCCACAGCGGCCCTCTCTGGTCTCCACAAGCTGCAAACAAGAATCAAGGGAGTATCCAGCATAAATGTGATTGGCATTAGGCATACCAGTTTGTTTGGGCATTTGCCAGTTGGTCAAGTAAAAATTTAGGGTTTTGTTAACATCAGCCTTTCAGATTGAGGAAAAGGAGCTCAAAGTGAAAATCTTTAATAGGAAAAAAAATGTATGAATTTCTATTCTCAATGTATTAAATGGTTTCTTCCCCAATAAAAACATCCCACTTTAACTCCTTAACTTCAGTGGCAAGAGCTGAAGTTAACAAAACCCTAAATTATAACATTAACAATTTGACACAAGCTATGTACCTTCATTGGATCACTGTACCGAGGGAAGCGTGTCGATTTGGAGCAAAAGGTGCAACTGCGTTTGGAAAGATAAATGCAAACAATAGAACAATTAAAGAAAGTCAGGCAAATATTGGGAGCTAAAATTAGTGGGCATGGGAAAAAGCCTACTAAGATGCTTTATGAGCAGAAGACGAGAACTCAAGTAACAGTAATCAAAGTAACTGTTTATCAGCAGATATCCTATCCTAATTGTGTACACACACATATATATATGCTCTAAATAAATTCAAACAGGAAACAGCTGGTTGATCATGACAAAAAGAATACTCTCAAATATAAAGAAATTATTTTGATTGTAAATTGAAGAAAGAATGATTGCATGGTAACAAAAGAAATTCGAGATATACATCAATTACTCAAATATGATAATTACCAAAGCCGCGTTCATGATACAAAGAAAGAGTAATCTAACATTAAATCAAAGATACATATTCAATGGTCATACTCATACCGATAAAGTTCAACTCTGGAAGCTCCATAAAGAGTCTCGGAAGGAAGTGCAGCAGTCATACCCTGGCCTACAGTTTTGTTGCCACAATTATGACAAGATGGTGAATCCACCCATCTATTAGACAAGAAAAAAAAAAAGAGTGAGAAAACAATCAGAGACAATTAGCAAAAGGGTAAAGCTATGAACATTAAAAGGCATCTTTCATGGTGACAACAAAAAGATTATGTAACTTAACCATAAAGGCGTAAACACCACCTGAGTCATATTTGAGTTAAATCAAGAATACCTCGTCAATTTTATGAAGCAGAGAGCTGTATGTAATCTACTCTGTTCTGTCATTATTAAGTTATTGGCCATTGACACATTTGATTTATTTTTCATTAATTAAAATCAGAATAATCAACATTATAGTAACTAATTTAAACCTGAAGGATTTTTTGAACCAGAAAAGCAGCTGCAGCAGGAAAGCATGATCTCGTTCTATTTTTGATGGCTTAAAGTTCCCCTCCTGAAAAATGTTTATAAGGCTCATAAATTGCAAAACAATTAGCAGAATACAGAATGCCTTATAAAATGGCAACAGCACCACAAGCTCAAAAGTCAAACATAGTATAAATCAATGAGCAGATAGGGAGATATCCAAGTACGAGTGTTAGTCAAAATGAAGACAAAGACTCTCCAGGGTGAATGAATTTCCAAAATAATTGGACAGTAAGCTACGGTAAAAGAGTTTGTTTAGAGTTAACACACAACACAATATGGACATCCTCTAAATTGAAATTGCAAAATTGATTGCTATGGATTAAGCTTAATTGAAAGAGAGGGAAAATACCCTTACCTTGGCCAAAGAAACCAAGGCTTTCTCCTCAAGCTCTTCCACGGGAACGGTCTTCCGTGCAGCCTCCTGGCGCCTGGCATCCTCATACTGTAAGATATCATTACAATCAACACATGGAAAAATGGAATCAATTGTGAAATAACATTCATAAGGACAACTTCGAAGCATGCTTCTTGTACTAAGCCTCTTGTCCAACCAATCAGATTTGATCTACTTTAGTGTAACACTGAACCCCATTTTCACGTGCAATGTAGCTTCATAAACTAAGTGCATTTGGATGAACTTTTCAACAAGCTCTTATAGAAAACAAAATTATCACTGAAACACTAATGCCATGACCTACATGTACATAAATCTTAAAGATTTTAAAGATCAGCTAATCAAATAAGCTTCCCTACTTTGGGTTTTCAAAAAGTTGATTGGCATAACTTCTCTATAAACACTTACATACTATAGCCTATCTTTATATACTACTGTTTGAATGTATGATAGTTTGATAAGCGCTTTTTAATAACATAATTGAAGTAAAGTGAGCTTAACCAAACGGCTCTAATTGTCATGAGCTCTCTATTCGAAACAAAATGAAAGAAATAAAGTTATTTCTATGTTAACAAGCTGAAGATTACCATGAGGACTTGAGAAACGTAAGACCGCACTCTACTCTCAAATTGTTGAGTATCTTCACTCGCGACATACTGCTGTAACATAAGCGCTTCCTCCTCTGCCTGCGCATGCATTGTACACACAAACAGAAGAAAAAGTGAGAATAAAAAAAAAAAAACACGAAACTCAGAAATAGAATTGGAACGCAGAAAATGAAGCAAACCTGCAAGAGTCTGGCCAATTCCTCATCTGATTTCAACAAATCGGCACTACTTGATTCAGGTTCAAGTTCGTTGATGGAGACGAGTCGTAGTTTATCAGAAATGGTGAGGAGATCAGAATCAGAGGCAACTAGCGTATCATGTTCAGCTCCGTAAATCTATGAAGTTAAGAAAACAATCAAACTTCAATTCATTGACAGGATTGAGAATATGTAAAAACTATGAAGGGAGAGAGAAAGAGGATTGAATTGATTGAGACCTTTTGTTGATCAGGAGGAACGGAAGTGAGGGAGTAGAGCTGGAACTGAAAAACCTGCAGAATTGCGGATGAAAAAGATGATGAGATTGAGAGAGAATTGGAAGAGAGATGAAGAGAGAGAAGAGAGAGAGAGAGAGACTTGGAAGCCATCGTCGGTGTCGTAATCGAGATCGAAGTCGGAGTCGTTGTGGAGAACTTGAAATCTGCGAGAAACCATTTCGTTCTCCTCAATTCAATTCAACTGTCAATTTTGTGTTCTTGGCTGGTACTTGTGCGTACGCGATGGAAGGCTACACTATTGCCACCACACCTTTCTAAAATGTCATTACACATGTTATTTTTTTTCTAATTTTACCCTTGACCGGATTTTAATATCCGGGCGAATCCGGATTCTAACTTCCGGGCGAAACCGGAAATTTTTTTTCGGTTAAGGTGTCTGAGGCACCACACAGTTAAATTCGGAAAAACATTTCCGGTTGAGCCATTTCAAAATCATTTCCAAACCATTTCCCAGTTGTTGTCATCTTAAGTGAACCAGTGAAAAATCATTCCAAATGAGTGATTGTTGCAGCATTTCAAGCATTTAAAAGAGTAAAAGATTAGTTTTACTATGATTTTCAATTGATTTGTGTGTTTTTTAGTTAATTTCTGCATTTTCTGGTGTTTGTGCGAAAACAAATTTACAATCGCAACCGGAAATGAGTTTCCAGTTTAAAACGAATTTGAAAATTTGCTGGCATCCGGAAATTATTATCCGGTGGCCACCGGATTTGAATGTATGATCTCGCCCGGATATTAATATCCGGATGGAACTTATTAATTGAAAAAAAAAATTTTGATAAACTTAAAATTTTTTTATGTATTCTAAATTTTTTAAAAGCAAAAAATAATTACTTAAAACAAATTCAAATATTAAATTATAAATTTTAAAAAAAGTCTTGTCTATATTTTAGTTAAATATTATGTGTCTATGTTTATAGTATATAAGTTTTGTATTTAAAAAAATTTAAAAATGTGTGGTGTGTAAAATTTTTGCATATTAGAGATGGTGAACCCGGATCACACTACCGCTTCTACACGTGCTAGACGTGGCCAGGATGCAGCTGAACATCGTCGTCGAGGTCGGGCTCGTGGGCGCGGTGTTGGTGATGTGGTTGACGAGGTAGACACTGCTGATGTTCAGCACGAGGATGTACCGGGTGATGTCGGACAGCAGACTCAAGGTGGGGCTCCACCTCCGACTGCATATCCTGGAGGTCCGGATGAGTTGTCTCTGCTGATATCCTATGACCAGCATGAGGCTGCATATGTTTGGAACAATAAGGTAAGTTCATTATTTTAATTAGTATTAAATGGAATAAGAATAATTAATTATGATTCAGTTTTTAAATTAACAATATTTTCAGGCCGGAGATGAAGGCTGTCAGTCATGGGAGCAAGTGGATAGCCTACTTGCCTCCTGACGACTACATACGTACAGTTTTGAGGGACTCAGGTTTATCGTCTCTTTTGTTTTGCATTTATTCCATTATTGACAAGGGACTTATTGCTGCATTCTCGGAGAGGTGGCACCATGAGACATCCTCATTCCACCTCCCGGTGGGGGAGATGACCATCACTCTGAACGATGTGGCAGCTCTGACACATCTAAAGATTGATGGGGTGTTCATGACACCGCCACAGCTTACTAGTGTCCAGGCACCTCCGGTATTAGTTCAGTACTTAGGAATGTCACCAGCGGAGACTCATGACGAGGTGGTGCAGCAGAAGGGTCCGAGCATATCTTTTGACAAGCTGAAGAAGATATGTGATGCTCGACTAGTCATGGATGATTAGGAGAGCAGAGTCATTGCTGGGAGGGCATATTTATTGCTCATGATAGGTTGGATGGTCCTCCCAGACAAGAGCTGGACAGCTGTACCGATCGCATACTTGACATATCTTGTTGATCTCCGGAGGGTCTCGAGGTTTGCTTAGGGAGCGATTCTGTTGGCTCATTTGTATGACCAGCTGTCAAAGGCTAGGTTGCACAAATGTCGACAGATATCTCGGAGTTTAGGGGTGTTGCAGGTAAAATAAATCTTGTTCGTAATTAACATTTTTTAGTTATATTTCTCGTTAAATTATGTAATTAACTTGATTTCGTTTTATAGGCATGGGCATATGAGTATTTCCCGCAGATGCAGGGTCGGGAGGCTGCCGACTATGACCCTACGACCCCACGTATGGCTAGATGGGATCCGCGGTCATCTGGTATCGTAGGCCCTTACCGCACTAGCCTAGATGGACTGACGGTCGGCCATGTTCGTTGGACTCCTTTTGATGACCACCGAGAGCATCATCCATACGAGGAGCGTGCATTATACAACGGTTTCATCCGTTGTTTCTCGACACCTGTGCGTTATCTTCCTGAGAGGGTCCTGCGACAGTTTGGGTACGTGCAGTATATTCCTCCCTCTCCTCCTATATTTGTGACTGTAGAGGACGTAGACGACATGTGGGCGCACTGGGAGGACCATGTCTTGGATGATGTAGATCTTACTCCGGTGGGTGACGATCCTGGTGAGTGTATGGATGGCTACAGATCTTGGTTTATACGGGTTTCGCATCCGTATATGACAGCTGCTGCATATGAGGAGCATATACTACGGCGCCAGCACGAGCAGATGGAGCATATGGATTCTGAGCCCGATGAGCATGGTCAGCCCAATGTGGCTGAGGAGTCATACATTGAGATATTAGATGAGGTCAACGACATTGCCCATGAGCTACTGATGCTCAACTTAGGTGATGTCGTTGACGAGCGCCTCCAGAGGATACGGACAATGGCTACGACTTGTCCAGGCGATGGATACAGGAGGAGGAGGATGGACGGGGTGAGGGTCCATCTAGTTAGACATGCTTATTTTTTGTATTTATTTGTGTATTACTTTTCACGGAGATGTATTAGTTACTACTTATGTTTGTATTTATTTGTATTGAGATGGATCACATTACTTATTTATTTGCATTGAGATGTATTAGTTACTACTTATGTCTGTATTTATTTTGATGGAGACCTAGTAGGTCATACTTATGTTACTTTTGTTTGATTTGTTACTACTTATGGCACTAACAATTACCGTAATTTGAATTATGGCACTAACTTCATTTAGTGCATTCATAAGTGCAAGGTCTCTGTCACTGACAAAAACTTTCGGTTGGTCATTTTCACTCACAATCAAGTGTTTTAAGCAACTTAAAGCTCATACATAATTATCACTACGCTCAGACTCCATGTAAGCAAATGCAATTGAGTATGTTATATCTGTTGAGGTAACCCCACCATTTCAAGTAAAGGCAACTTATACCTATTGGTTTTGTATGTTGCATCAAGTATCACAACAGTCGGAAATGTATGAAATAACTTTACCGAAACTTCATGACTCCAAAAGATGTCTTGGACAATGTTATCAGACACATCCTTTCTATGAAAGTGGACATACTTGTGAGACTCTAGCATGAGCATCAATTGTTGCATCTCTGTCCGAGGCCCCCTAATCGACTTGCGATATGAATATCGTTTATTATATATATAGTTTGAATGGTACTCACATTGTCAGGATCATGCTCCTTCAGTGCAAGCAATATGTTGCCAGGCTTCACGTTGTTCTTTGTCATGTCCGCCACTACGGTCTTCTCATCAGCTTTGAGGCGGCCAGGATATGGATGACCTATGAGGGTGACTGCTCTTTCATGGTTGTGCTTGCCGCATATCACAATAAGTATCCATCCTTCATTAGCATGAGGTCTTCCTCTAAGTCTGAATGGACATTCACATTTCTTAGTTCCTGTGACTTCTCGTGTAAGTTGCTTCTTGTATTCTTTATACTTTCCACTTCTTTCACACCCAAGAGTCACAAACTCTCTCCTATTCCCACCTGCACCACCTTTATCTGATCTGTACGTAACAATAACAAATCCAATTGTCTTGCCAACTTCTTGAGCCCAATGTATCAAATCCTCTCTGGTAGGAAAAACCTAAAATAAGGCACAAACAATATTATTAACAACAACATACATTCACCAAAGTTTATTTCCACACAATAGGCCTCATTTGTAACTCACCTGCTTAGTTTCAAAATAATCACTGTAATCCAAATAATCCTCTTCTTTGATTTCAGGTACTGATTCCATTAATTCATCTATATGGTCCCAACTCTGGAGAAACACAATAATTTCAACAAACAATATTTGGGCATATTACTAAAGTTGGCATATTAAAATATTCAAAAATTCTAAGCCAAAACAGGAAATAAAATTTGGGCTCATCCGGAAAATAATATTTGGGCCCATCCGGATATTTATATATGGTTCCCACCGGAAATTATTATATGGTCAGAACCGGATTTTCAAATCCGATTGGGACTAAATCTGTAAAAAATCTCCTTCTCCATATATACAATGATTTAACACGAATTAAAACACATAACTAACATGAAAATAACGTAATACTTACATTTATATAATTAAGGTAGCAAGAAAGTTAGCAAAACACCAACAAATACTTTGATCTTCGAAGCTACTGAGTGTCTGTGTGATATTATGGTGAAAAACTGTAATACTTTGATGTTGGCTCGAATATATAAGATTACCTTTAAACTGGATTTTCAAATCCGTTGTCGCCCGCATATTAATATCCGGATAGGAACCAATATTAATTTCCGGATGCGCCCGGATATTAATATCCGGTCAAAGGGTAAGATTGGAAAAAAAAATAGCGCGTGTGGTGGCATTTGAGATAGGTGTGGTGGCAATAGTGCCCCTCGATGCAAATATTCTTTAGTACTCCCTCCCTCCCATAATATAATTCCCAACTAATTTTTCACACAGTTTAAGAAAAGTGGTTAAATTATTGGAATGGGAAGTATTAAGTAAACTATTGAGATGTTACACCAATTAAATTTAAACACAATTTTTTTCTATTGGTTGAATGACTTTAAAAGTTAAAAAATCATAATAAATACTTCTTGTTTTATGTGTAGATGTTTATATTATGGGACAAGACATTTTGATAGTTGGAGCTTATATTATGAATGAAGAGAGTACTTCAAACAAGACAACCTCTCTGATTGAAAATGACTTATATGGACACACTACTAAAAGTGATGTGTTGGACACAATCAATGAGAAACAAGACAAATGTCCATATAGAAAGCAAAAATAATACTACTACTCCTATAGAAGTGTTTGGTATTTAAACTCTCAAATTGACCCATGAGATTCTAGGCGTCACGTAAATTAGTCTCTGAGATTATGAAAACCTAAAATTAGTTCTCGACTTTGCAAAACGACATGCATTTTAGTTATTTTACTTATTAAATGACTTTAAAAAACTAAATAGAAAATGACTGAAATGAATGATTTTTTGCAAAGTCAATGACTAATTTGAGATTTTCATAATTTTATGGACTAATCTGCATGACCCCTACAATCTCAGGAACCAATTTGCGGATTTACTCGTATTCTTACCTATTAAAAATCAAGAAAAATGAAATTAAACTCTATTATAATAAAAGAGAAGAAGCATAGAGATTTACAAAATGAAAAATTAAGATTAATATATAAAATGAAATTATTATAAAAGAAATAATAACGAAAAAATATATGAAATTAATAGAAAAAATAAAACTAGATGATGTAAAAAAAAATAGATTATTACAATATCAACTAGGATTACAAGATAAATTATTTTAGATTGAAGAATTAAATGCTGACTCATATTAAAAACCTATGAGTATTATAAATAGTTTAAAAACATTATTAAAAAATATTGAAGATATTATGTATGAACTAAAAGAAATTGAATCAAATATATTAGAAAATAATTAAAAATATTTAGAAGAAATAAAATTTATTGGTTCACAGTTAGGAAAAATAACTAACATAGTTATTCACATGTGAGAAATTGTTCCTCAAGAACAAAAGTCCAAATCAAAAGTAAAAAAAAGATGGTATTGAAAAATTTGATACAATATTTATAATTCAAAGAAAAACAAAAATATTTATATCTAGAAGAAGAAAAACTTCATGATTAGTTAAAAGAAATACTTGCTCACTTAAAAGAAAGTGAACAAAATAGACAAAATATTTTGATATAAAATTTTTTTTTGAAAAGAAGACAAATGAATTATTCTCAAACATCCTTTATTATGGAGAAATTAGAAGAAGAAATTGAGACTACTCAAAAATATGATATAGAAGAAATTTCAAATTTAATGAAAAAATTAGAAATTCTTTTCGAAGAAAAGAAAAAAGAAGAAGAAAATAATTATGAGATTACAAATGAAAATAATGGTAATTCTTAAGAAGAAAATGAGAATATAATAATAAGATATGAATTCAGTAATAAAGAATAAAATATGAGAGAAAATGATGCAACTCCATCAAGAGTAAAAGATGAATATGATAGAACTAGAAATGACTTTTTTAGACAAAAACAAAAAGATAAGAAAAGAAAGGCAAAATTACTCTTTTGGTTCTCAAAGTATTAGGGTTGTATGTCAAACTCAATCACATCAAATTTTTGTATTTTTCATCAATTTTTTATTACTTATAATTTCTTAACCCGTACAATTTTTTTAAAAAAAATCCTATATATATAAGTTGGGAATTCATTATAAATTTTTTAATATCTTTTTATCAACGTTAAATTTTATCAATTCAACTTTAAATATAAAACTTTTAGTAGATAGATCTATAATAAAAAATTCCATATAATTTAAAGACTTATTGATATTTCATCAGTCTATTTCATTTTAATGAATGAAGAGTATTTTAAAATATAAATAAATCTCACCTATACGATGACATATATGGAAATGTTGGATTTTTTAAAAATTTGATATACACAATTATTATTTATTATCATAGCATCATGTAATTCAACAATTTGATTAGTAAAATTCAATATAGATGAAAAGATATTAAACAAAGTAAGTGTCCAAAGTTTACTCTTGAAGTGAATAGATCTCCATCCAAATATATATATATATATATATATATGATGATGATGATGATGCTTTACTGTTTATTGAGTGAATTCTCATTTTTATCTTGGTGCATTCTATGATAAGTAAGTAAATTTTGTGATGTATAATACATCACTACATTTACCTAGAATAAAAGGTTTGTGCAAGTGAAGTTCCAGTTTTGCCCCTCTTTTTATTATATTAAGTTGCATTTTTTTTTATTTGTCAAATAGTCCTTAAACATTAAGGTGTTCTAAGTGAAGATATTCTAAACCGCCATTGATGGAACCAGAGGTTTTGTTGAAGGTCTTTGATTTTCGCTGGTCTGAGCTTAATATTTTGCAGAAAAACTCAACCCCATCATCAACACCAACACCTTCTACTGAAAATCTAGATTGTGAACAAATAACAGAGGAATTTTTAGAACCAAAGCTTATTAAGTTTTAAAATAAATGAAAATCTTAAAAGCTTAAGAAGACAGAACAAAGTAATTGTGGTTTGTGGATTGTGGGTACATAGGAAAACCAGATAAAGCTATATCATGCAATGATGCTCGAGTGAAAAACAAGGTAGAAAGAAGTGGAAAAGGGAAAAAGGTTGAAACTTTACAAGATTGGAGTTAGCAACATGAAGATAATGGAAAAATTGAGGAGAATTAGAGGAATAAAGGAAACACAGCAGATTAGATGAAGATACAAGGTTAAAACTGAAATTTGCCAAAACACAATGAAAAAAAAATCAAATCTTAATGAAGAAAAAGTAGATATTGATGAAAAAAACAGAACATGAATCTTCTTCCGGAACGGTGGAGAGGCACGGTGGAGAAGGGGACGACGATGGAGGGAAGAAGAGATCTGGAAGAGTGAAGACAACGGTGGCGGTGTAGAGGGAGGCGACCGCGACGGTGGAGAGGAGAGAGAAAGCGAAGAGAAAAATGAGGTAAGAGAGCTGAATGAAAAGCAAAAGGGTTTGTGGTGATCTATGGTGGTGGTGTAAAGAGAAGGTCTACGGTGATGGTGGTTTGTGGGAGGGTGGTCGAAAGAGAGAAAGGTGAGGGCGAGGGTTTCGTCGGAGGACTAGCACGGCGGAGGAAGGCGGCGAGAAGAGGTGGGGGCAGGGAGAGGGACATGGAGAGCGAGAGGGGTACAACAGAGGGAGAATGGAAGCAAGGGTGGGAGATGAAAAATGAAAGAAGGAGAAGGAGAAGAATCATCGGTGAATCTAATTGGAATTTCAAACAAATTAAAACACACAAACATAAGAACTTCACCTAGAAGTTGCACAAATGAATTCAATTCATTGAATAAAATATTTATATATCTAACGGTCAAGATTTGTGATGTATCCTACGTTACATTAAAATCTTACTTACCTTAAACAACATCTTTTTATCTTTCAACTTTTTTAGTTTTTACTTCATTACCATTATCGCAATAAAATTAAAAAATACTTAAAAATTAATAACATTGTATAGTACATTAACAAGTTATAATTAGATTTTTTAAAATACACTCAAAAGATATAACTTGCTAACACACTCGTTTTAAGTAGATGTAGATTAACAAACGTTTATATATATATATATATATATATATATATATACGCGCGCGCTCTGGTTTAATAAGTGATCTCTAAGTCGACACAAGCTGAAGTTAATGACCTGTCAGAGTGTAATAACACTTGTATTATATCGCTAATAGTAACGGATGGTTTTTTTTTTCATAGATAGTATATATTATCTTTTTCGAAAAAAAATTTGTGAACAATATAAATTTATGGCATTGAATCGAATGTGCATAAGAATACAATAAAATTGTTTTTTTTTTATATGAAATTATATTAACTAGGAATTGAACCTAGATACTCACACACATGTTCTTATATGGTCATCAATTAAATTACATATCTATGACAATAATTGTTTTTTCTTTTCTTTTTATGTTAAGTGTATAATAAGCATTATATTTCACATAATGATACTAAATCAATTGTTCTTGTAATGAGACATCTAATTTAATTTCTATTTTTTCATCTAATTATTAAAATGGAAGAGCAAATTAAAAGACAAAGGCCACTAAAGCTACTTTTCTGAGCAACATTGAGGAGAAAAGTTTTGGGTGAAATTCATCCCAAAACTTCTCTTTCTCTCTTGTTTTCTCTTTCAAAATCGAACAAGGAAAAAGTGAATTTTCTTTCATCTCTATTTTCTTTCTTTCTTCTTATTTTCACCCTTACCAAATATAGGATAAATGATATTCAATTACTTTCTCTCCATAAATAAAAATTTATTTCAAGAAGAATTGCAGAAGAACTGAAGATTTGATACAAAAACACAAAAAAAACAAAACAAAAAACTGAAGATTTTTCAGTTCCTTATATATTAGCTATCAGAAATTGTTATGTGTTTCTATCTTGATTTTATTGTTTTTCCATTTTTGTAGTAAATATGAAAGCAACGCCTATACGCCACTTGATACCACATTAATATTGATTACAATATTTTTCTTCTGATCGAATGATTTGAAGATAATATGAACCACAGAATTATTTTCTTCCATTTTGCTCCAAATCTATATGCTAAAATTAATTACTGATCTTTTATATTTTACAAAACTTATGAATAAGGCTTATTTGAATATATCGCAGATTGAGAAATCTTGAGGTCCAAGACGAAACTTATGACTAAGGCCTATTTGAATATATTTTCTTTTCTTTTCATTTTATTTTATTCTAGCCACAACATTATTTATCAAAAATTAATTTATTTTATGTGCTATTTATTTATCAAGATTTTTTATACAAATAAACTTAACATTTTAGTCTCGATGGAGAATTTAACAAATTTATATCAACCTATCTTATAATATAGTTATTGTCACATGTATTTTATAAACAATTTATGTATTTGAAAATGAATTTGATCTTTTATAAAGTTTAATAATTTAATAAAATATTATTTTACTTATTCAATACTTCTTTTAATAAAGTATTATTGTGCAAATGCAAATAAAAAGGATTTTATCATGTTATATCAATTTTAAAAATTTATAGAATATTTTTAAGAAAAATTATATTAACGATACTATTGAATAAACCTTTTTGGGCCTTCTAAAATTCAAGAGCTCAGACATTTGCCTTATTGGCTTAACTATAGATCTAGCCATGTATTTTAGTTCTTGAGTTTGTAAATGTTGTTCACATAGATTCCTAAAGTGTATGAAGGTTCACTTAGGTCTTGAGTTTGCAAAAGTAGTTTACATAAGTTCTTGAGTTGTTCGAAAGTTCATTTATGTCCCTAAAATTATTAAATATTTATTCGCTTTAAGTCTTTAAAGTTTAATAATCTTAAAACATAAGTGAACTACTCTTATTAGCGAAAATATGTCCATATTAGATTAATATTTTTTTTTATCAAATCTAATGTATTATTGATCAATCTAATGTACAATAAGCCTATAAGGCCCAATTTTATGAGCTCTCATTTTTTTTAATAACTCTTGCAAATAAAAGGACCTATAAGTGAATAACGTTTAATAATCTCAGGAACATACATAAACTTAAACTTTCGTACAACTCAAAGACCTAAGTGAATTATTCTTAAAAACTTAATTAAAAACCTATATTAACTATCCCTACAAGCTTAAAAACCTATATTATCACCCCACCAATTTAAAAATAGTGAGAGTAATAGACATATTAATTTCACAGTAGTAGTCTAAGTCTAACCTTTAAAATTGTCCAACCCATTTTGTAGGTAATAGCTAATATGGGTGGCACCACTTTAATTAATTTAATTTAAACAAGTTAGGTGGTATGAAATTGACATCCTTAACCAATATAATAACCGTTCAATTAATGTGAATATAATCACAATATAT
Source organism: Cyamopsis tetragonoloba (assembly GCA_037177725.1). Lineage (NCBI taxonomy): Eukaryota > Viridiplantae > Streptophyta > Magnoliopsida > Fabales > Fabaceae > Cyamopsis > Cyamopsis tetragonoloba. Next base: position 51,013,295 of record CM074125.1, read on the forward strand.
TGTGATACTAGGTCTTTTTTTTTTTGACAAAATTGTAATACTAGGTTGAAGTCCTGGGTTCCTATGTTTACATATAAGCAATATTATATTATGAACTATTTTTTTTTTAAAATATTGTGGAACATTTCCATAACTTAGGTAGTATTTCCATATAAATCATAGATGTAAAAGTACATGTAGATGAAAAGAATTAATTTATTAATTTATATATATAAAATAAATAAGCAACATAAAAAAATGACAAACATGATTTATGTATTCCTCTTCTCAAAATAACCCGTCAATTATTCAATCTTGTTATCTTAATTGATAAATGAGCCTAAAAAAATTACCAAGAAGCCACTTTGTATTTTTACCACCTAATATAAGCTTCACATTCTCCTTAATCTTTATAAGAATATGCCTCATGAAACAAAGAGAAATAATGTATAAGTCTTATAAAAAATAAAAAAAGCTTTTAACAGAAGAAAAAAGATTTTCTTACTCACGTTTTTTTGTACTCATAATTACATACATTATAATATCTGGTTACATATGTAGAAGTTTTGTTGAATTTTTATTTTTACGTTGTAACCACATATTTCTACATGTGTAACCACCAAATTCGAAAAAACACTGTAACAAAAAAAATAACTAATGTAACTATTTTTTTCAACGTATATAACCAATTGAGTATATTAAATACAGAAAATTATGAATACAAAAATCAAGAATATTAACAGAAATTCCAATTTAAGATATATATTTTAGCGTCTTATCCTCGTCATTAAAATTGTAACTTCCAATTATGGTTCATCAAAAGACAAATAAAGGAATTAAATACATATATGTCTCTCAATTTACATATTATTATTTTATTTAATATATAATATTCTAAAAAACTAATTTTGACTATTTCGGGAAAAAAAAATGAAAAGTGTCTTTCAAGGGTCACTCGAGCCTGTGAGCCACGAGGTGTTGGCCGATAAAAATTAGTACCTTTAATTGTCATTATATAGGAATAGGATCCTTTACAATAATTTTTTTTTTTAATTGTCCCTTAGCTTATTATAAGGCGATTTTAAAAGGTTTGTGTATAGTTAATTTTTCATCAAAATATTCTTATCTCTCAAATACTATTTTTGTGGATTTAACTCCTTTAAAGTAAAAGTATGTTAAATAATAAAGTAATGATATATTTACTATTGATTTGTATTACAATTTTTTATATAACTTCATTCACTTTGAATGAATGATGGATACATATTTATTCTTTTACTTTATATACTCACTTATTTTAGGAGTCAAATCCTACTTTGTATAGTCCAAAAATAAATGAAATTGACAAATTTTATCTACAAAAGATGAAAGAGAGTATTATTATGAGTTTTAACAAGTTTGAGGATACTTTTAAAAATTAATAGTACAAATTGTAAGACAAATTTGATGGGTTTAACCAACTTAGAGTAATTATTTTTCTTAATTTTCATGTACTTTATTAAAGTATATTCTCTTCGTTCTATATTGATTGGTCTTCGATCTAGTAAAATAATTTTGTCCCATTTTTGTTGTCCTTTTATGATATCAATGTAACATTTATTTTATTTTTACAATTTTATCTCTATGTAATTATTATTTTCTCACCATATACTACTACTATCTCTCTCAAGTAATTTTTTATGTTTGGTAAATATATACGCACCAACCCTAAACACACACTCATCCTAAACTAACTCCCACCAATATCCTAATCTAAGTCATCACTGCCAACGTTCGAACCTTGGACCTCCAGTCCAACCCCAAACCTTAAAGGCTTGGTACATGACCATGTGGGACTATTGCCCACTTGTCATCTCTCTTAAGTAATTAATTTAGGTGATTGAAAAAAAAATAACTCAAATATTTGATAGATAAAATAAAAAAAATTAGTATTAATTTTATAAATTACAAGAACAATAATTGAATTTCATAATCTAGATTAAAAAGCCAATATCAGAAGGAGGAAGTATTTTATTTACTTTTTTGTTAGATACTAGTGACAAGTTGTTAAACAACTATCAAAAGAGTGTCGATATTAAAAGCATATCCGATACGATAACACACTAATTAAGAGAGGTGTTTTTGTCGGAATAGCTTTTATATATATATATCTATCAATATATGTTAGAAAAACGGTTTTTTAGAGAGTCCTAGTACGTTTGGTAAAACTTTATGTCTGATGAGAAAAAAGGAAAATTGCAGAAAAGGGAAAGAAGAAAGTAGAAACACGTGAAGCTAATGGTGCTAAAGTAGGAAGCTCATAGAATGATGAAGTCCTTATTGTCCTATAATTACGTAAATAAATAATTAAATAATAAAACTGCCAACTTTCACCGAACTCTTTAATTAATTCTCAACTGTTTTCCTTCCAACTACAATTAACGGTATTCTTTCTTCCCATGACCTTTCTGTTTCATGCTCATGCATGCATTTATGGAGGTTAGTCATCATACTTTTTCCGTTTCTTAATATAGCTTTTAACTAATATTTCATACAGTTTAAAAAAGATAATTAAATTATTAGAATTAAAAATATTAATTAGATTATTAAGATGTTAGACCAATTAGACTACAAGTGCATTTTTATTTTGATTTTTAATAAAAGATTTCTATATATGAATTGTTTATCTGTTGTTCTTAGGGCAATAGTTAAAAAAACTCAATTTTAAATTTCCCTTCTTTTTACAATTCCTCTTATCTAGTACTCTCTCTCGACTGATTTATAAGAAAAAAAATATCAAATTTGTTGTCTCAAAATATAAGCAAATTCTAACTAATAAATATGATATGTTAATTTGTTAAATAGAGTTAATCATTTAATTGAAAACAAGAAAATTAAATGTGTTTAACTAATTTTCTTGGTACGTGTAAGTTAATTTTTTTTTCTTATAAATCAGTCTAGTGGGAGTACTTCCTATGTTACTTTTCAAGTGTTTATTAATAGAGTAAAAAATTATTTTAATTTATTTGTCAACTTAAATTTTTAAGAAAATATTAATTGGACTTTTATCAATTCTATCCCTATGTTTAATTGGGATAGTAATTGATATTTCACTATTAATTCAATTAAAAGAAGAGAGATAAAGAGTAATATAGAAATTCAAACAACATTTTAAATAAAACAAAAATAATAATTATATTCCTTAATACGCTTAATTGAAATAAGAACAGAAGGAGTACTATGCAAGAAATGAAGTAAATGTTTATTAATGTTTCAAAGTATTACCTCTATTTCTATAAATAAGACTTTATAGAAAAATTAAGTGTGTGTTTGATTTTCCATTAATAAAACTCAATTTGCTTAAAGTTAGCTTGGTGAAAGTAAGTTTACTTTAACAGAATTTATATTTAAATACTTTTAGGTAAAAGGAAATTTGACGAGAATAGCAAAAAAAAAAAAAAATAAGTTTGACAAATTGAATATTATTTAGATAATTTTTAAAAAATACTTTTGAGTATATAAAACATGGTTTGCTTATGAACTATGTTGAACTTAGATTACTAAAAATACTTTTACCAAACCGAAAAGAGAATCCTAAGTTTCTTTTCTCAAACCTGGGTTCAAGACTAAACCAAATTTTCCAAACGAATCAAACTAAAAAGCAAACAAACTAAATCCACTCTTAATTTTCTAAACTGAAAACCAAACATAGCCTAATTAGTAATCCTTAATACAAAATCTTTTTATAAAGTTCAAAAAGCAAGTATTATTATTATATTTGTTTATCTTTGCAATGAAGAGATAGTGTGATATACGTAACTAAATGTATTTATTTACATTCAATTTTGAATAAGGGCAAACTTAAGATTGCTTCTATTTCTATTTAACTATTTTATTTATAAAATAACAAAAGAATTTATTAGAAAAATTGTAGGAGAATATATTACTCACTTTTGGATGGTTTTATTGTCACTCCCTTATGTTTATTGTTACTCTCTTTATAATATTTTTTAATTTAAATTTGTTTTCAACCAATAAAATCACAGTTTTAACGTATAAATATTTCTTTTCTCTTTTTTATTTCTTTTCTCTTTCACCTCTTACACCATATGTTGAGGTATGTAGAATAGCATCACTCATGAGTCATGACTCGTATAAATACGTGTGCTAAGTATAATTAATCTTCAGAACATAGATATTAGACATTGTTTCTTTTCTTTTGTTCTCTGTTTTTCTGTCTGTTTGTCTGCGAAGCCATGTCGAATTCCAAGGTAACCCTCCACTCCAAACTAACGGCAGTATCCAGCAAACCGGTTCAGTCGGGCACGACCCGAACCTTATCCGGGTTGGACCAAGCAATGGGTTCCCATTCGATTCACATCATATTCTACTATGAGAACAAACGAAACTTGTTCGAGTCGTTCGATTTGGACCCGTTGAGAGAGTCTCTGTCGGAGATTCTAACTATGTACCCGACGGTGACGGGTCGGGTGACCCGAGGAGTGGATGGGAAGTGGGAAGTTAAGTGTAATGACGCGGGTGTTCGGGTCATAAAGGGGAATGTGGATATGGGTCTTAAGGAGTGGATCGGGTCTGGATCCGGATCCGAAGAGAAGGCTTTAACTGCTTGGGATGATATGCCTGATGATCCTAGCACTTGGTCGCCATTTCGTATTCAGGTACTCTTATGATTTTCAATTGATTTAAAAAGCTCACATGTGCAATGTTTGCGCATGTCAAAAAATTAAAAGTAAAAACATAATGTTGTATAACTTCTACAACAGGAGTATTTTAATATTATCCAGTCCTTTTAGTTGGTTTTTTTTTTTTCATCTTTATCAAAATTAACAAAATATTGTTATATAACAATTGAGTTGTATTCCTATCAAAATTGGTGAACATTTTATTAGAAAATACAATATTTATCGTAGTAGAGAATCAAAACTTATTAAATGTTTGTATTTTCCATTAAATATTTTTACTTTTAGTTTCTTAATATGTACAACATTATACATGTTACAAAAACCATAAATATCTTTTTTATCCTTATACTTTACATTTATTTCAGGTTTAAGTCATTATTTTAAAAAATATTCATTTTAGTTCTCATACTTTTATTCGGTATAAGTTGTAGTCTCTAAATTTGTTTAAAATGTTAATTTTAGTCCTCGCAATTTTATTTCGTTAAAAAATTAATTCTGGCCTTTATGGCAGGGTAATGATAGGAATTAATTCCTCTACGAAATACAAGTGTGACAACTAAAATCAAAATTTTTAAACTAAAAAAATTAAAACTTAAATTATTATAATGTACAAAGACAAAATATATTTTAATTTTTTTTTTATATATATTGAGAAATTGATTGTGAATCAATAGTTCAATACCTTATATCTCACTTCTTAACACTTAATAATCCAGATTAATTCAAGTTATGGATGATTTGATATAAGGTAGAAAATAATTATACTCTTCTATATACAACTGTCTTGTACATTGTTTTTCGCTTACATTACTCTTATTTTTTTCTATTTCTTTTTCTTTCTATTTCTCAGATTCTACATGTGTCCTTAAAAACGTTGTGAGAATATCACTTCTCTAATAGATTGGCGCTGGTTTTGCAGATAAACAGCTTCCAAGATGGAGGCATAGCAATTGGACTAAGTTGCAGTCACATGCTTGCTGATATAACAAGTGCAGCATCATTCTTCAAATCATGGACAGAATCTCACTGCCATTTACCAATTTCTCACCCTCCTTCCTTCACTCCACTTTCACACCCAAACACAAAATCCCTCAGACCCCATGAACCCTTCTTTTCATCCACAAAAAAACCACAAACAACTCCTTCAAGGAGAAACATGGCCACATCCACTTTCAAGTTTTCAAGTTCAATCATGAAAAAGTCCCTCTCCAAAGTCCATGACACGTGTCCGAATGCCACCCCATTTGACTTCCTCTCGGCTCTGTTTTGGACTCGCATCGTTCACTTGAAGCCTCATCAGAAGACTCACTCACTGTCTATCTACTTTGACTTTAGAAACCTCCTTGAAGGGTCCCTCCCTAAAGGGTATTTCGGGAACGCCATGCATTTTTCAAGGCTTTCGTTGAAAGAAGACGACATTAAAAGTGGCGAATTAGGGGATATAGCGAGTATGGTAAATAGGCATTTGGCAGGGGTTACGGAGGATGAAATTTGGTGTGGTTTAGAATGGTTTGAAAGAGAGGGAGGGAAGGGAAGTTGCATGTATGGAGGAGAGTTAACTTGTGTATCCATGGAGAACATGATGGTTTCGTCGGATTCGGATGAGTCGTTGCTTTATGCAGCAATGTTTGGAAATGATGAGAAGCCGGTTCATGTGTCGTGTCGCGTTGGGAATGTGGATGGTGAAGGTTTGATTATGGTTATGCCTTCCTCGGAAGGAGGGCTTGCAAGAACGGTGTTGGTGATGCTGCCGGAGGAAGATCTCGCTGAACTAAGCAGCGATCAAGCAATATTGCAGCTGGAGCCAACAATGCTTCTTGCTGGTTCTGTGGCAGCAGAACATTGATTTTCTTTGACAAAGAAAATCTACCTAGAAAGAATTTGTTACGAGTCTTTCTCTCTCCTACTGCATCCATCCAATACTAGAGAGGATCCATTTTCGTCTCCTCTTTATTCTCTTTATATACATATCAATGCCAAGGATTTGATGGTGGTTTTTATCTGAACTTCTTGTGGGACAAAACAAGGAGAACCGCGTATAGCTTCCAACTCAATTTGGATGAATCAAAACAGAAAGTTAGTGGTTGAACAATGTGATAGCACCAGCTCAGATATTAAAATTTGATGAAACCAGAGACAGTGTGTAATACTGTAATGTATGTATAGCTACTAGAGTGAAGTGCGTTTATGTTAAATTTCGTTTATTTGTTCATTTTTTAGGGAAATAAAATTGTTTATTTAAGTCATGTAGTAATATTTTTGAGTGATAAATTCAAAAGCTAAGAATTCTAATTTGAGCCGAAGTTCAAAGATTGTGATTGCTAAAGTGTTGATGTGGAATTTCAAGTAATTTGAACAGTAACCTTTGGTTTTGAATACAAGCAATAACTACCTAAAACAGCTTATTAAGAAATATGGTTAAAGTCATTTAATTTTATTAATCTAATATAAAACGTAGATTCATTTCTTAAAATGCCTACTTGTTTATAAGACTTTTTTTTATTCACTGTTATTGAGAATAAGTATTGAAAGGGTAATTAAGAAAATTATTCATTAATTAAAGTAAAAGTAGATAGTTTTTGATGATGTATGTAATAATTATAATGTTTTGTTTCTAATTTATGTTTTATCGTGTCCAGCATTTCTCTGTTTTGATTACTAAGTATATTTGGACAGAACCATATTTAATTAAATATATGTATGTAAAACTAACAAAGCTCAGTATAATTAAAAGAATGTTGAGTCTTTTAAAAAAAATTGATTAGGGTTCAATCCCTGATCACATATGTAAAAGACTTCGACAAGAGAGATACTCTTTGAAAGGGATTAGTTTTGAGTAAGGTTAAAGCCTTCTAAAAATCCTCTTAGTTATCCTCCTATTACCATATAAGAATTAAATGCATTTTCAATCTTGAAAGTTGAAACCATAAAAAACATTGAAAATATTCTTTAATGAGGAGTAAGTAGGAGGATTTAGAATAACTAATTAGTTTTTGTTTATATGTAAGGTTCATATAAACATGATGATGAAGATGTAAGGTTCAGATCACACAACAGTCTGTGTCATCATTTAATAAATCATGTACATAAGTACATAATTAAGCATATATCACAAGTTTTGGGAGGCAACCAAAGAGACCAGAAACTAGTAAAATAAAACAAAGATTTGAGTTCTGAGTCGCATAACTGGAACCTGGCTATGCCTTTGCTGGAGTATCAGCAAATTTCCATGAGCATTTTTCAAAAGTTTCAGTAGTCCGATACCCTGCTACCTCAGATATTGGAATAGCATCTGTAACCTCCCTCAAATCATCTTTGCTGAGCTTCACTTTACATGAACCAATATTATTATCAAGATTTTTTATCTTGGTTGTTCCTGCAATACAAAAAAGGTTCCAGAAATGATTACTGGCAAAAAAGAAAAATCATAATTGAAAGATACCTAAATGTTAGAGGTGACATGGTAAGAATGATACCTTGATTAAAGGTATTTGTATATATGTTCAAAGCAACATTGTAAAGGAAATTATCATGACACATTATACAGCCAGCTTAAACATTTAATTTGAAATGATAATAAGGGAAAAATGCAGGTAGGGAATTCTAATTTCAAATAATGTCATGATATTCATCATAATTGATTGATGGCATGCTATTTGGTACGAAAGAAAAGTTGCAAATTTGAAATCTACAATTGAGTTTCTTTGTCACAATACATCTGAGGGTGTGGTAATGGGAAGTAACTTCTATCTTCATGTTTTAATTGTATTCGTAAAAGAGTTTGCGACACTTTTTTCGTGCCACCAAGCATTTTTGAACTGATCAATACTATTACCTCCCTCCCCGTATTTTCACATTATATTTGTGAGTAAGCTTTAGGGATATATAATTTGTAATAGGTAACCCATATTAGTGGAATAATTGGTTATAAGGTAGTGGAATAATTAGGTGTTAATATGTGTGTGTTAGTTAGGGTTTAGAGAGACAAGGAATGTTGCGTATAAATAGGAAAAAGGGCTGAGTGGGAGAGTCGTTCAGTCATTTCGTAAGGAAATTAGGCCTTGGGGCAGGAGCGGAGCAGAACATCTAAATTCTTCAGGTTGTGTTTCATGTAATTTGGGGAATTCATCCTCCTTTCCTTTGTAATTCATATCTGGTACCTTTCAATTTGACACAGGTTGCAAAATGGGAAATCACTTGAACACTCACCAGGGATGGGTACCACATCGTCTCCTTGATGAAGAAGCCATGCAAGAGCAAGTTGTGAAGATGTACATCCATACTTCTCTGCTAACTTTTCTAGCCTGGAGTAGAAGATTTTGTTCTTGTCAAAGTTCTCCCCTCGTAACCTCGGTTGCATTGCCTGGTGAAAACAGATATTGGTGAAAATGAACAAGCCAAATTGCCATCACAAATAGAGGATTAAGTCCATACCAGAAAACTGTTTGGAGGTACACTTTCTATGACAGCCTTACCACCGAAAAACCCACGACCAAGCGGACTGTATGGTACTATTCCAATTCCAAGTTCCCTGTAAGCGTTATCACCATAGTCTTTTAAAGAAGATTTAGGGAGGATATATAAAAGCACCAAGTCAGGAAATGAAAGCACTAACTTGGTCAAGTTACACACATCAGCAACTAAAACTATTTGATCAAAAGGATACCTCTAGAAAAGCAAAACACCTTTCTTCGCTAGAAAGACATCACATAAAAAAAGGGTATGTTGCTGCTATTTCCGAAACCACTATAGAAGTATAAAACCCAGTGATTCAAGCAATCAGGACCACTTCAATTGTCTCAACAGTTATATCAGGATGGAAAATATAAATATATTGAGAAGGAGAGTGACCAAAATGGAAGCTGTAGAACCACACCCTTAAAATGTTTGTTTTCCTGGAAGTCACTTCATACCTATCTAACTTTAGTTACGAAATTGCAAAAATAAAGATGATTTTCTTTCTTTGGATAACAGGAAATTGGTTAATAACTCTTTCCCGCAGAAAAGCTTATCTTACAATAGAAACTGTCGAATCAGAACTTGAGATTTCATGCTGACTCAAAATTAACTTTTCAGTAAAATAACAGTTAAAACCTTTGTGCATATATGTAAGTAGAACTTTAAAACACGTTCCACTTTTAAAAAACTGTATTGTAGAGCATTAATAAATGAAAATCAAATTCAAACTCAAACTCAATTGTGGCCAGGAACTACGAAACTAATCAGACAGCACTGCATATTCTCCAAAGAAACAAGACTTTACACAGAAAAGAGAAAAGTACCTGCAAAGGGGAACAATATCTTCCTCAATTTCACGAGTCCAAATGGACCACTCGAATTGCACGGCACTAATGGGATGAACAGCATGAGCCCTCCTAATTGTGTCAGGACTAGCTTCAGATAATCCTATGTACCTTATCTTTCCCTCTTGAACCAGCTTTTTAAGCTCTTCCATCTGTCATTCAAAGAAAATCGAATATATTGTAAATCAAACACAAAGATACCAAGTTATCCCAAAGCAAGAAAACTAGAAGAGAGGCAAAAAAAAAAAAGTGTTTGGTGGCACCACTCACGGTGTCCTCAATAGGTACGGTGGTGTCAACACGGTGCTGATAATAGAGGTCAATGTAGTCGACTCCTAGGCGCTGGAGGCTAGCCTCACAACAGGATCGAACATATTCAGGAGTACCCTTCACTATGACATTGTTAGATTCAATTTTGACAATCCCAAACTTTGTGGCAATCTGAATTTGATCTCGTGGCAAGTCCTTGAGCGCCTGAAAGTTAAAATGTTTTGTTACAGAATTACATTATTGATTCTTGAAAGTTGGCGTTAAGTAAAAAGAAACGGAAAAGAAATACTTAGCCTTGTGTTTTGGATAAGGGACTTCAAGGAGGAAATATAATCTTTATACGAATTTTAAATACATTCATATAAAGTAACTTGTTTAGATAAGAAAAGCAAGACTTTTACAAATTTCAAGTTTTTAACAATTTTAATTGATTAATTAAGTTAACCAAAATGCAGAATTTTACAAAATGAAAGTAATTCCAATGAAGTAATTCAACTTCTTAGCATCTCAATTCTCTAGAATTTTGAATTATAAAGTTCAAATCACACATTTGGATGTGTTAGAATTAGTGTGTTTGAATTTCCATTGATAAAATTGAGCTTCTTTCAAATCGACTTTCGTCTCATGGGAATGTCATTAGATTTCTGTTGAACTAAACAAATTAACTTTGATCTCTATGTAACAATGTGCCGTGATGTTTGAGTTACTAGATGAAAATGAGTTGGCACACACTTGAAATTGGTGTTTAGCCAACAAATCACTTTTGTTCCGTAGGAAGAAAAACCAATTTGATTCAAATTTCAGTCTAGTCAACAAAAGTCCAAACACACATTAACATTTCGTTCAACGCCAGTTTGAAATACTTTTGAATCTAACTAATATTTGATAATGCAATCGCCAGTTATTACTATTACATGGAAATGGAGTTCAAAGTTAATTTAGCTACTTCAACAGCTGACCTTTCCGACTAGAACTTCATTGGTATTGAATCCATAGAAATCGGCTGTGTCAAAGAAGGTGATTCCTTTGCTGAATGCGTGTTTGATCAAAGAGATTGCATCTTCTTCAGGAAGAGGATCGTTATAAACTCCGCTCAGGCTCATACATCCAAATCCCAATTTGGAAACCTAGAGAAAAAAAAAGCGAGAAATAAAAAAATTGATCGGCAGAAGAATGAAGAAAAGGAGCGGGATCAGATGAATGGAACAACCTCGAGGCCTTGGGTTCCGAGCTTCACTCGAGGAACTTCCGCCATTTTTGCGTTTCTGAGATCGTCTTCAAAGTTTTCACCAACCTCTCTGTTTCAGTTTCTGCTAAAATGTGACAGTGTTTGAATATATAATTGGTTGGTGAACCTAACTCCGGGAGCATAAACGCGCCACAAGCTCAATCGCACTAACTACTCCCTCTGTCTGCCTGAATTTTATTTAAAGGGGTAATTAAAAAATGTTTTTGACTTTTTTTTTCAAAATTCATTTACTCCTATTTTTTTATAACTTTTTTAAAATCAAATCATTTTTATATTTTATGATAAAATAATAAAATAAAATTATGTTTTTTTGTTTTATAGAAAAATACATTAACCGAAAATTGAATCCGAATATTCATATACGTATATCCACGTGTGCTCAATTTGTGAAGACTAAATTAATTTTTAAAAAAATCATATGTAATAAAATTTAACTTGAAGTTAAGTACTGAAAACAAGAGTACATTTAAATTTTTTCTGAACTCGAGTTTGAGTTGTGGCTATGCAGCTATCTTAAATATTTGTAGGAAGAGTTTTGTCATTTATAATGGTATGATCAGTAGAGCCGGCAAAATGGGCCGACTATTAGGGCCAGCCTGAATAATCGATAAAATGGATGGGTTGGGGTATTTCAAATTCAAGTTCGAATAGAATTGAGCTTTTTTAGCCAGCCTTATAAAAGCCCGTAAAAAATGGGTTCAAGTTCAAAAACCTGTGGATTCGGGCTACTTGCTCGAATAATTTTTTTAAGATAAATGCTACTTATCAAGTGTACACTAGTTTAAAAAATTACTTATTGGTCCACAACTCACACAAGTTACAAAATAAAAAAAATTCAGAATAGAAAAACAAAAGAAGTTAAATAAGAGATATTTTTTTGCTTGTCTACCGTAGAAGTTAAACATAGGAAGATTTAGAATATTTTTTTCAAAAAAATTATTGTTGGAAAATAGAGAGATTTAAATAATATGTGAAAATAATGTTAAATTTTACACATAGACTTCTTTTCAAAGATAAAAGTAATAATAATAAAATATTTTCAATGTAATGTTAGGTAAAAAGTTACAATTTTTTTAAAAATAAACTACTTGAAAAAGGCTGCTACTCATATAGGGCTGAGTTAGGTATCTAAAGTAAAGACCCGAATAAACATAAGTCTTTTTGGTCCGAACTGAAAATACCTGCTACCCAAATAGGCAAACCTACCTGTTTAAGGCCAGATGGCTTATTTTGACACCTCTAATTATGAGACTCGCTCTTTTTTCATTAATTTTAAATTAATAATATATATTTCGTAATAATATTAAAATATTAATATTTAAATATTAGTAAAATACATAAATAAGACTAACAATAGATAACAATATCCTCTCAATGAAATAACCTTTCATCACATGATTCAATTATAGATGAACAAACTATATGCATGGGTTTATCAAGTCGGGTACATGGACAAATAATAAAACGAAAACAAGATAAGTCAAGTACTTTTTTAGTTCCAAAAAGTGAGTAGCCAAATCTCCAAGCATAATTCATTTATAGTTTTTGTTACATCACAAACCTTTTCTTCTGTTTAATTTAAACTAGAAACTTTTAAAAAACTAAATATGTAGTTAGCTAGCCATTAATCAAAACTTCCCTTCAACCATTATTTTATTCATGATTCTCGAACATAGTTGTTTAGTTTCACATTTAGACAGACTAAACATAAATTCATTTCAACATAACTAAAAATAACACTCGTATAGTAAATTCATTTTTATCCTAATATGACATGAATCCAAACACAAACACTATTTGGACTCGAGCAAATTTATTTTTATCCTAATATGACATGAATCCAAACACAAACACTATTTGGACTCAAGAGCATGCATTTGTAGCTTACAACCTTCTTGTTAATGCCTTTGCCATCCATGTTGCCTGCAATTCATAAGTTATTGCAATGTCTAAATGAAAAGGATTTTGAGTGCTTCAAGTAGAGGCTCTTGAATCTTTTGGAGGTGTGTTAGCATACTTCCATGAAAGTTTCGCTACCGCTTCGTTGTAGTGTCGAGTCCCGGCTACATCATCAACGGGAACTGCTTTGGAAATTTCTCTCAGGTCCTTCTCCGCAAGTTTCACCGAGAAGGCGCCGATATTTTGATCCAAGTTCTTAATCTTAGTTGTTCCTGTTAAAGGTCCAGACAAATTTGAACCATTTTCAACAAAAACAGAAGAGAAAGATCCATTCTATTTTTCACTTTCAATCTTTTTGTTGTATCAAGCGTGAAGAAGTTTGCATTTCAAATTTTCTGTTGCTACTTTCTAACTATTCAACCAAGCACACCTTAAGTACAAAGTTTCTTTTTCAGATAAACCCTCAAATACAAATTTACTAACTTGCAAATAGCCAAATATCTTAGAATAGTTTCATAATAAAGTTGAACAGAAAGTAAACATGTGCAACCAAACACATAGTAATTTCACAATTATGCCACTCATAAACCATAGAAGAGAAGTGCATAGTTCTTCACTTTAGTTTTTAAGGCATAACTGTGGTCACATGCATGATAGTTCAAATTTGAAAAAAGAAAGAAAGATATATCATAAATCATAATCTTGATGTCATAAGGATTGTAATTGGAGTATTGAGTATTTTAAATATTTGGTCTGTTTTTGCGCTAAAACAAATTGTGACTCACCAGGGATAGGCACAACATCGTCGCCTTGTTGAAGAACCCATGCTAATGCCAACTGAGGAGGACTGCACTGATGCTTCTTGGCAAGGCCTTCAATTCTGTGATATATATTCTTGTTTTTCTCTAAGTTTTTCGCTTGGAAGCGCGGATGATAATTCTGATAAAGGAAATCATCCAAGAAATCAGATAACTAATCTAATTTTTTTAATCTTGACTAGCTTTGATATGGAAAAATAATATGTATGGAACTCCAAAATAACTTCCTCGTAAGATAATTTTAATGTGGTCAATTTTTCCTTTTTTCCAATCAAATTCGCTGCGGCATCTGCAGCTCTAGCTAATTGCCCACCTTTTCGAATGTGATTTCTATTTTATGTACGGTCCAAAAACATAATTTACAGCTTAATTAACACTTAGATGTTGTATAAAAGAAAGAAAGTAAACAAATTAACAGGATTTAGAACGGATCATTGTTATAATTTGTTAAGTTACCAAAAGGCTAGTTGTTGGCAGGTTTTCCAGAACTCCTTTACCGGCAAAAAAGCCACAACCAAGAGGACTGTATGGTACAATTCCAATTCCAAGCTCCCTGTATCAATAAAAGCATCAAATATTTGAAGTCACATTCACACAAAATGCCTCAACCTTTGGTATGTTTTCATTAAATGACATGGATGTAGTTAAATTTGCTTATATTAAAGAACAGAGAAAGTATGTTTTTAATGAAGAAACTAGTAACAGATCCATGCAGTTGCACGGGGAATATTTGTTTTGCTCCATAACTAAATAATATATTAGAACTGCATTCCTATGGACTTAGAGAAGAGATCAGACAGTTGGACAAACTAACTTGCAAAGAGGGATTATCTCATCCTCAATGTCACGAGTCCAGAGAGACCATTCTATTTGAACGGCTGTGATGGGATGAACAGCGTGTGCTCTGATTAAAGTATCAGGGCCAGCTTCACATAATCCAATGTACTTAACTTTTCCCTCTTCCACCAGTTTCTTGAGTTCACCTATCTATAACAGAACAATGTACTAGTGACTTGAGCCACACAATATGAGAATATTTACTAGTGATATGACTTGCGAAGAATAAACAATTTAATCTCTGATTTTGTTTTCTTTAAAGTGTTTTAGTCTTCAATGTTATTTGACTGTTAGAAATTTACCGTGTGTCATGTTAAGTGTCATATGAGACCCTCTTAATCGATTAATTATGATCAATTAGTCAAATAAGGCTTCTAGATCCACGAGTTTCCATCACATAATGAAAAATTCGATTAATATGAGAACAACAAATGCATTATTTGATTAACGTCATTCAAAGACAAAAACTTGTGGATCTGGAAGTCTTAATCGATTAATTAAGAATCGATTAAGGGGTTTCAAATGGCACTTAACGTATCACGTTAATTCGTAATGGCTATATAACATTAGAGACTTAAACGCCCTACGAAGAACAAAACCATAGACTAAATTGCCTATTCTCCTAAATCATGGACTAAAAGGCTGGTGCTTCTAGTCCCTTTGATTTCGGGACCACTGAAGTCCTCACCCTCGTTTTGTTATTAAATATTGTGAATTTTATCCATTCAACCGTTGGATTATAACAGTTCATATAATATAGATTAACCATATAAAAACTTAGCCAATTTAAAAAATATTTGATATTTCATCGGACTGATTCTTTTTAATATATACTTAAAATATTTGTCGTTATATTATATACCTGCAAATTTTTACAAAATTTAAAATTTTACACTAATCTATAATATTTAAACTTTCAATCCAACAGTTGAATTGATGAAAAAAAAATCTTGAGATCAAAGAGAACCATAGTAATCCTCATTTTTAAGGGACCATCCTAAATGGCACTCTAAAACACCTTGAGTTATAAGTCAAAAGTCAAGTACTACGATTTTAGGCTATTAATTCAAATATTTACTAATTAAGTACGGTTTCTAAGACTAGGTGTATTGGAAGCAGAAATCCTTAACTGTTTCCTCGATAGGTATTGTTGTGTCGATTCTATGCTGATAATAGAGATCAATGTAATCAACATGAAGACGTTTCAAGCTAGCTTCACAGCATGAGCGTGTGTAATCTGCAGAACCCTTGACAGCAATATCAGAAAGACTGATCTTTCCAAGACCAAATTTTGTTGCAACCTGGATCTTTTCTCTTGGTAGTTGCTTTAAGGCCTAGTCAAAACATAATCAACCACTCAATAATACAAATTCCACTAAGCTATTAGCAAAAGGTAATGAAATGCCATCTGGTCTCTGAATTTACATACTAATAACTTTATATTAGTCCTTAAATTAAAGTAGTGTTTTGGTTCTAGAAATATTTTTTTATTTCCCAAAAACTTAATTAAAATGATAACTTACCAACGCATATGGCATAATAAAGTTTTGGCTAAATCTACATTTTAGTCCTCTAACTCTTGTTTTCGTTTTATTTTAATCTTTCAACTTATTGAAGTTTCATATTAGTTCCTTAAGTTTAAAAAACGTTTCATTTTGGTCCAAATTGTCAACTTCATTAGTCAATTTAATGGAACAATAATGAAGGCGTTGATTTAACGTGGGTCGTTGATTCAAAATAATCTGATCCATTCATTTGAAAAGTTATCGCCGTCATTACTATTCCGTTAAATTTACTAACGGAGCTGACGGTTATAATCAAAATAAAACATTTTTTAGAGTCAATGAGCTAATATGAAACCTTAAAAGGTTGAAAGATTAAAATGAAACAAACATAAGAGTTAGAGAACAAAAAGTTACATTTAGCTTAAAGTTTTCTAGGTAAGATACAAATGAAAACTAATTCTTGAAAATATATTACGTGTGATTTGACTTGTTTTCTGTGATTTTTTGGCACAAACTTGTTTTTGCCTAATTTAAAAGCTAGTTTCTATTTTGAATGTGTTATAATGTTTGGTTAAAAATCTCGAAACTAATTTTTGAGCTAAGGATATCTTTTTAAAAAATAACCATGTGTAAAGAACAGAAAATAGTGTGGTGTCAATAATGCTATAACCTTTCCGAGCAAAACCTCGTTGGCACCGGAGCCATAAGCATCGGCGGTATCAAAAAAAGTGATTCCTTTGGTGAATGCATAGTTGATGATAGAGATGCCATCTTCTTCAGGAAGAGGATCATTGTAGACTCCACTAAGCCCCACACATCCAAATCCCAATTTTGAAACCTACAAATTTTAAAAAAGAGAGAAACAGAAAAAAATTAACACAAGAAACAGAAAAAATGTGCATAGCTTAAAAAAAAAAATTAAACAAAATTATATTTTTGATCCGTTAAATTGTAAATAAGTTTTAATTTGTTCTTTGATATTTATTTTGTTGTATCGTGGTCTGATATGTGATATTTTTCGCATCAATATAGTGCCTTCTTGTATTTATTTTGAATTATCTTTTATCTCTTATGTTATAATTTTTAATCACTTTACTCCTTCAAGTTATACTTTTCTAGTAATTTGGACTTTTATGTTTACTTTTTATACCAACGTAGAGAGAGGCAAAATGATACTTAATTAGACAAAATTAACGTAAATGATTAAATTAAAACAACGAATATAACATAAGAAAAATAAATAAAAAAACATAAAAAATTAAACTGAAATTTCTTTACTAAAACAAAAGTGTAATTTAGCAAAAGAAGGAAAAAAGAATTAAGTGAAGATGAACCTCAAGGCCTAGGGTTCCAAGTTTAACTCGAGGAATCTGTACTTGAGCTTCAGCCATTCCACTGAGTCTGATGGATGGATTACAATAAATTTTGTTTTCTTCTTTTTTTTAGGCTAATGTGGGTTTGAACTTTGAACTTCGAAGCCAAATATGTATATATAGTCATTTTTGTTTTTTTTTTTTTTTTCAACTTCATATTGATTTATCATATAAATTAATCGGAGGAGGAAGTCGTTTTCGTCACAAGAAATACTGTGGGTGCGTTTGGTTTAGCGTTGATAAAATTGATTTTGAATCTAACGTAATTTTATAGAATTGATTTGGTATAAAATTGATTCTAAAGTAACGTAATTTATGTTTAGGGTAAGTTTAGAATAAAAAATATAGTATAAATTTTTCAATGTAAAGTAAGAGTAAATCTCACCTTACTTAGTTAAAATTAATTTTGACAACCCAAAATCAATTTTAACCTTTTTCCAAACATAATCAAACAGCTAATTTATCAACTAAAATCAATTTTGCCTCTTTAAAATCAATTCACCTCCAACTCAATATTTTCTCAAACATGCCTTGTATCTTACTAAATCTTCTTAAACATTATTTTACTTATTTAATTTTTATAATTATTATTTATCATTTCAAAAATAAATAATTAATGATAATTATTAAAATTGAGTAAAAAATTTAATAAAAAAATTTAACAATTTTTTCCACTCTATTATGTTAGCGGCAAAGAATTGGTGTGTAGAAGACGAAAAAGAATCCACCATTCGCCACTTGCATCCATATAAGCAGTCATCAAAGCGGCAAAGCCAATTCTTCATTATCATTATCATATCTGATCAATTTTATTTTTTATCTTTTTCAAATACAAGCTGTTTAAAAATTTGTCCTTTAGGTCCTCTAAAATAATTAAAATAGATGATTTGGGTCTGTGGTCTTATGCTGGCGTGGCACACAAAAATTACATGTATGTTTTTTTTTATACTCACGTACACGTGTTAAATTAAAACTTACCTTAAATTTTTAAGGTTAAAGTTCTTTCGAGCCTTAAGATTTGAGACATTATTAAAATTAGATATGCGGATAATTCATCTCCCGAAAATTAGCACACTAAACAAACCATTGGCTAAAACCTACATTATAGATATACTAGCCATTTTTAAGTCCGCATCCACCATTGTAATTGGTAACATATCCTTTTTTTTACCAAGACTTTAAGTGCGTGTGAGTTATGATTGTGTGAGTCTCGACCCATTTGAATTTCAAAATTTAATTATAATTATAATAATTTATATATATAATGTTTTAATTTAGTGAATAAACAGAGCTTGTAAATTATACCAACTTAATCCACGATTAAACATGTTGATGCGCAAAAACCCGTAAATTATAAAAACTCTTATTTTTTAAATTCAAATCCACATAACCGGCGGGCTACAGGTCAGTGGGCCAGTCCACAGACCTCGGTCCATATATCTAGTACTAAATATAATCAAATAGTAATAATAGCTTTTCAGTCATTTATTATCATTGCACTCATTAAATTAGTCTAATGATTATAAAAACAAAACAAATAATAATAGTTGTTCAGCTTCAATTAACATAAATGCAGTTTTGTGCATTAAAAAATTATTATCATCATCATTTATTATTTCATTAAAATTATATTATATTTTCTAATAATATTAAAGTATTAACATTTAAATATTTTTAAAATACATAAATATTAAAATACATAAATAAGAGTTACAATAAAACCTAAATGAATTACAATAATCTCACAACGATAAAATACCCTTCAATTCCATGATTCAATTACTAATGAACAAACTATATGGGTTTATTAAGTCAGTTACATGGACAAATAATAAAAAGAAAACCAGATAATTCATTTATAATTCTTAGTTACATCACAAACCTGTTCTGCTGCTGTTTAATTTAAACTAGAAACTTCAAATAAACCAAATATGTACCTAGCCAACCATCAAGACTCACATTAGGGCTATTATTTATATTTTATTCATAGTTTTTTGGAATGTTCCTCCTGATTCAGCTATGGAGTAGTGTACAATAGACAATAACTTCTCTGCCTTTTTTTTCACTTCTGTATTTATTTCTCACTCACCAATTCAGTTTCACTGATATCCATATCTACTTACTACATGTTTGTTTGGTTTCACATTTTCACAGGGCAAACGTGCATATGTAACTAAGAATAACTCTCACGTTTTGGATCCACGTTTACCCTAATCTGACGTGAATTCAAACATACACTAACACTAACGGGACTCCGGAGCATGCATTGGTATTTGGTAGCAATGCAATGCCTGAATGAAAAGGATTTTGAGTGCTTCATGTAGAGGTTCTTGAATCTTTTGGAGGTGTGTTAGCATACTTCCACGAAAGTTTTGCTGCTGCCTCGTTGTAATGTCGAATCCCTGCTACATCATCAATGGGAACTGCTTCGGAAATTTCTGTCAGGTCCTTTTCTGTGAGTTTCACTGATAAGGCACCAATGTTCTGATCTAAGTTCTTAATCTTGGTTGTTCCTGTAGACAGTTTGTAGCAAGTAGTTATAAACTTGTTAGATATACGAAAAACTAGTTTCAAATAAAAAGAAAAGGAAAATTCCATTTTATTTTTCACCTTCAATGTCTATCAAACAAGTATGAAGAGGTTTTGATTTAACAATTTCCAAGTCCTGCTTTCTAACTATTCAACCAAGCACACTAAAGTGCAAAGTTACTAACTTGTAAATAGGAAAATATTATAAAACCACAGCAAAAAAACATACTAATTGCACAATTAAGCTATTCATATACCATAGAAGAGACTGATTAAAAAAAAAAAACCATAGAAGAGAAGTGCATAGTTCTTCACTTTAGTTTTTAAGGCATATGTGCAGTTACAGAAGCATAAATAGGAAGATATACAGCCCAGTTAGTTGGAAAAAAAAAAAGGAAGAAAGAAATATATCATAATTCTACTATAATTAGTATTCTAATTTGATGTATTGAGTATTTTAATATATTTGTTGGCCACATTTTACACTGAAAAAAGAAAAACATAATTTGTGACTCACCAGGGATAGGCGCAACATCATCGCCTTGTTGGAGAACCCATGCTAATGCCAACTGAGGAGGACTGCACTGATGCTTCTTAGCAAGCCTTTCAATTCTGTCATAAATATTCTTGTTCTTCTCCAAGTTCTCCGCTTGGAAGCGTGGATGTACAGTCTGAAAATTGAAATAACCAGAGCTATCAAACAACCAGTTCTCTTCTTTTATATATTTTTCTCAAATCTATTCTAATTTTAAAATCTTAAACTAGCTTTGATGTGGTAAAATAATATGATGGAAGTCCCCTCCACCACAACTCTTCTTTAAAAGCAAAAATTTATTTGAAGTTTAATACGTGAACACAAATTGTACAAATTAGCTCAATGTTGAATACAGGATTAAGAGTTTATCATTGCTCCTAATAATTCTTTTCTATGCAACCTGAATGAAACACATGTATTGTAAATAGAAATACAGTAATACCAGGAGGCTAGTCGTTGGCAGGTTTTCAACAACTCCTTTACCACCAAAAAAGCCACGACCAAGAGGACTGTATGGTACAATTCCAATGCCAAGCTCCCTGTGTCAATAAACAGCATTAACACAAAAATTGCAGCCAACAATAACTGATTCTGAATTTCTGATTCCTTTTCTTTGACCCTATTTTCAAATAGATCATAGTTTATGAGATTGTTCATTTGTCTTTTCAGTGAAGAAACAGTCATTAGAGCTGCAATCCAATGAAATTAGAGTTGGAAAAGCACTCTAAATAACGAACCTGCAGAGAGGGATTATGTCCTCTTCAATGTCACGAGTCCAGAGAGACCACTCTATTTGAACAGCTGTGATGGGATGAACGGCGTGTGCTCTCCTTATAGTATCAGGGCTAGCTTCAGATAACCCAATATACCTCACTTTTCCCTCTTCCACCAGTTTCTTAAGTTCACCTACCTATAACAGAACAATGTAATAGTGAGTTGAGTCGCACAATAACAGAATATTTACTTAATAGGTACTGTTTCTAAGTCATTTTAAGTTATAGGTGTATCGGAAGAATAAATCCTTAACTGTTTCCTCGATAGGTACTGTTGTGTCGATTCTATGCTGATAATAGAGATCAATGTAATCAACATCAAGGCGTTTCAAGCTAGCTTCACAGCATGAGCGCACATAGTCCCCTGAACCCTGGACAGCAATATCAGAAAGATTGACCTTTCCAAGACCAAATTTTGTCGCCAGCTGAATCTTTTCTCTTGGTAGCTGCTTCAAGGCCTGCACAAAACAGAACGAAAAAGTCAATAAGGGAAATTTTATTGAGCCATTAGCAAAAGGTAAAGAAATGCCATCGTTTGGAAAATAGGATTAGAGCTTTAAATTTCAAGTATTACAATGGAGTGAATATCCAATCTTATATCCAAATTCGCACATCACCTTTATATTAGTGTGCATTACCTTTTGAAAACCAATTTAGAGTAGCATTTAGCTTTAGAAAACTAGCTACAGATAAATCATTTCCCAAACTAAAGGAGTAATATTTAATATAAGTGTTATATTAAATATAATATTACATGTCCTTTTCAATCAAGTAACGTAGTTCAGCTAATTTCACAAGAGTTTTGCTAAACATCTCTAGCCATAATCTCACAACCATCAATAAGCTCCAAAACTAAAATCTGTAAGCCATAAGCTTTCAGCTTATTTTCCAAACATACCCTTTAAACTAGACAAAACTCAGTAATAGTCTCCAAACATATATGGTATGTTAGTTCTCAAACCATATAATTTGGCACATCAATAGGGGTTTATGTGCCCCACAAATTGCTAAGTTTAGGGATTAATCTGGTAATTTCTTTAATTTGAGAACTAAGTTAGTTATTCACTCACTGATTCCGTCCTAAAAACCTAATTAAAGAGTGTAAAGGAATACATTAGTCATATCTCTAGCCAAATTGGTTGGCTACTATTCACACCACACCGTCTTCTCACCACTTTACACATTACTTTTTTTTTCCTAATTTAACCTAAACCCAGGCAAAAACGAATTCTAGAACCTCGTTGCAAACGGATTCTAAAATCCAGCAGTGATACATTTCATAACTTAATACTACTGGATTCTAGAATTCAAACGAAAACAGATCCTAGAATCGGGAAGTGATACCTTTCAAAAGTTAATACTACCAGATTCTAAAATCCGTTTTCGGCCCCATAACATGAAGGAAATGTGGAAATTAAGTGTGGAGAGTAGGTAACCTTTCCGAGCAAAACCTCGTTGGCACCGGAACCGTAAGCATCGGCAGTATCAAAAAACGTGATTCCTTTGGTGAATGCATAGTTGATGATAGAGATGACATCTTGTTCAGGAAGAGGATCATTGTAGACTCCACTAAGCCCCATGCATCCGAATCCCAATTTTGAAACCTACAAATTAAAAAAAAAAAGAGAATTAACAGAAGAATGTGCATAAGATAGATAGAAGAAGAGTGAAAAACCAAACCTCAAGGCCTAGGGTTCCAAGTTGAACTCGAGGAATCTGCACTTGAGCTTCAGCCATTCCACTGAGTACGATGGATTACAATGAATTTAGGTGTTTTCTTTTTTTTAGGGTTATGTGAATGTGAATTTGAGATTTGAAGAGATATGTATATATAGTTGCATTTTGTATGAATTTCTGAATATAAAATTTAGTGAGAGATGGAATGGAAGTCGATTTCGCGTCACTCATTATGTCAACTGTAAATGATTCGCGCCATTCGCTACTTTACATTAGTATAAGCAGGCAGTCACCAAACCCAATTCTTCATTTTTCCTCTTTATTATTGATTATTGAGTCCGTTTGGTTATGCTTTTCCTGCAAATAAAGTATGGGTGTTGATATAGTAAAATTTAATAGAAGTAGAAAAATAATCATAAGAGTATATTATTTTGTCTTTTGGAAATACAAAAAATTATACATTCCAACGTCTTTTTATTATATTTAGATTCTTAAATAGTATCTTTAACGCACTAGATATCATTTGCCTTAAAGTAATAGGGCAATTTAATTTCTGTTTTCTGTTTTAAAAACCAGAAAATTAAAAAATCTGTTTTGGCAGACAAATTTTTAAAAATAGTTTTTAGGAATAGATTTTGTTTTTTAGTATTTAAAAGTTAAAATTTAAAAACATCTTAAATTTGTTTTGGTTTTCACTTTTTTAAATTAACAAACAAACTAAAAACTGCTCTCACTCTTTTTTAAAACTTTTTTATAATACAGTTTTTAAAAATTAAAAATCAAAACGGTTTAAAACAATCTCTTATTCCTTCCGATTTTATTATAAGCAATTTTTTAAAAAATATTATGTTATTAATAAATAAATTTAATTATTTTTGTTGTATTTAATGAGAATATGTTTAAAATACTTTTAATAATATTTAATTTATTAGCCACTTTTAATAAAGATATTTTTTCTCAATAATAAATTTAATAGAGAGCAATTTAGAAAAATAAGTTATTTTTTTACTTGAAACTAAAAATATTAAATGAGGTTAATTAGTATTCTTGATAAATGTAAAATTAGTTATTTTTCTTTATAATCGAAAATGGAAGGAGTATCTCCTTCCTATTTATTTGTCTATTTGAGAGTAAAATATGCTTATTAAAGAATGAAATTAACACTCTTGTTTTCATCAAAATAATTTCTCAAGTTTCTATATTATCTTTTATCTCTCATTATCTTATTATTTATTATAGGAGCATTGTGGATACCAAATTTTATCCCGTCAATAATAATTTCAGCAGGTCAAATTGTGATTAATTAATTAGTTTCTTAATTGATTAATTAATTATAATTGATTAAAAAGAAATTGTGATAAGGCTCCTGAATATATAACAAACTGAGTGTTAACGATAAAATGATAAAGTACTGATCAGAAAAAAGCAATTTTTAATAATTTTTAAATAATATAATTTATTGTAACTTATCAAAAAAGTGGTTTTCAAATAAAAGATAAAGTCAGTTTTCAAATAAAAAAATAAAGATAACAAAATAATTGATCAGAAAGGGAAAATAGGTCAAACTCAAACTCTATAAATAGAGGTGCAACCATAGGAAAAAGGGAATGACCATTGAGAATCGCAAAAAATCGAGAGAGAGTTCAGAGATTGCATATGTATAACAAGTTATAATAATCGATTTATTTATTTTTGCGGTCTAATTGATTGAGTGGTAGTCCTGCCCCTAAATCTATTTAGGAATGAAGGGAGTATTACTATTATCATTAGGAATAATTACACTAACCTCCCCTAAATTTGTTTATATTACACGTATCCTCTCCAGTTTTTAAAATTACACTTACTCCCTAAATTTTTACTTTCAATACAAAAAGGGTAAAATCAAATAAAAGTAATAAATGATAAAATCAAAATTATTTTTTTTAAAATGATAAATATGTACAGTAACACCGTTAAAAAAATTATAATTCATGAGGGTTTGTGTAATGAAAATAAAAATGCCAAAGAATAAGTGTAATTTTGAAAACTAGAGAAGAATAAGTATAATTTTGATAAAATTATCAGAATTATCCCATATATGTGTCATGTTTATATTTTATTAATTAGGTTTGAGTATATTGTTTAAAATTTTAATTAAAATTTTTAATTACGTGATCAAATTTTATTGATGAGACATAATCATAAAACGTGTAAGTGTAATAATAGATTTTAAGGGAGTTTGTATGTAATATGTATGAGTGGGACTCAACTCAAATTACTTTCCGACCAAAATGGGAGGAAAAAAAACACAAATTATTATAATGTTATAAACTGATAATATAAGAGTTCAAAACTAAATTAACCATAATACTGTGAACCAAAACAAGAAAAAAAAATCCTAAAACGTATGTTCACATAAAAGAGGAATAATATAATAAATTAAATATTATTACTTTCTCTAAGAGAAGAGTGCAATTTCCATTTCCAAAATAAGATGGGAAAGTAATGTAATTTAAATATCTCAAATAAGAGATGTTTGTAATTTACTCTTAAATTAATACATTGATTGTTTATTTTATCCACTGTATCAGATTTTAATTTATAAGTTTTATCTACCTTACATTCAGTTTCAGTTGTGGGTTTTTCTTCTTCTCTCCCTCTTTATGCTATGCAAAATTAAGGAAAAAAACATATTAGTTGAAATATTATAAAATCAAATTTGCTACTCATTATATCTCAATTGTTCGATCTTATTCGGATAGCTCACATTAGCTGACTGCATTATTGACTACCGTGTTTTTTTTACTATAATAAATCTAAATTCGTGCACTTTCAAACAGAAAGGGATTTATTTGGATCGGTTTTGGTCGAGACCTTATAATCTTTTTGGAGGCGTGTTAGCAAACTTCCAAGAAATGTGATCTAGTCTGCTGTAGTATCTAGCACCTGCCACGTCATCAACCAGAACAGCCGCGGAAATTTCTTTCAGGTCTTTTTCTGATAGTTTCACTGCTAAGGCACCAATGTTTTGATCCAGGTTCTTAATCTTAGTTGTTCCTGTAAATGTGGAAAAATAGAGGAAAATAATTATAAATATACTTGAAAACATAAGTAAATGTTGAACATACACTTGATTCTTGGTTAAGAAGGTGAAAAGAAAATCCCAAAATACTACCATGATTTGAGACTCAGAGAAAACGCAAGTTTAAAGAACAAACATGTCTATACCTGAAAGATTAGTCTTAAAGTGGTGGATACTCGGGAAATAAGAAAAATTACGCGACTAAAAGTCCGTCTTTACTACTTAAACCCATTGTTATTTATAAAACTTCCTTTAACTGAACTTTGAAAATAAAAACATGAGAAGGCAGGTTGAGATTCATCTGCTATGAGTTACAATTCATTCCAAGTGTTAATTAACTGAGAAGAATATCACCAGTAACCATAGTACATGAGAATATGATATGACACTCCAAATTCTTATTCTTATGACAAGAAAAATACTGCCCAAACACAAACACCCTAAATGAAAGTTTATAGACAGAAATCTACTGTCTATATAGCATTTTGTTAAGAATTTAGATTAACAAATAAGAAGGAAAAAAGATACCAGATTCTCAGCCCACTTAAGAATATACTGGTTTAGTGTAGCAACAACAACAACAAGTCATATTTTCAGAAATATTATTTACCAAAGGATCCCTTACTAGCTTAGAGTAGCGAGTATCAACGATATTTTTTCACTTACCAGGGATAGGTACAACATCGTCGCTTTGTTGGAGAACCCATGCTAATGCCAACTGAGGAGGACTGCACTGATGTTTCTTAGCAAGACTTTCGATTCTGTCATATATATTCTTGTTCTTCTCTAAGTTCTGCGCTTGGAAGCGCGGATGATAATTCTGATAATTGAAATAACCATCATAAAACAACATATATATTTCTTCCTTCACAGGAGAAAATGCTGAAATGGCATACCAGGGAGCTAACAGCAGGCACATTTTCCAGAACGCCTTTGCCGCCAAAAAAGCCGCGACCGATAGGACTGTATGGTACAATTCCAATACCAAGCTCCCTGCATATCAATAAAAAGTGAAGCCACATTAACACATAATTGCATCCAACAGCAACTGAATCCTTTTCTTCAGCCTTCTTTTCAAGTATTTCATAGTTTTGTGTTTGAAATTTCGTCCAAGGAACCAAACTGACTTTCATCTTAGTGTAACAACTTGCATCCGATATTTAGATTGCCAGATAAAAGTCAATTAGCTCAACAGATAAGAGTTTCGAACTGGTGTTGAACAAAAACATCACTTTCTAACCTGCAAAGAGGGATTATCTCATCCTCAATGTCACGAGTCCAAACCGACCATTCCAGTTGAACGGCTGTGATTGGATAAACCGCGTGTGCTCTCTTTATAGTATCAGTGCTAGCTTCAGATAATCCAATGTACTTAACTTTTTCCTCTTCCACCAGTTTTTTAAGTTCACCTATCTATACCAGAACCAAATAAATTTATTCAGTTAAGCCAAATAATTGTAGCAATTAACTTAGTACGTGTTTGCTTTCGCAGAGTAAACATGGATCCATTTCAACACAACTCAAAGCTGCTTTCGCGTTTTGGGTCCATGTTTAGTCTATCTCAACGTGAAACCAAACACACACTTAACTGTTTCCTCTATAGGTACTGTCGTGTCGACTCTGTGCTGATAATAAAGATCGACGTAATCGACATCGAGACGTTTCAAGCTAGCTTCGCAGCACGAGCGAACATAATGAGGCGAACCCTTGATGACT
The DNA here is from genome assembly GCA_037177725.1 of Cyamopsis tetragonoloba. Classification (NCBI taxonomy): domain Eukaryota; kingdom Viridiplantae; phylum Streptophyta; class Magnoliopsida; order Fabales; family Fabaceae; genus Cyamopsis; species Cyamopsis tetragonoloba. Next base: position 51,041,501 of record CM074125.1, read on the forward strand.
ACACCAGAATCATCATCTCTTTTTGAAATACCAAATTTGGTAGCAAGCTGAATCTTTTCTCTTGGTAACTGCTTTAAAGCCTAATCAACAGAAACAGAATCAAAGAATAACAAACTCTCTTAACTAATTCCACCAGTATACAGAATTAAACAGTGCAGCAGAATAGAATAGAAATTGTTTTGAACTTTGAAATTTGTACCTTTCCAACCAAAATTTCGTTAGAACCAGTAGCTACTCCATAAACATCAGCAGTGTCAAAAAAAGTGATTCCTTTACTGAAAGCATGCTTAATTACAGATATGCCATCGTCTTCAGGAAGAGGATCATTGTAAGCTCCACTAAGCCCCATACATCCGAATCCCAATTTTGAAACCTATTATTAATATTAATAAATAATATTACAAAAAAAAAAAAAAGAGAGGAGGAATTAAGATGACATATAAAATTAAGAATAAGATTATAGGGAGAATTAAATTAAATTAATACCTCAAGGCCTTGGGTTCCAAGTTTAACTCGAGGAATAATCACTCTGCTCTGTTCTAAAGCCATATTAAATTAATTAATTAATTAATATTTCCTCTGATTGAGTTATGAGTTTGTGTTTGTGTTTCCATTTGAAGCCAATTTATATAGCGCTCTCACATCCATCAATCCTATTCACTTTTTTTTTTTTTTATAGCTATCGATTTCTCTAACCTTAATATGAGACTAATTTCATTTGCATTGTGTGACTGGCATTGATCTCCGAAAATTTATCATAAATAGAATTCGAACACAAACTCTCTCAATGAGTATTGTCAATGGGACCTTACACGGAGTCAAGAGGGTTAATCCTATTCACTTTGTTTTAGGCTAAAATATATTTTTATATTTGTGGTGATTCTAAGGTAGCGTTTGGTAACGATATAGAACAGAATATAATGAAAAAGAATGAAACGGAATAGAAAAGAATAGAACCGTATATTATATTTAGTGACCATGAAACACAACAGGACCATATGTATTATTTTGTATTTAATGTGAATTAAAATATAAAAAATATTTTTCGTAATACATATAAAGTTTTATTTTACTTCATTGAGAATATAAAATTAAAAGAAAAATAAGACCGTATATTTTATTTTTTTTAAAATCATGACTATAACTAAATAATAATTTTAAAATATATTAATTTTTGTATTAATATTTTATAAAAAAATAAATTATTAAATACAAACTTCTCTCAATAAATATAATTATTAAATATATTTTTGTAAAAAATATTAAATATGATGTTGAATATATTTTTATTGTAAATATTTTTAAAAAATATTTTTTTCTCAAAAAATAATATAAGTTTAAGGAATTTAAATATATATTATTTTATTAATAAAAATAATTCTATAAAAATAATGATAATTCTTCTGTGTACACTGTTCTCTTTTGTTTTACCATTTTTAATAGAATCAATCTGTCCTGTTCTTTTGTTTCAGTGTCCTATTTCGCTTCTCTTTACTGATATACTAAACAAAAAATAATACACAATATTCTATTCAAATATATCTATCAAATGCTACTAAATATTTAAAAATCTGGACTTTCTACCGTCTTCGATTCCGTTTTTCGGCACTGATATTAGTTTTCGTCATTGCTTTTGTCACAAACTCACAATTCAAGCGGTTACTAATAATATTCCTTCTCAAGTCTCAACAGGAAGGTACTTACACCATTCTTTGGAGGTTTTATGTATGAGGTACAAATAAAAAGTTGTATATTAATATATAAGTAATTTTGTAGTCATTGATTTATTATTAAAAAAATATAAAGTTAATATTTCACTTTTAAATAAATGAATAAATTTATGCTATATAAATTTCTTTATTTTATGTTGAGTATAATAAAAAATTATATACTAAAATAGTTTCTGACTTTGTATTTTATCAGTCAGTTTAGTCCCTCGCGAAATCAGTTATTTTAGTCTCCGAATTTCACTATTATTGATCGTTTTAGTCCTTGATTTTCACTACATCATTCATTTTAGTCCCTGACTTATAATTTATGGACTAAAATGATTTATCCGCACAAAGTCAAGAACTAAAATAAATTATTCTCACAAACTTAAAACACTACAATCACTCATATATAGTAAATGACATTGAAATAATAATAATCCTAATGGGAATGACTGGTTATTGGACTCTCCGCACCTGTCGTCGTCAATGCTCAGCACTAGAGAAGGTGAGGTTTTTATAAAATAGTAATACGTAAATAACAAAAATAAGTAAGTGATGGCTGAGTAGTATAATACAAGTTTTATTAAAACGTAAAGTAGTACAGGTTGAGCTCTATTGTATTATATTATTCATGATGGCATTGGAATTGGAATGAAACAAACGAAATTAAAATGCAACAATAGAAGAAAAACAAACATGATACCAAAATACAAACGAAGTTGGAATTGAAGAAGAAGAGAAGAAGCTTCCTTGTGTGATTTTAATGGAATAATGGGGTAGTTAACATCAAGTGGTGGCATGCCATTTAATTTATAGTCAATTTGGTGAAGAGGCTTAAAATATTTGTGATTACCAAATTAACTCAAAGTTATTTTTTTAATATTACATCTTGTCATTGTGCGAAGACGTCTTATTTTTTAACTATTGAAAGTCGCAAATTAGGTTTGGGTTTTTACTCAAACTCTTTCTTAAGATAAAAGTAGCGTCATTTTTTATTATGTGAACTTGCAAACTGAGTTTGCGTTTTTTGATAGCAGATTTTTTGTTACACTAGTACCATTTGTTAAGGCACAAGAGATACAAAATAAATTCGTAGACTCAATTTTCGATTTAATGTTTTGAATGGTCAAAATTTGTCTAATGGGGTAAATAATTTTTTCTTATATTTAATTAAGAAATAATTTTTATTTTTACATTATTTATGACCAAAAACACAAAACAAAAAGGCTTAACTGTAAGTAAGGGTGGAAATGAGCTAGGCCGCCTGTCAAGAACCTATGACGGTGGATGGGATTAGCACAATCTCTATTGGGAGTGACATCATCCTTTTTAGTATATAAATTTATGATTCTTACATATAAAAAGGATGGTGTCACTCCCAATAGAAATGGTGCTAATCTCATCCTCCACCTATGACCTAGCCTATTTAAAGCGTAACTTGACTCGGCTCGTTTATTAAAAAGACTAGGCTTAGGCTTTTTAAAAGACCTATTTAAATAAAAAAACCAGACTTTAGCTTTTAAGAAAGCATTTTAAGTCTGTCAGGCCAACCCAATTAAATAATTAAATTATTTTATAATTTATTTTATTTATTTGTAACGTTATAATAAAAATATAATAGTCCATAAAAATATAATGTATAATGAATATTATAATTTAATTTTTTCTTAAAAAATATAATATTTTTTATTTTATTAATAGTAGGTCTTCCGGGCCCCTTAGTTTATTCTCTACTAGTTTATTTACCTATTGGCCCATTAAATTTGAATTGTTAGTGTTGTTTGAAAGCTAAGTCTTAGTGTTGTTTGAATTGTTAGTGTTAGTTTACCGGCAAAGGTTTAGGCTTCGGTTTTCTGTAGTAGGCCAAACCTATTTAACCTTTAGCCTGGCTTGGCCTAGCCCATTCCCACCCCTAATTGTAAGTTTTGGTCCATCTTGTCTGCATTTTAGGCGATTTTGGTCCACCAAGTTTCAAAGAGGCAATTTTTGTCCTGATGTTAGTTTTTCTTTTAAATTAGTCGCAATTTTTAGCCAATTTAGTAACTGTATTCTCCTCCAAATTAATGACGGAGGGATCAAAATCATTTACAAATAGAAAGTTTTTCAAAAATATTAATTTAGTGACAACTTCCTCTAAATTAGCGACGAGTTTCAAATCGTTTACTAAAAATAATTAGGAGGAAAATTGTAGATAATTAATAGTTTTTGGAAATACATTCTATCAGTAAACGATTTTAGCCCATCCTAGCACTAAGTTGACTAAAAATCATGGCTAATTTAAAAGAAAAACTAACAGAGAAACTAAAATTGCTTATTTTTGAAACAAAGGTGGACCAAAATAATCTATTTGAAACTCAGAGGATCAAAATCATCCAAAATAAAAACAGGGGACCAAACCTACAATCAATTCAAAAAAAGGTAAGTTTATTACCACTCCGTTTTAAGTATTTTAACGATATGTAAAATTTGATTATTTGATTTCATTGGTTAAAAAATATTTTTTAAAATTAAAAAAAATAAAAAAGAAGTTGCAATTGACAAAAATGAGTGACAATAGAAAAAAAAAAAATAGCTCTTTCTACTGCTAGCCACTATTTTCTAGTGAGTTTTGTATCATATTTGGACTGATTTCAGGTGGATATTAATATTTGCACCATCCGTTTTTTATATTCACAGCACCTTTTTAGCAAAAATATATTTCAGAATCACTATCTTGCAACTTTCGGAATGCATTTTTCAGAAGGATGGTGGTGTGAATATCAAAAACGAAAAATATAAAAAGCACTGGTGCCAATATCAGTGGCCCTTTCAGGTTATTGGAACCAAAGACCTTATTAAGAGTTAATGTACCTTCATTGTAAAACACATAAACACCTTATTAATAGATAGCTACGTCTTTTAAGTATGCTGACAGGAGTTTAAATCATGACCGTACATATAAAAAAAGTTTTGTTAAGAGAAATTATATCCACTTCAGTTATCTCTCCGTCTAGAAAGAAATTAGTCTTCGACTGTCAATCCACCGGAGATACTTTTGGTAAAAAGAAAAAAAAATCAAAAGCAAATCAACCCCTATCCTTTTGTGTGAGCTTATAGAAGCTGATTTGGTCGGATCCGTGCAACTTTGCAAATCGCAAGATGGTCCCCTACATATCATTGTATTCACATGCACATAATTTTTTTATATTTTTTTTAAAATTTTTGGATAATAATTCACATGCATTTACCATTTCAATATTTGGTTCATTCCAATTGATGCCTACATTACATGCGACACAGACAACATAAGAAAGAAAAAGAAAAAGCATGAAAGGATCTTCCAAACTATTGTTTTAAATTTCCCTTCTTATGTTACATTACATAGAAACTCTCACTAAGTATTCAAATAGAGTCCTAATTTTTGTATTCAAGATTTTTCATACTCAATATATTCATTAGTTATGTATGTTAGAAAAAGTTGTTACATTAAATTAGTTTTTTTGTTATAGTATTTTTTCGGATTTGCTGGTTACATTGTAGAAATATGTGGTTACAACGTAAAAATAAAAATTCAACAATAATTTTACGTGTATAACAAGATTTTTTAACGTATATAACCATCAGTATAAAGTGAGTACGAAAAACGTGAATACGAAAATCTTTTTTCATTCAAATAAGTTTGACTTAGTAAAAGTATATTAAATTTGGATGGTTTTAGAATGTGTAGAATAATATTTTATAAGGAAGTTTTTAGTTCGATTCTTAAAAAAAAAACATTCCCTTAAGAAATAAGTTTATCTATGTCGCTCTCACCTTCGATAATGTAAAGTTTTCGTACACATTTTAATTTAGAAAATAAATAAAAATGTGTCTATAGGTGCAGCATGTGATGGCGTGAGCGTGATATTATTAAATTATTTTCAACTATAGGACCACATGCACATGCATGAATCTTTTTTCTTTGTTTTACTTTTCAACTTCTAATGCGTTATATATTTAGGGTTTGGATGTTGTCATATTTCTTTTTTAGTTATGTTATTAATATTAATGAATGAATGAATGAAGAATATACACAACAAACTATATGATAAGATGATAAGTTTAAAAAATTAATATATGATTAATATAAGAAAAACAATATGACAAGATTTGAATTCATATATTTAAATATTTACTCTAATAATGCTTTGTTATATTCATATCGTTCGCTTTATTTGATCCATTGAATATTATTAGTCGCTTTAATTTAATATAAATTTTGCTTTTAACGAAATTATTCATTAGTATAGTAATTAAAAATTTATATTAATAATATAAAAATTGATAATATATATTAAATATTTATATTAATATATTCATTCATTAATATAAATATTATAGATTTGTTCAGATAATAATTTATGTATAACTAATGCTTATTTTTCTTTCTATCTTTTTGCTTTTTATTGATAGCTAGCTAATCACTAATCATATCACTTTTAATATAAATTTTTTTCCTTTTCATTTTCTTTTAATATCTCTCTTCTTCTACCTACAACCCAAATTGAGTTATACAAAAGTAATATTATCATATCTTTTTTAGTGTTAATTATATATATGGTTTTCCAATTCAATTTAAGTTATCACATGGGGATAAGGAGTATTTCTTTGGGTGATTATTATTGTTTTTGGTTTAGAAGGGATGAGTTCATGTTTAAAGGTATATAGAATTCATTTTAAGGTTTACTTTGCCAAATATGGATGAGGATAAGGGAGTCTATGAAGGCTCTTAACCTCTATCAGCGGATCACCCTCTCAATTTCGGTGATATCTTAGTTCGGTGAATTCCTCTACAAGAAAGGTGAGTGAAGTCAATTGTAATTGATCGATTGTCTGATAATTTTAGTCTGGAGCCTATGGGGTGTCATCCGTGACCACGATAGTTATTTTATTTGAAGTTGGTTTGTTGATTCAGTTGGGGGGATTGCTCCATAACACATGTTGAACTCTAGAGAATGATTGAAAGGCTCAACCTTGCTATTGCGACGAAATTCTGTAAGGTTGTTTTTGAGTCAAATTCTTATTAGGTAACTGTTTGATTTATTCAACTTGGGTGTCATCACACTATACATGTGTGTTTTTAGTGAATGACATCTCGAGACTTATTCAAGGACTATTGGTGGACATAAAATGTTGTCATGTGATGAGTGGGGGTAATAGTGTTGCTAATGCGTTTGCCAAACATAGACAATTATTCCATATGGTGCAAGGGTTTAAGATGTTATGCTCGATTTTACTTTGGTTAATCTTAACTTAGATTATATATTGTGAACCTCTAATAATGAGGGACTTATAATTTTTATTTTTTTTCTTTCTTTACCAAAAAAATTTATATGTTCCAATCATGTAGTTTAGTTGTGAGCACATGGGAACATAAGTGTATAAGTACGAGATTTAATATTTAATTATACTACTTTTCTGTGACAAAAAAAAATTATATGAGTATGAGTATGTACTGGGTTCATTCTTTACTATATATATATAATCACTCTAAGGTATCAAAATGGGCAATGGAGAATAATTAACAACTGCCCGTGATTAATGGTCACTTTTCACCAAATTTCCTCAACAAACGTCTAAGTTGGGAATGCTATCCTTTTCATGCAATTTAATTTTTCTTTTTCTTTTTTTCATCAACACTCCAAGAAAAGGGGGAGGGGGCGGTACCACAAGAATTTTATATCTTCAAAACGTAAACATTACCATATTATGTATTCTTGGTAGTATGCTTTTGATTTGGTATGTATAATGGTATGTATTCTTTAATCTTTAAGAATATATATAACATCTTTGTATATGTACTATTTTATGGTAAATTTTAGGATACACGAATTTTAAAGTGATATATCATATATTATTAAAAAAAATATAAATTATAGACATTTCTAGATTAATTGGAATATTTTGTACATTCTTAATTAATTATAATTGGTTATTTTTTAAGGTTTTTTAACCTGTTATAAAAAGATTTTATTATTTTTAGTAGTATACCATAAACAAGTCATAAAATTATTTAATTAATTCTAGTTGGTTGCGTTTAAAAAAAACAAAAAATAAAAGAGATATATATACATACATACAAAATACATAATTTAGTATTATAAGGGACCTTTTTATTGAGTTTTGTACACTTCTTTTTTATGGTGTACCCGTGAAGGGAACCCTTTTATCCTGGTGCTAGTTTAGCTATTCAATTTTTTTTTTCTCAAAAAAATAATTTATTAATATTTGTTTGGACCTTTTTGACTTGTTGGAGTATAATGATAGCACATATTATTGTGAGAGATAAAAGGAGCAAATCTCAACCATTAGATCATTTCATGAATAATTGAGATTACAAAAACATTTTTAAAAAAGTCATGTGACTTTTTAAAAAAGTCACATGACTTTTTAATATTTAATCTAAACCATTGATGATAGGATTTAATGATTGGGATTCACTCCTCTTGTAACACCTCACCGGATGGGACGCTACCACCATTCCTAATGGTGTACTTTTGAGCTTAACCATCTCTTAAGTGATTCATCCTCCTGCAAATAAAACAATCTTTATTCTAAGATTTGAAAACGTTTCGTAGTTCGAACCTATAACGAATGGAATATAGTCATGGAAATAGTCGTCTGGAGCCTGCTGCTCGTAGATACTGATGCGATATTTATTTTTTATTTTTTTTGTTTAAGTTTATTTTTCAAAAAAATAATAATTTATTGAGAGAGGGGTAGCGACAGCCAACCATCTATCTTCATCATATGAGTCAAGATATGATGACACTAGAAACAGCAAAACTAGCCGCTTAGAGAGACATGGTCCAACTGTATACCATATAATAATAATAATATAATATAATATTTTTTTTAAAAAAAAAACATAACATACATAAAAATGAAAAAGGAACCGTATATACTTCTATAATAGTTCTATAAGCCTTTGGTTTCATTGAAAACTCTCCCATCTATCTCTCTATTTATTAGCTAGACATATATATATATATATATATATATAGTCCTCAAGTTTGAGATCTAAGAAGAAGGAGGAGATAGAGAGAAGACAGTATATATATAGATTGGAGCATAAATGAGGATTATAAGCTTTTATGTTGATATGGAAGGTATTTCGTATATGTGTATTATTCTCGTGCATCTTTAATTGATGAAGCTGCCAGCATGATCTGATTTTACTTTTTTTTATGAGGGTAAGAACAGGTCATGTGGAAGTTTCACCTGTTAAACGAAAGCATATAAATTCAAGAATTTGTACATATTTCATTTGATGATTGGCAGAATCTCTAAAAGGTAATTTTATTTCGTTTTTCCCTTTATTCTGTGGTGATTGTTTCTACATCATGTTAATCTGGCTGCAGAGTGAAGTATAGAATAGCAATAATTCTTCAGTTTGAATCATTGAATCAGGTTGATTATTTCACTCATAAATTAATTAAAGAAAATTATATATAGATGAAGATGATTCCATTTTTGCTTTATAAGCTCTCCATGTGTATGTTTGGTTTTGAAGAGTTTAATTAATTGCTGTATTTTTCTATTCTCTCTAAATTAATGAATTTGGTGATTATGTGGAGCTAAAGAGGAGATAGGGGTAATATCAACAAAAAAAAAAAAGAGGAAATAGGGGTTATATTAGAAAACAGATGGCTGGTAAATTTATTTTGAATTATCTTTTGTTCATTATTAGTCATACATGCTGTTAGTTATTAATTTGCATTTGTATATGTTGGTGTTGTGTATCATTATTTGGTACTTTTTTTTTTTTTTCTACAGATTCTGATCTATATATTTACAGTCGCCCCTTATGTTTGTTCCACACTTATCAGATTATAATTAAGGATTTAGTTCAACTTCATTATTATTATTCTAGATCTATATAGTCAACCTCTTTAATATTCTAGAACTATTAGCCATTATTTCGTGGTTAGTTTTAGCTTGGCAAGGTTTTAAAGATGCTATTTGTGAATATAATTTCTTATCTAACTACAAGAAAAGATTTTTGTTGCAACCAATAAAATCGGTCGTAAAATTTACTTTTTCGATTATAAAATGTTTTTATAACTGAATTTATGACTTAAATGATTTGTGACTTAATATTTTGCGATAAACAAGGTGTGAACCGAAGGCATAGACTTCTCATAAATATGGAGATATCTTGGTTGTGACATTCATCATATGATGCTACAATTAGAATTGTGACTCTAGATGCACATTTCAAATATTATTATATATTGTTCTCTTTTAAATATATTAATTATGTTTTTTTTAATAAGCAAATTTATTAATGAGTACCAGTAGTACTCAAAAGATTACAAGAAAAATATTATTTGGGCTAAGAAATAAACCCAGCAAATCACACACATAAGATTCAAGAGCATCTCCCACCAAACTTCCAACCACACAAAACTAGTAACACATGAATATAACACAATTGCGAAACGCATGAGGCGATTCTCACCTAACCTAGAAAACTCCAACTTACCCAACTCCATTTAAACAAAGTAAATGATGTGACTCCCAACAATAAAAAGAGTAGTTGAAGCCTTTAATAGCTGCCTTTACCCATGTGTGATCAGCTCAAATATTGCATTATGATCCCAAATTGTGCCTTTAAAAACTTTATTATTCGTTCTTTTCCATATGGCCCAAACTGTTGCAAACCACACCGAATAATCTTGCACTTTCTATGATTCCCTTGAGCTAGTCCTGCAATTTGGGAAAAATGAATGCGACTAGAATTGTGAATCGCAGTCATAACACCTTGCCATGCACAAACATCAGCCCATACAGAAGCGCACTCAAAGAAAAGAAAAAATGAGAAACCGTCTCCACACCTGAACCACACAAAATGCAACTAGTATCAACTGCAGGTATAACTCCCCGCTTCATAAGGACTTCTTTACATGGCAACCTCAAAAGCCACCAATTTGATGGTACTTCCAAAATGATTTGAAGAAAGCATCTGTAGCCGCCTCGGTTGCCGTTTCATATGCTAAAGAAACCATGTAACTTCCGAATATGTTTTTAATTTATAAATCATTATCTCGTTAATGCCTTATATTCTCTCTTATATATTTATATGTAGTGTTAAGCAATTCAGTGAATGAATTTGATTCAATTATTTTTATAGTGATTCAATTTGGTTGATTTTATTTTCAAATAATATCAATGAGTGAAGATTTAAGGTTTTGTCGGTAGGTTAACCTTAAATAATTAGTACATTGCTTTGTAGTTTTATATATATTCTGTTTATTGAGTTTTATTTTTTATCGTGTACACTATAACAAAATTAATTTTTAGCAACATTTTTGGATATAATATTTGTAAAAAATGTTGTAAATACAAAGGACAACATTTTTTAACAATTTGGTAATATTTTTTAAATGTAACTAAAATCTTTTTGCAATATCGTCACATACAACATTTATCAAAAATGTCTTTAGTGATTTAGCAACATTTTTAACAATTTAACAATATTTTTTCAAATGATACTAAAAGTCATTTATGTAATAGTGGTAGTATTTTATATTATTTTTAATTCTTAGATAGAGTTTACAATTGTTTGGGTTAAAAATCGAGTCTACGAATATTATTTAACCCATTCATATATGCTCTCGAGTTGGACAACTTTACATATACATATCAAAATGTCGACCTTTTAAGTCCTAAAAACCTTAATAGTTTGTAAGTGCAAGTATGATTGGATGTCATTGTTTTGAAAAAATTATTTCTTATTTAATTTCACCAAAAGCATTTTAGAAAATATTTAATTTTAAAAATAAAAGTTAAACCAAATATACAAGTATCTTATTATTAATTTGTTTCACTTGGACTTGAATACAAACATTAATTTTTCATAAGATTTTACAAGATACATTAATACACAAGTATCTTATTATTTTATTATTTTTCATATATCTTGAACCAAATACATTAATTATTTTGCTATTTGATTTAGACAAAATTATTCAAGTAAACCTCCAAATTGGTCCCTGAGATTATAAGGGTCATGCAGATTAGTCCATAAGATTAAGAAAACCTCAAATTAGGCAAAAAAATCTTACATTTTAATCCTTTTCTACTTAGTTTTTTAAAGTCGTTTCATACGTAAAAGACGTAAAAGAACTAAAATACATGTCGTTGTGCAAAGTCAGGGACTAATTTAAATTTTTTATAATCTAAGGGACTAATTTGTATGATGCCTACAATCTTAGGGACCAATTTGAGAATTTACTCAAATTATCCCAAAATTTTTTAGGCAGCTCAGGGAAAAATAAAAATAAAAAATAAGAAGAAGAAAATGGAAAAAGATTAAGGAAGAGTACTGTATTAATAGGTTTGTCTTTTTTTTTTTTAATCAACCAGCTATATTTTTGCTATTTGGTCCTAAAATTTAGTCTTATGTGACCCAATTTGCACCGTATAGGCGGTGGTTAATAATGCCACCACCCTCTTTAAAAGTTTTTGACTATAATATCCACAACTTTTACAAGTATTCTATAAAAGGGTCTTTTGAAAAATATGAAAGTTTCAAAAAAAGGCGATTGGTGGCACATTAAATAAGGATGGTGTTTATATATATATATATATATATATATATATATATATATATATATATTCAACATGACAAAAGGCACCACATACACAAATAAGGTCACGTATAAGATACATTACTTAAAATTTACTGTTAGATATAATCATATTATAATGGAGAACGGGATAAATGATAGGTGACCGACCGTACAGATTAATTAAATCATGAAAAAGAAAAATATTAAATCACTTAATGATAAATAATTCTCTATCTTAAACCTCTGTCATTTTTTTTTCCATCATGTTAACAAAATCATCATTTCTCTTACTTTCCCATCCTCTCACTCAATCGCGCAGAGAAAATGGCTAGAAGCTAATGTCAGAGATCGGCGGTCGGGGCAGCCAGAGCAATCAATGCGGCGGCTCACGGTAAAGGCACAAGTGGAGACGGATACCACATGTGGTTTTGGGGGTTCTAAATAAGAAGGCAAAGTTTGTGCGATTACAAGCTTCTAGCGCGCACAAAGGTGATTTCCAAAGACAAACAACGTGGTGGATCTGAGATGATGAGGTTGTTGTCCGTGAGAAACGAGTGAGTTTTCACGAGATGAAGAGAGAGGGGCTTGTGGCTCATAAAGTTGGGGATCAATTGAAAAGTAAAAAAAGAAAGAAAAAGTGTTGTCTTGCAATGAGTGAAGGTGGTTTATGGTTGTGAATGGTAGTTTTTGGCGGCCACCATGGTTCATTCGCTCGGGTGAAGATGGTTTTACAAGAGTAGAGTAAAAAATCGCCAAGATATCGGTTGAAAACTAAAAAGTAGAGTAAAAAATCGCAATGATAAGATTGAGGGTGAATTATTTACCGTTAATAAACCAATTACCTAATACATGTTTTTTGTTTTTATTAAACAAGTTTTGCCCTTATAATAATTCAAAATGACTAGTTCATAGTTAACCATACATGCTATCTCCAGTCACTTTAATGGTGGACATATACACCACCTAACAAGTAGTGCACCCTAAAAGACACCAATAAATACATGAAAACCCTAATTAATATTTTACAATAGAATCCAGAACATATATATGAAACCTTAAAAACTAATAAAGCATTAAAATGATAAAGAGGAAAATCAATGATTAAATGAAAATAACTAGATATACTTTATGAGCTGTATTAAATATATCAAATGAGAATATTTATTTATTGTGAAGCACTCCACATATTGATCTCATGATTAAACTCTGAAATTTTAAGCAACAATTCTTCAATTCAAATTTATATTTTAACTTATAAAAAAGTTTTGTTTAATTGTTAAAAATGGGAACAACAATATGGACTTGTGAGATATATTTTGAACATTGAAATTAAAGATAGAGGTACGACTGTTGAGAGTTAGAATAATCACTAGTCAAACTTTTTTTTATATAATAATAGTCAAACATTAATGACAGAAAAGAAAATTGCACATCTTAATTTTGAGTTTTAAAGTGATATAGAAAGAAAATAAATAAAAAAACAAAAAGAGAGAAAAAAAAAAAAATTAGAAATAACATGTACATGATAGCAAGATAAAAAAACATAAAAAAAAAATTAATAATAAAATTAGTGTAATAAATAATTGAATTTAATTGCAAATTAAAGGTTAGACATTGAGCATCATTCTCACAAACTCTTCATAATCAACAAGACCATCACCATCTAAATCAGCTTCTTTCATCATCTGCTCCAATTCTTCATCACTCACCTTTTCTCCAATTGTTCTCATCACAGACCTCAACTACACATAAATTATTTATTTTGCTTCATTAATTAATGCAATATAATATAATGATTTTCAACAAATTAAGATTAAGATACATAAATTCGAATCAGAAATTGATTTATTGAATTCACCTCACTGAGTGATATGTAACCGTCTAGATCTTTGTCAAACACCCTGAATGCTTCCTTCATTTCCTCTTCTACTTCAGTTTCCTATTTTTTTGGGTCAAACATTATAATTATCATAAAAAAATTGCATTTAATTTGTGTTCTTATTTGTAATTAAGGATTAAATATATTTTTATCTCTATAAAATATATTATTTTTTATTTTTAGTTTTATAAAAAATATTTTTTGCATTTTAGTCCTCGTTCTTTTAAAAATTGCATTTTAAACCCCTATAAATTTTATCTTTGCAGTTAATCCTCTTTTTTTAAGAAAATGTATTTAGTGTCTGTCATTAAACCAAATATGTTAATTATTGACTACTAATTGCTGACTCAGCTAATGTTTTCTTAATTCAGCTACTTTACAAAAGACTAAAAAAAAATGTACAATTTTTAAATATTAACACAATCAGTAATTAATGTAATTTTTGACTGTATAAAGACTAACAAAGACAACTATAAAAGAACGAGGACCAAACAGATAAATTTATATGGAACGAAGAATGAAAGTTTTGAAAGAATAACAATCAAAATACAAAGAAAATTTTATAAGAATCAAAATATAAAAAGAAAATAATGTATTTTATAGAGAGAAAAAAAAAGCACATTTAAACCTATAATTAATTAAATTTTAGTATTTTGATTCACGAACCTTCATTTTTCTTGCCATGAGATTCAAGAATTCCTCGAATTCTATGGTTCCACTGCCATCGGTATCCACTTCGTTCATCATAACTTGCAGCTCTTCCACCGTTGGATTTTCATCTAGTGATCTGATGGCTGTGCCTAATTCTTCGATTGTTATGCAGCCTATATAATAATAATAATATGCATAATTAAATTTAAGAAATTAATGAGATCAAATTAAAGGATAGGATAGAGCAAATCAAATTTGGGAAACAGAGCAAAAGTAATAACAGAGGAGAAGCAGGGGAAGAAGAATCTAATCAATCAAATGGAGGATCAATTGAGAGAATATAGGAATATATATTGTGATGATAAATTAGCTGGTAATTAAGAATTAAATGGAAAAAAAATTAGCATATAATTAATTTAATTAATAATTAGTACCATCTCCATCTTTGTCGAAAAGACAGAATGCTTCAAGAAACTCATCAATCTGCTCTGCCCTCAGCTGGTCCGTCATGCTTCTTTTCTTTTTATATATAAAATTAAAAAAATAATAATAATAATAATAATAATAATAATAATAATAATAATAAATTATAAACATTATGTAATTAGCATACCTTATATAAAGATTAAGAGAGAGAGAGAAAAAGAGGGATGGGTAGAATAGAAAGGGAAAGAGTGCTATATATATATGTGAAGGATTCAGGATTAAGATATATTTATATCGAAATTTTTAGGATTTTTAATTACGCGCGTATTAGTTACATGCTTAATGGATTTGGGCTCAAAGTTTATATTTAGGTGGGCCCAATCTCTACTTAATGATGTCGAACAACATTAGGCCGCTGGGATTATCACCACCCTATTTGGAAATGACATAACAATTTTCGTACAGTAACGTCTGGAATTCATAAAATAGTGAAAATAGAAACCAAACTACCTTTGTTTTCCGGACAGCAGCGTCCGGAAACACGTTTTCGGATGCTACTGTCTAGAAATAAATAGTACATTTCTCAAATAGGATGATGCTAATCCCAGCGACCACAACATCATGTATTCTCGGCTCAATAAATATCAAGATGGTGTAATTATTAATTAACTAAGATTATAGTCAACATAACAATATATGATACTTGTATAGAGTTTAATTTACACTCAATATGAAGTATGAGAAAAATAAATATAATTGTTGTGATCTGACCTGACGGAGATGTAGGATGAACAGGATGATCCTCCTTATCAGCAAGGGATAGTATGGATGGCTTCAGGGTTTGAGCTCCGGCAGCGGTAGTGTGCACTTGGAAGGACTCCGACGCTCAAGTCAATGAGTGTATTAGGGTTGTGTATACTAATAGAATAATTACGTACCTTGCATGGTGTATTTATGTTAGTATTTATAGAGGAGCATATGACCTAAGTATGGACAATATTGGGTCTGGACTTATTGCCTGAGCCCAAACCGTATTAGCTGGACCCTGATCATAGGTAGTGTTAGGCCTTCCAAGATGTATCCGGAATGGTTATCGGCTGTTGGACCCGGCATGTATACGTACACCCGGGATACTGCTATTCTAGTCCACAACAATAATAATTTATTATCCTATGTAGGTGAAACTCAAAAATATTGTATCAATTTCTCTTAATACCAAAGTTGACTTGAGAACAAGGATCAGTGGGGCGGGATGAAGGCGGGTACTAATCTCTCGCTACCCAATACTTGCCCCACAGTGTGGCAGATATTCAGGTACTCACGGGTTTTCATTAAAGTTTTTAAAAATATGAAAAGATAACATTTAAAATAACACTTTTGATATTAAATTTAAATTTGACATGATATAGCTGTTAACATAAAACTAAAACAAAATATAAATGTCTTAACAATAAAATTAATACTTAAAAATTGCATGTTTTTGCTAAAGTTAGAATTATTTGAGAAAATATGTAACTTTTACGACAATAATGCACTTAATAAATGACGAATTTCACCCACAAGTATTTGTGATTGTGGTTTATTTTATCATCTCTACTTGAAAGAAACCCAACTCGTATCCATCCCTATGTTAGATGCTTGTTTTGTATTTTTTATATATAGGCGAAATTACACCCACAATTACTATATTTACCAACTTGTTTACTTTTACTAACTATAGTCTACAAATATAGTTTTTAATGGATTTAGATTAAGGAAAGAAATTTTTTTTTTTGGTTCATAAGAAAATAATACAAATCTCGTATTCACACACACATATTCTTATATGTTCACCAACTTAGTTATGAGACGAAATATGTGGTTATAAAAGAAACTATAAAAGGATATAAAACATATTAGAAAAACCAAAAAAAAAAAAAAACGTAGGAAAAGGTAAGAAGAACTCGAAGGTGCTTAGATTTGAAAAAAAATATGGAAAGATCTTGCTTTGAGCAGCTAAAGTCCATATAGTAGTTAGTAATTGATTAAGCAAATAAAGTGTATTACGTAACAAGATTACGAACGTACTTAGATTTGAAAAGATGCAATCTCAATTGAAAATTTAAATTACTGAACCAAATTTTAATTTCTTCTAATATATTTTTATTTTCAGGAATCCACTATTTTCCAATTATTACATTGGATTTTGATTGTTTTAGCGGTGGCGAACCGCATTTTTGGATCTATATTAAAAAATAATATAATATATCATCTTAGTATTTTTTTTGTTTAATCTCTCTTCATTAATATTTGTAGAAATTCACAAATTTAATATGCATTTTAATATTCAAAGATAACATATCCACTTTGATCTCTCCGACTCAAAAGAAAATAATCCTCTACTATTACCCGAGACTTAACGATATAAAGCATGTTTAGATATCTATTTACAAAGGGAAAACGATAAATATAAGAAAGTTTTTCTTTTACTTTTAGAGCATTGAAATTCGTAATCATGAATTTCAAGATGTCTTAACGGAGTCTCAATAGCTATCCAAACATACCCACACTTGCTAGAAACAAAACAAATATACTCCATCAAGTTCTAAATATAAGTCACTTACTAGAAGAATCATTTGGTCCTAAATATAGGTCATCAACTAATTTATAATAGATAATTTTCATTTCTACGTACCCTTTCTACAATTTTAAAAAATTCAATTAATAACAGAGAGAGAAAGATAGTAGAATAAGAGAAAAGGATTTATTAATTGAATTGAAACATTTATTATACATTTATTTAGGGGTATAGTTGAAAATCTTATTTTTTTAGACAAATTTAATAAGTTAATTTCTATTCTTTAGTTCTGGTGATTCAGTTATAAGTTATTTATATTTAGTGTGTGTTTGGCACAACTAGCTTGTAGCTTATTTAGGAGCTTATAGCTTGTAACTTATAGCTTATGAAAAATAGCTTCCAATAATTCTTTCCTATTTTACCCTCTAGTCAATTATTACATGTTTACTCTATCAAATAATTTAATACATGTAATTATTACTTGTCCTTTTAAGTCATTTAACAAATATAAGCTACTTAATAAGCTAGTTTTACCAAACACCTCTACTCAGTTATAAGTCACAAGTCATAAGCTATAAGCCATAAGCTATAAGCTAGTTTTAACAAACAGAGTCTTATAGAACTGGAAGAAATATGTTTGTAATATGAAAAAAAAACAATACATGTATTTAATTGGGTAATTGTCTCAGTCATGTAACTCAGTTGCTAACCGCATAAAAATATATGTGTATGAGTACATGGTTCCATCCGATTATACTAATTTTCAATAAAAATAAATTGGATAATTGCTCCCAAAAATTCTGTGTATGTAAATGTGAACGAGGACAAAAAAATGTAGAATGTGAATGTGATGAAGGGAGTAACGGTCAAAACACTGCCTCCGTACAGCTACTGAGCTACACTTATTGAAATTTGTTGCTTCTTTGGAAATTTATTATATTTGTTGATAAAAAAATTTGCCTTGAAATCACTTATTAATACTATTTCTAATCTTAAATATAAGATTTTTTAGAGAAAATTTATCGGTATTATATATAAGATCTTTATAAAGTTTAAGAAATAATTATTAGTTTTTTTTTGTTTATCGTACCCCTGAAATAAATAAAAAGATAGTGGATATAATTAATGTATTTGTTAAAAAAATTAACTTTAAATAAGGATAAACTTAGTAGATTGTACTATTTTTTGAAAAAACAATACATTAAATAAGGTTGTTAGTAGTTTTCTTAATCTATATGAATTGGTTAAAGAATTATAAAAAAGACCAGAGGTAATATGCAAGTTTGCTTTTTGTTTTATAGTTTTTTTTCGTCCTTATATTTTTTTAAATTTCTTTTTAAGTCATTTTCTCTAGTGTTTTCATTCTAATTTTCCTTAGGGTATGTTTTGATTAGATTTTTTATAACATATATTGGATATTTATATTTTGTATTTACAAAATTTTTTGATTATTTTTTTAATAAAGAAAAAAAAATTTGTCTTTCAAGTTAAAAATTGAACATTATTTCAAAATCGTTTTTCACAGCTTAAAATTATCTTAAAAATCGTTTTTCAAATATATCGAAACAAAAATCGATTATGTCTCAGACAATCGATTTTTTTACAGTTTATTTTCACAATTAATCATCGCTAATCTAAACACACTCTTAACCTTTTCTTTTTGTCCTTGATTTTTCTATTTTTCTTTGTTTGCATCTTTGTTTTTCATGAAAAATGATTAAAAATATAACTTCTAAAAATAAAATGGAAAACGACGATTTTTTTTTTAGGGAGTAAAATTAACGTTTGGGAATTTTGTAGGACTAAAATCATATTTATCCTATTAAATATTTATGTTGATATAGTTATTTACCAATGGTTACATGTTTATTTGTGAACTTTGCAAATTAATATAATACTATTATCAAATATCATATCATTAATGTAGGTATAAAAAATTGAATATCGTAAAAAATTAATCCTATCAAAAAAAAAATGTTGATAGCAATGTGAAAATATTTCTAACAATTTTTTTTATTAGGATATATATGATTTTTTAATGATTTTTCTGTTTGCCTAAATGAAAAATCGATTCTTAATAAACTTTATATTAATTAAGAAAATTGAGAGCATTAAACATACAAAATTCGGTGCTGAAATTTCATGCAAAAAATTTTGCTTCTTGACTTTTCCCCTAAAGTTGTGTAGATTTGACTTTAATTGAGAATAACGGCAAACGGACGTCACTTCATTTTAATATTTTTATATTAGAAAAAATTAAGATTATTTCTTTATACGGAATCTATCGTATATAGTGTTTTAAGGATACTAGTTAAAGTTATTATAAGTAGAAAAATAATTATAAGAGCACATTGTTCTATCTCTCAGAAATACAAAAAGTTACACATTTCAATTAGAACACTAAATATCATTTACTGTCCGAAATTGATGACACTATATATTATTAAGATTATATAAATATGCAGTACAACAACAAAATAAATTGAAAAAGAAGATTTGTGTATTCTTCTCTCAAAATATCATGTTTTTTTTTTAATTTTAATTTACGTAAAAAAAGAGGTATAATTACAATTTAAATTTTGAAGAAAAAAACTTATTACTATCACCTTTACAATATAAACTCTTTTACTATAAACTTTAAAGAGAAGTCAAAATTTAAGGTAGGGACACAAGTTTATTGTGAAAGGAGTCGAAATTTAAATATTAATAATTAAAAATATAAAGTATAAAAAAATTATATATAAATAAAAGAAAGAATATGTAATTTTTTGACACAAAAATGAAATAAATAAATTATATATACAAGTTACTAAAACTAAACACTTTATTGTGAAAATTAAATATTAATTTTTTAAAATAAATTTAGAAATATCATTATTAATTCACATATGAAATAATATAAAATAAAATATATTTAAAAGAGAATAATATCATAATTAATAGAGCAAAATAAAGCTAAAAATTTAGAGAGAAGAAAAATAACAAGAAATATACGAAGAAAATAACATCAAGAAATAAAAGAATATATAGTATGAAAAAAGAAGAAGAAAATAACAGAAAAAAAAAGCAGAAAATGACAAAAGAAACAAAAAAAGAAACGAAAAAAACAAGCTGCTATAAACACAGGACCTTGGGTTTGATAATTAGCCAGTCTATCACTTGACTCAAACAACACTTTTAAGGTATATTCTACCACCTTCTTAAACCCTTTCATTTAAAACATAGCTTCTAATTATAGTTTATGAACGGATAAATGAATGAATATATATATATATATATATATATATCGCTTTATTTATATATTTATTTCTTTATTTAACATATAATATTTTAAAATACGTACTAGTTTTGACTATTTTTTAAAAAATATAAAATTTTTTTTTGAAGTGTCCAGCCATTCCGATGTCAACTCAGAAGTGTCGGGCGCACAAAAACAATAAACCATCAAGATAAGTTTAAGATGAGTATTGAAAGTCAAATGTATGTATGACACCATAACACATTAATTAAGAGTGATGTGGGTATTTTATAGCCACCAAGTTTCTAGGATGCGGATTTGCTGTTGTTACAACAGCATGCTGTTTCTAATAACAATGACAACATACTTTTTATTTTATCGTTTTTTCCTCAAAATAAAAAAATAAAAGACTAAGATTGAGACACATCACTATAACATGGTGATGTTACAGCACCAAATCCATTTCCAAGCTTCTAAGAGAAAGGAAAAGATTCCTTTCTTTTTTTTTTAGGTTCTAAAGATGTTTCTTTGTTTTTTTTTTCCCAAAGATGTCTCATTTCAAAAAGGCAAAAATTCCCGGATTGAGTACACAAAACCTTAAAAGGTTGGATTTATAGAGAAAGAAAAAAAAAACTTTAATACATCTAGTAAGTGTGTGTTTGAAAAAATGTTGAGTTGAAGAGCCAAATTAATTTTTGTTGACAAACTAGTTGTTTGGTTATGAGTTAGGAAAAAATGAAAATTGACTTTGGATTGTCAAAATTGACTTTGGCTAAAGCAAGGTGAGACTTGCTTTCACATTGAGCTGAAAATTTTACACTGTATTTTTACTCTAAACTTGATTTTAAGAAAAAAAATCACCAAACATAAACCACGTTACTTTAAAATCAATTTTACACAAAAATCAATTCTATAAAATCACTTTCATCCAAAATCAATTCTATCATTGCTAAATCAAACACACACTAAACCAATCCATACGCAATAAGTAAACTTACAAGAGCTCTAGGACAATACTACCATCAATAAGAAAACAATCATCTAATTCTTACAGAGATAAAACATCTCTCATAAAAGAGAAAAATCGGTTCCAACATAAATCAGCTAATTCTTACAAAAATGAAAGAGATACTTCGAAAAAGGAGGAGAGGGAAGAGAACCTCCCCTCGAGATCAAGGAAGCTGCACCAATGGCAAAGTCAAAGAAAAAGAGGAGTGTGAGAGTTCTTTTTTTTTTTTGTCAACAAGAACGAGAGTTTTGTCTTTTTTTGTCATCAAGATGTTTAAGAGGATAATTTTTTTTTTTATGGATTAGACTTCTCAACGATTTGTCTATTGGGCCTAAGTGGAACACGACTATAGTCAGCATCACTTGATTTTTTTTAGGTCATTATACATTTGGAAGAATTGTCAGAATCTGAGCAATCAAGCTTTTTTAGACAAATTTTTAAGATTCTGATACTACAATAATGTTTGGTACGAAAAGTGCTGACCCATTATTACATGAAAATTAATATAACAATAATGTATGATGGATTATTTTAACATCTAAAAGGAAGAAGAGATAGCATAGATTATTTTGTTTTCTCTCTTCTCTCTTTTCTTTTATGAAATAAAAGAAGGGTTGAAAGAAAAATAGAAGGGTGATAAAAAGCTATTTTCTTTTATTATCACTTTAAAAAATTTATTGTCATTTTTTAAAGTTTTAATGATGATAATATTAAATTTAATTTGTTGAAAACATTTTAAATTTAAAAATTTAAAAATAAATGATAATATACTTTTTGGAGTGGCAATAAACTCACCTAAAAAAAAATGTTAATTGTTTAATTACACATCTTTTTTGATATTAGTGTTAAATAAATTTATTTATTTATTTTAAAAAATTGTATATACCTTATTTAATATATGTGTTATTGTTATATGTTGACTTGTGTTACTTTAAAAATATTTTGTTAACCTCCTTTGTGTTATGAAGGAACTTTATACACAATACCTTAAAGAATAACAAGAGATGATGAGATCGAGATGCAAGAGATTAAGATGTGTATAATTTTTAAAAGTTTAAATCAAGTTTTTTTTTTCTTACATGCCATTTTTGTTTTAGTTCTTTTATATATATATATATATATATATATATATATATAAAAGTTTCTTTTGATGATCTCTACACGTATTTTTCATTTTCATTTTAACTTTTATTATTATATTTTCGTTGGTCCTGCCATTAACCCTTCTGAATCCCGCGGCTTTACTACGGGCTACTGCAGCCACCATTGTCACCGTCACCTCTCACTGCAATTGTAATCTCACATGAAGCATGTTGGAGAATGCCTTGTTCTTGAAAGCAAAGAAATATTTGGTGCAACGGAATTCTGAGGGAGAGGGAGGCTAAAAGATGGCCTAATGGCACCTACAACAACAATGGTAGTAAGGGATCTACGGTCAATTTGCTTGTAATGGTAGGGTTGTGATGATTGTGGTGATGAAGTTGCGTGATTCACAAGGGTTAAGGATGGAGCGGATAGAAATATGTGATAGGACTAAGACAAAAACGAAGAACACATATAATATAATGATAAAAATGAATGTTTTTTATAGGGACTAAAACAAAAATAAAGTAAAAGTATAAGAATCATAAGATTAATAATTTAACTTTTTCAAAATAAAGAGTAATCTAATTACATTTAATGCTAATCTTGATGAAAATGGGTGTAAGTAACCCTAAAAGAAAATAAAATGTGTTTATTTTGCCACTTACTCATAATGAAACAGTAAAAATACTCTGATTAAAAGTAAAAAAATTGTTCAAAATAGATAATGTGGCCTACCTGCAACTGTCGTTGGTGCTGGGAATCTAACGATGTTATCTAAGTTACTCTAAACCTAGCAAACGAACAAAATGCATTAATTATACTTTTCGATTTCTCTTTTATTTATTTATTTATTCGCTATTCTCGATTACTCTTTTATTACCTACAATTCACTTCAGAATAAGTTATACTTAAGGGATTTTAGTCCTTTTATACAATTGATAAAATTAAGGGATTAAAATCGCACGATTAAAAGTAAGGGAATTAAAATTACATAATTAATTAAATTAGAAGACCAAAAATATAATTAAGCTAATAAACTATAGTCAATACTAAGGTATAGGTTTGTACTAGATCTTTTATACTACTAGTAAAAAGGAGAATTTATTATTTAAGATATTTAATTAGAAATCAAATTCAGATTGTATGTATAAAAAGATTTTATTAAAAAATTATAGTCACTTTAATGATATATATTCGCTACAAATATAGTATATTGTGTACACAAAAATCAATAAGAAAAAAAAAAAAGAGTTTCCGTTTTCGTACAAGCTTGGTTCAATGACATACGTACTCAAGAATGAAACCGGCCTGCAAGTCCCATTCAAGAAAACTAAAACGACAATTTTCATCTATAAATAAATAATATATATGTCAAAATTAATCATACCCCAAATTGTAATGGTTGATTATATAAACTATTAAGCCACTTCAATCGTTACTTCTCCATTTGACAAAGCTCTAGCAAATTAGGAACTTGTTTAGTTGAAGCCAATTAGCCAAATTAACCTATATATTATACACTTTAATTGAAGTTTTAGTATATTTCAAAAACCCTAAACAAGCATTAATTAATTGGGTGGATTTGTTATTCACCTCTCTATCGGTGTTGCTAGTTTCACGGTTGCTTATTGTGTATTACAAAAGAGGATGGAGTTTCCGCCGAACCTATTACCGGACGAGGCAAGTCCGGAGTGGTACGGTTGAACAAAGGGACAACGCGTGGCAACTAATGACAGTTACAGTGGTGGGCCTCCAAAGTATTCCGGACTTAGTGATTTCTAAAATTGGGTGGATTTGTTATTCACCTCTCTATCGGTGTTGCTGGTTTTACTGTTGCTTATTGTGTATTACATTGATTCAAATTGATCACTTATTCCTATTGCATTTTTGTGTCCCTTTTAAATTTTTAGTTAAATGTAAAAATTGAGATGATATTCCTGTTTCTAAATCTATATTTTCTCTCTATTTTTGTTGCTCTTTGAAAAAAAAAAATTCATGCAATACTCAAGAGAATATAATATGATATGCGTGATGATTTTCTAAAAATTGTATGGTTATGTTATATAATAATGTAGACTACTACAAAAAAAAAAAAACTATACCCTTAAATGTCATTTAGAACTTTGAAGTACAAGTAATCAAGAAAAATATAAAACCCAATCAAACAGAATATGTGATGGTGGTCTAGTGACTTGAATAATTGACTTTTTTTTTACAAACTATTTAATTTTATTTATAGGTAAAAGTGAGTTTACATGAGTTTGAACCAAAGAGTGATACTACTTAAAATAATAATCTTCAATCACTAGACCAAATTAGGCAAGCCGGGCACGATCACTGGCCTCTTTTGCATCATACCTACCATAGGTACAACAACATTGAGCCCGTTTATTTATAAGTTGAAACATTACAAAAATATTTTTATTGATAGTGATTTTAGATTCCACATCAATAATGTTGATACTCAAACAAGCACAACATTATCTTTAATTGCACTTTTAATTTTACTAATTTGTCAATTGTATAATTTTGATTTTAATAGCTTCAATTAAAGGATTTTTACGGTAGAGTTTAAAATATGAAAATTGGACCAGAGGTCCAAATTTTGTCCAAATTAAAAGGCTTGTTATAGACTTTATTGAAAATTGAGGTAAAAATTGTGATGCATTCCTTATAAGTGATTAGTAATATTAGCAACAGACAGTAATAAGTGTTTTTTTTTAGTTATTAAAATGTGGGAGACATTGTTTTCGCAATTCCGGAGAATGGAACATTATGGTTAATCTCCTTCCTAAGGAGTGCGCTTTCCGGGATTCGAATTTGTGTCCTCATCCTTACGGGGGACCAAGTTGCTTACCACTTGTCCAACACCTTGTTGGTGACAATAATAAATGTTTAAATTAGACAAAAATTAAATGTAAGAACCAATTTTTACATTTTAAATTCTATAGGGACTAACATTTCTCAATTGAAACTATGAGAATAAAAATTATACTATTAATGAATTATAAGAATTAAAAGTACAACTAAGTCTAAAACTAAGTCTAAAATATAAGAAGTAATCAAAATGTTTTGAAATTAAAGGACCAATAATATTATAAGACTAGAAGAACCAATAATATATAAAAATAATACATAAATTAAAAGAAATATGTATGATTTTAAGAATGAGTAATGTCTAAGTGTATTTATTGTTTCTCTCATAAAAGAGCTTAGTATTGGTAAGCTTTAAACTAAGTTATGAATTGATATTTTACTCCCAATTAAATTTTAATACAATTCTCATTCTTTAATTTGAGGACTTATTTATAATGAATTTTGTTTTGTTGAAATTTATGACAGATTTTTTTTTTTTTTATCATGTACAACTTTACATAGACCGAAAGATTTAAAAATTAAAATAGAAACTTTATATTGATGAATTTGAATAAATTTCATAACTACATTCGTTAGTATATCCTTTAATCCAATAATTATCTAACATTATTCATGAATTTGAATATTGGGAGTGGTGCAAGGTTGGGCAACTATATGAATGGGAACTAGACAATTATGCGTGCGATGCGCGGATGAAAAAAATGAAATTGTATATATTATAGTGCTTTTTAAGTTATGAAGAAAATTAATTATAAAATATTTCAATAATTTATGAAATTAAATTTGTGAATAATATAGAAGATAAAATTGTTGCATAACAATATGAAATAAAATTTTGTCTTTGTTAGCTACAATTATTTTTAATTTCATTATTATTCTTACAAACTTTTAAATTTATAATATATTTTTGTAATTATCTTCGATTTATTATTTTTGTGGGATGACTTTGTATCGTAACATGTTGTATTTCAGACATTTCTTTGTTTAAGCTTTGAATTTTTTTAGACATTTCTTTGTTTAGGCTTTGAATTTTTCTTTTTATAGGCAAATATTCATACAACCACTACACACCTTAAACTAAACTATTCTCCTATTCTCTTCTGCCAAGGTTCGAAACATAGACCTCTTGCTCCCAAGTCTTATGACTTTATACATGACCATTTGAGTTAAAGTTCTTGGTCTTTTTAGGCTTTGAATTAAGATTGCATGTTCATTTGAAGACTATGTGTTATTTGTTTGTATTTTTTCTTCTTAAATTGCTTTTGGAGAACTAATCTACCATGTTAGTGGTTTTGAAAGAATAGTCTAATAGAATATTTTCAAAGGTTTATTTGGTTGTGCACTATCTGTGAATTGAAGTTAGAAAAAATGTGTAGAAGAAAAAAAGATACTAGACGAATACATAAGTATAGTTAGATATAAAAGAACATATTATTAACATAAGATATATTTTTAAATATAAAAATGTATATACGGATTGAGTTTCAACAACATAAATACGATGATAATAATAAGAATTTTAAAATTAAAAGAATATCTTGTTGTTGAGTTAAATCATTTTTAAAGAAATAGACTTTTGATTTTAGTTTTAAGAGAAGTCATTTTTTAGGTGAACAATTTAAATTTTTATGAACTAATCATCTCGTTATGCATTGATTAGATTTTGAAAGTGATATTATTCTATGTTATTTGTTTGGTTGATATTTTCAAAAAAAAAATATAGGATGCAGAAACATATTTTTTTTATGTAAGTTTTTTATTATGAATTATTTGTGCAATATTTATTATATTTTAGAGTGTGATCATCAATAATTAACTCCTTTCGGTGTTTATCATAAGTTTTATTATTATTATTCAAAATAAGTGTAAATAATTATTTAATTCGTGTTTAAAATTCTTTGATTTATATTAGCCAATTTGTAAATAATTATGTGTTATAGTTGTAAGTATCATTCTTTTTTCTATATGTAAACTGGTTGTTAGAGTACCTCTTGTATTCCGTTGAAATAATTTGTTTTGCTATAAAGTTAATTATTTGTTTTTCTTTTCATTATTTTTCTTTTCCCAATAAAAGGTGTGGTGCCAAACAACCAATGCACTTATTCTTTTATGCAACAGTTTGATATTTTTTATTTAATAAATTGTAAGCTATTTAAATTGGACTAAATTAATTACTATGTAAATATAATATATATGTGAGAAATACATAACTATTTAGAAATATGGACATTCTGATAACGGAATGATTAATTCCTTTGACATCAATTATTAATATTTTGAATTATTTAATAAATTTGGTTTATTTTAATATGTTTGATATGAATGTATAATGAATGTATTGTAATAGCGCCATTGTAGGTTATTGAGTTTTGTTGAATGCTTAAGTGTTAATATGTGCCAAGTAAAAAAAAAAATAATGTGACAGAATGAAAAAAGTTAGACTCATAGAATGATACTAAAAATTCCACTTGCATATCTTAACACTCACATCAGACAAAATAACTTGAAGACTTGTGTGGCAAATTGAAAGAAATAATAATATGAAGCTTTATATGAGTCTCCTCTGTTTCCTTTTTGATGCTTATTTTTTTCATCAGGTATATATTCTTTAATTTAGCCCTTGTTAGGTTGATGAAGCATTTTGATTTGATTTCATTATATTATTATTTTCTTTTTCTTAATTAATATATATTTTTTATTTATTTGAGTGTGTAATGAACTGTTGTATCATACAGTGCAATGTAATAGCATGACTTGTGACAAAGATTGCATCACAAAACACCCAAATAGTCAAGCCGTTGGAGTGTGCATTCGATCTGTTGGATGCCTTTGCAATTTTTTTTTGTCATTCCTAATTAATACTAATAACATGTATGAACTCATATACAATATAATAATAATAAACTCTATTTTTCTTTAATTTTCTGTGGTGTTTAAAACAGCTTATCTCTATCATCGAAAACAACTTATTTATAAGTTTATTTTAGATTATTTTATTTCATATGTTTCGTAGAAGATTTTATTAACATTTAATTTATTCAAGCATTTTTTATAATTTCATATATAATTAAATTATGCACCATTCAATAAGAGCATTATATATATGTTTTAGCTCTGTATCTATTAACGTACCCTTTATCTAACCATCTTTCCTTCTAGTCCTAGTAACTATTTTTTTTCTGGTATACAAAGAAATATTCAATTAACTATATGGGTTACAGGGAATTCAACTTTCAAAGCTGTGTGTTTTTGTTTTTGGCTCATGTACTTTTAATATTTAGTGACAATTTTAAACGTCAATGATTTAAAAAAAGTTATCGCTAATTTAAATAATTTTGTTTGAATAAGTAAATTTATTAATGAATATCAGTCGTATTAAAAATATTATTAAAAAACTTGTTATTTAGACGGTGAAATAAACTCCTTAAATCACATATAAAAGATGCAAAAAGATTTCCCACCAAACTCTCAACCACACAAGATTAATGACATATATAAATAAAATACAATTGCGAAACGCATGAGGCGTTGCCCACCCAGGCCACCTTAAAAAACTTCAACTTACAAAACTCAATTTAAACACAACAAAAGAATATGACCTCAACAATAAAAAAAATAGTTGAAGCCTTTAACACTTCCTTCACTCATAACCAAGAATGAAGTTTGATCAACTCAAGCATTGCATTATGATCCCAAATTGTGTCTTTAAAAAGTTTATTATTGCTTCTTTGTCATATGGCCCAAACGGTTAAAAACCACAATGCCTCGATAATCTTGCCCCTTGAGCTAGTCCTGCAAATTGAGAAAAATGAATGCTACTGGAATTGTGGAACGCAGTCATAACACTTAGCCAAATACAAACATTACCCCACACAGAATAAGTGATGGAGCACTCAAAGAAAATATAAGAGACCGTCTCGAAATATGAACCGCACAGATCAAAACTGGTTTCAAGGATAATTCTCCGCCTCATAAGGTCTCCTGCAGCCTTTCGAGTACTAGCTTCCAACCAAACCACCTATCTTACCATCTTTAATATAGTTCCAAAATGATTCGAAGAAATCATCTGTATCCGCCTCGGTTGCCACTAGGATAAAGAAACAGGGTAAGCTCCACATTCTGAAGCTAACCAACACCTAGCACCCTCTTATTTAAAAATGAGTAATGAGTCCACAACTTAAAAAAAAAATCGTTAAAAATTAAGCTATTTCAACTAGATAATTTTCGCTTCCACCTCTATCTCCAAACCCACCTGCCATCTAACCAATCACCCATTTCATGCCATGCCAAAATAAAATAGACCCATCTCCCACGTTATAATGAAAATTATCGCAACCAACTTTAATTCACGACCCCGAGGAGCATCTCCCTTTCCTACTCATTAAACCCCAACCGTCGTCCCCATTCTCAGATAATAAAACTTTAAACCCCAAATGTCGTACCCATACTTGGATAATAAAACTTTAACCCAATGCATCTCTCTCATTACGTAAACTATATAAACGCCAAATCTACTTCCCCAAGAGAATTAAATTAAAAGAACTCTCATTCCAAATCTACTTCCCCACATGCTTTCAAATGACATCCCACAGACTTTCGTATCACACGTCGTTTCCCAATTCACCCTATAAATCTGCCTTGCCTCTCAGAATCACCAACAATAATATTTAAAAATATACTCGAGAGTATAGATGATACCTTAGGGAGCTTTATTTTAAATATTGTTGTTAATTGTGACTTGTCTTTCTCTTGCGTAGAACCAAACTATATATAATAAACTTTTTTTTTAATTTCTTTTTACATTTAAGTACGAAATAAATCAACCATGTAAGAAAAGGTAATAAATGAAGGGCTAAATTATACTTTTGGTACCCAAACTATAGGGGTCAGTGCAATTTAGTACCCAAACTTTTTTTTGGTTCAAAATAATACCCCAACTCCCTTGAATGGTTCACGTTTATACTCGACGTTAATAAATTGTTATATTTTAACGGTGGAAGCTTAACGGCGTTAAACTTATACACGTGTCACATTCTGAGTGGTCAATTAATAATTAATAATATTAATAATTTATAATAATAATATTTTTTAATTAAAATAGTTTTTATATTAAAAATAAAAAAAATCATTTTCTTTCTTCTTTGGTTCTGCGTTTTGTTCTTGTTCTTCAATCTTCCATCTTCCTTTTTCTTCGATCTTCCTCCTCCTCCTCTTCCTTCTTCTTCTTCCATCTTCCTTCTTCTTTTTCCTTCTTCTTCTTCCATCTTCCTTCTTCCTTTTTGTAGGTTTGCAACTCCAAATTAAAAGATGAGTTTTTTTTTTTCAGTTTCGTTCCCTTCCCTAAACTCAGAATCAAAGCCCAGAACATTTTCATTTCCATTTTCCTTTTCCTCTGTTTTCCACATTTTCTTTCCATTATGGTTTTGAAACTTAGGGATTAGGGCTCTAAAATTGAAGATAAACAACTAATTTGGGATTAGGGTTCTAAATTTTTTCTTTATCTTTGTTGTTGCAAGGTTGATTTTGTAATTTCACTAGGATTATTTGGTTTCCTTTCGTCGATTTCGTTAATATTCTATGTTTTAATTTACGTTTTGATTTTGCGTTTGAAGAAGAAGGAAAACGAACGCATAATAAAAAGAACGCAAAAGAAGAAGAACACAGGAAGAAGAAGAACGCAGCAGCAGGAAAACGCAGCAACAGAAGAAGATGAAGAAGAAAAAAAACGAAGAAGATTCTTTTTTTTCATTTTTAAATATTAAAAATGTTTTAATTAAAAAAATATAATAATTATTATTAATATTATTGATGAACTACTCAAAATGTGACACGCGTACAAATTTAACGCCGTTAAGCTTCCACCGTTAAAATATAACGGTTTATTAACGCCGAGGATAAACATGAACCATTTAAAAGAGTTGGGTATCAATTTGAACTAAAAAAATTTGGGTACTAAATTGCACTTTCCCCTATAGTTTGGGTACCAAAAATGTAATTTAGTCTAAATGAAGAGAGATAAGTTAACATGGAGTATACATATTCTCCCTCCGGTTCAAAATGATAGTCGATTGTTTGGAGGAGCTAAAATAACCTTATTAATGATTACACAATTTTTAATAGCCAAATCATAATTAAAAAATAAAAGTAGATATTATTGAATATTACATGAAAAACCCCTCAGAACTGAAGTATTCATATTCAAATTCAAATAATAAGATTAGATCTTATCAATATCTTCATCCTCGAACTGCATGTAATCATTGGCTGTGACATCGTCCTCTTGGTCCATTCCAACGCCGATTCCTTCGTTCAACCTGGTGGTATCCGGCAACTCGCCGTAAGCCTTCAAGAGCCTAGCCTCGTCGAGCATGTACTTGTGGATGATGTCAGCCTTATGGTCCTGGTAGTCACGGAGGCCGACGAGGATGATATCGCTGGCGGCAATCCAAACCTTCTTGTACATCTTGCCGCGGATGTGACAGAGACGCTTGGTGCTGTCGATGCACATGGCTTCACATCTTCCGTTACCGAGCATGCGAAGAACCTGTGCATATTCTTGACCATCTTTCTTAAAGACCAACTCTCGCTTCTCGTCACCTGCTTCGTTCTTTCCCCTCTTCCTGTTCTTTCCTCCCTTTCCCTTGTTTTTCGGCATTTTTATCGAACATTAAAATTATATTTTGGTTCCTTCTTTTCTTTCCCTCTCAACCTCACTATTGCTATGCAAACAGAGAAGGTAGTGTGAAACTGTGAATCCACCGAATGTCATTATATAACTCAATCAAGGTCGGTTTGATTAAAAAAATATATAATCTTACTTCATTTTAAAAACGCGCTTTCTTTTTTTGTTTGTTTAAATTTCAAAAAATACTCCAACGTAATTTCTTAACATTTTTTAAAATTATCTAAATTCAGTTATAA
The DNA here is from genome assembly GCA_037177725.1 of Cyamopsis tetragonoloba. NCBI lineage: Eukaryota > Viridiplantae > Streptophyta > Magnoliopsida > Fabales > Fabaceae > Cyamopsis > Cyamopsis tetragonoloba. The sequence continues at coordinate 51,074,449 of CM074125.1, forward strand.
ACTTCCATCAATTATTTCAAGAGATCGTGTTCTATAAAAATACGGTGTTTTTTAATTTTCACATGAAAACACATTTTTTAAATTATTTAAATTATTATATTTTTTTAAATTAATGTATTATTTACCATGTTTAATTTAAATAATTTTTTATATTTTTAAAATTGTAACAATTTTTTTTTTTAGAAATTGTATACTATACACCTTAAAAATATGGTGTTTTTAATTTAAACATGAACACACATTTGTTTAATTATTTAAATTGTTTTATTTTTTTAAAACAATAAATTATTCACCGTGAAGTTTCCAGATTAATTTAAATAACATTTAAATATTTTTAAAATTGCAACAATTTTTTTCTACAAATCGTGTACTGTACACTTGAAAAATTGAGTGTTTTTTAATTTAAAAATGAAAATGAATTTTAATAAATTTATTATATTTAATTCTTTTTTTGAAAACAACGTATTCTTCACCTTGAAGTTTCTAGTTTAATTTTTATAACTTTTTACATTTTTTTAATTGCAATATTAGTTAAGAGAAATTGTATACTATACACTTGAAAAATAGGCTGTTATTTAATTTAAACATGAAAACACGTTTTTTTAAATTATTTGATTTTTTTTAAAACAATATACTATTCACCATGAAGTTTCTAGCTTAATTTTAATAATTTTTATATTTTTAAAATTCCAACAATTCTTTTTTTCTAGAAATTATGTACTTTACACTTTAAAAATATAGTGTTTTTTAATTTAAACATGAACACACATTTGTTTAATTATTTAAATTGTTTTATTTTTTTAAAATAATGAATTATTCACGGTGAAGTTTCTAGATTAATTTATATAACATTTAATATTTTTAAAATTTTAACAATTTTTTTCTATAAATCGAGTACAATGCACTTGAAAAATTGAGTATTTTTTAATTTAAAAATGAAAATGAATTTTAATAAATTTATTATATTTATTTCTTTTTTTGAAAACAACGTATGGTATTTGAAAATCGAGTACAATTCTCTTTTTTCTAGAAATTGTTTATTATACACTTTAAAAATATGGTATTTTTTAATTTAGACATGAACAAACATTTTTTTAATTATTTAAATTGTTTGATTTTCTTAAAAAAATCAATTATTCATCATGAAGTTTCTAGATTAATTTAAATAATTTTTATTTTTAAAATTATAATAATTTTTTTTAGAAAACGTGTATTATACACTCGAAAACTGAATTTTTTTTTACATTTTTATATTTTTAAATTGCAACATTAGTTACGATAAATTGGGGACTATACACTTGAAAAATAGGGTGTTATTTAATTTAAACGTGAAATGCATTTTTTAAAATTATTTAAATTATTTGATTTTTTTAAAACAATATTATATTCATCGTAAAGTTTCTAGCTTAATTTAAATAATTTTTTATATTTTTTATATTTCAACAATTTTTTTTTCTCGAAATCGTGTAATAAAAACTTGAAAAATATGGTGTTTTTTAATCTAAACTTGAAGACACATTTTTTTTAAATTATTTGACTTTTTGAAAATAATGCATTATTCTCCATGAACATCTAGCTTAATTTAAATAATTTATATTTTTAAAAGCGTTACAATTTGTTTCTAGAAATTGTGTACTATACACTTGAAAATTAGAGTGTTTTTTAATTTAAACACTAAGGGTGCGTTTGATGCGTGAACAGGACAGTATAAGTAGTACAGCACTGTACAAGTTTTATGAGGCACAACACAACTTTTTATGTTGTGTATCGTTTGATAGTCAATGCACATAACAAAAAGCACAATATAAATTTTACAATAATATCCTTCATGTTATATTATTAATTTTTCTTAAATTTTTCTAAGAAAATAATATTTTGATATTTTATAATTATTTTATTATTTATTATAAAATTAAAATTTCATGATTTAATAAATTATTATATAATATATTTTATGTAATATAATAATTATATTATATATAAAAAAATTATTATTAAAAAATATTTTTAACTCTTTATTTTTTAATATTTATATTTACCGTTAAAATTTATTTTATTATTAATACGTTATTTTAATTATATATATATATAAATGACAAAAAAATGACGTAAACATTGATTTAAAAAAAAATACAACATAAACTACCTCGTAAGTGGAGAAAATGGGGAAGGTAGTTACAATACTGAATAAAAATACAAGGTTAATTATGTCTTTTCATAACTTGTGCATGGAACAAGAAAGTTGTCCCTTGGTTGAGTGAGGTACAAAAAATTGCTATTTTGTACTGTCCTGTAACTCAAATTTTGTGCTGTTACTTGACAGCTTTTTGAATCAAACACAGAACAAAAAGTTTTGTCCTGTGCTGTACCTTGAAATTTAGCAAATCAAACGCACCCTAAAATGTGTTTATTTAAATTATTTGCTTTTTTTAAAACAATATATTATTCACCATGAAATTTCTATCTTAATTTAAATATATTTTTATAATTTAAAAATTGCAACAATTATTTTCTAGAAATTATGTACTATACACTTGAAAAATTGGGCGTTTCTTAATTTAAACATGAAAATGAAAATTTTTTAGATTATTTAAATTATTTGATCTTTTTAAAACAATGTATTGTTCACAATTAAGTTTCTAGCTTAGTTTTAAAATTTTTACAATTGCAATAATTTTTTTTTAGAAACGGTATACTATACACTTGAAAAATTGGGTGTTTCTTAATTTAAACATTAAAATGCACTTTTTAAAATTATTTAAACTATTTGATTCTTTTAAAACAATGTATTATTCACAAAAAAGTTTTTAGCTTAATTTAAATATCTTTTTATATTTTTAAAATTGCAGCAATTTTTTTCTAGAAATCGTGTACCATAAACTTGAAAAATAGAGTGTTTTTTTTTTTAATTTAAACTTGAAGACACATTTTTTTAAATTATTTAATTTTTTTGATTTTTTGAAAACAATACATTATTCACCATTAACTTTCTAGCATAATTTAAATAATTTTTTTATGTTTTAATTTTGTAACAAGTTTTTTCTGGAAAACATGTACTGTATACTTGAAAATTAGAGTGTTTTTTAATTTAAACCTGAAACGCATTTATTTAAATAATTTATTTTTTAAAAAATGATGTATTATTCACCATGAAGTTTCTATCTTAATTTAAATAATTTTTTTATTTTTAAAATTGCAACAATATTTTCTAAAATTTTTTTAATATACACATGGAGAATTAGGTGTTTGCTAATTTAAACAAGAAAATGCAATTTTTTTAGATTATATATATTATTTGATCTTTTTAAAACAATGTATTGTTCATCGTGATGTTTCTAGCTTAAATTAAATAATTTTTTATATTTTTAAAATTACAACCATTTATTTGTAGAAATCATGTACTATAAACTTGTAAAATAGAGTGTTTTTTAATTTAAACATAAAACATGTTTTTTAAATTATTTGATTTTTTAAAAATCATTGTGTTATACACCATGAAGTTTATAGCTAAATTTAAATAATTTTTTTTTATTTTCAAAATTGTAAACATTTTTTTCTATAAATCGTGTATTATACACTTTAAAGATAGAGCATTTTTTTAATTTAAACATGAAAACACATTTATCTAGAAAATAGAGAATTTTTTTAAAACAAAATATTGTTCACCATAAAGGTTCTAGCTTAATTTAAATAATTTTTATATTTTTAAAATTACAATAATTTTTCTTAGAAATCGTGTACTATAAACTAAAAAAAACAGTATTTTTTAATTTAAACTTGAAGACGTGTTTTTTTTTAAATTATTTAAATTATTTGATTTTTTGAAAATAATGTATTATTAACCATAAAGTTTCAAGCTTAATTCAATTAATTTTTATATTTTAATTTTTTTTTCTAGAAATTGTGTGCTATACTCTTAAAAATTAGATTATTTTTTATTTTTATTTTTAACCACGAGTTTTCCATCCTTAGGATGAGAATAATCTCGTTCGCATTACGTAGCTGAAGCTTACCCCCGAGAATATGGCATAGGTGAGATTCAAATACGGAACCTCCTTCTATGGATCTTCCATCCTATGAACTTAGTAGGACCGCCGCTAAGCCAACCTTTGGAATTTAGATTTTTTTTAATTTAAACATGAAACGGGTTTATTTAAATTATTTGTTTTTATTTTTAAAAAATATGCTATTCACCATGAAGTTTTTATCCTAATTTAAATTATGTTTTATATTTTTAAAATTGCAACAATTTTTTTATAAAAATTGTGTATTATACTCTTGGAAAATTGGTTGTTTCCTAATTTAAACTTGAAAATGCATATTTTTTAAATTATTTATATTATATGATTTTTTTAAAATAATGTATTGTTCACCATAAATTTTCTTGCTTAATTTAAATATTTATTTATATTTCTAAAATTATAAAAAAAAATTTCTAGAAATTGTGTAATTTACATTTGAAAAATATGGTGTTTTTTAATTTAAAAATAAAAATGTGTTTTTTTAAATTATTTAAATTATTTGATTTTTTTAAAACATTGTGCTATTCACCAAAAAGTTTCTAGCTTAATTTTAATAATTTTTTATATTTTAAAATTGAAATAATTTTTTTCTAGATATCGTGTAGTTTATACACTCTTGCAAAATTAGGGTGTTTTTTAATTTAAACATAAAAACGCAAATTTTTACATTAGTAAAATTATTTATTTTTTAAAAATAATATTTTGTTCACCATGAAGTTTCTAGCTTAATTTAAATAATTTTTATTTTTTTAAAATTACAACAATTTTTTTTTTTGTAGAAATCGTATAATACACACATGAAAAATAGAGTGTTTTTTAATTTAAACATGGAAACTTAGTTTTTTAAATTATTTGATTTTTTTAAAATTATTATTTGATTTTTTTAAAACAATATAATATTCCCTATGAAGTTTATAGCTTAATTTAAATAAGTTTTTATATTTTTAAAATTGCAACATTTTTTCCTAAAAATCTTGTATTATACACTTGAAAAATAGATTGATTTTTTCTTTAAACATGAAAATGCATTTTTTCTAGAAAATAGAGCATTTATTCAAAATAATGTATTGTTTACCATGAAGTTTCTAGCTTAATTTAAATATTTTTTCCTAGAAATTGTGTACTATAAACTTGATAAATATGGTGTTTTTTAATTTAAATTTGAAGACGCGTTTTCTTAAACTAATTAAATTATTTGATTTTTTGAAAACAATGTATTTTTCGGCATAAAGTTTCTAGCTTTATTTAAATAATTTGTATATTTTTAAAATTGTGACAATTTTTTCTAGAAATCATGTACTATAAACTTGAAAATTAAAGTGTTTTTTAATTTAAAATTAAAAACACATTCTTTAATTATTTAAATTATTTTGATTTTTTTAAAGTAACATATTTTTCACCATGAAGTTTTTAGCTTAGCTTAAATAATTTTTTATATTTTGGAAATTGTAACAATCTTTTCTAGAAATCCTGTACTATACCCTTTAAAATTAGAGTGTTTTTTAATTTAAACATGAATTTTTAAATTATTTGAATTATTTATTTTTTTAAAAAATGTATTATCATCATAAAGTTTCTAACTTAATTTAAATATTTTTTATATTTTTAAAATTTAAACAATTTTTTTCTAGAATAGCATACTATACATTTGAAAAATAGTGTGTTTTTTTAATTTAAACATGAAAACTCATTTTTTTCTAGATAATAGAGCATCTTATACAACAATGTATTTTTCACCATGAAGTTTCTAGCTTAATTCAAATGATTTTTTATAGTTTTTACGTTGCAACAAATTTTTTTTCTTGAAATCATAAACTATAAACTTGAAAATCGGGTGTTTTTTAATTTAACATTGAAGACACATTTTTTTAAATTTTTTAAATTATTTAATTTTTTTTAAAACAATGTATTATTCACCATGAACTTTCTAGCTTAATTTAAATATTATTTATATTTTTGAAATTGTAACTTTTTTTTTTCAGAAATCGTGTTCTATACACTTGAAAATTAGTGTGTTTTTTAATTTAAACATGAAAACGCGTTTTTTTCTAGAAAATAGAGCATTTTTTAAGACAGATTATTGGAGACTATGAAGTTTCAGGCTAATTTAAATAATTTTTTATATTTCTAAAATTGCGACAATTTTTTTTTCTAGAAATCGTGTATTATAAACTTGAAAAATAGAGTATTTTTTATTTTAAACTCATAAATGAATTTTTTTAAAAATTATTTAAGTTATCAGATTTTTTTTTGAAAATATCGTATTATTCACCAAGAAGTTTATAGTTTAGTTAAAATATTTTTTATATTTTAAAAATTTAAAATTTTATTTTAAAAATCGTGTACTATACGCTTGAAATTTAGTGTTTTTAATTTAAACATGAATATACATTTTTTAAATTATTCAAATTATTTTATTTTTTTAAAACTGTATTATTCATCATGAAGTTTCAAGCTTAATTTAAATAATTTTTTATATTTAAAAATTGTAAATTTTTTTTGCTAGAAATGTGTAATATACACTTCGAAAATATGGTGTTTCTTAATTTAAACATGAAAATATAATTTGTTATATACAATTTTTTCACAAGGTTAAGCGTCTCAAAGGAGAAGCTTTTTGTGGGGAAGGACAAAAATAAATTGACTTATGTTTGAACATACATTTATTATTTACCAAGTTTTTTTAGTTTGGATTCTTATCCTTTGTAATATTGCACACAGGGGCGGAGGCTAGTGTTGCAATGGGGGGTCGAGGCCCCCCATTGAGAACAACTTTTATTAGTACCTATATATAATTTTACATAACGGCCCCCTCAAAATTTTTTACAACGGCCCCCATAAAAAGTTTGTTTTGAATGTGTACCAAAGATATTCCACAACAAATATTAATCCATTTAAGAAATAAAGATAATAGAAAAGCATGCAAGACTACTTCAAGACTCTACTTCAAGACTATAATGTGATCGATAGATTGATTCGTTTGATCTTGACATTTTTGGTATCTACGGCAACTACATAGAGAACATTCTCAGCGATGAATATGGTTAAGACAAGATTTTGAAACAAAATGGGTGATGGATTTCTTGTAGACAGTCTAACAATTTATATTGAGAAATAAATTACTAGTCGTTTCAGTACTGAATAAATCATAAATGAGTTCGAATCTAGACAGCGTTGTCGAATTCAATTTTCCTAGGTGAAAATTGTAAGTTTTTCATCCTTCTTTTCTTTTTTTATACCTCTAATATATGTTTTATATATATCTATTAATTATCAAAAATCATTTTAATTATTGATTATTTTTCGCATATTAATTATATAAATAAATTTAATTTAAACTATTTTGTTCGGCCCCCCATAAAAAATGGGCTAGCTCCGTCCCTGATTGCACACGTTAAAAAAACTCTTTATAATTATCTCTTTATAAAATCTCATGTATTGAAATGGGCGGCAAACATGAAAAAAATAATGTGTACTTTTATAAAATTAGGTGGAGTCTTGTATTATGAAATAGTTTGGAAAGGGTTTTATAATATACTATCTTCGTTCTTATTTATAAGCATTTAAAATAAAAATCACACATATTAAAAAAATTATTAACTTTAATAAAATACATTAGTTTCTAGACAAATAATACTCTTTTTATAATTTTATCCTTATTTAAGTCAATCTCACTATCGATATCATTTAAACCCAAACTCAACTACCCTTGTTAATCAAGGGTAAAATAAAAAAAAATATAATAAATACTTCTTGTTTTTGTAGTATATGCTTTTAAAACGGAACACCAATTTTTTTGTTTAGGTGCTTATAAATAGAAACAGAGAGAGTAAAACAGAAGAAACATATTATAATTAAAATATATGCATTCTTATGTAAACTTTATAAACTTATTCTTCTGATTTTTTTGAATTTTGTATCCTTAATTAATCATTTTTATTGCTCAAACGTGGATACAAATGTTGTCTACAAGGAACTATTCTAAAATGTGTGTTAGAGCTTTGCAATATCGCATAGGTAAATTTTCAACATTGCATGAAATTTTACTTTAGTCATTTTTCTATTTAATTTTAAATCTATATGTTTGAACTAGGCATCCATTATAAAATTTAATTTAACGTCTTAATGTCTTAATATTATGTTCTAATGAGATATTTTATTTTTCTAATTATTATACTTCTTCCGTTTTATATTATAAGGTTCTATTTAGATAATTATGCTTATTAATAAGATATGTAATAAAATTAATTAATGTACTGATTTTTTCTATATATATATATATATATATAATTTTTCTATTTTACTCCTTTTCTCTTTAACCATTGCATTAATTATTTATAGCTATTTCTTTATAAAATCTCATTATTATAATTATAATGGATAAATATAATATAAAAATGATGAACACTTTTAAAAAATTAGATGGAGTCTCATTTTTTTTACCAAGGGTATCTTTCGCCGATAGCCGAAGACTAATTCCTTTGAGTGGTAGAGATCACCGAATAGAGTTTTGCCTCTACTAACAAAGTCTTTTCCATACACACCGTCACGATTCGAATCCCTATCAACATACTTAATGAAGTCTCATATTATAAAACAGTTTGAAAAGAGTCTTATAATATAAAATGAAGAAAATATATCATAATTCGAGTATATGCATTCTTAGATAAACTTTATAAACTTAATCTTCTAATATTTTTAAATTTTGTATCCTTAATTAATCATTTTTATTGCTTTTTCTCTATAAATAAATAGTTAAAAAGAAACAGAAAAAAGTAGTTCTATAAACTGTTGACCATTGACGGTATAATTAAAGTATAGTATTATATTGTTTTTTAGTTAGGAAAGTAAAAATTAAATATAAAATATTTTAATAACTTATGAAACTAAAGTTGTGAATAATATAGAAGATAAAATTATTGCATAACAATATGAAATGAAATTTTGTCTTTGTTAGCTACAATTATTTTTAATTTCATCATTATTCTTAAAAACTTTTAAATTTATAATATATTTTTACAATTATCTTTGATTTATTGTCTTTGTGGATGACTTTGTATAGTAACATGTATTTCAGAAATTTCTTTGTTTAGGCTTTGATTTTTTTTTATAGACAAATACTCACACAACCACTATATACCCTAGTCCAAAAGCTTGTCTTTCTCAGTGGGGCTAAAGAGTCTGTTACAGAAGTAAGTTTGGTGTTTATGGGGTCGGCCTATGGCGTGTTTTGACTTTTAAAAAAAACCACTATATACTCTAAACTAAACAATTCTCCTATTCTCCTCTACCAAGGTTCGAATTTTGGACCTCCAGCTCCCAAGCTTATTTGGTACATGACCATTTGAGCTAAAGCTCTTGGTCTTTGTTTAGGCTTTGAATTAAGATTGTGTGTTCATTTGAAGACTATGTGTTATTTGTTTGTATTTTTTTTCTTCTTAAATTTCTTTTGGAGAACTAATCTACTATGTTAGTGATTTTGAAAGAAAAGTCTAATAGAATATTTTTAAAGGTTTATTTGGTTGTACACTATCTGTGAAGTTAGAAAAAATGTGTAGAAGAAAAAAAGATACCACACGAATACATAAGTATAGTTAGATATAAAAGAAGAACATATTATTAACATAAGATACATTTTTAAATATAAAAATGTATATATAGATTGAGTTTCAACAACATAAAGACGATAATAATAAGAATTTTAAAATTAAAAGAATACTCTGTCATTGAGTTAAATTATTTTTAAAGAAATAGACTTTTGATTTTATTTTTGAGAGAAGTCATTTCTTAGGTGAACAATTTAAATTTTTATGAACCAATCATCTCGTTATGCATTGATAAGGTTTTGAAAGTGATATTATTTTATGTTATTTGTTTGGTTGATATTTTCAAAAAAAAATATAGGATGCAGAAATAGATTTTTTTTTTATGTAAGTTTTTTTATTATGAATTATTTGTGCAATATTTATTATATTTTCGAGTGTGATCATCAATAATTAACTCCTTTTGGTATTTACCATAAAATTTAAGTTTTATTATTATTATTCAAAATAAGTGTAAATAATTATTTAATTCGTGTTTAAAATTCTTTGATTAATATTAGACAATTTGTAAATAATTATGTGTTATAGTTGTAAGTATCATTCTTTTTCTATATGTAAACTGGTTAGAATACCTCTTGTATTATGTTGAAATAATTTGTTTTGCTATGAAGTTAATTACTTGTTTTTCTTTTCATTATTTTTTTTTCCCAATAAAAGGTGTGGTGCCAATGCACTTACTCTTTTATGCAACACTTTGATATTTTTTATTTAATAAATTGTAAGCTATTTAAATTGGACTAAATTAATTACTATGTAAATATAATATATATTTGAAAAATACATAACTATTTAGAAATATGGACATTGAATGATTAATTCCTTTGACATCAAAGTGTAATTAAATTTTTAAATTTATTATAAGTTTATTTTTATTCTTATTATTGAAAATTAATATAAATAATTATTGTGTTAAAAATTATTTGATTTATATTATTGTCAATTTGAAAGTAATTATTTGTATTATAATTGTAAGTATTAGTATTTCTTCTGTATGTTAAAGGGTTCGGATACTTTTTGTATTCCCTTTAATTTAATTTGTTTTGCTCATAACTTTAAATAATTATTTATTGTGTTTTTCACTTTTGTAATATGAGTTATAGCAATGTCAAAGGATCTATATTTTTGTGGAGCAACTTAATTATATTTATGCAATAAATTTATTTATTTTTTTAAAAAAATGGCTAAAGTAACCACTATTCGAATAAAATATAGTTGTGAAAAATGCACAATTTTTTTAGAAAAATGGGCATTCAAATAATTGAATGTTAATCTATTCTATAATATCATCAATTATTAATATTTTAAATTATTTAATAAATTTGGTTTATTTTAATATGTTTGATATGAATGTAATGTAATAGTGCCATTGTAGGTTATTGAGTTTTGTTGAGTGCTTAAGTGTTAGTGTGTGCCAAATAAGGAAAAATGATGATGTGACACAATGAAAAGATTTAGGTTTATGATGTGTCATAATTCTAACATTTGCATCTCTTTTAATATATATAATAGATAATAGATAATAGACAATCTTAGGAAGCATCCCATGGTACACAATGACAATCCTCCACAACAAGCTCCCCTTCCTAGCCCAAATTGACAACCTCATGGTGGTGTTCCACACCCACGCCGTTGCCGGCGCCCTTGGAGGCATTTTCACCGGTTTCTTTGCCGTGCCCAAACTCTTTCGTCTCTTCTATGGCACCACTGCGGATTGGGAAAAATACGTCGGCCTCGCCTATATTCTACAAAACTGGTTAACTCATGCCGATGTAAGACAAATGATTATTCATATTAGGGCTATTGGTTTTGTTATTTTCTTAAATTTTGTAACAACATCATTTATTTGCTTTCTTGTGAGGCCCGCAATGCCACTAAAGGTTGATTCTAATTTGTTGCAAATTGGCGATAAGGCGTTGCGTGGTGAAGAGGCTTTCACATCGTTTGGTGATGTGGAAAATTTTGAGATTGTGAAGAGTAATAAGATTTATGATACTCGAGATTTCTTATACATTAGCGAATTAAAGTCGTTACAAATGGTACGAGTATATTAAAATAGAGTTATATGATTTGTTTTAGGTTTTACCCAATTGTGATTGAGTTGGACCATTTTTTGAGTTGGATTGGTTTGGTTTGTCGAATTACCCGATACGATAGACATCCCTAACTAGTTTTGTTATTTTCTTCAATTTTGTAATGACATCGTTTTTTTTTGGAACAAGAACGACATTGTTTATTTGCTTCTTCGTGCGTAGAGCTAGGTATATGGGCTTCTCACAATTTGACCCGCATCCGCCCTGCATGTTTGCGGGCATTCGTGAACATCCGTGTAAGTGTCTTTCGTTTTTTTTAACTATTTTTTTATTGGTTTTACACTTAATCTTTATATCAAAAAATATGGAAAAAAATTTAGGATCTGGACATTATATCAGTATGGTCTTCCTTGATTTTTTTAACTGAGTTTTAGATATTTGGGCCATTTTTGTTTTACAAAAATGCACTATAAGGAGATATCCACATAACTAGCCGGGTCGGCTAAGATCGCAAGTAAATGGGAAAATCCATTAAAGTCTACAAATTAAATGGACTTCATTTAAAAAAAGTTCAAGACCATAAAAATACGGGTTAAACTAACTTGTCTCCACACCAAAGTCCATATACCCAACTCTATTCGTGTGCCTCATAGTGCCACTAAAGATTGATTCTGATTCATTGCAAATTAGTAATAAGGCGTTGTATGGTGAAAAGGCTGTCACATTGTATGAAATTGTAAAAAGTAATAAGATTTATGATACTCAAGATTTCTCCTACATTAACGAAACAAAGTGTTACAAATAGTATGAGTAAATAAAATTATATTTTTCAAAATTCTAATTTAATAAATAATTTTAAAATTAATATTATTTAGGTAAAATTTCCAAATTTACTCTCCGATGTGATATTTTTGTCCATGCTCTAACCTTTTTTTCTCCTACGACTAGTGATAGAGAATGGCTTAATGTATTTTCTTTTGAGCAAGGATCTATATATTCTCACCCAATAAGGGTGTATAAAACTATAAAGAAAAAGATAAAAAGAAAAATAAAATTTTAAAAGTAATGTAATAAAAAGAATAGAAACTCTTAAAAAAAGAAAGAAAAATAAGTAATACAATGTATAGAGTTAATGTTTATCATTTTTCTTTTTCTTTTTTTTTCTATTGGACTAATATCTAAAATATTTTTTAACTTTATAATCATAATTTAATTTTTTACTTTTTTTTAAAATTTAATTTTTTACTTTATAAAAATTAATTTATAATTTTTAACTTTATAAAATCAGTTATAAATATAATAGTCTTTTATTTAATAAAAAAATCGGTTACTTTTTAATGCTTGACTAAATTGAATTTTACAAAATCAATAACTACAAAGTGCATTTGATATAAGTACCTTCTTTGAAATTCATTTGATTCAATTTGATTCAATTTCAGACAAAGACACAGAGAGTCGTAAGAACCGCGTGAACTGTGAAGTCTTCTTCCCTCTCTGCCACCACCAAAGAGTCCAAAATGTCCGACGGAGCATTGCAGGTTCTGGACGGAACCCACCTGAGAACCGTCGATCTGTCTCTTCCCGACGACGCTTCACTCACCGGAGCTCGAATACTCGACATTGCTCATTCCCGAGCTTCCTCTTCCCTCTTCGGCCTCTCAATTCCCGATTCTCTCCATCTCTCTGCCCTCACGCGCCTCCGCACCTCCGACGTGGACGCTTTCCGCTCCGCCGTATACGGTACCGATAAGGCCTCCAAGATTCTCAGAGACTACATCGCCGCCATCGCCGATGAACTCAAAGGTTTATTATCTTCCTCTGCTGATGCATCATAGGTAAACTTGTGCGTGCGATCATACTAGTTAGACCTAAATAAACAAATAAAATACTAGTTGTTGAGATTTACCGTAGTTTCTCGAGATGCAGGCAAGTTATCTGGTTACTCTCAATGCTAGATGGTCGAGAAAGCGCATAATTCTGAGTTTTAAGATATGCGTTCTCTAATCTCGATGAATATCTCTGATATTCAACCTCCTTTAAGAGCTTGATCGACTTTACTACTTTATACGGTTCTAATTGCTAATTGTCTTCTTATTTCGTTGGCTAATTCATCCATGGATGCGTAGATCTCCGCCTTTGTGATTATATTTTGAGTTCTTAAAAGAGGAATAGAGACAATCGCAGAGAAAGCCATACCTCAGAGAAGAAAATTACTGAGTTCCGTGTTTGATCAAATTTGACTGAAACCTGACTTGGATAATTGAAGTTGATGGACTTGGATATTGCCTCCTTAGGAATCAAAACTACTTGAAATTTTGTTCTCTTCTTTTCGACATGGAATATTTTAACATTTTTCATATGCATTATCTGTGTGTGTGTGATGCTTTCACGAGTGAAAAATTGTTTGTTATAATTTTGACAAAGAAAGTAAACACTGTTTACCTTTAAGTTGTATATTGCAGACAATCCTCTTGGGGATTGTGGTATCAACCTTGATGGTAGTACTCTCCATTTGTTAGCTCCTTAGAAATGAAAACTACTTGAAGTTTTATTCTCTTCTTTTTGGTATGGAATATTGCAACATTGCAAAACTTGTGAATAATTTTTCATACGCAATATGTTATCTGTGCATGTTATGCTTTTATGAGCCAATAATGTTTGTTAAAATTCTGACAAGAAAGTAAACACCGCTTACCTTTAAGTTGTATATCTGCAGATAATCCTCTTGTGGTATCAATCTTGGATGGAAGTACTCTCCATTTGTTATTAGAGGATGAGGATGATTTTGCCATGCTAGCTGAAAATCTATTCACTGACTTAGATGTCGAAGATAAGGGGAAAATCAGCAAGAGTGAAATTTGGAATGCACTTGTTCAGATGGGAATTGAGATGGGCGTTCCTCCTTTCTCAGGTTCGCTTCATTTATTAGTTTGCAGATTTGTTTGTTTGTTTTACTTTGGTTCTCTTTTCTGAGTGGATCAGTTATAGATACTACCTCATAATTATTTTGCAGCTGCAATTTTCTTGTTTAATCTTACTGTTATTGTCTATAATCTGTTTCTATGGCTTATTAAGAAAAATTTGTTTCTATGACCATCGAGTAATAAGATGTAAAGCATGACAGTTCACCTATTCCTATTTCATCTTCATTAATTTGTACTCTAGGCCTTCTCCACTCTTTTGGAGTGAAAACAGTCTTTAATCCGATGATGTAATTTAGACAGATCAAAATCAAAGATATAATTTGTTTTATTAATGGATCTTGTTTGTTCCTGTTGTGACCAATAGGTTTCTGCTCTTTCCTCACTTCCTCACGTTTTCTTGTGCTCTTTGGAATTATTATGATTAAGTCTATATATTAGATTGATAGAGGAAAGTAACATAATAGTATAATCTGCTATGAGCAATTACATTCTTGCTTGTAGTTTTAGGTTTCATTGGTGGATTTGTAGTATCAGAATGGTTTTTCCTATGTACCAGTAGTTATAAGAAGGAAACGTTCTAACTTGCATTTGCATAGGGTTCCTAAAATATAAAAATATAATATCTAGGAACAGATGTAATATTTTAGCTTGCCATGGATAATTCTCTTAGGTATGTATTATTTTTCTGTTTCTGCTTAGTTCTTAGAACCGGTTGAATTCGTTGTATCCAGAGTTTGCATCACAGTGCCAGACTTTTAGGACACTTAATAATAATAATTGACTAATTCTTTGGATTTCCTTAAGGATATTCACGATTGGGCCCTGGCTTTCAAGTTTCACCCTTATAATTAATGGGTTTTTAACATCCTCATAAGGCATAGGTGAAATCTACATGACTGTGATGGCGTGACCTTATACACTTCTGCTAATTGTTCGTCGTCTGTGCTAATTTCTTATTTGCTATTGTCAATGTAGCACTTTGTCTGATCAACATTAGATATATCTTCCTATGCCTTTATGAAATTCGACTTCAGAATTTTTCTGAGATTATGATTCTTTCCATTGTAGTTACATGAGTTGGAGATGCACAAATT
Organism: Cyamopsis tetragonoloba; assembly: GCA_037177725.1. NCBI lineage: Eukaryota > Viridiplantae > Streptophyta > Magnoliopsida > Fabales > Fabaceae > Cyamopsis > Cyamopsis tetragonoloba. Next base: position 51,090,122 of record CM074125.1, read on the forward strand.
TATATCCGTATCAGGAAATTATTCTGTTTGAAACAGAGAACAGTTAGGAATTATTTTTCTTAAAGTTGGGCTTTGGGCCTAACTGACTTCCAAAAGCTAGCTCATACGAGAAGGATTGTCACACCACTTATATACTCAATAATGGTTAGGATAGGCTTTGATACCAACTTAAATTAGGGTTTTTGAGCTTAATTCACTTTCAAAAGCTAGTTCATAGGAGGAGGATTGTCACACCACTTATTTACTCTATAATGGCTATATCTTTAGTCGATGTAGGACTTTCAACAATTTGGTTTGTGTTGGGACTGTAAATGTCAATTTTCTTGGTCTGATAGAAGTTACCTTTTGTCCATAAATGAGCAGAATTTCCTCAGTTAAATGAATTGTTGAAGAAACATGGGGCGGATGGAGAAGAAGAACTGGGCCAGGCACAATTTGCACAACTACTGCAATCTGTACTGCAAGACCTAGAAGAGGAACTTTCAAAAAACAAAGTTGTTTTGGTGCAGAATATTCATATCATTAATGGCTCTAAGCTAAGACAGGTATTTTAATATTATGTTTCAATGTTGTATCTATATATGATATATCTACACCATGCTCTCTACATTTTTGTAAGATTGAAGACTGGTCATCTTTTTAGTTTATAATGAAGTAATGTATCATCATAATTGAAAAACATAAAGCACCCAAGGAAATGTGTATCTGTCTGTCCCCTCTTCCCAGAAAGTTTTGACGCGATTTTAGAAGTTTGAATATTAATTGTTATTTCTGTGACATCTTGAGCCCTTCAGTCCAGCCAACTCTTATTTATCAACCTTGTGTTGTGGAAAATGATGCAGCTATTGGCCAATGAAAAGGAATTTAACAGCGTCGTGGAGAAGGCATTGCAAGAAAAATTGGAGCCAAAGGACAGCTTAGGGAGCGCAGAAATGATAAGGAGCTTCCTGGAAAGAAATGCCAAGGAGTTGGGTTTCCCGCCGCCTGAAGCTGACGAGGCTGTTCTCCTTTATGACAATGTTTTTGCAGATGTAGCAAAAGAAAAAGAGGGCGAGAAATCAGATAAAGAAGACCTGGCAAAACTGATGAAGGATGTCCTAGAGAAATTTGCAGAGCAGCTTGAGATTAATCCTGTGTATCAGGACTTTGCTTGAGGGAGATGAATTACTGGGCCACATTACATATTTTGGTGTTTGAAGTTTGAAATTTTACTCCTTTTTATTCGGATTCCCTACCCGGCCAAACCCGATCTCGCAGCGAATATTCGATTATGTTTAGACTGTATAATATATACTGTATAACGAATTTTACTTGTATGGATAATGGAGGTCTCTTAAATAGCATGCTTATGATATTAATGACCGTACTTATTTGTCTGTCAATAGACCATCTAAGGTTCCAAGAATCATTGAAATTCATATGAAGAAATAATTATGTGCATTTTGTTTTTGCGTTTACAACTAGCAAACTTGGGTATAAAAAGACTGAACGAAATTTTGCCCAAAATTTTGATGTTCGGCTTTTTTATATGAACGTGATTATGCCATTCACACCCGAGTTTAGCTAAAAGCAAAAAATGTTGGTTTTGCATGTATGGTTGAAGATTTCACACTAAAATTTTCAACAAATTTGCTTTTAAGATAAAAGTTTCTAAATAGAAATTATTTCTCTTTAAACTCAAATTTCAATTCTACAAAATGAAGAACAATCCTATTAAGTTTCTCGAGAGTTTTTCTCTCATCTTTCTCACAACCATGTTTCTGGAAAACCCTTCTCCTCAGTGAGAGGTTTTTCGGATATCTACTTCCTCATCTGATTCTTCTTCGTCTCTTTCCTCTTTAGTCTCTCTTTTTATTGTGCTTGGATCTCTTTTGAGTTGTCTCTGTTTTAAGGGGAGAGGAAAAACCTTTTCCTCCATGTGAATATGTACATAGGTAGGTTTTTGGTACTTATTGTCGGGATGATTTTGGGAAACCTTGTGGATCAACTGGTAGTGGTGGTATGTATGGAGTGACGGTGATTGAGGCGTTTTCACCCTCTCTTGTTTAGAAATCAACCAGTGAAGCTTCTAAAAGAGAGATTAGCAGCGGATCTGCGAGGAGGGAGCTTCAAATCGATTTTTGAAGCATAACGAGCAGATCTGGAAGATAAGGCGCTCCCAAAGGCCTACTCTTCAGCTGGATAACAACGTGGAAAACTAGTTAATTATGGTTTTGTTAGTCGTGTACAAACAAATGCTGGTTTGAGAGGTCAGATCTTACAGGTTTAGTCTTTGAGTGGTTGGTTTTTTGATGTAGGGAGGGTGATTTCTTTTTCAAAGTTGTTTATCTGTTTAATTTGGGTCAGATTGTTAGTGTTAATCTTGGACATTTCAGTGAACAGTGCTTCCCTAGTTAATTTCTTTGATCTTGCAATAACACTGATTTCATATAGCATGAATATATGATTACCATGTGTTTTCATCTGTGCTGGGCTTAGCCCGGTTTATCTCTAATGGAATTTCCAATTGTCAAAAAAAAAAATGTACTGTATACTTCATAATTATTTATCAATTATCTATACTTAAAACCCCAAGTTAGAATTTCTAGTGCAACAACACCACCTTAAGCACCAAGTAACAACCCACCTACTGTGGGGAGCATTACAACTTTTACTCAAACTCACCAACAAACAACAAAAAAACAATGTGTAAACAGCTTCGTCATTTCAGTTTGAATGTCGATGTCTATAAATGATTCGGCTGGAATTCAATTGACATTCTATATCCTCGCACCAAGGAGGAGCACCATTTGAGTATCCATAATGAGTAATCCACATGTCGCGGATCATTTCTCGTGCTTTTTTGCGGCATGTAGGCATTTATCGTTCTTTAAGTTGAGATACAAAGACTATTTTCTCTTTTTTCTGGCTTACACTATTCATCAATACCATCCATGTTGTAGACATACATTGACAGAACATTGCATCCATTGAGGGAGGAAACTCTCAACCTCTGAACTCTTGCTTCTGCATCAGGATTTGAATCCATTAGCAAATTGGCCAAAGCATCCCTAAATTCCAATTCTAAGTTGTCGTTGGCTCTGCAATGGTTATAAAAATTTAAATGATGAGTGCGAGTGCTAATGTAATACCATGGTTTAAAGGGTACCTAAACATGTTTGTACACCATTGTGTCACTTGCTGCATAGTGAAAATTTTTACATACAGCCTTTACATTCATGTGATTTCTGATCGACATTGCTTATACCTTAGTCACAACTTTAACAAGAAGATTCTTTGGCAATTTCTAGTCGACGTGGGACTTCATCTTAACATTACAGATCCAATTATAATACGACATGTAATGTTACATGTAATGTTAAGATGAAGTCCCACATCGACTAGAAAGAGAGTCACTATAGAGTATTTTAAGAGTGAATTAAGCCCAAATTTAAAATTTAATACATAGTTTAAATGTAAATTTATCATTTTTTTACTCCGATAAAACCTCTGGTTAATAATTAAATGGGTAAACTTTCAAATTTTTTATATTTAATATGAAAAAATGCTTTTAAAAAATAATGTTAGATATAAATTCTCAATTTTCATAAGAAAATATCACGAATGCTTAAATCAATAGAAATGTTTCACTGGTGGATACCCTTGGAAAAGATCCAAAAAATAACCAATAGAATTGACATACTAACTCTTTTTGAATTAGTTGTATATAAGAAATCTTATCGTCTTTTAAGAAGAAAAAAAAAAACTGTACATTTATCAACAGATATCAAAATTAAATTTTGTTTTCTACATTTCTGTTTTGTCTTTCAAATTAACTTCTAATACCTTATATCTATTTAAATGTTGTGTTATATTTTTCATAAATTATTTTCAATCTTAATAACTATGCATCAGTGAGTTTATTCTTTGCCATCTGCAGCCCGAAGTGAGCCTAGTTGAACTGGAGCTTGAGTCTGCACCACTTTAGATGATCCATACACTGATACATCAACACCTTTACCCTTCTCTTTCTCAAGTTCCTCTTTAATCCAAAAATATGTAATTCTCAGGCCATCCTACAATATATTATAATGATTCAGATACTATGAGTGATAAAAAAGACACATTCCTATTGATTAAAACAAAATGCAAGATAGAAAACATACAGGATCTCCAAAGTCACTCATTGAATATAAGTACTAGAAATGAAATTCTTAAATTTGAGCTTAAGATTGATTTAATCTAAAAAGCTTGTTCATTATCAAAAGATTGACTATCTAACCATTATATACTCAATTCTTGTTATATTACTAGTCGACGTGGGACTTATATTAATATCTGCGAGTGACCCACATATATTATGACTGTTTAGGCTTTGATATCATCTTAAATTTGAAGTCAAGCTTAATTTAATTCTAAAAATTAGTTAATGAAAGGAGGTCCGTTCAACCTTTGTAAGTTCTATTCTGGTTATATATATATATTCCTAGTCGAGATAGGATTTAACCAAACATCTTAACCGAAATACTTTGAGATTGTAAGCTATGAAAACAACTATGTTGACTAGTATATTGTGCATGTTTGGGAATAAATTACTTCATAAAAAAAAATTACTTATTTTTCAAAAGCTTTCACTCGGAATATCAAAATAAGTTATTATTAGTTTATTACTCCAAAATAAAATAAGTTGAGGCAAGCAAGCAACTCATTTCATCACTCTTTTCTTCAACATGAATGATAAAAATTGGTAAGAAAATGTTTTCAAGAGAACAAGAGGATAATTCATTTTGCATAAAAAAGGTAACAACATACAAGAATGTAATTTTGAATTTTGACTCCATTAATAACATGAATTACCTTCAACTTCATAGTTGGAGCCCATCCAAGTTTCTCTTTGATAAGTGTATTATCTGAGTTACGACCACGAACACCCTCTGGTCCAGGAATGTGATGTATTGGAATACTCTTGTTCTCAAAACTTAGAACAATTTCAGCCATTTCATTCATGCTAACCATTTCATCACTGCCAATATTCACTGCCTCCCGGAAATCTGATTTTGTCAATCTAAATAACAACAATTTGCAGTCTTATCAAGGATATTTTAGAGCTAAATAACAAAAGATATGAAAGAAGCTAATAATGTTTCTCTAAACAACAAAATAAGGTAAATTTAAGTTTAGCAAAAGGTACTGAAGTTCATCTTGGTTAAAATATGTTTGTGGTCCCTTGAAGTATTGCAGTTTATTTTATTTGGTCCCTCGTTTGCCAAGAACTTTCGACTTGATCATCGCGAAAGTTTAAAAATAGCTATTTTGATCTTCCTTCGGATAAGCTTAAATATTGTTGTTTAGTCTCCATTTTTGTTGGTTTAGGGACTATATGGCAAATATACTCAATTCAAGTCTCTTATTCTTAATCATTTGATTAATAATTCGACAGTGAATTTATAATTGACCTAACCAACTTAATATTATCCATTGTTCGGTCCACTAAAAATCTACTAACAAATTGTTAATTAAATAGTTAAAGGCAAGAAGTTACAGATGCAGTTTCTGCCCTAAATAGAGAGAACCTGCCTCTCTCTCCATTGGTTCCATTTTTGACATTCATGAGAACACAAATCCATGAGAACACAAATCCATGATTTGAATTTTTAAAAGAGAAATCCAAGAAAGAAATCATTAATATAGAATCAATACCTAAGTACACCTTCAACACACTCATCAATGAAGGTGAAGGATCTTGTTTGCAATCCATCTCCCCACATTTCAAACCTATCTTTGGAAGTAATTGCCTTCCTACAAAAAGCAGCAGGTGCCTTCTCCCTTCCACCTGTACAAGTAACAACAAAGAACTTCTTAAACTCAAAAGATTTAAAAAGTGTCTATTCTAATTCACCGACTTGAATACAATAACAAAGTTTGTCTCGGTCATATAACTCAATTGGTAAATACATACAAACATGTATGTGTGGGTATGAAATTCAATTTCCAATTGTTATACTTTTTTATAAAAAAAAATAACAACAGTGTTTTCCAATGCAGTTAAGAGGCCTAAAATATATTTAAGTACCTCAAAATATCACTAATTTTTCCTTTAGTCCCACATTTTGAAGAATTTTGGATCTGATCCTCATGAAAGTTTAGAACTATAGATATTCCTGTTTAGCCTCTCATTTTAGTTCGTAGGGATCAAACAATAATATTTAAACTTTTGACTAAATTCAGAGTTTTAGTGTTTTTTTTTTTTTTTTTTTTTTTAATGAAGAACTAAATGAAAAAATTATTATATTTTGAAGCACTAAAAACATATTTTAACATAATTAAGAGCATACCTTTCCATGTCCCATAAGGGCCATATATGTTATGGAATCTTCCAATGCGACACTCAATTCCAAAATCCTTGTTGTAATGTTTACATAACTCTTCTGTTGCAAGCTTCTCTAGTCCATATGCATCTTGTGGCTACATTCAAATAAAAAAGATAAAATTTAATACATCTTTTTTTATTATAAAAAAAAAATTGATACATTTATCCCAACTTGAGTGTGCAAACAAATAAGCAACATAATTTAATCAAACAATTTAAAAAGATCATTAACAAACCTCAGCAGGCCAGGCATCAGACTCCTTCAAACTCACATTTGTTTCCAATTGCTTAAATTCAGGGTAGATACAAGCACTAGAGGCATAAAAAAACCTACAAGATGAAAATGTATGTGACATGGATTAGGTATAGTGTGTAATTGAAATTAAAACCAAAAATACCCGTTTGGATAAGATTTTGCGCAAAGCAAAATTAATTCTGGCACATAGTTAAGTAGAAATATTTTACTTTCACCAGGTGATTTTAGCCCCTCAAAATCTTATCCAAAGAGGTGTTTTTTTAAAAGAGTAAATCTATTTTCTTTGTTTTATCCTTCTACCTACTCTCCTTCTTTCTCCTCTTACTTTTTCGAGTTAGATTGGTTACGGTCAAGCATCACGGTACTCACTATAGTCAGCCGACAGACATAGACCATCCAAATAAGATTGATTGGATGAGATTTAACGAAATATTAAGAAATCAAAATCTTCTACTTCACTAAATCCCAGTCATTCAATCTTAATCAGACAACTCATGTCGACCGACTACAATGACTTTTGACTGTAACAAATCCAAATCTCTACTTTACAAAGTAAGTGAAAAATGAGGAATTAAATGCTTTTCATATCTTGAAAACCCAAAAAGCATTTAATACATAAAGCAATAAGACGGCTCATATCGGTCGTTTGTAATGATTTTTTACTGCGACAATTCGGCAAATACATACTTTACAAAGCAATATATAAGAAATTAAATGCACTCCGTATCTTAAAAAAACCTAAAAAGCATTCAATATGCCCTCTGGATTTAGGTCCTAACCTCTTAACACCATTAATCCTTGCAGCCTCAATCATGTTGAAGCTAATCATTGAGTTATTATACATAATAACAGAGTGGTTGGATTGTATAAATCCCATTCCACCCATATCAGCAGCAAGATTGAAAACATGATCCACACCCTTGGTTACTCTTAGGCAGTTATCCATGACCCTTAGATCAACAAGGTGGAACTCATGGCAGAACATGTCTTCTCTCATGTGCTCATTCTTCTTCCAGTCAGAAGCAATGATGTAATGCCCCTCTGTCTTGAGGCGGCGCGCAATGTGCGAGGCGATGAAACCGCCTGCGCCGGTGATGGAAATTTGAAGCTTCTCTGATGGCCAGTAAGGTTCTCTCTCAAGGTTTTGAGATGTGTATGAACCATAGTCTGTTGCTCTAGAACTTCCCATTCTGTATACCACATTAATTTCTCAGGAAAAAAAGAATCAAAGAAATTTAGAATTACTAGTAACTACAAAACATGATTAGACACAATGCATCTTTCATGTTTATTTGAGTAATCTTACTATATGGATAATGGAGACAAAGTGAACGCGTTAGACACAACTAATAAGAAGCTTAAAACAATCATAGATTCAAAAGTAGAATTTATTATTATTTTAACATCTTATTGACTTTTGATTGTTTGTGTCTATAAACATGTCTTGGGGATAGAACTATTCACGCTACATCTTTAACTAATTTTGCCACACATAACACTCGTTCGTTCTGAGGTGCGTTCGAATTCTTGTTCCCGATTGAGTTTTGCTAAAGTGTTTTGTGATGTTTTTGGGCCAAATAGGATCTAGTTCTCGGTCTCACCTGGATTCTAATTCGCGGGGGAGACTATGTGGTGCATTTTGGAAAAATGTGTGGCGAGGAAAGTAGCTGTAACGTCTTAGTATATGTAAGACTTTCTCACTTAAAACGATACAAAAACGAACAAAAGTCACAATCACATTTAACGGAAATAACAATTTTTTGACTCAAGAAAAAAATACTTTCTTAGTATTACGCTACACATAAAGACACATATTTGTGCAACACTAATACACTCATAAACACATAATTCCATCCAAAATGCGGTGAAAAAGAAAAAGAAAACAAAAGGTTTTAAATCTTGATCTGAAATACCACATTGCTTTGAAAAGTAAAGGTTTCTGAAGTCACCGACTACATCAGACTGCAACACGGACTCAACCGCAATTCAAAACTTCGCAAAACAGACCCAAATTAAAAGAACAGCGTATTAGTACTGAAATTATAGAAATGCAACAAAATATAAAAATTGTTTACTTGCTCTGCTTCTCCAAATTTGAAATTTTTTTTTTTTACAAAATTAGGGGAAAAAACAGAGAGAGAAAAGAAATCAAGCATATTAGTACCGAAATGAGTGACAAGTATTAAAATTGAAGTAACAGCAGAATGAAGAATCCAATGCATTATTACTATACTACTTCAAGTTAAAAGATTGAATAAATGCAAGAGAAGAGAGAAAAGAACCTGGGAAATGAGAATGAAAGGTGAGAAAATGTTTGGTTTGGAGAAAGAAGAAAAGATGGAAATTGGTTAATTTATTTATTTACAATTAAAAAACATGAGTGATTCTGTCATTGCTATAAATAGAAGAGTGTGTGTTAGTGTGAAGGCATAGCCACTCATTTATTAATTCTTCTCAACTATTGGATCTCACTAGAGGAAGAGTAAGGCACTACTGCATCTCCTTTCTCTCTCTCTTTTTTTTTAAAATTTATTTTTATTTATTTTATTTATTTTTCCTTTTTAGTTCATCAATACCTTGAAGGCTTGAACTAATGTTGATATTACATTTTTTAAAGAAAAATACTAATTTAGTTATTGAATTTGCGAGGGTAATTTAGTTACTGACTTTAGGAGTGGTTCGCATTAGTCGCTGAGAGCGAAGTCGATTATTTATTTTAGTCTATAATATAATTTACAATAACATTGTTAACTTTAATTTGCATTCGCACCCTTAAACATTTTATATTAAACATACTTTTAGGATTTTTGTTAAATAAAATAAATCTGAAAAGTATTTAAAAAGTTTTGCGATTACTTACACTATTTGACAATTATTAAGAGGTTACAAGTGAAAATAATTCATTAAAAATTTAATATTTATTAGTGAGCATAATTTAAGCATTTTCATTAAAAATTTAACAAATCATTGATATGGTAGAGTTACACTATCATTATAGAAGAGTCAACCACTGTTTGAACCCTGGAAAAAACATCAATTGAGAGGACAAATTTATGTACAATAGAGAAACTAAACTTCTACTCCGATAATATGATAGAAGGATATCAAAAAGATAAAAAATAAACATTTTTTTAAATAAAATAAATTTTAAAATATTTTAAAAAAGTGTTTTTATGAGTTATCCCTTAGCAATTATTATTACACCACATATGAAAAATATAATATTTAATACTTTGTTTAGTCACTTTTATAAGATATCATTTAGAAGGTTTTAGTAATTTTTTTAAAGATATTTTATAGTTTTCATAAAATATTTATTTCTTTTCCCCTCATTCCAAACTTCGACTATTTCTATTATTTAATTATAATTGGTTAGCACATGATTTAATAACGGATAAAATTGATATATTATTCAATTTTTTTATAATACCAATAAATTCTACTAAACTTAACTAATTTTATTGAGTTGCGTAATTTAATTAAAAATATCTTATATTTAGAAAAATAAAAGTATTAAGCATATTTATATATCTTTTACCTCCTACTATGTAAAAGCTCTGCTTAGACTTTGACTCATTTGTTATATATTGTTTAAAAATAATTAGTTTAAAACGTTATAGAAAATTTATTATTTTTTAATTAATTAAGATGAAAATCTCAAGATATTTATCTTTGTTTATAATGACAACAACAACCTTTTTAATCTCTTCTCTTCTCTTTTATTTCAGTAATTAGTTTAGAAACAACTCAAATTAAAGTAAATTCTAAAAGCATATGTTTTGAAAAGAAAGTAAATTCTAAAAAGTTATAAATTTGTGTGTATTTTTATATTTGATTAATTTTAAAAAGATAGACAAACTCTTAAAAATTTTAAATATTTTTTATTAAAAATAATTATTTTATAAAACAAACAATAACGTTCTTAATAAAAAAAAATTCATTGTTTGAACCGCGGGTGGGCAGGTGACACTATTACTACGGCACCACTTTCAAAGTATACATAAGATTGTTATTTTTTACAAAATTATCCTCTAATTGAATTTATAAAACTGAGCGAAACTGGATTTGTAAATTTAGTTGAAATCAAATTTGAAAATCCGGTTCATATCAGATTTGAAAATCCAATTGATACCTAATTTAAAATACAATTGAAAATACCCTATGTTTCAAGTGAGTACACGCTTTCTAATTTTTTTTTTGAAAATTTAAAAATATAAAACTATGTAAATAAAGCTAGAAACTTCATGATAAATAATACATGGTTATAAAAAACTCAAATAATTTAAGTAATTTAAAAAACGCATTTTTATTTTAAAATTAAAATACATCCTATTTTTTAAGTATATAGCACACGATTTCTAGAAATAATTTAGAAATTTTAAAAAGATAAAGAAAAATGTAAATTAAGCTAAAAACTTCATGGTAAACGATACATTACTTTTTAAAAAAATCTAAAAATTTAAATAACTTAAAAATGCTTTTTTTTTAAATTCAAAAACACCCTATTTTTTAAGTGATAGTACACGATTTCTAAAAAAAATTACACTTTTAAAAATATAAAAAATTATTTAAATAAATCTAGAAATTTCATGGTGAGCAATAAATTCTTTTGTAAAACGAAAAATAATTTAAGTAATTTATAAAACAATTTTTTATTTTTAAATTAAAATACACCATATTTTCAAGTGTGTAGTACATGATTTCTAGAAAAAATTGTTGCAATTATAAAAATATAAAAAAATTGTGTAAATTAAGTTTGAAACTTTATGGTAAACAATACATTGTTTTAAAAAAAATAATAATTTAAAGAATTTCAAAAATGTGTTTTTATTTTTAATTAAGAAACACCATATTTTCAAGTGTATAGTGTTGAATTTCTAGAAAAAATTTAAAAAATTTATCAATTTTAAAAAGATAACAAATTATGTAAATTAACCTAGAAACTTCATGATGACGGATATATTGTTTTCAAAAAATAAAAAAATTTAAATAATTTTAAAAATGCATTGACATTTTAAAATTAAAAAACATCATATTTTTCAAGTGTATAGTACACGATATCAAGAAAAAAACATTTTGCACTTTAAAAAATAGAAAAAATTATGTAAAGAAAGCTAGAAATTTCATGGTGAGCAATACATTGTTTTCAAAAAAATAAACAATTTCAGTAATTTAAAAAATGAGTTTTCATTTTTTAATTAAAAAAACACAATATTTTCAAGTGTATAGTACACGATTTCTAGAAAAAAAATTAAAAATTTATATACGTTAAAAATTATTTAAATTAATCTAGATACTTCACGGTGAACGATACATTTTTTTCAAAAAAATCAAAGAATTTCAATATATTAACAAATGTGTTTTCAGTTTTAAATTAAAAAATACCCTATTTTCCAATTGTATAGTACACAATTTCAAGAAAAACAATGTTGCAATTTTAAAAATAAAAAAATATATAAATAAATCTAGAAACTTCAGGGTGAAGAATACATTGATTTCTAAAAATAAAATAATTTAAGTAATTTATAAAACACATTTTCACATTTAAATTAAAAAACACCCAATTTTACAAGTGTATATTATACGATTTATATAAAAAATTATTGCAATTTTAAAAATATTAAAAAATTATGTAAATTGAGCTAGAAACTTCATGATGAACAATACGTTGTTTTAAAAAAATATAATAATTTAAGTATTTTAAAAATAAGTTTTCATTTTTAATTAAGAAACACCCTATTTTCAAGTGTATAGTACATGATTTCTAGGAAAAATTTAATAATTTTAAAAAGATAAAAAATTATGTAAATTCATCTTGAAACTTCATGGAGACCCATACATTGTTTTCGAAAAAATCAAAAAATTTAAATAATTTAAAAAATTCGTTGACATTTTAAAATTCAAAACACAATTTTTTTCAAGTGTATAGTACATGATATCTAGAAAAAAACATTTTGCACTTTTAAAAATATTTAAAATTATGTAAAGAAATCTAGAAATTTCATATTGAACAATACTTTGTTTTCAAAAAATAAATAATTTAAATAATTTAAAAAATGTGTTTTCATTTTTTAATTAAAAAATACCCTATTATCAAGTGTATAATACACAATTACTAGAAAAAATTTAGAAATTTTATATACATTAAAAATTATTTAAATTAATCAAGAAACTTCATGGTGAACGATACATTGTTTTGAGAAAAACCAAAGAATTTTAATATATTAACAAATGCATTTTCATTTTTAAATAAAAAAACACCCTATTTTTCTAGTTTATTGTATATGATTTCTAGAAAATAATAATGCAATTTTTAAAATATAAAAATTATGTAAATAAATCTAGAAACTTCATCGTAAACAATACATGGTTTTCTAAAAGTTAAATAACTTAAGTAATAATTAAAAACGCACTTTCATTTGAAAATTAAAAACACCCTATTTTTTAAGTGTATAGTACACGATTTCTAGAAAGAATTTACAAATTTTAAAAGGATGAAAATCTATTTAAATTAAGCTAAAAACTTCATGGTCAACAATACATTACTTTTAAAATAATAAAAAAAATTAAATAATTTAGAAAAATGCGTTTTCATTTCTAAATTAAAAAACACCCTATTTTTCAAGTGTAGTACACAATTTCTAAAAATCATTTTGCACTTTTAAAAATATAATAAATTATTTAAATAAATTTAAAATTTTTATGGTGAACAATACATTCTTTTCTAAAACTCAAATAATTTAAGTATTTTATAAAACGTGTTTTCAATTTTAAAATAAAATACACCCTATTTTTTAAGTGTGTAGTACACAGTTTTTAGAAAAAATTGTTGCAATTATAAAAATATAAAAAAATTATGTAAATTAATCTTGATACTTCATGGTGAATAATACATTGTTTTAAAAAAATAATAATTTAAGTAATTTAAAAAATGAGTTTTCATTTTTTATTAAGAAACACCTTATTTTCAAGTGTATAATACATGATTTCTAGAAACTTCATGGTGACCGATACATTGTTTTCAAAAAAATAAAAAGATTCAAATAATTTAAAAAATGCGTTGACATTATAAAATTCAAAAATACCCTATTTTTCTAGTGTATAGTACATGATATCTAGAAAAACATTTTGCACTTTTAAAAATATAAAAATGATGTAAAGAAAGATAAAAGTTTCATGGTGAATAATACATTGTTTTTTAAAAAATAAATAATTTAATGAATTTAAAAAATGTGTTTCCATTGAGTAATTACAAAACACCATAATTTCTAGTGTATAATACACGATTTCTAGAAAAAAATTAAGAAATTTTATAAACGTTAAAAGATATTTAAATTAACCAAGAAACTTCATGGTGAACGTTACAATATTTTTAAAAAAATCAAAGAAATCCAATATATTAACAAATACGTTTTCAATTTTAAATTAAAAAACACCCTATTTTTCAATTGTATAGTACACGATTTCTAGAAAAACAATGTTGCAATTTTAAAAATATAAAAATCATGTCAATATATCTAGAATCTTCATGGTGAAGAATACATTGATTACTAAAAATCAAATAATTTAAGTAATTTATAAAACGCATTTTCATATTGAAATTAAAAACACCCTATTTTTCAAGTGTATAATACATGTTTACATAAAAGGTTGTTTCAATTTTAAAAATATTAAAAAATTATGTAAATTAAGCTTCGTGGTTAACAATACAATATTTTAAAAAAAGTCAAATAATTTAAGCAATTTAAAAAATGCGTTTTCATTTTTAAATTTAAAAACACCCTATCTTTCAAGTGCATAGTACATGATTTCTAATTTTTTTTACAATTTCTAAAATACAAAAATTATGTAAATCATGCTAGAAACTTCATGGTAAACAATACATGGTTTTTTAAGAGTTAAATAACCAAGTAATTTATAAAATGCATTTTAATTTTAAAATTAAAAAATACCCTATTTTTCAAGTGTATACACAATTCCTAGAAAGAATTTAGAAATTTTAAAAAGATGAAAAATTATGTAAAGTAACCTAGAAACATTAAGGTGAATAATACAATGTTTTAAAAAAGTTATGTAAATTAAGCTAGAAACTTCATAGCTAACAATACATTACTTTTAAAAAAATTTAATAGTTTAAAAAAATCATTTTCGTTTTTAAATTAAAAAACACTATATTTTTCAAGTGTAGAGTACACGATTTCGAGAAAAAAAATTTCACTTTTAAAAATATAAACCATTATGTAAATAATGCAAGAAACTTTATGGTAAACAATACATTGTTTTCTAAAAATCAAATAATTTAAGTATTTTATAAAACGTGTTTTCAATTTTAAAATAAAATACACCCTACTTTTTACGTGTGTAGTACACGGTTTCTACAAAAAATTGTTGCAATTATAAAAATATAAAAAAAATGATGTAAGTTAAGCTATAAACTTCATGGTGAACAATACATTGTTATAAAAAATATATAATAATTTAAGTAATTTAAATAATTCTTTTTCATTTTTAATTAAGAAACACCCTATTTTCAAGAGTATAGTACACGATTTCTAGGAAAATTATAGCAATTTTAAAAAGATAACAAATTATGTAAATTAACTTAGAAATTTCATGGTGACCGATACATTGTTTACAAAAAACATAAATAATTTAAATAATTTAAAAAATGCGTTATCATTTAAAAATTCAAAAACACCTTATTTTTAAATTGTATAGTCCAGGATATCTAGAAAAAACATTTTGAACTTTTAAAAATATAAATAATTATGTAAATAAATCCAAAAAATTCATAGTGAATAATACACTATTTTCAAGTGTATAGTGCACGATTTCTAGAAAAAAAATAGAAATTTTATATACATTAATAATTATTTAAATTAATCTAAAAACTGCATAGTGAACGATACATTGTTTTCAAAAAAATCAAATAATTTAAATATATTAACGATTGTGTTTTCATTTTGAAATTAAAAAATACCCTATTTTTCAAGTGCACGATTTCTTGAAAAACAATTTTTAAATTTTAAAAATATAAAATTATGTAAATAAATCTAGAAACTTCATGGTGAAGAATATATTGATTTTTAGAAATCAAATAATTTAAGTAATTTATAAAATGAATTTTCTTTTTTAAATTAAAAAATACCCCATTTTCCAAGTGTATAGTACACGATTTATAGAAAAAAATTGTTTCAATTTTAAAAATAATAAAAAATTATGTAAATTAAGCTAGAAACTTCATGGCGAACAATAGATTATTTTTTAAAAAATCAAATAATTGATGCAATTTAAAAAATGCATTTTCATTTTTAAATTCAAAAACACCCTATGTTTCAGGTGTATAGTACACGATTTCTAGAATTTTTGTTGCAATTTTAAAAATATCAAAATTATGTAAATAAAGCTAGAAACTTCATGGTACACAATACATGATTTTCTAAAAGTTAAATTACTTAAGTAATTTATAATACGCGTTTCCATTTTAAAATTAAAAAACACGATATATACAAAGAATTTAGCAATTTTAAAAAGATAAAAAATTATGTAAAGTAACCTAGAAACTTTAAGGTGAACAATAAATTGTTTTCATAAACACTTACATAATTTAAGTAATTTAAAAAATGTATTTTCAATTTTTAATTAATAAACACCCTATTTTCAAGGGTATCGTACATGATTTTTAGAAAAAAATTAAAAATTTTAAAAGAATAAAATTATATGTAAATTAAGCTAAAAAAATAAAAAAATGAAAAAGTTAAATAATTTAAAAAATGCGTTTTCATTTTTAAATTCAAAAACACCCTAATTTTTAAGTGTATATTACACGATTTCTAGAAAATAATTTTGCACTTTTAAAACTATAAAAAATTATTTATATAAATCTAGAAACTTCATGGTGCGCAATAGAGAGTAGATTATACACGTGGCTAGGATATTGCAACTTGATTTGTTAGATTGTATGATAATGGCTTGAATTTGAATGTTAGTATGTTTGAAAATCTAATAAATGTTGTGCCTTGCTTGTGTGGTATGATGTGAATGCATGTTGAATCCTGGTTTGGAAATGAACTTGGGTGGTTTGGTTGAGATGTGCATGAGAATCATGGATGCCTTGTTTCTTGTAATGTGGAATCTTGGTATGATGATGTGTGCATGTTAAATTGTTTCAAATTGTGTTGAAATATGGTCTTGAATTGGGATGTAATTGTATTGAAATTTTGATGAAGATGTGAGTTTTCTACAGTAACTTGGGTGTGAATTTCAAACTACTTTTCATAAGATTTTTCCATTTTGGTCTTCACAAGATTTATAGATAATCCTCTTAGCTTTCAAATGCTTTTAGTTTAACTCAATTTGGAGGTCTACAACTCTAGTTATGGCCAAATTATTGAGACAGGGTTTGTATTGAAATATTTGTTCTGTTAAGTGTACATCCCTGTTAAAGATGGTTGTTTTTGACAATCAAATATTTAGAACTGGGTTTTGTGTTCTTGACAAGAGTTGTAGATAATTTTCTTATCTTTCAAATGATTTTGGTTTCACTCAATTTGGATGTCTACAACTCAAGTTATGGCTAAAATACTAACAGGATGCGTTGTTGATGAAAATGGTTCTGTGCTGAATTCGCGGTAGCGAATTTTTAGCTGAACTTTCTGTGTCAATTTCACGGTAGCAAGATTTTTAGCGGCGGCGAAAATGACCCAGAACAGGACCCTTTGTTTTCACTTCCAAAATGCAATATACCCTACAAGTAGCTTATTTCTAGGGTAGTAATGATTAAATTAGGTTATAATGTCTTCAAAAACCATAAAAAGGATCATGAAAATATATTGATGAATGTTGAATGAAAATGCATGATAGCTTGTAAAATAAAATTTAAAGATAAGTTTAAGATTTCCCCCTTCAACGGATGTTGAGTAAGTGGGTTGAGTTCCACCAGTTACACACCGGGTAAGTGGACAAGCATGAAAACATTGAAAATGTAGGGTCTCCCAATGAACGGGGTAAGATGGCCTGAAATAGTAGGGTTGCTTTGTGACTGGGCAGATGACCCGAAAGAAAAGACTATTTCAATGAACGGGTAAGGAAGTCCTGGGCTATTCTCAATGAATGGGGTCAAGATAGCTTGACAGTTGATCACGGTAGGGACGCTTGGCGTGGTCCATGATTGAGCTCAAATGTGCGTTGCTGCCATGCGCCTAGGGAGAAGTCTTGTGCACGAGACTTCTGTAAAAGACTAAAGAAAAGAAATGAAACAAGTATGATAATGAAAGATCATGGCATGCATACATTTATAGTTGTCATTGCATGCATTATGTTTGAATATGTTGCATTGGATTGAATTGTGTGTTAGGTATTAGATGGGGTGTTTTCTAGTTAGAATGACTGATATATGGTATAAAAATGTTTTCAAAATGCCGGGGGTTACTCAATTATATGTTTACGTATAACTGACAGTTACCATATCGCAGGTATGAGAAGATTGTGAAGCGAAAGCCACACATGGGACGAGCTGTGGGCTTTTCTTAGGTATAGCCACACATGGTGAATATAAGTCTCAAGTTCATATATTAATTTGTTCAGCTGTATAGGAATTCGTATAAATTGAAATGATTATAATTATTACTATTATTAATTGTTGTAAATTAGAATTTAGCTTCCACTAGAGTTTTGAAAAAAAAAACGGACTCAAAAATTAAGGTGTTACATTTATGGTATCAAAGCAGTTTGATCCGTTGAACTGTGATGATAATGAGTCGATAGTCAGCTGAACAATTAATATTCGGAACATATCTATTAGCCATGTCATAAGCTTCGAAGGAACGTGCAGCTAATATTTAGTCTGATCAATTAAATATTGGTGCATGAGAGTAGAAGTTATGACTAATAATGTATAGTAACGACCGTTAAAGGGATTGTTCTTCTTTTAGTATCTCCCATGGAAAATAGGATGAGACATTGGGATACAGGTGTACTGGTGTTTGTGATTGTAAGATGTTGGACCTGGCCAGTACCTTAGTAATGGCATCGATGCATCCGTAACCAATGAATTCAAGTCACTAGCCTAGAATGAGTACTAAGTAGAATACATTTTAAGGATAAATGTGGCTAGCCTTTTAGAGTAGGTAGTGGAATGAGTGTGAAGATTATGCGGAGTTGGATTTTTCAAAGCCTAATTATCCCTGAGTAGGTGTAGTGATTAGGACTGTATGGAAGGGCCTTTGGTAAGAAAGCCAAGAGGCAGAAAGGACTTAGGAAGTCTGGTAGTGGTAATCTCGCGACAACAAGTGAGGGAGTTATATATTTCCTCGTTGAATTCGTGATAGGGAGATGTACGCAAGGGACTATGGGTTAAGTATAGAAATAGACTATGTCACGAAAGCATGAGGAACTTCATCCCATTTTTCTTCCGTTTAAGTTTCCTTTGGGGCTTAAATTCCTTAAGCTCCATATTTTTATGAGGGTCCCTGAAAAAACTATTCATCGCGATTTCAATCTTTAAACAATACCTCCTACTCAGATTCTCAATCAATTCCCATTAAGAGCTACTTAGAAAAATCTAGATAGTTTCAATTTTTATGATCGGGCTTCGTTTTAAAAATTAGTAGTGACACTATAAATTACCAATGCTATTTGGTTGGGATTCAAGCTAAAGGTATACTCAAGCTTACTCTAAGAAGCTTGATTGGAATATCTCGTAGAGTCACGGAAAAACTCTTGGCGTACTACGTTCATATTGTAATCATTAGCCTTGATGGTTCCACGCAAATAAATCCTTAACCTTATTGTGGTTATTTCCGGTTCGAGTTAAACTTATTCCAATAATTTTAACAAGTTTCAACGTTGTCCTAGGTTGCATTCTAAGAGTCTTATGGTGTACTCTTTGTGCTCAACGAATCCAAATCACTAGGTCAGAGAAAATAGTAAGTTAGAATATACCTCAATGTTCGTTTAGATCATTTTGTGAAGTTCAGCTAGAAGCTGGAAAAGGATCATCTTTATCTTTTATACAAGACGTGAAGTTCAAATTCCTCTAAAGTTTGGATCTCTCTAAGTTTTTATCCTTTCATACTGTCTCATAAATTTCTATCCTCAACTTCAGGCTATATGAACCTTAATCCCATCAGTTATCAATTGCTTGTATCCATTTTCCCTTGGATTTTGGATGACATGTTTTTCTTTTCTTACACAAATTAATACTTATTATCATGAGAAGTCCCAACAAACCCTTCAAGTGTATAGTACACGATTTCTAGAAAGAATTTACAAATTTTAAAAGGATAAAAAATTATGTAAATTAAGCTAGAAACTTCATGGTGAACAATACATTGTTTTAGAACAAAATATAATAATTTAAGTAATTTAAAAATTGTGTTTTCATTTTTAATTATGAAACACCATATTTTCAAGTGTATAGTACATGATTTCTAGGAAAAATTTAGCAATTTTAAAAAGATAACAAATTAATTAAACTAGAAACTTCATGGTGACCGATACATTGTTTTCAAAAAAAATTTAAAAATGTGTCATCTTTTTAAAATTCAAAAACACTCTATTTTCCAAGTGTATAGTATAGGATATCTAGAAAAAACTTTTTGCCCTTTTAAAAATATTAAAAATTATGGAAAGAAAGCAAGAAATTTCATGTTGAACAATACATTGTTTTCAAAAATAAATAATTTCAGTAATTTAAAAAATGTATTTTCATTTTTTAATTAAAAAACACTCTATTTTAAAGTGTATATAGTACACGATTTCTAGAAAAAATTTAGAAATTTATATAAATTAAAAATTATATAAATTAACCTAGAAATTTCTTGGTGAACAACACACTGTTTAAAAAAAAATCAAAGAATTTCAATATATTAACAAATGCATTTTCATTTTTAAATTAAAAAACACCATATTTTTCAAGCATATATTATACTATTTCTAAATTTTTTTTTGCAATTTTCAAAATATAAAAATTATGTAAATAAATCTAGAAACTTCATCGTGAATAATACATTGATTTCTAAAAATCAAATAATTTAAGTAATTTATAAAAAGATTTTTCTTTTTTAAATTCAAAAACACCATATTTTCCAAGTGTATAGTATATGATTTATAGAAAAAATTGTTGCAATTTTAAAAATATTCAAAAATTATGTAAATTAAGCTAGAAATTTCATGGTTAACAATACATTATTTTAAAAAAATCAAATAATTTAAGCAATTTAAAAAATTCGTTTTCATTTTTAAATTAAAAAATACCCTATGATAAGTGTGTAGTACACAATTTCTAGAAATTTTATTTGCAATTTTTAAAATATAAAAATCATGTAAATAAAGCTATGAACTTCATGGTAAACAGTACATGGTTTTCAAAAAGTTAAATAACTTAAGTAATTTATTAAA
Source organism: Cyamopsis tetragonoloba (assembly GCA_037177725.1). Lineage (NCBI taxonomy): Eukaryota > Viridiplantae > Streptophyta > Magnoliopsida > Fabales > Fabaceae > Cyamopsis > Cyamopsis tetragonoloba. Next base: position 51,111,127 of record CM074125.1, read on the forward strand.
TGCATTTTCGTTTTAAAATTAAAATATACCATATTTTTCAAGTGTATAGTACATGATTTCTAGAAAGAATTCAGAAATTTTAAAAAGATAAAAAATTATGTAAAGTAACCTAGAAACTTTAAGGTGAACAATACATTATTTTTTTTAAAAATCAAATAATTTAAGTCATTTAAAAACCGCGTTTTCAATTTTTAATTAATAATTACTCTATTTTAAAGTGTATAGTACATGATTTCTAGAAAGAATTTAGAAATTTTAAAAGTATAAAAATTATGTAAATTAAGCTAAAAAATTTATGGTGAACGACACATTACTTTTAAAAATAAAAAAATTAAAAAAAATGTTTTTTCGTTTTTAAATTCAAAAACTCCTTATTTTTTAAATGTATATAGCACACGATTTCTAAAAACGTTTTTGCACTTTTAAAAATATAAAAATTTATTTAAATTAATGTAGAAACTTCAAAATGAGCAATACATTATTTTCTAAAAAAATTAATTTAAATAATTTATAAAACGCGTTTTCATTTTTAAATTAAAATATACCGTATTTTTCAAGTGTATAGTATACGATTTCTAGGAAATCGTTAGCAATTTTAAAAAGATAGCAAACTATGTAAATTAAACGAGAAACTTCATGGTGACCGATACATTATTTTCAAAAAAAATTTAAAAATGTGTCATCTTTTTAAAATACAAAAACACTCTATTTTCCAAGTGTATAGTATAGGATATCTAGAAAAAACTTTTTGCCCTTTTAAAAATAATAAAAATTATGTAAAGAAAGCAAGAAATTTCATGTTGAACAATACATTGTTTTCAAAAAATAAATAATTTCAGTAATTTAAAAAATGTGTTTTCATTTTTTAATTAAAAAACACCCTATTTTAAAGTGTATACAGTATACGATTTCTAGAAAAAAATTAGAAATTTATATAAATTAAAAATTATATAAATTAACCTAGAAATTTCTTGGTGAACAACACACTATTTAAAAAACAAATAAAAGAATTTCAATATATTAACAAATGTGTTTTCATTTTTAAATTAAAAAACACCATATTTTTCAAGCATATACTATACTATTTCTAAATTTTTTTTTGTAATTTTCAAAATATAAAAATTATGTAAATAAATCTAGAAACTTCATCGTGAATAATACATTGATTCCTAAAAATCAAATAATTTAAGTAATTTATAAAAAGATTTTTCTTTTTTAAATTCAAAAACACCATATTTTCCAAGTGTATAGTATACGATTTATAGAAAAAATTGTTGCAATTTTAAAAATATTCAAAAATTATGTAAATTAAGCTAGAAATTTCATGGTTAACAATACATTATTTTAAAAAAATCAAATAATTTAAGCAATTTAAAAAATTCGTTATCATTTTTAAATTAAAAAATACCCTATGATAAGTGTGTAGTACACTATTTCTAGAAATTTTATTTGCAATTTTTAAAATATAAAAATCATGTAAATAAAGCTATGAACTTCATGGTAAACAGTACATGGTTTTCAAAAAGTTAAATAACTTAAGTAATTTATTAAATGCATTTTCATTTTAAAATTAAAATATACCATATTTTTCAAGTGTACAGTACATGATTTCTAGAAAGAATTCAAAAATTTTAAAAAGATAAAAAATTATGTAAAGTAACCTAGAAACTTTAAGGTGAACAATACATTATTTTTTTTTTAAAATCAAATAATTTAAGTCATTTAAAAACCGCGTTTTCAATTTTTAATTAATAAGTACTCTATTTTAAAGTGTATAATACACGATTTCTAGAAAGAATTTAGAAATTTTAAAAGTATAAAAATTATGTAAATTAAGCTAAAAAATTTTTGGTGAACGATACATTACTTTTAAAAATAAAAAAATTTAAAAAATTTAAAAAAATGTTTTTTCGTTTTTAAATTCCAAAACACCTTATTTTTCAAATGTATATAGCACACGATTTCTAAAAACGTTTTGGCACTTTTAAAAATATAAAAATTTATTTAAATTAATGTAGAAACTTCAAAATGAACAATACATTGTTTTCTAAAAAAATTAATTTAAATAATTTATAAAACGCGTTTTCATTTTTAAATTAAAATACACCGTATTTTTCTAGTGTATAGTATACGATTTCTAGGAAATCTTTAGCAATTTTAAAAAGATAGCAAACTATGTAAATTAAAGGAGAAACTTCATGGTGACCCATACATTGTTTTCAAAAAAAATTTAAAAATGTGTCATCTTTTTAAAATTCAAAAACACTCTATTTTCCAAGTGTATAGTATAGGATATCTAGAAAAAACTTTTTGCACTTTTTAAAATATAAAAGATTATTTTAAGAATGCTAGAACCTTCATGGTGAACAATACATTGTTTTCAAAAAAATATATAATTTAAGTAATTTAGAAAACATGTTTTCATTTCTTAATTAAAAAACACTCTGTTTTCAAGTGTATAGTACACGGTTTCTAGAAAAAATATAGAAATTTTATATATATTAAAAATTATTTAAATTAACCTAGAAAACTTTTGATGAACGATACATTATTTTCAAAAAAATCAAAGAATTTCAATATAATAACAAATGCGTTTTCATTTCTAAATTAAAAAATACCCTATTTTCCAAGTGTATAGTACACTATTTCTAGAAAAATAATTCTACAATTTTAAAAATATAAAAATTATGTAAATATATCTAGAATCTCCATGGTGAAGAATACGTTGATTTCCAAAAATCAAATAATTTAAGTAATTTATAAAACGCATTTTCATTTTTAAATTAAAAAACACTATATTTTCCAAGAGTAGTGCACAATTTATAGAAAAAATTGTTGCGAGTTTAAAATATTAAAATATTATTAAATTAAGATAGAAACTTCATGGTTAACAATATATTATTTTAAAAACATCAAATAATTTAAGTAATTTAAATAATTCGTTTTCATTTTTAAATTCAAAAACACTCTAGGTTTCAAGCTATAGTACACAATTTCTAGAAATTTATTTTTTAACTTTAGAAATATAATAACTATGCAAATAATTTATGGTAAACAATACATGGTTTTCTAAAATTTAAATAACTTAAGTAATTTATAAAATGCATTTTCATTTAAAAATTAAAATACACCCTATTTTTCAAGTGTATAGTACATGATTTCTAGAAACAATTTATCAATTTTAAAAAGATAAAAAATTATGTAAAGTAACCTAGAAACTTTAAGGTGAACAATAAATAGTTTTAAAAAAATAAAATAATTTAAAAAATGCGTTTTCAGTTTTTAATTAATAAAGACCCTATTTTCAAGTGTATAGTACTGATTTCTAGAAAAAAATTTAAAATTTTAAAAGGATAAAAAATTATGTAAACTAAGCTAAAAACTTTATGGTGAAGAATACATTACTTTTAAAAAAGTCAAAAAAATTAAATAATTTAAAAAATGCATTTTCGTTTTTAAATTCAAAAACACCCAATACATGATTTCTAAAAAAATTTGCACTTTTAAGAATATAAAAAATTATTTAAATAATGTTAAGTGCTGAAATTTCCCCTAATACAGTAGCCTAATACTGCGCTATGCAGTTTGTTGCTCCAACTGTTTTTCCCCCTTTTTTCTTCTTTCTGTTTTGCCAGCTATATATAGCTTGCTTGCTGTAATCATTCAATATCAAATAATACGAGGAATTCATTTTAGTCTCTCGTTCAATTTAATTTTCTTCTTTTCCTATGAAATAAATATAGAAACTTCATTGTGAACAATATTAATTTAAGTAATTTATAAAATGCGTATTAATTTTTAAATTAAAATACACCGTATACACGATTTCTAGAAAAATTTGTTGCAATTATAAAAATATAAAAAAATAATGTAAATTAAGCTAGAAACTTCATGGTGAATAATACATTGTTTTAAAAAAAATACAATAATTTAAGTAATTTAAAAAATGCATTTTCATTTTTAATTAAGAAACACCATATTTTCAAGTGTACAGTACATGATTTCTAAGAAAAATTTAGCAATCTTAAAACGACAACAAATTATGTAAATTAACCTAGAAATCTAAACATGGTGACAATGGTTATTTTGAGAATGGAGCTTGGGTTTGGAAAATTCCTCGGCTTCGTTATTACTTGTTTCAATGGGAAAAAGGATTTAATGATTCAGTTGCAAGATCTATTACAGCCAGTGAAATTGCATCGTAATTTTCCAGATATTTGGCTATGGAAGCTAGATTCATCAAAGGCATTCACTGTTAAATCTCCAAATTCATATTTGCATTTGGTTTTCTCTGCCGAATTAACTTTGTCAAATGTTGTGGTTTTTGCATTGAGGAAAATTTGGAAATCAAAAGCTCCGCGTAAGGTGTAAGGTATCAGCTTTTGCCTTAATATATAAATGGGTTGGAGTACTCCTTGTACTCACATTTATTAATAATATATTTTGCTTATAAAAAAAACTTAGAAACTTCATGGTTACCGATACATTGTTTTCAAATAAACCAAAAAATTTAAATAATTTAAAAAATGCATTATCATTTTAAAACTCAAAAACACTTTATTTTTTAAGTGTATAGTACATGATATCTAGAAAAAAAAAACATTTTTTTCACGTTTAAAATTATAAAAAATTATGTAAAGAAAGCTAGAAACTTCATGGTGAACAATACACTATTTTCAAAATAAATAAAGAATTTAAGTAATTTAAAAAATGTGTTTTCATTTTTTATTTAAACAACATCCTATTTTCAAGTGTATAATATACGGTTTTTAGAAAAATAAATTTTATACACATTAAAAATTATTTAAATTAACCTAGAAACCTCATGGTGAACGAAACATTGTTTTCAAAAAAATCAAACAATTTCAATATATTAACAAATACGTTTTCATTTTTAAATTAAAAAATGCACTATTTTTCAAGTGTATAGTACACGATTTCTAGAAAAACAATTTTACAATTTTAAAAATACAAAAATTATGTAAAATAAATCTAGAAACTTCATGGTGAATAATAAATTTGTTTAAAAAATCAAATAATTTAAGTAATTTATAAAACACATTTTCATTTTTAAATTAAAAATACCCTATTTTCCAAGTGTATTGAACACGATCTGTAGAAAAAAATTGTTGCAATTTTAAAAATATTAAAAAATTATGTAAATTAAGCCAGAAACTTCATGGTTAACAATACATTATTTTAAGAAAATCAAATAATTTAAGAAATTTAAAAAATGCTTTTTCATTTTTAAATTCAAAATCACCCTATGTTTCAAGTGTATAGTAAACGATTTCTAGGAAAGAGTTTGCAATTTGAAAACTATAAAAATTATGAAAATAAAGCTAGAAACTTCGTGATAAACAATACATGGTTTTCTAAAATTTAAATAACTTAAGTAATTTATAAAATGCGTTTTCATTCAAAAATTAAAAAATACCCAATTTTCAAGTGTATAGTACACGATTTCTAGAAAAAATTTAGCAATTTTAAAAAGATTCAAAAACTATGTAAATTCACCTAGAAACTAATGGTAAATGATACATTGTTATAAAAAAAATTAAAACATTTGAATAATTTGAAAAATGCATTTTCATTTCAAAATTCAAAAACACCCTATTTTTCAAGTGTATAGTACGCGATTTCTAAAAAAAATTAGAAATTTTATAAAGATGAAAAATTATTTAAATTAACCTAAAAACTTCATGATGAACGATACATTGTTTTCAAAAAAATCAAAGAATTTCAATAATTTAAAAAATGCGTTTTCATTTTTAAATTAAAAAACTACCTATTTTACAAATGTATAGTACACGACTTCTAGAACTAGAAACTTTATGTAAAAAATATATTGTTTTCTAAAAATTAAATAATTTAAGTAATTTATAAAACACATTTTCATTTTGAAATTAAAAAAAAATCCGATTTTTCAAGTGTATAGTACACGAATTCTAGTAAAAATTATGCAATTTTAAAAGGATAAAAAATTATGAAAAGTAACCTAGAAACTTCATGGTGACCGATTCATTGTTTTCAAAAAAATAAAATAACAATTGATTAATTTAATAAATGAGTTTAAATTTTTAAATTAAAAAACACCATATTTTTCAAGTGTATAGTATACAATTTCTAGAAAACAATTATTGCAATTTCAAAAATATAAAACAATTATATAAAATAAGCTAGAAACTTCATGGTGAACAATACATTATTTTAAAAAATCAAATAATTTAATCAATTTAAAAAAAGAAATTTCATTTTTAAATTCAAAAACACCCTATCTATGTTTCTACACGATTTGTAGAATTTTATTTTTTGCAATTTTAAAAATATAAAAATTATGTAAATAAAGCTAGAAAATTCATGGTAAACAATACATTATTTTCAAAATAATAAATAATTTAACAAAATAAAAAATGTGTTTTTATTTTCAATTAAAAAAGACCCTATTTTTTAATGTATAGTACATGGTTTCTAATAAAAATTTAGCAATTTTATATAGATAAAAAATTATTTAAATCAACCTAGAAACTTGATGGTGAACGATACATTGTTTTCAAAAAATCAGAGAATTTCAAAACATTAACAAATGCGTTTTCTTTATTAAATTAACAAACTACCTATTTTTCAAGTGTATAGTACATGATTTCTAGAAAAACAACTTTGCAATTTTAAAAATATAAAAATTATGTAAAAAAAACTAGAAACTTCATGGTGAATAATACATTGATTTCTAAAAAGAAAATAATTTTAGTAATTTATAAAATGCATTTTCATTTTTAAATTAAAAAAACATGATTTTTCAAATGAATAGTACACGAATTCTATAAAAATTGTTGCAATTTAAAAATAAAAAAATTATATAAATTAAGCTAGAAGCTTCATGGTAAATAATACATTGTTTTAACAAAAATCAAATAATTTAAGACTTTTGAAAATTGTGTTTTTATTTTTTAATTAAAAAACACCCTATTTTCAAGTGTATGAAGTAAGCTAGAAACTTCATGGTGAACAATACATTATTTTCTAAAAATTATACAATAAAATTAATTTATAAAACGCATTTTCATTTTAAATTTAAAAACACCATATTTTTCTAGTTCATAGTACATGATTTCTAGAAAGAAATAGCAATTTAAAAAAAATAAAAAATTCTACGATTTAAGCTAGAAACTTCATGGTGAACAATACATTGTTTTAAAAAAATGATTTAATCAGTTTAAAATATTAGTTTTCATTTTTTAATTGAAAAACATCTTTTTTCAAATGTATGTACACGATTTCTAGAAAAAACTGTTGTAATTTTAAAAATATAAACGATTATAATAATTAAGCTAGAAACTTTGTAACATCCCAAATTTCAAATCCCCTAGAGCTAATTATTTAAATTCACACTTTTGGTCCTTAAGGGACTATTTTAGGAGATTTGAGAATTTAGAAACTGTTATGCAAATTTTGAAATTTGTTGTTAGTTCCTCTAAGTGTTAAAATGTTTCATTTTTGACCTTGGGGTCCTAAATACAATAATTCTTATTTCCATAATTTCATTTTGGTCCCTAAAGCTAGAAATTGCATTTTTCCTTAGGACCCTTCTCTAGATTTTAAAGATTTGTTTCATAAAATGAGAGGGACCAAATAGCAATTTTTAGCAAGTTCCTCTCCCCTTTGTTAAGTATTTTAGAGAACTAAAATACTAACTCGTTTCAGTATAGTGGAAAAACAGATTATCGTCCTCAGGGAGCAACTACAGAACAATTTAGTGCCAATATAAGACTTTGGGCAAAGTTTTCGAAAGGTTTTGAATTGAATTATAAAACGAATGCTCGTAATGTAAAGGAGTTTAAAACAATTTTAATAAATACTTGGATTTGAACTTGCTGCGCACTGTAACGATCTCTTCTTCTCTGTTAATTTCTATATTATTCGAAAGACCGTAAGGTAAAATTTTCACTTAGAGAAGATTTCTCATTCAGATTCTGTGATAATGAAAATACATATTCCAATCTCTTAAAAATATGTGAATTCAATCACGCAATAAGCAAAACCTCTAAATAAACGGTTTATAAATCAATACCTATCTCTAGGTTATTGCTTTATGAAAATCCTTTATCAGAACCTCCTTTTAAATCAAATTATCATTCAATTGAAAATGTTAGAAGAAAGAGAAGAAAGATTATTAAGCTTTAAACTCAACAATTAAAACTGATAAAGAGAAACAATTCAAGGAACACGAGAGTTTGAGTGATTACAGTGCTAGCCACGTCCAAATCCAAGAATAGGAATCTAAGCTACCATCTTAATTGAAAAACAATTGAATTCATAGATGAAAGTTACAGAAGATCTCTCTTTGCACTATTTCTTTCTCTAAAATTCTCAACTTCTCTACTCAGACTGCCGTAGCTCCTAGTGAATGAGGTCTTTTATAAAGATCCCAAGTGGTTATCTTTGCTCAAAATAAGATAAAATAATATCAGATAAGGTTGCTTTAGATCTTTTTTTCCTTTTTCTTCACCCTTATCTTCTGTGTTTTTATCTATTTACCTGCAATACAATAATTTAGGGATCAAATCTTATCTAAATTAGTCCAAGATAAGGATAAAACTCAAATAATCAACCAACTCTCTCTCAAATTAAGATAAGTATTGAATTTACTAAATTTAAGGGAATTTAATTAAAAGATAAACATAATATCATTTAAAATATATTCAAATTAACCACAAAATATAATAATAATTATCCGTCATCACCCTTCCGCTTAAGGGTGAGATTGAGCCACCACCACGACCATCTTCATTTTTCTTCCACAAACCCTTCTCTCTCTAGAAAGGGAAAAAGAAATCCTCCTCCTTCTCTCTAGATTCTAGCCAAAATTTCACTCACCCACAAACTTAAGCTTGCTCAATTCTTGCATGCAAAAGGGATTCCATGCTCTTTGGATCATCAATTTCCTCTACTTCTTCTCAATTTCACAAGAAGCTCAAGGTTTGAGAAGGATTGAAGGTGAAGGTTAGAAGGTAGCTTGAAGGATTGGGAGCTTTGGGAGCTAAGAGCAAGTTAGGACTTTGGAGTTCAGGTAACCCCAAACTTAAAACCCCCAATTAGGGAAATTAGAAAATAGATGATGGTATGATCTTAGGTTTTGGATTTGTTTTGGTTAGATGACAAGAATTTAGGTTGCATGGAAATTGGTGTTGAATTAACATTAATTGTTTCTTATGTTCTTGAAGTGTGAAGGTGATCTTGATTGAATTGGCTTTATATGTGTGAGAAGGATGGATTTATGATAGTTCTTTGATTGAATGCATGAATTTGGAGATGATTGAACTATTGTGTTTCTTAATGTTTGAAGTTTAGCAAAATCCTTAAGAAACTTGATGGGTTAATTTGGGATATGAAATGTGTAAAATGTTGGTGAGGTTTAAATTGATGAAATTGGACTTTGGTTATGTTTGTGAATTGATCCTTAAATGAGTTATAATGAATTATATTAATTTGGTATGATATTGGATGAATTGAGATGGAAGATAGAAATTAATTTGTAAAAAGTTTATCAATGTCTTTTCCCCTGTTTTGGCTGGATTTTGGCACAGGTTGAGTTGATTATTTGACTTGGTTTTGTTTAGATTTTGGTTTTGTGGCCTCTTACAAAGTTGTAGTTAATTTTGTTAGCTTTGTAATGCCACAAGTCTAACCAAAATCCAAGTTGTATAACTTGAGTTATAGGCAAGATAGAGCTGCCAGATTTGGGTTTTTCACATGGGCAGGTGGATTCAAGTAAAATTATCTACTAGAATATGATTGATTCAGATCTTAGGTTCTGAATAAACATTGTAGATAATTTTATTATCTTTCATTTGCCCTTGATTTCACCCAATTTGGAGGTCTATAACTCAAGTTATGGCCAAAATACGAACAGAGGTGCGCACACGTCCCTTGGCTGTGCGCACAAGATTGGGCAGCAACTCCAGGGGAATTAAGGTGCGCACAGCTGGGGGAGAAATTCAATCACACACCTTTCTAGCCTTCATTCTTCAACTCCTTTCATCTCTAGCTTCATTCTTTAAGCCTAATCTTCAAAGATCAACATTTTTCCATGCTTATTCCTACATGAACATAACCAAACAAATTGCAATGTAAACATCATGAATCCATTTCTAGGATAGGAATGAATGAAATTAGGTTCATGTGACTTATAAACATGCAATAGGATCATGGAAACACCCGATTTTTAAGTATATAGTATACGATTTCTAGAAAAAAAATGTTGCAATTTTTAAAATATAAAAAATTATATAGATTAAGCTAGAAACTTCATGGGGTACAATTCATTATTTTCTAAAAAATCAAATAATTTAAGTAATTTGAAAAATTCATTTTCATTTTTTATTTAAAAAGGCGAAATTATACTTTTCGTCCTCTATCTTTTGGGTTTGGTTCATTTAGGTCCTTTATTTTTTTTTTGATTCAATTCAGTCTTCTACCTTTTTGTTTTGGTTCACGTTAATCCTCTCTGTCAACAACCCGTTAGAAACTAATGGAAGACGTTTAACACCGTTAATTGAAGCCACGTGTCAAATTATAAGTGGTCTATTAATAAAATAGTGATAATAATATTTTTTTAAAAATAAATATAATTTTTCTTTTTTTTTTAAAAAAAAAAACTCTTCTTCTTCCCCAACCTTCCACCCCTCCATCCATGGCAGCCCCTTGCACCACATAAGATATTGTTGTTGTTGTGCAAATCAACCCATTGGAATCAACGTGCTGCTAACGGCGACGAGCTCCATTTCGTGCGTTGGTGACATAATTGCTCTGTCAGTGCTCAATGACGTTGTTGGAGGGATGAGAAGCATGTTAAGGTTCAGTTCTTGGGGCAACAACCACTACTTCTGCGAAAGACTAATCAGGGAATGTATACGAATGAGAAAATCAACCATAGAGCACAATTGATCAACAAGAAGTTCAAAGCTTCAAAACTCAACAAGGGTTCAAGAATTTGGGTTCATGTGGTGGCTGTTAATTAACAGATCTACTTTCAATGTTTAATCATTTAATTGTTTCTCTGGAGCACCGATAATACTTTGTTCTTTCACACCACTTCATTGTTGAATCTAACTTCATTTTCTTTGCTGATTTGTATTCTTGTTCTTTCCCTTCATCATTTACTGAAATATTCAAGAACCACCCATTTCATAGATCTCAAATGCTACATAATTGTGGAAATTATTTTGGAATTGAAAGAAAATTATTTTGCAAAGATTGAGATGAGAGATCACTATCTCAAATGGTAGCTGTTAGTTACCAGATGGAGGGGTGCAGGAGGCTACCATGGATGGAGGGGTAGAAGGTTGGGGAAGAAGAGTTTTTTTTTACATCAGAATTTTTTTTTATTAAAATAAATATTATTATCACTATTTTATTAATAAACCACCAGTAATTTGACACATGGCCTAAATTAACGGAGTTAAACGCCTTCCGTTAGTTTTTAACAGTTTATTGATAAAGGATTAACGTGAACCAAAACAAAAAGGTATGTAAACGATTTCTAGAAAAAATTGTTACAATTTTAAAAATATAAAAACTTATATAAATTAAGCTAGAAACTTTATGGTGCACAAAACTTTTCTTTCAAAAAAATCAAATAATACAAGTAATTTGAAAAATATGTTTTCATTTTTTAATTAAACAACACCCTATTTTCAAGTGTATATTACACGATTTCTAGAAAAAAAATTAGCAATTTTAAAAAGATAACAAATTATGTAAATTAACCTAGAAATTTTATGGTGACCGATACATTGTTTTCAAAAAATATAAAAATTTAACTAATTTAAAATGCGTTATCATTTTATTATTAAAAAAACACCCAATTTTTCAAGTGTATAGTATACTATTTCTAGAAAAAAAGTTTTGCACTTTTAAAAATATAAAAATTTATGTAAATAAAGCTAGAAACATCATGGAGAAGAATAAGTTTTTTTCTAAAAATAGAATAGTTTAAGTAATTTATAAAATGCGTTTTCCTTTTTAAATTAAAATACACCATATTTTTTAAGTGTACAGTACACGATTTAAAGAAAAAGTTGTTGTAATTTTAAAAATATAAAAAAATTATGTAAGTTAAGCTAGAAACTTCATGGTGAACTATACATTATTTTAAATAAAACCAAATAATTTAAGAAATTTAAAAATTGCATTTTCATTTTTAAATTCAAAAACACCCTATGTTTTAATTGTATAGTACACGATTTCTAGTAAAAAAATTGCAATTTTAAAGGTAGATTTATTCGCAGGGGATAAGCCACTTAAAGGAGTGGCTAAGCTCTTAAGAACACTTCCGGTGATGGTGGTTAGCGTCCCGCCCAGGGTGTTACAATTATAGTAATTTATATAATGCATTTTCATTTTAAACTAAAAAACACCATATTTTTCTAGGGTATAGCACACGATTTCTAAAAAAAATAGCAATTTTATAAAGATAAAAAAAATTATACGAACTAAGCTAGAAACTTCATGGTGAAAATTGATTGTTTTCAAAAAAATAAAATGATTTAAGTATGTTTTCATTTTTTAATTAAAATACACCCGTTTTCAAGTGTTTGTACACAATTTCTAAAAAAAATATATTATTTTAAAAAATTAAGCTAGAAACTTTATGGTAAATTATACTTTGTTTTCAAAAAAATAAAATAATATAAGTAATTTAAAAACTTCATTTTCATCTTTTAATTAAAAAACACCTGATTTTCAAGTGTATGCTACACGATTTCTAAATTTTTTTTTGCAATTTTAATAAGATAACAAATTATGTAAATTAACATAGAAACTTTCAGCGTGAACAATACTTTATTTTCAATAAAATCAAATAATATAAGTAATTGAAAAAATGCATTTTCATTGTTAAATTAAAAAACACCTTATTTTTCAAGTGTATTGTACACGATTTCTGGAAAAATTGTTATAATTTTAAAATATATAAACAATTATATAAATTAAGCTAGAAACTTTATGGTGAACATTACTTTGTTCTAAAAAAAAAATCAAATTATATAAGTAATTTAAAAAATGCATTTTCATCTTTTAATTAAAAAAAACCCTATTTTCAAGTGTATATATTACACGATTTCTAGAAAAAAATTTAGTACTTTTAAAAAGGATGGATTTTAACATATACCACGTCCTAAGTGGTATATGGTATACCACATGAAAAAATATATATAAAACTCAACCGAAAATATTTAAAATAATAATAAATTATGTATTTTGTATGTATGTATACCTCTTTTTTTTTCCTTTTAAACTGGGGTGAATTTTAACATTCACCACTTTGAAAGTAGTGTACCATACACAAGTCATGATATTATTTAATTGATTATAGCCAAAAAAAACAAAAGAGGTATACATACATACCAAATACATAATTTATTATTATTTTAAACATTTTCGATTGAGTTTAATATACATTTTTTCATGTGGTATATCGTATACCACTTAGGACATGGTGTATGTTAAAACTGCCCTTTAAAAAGATAACAAATTCTATAAATTAACCTAAAAACTTCATGATGAACAATACTTTGTTTTCAAAAAAGTTGTTGCAATTTTAAAAATATAAAAAATTATATAAATTAAGCTAAAAACTATATTCTGAACAATACTTTCCTTTCTAAAAAATCAAATAATATAAGTAATTTGAAAAATGTGTTTTCATTTTTTAATTAAAAAACACCCTACTTTTAAGTGTATATTACATGATTTCTAGAAAAAATTTAGCAATTTAAAAAAGATAATAAATTATGTAAATTAACTTAGAAACTCCATGGTGACCGATATATTGTTTTTTAAAAAAATTAAATAATTTTAAAAATGCGTTATCATTTTAAAATTCAAAAACACCCTATTTTTCAAGTGTATAGTACACGATTTCTAGAAAAAAAGTTTTGCACTTTTAAAAATATAAAAAATTATGTTAATAAAGCTAAAAACTTCATGGTGAAGAATACATTGTTTTCTAAAAATCAAATAATTTAAGTAATTTATAAAACGCGTTTTCATTTTTAAATTAAAAAACACCGTATTTTTTAAGTGTATATTTCACGATTTGTAGAAAAATGTTTGCAACTTTAAAAATATAAAAAACTAATGTAAGTTAAGATAGAAACTTTGTAACATCCCAAAAATCAAGCACTTTCTAAATCATATGTCTAAAGAAATTCCATCTAAACTAAAACCCTTTTAAAAATGAAGGAAATGGGAAGGAGGGACTTGTTTGCAAAAACTAAAATGTTTGCAAAATTGCAAAACCTTCACTTTCCTCCTCTTCTTCTCCCATGCATGAACCATCTCATTCTTCCCTTCCACTTCTCTCTCTAAGCTCATGAGAGCTCCACATTCTCTCTATCATGCATTCATTTCACATCAAATATTATCATGCATTTCACATTCAACTCATATCATTTACATTCATCATTCATGACATTACAATTTCATTAATAATTAATTAAAGCACTTGCCATCCATGTCATACCACTATACTTATCATAATCATCTAATTTCATTTTACAAGTTATCATGCATTTTCATTCAACATTCATCAATACATTTTCATGATCATTTTTATGGTTTTTCAAGACATTATAACCTTATTTAATTATTATTACCCTAAAAATAAGCTACTTGAAGGGTATATTGCATTTTGGAAGTGAAAACAAAGGGTCCTATTTTGGGTCATTTTCGCTGCCGCTAAAAATCTCGCCGCCGCGAAATTGACACAGAAAGTTCAGCTAAAAAGTTCGCTGCAGCGAAAATTTTTGCTGCCGCGAATTCAGTAAAACCAAAAGAATTTAGTAAAACCAAAAGAATTTGAAAGCTAAGAGGATTATCTACAACTCTTGTGAAGACCAAAAAACCCAATTCTAAAATTTTAATTGTCAAAAACAACCATCTTTAACAAGGATGTACACTTAATAGTATAGATATTTGAATACAAACCCTGTCTTAGTAATTTGACCATAACTAAAGTTGTAGACCTCCAAATATAGTGAAACCAAAAGAATTTGAAAGCTAAGAGCATGATCACAACTCTTGTGAAGATCAAAATGGCAAAATCTTATGAAAAATGGTTCGAAATTTACACCCAAATTACTACATAAAAACTCACATTTTCATCCAATTTCAAATCAATTACATCTCAATTCAAGACCATATTTCAACACAATTTGAAACAACTTAACATGCACACATCATCATACCTATTCCAATATTCCAAATTACAAGAGACAAGGCATCCATGATTCTCATACACATCTCAACCAAATCACCCAAGTTCATTTCCAAACAAGGATTCGACATGCATTCACATCATACCACATAAGCAAGGCACAACATTTATTAGATTTTTCAAACATACTAACATTCACATTCAACCCATTATCATACAATCTAACAAATCAAGTTGCAATTTCCTAGCCACAAGTATAACCTACTCTCTAAGGGTCTAATTTGGGGTTTTGAATAGAGTTACCTCAACTTGAAATTCCATGCTTCCAATCCTGACATAGCTTCATCAACTCGCCAAATCTAGAGTTTCATATACAATATGTTGGTGAAACTAATTGGAGATGAAACCTAACACATTTATTTACAATTTATATGAAGGAGTCATGTTCTAAATCCAACATCTAGAGGGTGAATTTCTAGTTGTAAGTTAACTACATGACATAAGCTGAATTTGTGAACCTACTTTATTCTTTTGACCATAAATTGGGTTGTGGTTACTGGATTGACATAACAATAGTGCCATTTCTAAGATACAAAAATTATCTATAACTTTTATGAAGGGCTCGAAGGAAGAATAAAAGGTTTAGGAGGTTAAAATTATAGATAAGATGAACTACAAATTCTGGACTTGAAACTGTTCTACATTGGTTACTACTATGGTAATCAGGGCATATCTTAAGCTATGGACTATGGATTGACATGAAGTCAGAAGCATATTAACGATAAGAGGATTTCCTACAACTTTTATGAAGATATCAAAACCTAGTTCTAAATTTGTAATTGTCAAAATGGTTCCTTGAAAAGAAAGGTATATTTAGACAAACCTAGCTCATAAACATTGACACTGTTTCAGTGTTTGGGCCATAAAATTCGTTGTAGGTACCCAAATGGAGTGAAACTAAAGCCATTTGAAATATAACGGGATTTCCTACAACTTTTATGAAGAGTGCAAAGACAAACTTGGTCATCTATGAACCCTAATTTTTCATGCAAACTCGCGGATTTGGACAGATCAGAACAGAACTAGAGAATCCTTTCACTATTTAGAGAAACATGCTTCAAATCACAAATTTATCTAACTTAAATTGGAGAATCATCTACCCCATACTTGAGAGGAAGCACAAAATTAACACAAGAACTAGGCTTTCTTGTTGCCCATGACTCCAACAGAGGCTCAATCACTTCAAGGATGATGCTTTAGGCTTTGCATATGATGATCAAGGGAAAATTAGTGAGGATTTGAGCCAAAAATCAACATGCAACATTTGAAGAACAAGAAATCAGATTTCCTTACCTTCTTAGAATCATGGTTTCAGCCTTGGAGGTGTCCTTGGAAGAAATCACAAGTAGAGGAAGAGAGGTATAGCTACTTAGATGAAGATTGATGGGTTGCATGTTGCATTGTAAGTTTGGAAGCTTGGAAATTCTAGAGAAAAGGTGGAGCTCTCATGAGCTTAGAGAGAGAAGTGGAAGGGAAGAATGAGATGGTTCATGCATGGGAGAAGAAGAGGAGGAGAGTGAAGGTTTTGCAATTTTGCAACTTTTTAGTTTTTGCAAACAAGTCCCTCCTTCCCATTTTCTTAATTTGTAAAAAGGGGCTTTAGTTTAGAAGGAATTTCTTTAGACATATGATTTAGAAAGTTCTTGATTTTTGGGATGTTACATTTTTCAATTTATCAAATTATTTGATTTTTTTTGAAAACATTGTATTGTTCACCATGAAGTTTCTAGCTTAATATACTCAATTTTTTATATTTTTAAAATTGCAATATTTGTTTCTAGAAATTGTGTACTATACACTTGAAAAATTATGTGTATTTTAGTTTAAAAATGAAATCGCATATTTTAAATTTTATTCAATTATTTGATTTTTTTAAAAAAATATATTGTTTACCATGAAGTTACTATCTTAATTTAAACAATTTTTTATATTTAAAAAATTGAAACATTTTTTTGATGAAATCGTGTACTTATACACTTGAAAAATAGGGTGTCTTTTAATTTAAACATGAAAATGTGTTTTTTCAATTTATCAATTATTTGATTTTTTTTAAAATAATGTGTTGTTCATCATGAAGTTTCAAGATTAATTTACATAATTTTTAAAATTTAAAATTTTTTTTCTAGAAATCATGTACTATACACTTGAAAAATAGGGTGTATTTTAGTTTAAAAATGTATGCATATTTTAAAATTTTTCAATTATTTGATTTTTTTGAAAAATATGTATTGTTATCATGAAGTTTCTATCTTAATTTTTACAATTTTTATATTTTTAAAATTGCAACATTTGTTTTAGATATCGTGTATTATACACTTGAAAATAAGATGTTTTTTACTATAAAAATGAAATCACTTATTTTAAACTTATTAATTATTGTCTTTTTATGAATACAATGTATTGTTCACCATGAAGTTTCTAGCTTAATTTACATAATTTTTCAAAATTTTCAAATTACAAAAAATTTCTTGAAATCGTGTATTATGCACTTGAAAAATAGGGTTTTTTTTTTTTTACTTTAAAAATGAAAAAGGCATATTTTATATTTATTAAATTATTTTATTTTTATGAAAATAATGTATTGTTCACCATGAAGTTTCTAGCTTAATTTACATAATTTTTCAAAATTTTCATATTACAAAAAATTTCTCGAAATCGTGTATTATGCACTTGAAAAATAGGTTTTTTATACTTTAAAATTGAAAAGGCACAATTTATATTTATTAAATTATTTGATAGTTTTGAAAACAATGTATTGTTCACAATGAAATTTCTAGCTTAATTTACACAACTTGTTATATTTTTTAAATTGCAACATTTGTTTTTAGAAATCGTGTACTACACACTTGAAAAATAGTGTTTTTTTCTTTAAAAATGTAAACGCATATTTTAAATTAATTAAATGAGTTGATTTTTTTTGAAAACAATGTATTTTCACCATGAAGTTTCTAGCTTAATATACTCAATTTTTTATATTTTTAAAATTGCAATATTTGTTTCTAGAAATCGTGTACTATACACTTGAAAAATTGGGTGTATTTTACTTTAAAAATGAAATCGCATATTTTAAATTTTATTCAATTATTAGATTTTTTAAAAATAATGTATTGTTCACCCTGAAGTTTCTAGCTTAATGTAACTTCCCACAAATTTCCAAATAGGAATTAGTGGTTCTTTAGAAGAAATTGTGAATTTAGGTATTTTATGGCAATTCTACAAATTAAAAAAAGGGAGAGGGGCTAAGTAGCAAAATTTTAAAAGATAGAGGGAAGGGCCTATTTGCAAAACTTAAAAGATTTCAAAATTGACAAAAATCCTCATCCTCCCTCTCCAAGCCCCACGCCTCTTTCTCACTCTCATCCCACATTTCACTTCTCTGTTTCTTCTTCCCTTCTCAAGCTCTCAAGCCCAAATCAAGAGAAATCCTTCACCAATCTTGTTTATTGAAGGTTGGAGAAGCTATTGGAATCTTTAGGTATGCCATGCACCTCTTCTCCTTCACCATTTTGGTTAAGCTCCATTTTTGGGACAAATGGGTTTCAATCTTCATCTCCCACATGCATTCTCTTAAATGGGTCCTAATGGGTGTGAGTGACCCACATTTGTGAACATTAGGGATTATCAAGCCCTATTTGGGAGGATTGAAGAGTTTGGGAAAACACTTGAAACAAGAAGTGCTTAGAAACTTGAAGATTTGAGGTAATTGAGTTATTGTGCAAGGTATGGTGGAAATAGGCTTAGACTTGTGAAATTTGATGACTTAGGTTTGATGCATGTGGTTGTTTATTGAGATTTTGAGAAATGTATGTTAAAAAAATAGGTTTGTCTTGTGTATATTAGATGGTTTGATAAATTTACTTGATGCATGTGACTTGGTTTGAATGTATTGAAGGAATGTATGCTAATATGTGAATTTTGGTGTATTATGGGTATGTATGGATACCAAGTGTTTTGTGGTTAGAGGGCATGTTGCTTGTTGTACTATGGTGTGGGTGTGTTTGAATGAGTGATTTGATGCTAGGTTGAAGAATTGAACCCTTGGAATTAGTTGTTGAATTAGGCATGATGTGGTATGGAAATAGAATCTTAAGTTGATGAATTGGTTTTGGTAGTAAACTTGGGTCAAGAGAAGTATTTTGAAGTGTAAAAAGGCCAAATTCTGCAGAAAACGCGAAGTTTGGGTCTGTTGGTGGTGGCCAGGCGCCAAAATGGTGGCCCAGGTGCCAGAGTCCATAAATTTGGCAGTTTTGCACCTGGTCGCAGCGCCCAGGCGCCACCAGTATGGGCGTCCGGGCGACATAACTCTGTTTCCAGGCAGCATGTACCACGTCCCTAGCGGCTAGGCGACAGTGTTTTGTACCTTCTTGATCTATTTTTGCTTCAAAAATGCCTTGTAAGCCTATTTAACTTAGTTTTATGGTAGGAATGTAAGGAAATAGGCTTATGAGACTTAATGACATGCATTAAGATTATGAATTGATATGGCATGTTCTTTGATTTTGGATTGTGAATTTGTCATGTGATGAATGTTGGATGAAAATGCATGATAATTTGAAAAATGAAATGAAATGATAAGATAAGTTTTTCCCCTTCAACGGAAGTTGAGTAAGCGGGTTGAGTTCCACCGGTTACACACCGGGTAAACGGACAAGCACGAAAATAGGTGTTTTTTACTTTAACAATGAAAACTAAAGTTTTAAATTTATTAAATTATTTGAGTTTTTTGAAAATATCATATTATTCGCCATGATGTTTCTAGCTTAATTAACACTATTTTTTATATTTTAAAATATCAACAATTTTTTTAGAAGTCGTGTATTATACACTTGAAAAATAGGATATTTTTTATTTTAAAATGAAAACGCATATTTTAAAGTTATTAAATTATTTTATTTTTTTGAAAACAATATATTGTTCCCCATAAAGTTTCTAGCTTAATTTACACAATTTTTTTATAATTTTAAAATTGCAACATTTGTTTCTATAAATCGTGTACTATAGACTTGAAATATAGGGTGTTTTTTACTTTAAAAATGAAAACGCATATTTTAAATTTATTAAATTATTTGAGTTTTTTGACAACAATGTATTGTTCACCATGAAGTTTGTAGCTTAATATATAATATTTTTTATATTTTTAAAATATCCACATTTGTTTGTAGAAATCTTCTACTATAGACTTGAAAAATAGGGTGATTTTTACTAAAAAAATTAAAACGAATATTTCTTATTTATTAAATTATTTGATATTTTTGAAAACAATGTACTGTTCACCATGAAGTTTCTAGCTTAATTTGCACTATATTTTTATATTTTTAAAATATCAACATTTGTTTTTAGAAATCGTGTACATTACACTTGAAAAATAGGGTGTTTTTTTACTTTAAAAATGAAAACACATATTTTAAAGTTATTAAATTATTTTATTTTTTTGAAAACAGTATATTGTTCCCCTTAAAGTTTCTAGGTTAATGTATACAATTTTTTATATTTTTAAAATTGCAACATTTGTTTCTAGAAATCGTGTACTATACACTTGACAATTAAGGTATTTTTTACTTTAAAAGTGAAAACTAAAATTTTAAACTTATTAAATTATTTGAGTTTTTTGAATACATTGTATTTTTCACCATGAAGTTTCAAGCTTAATTGACACTATTTTTTATATTTTAAAATATCAACATTTGTTTTTAGAAGTCATGTACCATACTATTGAAAAATAGGGTGTTTTTAACTTTAAAAATGAAAAGGCATATTTTAAATTTAATAAATTAGTTAATTTTTTTTAAAATAATGTATTGTTCCCTATAAAGTTTCTAGCTGAATTTACACAATTTTTTATATTTTTTAAATTGCAACATTTGTTTCCAGAAATTGTGTACTATACACTTGAAAAATAGGGGGTGTTTTACTTTAAAAATGAAAACGCAAATTTTAAAGTTATTAAATTTTTTTATTTTTTTGAAAACAATATATTGTTCCCCATAAAGTTTCTAGGTTAATTTATTCAATTTTTTATATTTTTAAAATTGCAACATTTGTTTCTAGAAATCGTGTACTAAACACTTGAAAATTAAGGTGTTTTTTACTTTAAAAATGAAAACTAAAGTTTTAAAGTTATTAAATTATTTGAGTTTTTTGAAAACAATATATTGTTCCTCATAAATTTTCTAGCTTAATTTACACAATTTCTTTATAATTTTAAAATTGCAACATTTGTTTCTATAAATCGTGTACTATAGACTTGAAATATAGGGTGTTTTTTACTTTAAAAATAAAAACGCATATTTTAAATTTATTAAATTATTTGAGTTTTTTGACAACAATGTATTGTTCACCAAAAAGTTTGTAGCTTAATATATAATGTTTTTTATATTTTTAAAATATCCACATTTGTTTGAAGAAATCTTCTACTATAGACTTGAAAAATAGGGTGATTTTTAGTAAAAAAATTAAAACGCATATTTTTAATTTATTAAATTATTTGATTTTTTTGAAAACAATGTACTGTTCACCATGAAGTTTCTAGATTAATTTGCACTATATTTTTATATTTTTTAAATATCAACATTTGTTTTTAGAAATCGTGTATATTACACTTGAAAAATAGGGTGTTTTTTACTTTAAAAATGAAAACGCATATTTTAAAGTTATTAAATTATTTTATCTTTGTGAAAACAGTATATTGTTCCCCATAAAGTTTCTAGGTTAATGTATACAATTTTTTATATATTTAAAATTGCAACATTTGTTTCTAGAAATCGTAAACTATACACTTGATAATTAAAGTGTTTTTAACTTTAAAATTGAAAACTAAAATTTTAAATTTATTAAATTATTTGAGTATTTTTGACAACATTGTATTTTTCACCATGATGTTTCAAGCTTAATTGACACTATTTTTTATATTTTAAAATATCAACATTTGTTTTTAGAAGTCATGTACCATACAATTGAAAAATATGGTGTTTTTAACTTTAAAAATGAAAAGGCATATTTTAAATTTAATAAATTAGTTTATTTTTTTTAAAACAATGTATTGTTCCCTATAAAGTTTCTAGCTGAATTTACATAATTTTTTATATTTTTTAAATTGCAACATTTGTTTCAAGAAATCGTGTACTATACACTTGAAAAATAGGGGGTGTTTTACTTTAAAAATGAAAACGCATATTTTAAATTTATTAAATTATTAGATTTTTTTGAAAACAATATAGTGTTCCCCATTAAGTTTCTATTTAAATTTTTACAATTTTTTTATATTTTTAAATTTGCAACATTTGTTTGTAGAAATCGCGTACTATACAGTTGAAAAATAGGGTGTTTTTGACTTTAAAAATGAAAACGAAAATTTTAAATTTATTAAATTATTTGATTTTTTTGAAAACAATGTACTGTTCACCATGAAGTTTCTAGTTTAATTTGCACTATTTTTTATATTTTTAAAATATCAACATTTGTTTTTAGAAATCGTGTACATTACTGAAAAATAGGGTGTTTTTTACTTTAAAAATGAAGATGCATATTTTAAAGTTATTAAATTATTTTATTTTTTGAAAACATTATATTGTTCCCCATAAAGTTTCTGGGTTAATTTATACAATTTTTTTATTTTTAAAATTGCAATATTCGTTTCTAGAAATCGTGTATTATAAAATGAAATCATATATTTTTTCCTTTAAAAATGAAATCTAAAATTTTAAATTTATGAAACTATTTGATTTTTTTTGAAAATAGTGTAATTTTCCCCATGATGTTTCTAGCTTAATTTACACAAATTTTTATATTTTTAAAATTTCAACATTTGTTTCTAGAAATCGTGTACTATAGACATGAAATATAGAGTGTTTATTACTTTCAAAATGAAAATGCATATTTTAAATTTATTAAATTATTTGATTATTTTTACAATAATGTATTGTTCACCATGAAGTTTCTAGCTTAATTTGTAATATTTTTTATATTTTTAAAATATCCACATTTGTTTGTAGAAATCTTCTACTATACACTTGAAAAAGAGGATGATTTTTACTAAAAAAATTAAAATGCATATTTTAAATTTATTAAATTATTTGATATTTTTGAAAATAAAGTATTGTTCACCAAGAAGTTTCTAACTTAATTTACACTATTTTTTTATATATTTAAAATATCAACAATTGTTTTTAGAAATGGTGTACATTACACTTTAAAAATAGGGTGTTTTTTTTACTTTAAAAATTAAAACGCATATTTTAAACTTATTAAATTTTTTTAATTTTTTGAAAAAAATATGTTGTTCCCCATAAAGTTTCTAAGTTAATTTATACAATTTTTTTTATTTTTAAAATTGCAACATTTGTTTCTAGAAATCGTTTACTAAACACTTGAAAATTAAGGTGTTTTTTACTTTAAAAATGAAAACTAAAATTTTAGATTTATTAAATTATTTGAGTTTTTTGACAACATTGTATTGTTCACCATGATGTTTCTAGCTTAATTGACACTATTTTTTATATTTTAAAATATCGACATTTTTTTTCGAAGTCGTGTACTATTCACTTGAAAAATAGGGTGTTTTTTATTTTAAAATGAAAACGCATATTTTAAAGTTATTAAATTATTTTATTTTTTAAAAAACAATATATTGTTCCCCATAAAGGTTATAGCTTAATTTACACAATTTTTTTATATTTTTAAAATTGCAACATTTGTTTCTATAAATCGTGTACTATAGACTTGAAATATATGGTGCTTTTTACTTTAAAAATGAAAACGCATATTTTAAATTTATTAAATTATTTGAGTTTTTTGACAACAATGTATTGTTCACCATGAATTTTATAGCTTAAGATATAATATTTTTTATATTTTTAAAAAATCCATATTTATTTGTAGAAATCTTCTACTATACACTGAAAAATTGGGTGATTTTTACTAAAAAAATTAAAACACATATTTTAAATTTATTAAATTATTTGATTTTTTTGAAAACAATGTACTGTTCACCATGAAGTTTCTAGCTTAATTTGCACTATATTTTTATATTTTTAAAATATCAACATTTGTTTTTAGAAATCGTACATTACATTTGAAAAATAGGGTGTTTTTTACTTTAAAAATGAATACGCATATTTAGAATTTAATAAACTAGTTTATTTTTTTGAAAAAATGTATTGTTCCCTATAAAGTTTCTAGCTGAATTTACACAATTTTTTATATTTTTTAAATTACAACATTTGTTTCAAGATATCCTGTACTATAAACTTGAAAATGAAAACGCATATTATAAATTTATTAAATTATTAGATTTTTTTGAATACAATATATTGTTCCCCATAAAGTTTCTAGCTTAATTTTTACAATTTTTATATTTTTTAAATTTGCAACCTTTGTTTCTAGTAATCGCGTACTACACACTTGAAAAATAGGGTGTTTTTTACTTTAAAATGAAAACGAAAATTTTAAATTTATTAAATTATTTGACTTTTTTGAAAATAGTGTAATTTTTCTGATGAAATTTCTAGCTTAATTAACACAAACTTTTATATTTTAAAAATTGTAACATTTGTTTCTATATATCATGTACAGACTTAAAAAATAGGGTGTTTTTTACTTTAAAAATGAAAACGCATAATTTAAAGTTTTTAAATTATTTTTCTTTAATTCAATACATTGTTCCCCATAAAGTTTCTAGCTTAATTTACACAATTTTTTAATATTTTTAAAATTGCAACATTTGTTTCTAGAAATCGTGTACTATAGACTTAAAAAATAGGGTGTTTTTTACTTAAATAATGAAAATGAAAATTTTAAATTTATTAAATTTTTTGATTTTTTTTAAAATAGTGTAATTTTCCCCATGAAGTTTCTAGCTAAATTTACACAAATTTTTATATTTTTAAAATTGCAACATTTGTTTCTAGAAATCATGTACTATAGACTTGAAAAATAGGGTGTTTTTAAAATATTTGATTATTTTGACAACAATGTATTTTTTACCATGAAGTTTCTAGCTTAATTTATAATATTTTTCATATTTTTAAATATCCACATTTGTTTTTAGAAATTTTCTACTATACACTTTAAAAATAGGGTGATTTTTACTAAAAAAATGAAAATGCATATTTTAAATTTAATAAATTATTTGGTTTTTTTTAAAACAATGTATTGTTCACCATGAAGTTTCTAGCTTAATTTACACTATTTTTTATATTTTTAAAATATTAACATTTGTTTTTAGAAATCGTGTACATTACACTTGAAAAATAGTGTGTTTTTTACTTTAAAAAGGAAAATGAATATTTTAAAGTTATTAAATTATTTTATTTTTTTGAAAACAATAGTTTGTTCCCCATAAAATTTCTAGGTTAATGTATACAATTTTTTATATTTTCAAAATTGCAACATTTGTTTCTAGAAATCGTGTACTATACACTTGAAAATTAAGGTGTTTTTTAACTAAAAGTTTAAATTTATTAAATTATTTGAGTTTTTTGACAATGTTGTATTGTTCCCCATGATGTTTCTAGCTTAATTGACAGTATTTTTTATATTTTAAAATATCAACATTTGTTTTTGGAAGTCGTGTAATATACACTTAAAAAATAAGGTGTTTTTAACTTTAAAAATGAAAACGAATATTTTAAATTTAATAAATTAGTTTATACATTTGAAATGTATTGCTCCCTATAAAGTTTCCAGCTGAATTTACACAATTTTTTATATTTTTTAAATTGCAACATTTGTTGCAAAAAATCGTGTACTATATAGACTTGAAAAATAGGGCGTGTTTTACTTTAAAAATGAAAACGCATCTTTTAAATTTATTAAATTATTCTATTTTTCTGAAAACAATATATTGTTCCCCATAATGTTTCTAGCTTAATTTTTACAATTTTTTATACTTTTGAGTTTGCAACATTTGTTTCTAGAAATCGCGTACTATACACTTAAAAAATAGGGTGTTTTTTACTTTAAAAATGAAAACGAAAAATGTTAAATTTATTAAATTATTTGATTTTTTTTTAAAATAGTGTAATTTTCCCCATGAAGTTTTTAGCTAAATTTACACAAATTGTTAAATTTTTAAAATTGCAACATTTGTTTCTAGAAATTATGTACTATAGACTTGAAAAATAGGGTGTTTTTTACTTTAAAAATTAAAACGCATATTTTAAAGTTATGAAATTATTTCATTTTTTTGAAAACAATATATTGTTCCCCATAAAGTCTCTAACTTAATTTACACAATTTTTTTATATTTTTAAATTTGCAACATTTGTTTCTAGCAATCGCGTACTATACACTTGAAAAATATGGTGTTTTTTTTCTTTAAAAATGGAAATGAAAATTTTAAAGTTATTAAGTTATTTGATTTTTTTTAAAATAGTGTAATTTTCCCCATGAAGTTTCTAGCTTAATTTACACAAAAATTTTATATTTTTAAATTTGCAACATTTGTTTCTAAAAATCATGTACTATAGACTTGAAATATATGATGTTTTTTACTTTAAAAATGAAAACGCATATTTTAAATTTATTAAATTATTTTATTTTTATGAAAACAATATATTGTTCCCCATGAAGTTTCTAGCTTAATTTATACAACTTTTTTTATATTTTTAAAATTGTAACATTTGTTTCTAGAAATTGTGTACTATTGACTTGAAATATAGGGTGTTTTTTACTTTAAAAATGAAAACGAATATTTTAAATTTATTAAATTATTTGATTACTTTGACAAAAATGTACTTTTCACCATGAAGTTTCTAGCTTAATTTATAATATTATTTTTATTTTTAAAATATCCACATTTGTTTGTAGAAATTTTCTACTACACACTTGAAAAATTGGGTGATTTTTACTAAAAAAAATGAAAAAGCATATTTTAAATTTATTAAATTATTTGATTTTTTTGAAAAAAATGTATTATTCACCATGAAGTTTTTAGCTTAATTTACTCTATTTTATCAATTTTTAAAATATCAACATTTGTTTTTAGAAATCGTGTACATTACACTTGATAAATAGGGTGTTTTTTACTTTAAAAATGAAAACGCATATTTTAAAGTTATTAAATTATTTTATTTTTTTGAAAACAATATATTGTTCCCCACAAATTTTCCAGGTTAATTTATACAATTTTTTAGATTTTTTAAATTGCAACATTTGTTTCTAGAAATTGTGTACTTTACACTTGAAAATTAAGGTGTTTTTAACTTTAAAAATGAAAACTAAAATTTTAAATTTATCAAATTATTTGAGTTTTTTTGACAATATTGTATTGTTCACCATGATGTTTCTAGCTTAATTGACACTATTTTTTATATTTTAAAATATCAACATTTGTTTTTAGAAGTCGTGTACTATACACTTGAAAAATAGGGTGTTTTTTACTTTAAAAATGGAAACGCATATTTTAAATTTAATAAATTAGTTTATTTTTTGGAAAACAATGTATTGTTCCCTATAAAGTTTCTAGCTGAATTTACAAAATTTTATATATTTTTAAAATTGCAACATTTGTTTCAGAAATCGTGTACCATACACTTGAAAAATAGGGCGTGTTTTACTTTAAAAATGAAAACCCATATTTTAAATTTATTAAATTAATTGATTTTTTTGAAAACAATGTTTTGTTCACCACGAAGTTTCTAGCTTAATTTACATAATTTTTTATATTTTTAAAATTGCAAAATTTGTTTTTAGAAATCGTGTACTATACACCTGAAAAATAGGATGTTTTTAATTTAAATATGAAATGTGTTTTTAAAATTTATTAATTTATTTTATTTTTTTGAAAATCATGTATTATTAACCATGAAGTTCATAGGATAATTGACACAATTTTAAAATTTTTAATATTGCAACATTTCGTTATAAAAATTGTGTACTATACACTTGAAAAAAATGGTGTTTTGGACTTTAAAAATGAAAAAGAAAATTTTAAATTTATTAATAATTTTATTTTTTTTATAATAATGTATTTTTCACCATGAACTTTCTAGCATAATTTACACAATTTTTTATATTTTGAAAATTGTAACACTTGTTTCTAGAAATCGTGTATTATACATTTGAAAAATAGGGTGTTTTTTACTTTAAAAATAAAAACGCATATTTTAAATTTATTAAATTATTTGATTTTTCTGAAAACAATGTATTGTTCACCATGAAGTTTCTAGCTCAATTTATACAATTTTTCATATTTTTAAAATTGCAACCTTTATTTCTAGAAATCGTGTACTATAGACTTGACAAAAAGAATGTTTTTTAATTTAAATATGAAAATATATTTTTAAATTTATTAAATTATTGATTTTTTGAAAGCCATGAATTTCATAGCTTAATTTACACAATTTTAATATTTTTAAAATTGCAACATTTGGTTCTAGAATTTGTGTATATTTGAAAAAGAGGGTAATATTTTTTAATATGTATTGTTCACCATGAAATTCAGCTTAACTTACATAATTATTTATATTTTTAAAATTGCAACATTTGTTTTCTAGATATCATGTACAATATAATTGAAAAATATAGTGTTTTTTTAATTCAAATACGAAAGTGTGTTTTTCACCTTGAAGTTTCTAGATTAATTTAAATAATTTTTCAATTTTTAAAAGTTACAAAATTTTTACGAGAAATTATGTATTATACACTTGAAAAATAGGGTGATTTTTAGTAAAAAAATGAAAATACATATTTTAAATTTATTAAATTATTTGATTTTTTTGAAAACAATGTATTGTTCACCATGAAGTTTCTAGCTTAATTTACACTATTTTTTATATTTTTAAAATATCAACATTTATTTTTAGAAGTCGTGTACTATACACTTGAAAAATAGGGTGTTTTTTACTTTAAAAAAGAAAACGCATATTTTAAAGTTATTAAGTTATTTGATTTTTTGAAAACAATATATTGTTCCCCATAATGTTTCTAGGTTAATTTATAAAAAACTTATATTTTTTAAAATTGCAATATTTGTTTCTAGAAATCGTGTGCTATTTTTACTTTGATAATGAAAATGCATATTTTTACCTTATTAAATTATTTGATTTTTTACAAAACAATGTATTTTTCACCATGAAGTTTCTAGCTTAATTTACACAATTTTAAATATTTTTGAAATTGCAACATGTTTTTCTAGAAATCGTGTGCTATACACTAGAAAAATAGGGTTTTTTTTTATTTGAAAAATGAAAAAAAATTAAATTTAATAACTTATTTGATTTTATTTAAAATATTGTATTGTTCACCATGAAGTTTCTTGCTTAATTTTCACTAATTTTTTATATTTTTAAAATTGAAACATATGTTTCTAGAAATCTTGTACTATACACTTGAAAAATCGTGTACCATATTTTAAATTTATTAAACTATTTATTTTTTTTGAAAATAATGTATTGTTTAACATGAAGTTCATAGCTTAATTTACATGATTTTTCAAATTTTTAAAATTAAATTTTTTTTCTAGAAATTGTGTACTATAGACTTTAATATTAGGGTGATTTTTAAATTTATTAAATTATTTTATTTTTTTGAAAATAATGTATTATTTACCATGAAGTTCATAGCTTAATTTAAACATTTTTTTTATATTTTAAAAATTGCAACATTTGGTTCTACAAACCGTGTACAATATACACTTAAAAAACATGGTGTTATTGACTTTAAAAATGAAAACAAAAATTTTAAATTTATTCAATTATTGGATTTTTTTGAAAATCATGTATTTTTAACTATGAAGTTTCTAGCTTAATTTACAGAATTTTTTATATTTTTAACATTGCAACATATGTTTCTAAAATCATATAATATACACATGAAAAATATGGTATTTTTAACTTTAAAAATGAAAACCCATATTTTAAATTTATTAATCTATTTAATTTTTTTAAAAACAATGTATTGTTCATGATTTAGTTTCTATCTTAATTTAAATAATTTTTTATATTATTAAAATGTAATATTTGTTCCTAGAAATCGTATTCTATGACATTTAAAAATATTGTATTTTTTAATTTAAATATGAAAAAGTGTTTTTAAAATTTTTAAAATTATTTTATTTTCTTAAAAATAATATGTTGTTCACTATGAAGTTTCTAGATTAATTTACTTAATTTTTCAAATTTTTAAAATTGCAAAAAATTTTCTAGAAATCGTGTACTCAACACTTGAAAAATAAGGTCTTTTTTACTTTAAAAATGAAAAGAAATATTTTAAATTTATTACATTATTTGATTTTTTTTAAAATAATATATTGTTCACCATGAAGTTTCTAGCTTAATTTACATAATTTTTTATATTTTTTAAAATGCAACATTTGTTTCTAGAAATCGTCTACTATGCACGTAAAAAATAGGGTGTTTTTTACTTTAAAAGTGAAAACGCATGTTTTAAATTTATTAAATT
Organism: Cyamopsis tetragonoloba; assembly: GCA_037177725.1. Classification (NCBI taxonomy): domain Eukaryota; kingdom Viridiplantae; phylum Streptophyta; class Magnoliopsida; order Fabales; family Fabaceae; genus Cyamopsis; species Cyamopsis tetragonoloba. The sequence goes on from CM074125.1 coordinate 51,141,803, forward strand.
ATTTGATTTTTTTGAAAACAATGTATTGTTCACAATGAAATTCATAGCTTAATTTATATAATTTTTTATATTTTTAAAATTACAAATTGTTTTTCTAGAAAACGTGTACTGTACACTTGAAAATAAGGTGTTTTTTAATTTCAATATGAAAATATGTTTTTTAAATTTAAAAAATTATTTGATTATTTTTAAATTAATATGTTTTTCAACATTAAGTTTCATGATTAATTTACATAATTTTTCAAATTTTTAAAATTACAAATTGTTTTCTAGAAATAGTGTATTATACACTTGAAAAATAGAGTGTTTTTTACTTTAAAAATAAAAATTCATATTTTAAATTTATTAAATTATTTGATTTTTTTTGCAAACAATATGTTTTTCACTATGAAGTTTCTAGCTTAATTTACACAATTTTTTATATTTTTAAATTTGCAACATTTGTTTCTAAAAATCGTGTATTATACACTTGAAAAATAGGATGCTTTTTAACTTAAATATGAAAATTTGTTTTTTTCAATTTATTAAATTATTTATTTTTTGAAAACAATGTATTATTCACCATGATGTTCATAGCTTAATTTACACAATTTTGTATATTTTTAAAATTGTAACATTTGGTTCTAGAAATCGTGTACTACACTTGAAAAATAGGGTGTTTTTTACTTTAAAAATGAAAATGAAAAATTTTAAATTTATTATATTATTTGATTTTTTTGGAAATAATGTATTCACCATGAAGTTTGTAACACCTTAATTTTTTAGTCTCTTTTTTTTTTCAAAACACTAGTGGAAGCTAAATTCTAATTTACAATAATTAATAATAATAATTATAACCCTTTCAATTTATACGGATTCTTATACAACTGAACGAATTAATATATGAACTTGAGACTTAGGTTCACCATGTGTGGCTATACCTATGGAAAGCCCACAGCTCATCCCATCTGTGGCTTTCGCTTCACAATCTTTTGATACCTGCGATATGGTAACTGTCAGTTATATGTAAACATAAACTGAGTAACCCCCAGCATTTTGAAAACATTTTTAAACCATATCGCAGACAGTCTAACTGGAAAACACCCCATTTAATTCCTGTCACACAATCAATCCAATGCAACATATTCAAACATAATGCATGCAATGACAATTATGGATGTATGCATGCCATGATCTTTCATTATCATACTTGTTTCATTTATTTTCTTTAGTGTTTTAAGGAAGCCTCATGCACAAGACTTCTCCCTTGGCGCATGGCAGCAACACGCATTTGAGCTCATGGGACCACGGCAAGCGTCCCTACTATGATCAACTGTCGGGCTATCTTGACCCCGTTCATTGGGAATAGCCCAGGACTTCGTTACCCGTTCATTGGAATAGTCCTTTCTTTCGGGTCATCTGCCCAGTCACAGGGCAACCCTACTAGTTCAGGCTATCTTACCCCGTTCATTGGGAGACCCTACATTCTCAATCTTTTCATGTTTGTCCGCTTACCCGATGTGTAACCGGTGGGAATCAACCCGCTTACTCAACATCCGTTGATGAGGGAAAGCTTAAACTTGTCTTTAAATTTCATTTTCATTTCACATCAAATATTATCATGCATTTCACATTCAACTCATATGATTTGCATTTAATATTCATTATTCATCATTCATCACATGACAATTTCACAATTCAAAATCAAAGAGCTTGCCATATCATTTCATAACCCTAATGCATGTTACTAAGTCCTATAAGTCTATTTCCATTCATTCCCACCATAAAACTAAGTTAAATAGGCTTACAAAGCATTTTAGAAGCAAAAATAGGTCAACAAGGTACAGGACACTGTCGCCCGGGCAACCATTCTAGCAGGTGGGCGCTGCGACTGGGTGCAAAACTGCCAAATTACAAAGCTCTGGCGCCTGGGCGCCAATCACAGGTACATCACTTCCAATTTGAAGGGTTCTGACACAGTTTGGTATTTTTGTAGTAACCAGAGTTGTAGACCTCCAAATTAGGTGAAATCAGTGGCAAATGAAAGATAACGAAATTATCTACAACTTTTATTCAGAGCTCAAGATCTAAATCAATTTGTTTCTAATAGATAATTTCGCTCGATTCGTTCTGTCCATGTTAAAATCCCAATTTTGGCAGTTCTAAGTGTTTTGTATATAACGCAAGCTATACAAATTGGATTCTCATGAAATTGGTGGCATTGGAAAGATAATAAAATTTTCCACAACTTTGTAAGAGGCCACGAAATCAGAATCCAAATGTAAGTAGGTTGAATATCCATTCCAAACTATGTCAAAATTCATGAAAACAAGGAATTAAGCTTTTGTTTACATCTTACCTTCACATTCAAAAGCAATTCCTCCAATTCTCATCTCAAATCCTCAAATCAAAATGGCATCATGCTAAACCAAATCATATACCCCAAACATGCACATTCCTCACCCACATTCAACTTCCAAAACAAAGGAAACATAGTTTCACATTTCCAACACACATGCAAGCAGAACTTCCAAAACTAAACAAGCATTTATCAATCATCACATATGCAACACAATAATCCAAACACACATAAGAGCATCTCAACCAAACCACATGCATTTGCGCAAATATACACACATGCAACCTAAATTGATCTCATCTACACAATCTAAGTTCAAAATAATCAATTTATCATGCATATTCACAATATATACTAATTTGAACCTAAATCAAACTCATATTCCTACATATCCCCATTTCATACCAAACCTACAAGAGTCAACCTAGATTACTACATTTCCACACATACAAGTTCTAAATCCCTATCCACCTGAAATTTCCAAACTCTAATCACTACAATTGAGGTTTAGTGGGGTTACCTTTGTCTTCAAGTTCCCATTTTCACTTTCCCCCAAATCTTCAAACCTTGAAAACCTTCAATCTTGCACTTGAACCCTACAATTTCAACCACCAAATTAGAACACAACCTCACCTAAATCAAAATCTTGAGTTGCATGTGAGATTTGAGGGGTTGGGATTCATTTTCCAGAGAGAGAAGTGAGTGAAGAGAGGAGAGGGAAAATGGTTGCATGTGGCTTACCTTGGTTCCCTTGAAGCCCAAGAGCTTGAGGATGGTGATTTGAGTCTTGAAATGGAGACATTGAAGAAGATTGCTCACATTTTGAGAGAAATGTGATTTGCCCTACGAGAGCAAGTAGGAAGAAATGAGGAATATGAAGTTAGAGTTGGATTTGGAGTGTGAGAAGAGAGGGAGATGACGGCGTGCGAGAATAGGGACGGAAGGAGGGCGTTTTGTGAACATTCCACATCTTATTACTAATTGTCCTTCCTCCCACTTCTTTTAATAATTGCAACAATTCCCCTAATTTCTCCTATTGGACTACTAATTCTTACTTGGGAATTTATGAGAGGGATTTGGAGTGTGAGAAGAGAGGGAGATGACGGCGTGCGATAATAGGGAGGGAAGGAGGGGGTTTTGTGAACATTCCACATCTTATTACTAATTGTCCTTCCTTCCACTTCTTTTAATAATTGCAACAATTCCCCTAAAACTCCTAATTTCTCCTATTAAACTACTAATTCTTACTTGTAAATTTATGAGATGTTACAAAGTTTCTAGCTAAATTTACACAATTTTTTATATTTTTTTAAATTGCAACATATGTTTCTAGAAATCATGTACTATACACTTAAAAAGTAGGGTGCTTTTTACTTAAAAACGAAAACCCATATTTTAAATTTATTAAACTATTTAATTTTTTTTGAAAAAATGTATTGTTCACGATGCAGTTTCTATCTGCATTTATACAATTTTTAAATTATTAAAATTGCAATATTTTTTCTAGAAATTCAAAAATAGGTTTTTTTTAATTTAAATATGAAAAAGTGTTTTTTAAATTTACCAAACTATTTTATTTTTTTAAAATAATATTTGTTCACAATGAAGTTTCTCGATTTATTTACCTAATTTTTAAAATTTTTAAAATTACAATTTTTTTTTGTAGAAATCGTATACTGTACACTTGAAAAATAGGGTCTTTTTTACTTTAAAAATGAAAAGTCATATTTTAAAATGTTTCATTATTTGACTTTATTGAAAATAGTGTGTTGTTCACCATGAAGTTTCTAGATTAATTTACATAATTATTCAAATTTTTAAAATTACAAACTTTTTTCTAGAAATCGTGTACTATACACTTGAAAAATAGGGTCTTTTTTACTTTAAAAATGAAAAGGAATATTTTAAATTTATTAAATTATTTGAATTTTTAGATAACAATGTATTGTTAACCATGAAGTTTCTAGTTTAATTTACACAATTTTGTATTTTTAAAATAGCAACATTTGTTTCTAGAAATCGTGTACACGTGAAAAATATGGTGTTTCTTACTTTAAAAATGAAAATTCATATTTTAAATTTATTAAATGATTTTATTTTTTTGAAAACAATGTGATGTTCACCATGAAGTTTCTGGTTTATTTTGCGCAATTTTAATATTTTTTAAAATTGCAACACATGAAAAATAGGGTCTCTTTTACTTTAAAAATGAAAATACATATTTTAAATTTAATAAATTATTTACTTTTTTGAAAACAATTTATTGTTCCCCATAAACTTTCTAGCTTAATTAACATAATTTTTTATATTTTTAAAATTGCAACATTTATTTGTAGAAATCGTGTACTATACACTTAAAAAATAGGATTATTTTAATTTAAATATGAAAATGGGTTTTTTCAATTTATTAAATTACTTTAAATAATGTGCTGTTTAACATGAAGTTCCTATATTAATTAACAAATTTTTAAAGTTACAAATTGTTTTCTAGAAATCGTGTATTATACACTTGAAAAATAGGGTATTTCTTACTTTAAATATAAAAATGCAAATTTAAATTTATTAAATTATTTGATTTTTTTAAAAATAATGTATTGTTCAGCATGAAGTTTCTAGCTTAATTTACACACATTTTTTATACTTTTAAAATTGCAATATTTGTTTCTAGAAATCGTGTATTATACACTATAAAAATATGATGTTTTTTAATTAAATATGAAAATGTGTTTTTTCAATTTAATAAATTATTTTATTTTTTTGAAAATATTGTATTATTCACCATGAATTTCATAGCTTAATTTTCACAATTTTTTATATTTTTAAAATTGTAACGTTTGGTTCTAGAAATTGTGTACTATACACTTGAAAAGTAGGGTGTTTTTTACTTTAAAAATAAAAATGAAAATTTTAAATTTATTAAATTATTTGATTATTTTGAAATCAATGTAATGTTTACCATGAAGTTCCAAGTTTAATATACACTATTTTTTATATTTTTAAAATTGCAACATTTGTTTCTAGAAGTCGTGTACTATAGACTTAAAATATTGGGTTTTTTTTACTTTAAAAATGAAAATCCATATTTGAAATTTACTAAATTATTGGATTTTTTTTACAACAATTTATGTTTCCCCATGAAGTTTCTAGCTTAATTTAAAATCTTTTTTATATTTTTAAAACTGCAACATTTGTTTCTAGAAATCATGTACTGTAGATATGAAATATAGGATATTTTTTACTTTTAAAATTAAAAATCATATTTTAAATTTATTAAATTATTTGATTTTTTTGAAAACAAAGAATTTTTCACCATGAAATTTCTAGGTTAATTTATACAATTTTTTATATTTTTAAAGTTGCAACACTTATTTCTAGAAATAGTGTACTATACACTTAAAAAATAGGATTTTTTTTAATTTAAATATGAAAATGAGTTTTTTAAATTTATTAATTTTTTTAAAAATAATTTATAGTTCACCAAGAAGTTTCTATCTTATTTTACACAATTTTTTATATTTTTAAAACTGCAACATTAGTTTTTAGAAATCGTGTACTGTAACACTTGAAAAATAGGAGGTTTTTTACTTTAAAAATTGAAATGCATATTTTAAATTTATTAAAGTGTTTGTTTTTTTTAAAACAATGTATTGTTCCCAATAAATTTTGTAGCTTAATTTAAACAATTTTTTGTATTTTTAAAATTGCAACATTTGTTTCTAGAAATCGTGTACTATAGAATTGAAATTTATGGTGTTTTTTAATTTTATAATAATAACATATATTTAAAATTTATTAAATTATTTAATTTTTTTTAAAACAATGTATTGTTCACCATTAAGTTTCTAGCTTAATTTACATAATTTTTTAAATTTTTATAATCGTAACATATGTTTCTAAAATTCGTGTATTATACACTTGAAAAATAGGGTGTTTTTTACCTTAAAAATGAAAACGCATATTTTAAATTTATTAAATTATTTGATTTGTTTGACAACAATGTATTGTTCACCATGAAGTTTCTAGCTTAATTTAAACTATTTTTTATATTTTTAATATTGCAACATTTGTTTCTAGAAATCGTATACTATAGATTTGAAATATAGGTTGTTTTTTACTTTAAAAATGAAAACGCATATTTTAAATTTATTAAATTGTTTTATTTTTTTGACAACAATGTATTGTTCACCATGATGTTTCTAACTTAATTTATGCTATTTTTATATTTTTAAAATATCAACATTTATTTCTAGAAATCGTGTACTCACTTGAAAGATAGGATATTTTTTACTTTTAAAATGAAAATGAAAATTTTAAATTTATTAAATTATTTAATTTTTTTGAGAATAATGTATTGTTCAATATGAAGTTTCTAGCTTAATTTACACAATTTTTATATTTTTATAATTGCAACATTTGTTTCTAGAAATCGTGTACTATGCACTTGAAAAATATGATGTTTTTTACTTTAAAAATGAAAAGCATATTTTAAATTTATTAAATTATTTGATTTTTTTGAAAACATTGTATTGTTCACCATGATGTTTCTAGCTTAATTTACACTATTTTTTATATTTTAAAATATCAACATTTGTTTTAGAAATCGTGTACTATATACTAGAAAAATATGATGTTTTTTACTTTAAAAATGAAAATGCATATTTTAAATATATTAAATTATTTGATTTTTTTTCAAACAATGTATTGTTCACCAAGAATTTTCTAGTTTTATTTACACAATTTTAATAGTTTTAAAATTGCAACATTTGTTTCAAGAAATTGTGTACTATACACTTGAAAAAGAGGGTGTTTTGGAATTTAAAAATGAAAACAAAAATTTTAAATTTATTAAATTATTTTATTTTGTTAAAAATAATTTTATTTTCCAAATTAAATTTCTAGCTTAATTTACATAATTTTTTATATTTTAAAAATTGCAATATTTGTTTCTAGAAATCGCGTACTATAGACTTGAAATATATGGTGTTTTTTATTTTAAAAATTAAAATGCATATTTTAAATTTATTAAATTATTTGATTTTTTTGAAAATAATTTATTGTTCACCATGAAGTTTCTATCTTAATTTACACTATGTTTTATATTTTTAAAATTGCAACATTTGTTTCTAGAAATCGTGTTCTATACACTTGAAAAATAGGGTATTTTTTAATTTAAAAATAAAAACGCATATTTTAAATTTATTAAAATATTTTATTTTTTTTACAACAATGTATTGTTTCCCATGAAGTTTCTACCTTAATGTACACAATTTTTAAAAATTTTAAAATTGCAACATTTGTTTCTAGAAATCGTGTACTATACACTTGAAAAATTTGATGTTTTTTAGTTTAAATATGAAAATGTGTTTTTCATATTTATTAAATTATTTTATTTTTTAAAAAACAATGTATTGTTCACCATGAAATTTCTATCTTAATTTACACATTTTTTTATATTTTTAAAATTGCAACACTTGTTTCTAGAAATCGTGTTCTATACACTTGAAAAATAGGATGTTTTTTAATTTTGATATGAAAATGTGTTTTTCAAATTTATTAAAAAATTTACTTTTTTAAAAACAATGTATTTTTCACCATGAAGTTTCTATCTTAATTTACATAATTTTTTATATTTTTAATATTGAAACATTTGTTTCTAGAAATCGTGTACTATATACAATTGAAAAATATGGTGTCTTTTACTTTAAAAATGAAAACGCATACTTTAAATTTATTAAATTATTTGATTTTTTTTTACGACAATGTATTTTTCACCATGAAGTTTCTAGCTTAATTTACATAATTTTTTATATTTTTAAAATATCCACTATTTATTTGTAGAAATCGTGTACTATACACTTGAAAAATAGGGTGTTTTTTTAATTTTGATATGAAAATGTGTTTTTCAAATTTATTAAATTATTTTACTTTTCTAAAAACAATGTATTTTTCACCATGAAGTTTCTATCTTAATTTACACAATGTTTTATATTTTTAATATTGAAACATTTGTTTCTAGAAATCGTGTACTATATACAATTGAAAAATAGGGTGTCTTTTACTTTAAAAAAAAAACGCATACTTTAAATTTATTAAATTATTTGATTTTTTTGAAAATAATGTATTGTTCCCAATAAAGTTTCTAGCTTAATTTACACAATTTTTTATATTTTTAAAATTGCAACATTTGTTTCTAGAAATCGTGTACTATAGACTTGAAATATAGGGTGTTTTTTACTTTTAAAATAATAACGCATATTTTAAATTTAATAAATTATTTAATTTTTTTTGAAAACAATGTTGTAACATCCCACAAATTCCCAAGTGGGAATTAGTGGTTCTTTAGAAGAAATTGGGAATTTAAGGGTTTGTAAAAACTCTACCAAGAGAAAAGAGAGAAGGACTAAGGAGAAAATTTATAAAAGTTCTTAAGTGAGGACCATCTAGCAAAACTTAATAAGATAGCAAAATTAAACAAAAAAACCCCCCATTTCCCCTTTCCCTCTCATTCTCGCCCTTACCCTCTCTCACACTCAACTCCATTTCTCATTTTCTTCCTTCTCTTCTCAATCTCTCATGGGGTGGTCTTCAAGCTCCCAAATCAAGAGGGTCCCTTCATCAATCTTGTTCATTGAAGCTTGGAGAAGCTATTGGAACCTTTAGGTAAGTCATGCATCCCTTCTCTTTCACCCTCTTTGTTAAGCTTCATTTTTGGGAAAAATGGGTTTTAATCTTCATATTCCACATGCAATCTCTTAAATGGATCTTAATGGGTGTGAATGACTCACATTTGTGAACAATAGGGGATCACCAAGCCTAAGTGGGAGGATTGAAGAGTTTGGGGAAAAGGACTTGAAGCAAGAAGTGCTTAGGAACTTGATGGTTTAAGGTAACCCCAATGAACCCCAACCTTGGTGATTGAATTTAGAATTGTTAGGAGAATAAGGGAGTGGGACTGCATGTGTAGAAATGTAGAACTCTTGTTGACTCTTATAGCTAGGATATGAAATTGATGTAGGTCTAGTTAAATGCATGTTGTGATTTTGTATAATAAGTTGATGTTCTGGGAATTGAACAAGTTGAATAAATAATTTGTGCTTGAATTGTGAATCTGAACCTTGAAGTGCATTTAACCATATGTGAATGGATACAATGCCCTTGACTCAATAGTTTGGTTGTGAATATGTGTTATTGTTGAATATTGGTGTGGATATGTGTTTTGGTTGAATTGAGAATTCCTTTGAGGAAATTTTTGATTTGGAACCTTGCTTGATGTTAAAATTTTGTGTGCTTGGTCCTGAATTTGAGTCATGTGAGTTTGTTGGAAAACATGGTGAAATTTGGATGAAAATGTGAGTTTTCTGCAGTAACTTGGGTTTGAATTTCGAGTGATGTTTCATAAGATTTTTCCATTATGTCCTTCACAAGAGTTGTCCTCTTATCTTTCAAATGCTTTTGGTTTCACTCAATTTGGAGATCTACAACTCTAGTTGTGACCAAATTACTGAGACAGGGTTTGTATTGAAATGTCTGTTCTGTTAAGTGTACATCCCTGTTAAAGATGGCTGTTTTGGAAAATTATATTTTTAGAACTAGGTTTTATGGTCTTCACAAGATTTGTAGATAATCCTGTTAGCTTTCAAATTCTTTTGGTTTCACTCAATTTGGAGGTCTACAACTCAAGTTATGGCCAAAATACCAACAGAGCGCGTTGTAGAGAAAATGGTTCTGTGCTGAATTCGCGGCACCGAATTTTCAGTTGAACTTTCTGTGTCAATTTCGCGGCAGCGAAATTTTTAGTGGCAACAAAAATGACCCAGAATAGGACCTTTTGTTTTCACTTCCAAAATGCCATATACCTTTCAAGTAGGTTATTTCTAGGGTAATAATGATCAAAATAGGTTATAATGTCTTGAAAAACCATAATAGGGATCATGAAAATGTATGATTGATTGTTGAATGAAAATGTATGAAAACTTGTGAAACAAAATTAAATGATAAGACAAGCTTTCCCCCTTCAACGAATGTTGAGTAAGTGGGTTGAGTTCCTCCGGTTACACACCGAGTAAGCGGACAAGCATGAAAAGATTGACAATGTAGGGTCTCCCAATAAACGAGTTAAGATGACTTGAACTAGTAGGGTTGCCCTGTGACTAGGCAGATGACCCGAAAGAAAGGACTATTCCAATGAACGGGTAAGGAAGTCCTAGGCTATTCCAAATGAACGGGGTCAAGATAGCCCGACAGTTGATCACGGTAGGGAGGCTTGCCATGGTCCCATGATTAAGCTCAAATGCGCGTTGCTGCCATGCGCCTATGGTGAAGTCTAGTGCACGAGGCTTCCGTAGAAGACTAAAGAAAAGAAGGAAATAAGAATGATAATTGAAAGATCATGTCATGCATACATCTATATCTTGTCATTTCATGCATTGTGTTTTTGTACGTTGCTTTGGATTGATTTGTATGATAGTAATTAAATAGGGTGTTTTCCAGTTAGACTGACTGTAATATGGTATAAAAATTATTTTAAAAATGTCGGGGGGTTTCTCAGTTATATGTTTGCATATAACTTACGGTTACCATATTGCAGGAGACTCAGAGGATGAAGATTTCAGCGCCTGAAGACTTAGCATTTTAGATGTTTAGTATTTTTATGTTTGACATGTATTTTGGGGTAGCCAACCTTTCCCTGTAGCACGCTCGTTGGCTACCATTATTGGACATATTTCTCTGGCATGTAGTAGATATTTAAACTCATTATCTTCCCCTATGGACTTATGTATTTTGATAGGGCATATGATAGCCCTCTCTAAGACTAAGTAGTGTTAGTACTCATGTATGAGAGTTACTTGATAGCTATTACTTATTGTATGTTTTGAAAAAAAAAACTTAGCTTTAATTTCCATTAGGTGTTACAATTTGGTATCAGATCAGTTTGATTCTTCGGACTGTGGTACTTAGATGAAATTAGATTGAGTTCAGAGATAAGTCATGTCTTGACTGTTAGTTTTTCTGTGTACGGTTCTCTTATGTTGAGCCTGATCAACTCAATGTGGGTGTTATGTATGCAGGACAATGGCAAACGGACCCGCTGATTCCTTGAGAAAAATAGCCCAAGCATTGAACCAACTACTCCAGAATCAAGGTAGGGAAAACCCGTATCGAAACTTCCGAGTGCATGATCCTCCCACCTTTACGGGGGATCAAGGTCCCATAGCGACAGAGGCATGGCTAAGCCGAATGGAGGAGATATTTAGAGTGATGCAATGTTCGGATGCGGAAAAGGTTACTCTAGTGGCTTACAAGTTTGATGGGGAAGCAGCTTAGTGGTGGCTTGGATACCGAGCAAATATGGAGGCCAACAAAAGACAATTGACATGGGCACAGTTCAAGACTCTCTTCTTGGACAAATACTTTTCAAGTACTCTCCGAGATCAAAAGGAGGTTGAGCTCCTCTCTTTGCAACAAGGAAATATGTCTGTATCCGAGTATGTGGCGAAGTTTGAGAATCTAGCCCGCTTCTCCAACAACCTCCTGAACCAAGCTGGTGATGTGTGGAAATGTAAGAGGTTCGAGCAGGGATTACATTCGGAATTGAGAAATATGATTACAGCTCATAGAATCTTGGATTACCAACAGCTAATTGAAGCATGCCAACTCACTGAACACTCATTGGCAGCGGTGTTAGCGGAGAAACAAGCTGTTTGGAAGAGAAAAAGGAGCAAAGAAGGCTCAGGGAGCTCAAGAAGAAAGGGTGGAGACAAGAAGGGAAAACAGACGGCCACCTACTCCGACCGTACCAACTCAAAGTGCAAAAATTGCGGAGGATTTCATAGTGGGGAGTGTCTGAAAGGAAAAGGAGTTTGTTTCATTTTCAAGAAGCCTGGACATATAGCTTGGCGATGCCCGAAAAAGGACAAGCGAAAAGATAGACAAGCAAGGGCCCCGGTGAGGGGTAGAGTCTACACTCTTGATGCAAAGGAGGCTGACCAATCTGAAAATTTGGTGCAAGGTATGGGACTTATTCACAATCAACCAGTGCACATCCTTTTTGATTCGGGTGCTACACATTCATTCATTTTGTTAGAGTGTGCTCAACGGATGCAACTGCCTATTAGGGGACTTAATTATGAATTGATGGTCTCTACACCTTCTGAGGGGAAGCTTAGTACCCAATCTATGTGCTCACCGGTGTACTTAAATTATCAAGATAAAGTTTTCTGTCTCGAATTGTATTATCTTCCAATGAAAGGGTTGGAAATTATTTTGGGTATGGATTGGTTGCACGCTCATAAGGTCCTTATTGATTGCACCAACAAGACTATTCATGTGCCAGAGCGTGGATATGAGGTATACTACTCTCACCATCCTGCTTTTGACGAAGACAATTTAGCTGAATTTGATGATGGGCCTAGGTTTATAATTTTGTGTCTAGAAGCTTCTAAGATGATCCATTATATTAACTCTATACCTATTGTCCGGGATTATCCTGAAGTATTTCCCAATGATATTGATTCCTTGCCGCCTGAGCGGGAAATTGAATTTTCCATTGAATTAATTCTGGGGGCCGGACCGGTATCTAGAGCTCCTTACAGAATGGCCCCTGCAGAGTTAGCGGAGGTTAAGAAGCAGGTTGAGGATTTATTACAAAAGAAATTTATTCGTCCATGTGCCTCGCCATGGGGAGCTCCAGTGCTCTTAGTCAAGAAGAAAGATGGAAAGTTAAGGTTGTGTGTGGACTAGCGATAGCTGAATAAGCTTACGGTAAAGAACAAATACCCTCTTCCCCGAATTGATGATTTGCTGGACCAGTTAGGAGGAGCTAAGGTGTTCTCTAAGATCGATTTGTGCTCGGGGTATCATCAGATTTGAATTAAGCCGGGGGATGTTCCCATGACTGCTTTCAGGACTCGTTATGGTCATTATGAATATTTAGTGGTTCCATTCGGGTTAACCAATGCTCCTGCAGTTTTCATGGACTGCATGAACCGGATTTTTCATTCCTATTTGGACAAGTTTGTGGTGGTTTTTATTGATGATATCTTAGTTTACTCTAAGACACCGGAGGAACACGAGGAACATCTGAACATTGTGTTGGAAATTCTTAAGGAAAAATAGTTGTATGCAAAGCTTGAGAAGTGTGAGTTTTGGTTGCACGAAGTTCGATTCCTTGGCTATGTGGTGAATAAAGATGGCGTGACCGTTGATCCCAGTAAGGTTGAAGCAGTACTGAAATGGGAAAGACCAACTAATGTTACCGAGATCCAAAGTTTTCTCGGGTTGGCTGGATACTACCGACGGTTCGTTAAGGAGTTTTCACAGATAGCCATTCCGTTGAGTAAATTAACTCGGAAGGAAGTTCCTTTCGAATGGGATTCCAAGTGTGAAGAAAGTTTTCAAATGCTAAAGGAGAAATTGACAACAGCTCCAGTGTTGGTCATACCGGACCCCTCCAAGAATTTTCAAGTTTACTGTGACGCATCAAAGCAAGGTTTCGGTTGTGTCCTTATGCAAGAGGGACAAGTGATAGCTTATGCTTCTAGGCAACTCAGGCCACATGAGGGCAATTACCCTACGCATGACTTGGAGCTAGCTGGTGTGGTATTTGCACTAAAAGTATGGAGGCACTATTTGTATGGTGTCACTTTTGAAGTGTTCAGTGACCATAAAAGCTTGAAATATTTATTCGATCAGAAAGAACTGAACATGAGACAATGCCGATGGATGGAGTTTCTAAAGGACTATTATTTCCAATCGAAATACCACCCGAGAAAGGCAAATGTTGTAGCCGATGCCTTGAGCCGGAAATCTCTGCATGTATGTTAACCTTTTAATGGTGATGGAAATGGTTAACTCGTTTCAGTATAGTGACTATACGTGTATCGTCCACAGGGAGCACTTGGATTAATTCGATTAAGACTTAAGTTGACGAATTGTTCAAAAACATATTAAGATTGTGAATGGAAAATAAAATAAATAATAGATAAAGAGATAATCAAATAAAATAACGAGTCACCTGGGATTGAGTTTCATTATTTCACCTTGTTTCTTTCTATGTTAGCTAAATATTATAAGAAAAGATGCATACTCAATGTCACAAGTGCAAATCCCTTTATCACTTGATTCTAAGACACTAGTTTCTAGAGCCAAATCCCTTGGCGCTTTAGGAACTAAGTCTTGCATTAAGTAGAGTATAAAGCAATCATAAGCACTTCCATCTATCCCTAGACTAAAAGGTTTTATGAGAGTTTTTCTCCAAATCCGTTTATAAACCAATTTTCCAATTGTGCAAATAAACTAACACAAGGCAAAAGGTGATCAAACTTAAACCAAGAAAAGAAGCACAAAAGAAGAACTCCAATTCATAAATAATATACACTAACAATTGAAAGAAACAAGAGACGAAGTAATTACATTCAATACCGGCGGAAAGCTTAGCCTAGCAAGGCCATGAACTTCAAGAACTAAACCTAAGAGTATTAGAACTATGACTAAAAGCCTAAACTTTGTGGTTTATTTCTATACAATTCCACTCCTCTCCTAACTTCTGAAAGGCTGTATTTATAGGTGTTTTGGGCAGGGGTCTGGCGCTCGAGCGCCCTCCTGGTGCTTAGCGCTGGCCTGACACGTGCTGGTTAATGAGCTTAATTGCCTGGTTAATGCGTCTGGCGCTCGAGCCCTGGTGTGGCGCTCGAGCGCCAGGCTTATAACTCAGGCAGAGAGGATCCAATGTTCTGGCGCTCGAGCCTTGGTGTAGCGCTCGAGCGCCAGGCTCATAACTGTTGGCAGAGAGGATCCAATACTCAACGTATTCTGGCGCTCGAGCCCTGGTGTGGCGCTCGAGCGCCAGACTCATAACTCTGGCAGAAAAGGATCCAATGCTCAATGGTTACTGGCGCTCGAGCGCCAGAGCATTTGCATTGGCAGAAAGGATCCTATGTTCCTTAGCTTCCAGCGCTCGAGCCTTGGTATGGCGCTCGAGCGCTAGTCTCTTATATGCTCCAGCAACTTGATCTTCTTATTTTGCCTCCAAAAAACAATTGAAAATACATTTCTAAGTTAGAAAACCTATTATTACCACTTATTTACTCTTAAACTCACAAAGTAAAGATAAAGGGTGAAATTATGTATCAAACATGTAATTTCTAGAGAAGATAAGTGCAAATCTTTTATTGAATAAACACACTAATTTGCACTTATCAAACTCCCCCCAACCTAAGACTTTGCTTGTCCTCAAGCAATGTATCCTAAAAAGAAAAAAAACAACAAAGGAAAACATGGCAAGTATGGGTTAGAGCAACTGTATCAAACTTCAATCTTTATGATATGCATGGTAAGAGCTAAGAGAGAGACTTGTGATCACCCAATTTACAGAAGCAACAGACCATTTTATGACTTAAGTGCAAAGGAAATTGTAATCAACCATTGACAAAGGTTTACTCTCAAACCTACATGGTGACAATTTCGCTCATTCCTCAATGCCACTTAACTTGAATTTTGTTTTTCATTTGCCATCAAACCATTTCTCAAAATCGAACAATAAATCAAGAGGTCTTTTTCAAAAGGTTGTAATGAGGCTGGGCTACAAAGAATCTTTGTTTTTCTGGTTATGCAAAATGAGTTGGAGAAAATATTTTCACATATTTACAAATTTCCCCCCAACCTATTCTACAAAACATGCTCACCTCATACTCCCTTTCAAGTGTTTCTCTTCCTTCTTTTTCCAAGGCACCTTCACTTTTCTTTGTTTATTTACATTTTCTTTTCTTTTCTTTTCTTTTTCTTTTTCTTATATATACACAAGACTGCCTAAGGATTCACATTTATACTAGAAACACTTGATCCATTTGTCTAAGCCAACAAAATCATACATCATTTGAATACCCATTATTTCCCCCTGAACATATAAATATTTTTGTCCAACTCAAAGGTAAGGATAAAACATTCACATAGGTATCTTAGGGTTTAAGAAATAATTCATGGCTCAAAGTGGGTACCAACAAAAGATGTAATTTTACAGGTAAGCTTTTTGGCTCAAACTCAATCAAGAAAACTATGCCTCTATCATTTTCAAGTCTCAATTGATCATGGCAATTACAAAATCAAACAAAATCCATTCAAGTTAACAAAGAGGACTCTCATACATTTTTGTGGGATTCACTCAACATACAAGGCTAAAAAGGCTTTAACCTTGAAAATAATTTTTCACAACTCCCAATGCACAAAAATCATCTCGTGATCGGTTAACTTTCAAATCAGTATTTTTCACAATTCCTCTTTTTTTTTTCAAACCATGGAATATCATAAGAATTTTCATTTTTCACACCACTAAAAAACAACACTTGCCAATGAACAAGACAAACATTTTATTTAATATATATATATTTTTCATTTTTTTTTCATAAAAAGAAACAAAAACTACATTATTATTAGAAAAAAAAACAAAAACAACAAGAAAAATAAAACAAGTTAAACAACAGAAACCAACAGAAACTTCCCTATCAACTCAGATTAACGGGTCATCCTCCTCCAAGAAATCATTGATGTCGATGTCCCCATCGCCACCAGACCCATCCTCTTCCCCGCTACCACTACTACCACCACTTCCACTTCCTTCACCTCCCTCTCCAGATGCCTCCCCCGGTGGAATTGGCTGGTCCCCAGGCCAATCCAAATGTGTGGCAAACGCCTCCGGTGGCTGGAAAAATGTTTGGCCCGACATAGTGTGCTGGGCCATCGAGTAGTGGGAGAGGTGAAGACTAGTCATCCCCCGATGTAGGGCAGCAAATTGCTTGTCATGGTGATCAAGCCTCGTGCTGATATGGCCCCACAAATCCTCCATTGTTCTCGGGGGAACTTGCGGTGGTGGTGCAGCTGGTGCATTCGGATCCCTGTCCGCACAATGGTTCCGGAAATACTTCTTGTCAATGGGCTCCCTAATCTTTTGGCTACGAACAACTGGGACCCCCGCGTCTTCACACAAGCTAGTGATCAGAGACGGGAACGCCAAACTTTGTTTCGAGCCACCCTTGTGCACATTGGCCCATATCATGTCAGAAATAATCCGTGCCGGGTCGACCGTGATGCCGGGAGTCTTGATACACCCAAGGAGATGGCATTCTTCAAGTGGAACATCAGAGGGATGCGACTTTAGCTGGAGGTTGGCTAGGATAAAGGTCATCCACAATTTGGAGACCACAGTCATGTTACCCCGGAGAACCTTGTGAGGGACTCCATTCCGAGTCGTCTCCACAATCCTCCAGTCCTCATAGCAAATCCTCTCCAAATTCATTTGGAGGTCTAAATCCCCTTGATTCCTCATCCTTGTGAAGTCATCAACCACCCATTCACTTCTCTCATAGGCTGAGATAGGTGAAATGACTCCACCGCTGATCTTTCATTAATCTAGTCGGCATCAAATGACACCCGTATCCCGCGGACAATGAACACCTTCTCACGGCTCTTGGTGTCTTGACCCCCAAAGGCATTGGCATAAAACTCCTTTACGATCTCCGGGTCGAACTTCTCCGCAATGAAGTTCCAGTCATCAATGACCTTGAACCTCTCAGCCCTCTCCCGGTCAATGAACCATTGGGGGTGGTCAGAACCACCGCCCTGGGATGAGGATCCTCCTCTTCTCCTTTGGGGGCCTTCCTTCCTCTTTTTAGAGGCACGTTCGGGCTCATGAGTGGGTGCTTTTCCGCGGTTCCTGTACATTATTCAAAGAAAACTCAAAATTAGAAACCAAAAACACTCAAATCATCAAAATCATGTTCAGTTATACAATGCACATTTGGGTTCTCAAAAATGTATTATATTCATGACCATTGCATTTTTCAGTTCAAGAACAAACTTCATAATGTGTCACAAACTCCAGAATTTCAATATCAAAAGAGACTAACTCAGAATATCACAACCATTTTGAACAGAAAAACCCCAAATGGCAATGTATTAATAGAGAAAGAACAGTATGTAGCCATGTTTCATGTTCATGTTCATGCATTCTTTCAAGAAGAGCAATGAAATCAGAAAAAGAGAACATATGAACAATGAACAATGAACAATGAAATTGATGCACATTTACCTGAACATGATGATGATGATGATGAAAAACTTGAGAAAATTGATGAAAATTGAAGAGATTTCGTGTGAGAAAGTGAGGATTTTTCGTAACATTTGAGAGAAAAGAGGGATTTGTGTGAAAAGAAACTACTTCTGCGCTATTTCTAAAGCCAACGCGTGACTGGCGCTCGAGCACTGCTTCTGGCGCTCGAGCGCTAGTGCATTGATGAGCAGATCAACCGTTTCGCTTTTCTAGCGCTTGAGCGCCAACCCAAAATGCATGGCAGTGAAGAAAGACCTTTCAGCTGTCTCTGGCGCTGGAGCGCTGATATTGGTGCTCGAGCGCCAACATCTGACCCAAAATTTTTGAAACTAGCGCCAATTAAATGCCACTGGCGCCTGAGCGCCCTCCTGGCGCTTAAGTGCCAAGTCCGAAAACTGGACAATGAAGAAGCCTTCTTCAAATGCTCAAATTTTGAACTTTCTCACAAAAATTCTTTCAAAATTCATCAAATTTATTTATTCTATTTACACAAAACACAAAAATAAACACACAAAATTGGGTTGCCTCCCAATCAGCGCTTGTTTAACGTCATTAGCTCGACGCCTGTAGCATGATTATACTTCCTTCAAATCCATTATGGTGGTGAGACGCTCGACGTCACCACCAAGGTATAGCTTCAACCTTTGACTATTGACCACCCAGCTTTCATTTCTCACTGGGTCTTCAATCTCCACAGCTCCATAAGGCCTTACATCCTTAACCCTAAAGGGTCCGGACCACTTAGACTTTAATTTTCCCGGGAATAATTTTACTCTAGAATTAAAGAGTAAAACAAATTGCCCAGGACTAAAAACCTTTTTGACCAACTTTTTATCATGATACAACTTCATTCTTTCTTTGTATATCCTTGAAGACTCATAAGCTTGGAGTCTCAATTCTTCCAATTCATGAAGTTGCATTTTCCTTTTTTCTCCAGCAGTTGTCTGGTCAAAATTAAAATACTTTAAAGCCCAATATGCCTTATGTTCTAGCTCGACCAGTAAGTGACAGGACTTCCAATAGACTAACTGAAAAGGAGTCAATCCTATGGGAGCTTTAAAAGCTGTCCAGTACGCCCACAAAGCATCATCCAGTTTAATGGCCCAATCTTTCCTTGAAACACTAACGGTCTTTTCTAGAATTCGCTTAATTTCTCTATTCGAGACTTCAGCTTGACCATTAGTTTGGGGATGGTAAGGACTAGCAATTTTATGTCTCACCCCATAATGTTCCAAGACCTTTTTTAGTTGGGTGTTGCAAAAGTGCGAACCCCCATCATTGATGAGTACTCTCGGGGAACCAAACCTTGAGAATATATTCTTTCTCAAGAATGTAACTACCGTCTTTGCATCAGCTCTTGCACCGGGAATTGCCTCTACCCATTTTGAAACATAGTCCACTCCCACCAATATATACTCATTGGTGAAAGAGGGTGGAAATGGACCAACAAAATCAATTCCCCATCAGTCAAATACCTCTACTTCCTGCATAATTGTCAGAGGCATCTCATTCCTTCTTGTTACTCCTCCGGTTCTTTGGCACTTATCACACTGCTTCACATAGATTTGAGCATCTGTAAAGATTGTTGGCCAATAGAAACCAGATTGTAATATTTTGGCTGCAGTGCGTTCCCCATTAAAATGTCCCCCATAGGGTGAATTGTGACAATGCCACAATATGCTTTTAGATTCGTCACAGGAAACACACCGTCTCAGAAGACCATCCCCTCCAATTTTAAATAGGTAAGGATCATCCCAAACAAAATAAGAAGAGTCTTTTAAGAACTTCTTTTGTTGCCAAGAAAATTCATCCGGAATGATTCCTGCTGCTTTAAAATTTGCCATATTAGCAAACCATGGCCTTTCTTGAATGAGCAGCAAACATTCATTCGAGAATTCCTCGACAATCTCTTGTGCTTCGTTGGTCCCCTCTGTGTTATGAAGTCGGGAAAGATGATCAGCCACAAAATTTTCACATCCCTTTTTATCCTTGATGACTAGATTGAATTCCTGCAGCAAGAGAATCCAACGAAGCAATCTTGGCTTCGACTCTTTCTTATTCACCAAGTATTTTATTGCTGCATGATCAGTATAGACAATCACTCTCGACCCTATAAGATAAGATCTAAATTTTTCCAACCCATATACAATCGCTAGTAACTCTTTTTCTGTAGTTGCATAGTTCACCTGTGCATCATTAAGTACTCTACTAGCGTAATATATTGGATGAAAAATTTTGTCTTTTCTTTGGCCTAGTACGGCACCCACCGCATAGTCACTTGCATCACAATTAAGCTCAAAGTCCAAAGACCAATTTGGAGCAACTATGATTGGGGCCATAATCAGTTTTTTCTTCAGTCTCTCAAATGCCTCCAAGCACTTAGCATTAAAATTGAAGTCCACATCTTTAACCAAAAGATTACTAAGTGGCTTGGCAATCTTGAAGAAGTCTTTTATAAATCTCCGGTAAAAACCGGCATGTCCTAGGAAACTCCTGATTCCTTTAACATTTACGGGTGGTGGAAGTTTTTCAATGACTTCCACTTTTGCTTTGTCAACCTCGATCCCTCTAAAAGAGATCTTATGACCAAGCACCACCCCTTCTTCTACCATGAAATGGCACTTCTCTCAGTTAAGCACTAGATTTGTTTGAACACATCTTCCTAGAACAATATTCAGATTGTTCAAACATTCTTCAAAACTTTTCCCAAAGACAGAAAATTCATCCATGAAAACCTCGATACATTTCTCAACCAAATCCGAAAAAATTGCGAGCATGCATCTTTGAAAAGTTGCAAGCGCGTTACACAGTCCAAACGGCATACGCTTATAGGCAAATACTCCAAATGGACATGTGAAGGCTGTCTTTTCTTGATCTTCTGGGTTTACCAAAATTTGGTTATACCCAGAATATCCATCCAAGAAATAGTAATATGTCTGTCCAGCTAGTCTCTCAAGCATTTGGTCCATAAAAGGCAAAGGAAAATGATCTTTCCTGGTGGCTTGATTTAATCTTCGATAATCAATGCACATACGCCACTCAGTCACTGTCCTTGTAGGAATTAATTCATTTTTCTCATTCTCAATGACTGTTATTCCCCCTTTCTTTGGAACCACTTGAACTGGACTTACCCACTCGCTATCGGAGATGGGATAAATCATACCAGCTTCAAGTAACTTGAGTACTTCTTTTCTCACTACTTCTTTCATTGTCGGATTCAATCGCCTTTGAGGCTGGGCAACAGGTTTAAAATCCTCTTCCATATGTATCTTGTGCATATAGAAAGAAGGACTTATTCCTTTTAGATATGTCAATACCCATCCAATCGCTCCTTCATTGGCTTTCAAAACCTTTAAGAGTTGTGCCTCTTGGTCAGAAGATAGTGAACTGTTAATGATCATTGGCTTGCCTCCCCCGTCATCTAAAAATGCATATTTCAGATGGGACGGCAACACTTTCAGTTCCAACTTATTTTTCTCTGACTTTTCCTCCTTGGATAAGTCTTTCGGGACAAATGTTATCATGGGGTCCTCTTTCAGAGTATCTAGGTCCCTCAAACATTTTTCAATTTCGACTTCCTCCAAGTCATATAAATTTGCACGAGACTGCACTAGAGCTTTTTCTAAAGGGCTAGCATTGTACATTTCTTGCTTCCCTAATAGAAATGCCTCTTCCATGACATCCACCCTAAAGGCTGACTGTTTTCCTTTGGGTGTTTCATGGCTTCCAACACATCAAATTTGACCTCATTATCCTCAACTCATACCTTGAGTTGACCATTATCCACGTCAATGATGACTCTTACCGTTTTCATGAAAGGTCGCCCTAGAATTAAAGGCACCTCCAAGTCTTCTTCTATATCCATGATGACAAAGTCAACTGGAAAGACAAATTTGTCAACCTTCACTAGAACATCCTCCGCTACTCCAGACGGGAATTTTAATGACCTATCTGCCAGTTGGAGAGTCATTCTAGTGGGTTTCACTTCCAGATCACCGATCCGTTTTAACATGGATAACGACATGAGGTTTATGCTTGCACCAAGATCCAGTAATGCCTTCCCCACGGGAAGAGCACCAATAGTAACAGAGATAGTAAAACTACCTGGATCTTTGGTCTTGTGAGGCAAGGACTTTTGAATGATGGCACTACACCCGGCTTCTAATTCCACAGTTTCATCTTTGAACTTTCTCTTTTTCGTCAACAAGTCCTTCATGAACTTGGCATATGTGGGCATTTCCTCCATAGCTTCCATAAATGGTACATTTATTTGAAGCCGTTTGAAAATGTCTAGAAACCTAGCATATTGCCTTTCCTTTGTCTTCTTTGATGGATGAATGAACAGGATAAGGAACCTCCTTTACCTGAGGTACTCCATCCATCTTTTCCTTGACCTCAACCTTCTTTTTGATTTTTTGATTTTTTTTCTTTTTCAATATTTACATTATTCTTCTCCTCACCTTCTTTCACCTTCACTTTCCTTCTCTACTTCCTCCATGGCTACCTTTTCAATTTCTCCTTCCACCTCCTTGGGTTCATGCAAATGATCCCCTATTCCTTTACCAATCTCCGTACCACTCCTTGTGACAATGGACTTACATTGCTCTTTAGGATTTGTGGTGGTATTAGCGGAGAATGGAGTAGTGGTAAGCTCTGCCAATTGTTTAGAGATTTGACCCACTTGCGTTTCAAGATTCCGGATAGATGCCTCGGTGTTTTTCTGGAAAGCTTCATTACTTTGGTGGTTAGCCAATGAAGCTTGGATAAATTTATCCAAGGTGTCTTCCAATTTGATGGTCCTCTCTACCAATGGAACAAATGGCGGCCTATTAGATGAATTCATTGAATTTTTCCAGTTCATTTGACCTTGTCCTTGAGGATTCTTCCACCCTTGCATTCCAGAATTGGAAACATTAGATTTAAAGGGTGAAGAAAAGAAATTTCCTCGTGGCTGATTATTTACAAAATTCAACTCCTCATCTTTTTGGCTAGAAGCATGCGGACATTGAGTGTATGAATGACCTTCACCACACAATTCACATGATCCTATTTGAGCTTGTTGGTTCACTACTTGAACTTGTTGCGGCTTTGGCACCAATTGTGTAATAGCTTGACTTAAGAGCTCAACTTGCTGAGTCATAAGCTTATTCTGTGCCAAAATAGCATCAGAAGAATTTAATTCCAGGACACCCTTGGGCTTTGAGACTTGGCTTCTGGGTTGATGCCCAACTCTATCACTTGTTGCCATAGAAGTGATAATTTCCATTGCAGTAGGTACATCAATGGTTTTTAAAGACCATCCAGCAGTTGCAGTGAGATGGATTGTCCATTGATGGTTCAATCCTGCACACAATATATTAAGCTTCGCAACATCGGTCAACCCATGATTTGGGCATTTTCTCAACAACCGTTGATACCTTTCCCAAGCCTCATGAAATGCTTCATCTTGCCCCTGCTTAAAAGCAGATATTTCAAATTGCACTTGGATCATTTTAGAAGGAGGAAAGAACCTTGTTAAGAAGGCTTCTTCAACCTCACTCCATGTGTTCAAACTTTAACTCAGAAGAGTCTTGAACCATTCCTTTGCATCTCCAATAAGTGCTAAATGAAATAATTTCATATAGGCATCTTCAGCACTTGCTTCATCCAAGCCCATAGTCGCTACAAGATCATAAAAAGTCTCCAAGAAATTATGCAGATCCTCATGATCTTTCCCCGTGAACTCATTAGTCAAGATGAGATTATACCAATATGGCTTAATCTCCATTTGCTGAGCAGTAGGGGACAAGACAATTGCGGACCAATTCCTTGGACCTTGCGGAATCACATAGTCACCAAGGACTACAACCCTCATCGGATTAGGAACTTCCGCAGCCATTTCAAAAGTAACAGAATGAGTAGAGTTACTAGAGAAATCTGAGGAACTCACTCCCTCTTTTTGTTCACGGTATTTAATTGCAGACTGTTGTCTAACAAATGCCTCGATTTTGTCAATATAAATTAACTTTTCTCTTTGGCTTTTGCTGCGAGTAAGCATACAACAATACTGGAACAATAGTGAGAGTTAGGTACAAATATACAAAAGAAAAACTATTCACAGTTTTTTTTACAAATCAACTTAAAACTTAAAAGAAATAAACAATCGTGCTCCCCGGCAACGGCGCCAGAAATTTTGTTAACCTTTTAATGGTGCTGGAAATGGTTAACTCGTTTCAGTATAGTGACTATATGTGTATCGTCCACAGGGAGCACTTGGATTAATTCGATTAAGACTTAAGTTAACGAATTGTTCAAAAACATATTAAGATTGTGAATGGAAAATAAAATAAATAATAGATAAAGAGATAATCAAATAAAATAACGAGTCACCTGAGATTGAGTTTCATTACTTCACCTTGTTTCTTTCTATGTTAGTTAAATATTATAAGAAAAGATGCATACTCAATATCACAAGTGCAAATCCCTTTGTCACTTGATTCTAAGACACTATTATCTAGAGCCCAATCCCTTGGCGCTTTAGGAACTAAGTCTTGCATTAAGCAGAGTATAAAGCAATCATAAACACTTCCATCTATCCCTAGACTAAAAGGTTTTATGAGAGTTTTTCTCCAAATCCATTTATAAATCAATTTTCCAATTGCGCAAATAAACTAACCTAAGGCAAAAGGTGATCAAACATAAACCAAGAAAAGAAGCACAGAAGAAGAACTCCAATTCATAAATAATATAGACTAACAATTGAAAGAAACAAGAGACGAAGTAATTACATTCAATCCCAGCGGAAAGCTTAGCCTAGCAAGGCCATGAACTTCAAGAACTAAACCTAAGAGTATTAGAACTATGACTAAAAGCCTAAACTTTGTGGTTTATTTCTATACAATTCCACTCCTTTCCTAACTTCTGAAAGGCTGTATTTATAGGTGTTTTGGGCAGGGGTCTGGCGCTCGAGCGCCCTCCTGGCGCTTGAGCGCTGGCCTGACACGTGCTGTTTAATGAGCTTAATTGCCTGGTTAATGCGTCTGGCGCTCGAGCCCTGGTGTGGCGCTCGAGCGCCAGGCTTATAACTCAGGCAGAGAGGATCCAATGTTCTGGCGCTCGAGCCTTGGTGTAGCGCTTGAGCGCCAGGCTCATAACTATTGGCAGAGAGGATCCAATGCTCAACGTATTCTGGCGCTCGAGCCCTGGTGTGGCGCTCGAGCGCTAGACTCATAACTCTGGCAGAAAAGGATCCCATGCTCAATGGTTACTAGCGCCCGAGCCCTGGTATGGCGCTCGAACGCCAGAGCATTTGCATTGGCAGAAAGGATCCTATGTTCCTCAGCTTCCAGCGCTCGAGCCTTGGTATGGCGCTCGAGCACTGGTCTCTTATATGCTCCAGCAACTTGATCTTCTTATTTTGCCTCCAAAAAACACCTGAAAATACATTTCTAAGTTAGAAAACCTATTATTACCACTTATTTACTCTTAAACTCACAAAGTAAAGATAAAGGGTGAAATTATGTATAAAACATGTAATTTCTAGAGAAGATAAGTGCAAATCCTTTATTGAATAAACATACTAATTTGCACTTATCAATGTGTCTACCATGATGGCGCATGAATTTGATCTTTTAGAGAGATTTAGAGACTTGAGGCTGAATGTAGTCTGTTGTGATGCCAATTTGTCAGTGAGCAAGGTAGATGTGAGAAATCTGCTTCGAGACCGAATTCGGGAAGCACAGAGGCATGATCCCGAATTACAGGAGATTAAAGAGCAACCAGAATTCTCAATTTCTGGTGATGGGATGATCTTGTTCAGAGACAGGGTATGTGTTCCTAATAGTGACAAGATCAAGGATTTGATACTTAAGGAGAGCCACAACATCCAGTATTTAGTGCATCCAAGTGCTACCAAGATGTATCAACACATGAAGCGATCCTTTTGGTGGCCGGGAATGAAGCGGGACATTGCTAGTTTTGTGACTCGATGCTTAACTTGTCATAAGGTGAAGGTAGAGCATCAAAAGCCATTTGGACCACTTCAACCTTTGGAGATTCTAGAGTGGAAGTGGGAATAGACCGATTAACGAAGTCTGCTCACTTTTTACTTGTCAAATCCAACTATACTGTAGAGAGGTATGCAAAGGTGTACATCCAAGAAATTGTTCGGTTACATGGAGCACCACGTAGTATTGTATCGGACACAGATCTGAAATTTACTTCCAAATTTTGGGAAGCTTTGCAAAGGACCTTTGGGACTCAGTTGCATTTGAGTATAGCATATCACCCCCAGACAAATGGGCAATTAGAGAGAACGATTCAGACCTTAGAGGATATGCTTAGAGCCTATATCCTTGAGGAAGGAGGAGATTGGGGCAGATACTTACCCTTGGTAGAATTTGCTTACAATAACAGTTATCCTTCAAGCATCGGAATAACTCCTTTCAAAGCTTTGTATGGTAGGAAGTGTAGATCACCAATATGTTGGTATAAAACTGGGGAGAAAGTCCTCTTAGGGTCGAAATTAGTGTAAGAAACATCTGACAAGATCAGACGAATCAAGGAGAAGTTAAAGGTATCCCAAGATTGACAAAGAAGCTATGCGGATAAGAGGAGGAAGACACTATAGTTTGAAGAAGGTGAACATGTATTCCTCAAAGTCTCTCCTACCACAGCTGTGGGAAGATCCATGAAAGGGAAGAAACTCCAACCAAGATATGTCGGACCCTTCCAAATCTTGCAAAGAGTTGGGCCCATGGCATACCGATTAGCGTTACCTCCTAACCTTTCAGCCCTACACGATGTATTCCACGTATCCCAAATCTGGAAATATGTACCGAACCCCTCTCATATCCTAAATCCCGACAAGATCCAATTGAAGTCCAACACGTCATACCAAGCTCAACCTATTGAGATCCTAGATCGTGGGGAGAAGACCTTGCGGAATAAGGTGATTCCGTTGGTTAAGGTGCTATGGCAAAGCATTGATTTGTCGGAAATCATGTGGGAAAAGGAACAAGACATGAAAGATGCCTATCCCGAATTATTTTGACGACACATGTTAGTTCTTAATTTTGAGGACAAAATTATTTTAAGGGTGGTAGAGTTGTAACATCCCACAAATTCCCAAGTGGGAATTAGTGGTTCTTTAGAAGAAATTGGGAATTTAAGGGTTTGTAGAAACTCTACCAAGAGAAAAGAGAGAAGGACTAAAGAGAAAATTTTAAAAAGTTCTTAAGTGAGGACCATCTAGAAAAACTTGAGAAGATAGCAAAATTAAACAACCCCCCCTCCCCCATTTCCCCTCTTCCCTCTCATTCTCGCCCTCACCCTCTCTCATACTCAACTCCATTTCTCATTTTCTTCCTTCTCTTCTCAAGCTCTCATAGGGTGGTCTTCAAGCTCCCAAATCAAGAGGGTCCCTTCATCAATCTTGTTCGTTGAAGCTTGGAGAAGCTATTGGAACCTTTAGGTAAGTCATGCATCCCTTCTCTTTCACCCTCTTGGTTAAGCTCCATTTTTGGGAAAACTGGGTTTTAATCTTCATATTCCACATGCAATCTTTTAAATGGATCTTAATGGGTGTGAATGACTCACATTTGTGAACAATAGGGGATCACGAAGCCTAAGTGGGAGGATTGAAGAGTTTGGGGAAAAGGACTTGAAGCAAGAAGTGCTTAGGAACTTGAAGGTTTAAGGTAACCCCAATGAACCCCAACCTTTGTGATTGAATTTAGAATTGTTAGGAGAATAAGGGAATGGAACTGCATGTGTAGAAATGTAGAACTCTTGTTGACTCTTGTTGTGATTTTGTATAATAAGTTGATGTTCTGGGAATTGAACAAGTTGAATAAATATTTTGTGCTTGAATTGTGAATCTGAACCTTGAAGTGCATTTAACCATATGTGAATGGATACAATGCCCTTGACTCAATAGTTTGGTTGTGAATATGTGTTATTGTTGAATCTTGGTGTGGATATGTGTTTTGGTTGAATTGAGAATTCCTTTGAGGAAATTTTTGATTTGGAACCTTGCTTGATGTTAAAATTTTGTTTGCTTGATCCTGAATTTGAGTCATGTGAGTTTGTTGGAAAACAGGGTGAAATTTGGATGAAAATGTGAGTTTTCTGCAGTAACTTGGGTGTGAATTTCGAATAATTTTTCATGAGATTTTTCCATTCTAGTCTTCACAAGAGTTGTAGATAATCCTCTTAGCTTTCAAATGCTTTTGGTTTTACTCAATTTGGAGGTCTACAACTCAAGTTAAGGCCAAAATACCAACAGAGCGCGTTGTAGAGAAAATGGTTCTATGCTGAATTCGCGGCAACAAATTTTTAGCTGAATTTTCTGTGTCAATTTCGCGGCAGCGAAATTTTTAGCGGCGGCAAAAATGACCTAGAATATGACCCTTTGTTTTCACTTCCAAAATGCCATATACCCTTCAAGTAGGTTATTTCTAGGGTAATAATGATCAAAATAGGTTATAATGTCTTGAAAAACCATAATAGGAATCATGAAAATGTATGATTGATTGTTGAATGAAAATGTATGAAAACTTGTGAAACAGAATTAAATGATAAGACAAGCTTTCCCCTTTCAACAAATGTTGAGTAAGTGGGTTGAGTTCCACCGGTTACACACCGGGTAAGCGGACAAGCATGAAAAGATTCAGAATGTAGGGTCTCCCAATGAACGGGGTAAGATGGCCTGAACTAGTAGGGTTGCCCTGTGACTGGGCAGATGACCCGAAAGAGAGGACTATTCCAATGAACGGGTAAGGAAGTCCTGGGCTATTCCCAATAAATGGGGTCAAGATAGCCAGACAGTTGATCACGGTAGGGACGTTTGCCGTGGTCCCATGATTGATATCAAATGCGCATTGCCGTTGCTACCATGCGCCTATGGTGAAGTCTAGTGCACGAGGCTTCCGTAAAAGACTAAAGAAAAGAAAGAGACAAGAATGATAATTGAAAGATCATGCCATGCATTAATCTATATCTTGTCATTTCATGCATTATGTTTTTGTATGCTGCTTTGGATTGATTTGTATGATAGGAATTAAATGGGGTGTTTTCCAGTTAGACTGGCTATAATATGGTATACAAATTATTTTAAAAATGTCGGGGGTTACTCAGTTATATGTTTGCATATAACTGACGGTTATCATATTGCAGGAGACTCAGAGAATGAAGATTTCAGCGCCTGAAGACTTAATATTTTAGATGTTTAGTATTTTTATGTTTGACATGTATTTTGGGGTAGCCAACCTTTCCCTGTAGCACGCTCGTTGGCTACCATTATTGGACATATTTCTCTGGCATGTAGTAGATATTTAAACTCATTATCTTCCCCTATAGACTTATGTATTTTCATAGGGCATATGATAGCCCCTCTCTAAGATTAAGTAGTGTTAGTACTCATGTATGAGAATTACTTGATAGCTATTACTTATTGTATGTTTTGAAAAAAAAAAAAACGTAGCTTTAATTTCCATTTGGTGTTACAAATGCATTGTTCAATATGAAGTTTCTAGCTTAATTTACACAATTTTTTATATTTTTGTAATTGCAACATTTGTTTCTAGAAATCGTGTACTATGCACTTAAAAAATAGGGTATTTTTTAACTTTAAAAATGAAAACGCATATTTTAAATTTATTAAATTATTTAATTTTTTAAAAATCAATGTATTGTTTACCATGAAGTTTCTAGCTTAATTTACACTATTTTTTATATTTTTAAAATTGCAACATTTATTTCTAGAAATCGTGTACTATAGACTTGAAATATAGGGTGTTTTTTTACTTTAAAAATGAAAATGAATATTTTAAATTTATTAAATTATTTGTTTTTTTGACAAGAATATATCTTTAACCATGAAGTTTCTAGCTTAATTTACACTATTTTTTATATTTTTAAAATATCCACTATTTGTTTCTAGAAATCGTGTACAATACACTTGAAAAATATGGTGTTTTTTACTTTAAAAATGAAAATGCATATTTTAAAGTTATTAAATTATTTGATTTTTTGAAAACAATATATTGTTCCCCATAAAGTTTCTAGGTTAATTTCTACAATTTTTTTTATTTTTAAAATTGCAACATTAGTTTCTAGAAATCGTGTACTATACACTTGAAATTAGGGTGTTTTTTACTTTAAAAATGAAAACTAAAATTTTAAATTTATCAAATTATTTGATTTTTTTAAAAATAATGTAATTTTCCCCATGAAGTTTCTAGCTGAATTTTCACAATTTTTTATATTCTTATAATTGGAATATTTGTTTCTAGAAAACGTGTACTATACATTTGAAAAACAGGATTTTTTTAATTTAAATATGAAAATGTGTTTTTTAAATTTATTAAACTGTTTTATTTTTTAAAAAACATTTTATTACTAACCATAAATTTTATAGTTTAATCTACACAATTTTAATATTTTAAAATTCCAACATTTAGTTCTAGAAATTGTGTACTATACACTTGAAAAAGAGAGTGTTTTGAAAAATTTATTAAATTATTTGATTTTTTTTGAAAATAATGTAATTTTCCCCATGAAGTTTCTAGCTTATTTACACAATTTTTTATATGTTTAAAATTGCAACATTTGTTTTTAGAAATCATGTACTATAGACTTGAAATATAGGGTATTTTTTACTTTAAAAATGAAAACGCATATTTTAAATTTATTAAATTATTTAATTTTTTTGACAATATTGTATTGTTTACCATGATGTTTCTAGCTTAATTTACACTATTTTTTATATTTTAAAATATCAACATTTGTTTTTAGAAATCGTATACTATACACTTGAAAAATAGGGTGTTTTTTACTTTAAAAATGAAAAGGCATATTTTAAATTTGTTAAATTATTTGATTTTTTTACTACAATATACTATTCACCATAAAGTTTCTAGCTTAATTTACACTATTTTGTATATTTTTAAAATTATAACATATATTTCTAGAAATCGTGTTATACACTTGAAAAATAGGGTGTTTTTTACTTTAAAAAAAATGCATATTTTAGATTTATTAAATTATTTGATTTTTTTGTAAAACAATGTATTGTTCACCATGAATTTTCTAGTTAAATTTACACAATTTTAATAGTTTTAAAATTGCAACATTTGATTCAAGAAATTGTGTAAACACTTGAAAAAGAGGGTGTTTCGGAATTTAAAAATGAAAACAAAAATTTTAAGTTTATTAAATTATTTTATTTTATTAAAAATAATTTAATTTTTCCCATGAAGTTTCTAGCTTAATTTACATAATTGTTTATATTTTCAAAAGTGCAATATTTGTTTCTAGAAATCGCGTACTATAGACTTGAAATATAGGGTGTGTTTTTTATTTTAAAAATTAAAACGCATATTTTAAATTTATTAAATTATTTGATTTTTTTGAAAATAATGTATTGTTCACCATGAAATTTCTAGCTTAATGAACACAATTTTTAAATTTTTAAAATTGCAATATTTGTTTCTAGAAATCGTGTACTATACACTTGAAAAATTGGATGTTTTTTAGTTTAAATATGAAAATGTTTTTTTTTCATTATCATACTTGTTTCATTTCCTTTCTTTAGTCTTTTACGGAAGCCTCGTGCACAAGACTTCTCCCTAGGCGCATGGCAGCAACACGGACTTGAGCTCAATCATGGGATCACGGAAAGCGTCCCTACCATGATCAACTGTCGGGCTATCTTGACCCCGTTCATTGGGAATAGCCCAGGACTTCCTTACCCGTTCATTGGAATAGTCCTTTCTTTCGGGTCATCTGCCCAGTCACAGGGCAACCCTACTAGTTCAGGCCATCTTACCCCGTTCGTTGGAAGACCCTACATTCTCAATCTTTCCATGCTTGTCCGCTTACCCGGTGTGTAACCGGTGGGAATCAACCCGCTTACTCAACGTCCGTTGATGGGGGAAAGCTTAAAGTTGTTTTTAAATTTCATCTTCATTTCACATCAAATATTATCATGCATTTCACATTCAACTCATATCATTGCATTCCACATTCAACTCATAACATTGCATTCCACATTCATCATTCATCATTCATCATACATGTCATAACACATACCACAACATTTCCATGATCCTATTGCATGTTTATAAGTCACATGAACCTAATTTCATTCATTCCTATCCTAGAAATGGATTCATGATGTTTACATTGCAATTTGTTTGATTATGTTCATGTAGAAATAAGCATGGAGAAGTGTTGATCTTTGAAGATTAGACTTAAAGAATGAGCTAGAGATGAAAGGAGCTGAAGAATGAAGGCTAGAAGGGTGTGGGATTCAATTTCTCCCTCAGCTGTGCGCACACTTTGCTCAGTTGTGCGCACCTTAATTGTGATTTTGCTTGCTGCCTCCAGTTGTGCGCACAGCCCTCCAACATGTGCGCACCTTAATTCCCCCTGGAGCTGCTGCCCAATCTTGTGCGCACAGCCTAGGAACGTGTGCGCACCCCTGTTCGTATTTTGGCCATAACTTGAGTTGTAGACCTCCAAATTGAGTAAAACTAAAAGCATTGGAAAGCTAAGAGGATTATCTACAACTCTTATGAAGACTCCAAAACCTATTTCTAAAATTTTAATTGTCAAAAACAGTCATCTTTGACAAGGATGTACAAACAACAAAATAGATACTTTCATATAGACATTGTCTCGGTAATTTGGTCATAACTGGAGTTTTAGACCTCCAAATTGAGTGAAATCAAAAGAATTTGAAATCTAAGAGGATACTCTACAACTCCTATGAAGAACACGAAGTCAAATTCCAATTAAAACAAATTCAAAAATCTAGTTCAAATTGTTCCAAAACAGGGGAAAATTGTATTGATCAACTTTTCACAAATTTCAATCCTCCCTTCCATCTCAATTCCTCAAAATCATATTAGCTTCATCGAATTCAATATAAATCACTCAAAGATCAATTCACATAGATGACCAAAGTCCAATTTCATCAAATTCACATTATCATCAAGATCATACTCATACATTCACATTCACAATCCAATATCCAAACAAAGAATCAACATAAATGCATCAACCCACACATATAGAACAATTCAATCGAGATCAACTTCACACTTCAAGAACACAAGAAACATGTCATGTTAATTTAACACCAATATGCATACAAACTAAACTCATGTCATCTAACCAAGTCAAGTCCAAAACCTAACATCATAAAACCTCAAATTCTTAATTTCCCTAATTGGAGTTTTAAGTTTGGGGTTTAGTGGGGTTACCTTCAAACCTTGAGTACCTAAGCACTTCTTGTTCTCAAGCTCCACCAAATCCTTCAACCTCCACCACTAGACTTGGAAATCCCTAAATACCCCTAAATGAGAGTCATTAGCACCCTTAGGAACTCATTTTAGGACTTGCATGTGAGATTAGAGGAGTTGGGAGTTCATTTTCTTGAGATAAAAGTGAGTGAAGAGATGAGAGGGAAAATGGTTTGCATGTGGCTTACCTTGGTTCACTTGGAAGCTCAAGAGCTTGAGGATGATGATTTGAGTCTTGAAATGGAGAGATTGAAGAAGATTGCTCACATTTTGAGAGAAATTGGATTTTCCCTAGGAGAGCAAGTAGGAAGAAGTGAGGAAGATGAAGTTTGTTTGGATTTTGGAGTGTGAGAATGTGAGAGAGGGAGATGAGGGCATGAGAGAATAGGGAGGGAAGGAGGGGGTTTTGTGAAAATTTCACATCTTATTAAAAATTGCTATATGGTCCTTCATTTCACTTCTTTTAATAATTGCAACAATTCCCCTAAAAACTCCTAATTTCTCCTAATGACCTACTAATTCTTACTTAGTAATTTATGGGATGTTACAATATACAATTGAAAAATAGAGTGTCTTTTACTTTAAAAATAAAAACGCATATTTTAAATTTATTAAATTATTTGATTTTTTTGAAAACAATGTATTGTTCCCAATAAAGTTTCTAGTTTCCTTTACACAAATTTTTATATTTTTAAAATTGCAACATTTGTTTTTTTAGAAATCGTGTACTATAGACTTGTAATATAGGATATTTTTTACTTTAAAATAATAACAATATTTTAAATTTGTTAAATTATTTGATTTTTTTGAAAACAATGTATTGTTCACCATGAAGTTTCTAGCTTAATTTACACATTTTTTTATATTTTTATAATTGCAACATTTGTTTCTAGAAATCGTATACTATACACTTGAAAAATAGGGTGTTTTTCACTATAAAAATAAAAACGCATATTTTAAATTTATTAATTTTTTTAATTTCTTTGAAAACAATGTATTGTTCCCAATAAAGTTTCTAGCTTAATTTACACAATTCTTTATTTTTTAAAATTACAACATTTGTTTCTAGAAATAGTGTACTATAGACTTGAAATATATGGTGTTTTTTTATTTTAAAAATAATAACGCATATTTTAAATTTATTAAACTATTTGAATTTTTTGAAAACAATGTATTGTTCTCCAAGAAGTTTCTAGCTTAATTTACACAATTTTTATTATTTTTATAATTGCAACATTTGTTTCTAAAAACTGTGTACTATACTCTTAAAACACATATTTTTAATTTAACAAATTATTTGATTTTTTATAAAAAAATGTATTGTTCCCAATAAAGTTTCTAGCTTAATTTACCCAATTTTTTTATATTTTTAAAATTGCAATATTTGTTTCTAGAAATCGTGTACTATAGACTTAAAATATAGGGTGTTTTTTACTTTAAAAATAATAACGCATATTTTAAATTTATTAAATTATTTGATTTTTTGAAACAATGTATTGTTCACCATGAAGTTTCTAGCTTAATTTATACAATTTTTTATATTTTATAATTACAACATTTGTTTCTGTAAATCGTGTACTATACACTTGAAAAACATGATTTTTTTAATTTTAATATGAAAATGTGTTTTTTAAGTTTATGAAATTATTTTTTTTTTGAAAATATTGTATTTTTAACCATAAAGTTCATAGCTTAATTTACACAATTTTAATATTTTTAAAATTGCAACATTTGGTTCTAGAAATTACACTATACACTTAAAAATATGGAGTTTTGGACTTTCAAAATCTAAACAAAAATTTTAAATCTATTAAATTATTTAATTTTTTTGAAAATTATGTATTGTTCACCATTAATTTTCTACCTTAATTTACACAAATGTTTTATATTTTTTAATTTCAACATTTGTTTCTAGATATCGTACACTATACACTTGAAAAACAAGATTTTTTTCATTTAAATATGAAAATGTGCTTTTTAAATTTATTAATATATTTTATTTTTTAGTAAAAATTGTATAATTAACCATGAAGTTCAAAGCTTAATTTATACAATTTTAATATTTTTAAAATTGCGACATTTAGTTTTAGTAATTGTGTACTGTACACTTGAAAAAGATGGTGTTTTGGACTTTAAAAATGAAATTGAAAATTTTAAATTTATTAAATCATTTGATTTTTTTTAAAATAATGTATTGTTCACCATGAAGTTTCTAGCTTAATTTACACAATTTTTTGTATTTTTAAAATTGCAACATTTGTTTCTAGAAATTGTGTACTATATACTTGAAATATATGGTGATTTTTACTTAAAAAATAATAACACATATTTTAAATTAATCAAATTATTTGAATTTTTTTAAATCAATGTTGTTCACCATGAAGTTTTTAGCTTAATTTATACAAATTTTTATATTTTTATAATTGCAACATTTTTTCCAGAAATCTTGTACTATACACTTAAAAAACAAGATTTTTTTAATTTAAATATGAAAATGAATTTTTTTAAATTTATTAAATTATTTTATTTTTTTGAAAACATTTTATTATTAACCATGAAATTCATAACTTAATTTACACAATTTTAATATTTTTAAAATTTCAACGTCCACAGAAGGGAGAAAGCTTGTCTTATCATCTAATTTCATTTTTTTTACAAGATATCATGCATTTTCATTCAACATTCATCACATGACGATTTCACAATTGAAAATCAAGGAGCTTGCCATACCATCTCCTAACCTTAAAGCATGTTACTAAGTCCTATAAGTTTATTTACATTGGTTTTAACCCTAGTACATGTTACTAAATCGCATGGACTTATTTACTTTAGTTCTAATCTTAGAAATAGGTTAATGAGGGTGCTTTGTCATTTGGAGGTGAGAAATCAGGTCCTCGCGGCCGCGAGAAAATTCGCTGCCGCGAATTTGACACAGAAACTCTAGGCCAAATTAGCTGTCGCGAATGAAACTCGCCATCGCGAGTTTTGTACAGAAAACCCTAGATGCTCACTAACCAGATTAGCGGCCGCGAATTTGATACATAATCAGCCTGCCCTATTTCATGAAAATCCTCCAATTTCAATCAAAAACCTTTCCAAGCCACACCATACATCAATTAACTTATTTCCAGGATCAACAGCACAATTCCATCATAAATCAAGGTTCAATTTCATCCAATTTCACATATTGCCACACATTTCTCTAATACTTCCAAATCAAACCACATGCATCAAACCAAAACATCAAATCGCCTTAATATGCACAAGAACAACTTACTTTAGCATACATTTCTCAAACTCAATAATCAACCACATGCATCAAATCAAATCATTTAATTTACAAGTTTCAACATATACCTATAACTCATTATAGGGTCCGTTTGATTTGCTAATTTCCAAGGTACAACACAGAAAAAAACTTTTTGTGCTGTATTTGATTCAAAAAGCTGTCAAGTAACCGCACAAAGTTTGAGTCACAGGACAGTACAAAATGGCAATTTTTTGTACCTCACTAAACCAAGGGACAACTTTCTTGTTCCATGCACAAGTTAAGAAAAGACATAATTAACCTTGTATTTTTATTCAATACTGTAACTACCTTCCCCATTTTCTCCACTTACGAGGTAGTTTATGTTGTATTTTTTTTTAAATCAATGTTTACGTCATTTTTTTGTCATATATATATATATATATATATAATTAAAATAACGTATTAATAATAAAATAAATTTTAACGGTAAATATAAATATTAAAAAAATAAAGAGTTAAAATATTTTTAATAATAATTTTTTATATATATAATATAATTATTATATTACATGAAATATATTATGTAGTAATTTATTAAATCATGAAATTTTAATTTTATAATAAATAATAAAATAATTATAAAATATCAAAGTATTATTTTCTTAGAAAAATTTAAGAAAAATTAATAATATAACATTAAGGATATTATTGTAAAATTTATGTTGTGCTTTTTGTTATGTGCATTGAGTATCAAACGTTGACAACATAAAAAGTTGTGCTGTGTCTCATAAAACTTGTATAGTGTTGTACTACTTGTACTGTCCTATTCACGCATCAAACGCACCCTATACCTCAAAATCAAGACACAAGTGTCAAAACCCAAATCACCTACTTCAACAAATCTAAGCCTATTTCTATCACATTTTCCACCCTAGAGCAGGACGACACCTCCTACCAATTTCTATTCACTAATTAGTCTAAGTTGAGGTATAGTGGGGTTACCTCCAATCTTCAAATTCCTAAGCACTTCTTGTTTCAAATGTTTTCCCAAACTCTTCAATCCTCCCAAATAGGGCTTGATAATCCCTAATGTTCACAAATGTGGTCATTCACACCCATTAGGACCCATTTAAGAGAATGCATGTGGCAGATGAAGATTAAACCCCATTTGTCCCAAAAATGGAGCTTAATCAAGAAGATGAAGGAGAAGAGATGCATGGCTTACCTAAAGATTCCAATAGCTTTTCCAAGCTTCAATGAACAAGATTGGTGAGGGATTTCTCTTGATTTGGGCTTGAAATCCAAACCCTATGAGAGCTTGAGAATGGAAGAAGAAAATAAGAAATGGAGTGGGATGAGAGAGACAAAGTGGCGTGGGCTTGGGAAGGAATAAGTGAGAGGTTTTGTCAAATTTTGGTATCTCCTAAGTTTGCAAATGAGCCCTTATTTTAACTTTTAAAATTTTTCTCTTTAGTCATTCTCCTTTCATTTGTAGAATTGCCATAAATCCCTAAATTCGCAATTTCTTCTAAAGAACCACTAATTCCTATTTGGGAGTTTGTCAGATGTTACAACTCTACCACCCTTAAAAATATTTTTGTCCTCAAAATTAAGAACTAACCTGTTTCGTCAAAACATTTCGGGATAGGCATCTTTCATGTCTTGTTCCTTTTCCCAAGTGATCTCCGACGAATCGATGCTTTGCCATAGCACCTTAACCAATGGAATCACCTTCTTCCACAAGGTCTTCTCCCCACCATGAAGTTTCTAGCTTAATTTACACAATTTTTTATATTTTTAAAATTTCAACATTTGTTTCTAGAAATAGTGTACTACAGACTTGGAATGTAGGGTGTTTTTTACTTTAAAAATGAAAACGCGTATTTTAAATTTATTAAATTATTTGAATTTTCTGAAATCAATTTATTGTTCACTATGAAGTTTCCGGCCAAATTTACACAATTTTTCATATTTTTAAAATTGCAACATTTGTTTCTAGAAATCGTGTACTATAGACGGGAAAAATAGGATGTTTTTTAATTTAAATATGAAAAATGTGTTTTCAAAATTTATTAAATTATTTATTTTTTAAAAAACCATGTATTATTAACCATGAAGTTCATAGCTTAATTTACACAATTTTAATATTTTTAAAATTGCAACATTCGGTTCTAGAAATTGTGTACTATACACTTGAAAAGGAGAGTGTTTTGGACTTTAAAAATGAAAAAGAAAATTTTAAATTTATTAAATTATTTTATTTTTTTTATAATAATTTATTTTTCACCATGAAGTTTCTAGCTTAATTTACACAATTTTTTATATTTTTAAAATTGTAACATTTGTTTCTAGAAATCGTGTACTATACAATTGAAAAATAAGGTGTTTTTTACTTTAAAAATGAAAACGCGTAATTTAAATTTATTAAATTATTTGATTTTTCTGAAAACAATATATTGTTCACCATGAAGTTTTTTAGCTCAATTTACACAATTTTCATATTTGTAAAATTGCAAGATTTGTTTCTAAAATCGTGTACTAGATAGACTTGAAAAATATGATGTTTTTTAACTTAAATATGAAAATGTGTTTTTTAAATTTATTAAATTATTTATTTTTTTGAAAACCATGTATTATTAACCATGAAGTTCATAGCTTAATTTACACAATTTTGATATTTTTAAAATTGCAACATTTGATTCTAGAATTTGTGTACTATACACTTGAAAAAGAGAGTGTTTTGAACTTTAAAAATGAAAACGAAAATTTTAAATTTATTAAATTATTTTGTTTTTCACCA
This sequence comes from Cyamopsis tetragonoloba, assembly GCA_037177725.1. Lineage (NCBI taxonomy): Eukaryota > Viridiplantae > Streptophyta > Magnoliopsida > Fabales > Fabaceae > Cyamopsis > Cyamopsis tetragonoloba. The sequence continues at coordinate 51,181,577 of CM074125.1, forward strand.
TGAAGTTCATAGCTTAATTTACATAATTTTTCAAATTTTTAAAATTACAATTTTTTTTTCAATTAATCGTGTACTATACAATTGAACAATAGGGTGTCTTTTAATTTAAATATGAAAATGTGTTTTTTAAATTTAACAAGTTATTTGATTTTTTTAAAAATAATGTGTTGTTTACCATGAAGTTTCTAGATTAATTTACATAAATTTTAATAATTTTAAAATTACAAAGATTTTTCTTGAAATCATGTATTATACACTTGAAAAATAGAGTGTTTTTTTACTTTAAAAATGAAAACGCATATTTTAAATTTATTAAATAATTTGATTTTTTTAAAAAAATAATGTAATGTTCACCATGAAGTTCATAGCTTAATTTACATAATTTTAAAATTACAATGTAACATCCCACAAATTCCCAAATAGGAATTTGGTGATTCTTTAGAAGAAATTGAGAATTTAGGGGTTGTATGGTGTAACACCCCAGGCGGGACGCTAACCACCATCCCCGACGGTGTTTCTAAGAGCTTAGTCACCCTCTTTAAGTGGTCTATCCCCCTGCGAATAAATCTAGCTTTATTCTAGGATTTTGGGACCTTCCGTGGTTAGAACCCATTACCAAAGGGCTAGTAGCTCAATTGGTAGTGGATTCAAGAACTTAAGGACTATATCTCTTTGGTCTTTGGTTCAAATCCACGGAAGGTCCCCAAATCCTGGAATAAAGGTGATTTATTCGCAAAGGGGATTACCCACTTAAGGGAGTGAGTGAAGTACTTAACTACACCGCCGGTAATGGTGGTAGCGTCCCGCCCAGTGAGGTGTTACTACACATTTAAAAAAGATTGTGATTTTTATTTAAAAATGAAAATGCATATTTTAAATTTATTAAATTATTTAATTTTTTTGAAAAAAATTACTGTTCATATGAAGTTTCTAGCTTAATTTACACAATTTTTTATATTTTTAAAATTGTAACATTTGTTTCTAGAAATCGTGTACTATACACTTGAAAAATAGGGTGTTTTTTACTTTAAAAATGAAAACGCATATTTTAAATTTTTAAATTATTTGATTTTTTTTAAAAGAATTTTTAACCATGAAGTTCATAGCTTAATTTACACAATTTTTTATATTTTTAAAATTACAACATTTGTTTCTTGAATCGTGTACTATAAACTTGAAAAATAGGATTTTTTTAATTTAAATATGAAAATGTGTTTTTTAAATTTATCAAATTATTTTTTTTTATTTAAAATAATGTATTTTTTACCATGAAGTTCATAGATTAATTTACACAATTTTTTATATTTTTAAAATTACAACATTTGGTTCTAGAAATCATGTACTATACACTTGAAAAATAGGATGTTTTTTAATTTAAATATGAAAATTTGTGTTTTAAATTTATTAAATTATTTGATTTTTTAAAAGTAATTTATTGTTCACCTTGAAGTTTCTAGGTTAATTTACATAAATTTTCAAAATTTTAAAATTGTCAACTTTTTTCTAGAAATCGTGTACTATACACTTAAAAAATAGGGTGTTTTTTACTTAAAAAATAAAAACACATATTTTAAATTTATTAATTATTTAATTATTTTGAAAACAATGTATTGTTCACCATGAAGTTTCTTGCTCAATTTACACAATTTTTCATATTTTTAAAATTGCAACATTTGTTTCTTGAAATCGTGTACTATAGACTTGGAAAAAAGGATGTTTTTTAATTTAGTTGCAATTATTAAAGAATTAGTTGAGATTGTGGTTCTTTTAGTTGAGATTGGGAATATAAGGATTTAGTTGCAATTATTAAAGAATTAGAGGGAGAAGGACTTGGTAGCAATTCTTATGAGTTGTTAAATTTTGCCAAAAACTCCTCTCTTCCTTCCTCCTTCTCCCACGCCTTCTCACTCTCTCACACCCATAACTTTATCATCTTAATTTCGTCTCTACTTGCTCTCCTAGGACAACAACATTTCTCAAGGTTTCCAAGCATTATTCCTTAATCCCTTCCTTGTTAGACTTAAACCCTCACCCTCAAGCCTTTGGACATCAAGGGAAGCTAAGGTAAGCAACATGCAACCCCTTCCTACTCCTCTCTTCATCTATTTCTCTTTCTAGAAGATAAACTATCAAAACCCTCCAATCCATGCAACACAAGATTTTGGGTTGTGTAAGGTTGGAATCTAACTTGGAAGAGGAACTTGTAGGGAACAAGTGCTAGGGAGAAGATTTGGGAGCTTGAAGACTTGGGGACTAATTGGGAACTAGAGTATTTGGAGCTTACTTGAAAGGTAACCCAAAAACCTCACATTAGTGAATCATTAGGAGGTAGAAATGTATGAGGCTAGGAAATGGACAATAGTTGTGCTAGAAATAAGTGTGCTAGGCCATTTGCTTGCTTGGATGATTGAGTGTTTATGATGTGTTGAATTTTGGTGTACTTCTTGCATGTGTAAAATCTTGCCTTGCATGTGGTCTAGAATGCTTGAGTATGACTTATATGTTTGCTTCTATGCCAACTCCACTTGAATATTGGTTAGATTGCTTGGGATTACATTTGTATGAGATTGAATGAATGTTATGCATATTGAACTTGTAAGTTGTGATAATGATTGGAATGGTCTTGCATGTATACCTTAGTGTTTGAGTGCTGATTATTGGGTGTCAATTTAGGCATGGAAGTGGTCCTCAAACCCTTTGGAAGGAATTTTGGAAGTTTTCCAAAATAGGGGAAACAAGTGCCCAAAATCGCGATTTTTCGCTGTAACAAAAGGATTTTCGCTACAGCAAAAAAACCTTGGTGGGGGCACGTGTTGCATGGAAAACTCACTATAGCGAATGCACCTCTCTGTAGCAAAAATTTGAAATTCGCTGCAACGAGATTCCCTTCGCTATAGAGAATTTGCCCTTGAAACAAGGGTTACAAACCGTCTTAAATTCGCTGTAGCGAAGAATGCTCGCTACAGCAAATTTGCTCAGTGAAAATGGGAATTTTAGGACTGTCTCATTTTTGCTAGAGCGAAAATGCAAAGGAACATAATTTCGCTACAACGAAACTTAATTCGCTACGGCGAAACTTCCTGTGCCCTGTTTCTTTATTTAAGTGTTTTTTAAGACCAGTATGCCTACAACTATATCCAAGACACTTACTTAAGCTATTCTAAAGATGTATACATGCAAGATGTGATGAAAATGAATTGAAAAGACAAATCTAAGCTTTCCCCTATCAATGAATGTTGAGTAAGCGGGTTGAATTCCACCGGTCGCACACCGGGTAAGTGGACAAGCGTGAAAAGATTGAGAATGTAGGGTCCCCCAGTGATTGGGGTAAGATGGTCCTGGGCTATCCCAGTGATTGGGGTAAGATAGCCTGGCAATTATTAATGACGGTAAGGACGCTTGTCGTGGTCCCATGATTGAGCTCAATATATTGTTATATTATAGATCTATTAATTTGATTGTTGACCCATAAGGTTTGTCTCGCGGTCCTCTCTTTATGTTAAATAAAACATTGTGAATTTATGTTCAATTTAGTCCCTACAATTATGTTATCAATCAATATTATATGTAGGGACTCGATTGACCGATTTTCAAATAATTTAGGCGACTAAAGTGGTCTACTTTAAATAACTCAAGGGACTAAATTGATCTATTTTTAAATAATTTCGAGACTAAATTGATCATAATGACCAAATTGACTGAGAAGCCTAAATTTTAGGGACTACAAGCTCATTTTGATAATTTCTAAGACTAAATTGGTTGATGATTACTTTATTTTTATGTGCTCATTTGAAGATTGGAATTTATTCTGTCATTTATTTTAACTCCAGGTTCCTATTGTGCTGCTGCTGGTTGATTTATGACTATAGTAGTTGATATTGTTCTTTTATACTTGTTTCTTAATACCCGTATCACTTAGTTATATTGCATTTTTGTCATTATTTCTATAAATTAATTAGTTAGCATGTTGTGTTGTCTGGTCTCCTCGTGTGCTTTTTCCTTGTGTTACTTCAATTTTTTTGTCAATCTTAAATGTAAATGTTTACTATCATTTTTCTTTATTTTACTTTTTGCTTGAGCAGAGCTACGTATATATAATGAGGGGGTCTCGCCTCCTTACGAGAAAAAATTGTTAACATGTATATATAATTTCTTAAAATATAAGTAAAAATTAGTAGCATTTTAACTAATTGCCCCCCCCCCCCCAAATTTTTATCTATTTAGTTATTTATATTTGGCCCCCCCAAAAAAATTTGGGCTAACTCCACCCTTGTGCTTGAGTTTTACATTTTAAATTTATTGTGTTCGATTAAAATTGTAACCGACACAAACGTGTACAAGTTGAAAATTTATTCTTCCTATTTCTCAAATCTTGTGGAAACTATACAGCATCTAATATAAACAATCCATTAGTTAGTTTGTTAAAATCAATATCGTGACTAAAATAAAAATGAAATTACACTTTTTAAATTTCCTAAAATATTTGAATCTTTTTTAAAAAAATTTATTATTTAATTTAAAGTTTCTAGCTAAATTTACGTTTTTTTTTATATTTTTAAAATTTTAATTTTTTTTAATTTGGTGTCTTTTGAAATAAAAATGAAAATGCATCCTAAAAAATTTGAAGTTTTTTCAAAAAAATTTATTATTCAGTTTAAAACACAGTACTATTTACTTTGGAGTTTCTAGCTCAATTTACATAATTGCAATAATTTTTTAGAGACCGTGTATATACATTTAAAAAATAGGGTGTTTTACGAAAAAATGAAAATGCGTTATTTTAAATTAACTAAATTATTTGAAGATTTGTAAAACAATGTATGATGACACAATAAAGTTTATAGCTCAATTTACATAATTTTTATATTTTAAAAATGGTTTCAATTGTTTTAGAGATCATGCACTATACATTTGAAACATAGGATGTTTTTTGAATGAAAAATAAAAATGTGTTTTCTTGAATTACTTGAATTATTTGAAGATTTTGGAAAAAAAAAATTATTATTCACTTTGAAGTTTCTAGCTAAATTTACATATTTTTTTATATTTATAAAATTGTAACAATTTTTTTAGAGATCATATACTATACATTTGAAAAACAAGGTATTTTAAGATAATATATTAGTACTAAATAGAGTGTTTTTCGTAACAACAATGAAAACATGTTATTTTAATTACCTAAAGTATTTGAGGTTGTTTTAAGATAATATATTAATCAGTTTTAAGTTTTTAATTCAATTTGCATAATTTTTTGTTTTTAAAATTGCAATAATTTTTTAGATATTGTGTATTATTCACTTGAAGAATAAGATATTTTTCAAAATAAAAATGATAACGCGTTTTTTTAATTTTTGAGGTTTTTTTAAAACAATGTATTAGTCAGTTTAAAGTTTCCAGCTAAATTTATATAACATTTTACATTTTTAAAATTTGAATATTTTTTATAGATCATTTACGGTAAAATTGAAGAATATGGTGTTTTTTAAAATAAAAAAAAATTCATTTTTTAAATTATCTAAAGTGTTTGAATTTTTTTAAAAACAATCTATAATAAATATAAGGGTGATCGATTGAAAATTTTAATATTACTGTTCATTTGGTGATTATACCAAATTACCCTAATTTATGTGAAAATCTGGTGATTGTCGTTCAAATGGAGATGGCTAAAATTGTCAATTATTAAGTTGCAGTGTGAAAACAGAAAGCCAAAGGCGTGCAACTTGCGGGAACAAAAAAACGAATCAAGAGGGAATCAAAGAAAATAGAAGATGAAAATGGATAAATCAACAATCATAAAAATCACAATCCAGAAATTCCATCTAGAAATAACCAAAAAAAAAAATACAACACATCTATACATTACTGGACAAATTAAAAAAAAAAAATCAAAAAAGTGAATGGGGCCAAAGGAACTGAAGCTCTTCTCTGCTTCCTTCATGAAAGAAGAGGACATGCACGGTGACGAGAAGAAAATAAATTCAGAAATGGTAGAAAAATGCTATAAAAATTACTAGAAAAGTACAACAAATTCCATAAATTGCCAATTATACAAGGAAAGTCCAAAATATTATTGAAAAATTTAAGATTTTTAAAATATTATAAAAAATTTGGAAAAAAATGTTAAACTGTGAAACTGACTACGATGAAAAACAAATATCATCTATCTTCCTCCTGTTTGGTGCATGCAAGTGCCTTCGCGATTAAATCTGAACCACGACCATGGAGAAGGTGAGGCACGTTATTGGTGAAGAAACTGAGGAATTTGAGAGAAGTGAAGGACCCTAATAAAACAACATCATCACATAATGTGAACACTCATACCAGTCATACAAATAACCGCCAACCTCTATGAGTTCACAAATCGTTCAGATTTAAGCAGTCATACATAATTACAATACTATACAAGTGAAAGTTGTACACATGACTACATGAAACTTTAGTACAATTTAAGCTTTACAGAGCTATATAAACAAAATGAAACCAAAATGAAGTAGCTTAATCATAGAACTTTAGTACAATTTAAGTTTTACAAAGCTATATAAAAAAAATGACTAGGCATATAATCTTTATTCCTTTGCTCCATCATGCTTTACCTCAAAAGGACCTACAATACTGTAACCATGAGATTTATGGAATTACATATATTTGAGTAACCCCCAGTTTTAAGAAAAACATTTTTATTTTTAGTGGTTGGATGTTTTCTATGTTTTAAAGATTTTGTAGGGTTTTTAGAATAGTTTTGTGGATTTGTAAGGGGTTTTGAGAATGTTTCTAGTGTGTTTAGGAATTTTGAGTGTTTTTTTATGGTTTTCTAGGGATTTAGAAGTTTTTAAGTTGCTTTAAGGTTTTTTAAGGTTTTAAAAATGATTTAAGAATGTTATTGGGAATTCTTTTGCCCATTTTAGTGGTTTTTAAGAATTCTCTATGATTTTAGAGGGTATTATGTTGTCTCTAGGATATGTAGGTATTTGATGATTTTCTATGTTTAGAGATTTTGTAGGGCTTTTAAAAAGTTTTTGTGGATTTGTAAGAGGTTTTGAGAGTGTCTCAAGTATGTTTAGAGATTTCGAGTGGTTTTTTACGGTTTATAATGGGTTTTCTATGGATTTAAAGGTTTTTGGGCTGTTTTGAGGTTTTTTAAAGTTTTAAAAATATTTTATGAGTGTCTTTAAGAATTGTTTTGCAGATTTTATAGGTTTTCAAGAATTTTTAGGAATTCTCTATATTTTTGAGGTAATTTGTTGTCTCTAGTAGGATTTTTATGGGTAAGAAGAGTTTTTACTTTTAGAGATTTTGTACGGTTTTTGAAATTTTTTCGTGAATTTGTAAGAGGTTTTGAGAGTGTCTTTATTAAGCTTAGAGGTTTTGATTTGTATATTTTTTTTTTTTTTTACATTTTTAGGGGTTTTCTAGGAATTTAGATGTTCTTGGGTGGTTTTAAGGTTTTTAGGGGTATCTATAGGGTTTTAGAGTTCTCCTAAAACTTCATTGGGTTCTTTTTTTTTCTTTTTATTTCACATTTTTTTTACTAAAAGATAAAAAAATCGAAAAAAATAATAACAAATTTAAACCTACTACACACAAATAAAAAGAAAAAAAAGATAACAGAAAAAGAAAACCAATGCTCCATCATTAATGAATGAGACTTCCTTGTTAGCAATTTAGAGGCACATTCGGTGGAAATCCAATGCTCCATCATCAGCTGCAATGTAATACTCAATGTACCCTAGAGACAGAAAAATAAAATAAATCAGTCACTTAAAAAATACTTATAAGAAAAATATAAAACACAAAACACAAAATCTAAAGAAAATCCTAAAATTTATTTTCACTCTCCTTTAGAGTCATCCATTGCAGCTCCATCACCTTCTTCTTAGATGTCTTCCAACACATTCTCAGCTTCCCACAATTATTTATTGTAGTATTAGGATTTTGACGCCTAAACGAGAAAACCACCACGCCTAGGCAACTATTAAATCTGCTAAAAAAATCCAAAAAGACAAAAAAACAACTAAATAAACACTAAAAAGATAAAAACAAAAAAATTTAAATCCTACAAGTACTAAAAAAAAAAAAAAAACTAAAATTACAACAAAAACAAATAGAAATGCAACTTTTTATATTTTAAGTCGAATCATAGTATTCAACGCAGTTTGAGTATTTGTAGGGGTTTCTATAGATTTAATAGGAGTATTGTGTTGTTTCTAGAGATTTTAGGGTGTGGGATTTTTCAAGTGTTTATTGGGGAAAAGGGGTTTTAGGGATTTTTTTTAGCACATTTTAATAGTTTCACATGTATTTAGGAATCCTCTATGTTTTTAGAGGAATTATGTTGTTTTTAGGATTTTTAGTGGTTGGATGTTTTCTATGTTTTAAAGATTTTATAATGTTTGTGGAAAATATTTATGGATTTGTAAGGGGTTTTGAGATTGTGTATTGTTTAGAGATTTTGAGTGATTTTTTTTTTTATGGTTTTTAGAGGGTTTTTTAGGGATTTAGAGGTTTCTAAGTTGCTTTAAGATTTTATAGGATTTTAAAAATACTATATGAGCATTATTGGGAATTCTTTTGCCCATTTTTTCAATGATTTTTAAGAATTCTCTATATTTTTAGGGGATAATCTGTTGTTTTTAATATTTTAGGTGATGGATGATTTTCTATATTTTAGTGATTTTGTAGAGTTTTCAAAAAGTTTTGAGAGTGTCTCCAGTATGTTTAGGAATTTCGAGTGTTTTTTACGATTTTTAATGGGTTTTCTAGGAATTTATAGATTGTTTAGGTTTTTAAAAGTGTTTTATGAGTGTTTTTTAGAATTGTTTTGCGCATTTTAGTGATTTTTATGAGTTTTTAGGAATTCTTTATGTTTTTATGGGGTATTATGTTATCTTTAGGACTTTTATGGGTTGGATATTTTTTAAGTTTTAGAGATTTTGTATTGTTTTTGAAAAACATTTGTGAATTTGTAAGAGGTTTGGAGAGTGTTTCTGGTATGTTTAGAACTTTTGATTTGTATTTTTGTTTTTTAGGGTTTTTTTTCTGATTTAGATGTTCTTGAGTGGTTTTTAGGTTTTTAGGAGTTTTCCTAAAATTTCATTGGGCTCTTATTATTCTGTTTTCGTTTTTTTTTTCACATTTGCTTTTTAATAAAATATTACAAAATAAAAAAAATAATAACAAACTTAAATCTACTACGCACAAATAAAAAAAAAGCGATAAAACAAAAAGATAAATTACTCTCCTAACATCATTGGCGAATGAGACTTCTTTGTTAGCAATTTGGAGGCACGTTCTCTAAAAATCCAGTGCTCCATCATTAGCTATAATATTATATTCAATCCACCCAAGAGATAGAAAAATAAAATAAATCAGTCACTTTAAAAATACTTATAAAAAAATATAAATACAAAATCTAAAGAAAAGCCTGGAATTTCTTTCTTTTCACGCTTCTTTACCGTCATCAGTTGCAACTTCATCCCCATCTTCTTAGATGCCTCCCATAAGCCCAACACTCTCAGCTTCTAAGAATTATTTGTTGTAGTATTAAGAACATGCTGCCTAGGCATGAAAATCACCACGCCTAGACGGCCATTAAATCTGCTAAAAAACCCAAAATGAGACAAAACAAAACAAAATAAACACTAAAAAGATAAAACAAAGAAAATTTAAAATCTACAATTATAAAAATTAAGAAAAAATAACTAAAATTACGACCAAAAAACAACTAGAAATGTAACTTTTTATATTTTCAGTCAAATCATAGTATTTAACGCAGTTTGAATATTTGAAGGGGTTTCTATGGATTTAATGGGGGTACTGTATTGTTTCTAGGGATTTTAGAGTGTAGAGGGTTTTCAAGTGTTTATTGGGGAAGAGGGGTTTTAGGGTTTTAAAGAAAGTTTTAAAGTGTTTGAGATTTTTTTTGTGCATTTTAATAGTTTTCGCGAGTATTTATAAAACATCTATGTTTTTAGAGGGTATTCTGTTGTCTCTAGGATTTTAGTGGTTGGATGTTTTCTACGTTTTAAAGATTTTGTAGGTTTTTAGAAAACCTGTGGATTTGCAAGGGTTTTGAGGGTGTCTTAGCATGTTTAGGGATTTTGAGTGCTTTTTTGTGGTTTTTAAAGGATTTTCTAGTGATTAAGAGGTTTTTAAGTTGTTTTAAGGTTTTTTAGGGTTTTAAAAATGTTATATGAGTGTTTCTTTTGCCCATTTTAGTAGTTTTTATTGATTTTTAAGAATTCTCTGTTTTTAGGGGGTATTGTGTTGTCTCTAATATTGTTAGCGCATATGCTTTTCTATGTTTTAATGATTTTGTAAGGTTTTTAAAAATATTTTGTGGATCTGTAAGAGGTTTTGATAGTATCTTTAGTATGTTTAGGGATTTCAAGTGATTTTTTACCATTTTAATGGATCTTCTTGGGATTTAGAGGTTATTGGTAGTTTCCAAGTTTGTTTATGTTTTTAAGAATGTTTTACGAGTGTTTATCGGAATTCTTTTGCGCGTTTTAGTGATTTTTATGGGTTTTTAGGAATTATCTATGTTGGTATGGGGTATTATGTAGTCTTTAGGATATTTATGGGTTGGAAGTTTTTTACGTTTTAGAGATTTTTGTAGGGTTGTTGAATTTTTTTTGTGAATTTGTAAGAGGTTTTAAGTGTCTCTAGTATGTTTAGGAATTTTGATTTGTATTTTTTTGTTGCCGTTTTTAGGGGTTTTCTAGGGATTTAGATGTCCTTGGGTGGTTATAAAGTTTTTAGAAATTTCTATGGTTTTAAGAGGTATTTTGTTGTCTCTACGACTTTTAGAGGTTGCATGGTTTTCTTTGTTTTAGAGATCTTGTAGGTTTTGAGTGTGTCTCCAATATGTTTAAGAATTTCGAGTGTTTTTTTTACGGTTTTTAATGGATTTTCTATAGATTATGAGGTTTTTTCGTTGTTTTAAGGTTTTTTAGGTTTTTAAAAGTGTTTTATGAGTGTTTTTCGGAACTATTTTGCTCATTTTAGTGGTTTTCATGGGTTTTTAAAAAATTCACTATGTTTTTATGAGGTATTAGGTTTTCTTTGGGATTTTATGGGTTTGTTGATTTTTTACTTTGAAAGATTTTGTAGAGTTTTTGAAAAAATTGTGATTTTTAAAAGGTTTTGAGTGTCTCTAGTATTATTAGGGATTTGGATTTTTTTTTTTTACCGTTTTTAGGGTGTTTCTAGGAATTTAGATGTTCTTAGGTGATTTTAAGGTTTTTAGAAGTTGATGTGGTTTTAGAGTTTTTCTAAAACTTCATTGGTCCCTTTTGTTCTGTTATCTTTTTTTTTCACATTGGGTTTTTAATAAAAGATTAGAAAATAAAAAAAATTAACAAACTTAAACCTATTACACACAATTAAAAAGAAAAAACAACAAAGATAAAACAAAGAGAAAAATTACTCCCCTAACATCATTGGTGAATGAGACTTATTTGTTAGCAATTTGTAAGCACGTTCTCTGGAAATCTAGTCCTCGATCATCAGCTGCAATGTCATATTCAATACACCCAAGAGATAGAAAGACAAAATAAATCAGTTACTTAAAAAATACTTATAAGAAAACTATAAAACACAAAATAGAAAATCCTAAGAAAATCTTGGAATTTCTTTTCACTCTTCTTTAGAGTCATCAGTTGCAACTCCACCCACATCTTCTTAGATGTCTTCTATAACATCATCAGCTTCTCAGAATTATTTCTTGTAGTATTAAGATCGTGACACCTAGGCGTGAAAACCACCACGCCTAGGCGGCCATCAAATCTGCTAAAAAAACCCAAAAAGAGACAAAATAAACACTAAAAAGATAAAACAAAGAAAATTAAAACCTACAATTACAAAAAATAAAAATAAAATAACTAAAATTACGACAAAAACAAATAAAAATGTATCTTTTTATATTTTCAGTCGAATCATAGTATTCAACAAAATTTGAGAATTAGTAGGGGTTTCTATGGATTCAATGGGCGTAATGTGTTGTTTCTAGAGGATTTAGGGTGTGGAGAGTTTTCAAGTGTTTATTAGGGGAGAAAGGTCTCAGGGTTTTAAAGATCGTTTAAGAGTGCTTTAGGTTTTTTTTTTTTTTTGCGCATTTTAATATTTTTCACCGGTATTTAGAAATCCTCTATGCTTTTAGAGGGTATTCGGTTGTCTCTAGGATTTTTAGTGGTTGTATGTATTCTATGTTTTAAAGATTTTGTAGGGTTTTTAGAAAATCTTTAGGGATTTGTAAGGGATTTTGAGAGTGTCTGTAGCATGGTTAGGGATTTTAAGTGATTTTTTTATGATTTTCAAAGGATTTTTCTAGGGATTTAGAGGTTTTTAAGTCGTTGTAAGGTGTTTTAGGGTTTTAAAAATGTTTTGTGAGTGTTATTAGGAATTGTTTTGCTCATTTTAGTTGTGTTTATTGGTTTGCCCATTTTAGTGGTCTTCATTGGTTTGTAAGAATTCTCTATGCTTTTATTGGGTATTATGTTGCCCTTTCCTTTTTCTTTTTTCTTTTTTTTTTTTCTCAATTTTGTTTACTAAAAGATTCCAAAATTGAAAAAAAAAAAAATAAACAACTTAAACCTACTATACATAAATAAATAGGAAAAAATAAAAGAGAAATGAAAAACAAAAATAACTCCCCTAACATCATTAATTAATGAGATTTCTTTGTTAGCAATTTAGAGCCACATTCTCTTCTTTGGAAATCACTCCATCATCAGCTGCAATGTCATACTCAATCCACCAAGAGACAAAAAAAAAATCAATCACTTAAAAAATACTTATAAAAAAAATATAAAAGACAACAAAAAATCTAAAGAAAATTCTGGAAATTCATTTCGCTCTTCTTTAGAGTCACTTCTTGGATGTCTTTTATAACATTCTCAGCTTCCCAGAATTATTTCTTTTAGTTTTAAGATCGTGACGTTTAGGCGTGAAAACCACCACGCCTAAGCAACCATTAAATCTACTAAAAAAACCGAAAATGAGAGTAAAGAGATAAAACAAAGGAATTTAAAACCTACTATTACTAAAAATAAAATAACTAAAATTACAACAAAAATAAATAAAAATGCGACTCTTTATATTTTCAGTCAAATCATAGTATTCAACGCAGTTTCAGTACTTTTAGGGGTTTCTTTTGATTTAATAGGGTATTGTTTTGTTTCAAGGGATTTTAGGGTGTGAGGATTTTCAAGTGTTTATTGGGGGAGTGAGATTTTAGGGTTTTAAAGATAGTTTGAGTGTTTTAGGGTTTTTTTGCGCATTTTAGTAATTTTCACGGGTATTTAGAAATCGTTTGTTTTCAGGTGGTATTTTGTTGTCTTTAAGATTTAGTGGTTGGATTTATTTTATTTTAAATGTTTTGTAGGTTTTTAGAATTTTTTTTGGATCCATAAGGAGTTTTGAGAGTGTCTCTAGTATGTTTAAGGATTTCGAGTGGTTTTCTAGGGATTTAGAGGTTTTTAAGTTGTTTTAAGGTTTTTATGAGTTTGATGGTTTTTACTATGTTTTTATGGGGTATTCTATTGTCTATTGGATTTAATGGATTATATGATTTTTTACTTTGAGAGATTTTGTAGGATTTTTGAAAAAATTTGGTGTTTTAAATGTCCTTTGGTGGTTTTAAGGTTTTTAAGAGTTTCTATGGTTTTAGAGTTTTCCTAAAACTTCATTAAGCTCTTCTTTTTCTGTTTTCTTTTTTTTTTCACATTGTTTTTAATAAAAAATTTCAAAATAAAAAAAAATAATAACAAACTTAAACCTACTTCACACAAATAAAAAGAAAAAATAAGAGGAAAAAAAAAGAAAGATTACTCCCCTAACATCATTGGTGAACGAAACTTCTTTGTTAATAATTTGGAGGCACGTTCTCTGGAAATTAGGTGCTCCATCATTAGCTGTAATGTCATATTCAATTCACCCGAGAGACAGAAAGATAAAATAAGCCAGTCACTTAAAAAATACTTTTAAGAAAAATATAAAACACAAAACAGAAAATTCTAGAATTTCTTTTCACCCTTCTTTAGAGTCATCAGTTGCAACTCTATCCCCATCTTCTTAGATGCCTCAATAACAATATCAGCTTCTCAGAATTATTTCTTATAGTATTAAGATCGTAACGCCTAGACGTGAAAACCACCACGCTTAGGCGGCCTTTAAATCTGCTAAAAAACCCAAAATGTAACAAAACTAAACAAAATAAACACTAAAAAGATAAAAACAAAGAAATTTAAAACCTACAATTACTAAAAATAAAAATAAAATAACTCAAACTACGACAAAACAAATAGAAATGCAACTTTTTATATTTTCAGTCGCATCATAGTATTCAACACAGTTTGAGTATTTGTAGGGGTTTCTATGGATTTAATAGGGGTAGTGTGTTGTTTCTATGAATTTTAGGGTGTGGAGGGTTTTCAAGTGTTTATTGGGGAAGAAGGGCTTTAGGGTTTTAAAGATACTTCAAGAGTGATTTTGGGATTTTTTTGCGCATTTTAGTAGTTGTCACGCGTATTTAAAAATCCTCTATGTTTTTAGTGAGATATTCTGTTGACTCTAGGATTTTAAGGGGTTTGATGTTTTTTATGTTTTAAAGATTTTGCAAGGTTTTTAAAAAAAAAATTGGATTGTAAGGGATTTTGAGAGTGTCTCTAGTATGTGTAAGGATTTCGAGTGATTTTTTTATGGTTTTTAAAGGGTTTTCTAGGAATTTAGATGTTTTTAGGTTGCTTTATGATTTTTTAGGGTTTTAAAAATGTTTTATGAGTCTTATTGGAAATTCTTATAGCCATTTTCGTGGTTTTCATTGGTTTTTAAAAATTCTCTATGATTTTTAGGGGTTGGATGATTTTTTATGTTTTAGAAATTTTAGTGTTTTGCAAAAGTTTTTGTGGATTTGTAAGAAGATTTGAGTGTTTTTAGTATGTTTAGGGATTTCGATTGGTTTTTAAAAATGTTATGTTGTTTCTATGGATTGATAGCATTTAGAGGATTTTGAGATTGAGAGTGTCTCTCGTATGTTTAGGGATTTTTAGTGGTTTTTGACTGTTTTTAGGTTTTTTCTAGGGATTTAGAGGTAAAAGAAAACAGAGATAAAAAGAAAAAGGAAAACTAAATGTTAACAAATTCAAAAACAAAAATAATAATAACAAATCTAAAACTTACTACACAAAAAAAAAATAGAAATAAAAGAAAAGAGAAAATTACTCTCCTATCATCATTAGTGAATTAGACATCTTTGATAGCATTTTCAAGACACCATCAGTTATGTCCATTAGAAATTCACAACTCCATCAACTGCTACTAAGTCATAGCCAATCCACCCAAGTGACACAAAAATAAAACAAATCCGTCACTAAAAAAATGTAAAATATAAAACACAAAACACAATAAAAAGAAGCTTAGAATTGACTCAACTAAAGTTAAGAAAATACCCATCATCTAAGTTTAAGCTCGGTTTTCTCTAAATTGTAAGAGATGCGAGTCTTAAATCTATTTAAAACTATTTATAAACCATAAATTCTTGAGCATAGTTACGCGCCCTTTTGATATGAACATATATTGTAATAGACTAGCTGCAGTGCTAATAAGCATTACTCATAATGGTATCACTAACCAGTGTAGCATTTTCACATGGATATCACTCACGGTTTGAGAAATCAAAAACATTGATAATGAAAACTTTAGAGAACCACTTCAATGCTTGGTGAACATCACATAAATTAATGATCCTTACTACTCTATAAACATGGCAGGAATATAATTAAAGTGAGGTTAGTTTCGTCAACCACTACTTTTATCTGAGCTCACAATCCATGACGTAGGGAGGTAGCATACAACATAATCTATTTTTGCGACCACCACACATGATAGAAGAACATACCAATCAAGAAAATAAATGAATAGAAAAAGTAAAATTGCTAAGTGAAAGAAAAGCACTTGGACCATGAGAATTTCACATTCCTTTGAATCTCCTAATTTTAATGAGTATTTGACAATAAGTTAGCTTTATTTTAATACTGAATGAGGAAGAAATATTTGAAGATTTAAAGGATTAGAATTAGGAGATTCAAAAAATCTCACTAGTATGAAAATAAACACAATCACGTATATCAAAACCACTGGTATGAAATCCCACATCAAAACCACTCTATGATGCATTTTTAAGATAAACTCAATCATATATAACAGAACCACAAATGACATTCCTTTTTTACCTATATCAGAATTTACTCATTAGAATTAAGAGACTTAAAGGATTCAAATATTTAACAATATGTTGGATATTTTTTATTCAATAAGTTCCTAATTGAATCACATTTATCATAACCACATATATCAATTCATTTTTATCATATATTGAATCTCCTAATTCTAATGGGTATTTGAACCACAAATGTCAGAACCACTAGTATGAAATCCCACGTCAGAAACAATGCAGTGATGCATTATTAAAATAAACTCAATCACAAATTCACATATATCATTCCATTTTTCAATATAAAAACTAGAAATAAACTCAATCACAATAATAAAACATGCCTGCTATATTTGCATATTATCAAGATTAGAAATAAACTCAATCACAATAATAAAACATGCCGGCTAAATTTGCATATTATCAGGTTCATTTACTTAACCATAGCTTGTTTGAAGTAATTACCAGGAATTATTTGTTAATCTGATAAGGCTTCTCTTTCTGGTAGCATCAATAGATTCAGATGTATTAAAGCATATGAGAAATGCATCTTTCAGACCTACCGAGCAAATACAGGTTTTAAAAACATAAAATTAAATACCAATCAGATAAAAACATAGACTTGAATGGGACCTTGAAGTTCATAAGCCTGGGATCTACGTTTGGCTTTGATATTGTGCACTATAACGAATTGAAAAGTGGTAATTAAACAATGATATTTCAACATTCTATTTCCTAACTTCACTTCTGCTGCTTTTTTTTTCCCTCTATGTTCTCTTTTTTATCCTATTAGTATTCTTTCTTTTTTTCTATCTTTTTGGCTCTTCCTAGACTTTAAGTGTAGTCGCAGGAATATAGTTTTCCTTAGCCAAAGGAAACTATAAAAAATTCATTTTGTTTCTTCTAGGATTTTAGTGGTTTCAAACTGCTTTGAGATTTAAAGAAGTATTATGTTGTTTTTAAGGTTTGGAGATTTTTTAGCGTTCTAGGATTTCAGATGCAAATGGGGCATAATGATATAGATAAAACCTTTTTTATAAACAAAATAATGATAAATATAAAACAGTTGATGCAACGTGTTATCATCAAAAGCAATATAAAAATTGACCTTATTTATAGATTATACATTGCCAAAAACACAAGTATTTTCTCAAGTTCTAACCTATTTATAATAAAAAATTCTAAATTCACACCTACAAAACCACTTACACATAAAGATAACATAAAACATATAGATAATAAATAATAATATCACTTACACAGCTCTACAAAACCACTTACACATAAAACATTTAGCTGGTAAGACACTTGAAGTTCTGACCATTTTTCTCGAACAAACAAACAATTGTGCCACCCCTACCCCAAACAAGTAAAAAAGAAAAAAAAATAAAAAATAAAAAGAAATGGTATAAGCAAATTAAAAAACACAAACACAAATCTGGAATTCTGTTTTTTGCAACCCACATCAAAAATGAAAAAATTTTACTAATCAGAGCAATAACAATAAATCACACCATGCAAATTTTCATATAAAAAATTAAGTTACAAATAAACACACAAATTAAATTAGAAAAGAAAAGAATGTCAAAGTGAAAGCAATACACCTGAGAGAATTAATAGAAAATTGAGTCAAAGTGAAAGCAATACACCTTTCCGATGCTTCTTGGAAATCTCTCTGGAGTGTTTCTATTTGGACTCTCTATGAGCCCCCAATCCGTCTTTGCTCAGACTGGAAACTACTGCCTGTCTTGGCAAGGTCCTCGGCCAAAGTAGCATTTCGAATAACAAGATCCTGAGTTCATGATAACAAAAAAGAATCACTAAATCAGACACATACCATTATACCAAGACTAGTCAAATAAAACGTTCTGTGTTGATATTTGTAACAGGGCACAAGCTCCTACAGTTCTATAGACTTCCTTTTGTAATTAATGGGCCCAATGAATCACATTCAAAGGATAAACATGTCAAATTAATTATCAATATAAGGTTTTGTTAGTCCATAACGGATTAAATGTGAGTATGTGATTAAACAAATCAACAAATGTGTAAGCTAGCACCGTAAACACTTGGAAAGAATGTTTTATGTTATCTTATCATGCACAAATCTCATCCTCATTTTAACCAAAAAATAATGCCAGTTAAAAACCACATGATTAAATGATCTGAAATTTGCTCTTTTGAAAGGCATGTGAATAAAGAATAAAGTGGATGCATAGATTGTGTAACTCAAATCCACTCCAAGTTCAACACGATGCATCAACCACGAGACTCGCTTTTGACAAAATTATACAAAAAAGTTCTAGAACAACTATCACCCAAATACGAGGATATTGCTTTCTCATTACTTATAGAATGAAAGATACCAGCTTCAGCAAGAAGAGAATAGACTACTACATTTGTATATGTAATTCAAAATATTTAATACATATTCCTTTAGTAACAGGTAAATACATCAATAGTGTCTAAGAGAGTGGAAAGTTGTCTTACCATGGAGCGAACAGCAACAGGTACCCATTGACTTTCAACACCTAACAATAACAAATGATCCAATACCTTTTTCTACAACCAAATCCACAAAACAGCAGTTAAAGATCACCCAGATTTCTATTTTATGCAAACATCATCAGGGAAAGTTCTTGACAAACCTGAACCAGAGCGGTCTTATTGGCTTGTTTATTCATATCTTTCCCAGGATCGGCATCAGATACCCCCTTTAGTAACAGTTTAATGGTTTCCAACGCGCTTAGCAGATTGATTGTCAACTGGCATGGTGTTAATAACAAGAGTTATCTTTAAGATTTCACTAACAGCATAAAATAAAGAAAAAAATGAAGGAATCTAACCTTTTGTTGAGTGAAAGTGAAAGTACTTCCTCTCAGCTTGAAAATTGATATCAATGAATCAAGCCCCACAGTCTCTCTTAGTAAGACCTGAACCATATATAGTTGACAATGACAATAGTACCACTTTTCGAATTCAATGAATAAATTAACAGATTCAACAAACCTGATTGAATGCATTACTACGAAACAAATTATTCAGCAATTCAAGGCAGTCCTGCAGCACAGAGCACAGAACCTAAGAACCGGTATCTAGAAAAAAAGCTATATATAATTCAATGATGCTCAAAATATAACTAAGCAAATAAGATTTTTACACATGAAAGCTTAGGTCAATAATATAATATATTTATCCAAAGGGGAAAAAAGTATACTTCCATATGTATTTATTCGTAATAACTTAGGTGGCCACGGCTTTGATTTGCAAACTCCAAATAGGCTATCATTATGGATTAATAACGTACAACATATTACTGTATAACTCATAAATGAAGTTGAATAAAGGGCTTTAATAAGGTAACCATGTATCACCTGTACAACGACACCACCATCAGAATTCCCCTCCTCTCTTATGATACCAAATATCTTCTCAAATGCACCCTCAAAGACGACAATCTTTTGAATCTCCTATAAATTAATCATTAAATTTATTTAAAAAAGTTACTATTAGAGAAAAAAGGTTACCTCAGCTTCACGGGTCAGATGAGTAAGAAGCAATAATGCCTCATTCCTTATAACCTGGAAAGGTAAACCTTGATAATTTTTCCCAGTACCAATAACAGCCAAGCATCAATAAGCAAACTATATCAGAGCTCAGAGGATTTCGAATGATAAATATATTTGAGAATCTAAAGAATCCAATTAGCTTCCAAAAAATTACAAGCCCAAAGGTTGAACAAGTATATTTTGTTCAGACATATGACAAACATTAACAATTAAGTTTGAAAAGGTTACTAAGATGGTTACGGAGCTTTCAAGCCTTGTACCTCACGATCCATAAGCATGTCCATTAGCCGAGTTATACCCCGGGGAATGGTCAATATAGCATCCTGTAACCTGCAGAAGAAGTCAGTAATGGTGCATTCCAAGCTAGATCATTCAACCAGTTTCAGAATTAAACTCAAATGGAAGGTATAAAACCAATACCTCTGAGGAGAATTAGTGAGAAGGGCAGTCAATATTTGCAGAGTATAGTATCGTACATAGAAATCATCCTCTTCCTGTCAAAGTACCCAAAATGAAAGATGACTAAAAGAAAAATGATTTATTTACATAAACCTAGACATCAAGGAAACTTTAAGTGATACAGTTGAGAATACATCCCATTATTTTAGTAAAGAAAATCTTACCAACAAGCTTAGGAGAAGAGAAATACTTCCTGCTTCTCTAGAGAGTAAATCAGTGTTCATCAAAGCTGGCTGAACTTCATTAGTTGATCCTTTTGCATGATTAATAGGAGTTAATGCACCGACAAGAGTTTCTAGGGCACCACGAACCTGCATGAGTGTAATTTCCAATAAAACACAATTATGGAACTCATTAAAAGCAAGTGTTACTAGAAGAAGCAGAAGAAGAATGAACTATTTGCATTCAATAACCACAAACAAAAACATTTACAATCTAACTGAAATCATGTCCATCAACAAATGATATCAGCACAGCCAACATAGCATATATACCACAAAACAGTAGGTTTTAACTACAGCATTGGTGATCTAAAATATCAACAAAAATGAAAAAATCATGTCCAAGAAAAATAAAGGCCAGTGCTGAAGAAACTATCATAGAACCAAACATGGCAGACTTCAATTTTAGAACAAAAGTCTCCGCAATTAAGTTAACTGAAGAAGCCCTAAGCTAAACACAGAAATTCCGATACTTATTATGAGTCAGGAAATTCCCTACGCGTGACAGATGGAAGTAAAAGTAGTCATGAAGTAAAGACTTGTGAATCTAATAACTGAACAGCTGAAAAACAAGCTCGCACATTTCATTTTCAAAGTTATATTAATTGAATGACATAATAAAAATCGACAAAAATGTTAGAAAGAGAAACTAGAGAGAGAAGGGGAGTGGTGGAGACCGGTGGAGAGTGGTGGAGAGAAAGAGGAAGAAAGGTGGACATGGAGGAGGAAAACAGAAAACAAATTCTGCACAAATCAGCATATAGGGCCTCGCTCAATCAACATTCTCTCAGAGCAGGATTGAAAGATCTCAGTCGCCCTTTCTTTGGGCATTTGGGAAAGATTATTTCCAATTTCATATCATTTTTCTTTTCAAACTTCCCTGAGGATTGTACAGCATCTGAGTTATGGAGTATTTTCCGGCGATGGGGGAGGGTAGTAGACATATATATCCCAGGGAAAGTAGACAGAGAGGGAAACAGGTTTGGGTTTGAAAAGGTTGAAGACATAGACAGATTGGAAAACAACTTATCCAGCATCTTCATTGAGCACCAGAAGCAATCTGTCAATCTCTCTAAATATGATAGAACCCAGCCCTCCTCCATTAATCCCCACAGCAAACATCTTAATCTACAAACTAACATGGGCCAAGCAAATGTACAGAGAGGTAATTATACCAAGGTAGTAACAGAAGCACATCAGAATTCAAACAAATAAAAAATAAAGTTACAAACAAACCCACAAATTAAAATGCAAAAATAAATAAGGTCAAAGTAGAAGCAGTACACCTGGAAGAGTTTGTTCAAGATTCCATAACTTTTATAATTGAAGGTAGATTGCCGATATTGAGATACAAAACCTGAAACTATGAGTAATGTGAAGGACTTCAGTGGCTTCATAGGGAATAAATAACCTACCAATTACAAATGTTAAATATATAATTAAACTCAATGTATTGAAGGCTAATCTTATATACATATAAAATGTAAAAAAAAGATAGAAATAATTCAAATAATGATTTCAAAGATTAATAATAATAACAACAATAACAAAAGCTTTATCTCATTAACTCAAAGGTAAACACAAGGCCCAAATATTCTGAGTCCGAATTTTCAAGAACTACATAAGAAATAAAAAGTGAGAATTGCGGAGCAAAGTACCGCAATTAAATTATAATATCAAATGCAATAAGAGCTAACTATATGACAGATATGAATTTCAAATCTCAAATGTTAGAGCTACTACTAATGCACATACCTTATTTGTCTAAAATTAATCACCAATAGTTAAGCAAACTATTTTAACATAACTCTGATAAAAGGTACATAAATAAATAAATAAATAAACACATAAATAGATAAACAAATAAATAGATAAATAAATAAATAATCTAAGCTTCAACATTAGGGACAATTATTTATATATTTTCAAATACACCAACAAAATTAAATAGAGCATATAATTACAAACAAAAACATCAACTTCAAATTGTACATAGGACCAAAGAAATTCAAAAGATGAGACAAAGATTTGTTACAAAAATTCACAAGAGAAATTTATCCACGAACAAAACTATATTGTCATTTCAACAGAATTACAAAAAAACATCTTTTACGGGAATAAAGAAAAGAAAAAGAAAGAGATGTTCGAAAGTTAACATGTGAGTTGTCTTGATTATTTCATATATAAGTCTTAGTCATTAATAACTTCTGATTAACTTATTAACTATATATCATTATGATAGAAGAACATATAAAGTTAGTTATAGAAACCATGAATGGTAAAGGGAGTTACGATGAAATCGTAAGTTTAGAATAGATACGAACATCCATATGTAATCAATCATAACAATGTGCATTAATTTAGAACGCGACTCATTAAATCCTTACTAGGGAAAACCCCGTAGGGCAAAAAACCTAGTGAAGGTAAAGAACAAATCATTCTTTAATTGCAATTGGATACTACCTCATCAAAAACTTTGCCAGGAAAAATCCAATTGGATAAAAAAACCATGACAAAGAAAAAAAAGAGTGTAGTACATATTTTACATGAATAATTACAATGTGAATGCCGGTATATATTCCAAACTTAGGATTTCATCCTAACTCTCTTCCCATTCACACCTTTCATAACTATCTTTCTAGATTTCTCTGTTATTAATATATAATATATAATATATATAGTTATTAAGTTTTAATAATACGTAGTCAATAAGTTATTATTAAATAATAAGTTATAAATAATATATAGTTAATAAGTTATGAATAATAATAGTTGATAACTTATTAATAGTATATAATTAACAAGTTATAAATAAATATTAATTAATAACAAATAGATAATAAATAATAATAACACTTATTAACTATATAGAGTTGTCTTGATTATTTCAGATATAAGTCTTAGTCATTAATAACTTCTAATTAACTTATTAATTATATATATCAATATGATAGAAGAACATATAAAGTTAGTTATAGAAACCATGAATGGTAAATGGAGTTACGATGAAATCGTAAGCTAAGAATAGATACAAACATCCATATGTAATCAATCATAACAATGTGCATTAATTTAGAACGTGGCTCATTAAATCCTTACTAGGGAAAACCCCGTAGAGCAAAAAACCTAGTGAAGGTAAAGAACACATCATTCTTTAATTGCAATTGGATACTACCTCATCAAAAAAACCTTGCCAGGAAAAATCCAATTGGATAAAAAAACCATGACAAAGAAAAAGAGTGTAGTACATATTTTACATGAATAATTACAATGTGAATGCCAGTATATATTCCAAACTTAGGATTTTATCCTAACTCTCTTCCCATTCACACCTTTCATAACTATCTTTCTAGATTTCTCCGTTATTAATATATAATATATATAGTTATTAAGTTTTAATAATATGTAGTCAATAAGTTATTATTAAATAATAAGTTATAAATAATATATAGTTAATAAGTTATGAATAATAATAGTGGATAACTAATTAATAGTATAAAATTAACAAGTTATAAATAAATATTAATTAATAACATATAGATAATAAATAATAATATCACTTACACAGCTCTACAAAACCACTTACACATAAAACATTTAGTTGGTAAGACACCTGAAGTTCTGACCATTTTTTCTCGAACAAACAAACAATTGTGCCACCCCTACCCCAAACAAGTAAAAAAGAAAAAAAAAATAAAAAATAAAAAGAAATGGTATAAGCACATTAAAAAACACAAACACAAATCTTTGCAACCCACGTCAAAAATAAAAAAACTTTACTAATCAGAGCAATAACAATAAATCACACCATGCAAATTTTCAAATAAAAAATTAAGTTACAAAGAAACTCAAATTAAATTAGAAAAGAAAAGAATGTCAAAGTGAAAGTAATACACCTGAGAGAATTGATAGAAAATTGAGTCAAAGTGAAAGCAATACACCTTTCCGATGCTTCTTGGAAATCTCTCTGGAGTGTTTCTATTTGGACCCTCTCTGAGCCCCCAATCCGTCTTTGCTCAGACTGGAAACTACTGCTGGTCTTGGCAAGGTCCTCGGCCAAAGTAGCATTTCGAATAACAAGATCCTGAGTTCATGATAACAAAAAAGAATCACCAAATTAGACACATACCATTATACCAAGACTAGTCAAATAAAACGTTCTGTGTTGATATTTGTAACAGGGCACAAGCTCCTACAGTTCTATAGACTTCCTTTTGTAATTAATGGGCCCAATGAATCACATTCAAAGGATAAACATGTAAAATTAATTATCAATATAAGATTTTGTTAGTCCATAACGGATTAAATGTGAGGATGTGACTAAACAAATCAACAAATGTGCCAATCATACAAAAATAACCAAGCTTCTATTTTGATTTTAGGTTCAAACTTCAATCTTTGGGAAAGGAGATAGCCACACAACTATAAGCCATTAACCAAATGGCCAAAGAAGGGTATAATTTCAATCAACTAAGGAGCTAACCTATAGCAAATTTACAGCAATCAACAGGATTAAATTGACTATCTAATTACAGATGTGAAATGAGCTAATATTTTAACTATCGATATACATGATCAAGTTCATAATATTGCATTTAGTAACTGGTGAAATATATTTTTATTTTCTTGAATCTATCGGAGCTAACGCAACATAACCAAATAACCAAAATCAAGACTTGAAAACAATCTCTTTTAATTCTACGGGACTGTTCAATAAATAAATAAAGAATCCTTCAGCAAAATAAGGGGCAAACCATGGTCATAACAGTACTCCTTTTTGTGAAATAAAATATAGCAAGCAATAGCAAGAGGCAAACAAGTTGAAAACCAAGTGTCTCAAATGCATTAACAGTCTAAATATAAATAATAAAATACAAAGTTATAATTTTCATAACTACTATATTTACAAGATATGGATCCTAGACATAAAGACACATGTTACCAATAGTATAACCAAAATTATAATTCCCACAGGGAAGGCATCACATTCTATAGAAAACAGACCTCAGTCTCATACCAAAGACAGACAAGGAAAGATCTGTAGTAACAATTAAAAGAGAACAAATAGTATAAAGGAATTTACATCTAAAGCATTCCAAAGCCGCACAGTTGTATCAAATGAAGACGTTGCCAGCTGAGTTGAATTTGGTCTGAAGCGAACATCAGTAATAATAAGACTGTGTTCCTCCGGGGTGCTCTGTGTTTGCAGTGTCTCTATGTTCCACAGAACAACCTAATGACAAGGGATATGATGAGTGTATGTATCTTTTACATAAAAGGGTCAGTACTCTATGCAGTAAAACTTTTCTGGATTTGTTCAGAATTTTAATTATAAAATAGTATTAAAAACTGATCCATGAATCTTTCACACCTGATTTTATTCCAATACCAAACTGACTTTCCCTGAAAGTCAGTAGTCTTATAACTAACTATATTGAAACTCTGCTATCTTCCTTAAAGTGGTGAAATTACGAATCAAATCCTTTTTACCTTCTTGTCATGTCCAGCACTAGCAAATAATTTCCCATCTGAAGAGAAATGACAGCATACAACTTTGCTGCTGTTGCTTTTACGTATAGAACTAACTTCATTGAAGGAAAAACCTGAAATAGAAGCGATATGACCAACAATCAGATCAATGTGAATAGGAATAACTTATAGAGGCATAAGAACGTTATATTACCTTTTGAAGCATCAGTAGTATTCTCAGAAGGGTTCTGTTTCAATGTGTTAAACAAGTCCCTTCCTTTACCGTCATCCTGTGAGAGAAATGATTCCACATTATCATGTATGCTGGGAGTTTATCATTTTCTGTAATGCATGATAATCTATCTATCTACACCAACAAAGACATGTTCATGTACAGATATACCTGATATCCTCCAATAACCAACAGAGTGGAGTAGCTTGGGTGAAAAACACAAGAATGAAACACGTTTCCACTGGAATGAAGTTCATGAATGCACTCCCCAGAGGCAAGCGACCACACTTTAACAGATTCTTGACTCATAGATGCCAAGTAATCTCCATTTGTATCCCAACAGACCGAATGTACCTCCCCAGAGTGTCCCTAGAAATACATCACATTCTAATTATTACCATACATTATAACAAAAAATAGGGTTGAACAATTTTATCATTTTCTTTAGATTTCCCAAAGATAGTGTTCTTGTTCACACCTATAACGAGTGCATCTGCCTGTCAGTCTCGACATCAAAGAGAGACACAACACTGACAAGCGTAGCAAATGTCTTGAATTTGGCTACAACGGCTAATAAACGTAGCAAAACGCATAATTAACTACGGTTAATTTAACTGAAGGTAATTAACCGTAGTTAAAAACTTGTTTTTTAATAGTGTCTCTCTCACACACACAGCACACACATCCAGAGGTACAGAAAGAACAACGAAAAAACATCACATTCAAATCATTATGTATAATAAGCATATAATAATGTCAATATACAATGCAAAGTATTAAGCAATTAATCACAATAACTGAGTGCATATCCCAAATTCCCAATATTGTCATTCAAAATATAAATCATGCATTGCATTATAAAAAAGACCTGGAAGTGCGTAATCTAACAACAAAATCAAAATGAACAGTATTAGCAGGATATATTATGATGCCATCACACATGGACAAAATTTACCACATTCGGACGGCTTAACTAAAAACCAAAACAGCAGCACTTGCCTATAAATTTGAAAGGAAAAGAAAAAGTGTAAAAGAAGCCAAATACTAACATGCTATTTCTTCATATCAACAGTTAAAATTATCATAACTAAAATTACAGAATAAAAGCATGTTGCTAAGAAATAACATTGCATTATACCAAGATTATTGATTAGCAATGAGAAAGGAATATGTTTACCTGCATACCGGAGGGCTGAGAATTATTGGCCATCTAACATAAATGAACCCTGCAAGCTTCAAACAGATGCATCCATCAGCAGGAAAAAAAAAACAATACTTAATACATTGCTAAATTGTTACTTATTTGTGTTGCATGGTAAAAATGCTGGCAGGCAAAATCAATATCTCCATCCAACATAGCATTACACGCTGATTTGAATTTTGAAATAAACCCCTTCTTAAAACATATGTATACACACCTACTAAAATTTTTTCATATTTTCTTGCATTGTAATTATTACAATAACAAAAAAGAGGATTACTGAAAGCAATTACAGAGAAAATAGAATACTTAGCTCTGCATATTTGTAGCTACACCAATAACAAAACAAACATACTCATCATCTCCGGCATGAACCTTATGAATTAAGTTTGATATCGTGTATTCTTTTCATAGACAGATTCGACAACATATCTTTGTATGTTCAACTATAAGCTATCTATCAAAGGAGGGTTTGTCACATTTACAGAAATGACTTTTAAGTACGATTGGCATATTTAGAAGAAGATATAGAACTTGTTTGGATGAACTTTTCAATTCTTAGTCACATTTGATATGTTTGCAATTCTTTGTTATGCAACTACTGTTCAAAAAGTGAATTTACATATTTCACCTTATCAGTTTACTTTTCTTACCCAAATTCCATTTCAACCTCACCCACTCACTCAAATTTCTTTCTTCCCCTATCTTCTTTTTATCAGGCTTCATGTTCATCTCCTTTCTAATTTCTATTCATCAATTATCAACTTCAATCTGACTCTCTCTAAATATGATAGAACCCAACCCTCCTCCATTGATCCCCACAGCAAACATCTTAATCTACAAACTAACGTGGGCCAAGCAAATGTACAGAGAGGTAATTATGCCAAGGTAGTAACAGAAGCATATCAGAATTCAAAGCCCAATGACATAGCTATTCGAAAAGGGAAAGCAACTGCAAATAATTTGGAAAAATACCCAGAACAACATAGAGAAAGGCAGATGCAGTGATGAGAAAGAGGGGAATCTTCAAAATGTCCAAAATCATATGGCCAATCAGATGAATACCAGGAACAACAGGATAAGGCTTGGGCTAATAGAGAGTATAACCAAATACAAAATGAGACATTAGACTCCCTCCAACACGCATATGTGGGTCGAGTCAGGAAATTCGAGTACCTCTACGCCATTCAGGATGATTTAATCACACAGGACTTGTCGTCTATCAAAGCCACGCCAATGGGAGGAGATATGGTTCTGCTGCAAGGTTGTGATGGGAGAGAGATCAAAGACTTACTCTCAGAAGGGAATGACTGTCTCAAAGGGATCTTTGTGTCTATACAACCATGGGAACCGAGATTTGTTGCGGTGGAGAGGTCTGTTTGGCTACGCTGCTCCGGAATACCCTTACACGTCTGGGACTCCAAATTCTTCAAATTCCTCGTCTTTCCTTTGGGATCCTATATCAAAGAAGATAGAGATACGCAGCTCAGGAATCGCTATGACATAGCTAGGGTCTTGATCAGAACAGTTATGCTAGGGACCATCAAGAAGGCTTCCAAGATTAAGAAAAAAGGGAGAATCTTTACCATTAAAATGGTTGAAGAGCCGATGGGTAGGGGTCTGTTCATGGGTAAAAGAATAGACCAAGAGGAACTCGAATCTGCATCTGAAGCGGCTTCAATCGAACCGGCGGAAAAGGAAGGTGACGAGAATGGTGATGGGGATTCTGTCGTGCCACAACCGGAGGACGATTTCTTCGTCGACGACATCCCTCCGGAAGCTGCGATAAACCTCGGGCATAGTGAAAGGAGAAGTTCTGGTTCAAAGCTTTACACTGGAGTCAATAATTTGAACTTTTGTAACGTCACGGTACTGCAAAACGGCTCTGATAAGAGCCTTTTGCATGTATAAATTTTATGTTTTTGGGTTGCTTTTAACAAAATTTTATGAATGGGTCTTATTACAGTTTAGTATTTTTTTGTCATATTTATTCAATGTGTTTTATGGTTTCTATTAGTTTTTGAAATATAATTTAATATTAA
Organism: Cyamopsis tetragonoloba; assembly: GCA_037177725.1. Lineage (NCBI taxonomy): Eukaryota > Viridiplantae > Streptophyta > Magnoliopsida > Fabales > Fabaceae > Cyamopsis > Cyamopsis tetragonoloba. The sequence continues at coordinate 51,210,980 of CM074125.1, forward strand.
TTTATGATCTCGTATTAAATTTGTTTTTATATCTATTGAATTTGAATTTTTTATTTTTTAATATATTTTTTAACTTTATTTTTCAATATTATTTTCTAATCTTTAATATCTTCTATTTCTATTAATTCTATAATTTCTGTTAGTCTAATGCAATTTATTTGTCTCTGGTTCATTTTTATATTCTAGCTCTTTCTTCAAGTTGTTTTTTAATCTTATTAATTTCTTTCTTGTTTTATAGGATATCTAAGTATATTTCACTCTTATTCCAATGATAATAATAATAGTCATCCATATTCATTTTTAATCTAATGATTTTACTTCTACGATCATTTTTTAGTTTCCAAGTATATTTATCCATGATTTTCGTTTTTGTTTTTGTTTTCTTAGAAAATTTAATTTCTAAGAGCTTAGGATTGAACCTTTAGCTTTGATACCAAATTTTGTATCTTTATTTCTTCTTTTAATTTCTTTTTCCACTTCTTGATATTTTTCTTTTCCTTTCTTACAAGAAGTTTAAATACCAATTTATATTCAAATATTTTTTCAGCTTTTGTTTTATTTTTCCAATTTTCAAGTTCTCCTTCACAACAATATATCCAATCTTTTATTTCTTCTATGGTTTTTGGCCTGTACTTCTTCATTTATATTGCTAAAATTTTTAAATCTTCTTTATAATCATATAAATCAAGTAGAATAATTTCTTCTTGTATATCTAATTCATCAATTTTTCTTTTATAGAACAAATTCATTTCTTCTCTTATAGATAGCCTTATTCTTTGTTCAAGAATTTTCTTATTTTTTAAATTTTTTATTTCTTTTTTGCATTTATTAATGAGTCTTTTAACATTCTTAGGATGAGTAGCTATAGTTATTTCTCCAAAATCTAATATATAATTAGGCATTTTTACTGAAATTACTCAGTGAGATATAATTCATATAAATCATTTTCTATCCATTTTGGTATTTTAAAATATTCATCAAATGTTATATATATCCTTTCTTTGTCAAAAACTTTCGAGTCATAAACTCTTATTATTTCATCTTCAATCCATTCTCTTAATATTATTTCTTCTACTAGTATGTCTTGTATTTGCTTAGGCAGTTCTAGTTTATAACAATAAAACCAGCTTGGAATATCTTCACTCATGTTTTATTCTATTTTAAATGATATTCTTCTTACTTCATTTGCTGGCTCCTATATTTGTTTGTCATAATCTTTTTTCTCTATTTCTTTTGTTAAAGGTGGTTTAGGAATTATATATCTTTCTAAGGTATTTTTCCATGATTATGGTAGTTCTTCTATCTTATTTCTTTCTATCTTAAAAGGTCTTTCCAGATCTAAAAATAAACTGGAATATTATGTATTCATTATTTTTAAACTCTATTGAGTGATGCGAATTTGTTAATGCATAGCTAATACAATATGTGAGACAAAATTTTATCCCCTTTTTTCATCAAATTTTTTCTTTTGAAATCATGACAGAAACTTAATGATAGATCTAGGTTCTCTATTTCTAATGATATTCCTATGGTAGGATATGTGGTAAATATTAGCTTTTGTAGGCTAGATTTCCTTCTACCATAGTTACGATGAAATCTCTTGGATCCTACTGTCCATTAATGCCATTGTTATTGGACTATTTATTCTTTCTCCAAAGGTACTCTTAATTAATATTTGTATGGCTCCTATATACACATATTTTATCTTTGATTTCTCTTCTGGTATAATTTTTTGTAGTTTTTCTTTTAGGCTTTTCCTTTGTAATAATTTAATGTTATGTTTCCCTTCTGTATCAGAGATATCTATAGTGGAATCACAAAACATCTTTCCATAAATGTATGATATTTTTAAAGGTTAATCCTTTAAATATTTTATCTAGTAGTCCTATTTTTAACTTAAGATTTTCTCCTTCCTTCAAGTTTAAATCTTCTTTCTGGATTTTTCTAAATCTGTTATTATCTATAAGTCATTCAATTGAATTGTTAAATTCTTCTTTTTTATAGAAATCAAAAGTTTCTTTAATAGACATCTTTATATGCAGATAATTTTCCTACAATCATGATCAAGGGTTGTAATTTTATACTTGAGATGTATGGCTTTTCTAGATGATCTTGTTGAATTTGGTCCACGATGCCTTTTCGCTGTTAATCTCTGATAATAATACTTCTTTATAAGTCAACGATCTAGATATTATAAAATGATTTTTATTTCTGGATATATTTTAGTACATATGGATTTTCAATCTGAGATTGATATTACAAATCTAGAGAAAAAAAAAATGACCAGAAACTACAAGAGGCTTGAGGATGTTATCCCAACCTCAGCTTGCTCAACACATGAGTCTAATAGCTTTGAAAGATTTTTCTACTCCAATTCGCTCTGCCTCCTTCTTGTTAGAACATACAAATTTATAGAAGGGTGAGGGCTTAACTAATGACACTTATACCCTTACATTATTGGCACACACATCACTGCTTATGACTACATTTTTACATTATTGAAGTCTTGTGACATCATTGCATACATCATTCTTCAATTATTGTTTCTTCGCATTCCTTTTGCTTTTCATCTACACACAAGGGGCACATGTGGTCTTCAGAGTTCTTTAACAGCGGGCAAAGAAGTCTTTGCATCTGTTTTGGATAATCAAGATTCTCCATGCAGTAAAAGTCTTTGAGCCAATGATTAATATGGACATATTCTCTTTCTGGAATTACTTCATTGAAGGGAGAAGTAATTATAGTATCTCTAGACTTAAAATTTACCTTAGTCATGGTGTCTCTTCAAATTTTTTCAAGATTATTAAGATAAACGAAATATAATTGATGTGCTCTATAGTAATGTTCATCCGATTCCATGATTCCATCTATCTTTACTTCATTAGCAGGGGGAGATGTTCCATTTGAAAAACCTAATTGCATGTAGGTTTTTGGTCTAATGAAAGTTGTATCTTCATAATGACAGTAACAACTAAGAACCTTAATAAAAGTGTTCTTATTTTGAGCTCTTCTGTCTTTCCACAATTTAATGACTATCTTCATGGTATCAGGAAAATATTCAAGTTCCCTATGGTCTCCTGAGAGATATATTAGTTCTACTAATCCATATTGAACTGCATGCCATAGTTTTAATGGATTGTATCCTGGCAAGGTTACCATTTTGGGTCCTGTGGTCTCCATATCATATACCATGGTTGATCAATATACTTTTGTTTTTGCCATCCAAAAGTTTCTTGGAGTAATTCACAATATTTTTCCAAATTAGGTTTTCTTTCTTCTCTTAATTCTTCTTTGGTCATGGGAATTGTCATTTTACTCATCTGTTCTCTAGTTACTTTGAGTTCTTTTGACCATCTTTGTTTGTGGTCTTAAATTAATTATATCTTTATAATTTTTTAATTCTTCTTTTGCTTCTTCAAAGGAGCTGCATCTTTTGTATCTCACGTTGATAGGGAGTTTCTCTTCATCAATGTTTTTATGGATTCCTTTCTTTTCTCCATTGAATACTATGTACATATAAGTTCTTTGAGCCAGTGAAGAGGCTTGTTTCAGTTCTTTAGGAAGTTGAGCCTGATTTTCTTTTGTTGCTCACAATTTTTCATCTGTATTAACTCTATTTTTTGTTTGAGTATCTGAACTTCCATCTCAAGTTTCTTTATCTCCATGTCTTTTTCGGCAATCTGAATCTCCATGGTCTTGAGTTCCATATTTTTCTCCATTTTCCAGCAAAACAGCTGAGATGTGTGGGTTTTTTCGTGAGGCCTAGTTAGCCTATTAGGGAATATTTTTGTTTTTATTCAAAAAGGAAGGCCTGGTTAGCCTTATTTTTCTCTTTAAAGATATTTATCTAACAGCCAGTTCCCTTGTCAAAGAGTCTGTGGTATAATTTTTGTCACCTTTAATCAATTCTATTTCAAACTGATACCAATCAAGGAATTGTTGTCATCTCAAGAGTCTTCCCATTTTAAAATCTCCTCTTATGGTGATGTCTCTAAATGACTTAACATTACTGGAATCTGTTCTAGCAATAAACATATTAGGCAAAAGATAAATTCTGAATTTCTTTATAGTATTGATCAAGGTCAATACTTCTTTTTTCTTAAATATGATAATTGATCTTATGATTCTTAAAACTTTCAGAGTTATATTGACATATTAATTCTGTCTTACCATTATGAGCTTTTAAAACTCTACCCCAATGATAATCAGAAGCATTAGTTTCAATAATCATTCTATCTTTATCAGATGGATAATATAATCATGGTAAATTATAACATTTCCTTTTTATTGTTTCCACATATTTAGTATTAGAATCTGTCCAATTCCATTCTACTTCTTTCTTTAACTTAACTTGTAACGGTTTTCTAATTTCAGCTAATTTTGGAATATATTCTTCAGCGTATGTTAAAATTCCAAGAAATCTTTGTAATTGCTTTTTATCAGTAATTTTTTAGGGAAAATTTTTGATTTTTAAAGATATATGATCTTGTACTTTTATATTTCCTTATTCAATTTCTAATCCTAAGAATTTGATCTTGTTTCTATTTCTCTGAAAGAACTATTCCTCTTTCTTTACATCTTTGTATAATGATTAATGTTCTTTTATAACATTCTTCAAGTATTTTTGCAAAGATAATTATATCATCAACATAAACACTACATATGTTTTTTAAGTCTTTTAGATTATCATCCATAAACCTTTGAAATATTCCTGGAGATTGTTTCATACCAAAAGGAAAAACATTCCATTCATATTGTCCTTGTGGACATGAAAAAGCAGTTAGAGGTTTGCTTTCCTCATCTATTCTTAATTGTAAAATTTCACTTTTACAATCAAGTGCTGAGAAATATTTCATTCATCTAATCTTTTCTATTTATTCATCTTTCCTAGGAAAATAGTAGCCATCACCTTCAGTGGCTTCATTCATCTTTTTATAATTAATTACCATTCTTCTTTTTCCTTTCTTTTTCTCAAATTATTTTTCTACAAAAAAAAAATGCTGGGCTACTATGTTTAGAGGTTGATTTTCTAATTAGTCCTTGTTCTAAATATTCTTTTATTAATTCTGCAAATTCTTGTCTATCTCTTTTAGTATAAATCATTGGTTTAACTTTTATTTCAGTCATAGGGTCTTTTAATCTAATTTTAACTAGTTCTCTATTTTTATTATTAATTTTATCATCTAGTAGATTTTCACTACAAGCCTCTTTCAAAGCCTTTGGTATTTCTATTGGTATTTCTTCTGTTTTTTCTATTAAAACTTTTTCTATTATGAGAAAAAAATTTCGTTTTTAAATCTTCTATCTCACCACACTTTTGTGCGTACTCTGCTAATGTGTTACATTTTTAGGAACTTATTTCCTATTACTATATACATACCTATATCTTGTTGGTATATTGTTGGTAGTATTATTATATTTGTCCAATAAATAATGTGATGTATATATTTTTTTAGATTTATCCGCCAAAATAATTTTTAAGGGTTTTTCAAGTTTTTTCCAAAATTTATTTTGGATTATATTTTTACTTGCTAGGCATATTGTAGCTCCTGTATCTACATATGCATAAGTTTGTTTGGATTCAAAGTTATCAATTTGTATTGACACTTTTATGAATGTACTAATCCAACTCATTTTCTATTGATTCACTCATATATTCATATATTTGTTCATCTGAACTAATATCTCAATCACATATCGGTTCTAATCCATATTCTTTAACTATCATTAAGATTTTTATCTTTTCAGGTTTTTCTTTTCTTTGTGGACATTTATTTCCATAAAGTCCTTCTTCATTACATATCAAACATTTGTATGTTTTCTTTCCTTTTGGACAATATTTTTTAGAAGTTTTCTTTCTAAAATATTTCTTTTGATTTTTTTTTTAGGATATTTTTGTTTTTTAAAGACATGTCTTTTTCTTTTATTTTTATTTTGTCTTCTTTTATTACACCCCCATTGTCCTGCTATATTAGGATCTTTTTTATCACAAAAAATCTTATCTATTATCTTGAGTTTGAGTTTAGATTTTAGAATATTTTGAGTGCAAATATCAAATATCATTCCCTTTAAGGTAATAATCATTCCTCCTAGTGTTGTAGGGATTTCTAAAGGCCTTTCCATTCATGTTGTTCTTAATTGTTCTCCTATTGGATTTGGTAAATTATTTATAAATAATTCTCTATATGTTCCCCATTCTTCCTTGTCTAATTGGTAATAATATTTTTCATACTCACATATGAATGTATCAATCTCACACATGTCACATATAGACATATTGGCTAAATGGCATCTAGCATGTTTCTTTTCTCTTTCATAATTTACTAAATTTTTTCCTAAGAATTCTTGGACTAATATTTTTCCTAAGGAATCTAATATTTCCCAAGCTTCTTACCCTTGTTAAGTTTGAAGGATTTACTGTCTAAAGGAATGCTCTTACATTTCCTGTTGTTTTGAAAATAACAATTCTTATAATATATTTACTTACTAATTTTGTAGCTTCAAATTCATTTAAGAGAATTAGAGCTAATTCATTTAATCATTCTTGGAGGATTTCTTCGCTATTGGTAATACAATCTAGATTTAATGTATTTGTATATATTAGTCCTCCCTTTTTTTGATGATAATCATTTCTTTTTTCTTCCTCAATGCTATATTGATATTTTGGATTCCAATATTCTTCATATTTTCTTTTCTTTTATTTTTGTTTTTGTCTAAAAAAGTCATTTCTAGTATTACTATATTCATTTGTTACTTCTGATGGAGTTCCTTCATTTTCTCCCATATTATATTCTTCATTACTAGATTCATATCCTATTATTATATCTTCATTTTCTTCTTTAGAATTGTCTTGTAATTTGATAATTATTTTCCTTTTTCTTCTTTTCTTTAGAAAGAATTTCTAATCTTTTCGTTAAATTTGAGATTTCTTCTATATGAGTGTTCTTAGTTTCTTCTTCTAACCTCTTCATAATAGTCGTGATCTGGGAGTAATTCTTTTTTCTTCTTCCTTTTCGAATTTTATTCTTTTTATATCAAAATATATTTCTCAGTCTTTGATAGTTATTTGTCTATTTTGTTCACTTTCTTTTAAGTGAGTTAATATTTCTTTTAATTCATCATGAAGCTTCTCTTCTTCTTGGTATAAATATTTTTGTTTTTCTTTGGATTGTAAATATTGTATCAAATTTTCCAGTACTTTTTTCTATTTTTAAATTAGATTTTTGTTCCTGTGGAACAGTTTCTGACATTTGGACAACCATATTAGTTATTTTTTCTAATTGCAAACTGAAGAGTTTTATTTCTTTTAAATATTTTTGATAATTTTCTAAAATGGTTGTCTTAATTTCTTTTAGTTCATGCATAATTTCTTCAATCTTTTTTGATAATGTATATAAAACTCATTTTTAATCTCAATTTGAATCAGGATCAAATTCTCCAATTTTGAATGATCTATCTTGTAATTCTAATTGACATTGTAATAATTCATCTAGCTCTATTTTTTCTATGATTTCCATATATTTTTTTGCTATTATTTCTTTTATATTTTCTGGTAAGTTTATCTTGTATATTAATTTTAATTTTTTGGTTTGTAATTCCCCATTAAATGCTTCTTTGTCCATTCTTTTGTTTATCTTATTTATTTATTTATTTTATGAGAGAGAGAGAGGAAATTAGCCCCATTTTGGAAAATTTTGGAAACCTAGACCTATGTAGGTAAATGTGAACCACAATAGCCCTTAGGTCCTCTGACAGCTACTGTTAACCTTTCCTTTGGTGAAGGTGACAATGCCCACTCTTGGGTGAAAGAAACGCCGTTGGAGGCAGTGAAGCATAAAGATGCTCTTGCTTTAGGTTTGAAAGATAGTGCATTTTAGGGTCTGCCTGGGCGTGTTAATGTCATCCAATTAAAATCATTAGATTTAATATATTATAATCAAGGGTAGAGATATATGACTTATAACTGGCACATTTTGACACATCAATGTATTATGATAAAGCAGCTCTTTAGTCCTTGTATGTTTGTGTAATTGACATGATGGCATCACACCACTGTTTGAACTATAGCTTTCAGTTTAGACATATGAACTTGCTCTTTGGTTTTATTTTATTTTCGATAAGTTTGATATTATAAATTCTTTTTTTCTCGTCAAATGCAGATTTTCATTTATGTTTGATTTTCTTTCTTTTTTCTAAAAGTTATTTTTTGTTGTTTGGGTATACCTTCTATCTTATTCTGGAATTTAAATCATAGTCCCTTGAATCATAGTGTATCTTTATCACAACGTCAACCATCTTATTAATTTTAAAAAAGTTGTTTAATCATGGGGAATGTTTTAGAGAGTAATTTAAGGACTAAATTATGATTAGCAATAAAATTAAGATGGAGTTATTGTCACTCTAAAATATCAATTTAAGGGTATCTATGGAATGAGTTGATTCGATTTTTGGATAATCCGATATCCAAACGGATAGTAATAGTTGGAATTTGGTTTGGTTCAGATTTGTGACAAAAATTAAAATATGAACCAATTCAATTTGAAACACAACATGTTGATTGTGTTGGATCATCGGGTTGTCTGATTAAAAAAATCAGCTACGTCACACATCTAACATTATATTAATATCGTAGTAATCAAACATTTAAAATACTAAGTATCATTAAAAAAAATCTATATACAAACACTACAAATTCGAAACATAATACTAGTTCTACAACACAATACAAATTCCAAACTCAAATTTACTAATACAAATTTCAAAACAGAATATCCACTATTAGTGATATTTATTTTTAACCTCTCCCTTTTTTACCAACCTATATCCAAAATAATAATCACATAAGTTAGTAGTTAAATAAAAAGAAAATTAAACTCATGCTATAGTCTACTTACATCTTACTAATAATTAAGATATTTAGGTTTGTATATTTTAAAAAATCAATAATTTAATCCGGTCATCAAATTTAACATTAACAATTAGGTTAAAATTTCTAAATCTGACACCCGAATCTAACATATGGGTCGGAGTTTGTTTGGTATTGTTCAAGTTTTACCCGGCTGTGATTGGTTTGGACAATTTGATAATTTTGGTTTGATTTGTCGGGTTATCCGATCTGGTGAACACTCCTATATCTATTATTACTCTTAATAAATTATTTTAAAAACATTTACATATTAATACTTTAATTTTATTGGTTAAAAAATACTCCCTCCTTTCCTAAATGTAAGACCCTCTACAAAAAAATTCTTTGTCCCTTTTTATAAGACCCTCTTACAAATTTCGTGCCAAATTAAAGATTCTTTTACCTAAATACCTTTAACATTAATTAAGTGAAGAGAGAGTGAAGTTATGAGTTTTAATAAAACAAAAAGGGTATTTTTGGAAGCTAATATAAATTATAGACATATTTAATGAGTTTATTCATACTCCTGTGTATTTTTTTTGTAGAGGGTCCTACATTTAGGGACGGAGGGAATATATTATTAACTAAAAAATATTTTTTCACAACATATTCTGTCCCATCTATTTTTTCAAATAATATAATGAAAAAATTATTTCTTTCATGGATAAAAGATCCAAGAAAGGAAATGAAATAATTATTCCATTTTTGTTAACTTCATTTCATTCCTCTCTATTCTATTTCCCCAATCTTTAGGGCTGGTTTGCATTTTCATTTTTTGTTTTCATTTCCTGTTTTTTTAAAATTTTACAAAGGAAAAATAGAAAATTTCTGTTTTCAGCATTTCACTTTTTCCTTTGGAAAATGTAAGAAAACAGGAAACAAACTGAAAACAGAAAATGAAAATGCAAACCAAACAGCCCCTTAGTTATCCAATATAGCCTTTAGGGTGAAGAAGGAAAGAAGGTTCTAGATATTTTTAATTTTTAAAAAATAAAATATATATTTTGTTTAAATTTTTAATTGTTTATTATTATTTTATTGTGAGTGTTGTTTTAGTAAACAAAAAATATTATTACTAAAGAGCATAAGAGATTGTCTCAAAATAATACAAGGAATTCAAGAAGTTAAGCCAAGGATTAACAAGGCCAAGCTATCGCGAAAATGAAAACTAAAACAAAATGAAAAACAAAAGAGAGGCAGCAACGAGTACCGCCATGACGTATGAAATACTCTACTAGCTCATAATCAATGGGTTATGCAATGACAACCCGTCATTAAGTAAAAAAATCTTGAAGACGAAACTTGTTAAAATTGACTTTATTGAGTATTTTAAAAATTTGAAGGAAATGATCAAGATCGTACAATTAAAAGATTTTAGAGACTAAAATTGTAAAATTAAAATTTATGGAACCAAAATAACACAATTAATTGAAGAATTAAAAATATAATTAAAATTTTTTATTGTTAAAGGTGTTTAAAATTAACAACGATTAACTGTCCATTTAATAAATTCCTCTTGTTTACTTTGGGGGCAAATTTGCAATTTAATAGAGATGTATCATATATGAACTTGCTACAGACAGTCACGGAGGACCGGCATATAATCAGCCACAACATTGGTGGCGGACACTAAAATGCACCTTGAAGGAGAAAGAAGCTACAAACAAGTTGCAGGGAGATTGAGATTCTTTTATTTCAGACAAATTTAATAAATACTTTTAAAAATATCATTTTTTTGCTAAATTTTCTTTTAGTATAACCATGGGTTTTCCCACTCGTAAGATGAGACTAATCCCGTTTGCGCTGCGTGGCTTAGCTAAATTTGCCTTCGAATGAAAAATTAAAAGATATATTAAAAAAAGAAAGAAAAAAATATTAAAGAATATAATTATTTTATAATTTTTATAAATAAGAAATAAGATTAATTGAGTTGTAAATTATCCCATATGCTTTGGTGTTTGCTTTATAATTGACTTGGTTCGAGTGTTTCTTTACCTTGCTTTCGTAAGGAACATTTTCTTTAGCATACAGGACTGTTTAACAATCACAAGAATAAGCAGGTTTGAAATGGTTTATGGTTTGAGGCTATTTGAAATATTTAGAAGTGACGTAATGAAGCAGTATTTGATGAAAATTTAAAGGAGGTGAAAGAAGTGATACAATTTTCTTTTTTGTTGATAAAAAAATACTCGTAATACTATTCTTGGGGATGGGAGCAGGAAAAATTTAGGGGATGGTAAAAATACTTTATTTTTCTTTTGGAAAGAAAAGTGGGTAGGTGAGAGTTACTTGAAGGGTCCGAAAATAGAGAGGGGAAAATCTGGGATATGGGAGATGGGAATGGAGGTTTGAGTGTCGTATAGAACTTTTCAATAGAAAAAAATATATATTTAAATTAGTTGCAGTTAAATTTAGATTCTCTCATATTGTTTTTAGTTATTTTCTTCATAACATAGAAGAAACAACATTTTTTAATGAAAGATGATGAATTTTATTTTTATTTTGTTGTGTTTATCTCTTTTATAATATAAAGAATATGATAAAAAAAAATAACATTAAAAGATCTAAATATGTTGTATATTGTGGTAGGATTATTGGAAAATCACATCAGTTGCTCTGCTTTTTTTTAATCCTGACATTATATTCACCATTTATGTACTCGACACTCTTTGTGCTTTTTCATAAGCAATATATATTTTTTACTTTAGTTGATAATTAAAAATAAAAAAACAAAGTTTTGACATCAAAGTTACAATTGAAAAAAGGAAAAAAAAAATACTCATACAGATTTTAATCTACCATATTTGAATCTTTCTGGTTGTGAATCGACCCTCCAATAAACTTACCATCACTTTACACCGCTAAGTCAACTCTTAAAAATTGGTAATCTCTCCGTTTTATAATTAATACATATATGCTCTTGAAAAACTTATTACTCTTTGTTAATTTTACTCATAATTAAATGAAAAGCCACTTATCTAATTTATTTTAAGAAATAATAATAGTATAATTCAAAATTTTAATAAATATTTTTAATATTTTGTGCGACTTACTATATATATATAATATAAAATATAATTTTTATGTTGTGGCGTAGCTTATATTATGAAATGAAAAAAAAAAAATAGCAAATAAGACATTAATTAATTGAGTTTACTACTCTCTCACCTTTTATTTATATTTATAAGTTTCTAAAGCATAATTCATATGATCATATCTATTTAAAAAATGAGAATGTAAAAAAAATGTATCGATTTTTAGATTAAAAATATCTCTTTTTAATTTTTATCTTGATTTAAAGTCAAATTCCACTAGCCATATCAATTAAGGCTCATTTGTTATTATTTAGAATTAAGAGTGATTTTAAGATGTACATAGAATTGAAAAAAGATATAATAAATGCTTATAGTTTTTGATGTTGATGGTTATATAAATGAATACTAATTTTCTTGTTTAAGGTGACATGAATTTTTCTATTTCCATTTTAAGGAATTTTAATTTTAGTCCCTAACTCTTAATCATTTAGTTTAGTCTCTGGTGTTATATAATAATATTAATGAGTTTTATTTCAGTTTTTAACATTTTCAAGAATGATTCAAGTATGTTCTTACGTTTTGTTGTAAAAAATAAATTTGGTCCACGTTAGGGGTATCCATTAGATTGGGCATAGCCAACAAACCAAACCAATTTAACTCGAAAACAATCTCACCCAATCATAGTTGGCCCAGCCAGAACAAATCGGTTGAGACCTGACCTCTGGGTGAGTTATAAGGTGGTCCTTTTAATTTAGGGACCACCGTGGTCCTCTTTGATTTAAAGATTTTTTTTTAATTAATTTAACTGTTGGATTGAAAGTTTAAATGCTATAGATTAACTGTGTAAAATTTTAATTTTTTTAAAAATTTGCAAGTATGTAATCTAAACGCAAATATTTTAAGTATATATTATACGGTCAAAAAAAGAATCAGTCTGATGAAATATCAAACAGTTTTCAAATTGACTAAATTTTTGTATGGTTAATCTATATTATATGAACTCTCAATCCAACGGTTGAATTGATGGAATTCACACTATTTAGTGTTAAAACGAGAGTGAGGACCACTGTGATTCCTAAATCAAAGGGACCACTCTATAACTCACCTGACCTCTATTGTTTAGGTATCGGGTTTGGAGATACCCAATAATATACCCAAATTAACCCCAAAGACATTAACTCTTTTATCTTTTTCAATACTCAACCCTTTTTATTAACCTAATAAGTAAAATGGTGATTGAAAATCAATATTATTAGTCATTTGTTTTGAAAATTATATTGTGTTTAGAGTTAGATTTTATTAAACTTAGTATTTTGAAATTTTAATTAGCACAATATTAACATATATTAAGTGTTTGACGTAGTTAAAAAATATTTTTTTGATTAGACAACCCTATAATTCAACATAAATCAACCTATTCTTGTTTGGATTCATTCTATTCAAATTTTAGAGTTTTTTTTTTCTTTTCACAAACCTAAACTGAACTAACCCAACCGGTAGACACTCCTAATCCATATGACTCAAAGTTTTCAACTTAATAAACATAAGTATTGAATTGAAATTTTAAACAAACTCAAGAAATAAAATTAAACTTGCAAACTAACTGCATTATAACATTAGGGATCAAACTGATTAATAAAATTATAAATCAAGGACTAAAATAAAATTTCTTAAAAAATAACAAATAATATAACAACAATCAAAAAATACCATTTCAAGGACTAACTGACGTCTTAAAATTTAAGGATTAAAAATATGTTGTCACAAAAATTGAGTGACCAAAATAATAAACTTTGAATGAATTGGAGTAATAAATGGAGTGGGTAGTGGGTAGTGGACCAAAATAATATCATTTAAGAATGTATTATTAAAAACTATTAATTAACTACAATTTTTCTCTTAATTATTTTTAATAAACGATTTAAAACTTGTCACTAATTTAGAGAAAAGTTAACACTAGATTGATATTTTTTGAAAAAAATTTTAAGTGTAAATGATTTTTATCCCTACGTCATTAATTTGAAGAAAATTTGTCATTAGATTGACTAAAAATTGTGGCTAATTTGAAAGAAAAACTAACGGAAGAACTAAAATTGCCTGTTTTAGAAACAAGATGGAACAAAATCACCCTTTTAAAACTTGGGGACCAAAATCGCCCAAAATATAAATAAGAAAAACCAAAACTGTAATTAAGCCAAAAAAATAATGGTGACAAAAAAATCTTTCAAAAATTAAGTTGTTGTTAGCAGTTTATTATATGAGAACCGACCAAAATGATATTATTTATTATTTAAAAGTAAGGAGAGAAATTAATCGCAAAAGTTAATTTTTAAATCATTAAATATGCCACGGTTACATAATTGATATTTAGTAACATTTGAAATTATATACATGTTAATAATTTTTTTTTTGCAATGAGGGGCCAAGGCTCCCTCATTCATAAGGTAGCTTTGCTCCTGTTACTAAGAGTTAATTATGTTATAATGTGTTAGCTTTTAAAATAGTAGCAATATCATAAATAGGAATTGTGAAGTCAGTTGCTAAAATTAGCTTATTTAGTGTTAAAACATTCTTGTTTTTCTTGTAGTGCAAGGAACATAATGAAGAGTGGGAAGCTCAATGTGACTTGCTAACATGTTTGATGAGGGAAGAAAATAAGGGAAGAGTTCATGATGACAAGTTTCTAAGGGGTGCTGTTTTCAATCTTTTTGTGGCTGGAAGAGATGGCATAACTACATCTCTTACTTGGTTCTTTTGGCTTCTTTGCACAAATCCTTTAGTGGAATCCAAGATTCTTGAAGAGATCAAATTTAATTTTGGAGAAATAATTAATGACAAGGATAATAATATTTTAGACATGGAAGAGGTGAAGAATAAGCTAGTTTATCTCCATGGTGCTATATGTGAAGCTTTAAGGCTTTTTCCTCCAATTTCTATTGAGAGGAAGCAAGCAATTAAAGAAGATACACTTCCAAGTGGCCATTGTGTTAATCCAAACACAATGATTTTAATTTCTTTGTATGCAATGGGAAGAAATGAAGAAATATGGGGAGAAGATTGCTTGGAGTTCAAGCCAGAAAGATGGATTTCTAAAAATGGAAAAATAATTTATGTATCATCTTACAAATTTATTGCTTTTAATGCTGGACCTAGGGCATGTTTGGGAAAGGACTTATCTTTCATTCAATTGAAAATGGTGATAATTTCTATTTTGTGCAAGTAGTACAAGTGATGGAAGGTCATGTTGCTATCCCAAGCCTTTCAGTTTTGCTTCATATGAAGGATGGTTTGAAGGTTAAGGTAACAAAAAGGGAAACTTTAGCTTGATGCAATTATTATCATGTATTTCAATGGTAATTAAGAATTTTCATACATTAAGGAATTGTCATAATTAGATATATGAAGTGAAACAACTTGGGATATAGAACTTTTTTGTTTCATTATCCATATTATAATAAAGTGTTGAATGAGTGTCCTGTAAGGTCAGCATAGCTGGCAAAGACATGTGTGTGATATGGTACAAGGTTCAATCGCTGTTGTCGTTAATTTCTTTGTAAACCAAAACAAAGTGTTGAATGAGTTGATCTCTTGTCACTTTGTGTTGATATTTAGAAGCTTTTGTGTTGATATATAGAGGTTCATCACACACTATAACCATATTCTAGCAATATGCAGCTTAATTTTGTTACCAAATAGAATTTAGTAGGTTCAGTTTTATGATCTCCCCAAATTTAAGAATCTGTTTTTTATATTAAGGAGATTCAGTTATAGATAAGTATTCTAAAATCTATTTTTGTTCTCCCAAATTCTATAGTCCATTTTTTGATACAAAAGTATATGTGGTGTCTTGTATGCAACTCGCTCAAATTCCAGCTAGGGGTATTTTTTTTAAAAAAAAAAAGTGTGCAATGAACCTAAAAAAAGGGGTGTGGCAATAGTAGCACCTTCATTTCATTCATTGTTTTAACCAATTCAATTTACATAATTTTTCATATTTTTAAAATTGCAACATTTGTTTTTAGAAATCGTGTGCTATAAACATAAAAAATAGGATGTTTTTTAATTTAAATATGAAAATGTGCTTTTTAAATTTATTAAATTATTTATTTTTTTGAAAACTATGTATTATTAACCATGAAGTTCATAGCTTAATTTACACAATTTTAATATTCTAAAAATTGCAACATTTGGTTCTTGAAATTGTGTACGATACACTTGAAAAAGAGGTGTTTTGGACTTTAAAAATGAAAACAAAAATTTTATATTTATTTTTTTTTTTGTTAAAAGACATGCATTATTAACCATGAAGTTCATAGCTTAATTTACACAATTTTAATATTTTTAAAATTGCAACATTTAGTTCTAGAAATTGTGTATTATAGACTTGAAAAAGAGGGTGTTTTGCACTTTAAAAATGAAAACGAACATTTTAAATTTATTAAATTATTTTTTTTATAATAATGTATCTTTCACCATGAAATTTCTAGCTTAATTTACACAATTTTTTATAGTTTTAAAATTGAAACATTTGTTCCTAGAAATCGTGTATTATACACTTGAAAAACTTGTGTTTTTTACTTTAAAATTGAAAACGCGTATTTTAAATTTATTAAATTATTTGATTTTTCTGAATACAATATATTGTTCATCATGAAGTTTTTAGCTCAATTTACACAATTTTTCATATTTTTAAAATTGCAACATTTGTTTTTAGAAATCGTGTGCTATAGACTTGAAAAAAAGATGTTTTTTAATTTAAATATGAAAATGTGTTTTTAAAATTTATTAAATTATTAATATTTTTGAAAACCATGTATTATTAATCATGAAATTCATAGCTTAATTTACACAATTTTAATATTTTAAAAATTGCAACATTTGGTTCTTGAAATTGTATACTATACACTTGAAAAAGAGGGTGTTTTAGACTTTAAAAATGAAAACAAATATTTTATATTTTTTTGTTAAAAACCATGTATTATTAACCATGAAGTTCATAGCTTAATTTACACAATTTCAATATTTTTAAAATTGTAACATTTGTTTCTAGAAATCGTGTGCTATACACTTGAAAAATAAGGTGTTTTTTACTTTAAAAAGGAAAATGCGTATTTTAAATTTATTAAATTATTTGATTTTTCTGAAAACAATTTAATGTTCACCATGAAGTTTTGAGCTAAATTTGGAAAATTTTTCATATTTTTAAATTGGCAATATTTGTTTCTAGAAATCGTGTACTATAGACTTGAAAAATAGGATGTTTTTTTAATTTAAATATGAAAAATTTGTTTTTTAAATTTATTAAATTATTTATTTTTTTGAAAACCATGTATTATTAACCATGAAGTTCATAGCTTAATTTACACAATTTTAATATTTTTAAAATTGCAACATTTGATTCTAGAAATTGTGTACTATACAGTTGAAAAAGAGGGTATTTTGGACTTCAAAAATGATAACAAAAATTTTATATTTATTATTTTTTTTTGGTTAAAACCATGTGTTATTAACCATGAAGTTCATAGCTTAATTTATAAAATTTTAATATTTTTAAAATTGCAACATTTGATTCTAGAAATTGTGTACTATACACTTGAAAAAGAGGGTATTTTGAACTTTAAAAATGAAAACGAAAATTTTAAGTTTATTAAATTATTTTATTTTTTTATAATAATGTATTGTTTAGCATGAAGTTTCTAGCTTAATTTATACAATTTTTTATAGTTTTAAAATTGTAACATTTGTTTCTAGAAATCGTGTACTATACACTTGAAAAATAGGGTGTTTTTTACTTTAAAAAGGAAAATGCGTATTTTAAATTTATTAAATTATTTGTTTTTTCGGAAAACAATTTGTTGTTTACCATGAAGTTTCTAGCTAAATTTACACATTTTTTTCATATTTTTAAGATTGCAACATTTGTTTCAAGAAATCGTGTACTATAGAGTTGCAAAATAGGGTTTTTTTTAATTTAAATATGAAAAATGTGTTTTTTAAATTTATTAAACTATTTATTATTTTAAAAACAATGTATTATAAACCATGAAGTACATAGCTTAATTTACACATATTTAATATTTTTAAAATTTTAACATTTGGTTCTAGAAATTGCGTAATATATAATGAAAAAGAGGGTGTTTTGAACTTTAAAAATGCAAACAAAAATTTTAAATTTATTAAGTTATTTCATATTTTTTTTGATAATAATGTATTGTTCACCATGAAGTTTCTAGCTTAATTAACACAATTTTTTATAGTTTTAAAATTATAGCATTTGTTTCTAGAAATCGTCTACTATGCACTTGAAAAATTGGTGTTTTTTACTTTAAAAATGAAAACACGTATTTTAAATTTATTAAATTATTTTATTTTTCTGAAAAAAATGTATTGTTCATCATGAAGTTTTTAGCTCAATTTACACAATTTTTCATATTCTTAAAATTACAACATTTGTTTTTAGAAATCGTGTGCTATAGACTTAAAAAATAGGATGTTTTTTAATTTAAATATGAAAAATGTGTTTTATAAATTTATTAAATTATTTATTTTTTTGAAAACCATGTATTTTTAACCATGAAGTTCATAGCTTAATTTACACAATTTTAATATTTTAAAAATTGCAAAATTTGATTCTTGAAATTGTGTACTATACACTTGAAAAAGAGGGTGTTTTAGACTCTAAAAATGAAAACAGAAATTTTATATTTTTTTTTTGTTAAAAACCATGTATTATTAACCATGAAGTTAATAGCTTAATTTACACAATTTCAATATTTTTAAAATTGTAATATTTGTTTCTAGAAATCGTGTGCTATACACTTGAAAAATAGAGTATTTTTTACTTTAAAAAGGAAAACGTGTATTTTAAATTTATTAAATTATTTGATTTTTCGAAAAACAATTTAATGTTTATGAAGATTCTAGCTAAATTTGGAAAAGTTTTCATATTTTTAAAATGGCAACATTTGTTTCTAGAAATCGTGTACTATAGACTTGAAAAATAGGATGTTTTTTTAATTTAAATATGAAAAATGAGTTTTTTAAATTTATTAAATTATTTTTTTTTTAAAACCATGTATTATTAACCATGAAGTTCATAGCTTAATCTACACAATTTCAAGATTTTAAAAATTGCAACATTTGGTTCTTGAAATTGTGTACTATACACTTAAAAAAGAGGGTGTTTTAGACTTTAAAAATGAAAACAAAAATTTATATTTATTTTTTTTGTTAAAAACCATGTATTATTAACCATGAAGTTCATAGCTTAATTTACACAATTTTAATATTTTTAAAATTGCAACATTTGGTTCTAGAAATTGTGTACTATACACTTGAAAAAGAAGGTGTTTTGAACTTTACAAATGAAAACGAAAATTTTAAATTTATTAAATTATTTTATTTTTTCTATAATAATGTATTTTTCACCATGAAGTTTCTAGCTGAAATTACAAAATTGTTTATAGTTTTAAACATGTAAAATTTGTTTCTAAAAATCGTGTACTACACTTGAAAAATAGGGTGTTTTTTACTTTAAAATAAAAACCCGTATTTTAAATTTATTAAATCATTTTATTTTTATGAAAACAATGTATTGTTCCCCATGAAGTTTCTTGCTCAATTTACAAAAATTTTCATATTTTTAAAATTGCAACAATTGTTTCTAGAAATCGTATACTATCGACTTGAAAAAAATGATGTTTTTTAATTTAAATATGAAAATTTGTTTTTTTAAATTTATTAAATTATTTGTTTTTTTGAATATCATGTATTATTAACCATGTTGTTCATAGCTTAATTTACACAATTTTAATATTTTTAAAATTGCATCATTTTGTTCTAAAAATTGTGTATTACACTTGAAAAATATGGTGTTTTGAACTTTAAAAATGAATATGAAAATTTTAAATTTATTAAATTATTTTATTCTTTTTATAATAATGTATTGTTCACCATGAAGTTTCTAGCTTAATTTACACAATTTTTTATAGTTTTAAAATTGTAACATTTGTTTCTAGAAATCGTGAACAATACACTTGAAAAATTGGTGTTTTTTACTTTAAAAATAAAAACGCGTATTTTAAATTTATTAATTTTATTTTTATTTTTTTTATAATAATATATTTTTCACCATGAAGTTTCTAGCTTAATTTACACAATTTTTTATAGTTTTAAAATTGTAACATTTGTTTCTAGAAATTATGTACTATGCACTTGAAAAATTGGGGTTTTTTACTTTAAAAATGAAAACGCGTATTTTAAATTTATTAAATTATTTGATTTTTATTGTTCATCATGAAGTTTTTAGCTCAATTTACCCAATTTTTCATATTCTTAAAATTGCAACATTTGTTTTTAGAAATCGTGTGCTATAGACTTAAAAAATATGATGTTTTTAATTTAAATATGAAAAATGTGTTTTTTAAATTTTTTAAATTATTTATCTTTTTTAAAACCATGTATTTTTAACCATGAAATTCATAGCTTAATTTACACAATTTTAATATTTTAAAAATTGCAACATTTGGTTCTTGAAATTGTGTACTATACACTTGAAAAAGAGGGTGTTTTACACTTTAAAAATGAAAACAAAAATTTTATATATATTTTTTTTTCAAAAACCATGTATTATTAACCATGAAGTTAATAGCTTAATTTACACAATTTCAATATTTTTAAAATTGTAATATTTGTTTCTAGAAATCGTGTGCTATACACTTGAAAAATAGGGTATTTTTTACTTTAAAAAGGAAAATGCGTATTTTAAATTTATTAAATTATTTGATTTTTCTGAAAACAATTTAATGTTCACCATGAAGTTTCTAGCTAAATTTGGAAAAATTTTCATATTTTTAAAATGGCAACATTTGTTTCTAGAAATCGTGTACTATAGACTTGAAAAATAGGATGTTTTTTTAATTTAAATATGAAAAATGAGTTTTTTAAATTTATTAAATTATTTTTTTTTTGAAAACCATATATTATTAACCATGAAGTTCATAGCTTAATCTACACAATTTCAAGATTTTAAAAATTGCAACATTTGATTCTTGAAATTGTGTACTATACACTTAAAAAAGAGGGTGTTTTAGACTTTAAAAATGAAAACAAAAATTTATATTTATTTTTTTTGTTAAAAACCATGTATTATTAACCATGAAGTTCATAGCTTAATTTATACAATTTTAATATTTTTAAAATTTCAACATTTGGTTCTAGAAATTGTGTACTATACACTTGAAAAGAAGGTGTTTTGAACTTTAAAAATGAAAACGAAAATTTTAAATTTATTAAATTATTTTATTTTTTCTATAATAATGTATTGTTCACCATGAAGTTTCTAGCTTAAATTACAAAATTGTTTATAGTTTCAAAAATGTAAAATTTGTTTCTAAAAATCGTGTACTACACTTGAAAAATAGGGTGTTTTTTACTTTAAAAAAAGAAAAACCCGTATTTTAAATTTATTAAATTATTTTATTTTTATGAAAACAATGTATTGTTCCCCATGAAGTTTCTTGCTCAATTTACAAAAATTTTCATATTTTTAAAATTGCAACAATTGTTTCTAGAAATCGTGTACTATCGACTTGAAAAAAATGATGTTTTTTAATTTAAATATGAAAATTTGTTTTTTAAATTTATTAAATTATTTATTTTTTTGAATATCATGTATTATTAACCATGATGTTCATAGCTTAATTTACACAATTTTAATATTTTTAAAATTGCAACATTTTGTTCTAAAAATTGTATATTACACTTGAAAAATATGGTGTTTTGGACTTTAAAAATGAAAATGAAAATTTTAAATTTATTAAATTATTTTATTTTTTTGATAATAATGTATTTTTCACCATGAAGTTTCTAGCTTAATTTATAATTTTTTATAGTTTTAAAATTATTTTATTAAATTTTCTTTACAAAACACAGCGGAATTTGAATAACATATATATACATATATCAAAATACTAATATTTACATTATTGTTTACATGTGTCCAGCTAAGGTAGCCATACAACTTTACAAATGACTACCTAAGTAACAAAAAGGGGCTGCAAAACTGCTCACGCGCTGACACCCTTCGAGTTCGAGCCACCTGCAATATTGTAACCGTCAGTTATATGCTCAACATATTATTGAGTAACCCGTCGTCAGAGAAAATAGTTTTATACACTATTACAGCCAGTCTAACTGGAAAACTGTCCCAAATCCAATCCTTACCAAACATACACACAACAAGTATAATTTCAATCACATAGATATGCATGCATGATCATTTTCTATTTTCATTTATTTCCTCTTTTAACGGGAAACCCTGTGCACCAGGAATCCACCAAAACACGTGGCAGTAACGCGTATTGAGCTCATCATTATCACGGTCCTGACGAGCGTCCCCCCAGGAGCCTCTTGCCAGGCTACTAACCCTCTCTCGGGCTAGCGCAGGGAACTACCTACCTCGTGAAGATAGTTGATGATAGATAATTATTAAACTATTTTGTGGTTAATTTGAATATATTTTAAATTATATTATGTTTATCTTTTAATTAAATTCCCCTAAATTTAGTAAATTCAATACTTATCTTAATTTGAAAGAGAGTTGGTTGATTATTTGAGTTTCATCCTTATCTTGGACTAATTTAGATAAGATTTGATCCCTAAATTATTGGATTGCAGGTAAATAGATAAAAGCACAGAAGATAAAATATCTGAAGCAACCTTATCTGATATTATTTTATCTTATTTTGAGCTAAGATAAACCACTTAAGATCTCTACAAAAAGCCTCATTCACTAGGAGCTAAAGCAGTCTGGGAGGAGAAATTGAGAATTCTAAAGATAGAAATAGTGCAAAGAGAGATCTTTTGTAACTTTCATCTATGAATTCAATTGTTTCTCAATTCAAGATGGTAGCTTAGATTCATATTCTTGGATTTGGATGTGGCTAGCACTGTAATCACTCAAACTCTCTTGTTCCTTTCTATATTAATTGAATTGTTTCTCTTTATCTATTTTAATTGTTGAGTTTAAAGCTTAATAATATTTCTTCTCTTTCTTCTAACGTTGAATGAGAATTTGATTTAAAAGGAGGTTCTGATAAACGATTTTCATAAAGCAATAACCTAGAGATAAGTATTGATTTATGAATCGTTTATTTAGAGGTTTTGCTTATTGCATGATTGAATTCACATATTTTTAAGAGATTGAAATATCTATTTTCATTATCACATAATCTTACAGAATGAGAAATCTTTTGTAAGTGAAAATTTTATCTTACGGTCTTTCGAATAATATAGAAATTATCAGAGAGGAAGAGATCGTTACAGTGGGCAGCAAGTTCAAATCCAAGTATTTATTAAAATTGTTTTAAACTCCTTTACATTACGAGCATTCGTTTTATAATTCAATTCAATTCAAAACCTTTCGAAAACTTCGCCCAAAGTCTTGGCACTAATTGTTCTGTAGTTGCTCCCTGAGGACGATAATCTGTTTTTCCACTATACTGAAACGAGTTAGTATTTTAGTTCTCTAAAATACTTAACAATAGTACCCTTTGTACTTAGATTACCTACCTCGTGAAGATAGCCCATTTCCATTTCCTGCTCTGTCTGGAACTTAATCCTCTTGCTCAATCTCTATTGAGTGGGAAGAGCCTCTTTTAACATTTCCATTTTCAATTCTAACGAATCACACAGTCATATCAAGCACATAGTATACAAACAAGGGTTTCCAGTATACTTTTATCCGATTACAATTTACTCCACACTCGGATTCCATGTGACAAAGATGTTATATTCATATATCTACTTGAACATGGCATTCCATATTCAAATACATATTTGAATATGCTAATACTGGGACTCAGTCTAATTTGAAACCAATTCAATGTCAAATTCCCAGTTAGTGTCACATCTAATTCTGGAAAACCTTATTTATACCTTTAATATGTTTCACAATATCACATGCATCATTCATCAACATAAAGCCTATCAAATTCATACTCATATCCATCATATCATGCATATTTCAAACATAGTAAGCATAATTTAATCATTCATCAAACTTTAAACCAAACATATTAGTTTGATTCCCCTAATAGCATGTTCCTATCATTCCCTAGTCACATGTTCCTAAATTCCAAGTATTAGGGATTATGGGTTTTCAGGGTTACCTGGAACTTTCCTGAATCCTTTTATCCTTCGCTTCCAAGTCCAATCTCTTACTCTGGTTCCTTTGTTGTAGTTGCCTCTGAATCTAAATCAAACCGTTTGGAACCTTAGTCTTTTGAGATGGAAGCCTTAGGGTTGAAGAGTTGTGACGTAGTTGGTTTGAGGACAGGGGTTTCAGGAGTGTGAGAAACGAGGAAACTAAAGAACAACTAGTTTGGAGACAAGGCACCCCTATTTATAGACTTTGGGGTCCATATTCGAATATAAGGCTCCTGTATTCAGTTCCTCACTTGCATATTCGAATATTATCTTGCATATTCGAATACTATTTGAATATGACAGTTCATATTCAAATATTCATGGTATCTTTGTTTCTTTTTTGACCTTTCTACTTACAACTAATCCTTCTTTCTTTTTCTTTTGTAAATTGTAATCAATCCCTTAAGTCCTAAGCTTCGCTGCTGGATTTTCGGGATATTACAATTCTACCCCCCTTAAAATAATTTTGCCCTCAAAATTAGTAATTACCTTAACTATGTAAATAACTCTGGATATGTGCTCCTCATATCTTGTTGCTTCTCCCAAGTGATTTCGAAGGAATCAATGTTTTCCCAGAGGACCTTCACTAATGGGATCGTCTTGTTTCTTAGTGTCTTTTCTCCTCGGTCTAAGATCTTCATAGGCTTTAACTGATATGAAATGTTGGGCTTCAACGGAATGTCATCGGCTTCCAAAATGTGTGATGGATCATACACGTACTCCCGGAGTTGGGATACATGAAAAACGTCATGAAGGTTCAAAAGATGAGGTGGCAAAGCAAGTTGATAAGCAACAGGTCCTACTTTTTGGAGAATTTGATAACGACCAATGAATCGAGGTTGCAACTTCTTTGTTTTCATCGCTCTGCCAATAGCGGTGTAGGGTGTAACCTTAAAAAACACATGATCTCCTTCTTCAAATTTCAGAGGCTTTCTCCACCGATCTGCATAACTCTTCTGACGGTCTTGGGCTCTTTTTAACTTTTCCTTCATACACCTAATCTTGTCTGTTGTTTCTTGCACCAAATCCGGCCCCAATAGCAACTTTTCTCCTGTTTCAAACCAACATCTTGGCGACCGGCATTTTCTCCCGTAGAGTGCCTCATAGGGCGCCATGCCTATATGAAAGTTGTTGTTATAGGCAAACTCTACTAATGGCAAGTACTTTCCCCAGTCACCGCCTTCTTCTAGTACACAAGCCCGCAGCATGTCTTCCAAAGTCTGTATGGTTCTTTCGGACTGCCCGTTGGTTTGGGGATGATGAGAGGTACTCAGATGTAACCGAGTCCCAAAAGCTTTCTGCAGTGCTCCCCAGAAGCGAGAAGTAAACTTAGGGTCTCTGTTTGAGATAATACTGGTTGGTGCTCCATGTAGTCAGACTATCTCTGCAATATACAACTTGGCATACTTCTCTACGGAATAAGTGGCCTTGACGGGCAAGAAGTTAGCAGTCTTAGTCAATCTGTCAATGATAACCTAGATTGAATCATGTCCTGCTGGCGTTCTGGGTAATCCAACTACAAAGTCCATGGCTATAGACTCCCATTTCCACTCTAGAATGTCCAACGGCTGAAGTGGTCCAGAGGGTCTTTGATGTTCAACTTTGATCTTTTGACAGGTAAGGCATTTGGAAACGAATTCTATAATGTCTTTCTTCATTCCAGGCCACCAGAATAGATTCTTTATGTCTTGATACATTTTTGTAGCTCCAGGATATACCGAGTATTGGCTACTGTGACTCTCTTCAAGCACTGTCTTCCTGACTTCTGCATTATTCGGAATGCACACTCTGTCTCGGAATAAGATCATCCCATCTCCAGTTAAAGAGAAATCTTCCTGCTCCCTGAACTTTTGTAACTCATTATCTTGCTTCCGTGCTTCTCGAATTCGGTCTCTAAGTGTATCCTTCAAGTCAAGATTATACACAGAGATGCTATCATTGTAGCAAGACACATCCAAGTGCAGATCTCTAAATTTCTCCAAGAGCTCCATTTGATGAATCATCATGGTCGACACGTGCAAGGATTTTCTGCTTAAGGCATCGGCCACTACATTAGCCTTTCGTGGATGATACTTCAGCTCAAAGTCATAATCTTTCAGGAATTCCATCCATCGCCTCTGTCTTATGTTCAGCTCCTTCTGATTGAACAAATACTTCAAACTTTTGTGGTCACTGAACACTTCAAATGTGACTCCGTACAAATAGTGCCTCCAGACTTTCAATGCAAAGACTACTGTAGCTAACTCTAAGTCATGCGTTAGGTAATTCGCTTCATGCGGTCGCAACTGTCGGGAAGTGTAAGCAACTGGCTTGTCCTTCTTGCATAAGTACACACCCCAAGCCTTGTCTAGATGCATCGCAGTACACTTGAAAATTCTTGGTCGGATCAGAAATTATCAACATTGGCGCTGTTGTCAGCTTTTCCTTCAACAACTGAAAGATGTCTTCGCACTTGGCATCCCACATAGACGGAACACCCTTCCTAGTCTAGGGAATGGCAATCTGAGAGAATCTTCTGATGAATCGCCGGTAGTATCCTGCTAGCCCTAGGAAACTTCGAATTTTTGTGGCATTGGTTAGTCTTTCCCACTTCATCATGGCTTCAACTTTACTTGGATCCACAGCCACACCATCTTTGTTGATCACATGGCCTAGAAATTGAACTTCCTCTAGCCAGAAATCACACTTATCCAACTTAGCATACAGTTGCTTCTCTCTGAGTATTCCTAACACCAATCTTAAGTGCTCTCCGTGTTCTTCTGTAGTCTTGGAGTAGATGAGAATATCGTCAATGAAAACTACAATAAACTTGTCCAAGTAGGGTCAAAAAATCCGATTCATGTAGTCCATGAAGATAGCAGGAGCATTTGTCAATCCGAACGGTATCACCAAGTACTCATAATGACCGTACCGCATCCAGAAAGCAATCTTAGGAATATCCTCAGGCTTGATTCTGATTTGATGATATCCTGATCGAAGATCAATCTTTGAAAACACCTTTGCTCCCCCTAACTGATCAAGTAAATCATCAATCCACGGCAAAGGATACTTATTCTTCACTGTCAGCTTATTCAACTCTCTGTAGTCTACAAGCAGTCGAAATTTTCCATCTTTCTTCTTGACAAGCAATACTGGGACTCCCCACGGCGAAGCACTTGGTCTAATGAACTTCTTCTGCATAAGTTCTTCAATCTGGCGCTTTACTTCTACCAACTCTAATGGTGCCATTCGGTATGGTGCCTTAGAGACAGGTCTAGCTCCCGGAATTAGCTCAATCGAGAACTCTACTTCCCTTTTGGGTGGCAAAGATTCTATGACTTCGGGAAATACATCTGGAAAATCTCGGACTATAGGGAGAAAATCAACATGCACCGAATTCTTAACATTGCTCATACAAACAATCAAATATTTTGGGCCAATATGATACTTAGGCAGATTATGGAAATCAGAAGTAGGATGATGCGTACAGTATATCTCTAAGCCTGGGTCTGGAATATGCACGGTCTTGGTGGCACAATCAATTCTGACATTGTGAGCTTTGAGCCATTCCATGCCTAAAATCACATATAGTCCCTTCATCGGTAGGCAGTACAGATCTATACAGAAAGTCTTGCCTTGAAAATATAAGAACACTAGGGAACACATAATTGTCGTACAGATGTTCTCTTCGGATGGAGTAGATACTAACACTTTGTAAGATAGCTTAGACACAGGAAAATATATTCTCTTTACACAATCTACTGATATGAATGAGTGAGTTGCACCAGAATCAAATAGAATATTAACAGGTTTTGCTTTTATTAATCACGTACCTTAGATAATCCTTGGAATGATCAACCTCTTCAGCATTCAACATATAAACTCGGCCTCTCACAGGATTCTTCTTCTGCTTGTCCTCGGCTGGCTTCTAATCTTTGTCTGGACATTGCCAGCTGATATGTCTTGGCTTCTGGCATATAAAGCAAGTTCTCTTGTACTTGTAACATTCTCCTCTATGGAACTTTCCGCAAGTCTCACACTTCGGAATGGTACTCTTGCCTTTGTTCATTTCCTTGTCCTTTTTCCCCTTAGAACTTCCTTCCTCCATCTTACGCTTCCACGTCAACTGTCTACTAGCGGTCACCGCAGCCAAGGAATGCTCATCAAGCTTACATGCCTGAATCAAAGTCTGGTACTCCCGAATTTGCTGAGTAATCACCAAGTTCCTGACCTCCGGTCTAAGGCCTTGCTCAAACCTCTTAGACTTCCATGCCTCATCAGGTTGGTTCTGAAGGTTATTCGAAAATCGGGCTAAACTCTCAAATCTAGCAACATATTCATCCACCGTCATGTCTCCCTATTGCAGTGTCAAAAATTCTATCTCCTTCTGATCTTTCACATTAGAGGGAAAATATTTGTTCTGAAACAGAGTCTTAAATTCTTCCCATGTTACATGGCCTCCTGTTGCCTCCATATGTTCACGATACTGCTTCCACCACTGTGCCGCTTCTCCTCTCAGTCTATAGGTAGCTAACTCCACCTTGTCCTGATCGGCAGATCTAGTTATTCTAAATATCTCCTCCAACTGATCCAGCCACTCTTCTGCTATCATGGGATCTCTTCCACCAGAAAAAATGGGTGGGTCATGTCTATGGAAACTATGATATGGGTCTACCCGTCCTTGCGCCTCCATCATTTGAGTCATGGCCTGTGCCATCTGCTGTATTAACGGAGAATCACTCGCAGTTGGTGTCGCATTGGTGTTGATACGAGGTCTACCGGGTGGTCTGCCTGCCATGTCTTCCTGCATACAACGCACCACACTGAGTTGATCACGCTCAATATAATGAATCGCATACGGTCAACATCTCAGGTTAAGATATGACTTATTTCTCTGGACTTTTATCTAAGTTATGCATTGGGATAACACAGTCCGGATATGACCAAACTGCTCTGATACCAAATTGTAACACCTAGATTTTTAGGGTAGTTTTTTTTTCCTTTACAAAACACAGCGGAATTTGAACAACATATATATACATATATCAAAATACTAATATTTACATTAGTGTTTGTATACAGTCTAGAGAATTTATATGTGTCCAGTTAAGGTAGCCATACAACTATACAAATGACTACCTAAGTAACAAAAAGAGGTTGCAAAACTACTCACGCTCTGACACCCTCTGAGTTCGAGCCATCTGCAATACTGTAACCGTCAGTTATATGCTCGACATATAACTGAGTAACCCGTCGGCAGAGAAAACAGTTTTAGACAATATTACAGCCAGTCTAACTAGAAAACCGTCCCAAATCCAAGCCCTACCAAACATACATACAACAAGTATAATTTCAATCACATAGATATGCATACATGATCATTTTCCATTTTTATTTCTTTCCTCTTTTAACGGGAAACCCTGTGCACCGAGAATCCACCAAAACACGTGGCAGTAACGCGTATTGAGGTCATCATCATCACGGTCCTAGCGAGCGTCCCCCCAGGATCCTCCTGCCGGGATACTAACCCTCTCTCGGGCTAGCGCAGGGAACTACCTACCTCGTGAAGATAGTACCCGTTGTACTTAGACTACCTACCTCGTGAAGATAGCCCAGTACTTCAGGTTATTTTCCCCCTTTCGGGATAACCCTACATTCTCATCTTTTCCATTTCCTGCTCTGTCCTCTTACCCGGTCTACTTCCGGTGGAACTTAACCCTCTTGCTCAATCTCTATTGTGTGGGAAGAGCCTCTTTTAACATTTCCATTTTCAGTTCTAATGCATCACACAGTCATATCAAGCACATAGTATACAAACAAGGGTTTCCAGTATACTTTTATCCGATTACAATTTACTCCACACTCGGATTCTATGTGACAAAGATGTTATATTCATATATCTATTTGAACATGGCATTCCATATTCAAATACATATTTGAATATGCTAATACTGGGACTTAGTCTAATTTGAAACCAATTCAATGTCAAATTCCCAGTTAGCGTCACATCTAATTCTGGAAAACCTTATTTATACCTTTAACATGTTTCACAATATCACATGCATCATTCATCAACATAAAGCCTATCAAATTCATACTCATATCCATCATATCATGCATATTTCAAACATAGTAAGCATAATTTAATCATTCATCAAACTTTAAACCAAACATATTAATTTGATTCCCCTAATAGCATGTTCCTATTATTCCCTAGTCACATGTTCCTAAATTCCATGTATTATGGATTTGGGGTTCTTAGGGTTACCTGGAACTTTCTCGAATCCTTTTATCCTTCGCTTCCAAGTCCAATCTCCTACTCCAGTTCCTTTGTTGTAGTTGCCTCTGAATCTGAATCAAACAGTTTAGAACCTTAGTCTTTTGAGATGGAAGCCTTAGGGTTGAAGAGTTGTGACGTAGTTGGTTTAAGGGCAGGGGTTTCAGGAGTGTGAGAAACGAGGAAACTGAAGAACAGCCAATTTGGAGACAAGGCACCCCTATTTATAGACTTTGGGGTCCATATTCGAATATATATTCAAATATAAGGCTCCTGTATTCAGTTCCTCACTTGCATATTCGAATACTATCTTGCATATTCAAATATTCATGGTATCTTTGTTTCTTTTTTTACCTTTCTACTTACAACTAATCCTTCTTTCTTTTTTTTAGTAAATTGTAATCAATCCCTTAAGTCCTAAACTTCGTTGATGGATATTCGGGATGTTACAAATCGTGTACTATACACTTGAAAAATATGGTGTTTTTTACTTTAAAAAGGAAAACGCGTATTTTAAATTTATTAAATTATTTGATTTTTCTGAAAACAATTTATTGTTCACCATGAAGTTTCTAGTTAAATTTATACAATTTTTCATATTTTTAAAATTGCAACATTTGTTTCAAGAAATCGTGTACTATAACTTTAAAAATAGGATGGTTTTTAATTTAAATATGAAAAATCTGTTTTTTAAATTTATTAAATTATTTATTTTTTAAAAATCCATGTATTATTAACCATGAAGTTGATAGCTTATTTTACACAATTTTAAAATTTTTAAAACTGCAACATTTTGTTCTTAAAATTGTGTACTATGCACATGAAAAAGAGGGTATTTTGGACTTTAAAAATGAAAACAAAAATTTTAAATTTATTAAATTATTTTATTTTTTTGATAATAATGTATTGTTAACCATGAAGTTTCTAGCTTAATTTACACAATTTTTTATATTTTTAAAATTGTAACATTTGTTTCTAGAAATCGTGTACTATACACTTGAAAAATTGGTGTTTTTTACTTTAAAAATGAAAACGCGTATTTTAAATTTATTAAATTATTTGATTTTTCTGAAAACAATGTATTGTTCACCATGAAGTTTTTTAGCTCAATTTACATAATTTTTCATATTTTTTTAAAATTGCAACATTTGTTTTTAGAAATCGTGTACTATAGACTTGAAAAATAGGATATTTTTTAATTGAAATATGAAAATGCGTTTTTTATATTTATTAAATTATTTATGTTGAAATCCATGTATTATTAACCATGAAGTTCATAGCTTAATTTACACAATTTTAATATTGTTAAAATTGCAACATTTGGTTCTAGAAATTGTGTACTATACTTGAAAAAGATGGCGTTTTGAACTTTAAAAATGAAAACGAAAATTTTAAATTTAATTAATTATTTTACTTTTTTTGATAATAATGTATTGTTTACCATAAAGTTTCTAGCTTAATTTACACAATTTTTTATAGTTTTAAAATTGTAACATTTGTTTCTAGAAATCGTGTACTATACACTTGAAAAATATGATGTCTTTTACTTTAAAAAGGAAAACGCGTATTTTAAATTTATTAAATAATTTGGTTTTTTTGAAAACAATG
This sequence comes from Cyamopsis tetragonoloba, assembly GCA_037177725.1. Classification (NCBI taxonomy): domain Eukaryota; kingdom Viridiplantae; phylum Streptophyta; class Magnoliopsida; order Fabales; family Fabaceae; genus Cyamopsis; species Cyamopsis tetragonoloba. The sequence goes on from CM074125.1 coordinate 51,242,991, forward strand.
TATTGTTCACCATGAAGTTTGTTGCTTAATTTACACAATTTTTCATATTTTTAAAATTGCAACATTTATTTCTACAAATCGTGTACTATAGACTTGAAAAAAAGGATGTTTTTCAATTTAAATATGAAAATTTGTTTTTTAAATTTATTAAATTATTTATTTTTTTTGAAACCATGTATTGTTAACCATGAAGTTCATAGCTTAATTTACACAATTTAAATATTTTTTAAATTGCAACAATTGGTTCTAGAAATTGTGTACTATCACTTGAAAAAGAGGGTGTTTTGGACTTTAAACATAAAAACAAAAATTTTAAATTTATTAAATTTTTATTAATTTATTTGAAAATAATGTATTGTGTACCATGAAGTTTCTAGCTTAATTTATACAATTTTTATATTTTTTAAATTACAACATTTGGTTCTAGAAATTGTGTACTATACACTTGAAAAAGATGATGTTTTGAACTTCAAAAATGAAAACGAAAATTTTAAATTTAATTAATTATTTTACTTTTTTTGATAATAATGTATTGTTCACCATGAAATTTCTAGCTTAATTTACACAATTTTTTAGTTTTAAAATTGTAACATTTTTTTCTAGAAATCGTGTACTATACACCATGAAGTTTCTTGCTCAATTTACACAATTTTTCATATTTTTAAATTTATTAAATTATTTATTTTTTTGAAAAGCATGTATTATTAACCATGAAGTTCATAGCTTAATTTACACAATTTTAATATTTTTAAAATTGTAACATTTGGTTGTAGAATTTGTGTACTATTCACTTGAAAAAGAGGGTGTTTTGGACTTTAAAAATGAAAACGAAAATTTTGAATTTTTTAAATTTTTTATTTTTTTGAAAATAATGTATTGTTCACCATGAAGTTTCTAGTTTAATTTACACAATTTTTATATTTTTAAAAGTGCAACATTTGGTTCTAGAAATTGTGTACTACACTTGAAAAAGAGAGTGTTTTGAACTTTAAAAATGAAAACAAAAATTTTAAATTTATTAAATTATTTTGTTTTTCACCATGAAGTTCATAGCTTAATTTACATAATTTTTCAAATTTTTAAAATTATAAATTTTTTTTCTAGTAATCGTGTACTATACACTTGAACAATAGGGTGTCTTTCAATTTAAATATGAAAATGTTTTTTTTTAATTTAACAAATTATTTGATTTTTTTTAAATAATGTGTTTTTCACCATGAAGTTTCTAGATTAATTTACATAAATTTTAAAAAATTTAAAATTAAAATTTTTTCTAGAAATAATGTATTATACACTTGAAAAATAAGGTGTTCTTTTACTTTAAAAATGATTTGATTTGATTTGATTTGAAAAATAATTTATTAAATAATTTGATTTTTTTAAAAATCAGTGTAATGTTCACCATGAAGTTCATAGCTTAATTTACATAATTTTTATAATTTTTAAAATTACAATGTAACATCCCAAAAAAATGATTTGATTTGATTTGAAAAATAATTTATTAAATAATTTGATTTTTTTAAAAATCAGTGTAATGTTCACCATGAAGTTCATAGCTTAATTTACATAATTTTTATAATTTTTAAAATTACAATATAACATCCCACAAATTTCCAATGTAACATCCCAAAAATCCATAAAAGAGATTTAGGACTTAAGGGATTGGTTACGAACTACAATGAATCGTACTATACACTTGAAAAATCGGTTGTTTTTTTAATTTAAATATGAAAATGTGTTTTTTAAATTTAAAATATTATTTATTTTTTCAAAAATAATGTGTTATTCACCATGAAGTTTCTAGATTAATTTACATAATTTTTCAAATTTAAAAATTACAAAAACTTTTCTAAAAATCGTGTATTATAAATTTTAAATATAGGGTGTTTTTACTTTATAAATGAAAACACATATTTTAAATTTATTAAATTATTTGATTTTATGAAAATAATGTATTTTTTACCATGAAGTTTTTAGCTTAATTTACATAATTTTTCAAAATTTTCAAATTACAAAAAATTTCTTGAAATTGTGTATTATGCAGTTGAAAAATAGGGTTTTTTTTTTCTACTTTAAAAATGAAAAGGTATATTTTATATTTATTAAATTATTTTATTTTTATCAAAAATGTATTGTTCATCATGAAGTTTCTAGCTTAATTTACATAATTTTTCAAAATTTTCAAATTACAAAAAAATTCTTGAAATCGAGTATTATGCACTTGAAAAATAGGATTTTTTTTTTACTTTAAAAATGAAAAGTGTAACACCCCGGGCGGGACTTCAACCACCATCCCCGGTAGTGTACTTAGAGCTTAACCACCCCCTTAAGTGGCCTATCCCCCTACGAATAAATCTCCTTTATTCTAGAATTTGTAGTGGATTCAGGAACTTAAGGACTATATCCCTTTGGTCCTTGGTTCGAATCCACGGAAGGTCCCCAAATCCTGGAATAAAGGAGATTTATTCGTAGGGGATAGGCCACTTAAGGGGGTGGTTAAGCTCTAAGTACACTGCCGGGGATGGCGGTTGAAGTCCCGCCCGGGGTGTTACATATAGTACACGATTTTTTAAAAAAAATTATAATTTTAAAATATAAAAATTATGAAAAGAAAGCTAGAAACTTCCTGGTAAACAATACATTACTTTTTAAAAATTTAAATAATTTATAAAACACATTTTTATTTTTAAATTAAAAAACATCCGATTTTTTAAGTGTATAGTACACGATTTCTAGAAAAAATTGTTGCAATTTTAAAAATATAAAAAATTATGTAAATTAAGCTAGAAATTTCATGGTGAATAATAAATTATATTTTTAAAAATATTAAATAATTTTAGAAATTTAAAAACTGCATGTTCATTTTTAAATTAAAAAACACCATATGTTTAAAGAATACAGTACATGATTTGTAGAAAAAATTTAGCAATTTTAGAAATATAAAACAATTATGAATATTAACCTAAAAACTTCATGGTGAATGATACATTATTTTAAAAAAATAAATAATTTAAATAATTGATATTCATTTTAATTTCAAGTGTATAGTACATGATTTCTACAAAAGAATTTTGCACTTCTAAAGATGTAAAAAATTATTTAAATAAATCTAGAAACTTCATGATGAAGAATACATGATTTTCTAAAAATCAAATAATTTAAGTAATATATTAAATTCATTTTCATTTTTAAATTAAAAAAAATTCCCTATTTTTCAAGGTTATGGTACATGATTTCTAGAAAACATTGTTATAATTTTAGGAATATAAAAAAAGTTATGTAAGTTAAGCTAGAAATTTTATGGTGAAAAATAGATTATTTTAAAAAAATAAATGATTTAAGAAATTTAAAAAATATATTTTCATTTTTAAATTCAAAAACTTGCTATGTTTCAAGTGTTACATGATTTCTAAAAAAACAATTTGTAACTTTAAATATATAAAAATTATGTAAATAAAGGTAGAAATTTCATGGTAAACAATACATTGTTTTGTAAAGATTAAATAATTTAAGTAAGAGTTAACTATCAATTTAGTCCTCCGAAGATTATCTTGTCACCAATTTAGTCCCTCAAAGAATTTTGTCACCAAATTAGTCCTCTAAAGATCATCTTTGTCATCAATTTGGTCCTCTAAAGAACTTTGTCACCAAATTAGTCCTTCAAAGATTTAAATATATCAAATTAGTCCATGATGGAGGACTAATTTGAAAACTAATTTGGTAGACTTAAAAATCTTTGGAGGACTAATTTGGTGACAAAGTTCTTTGGGGTATCAAATTGGTGACAAGGTATTCTTTGGAGGACTAATTTGGTGGCAAAATTCTTTAGAGGACCAAATTGGTGACATGATAATCTTTGGAGAATCAAATTGATAGTTTACTCTTTAAGTAATTTATAAAATGCATTTTCATTTTTAATTAAAAAAAATACCCTATTTGTCAAGTTTTTCTAGAAAAAATTGTTGCAATTTGAAAATTATAAAAATTATATAAATTAAGCTAGAAACTTCATGGTGAACAGTAGATTGTTTTCAAAAAAATTAAATAATTTAGGTAATTTGAAAAAAGTATTTTAGTTTTTTAATTAAAAAACACCTTATTTTCAAGTGTATAATACACTATTTCTAAAAAAAAATTAGATATTTTAAAACGATAAGAAATTAGATAAATTAACCTAGAAATTTCATGGTGAACGAAACATTTTTTTCAAAAAAATCAAAAAATTTAAATAATGCATTTTCATTTTAAAATTCAAAAACACCTTATTTTTCCATTTTTGCACTTTTAAAAATATAAAAAAAATTATGTAAATAATTCAAGAAACTTCATGGTGGAGAATACATTGTTTTCTAGTAATAAAATAATTTAAGTAATTTATAAAATTTATTTTCATTTTTAAATTAAAAAACACCCAATTTTTCTAGTGTATAGTACACGATTTCTAGAAAAAAAATGCAATTTTAAAAATATAAAAACATTATATAAGTTAAGCTAGAAACTTCATGGTAAACAACAAAATATTTTAAAAATATAATTTAAGCAATTTCAAAAATGCATTTTCAGTTTTAAATTCAAAAACACCCTACATTTCAACTGTATTAAACACTAATTCTTGAAAGACAAAATTTTGCAATTTTATAAATATAAAAATTATTTAAATAAAGCTAGAAACTTCATGGTAAATAATACATTGTTTTCTAAAAATTAAATCTTTTAAGTAATTTATAAAACACGTTTTCATTTTTAAATTAAAAAGCACCTTATTTTCTAGTGTATAGTACACGATTTCTAGAATAAATTTAGTAATTTTAAAAAGAAAAATTAAACAAAATAAGCTAGAAACTTTATGGTGAACAATATATTTTTTTAAGAAAATCAAATTATTTAATTAATTTAAAAAATACGCTTTCATATTTTAATTAAAAAACACCCTATTTTCAAGTGTATATACACGTTTTAAATAAAAAAAATTGCAATTTTAAAAATATAAAAAATAATATATATTACGCTAGAAACTTCATGGTGAATAATACATTGTGTTCAAAAAATCAAATAATTTAAATAAATTAAAAAATGTATTTTCATTTTTTTAATTAAAAAAAACCCTATTTTCAAGATTTTACACGATTTCTAGAAACAATTTAGCAATTTCAAAAAGATAACAAATTATGTAAATTAACCTAGAAACTTCATGGTGAACGATACATTATTTTTTAAAAAATCAAAAAAGTTAATTAATTTAAAAATTTGTTTTCAATTTTAAATTCAAAAACATCCTATTTTTTAAGTGTTATAATACACGATTTTTAGAAAAACATTTCGCTCTTTTAAAGGTATAAAAAATTATATAAATAAAGCTCGAAACTTCATGTTTAAAAATACTTCTTTTTCTAAAAACCAAATAATTTAAGTAATTTATAAAATACGTTATCACTTTTAAATATAAAAAAAAAATCCTCTTTTTTAAGTGTATAGTACATGATTTCTAGAAAAAATTGTTGTATTTTTTAAAATATAAAAAAATATAAATTAATCTAGAAACTTCATATAGAACAATACATTATTTAAAAAAAATCAAATAATTTAAATAATTTAAAAAACATGTTTTCATTTTTAATTAAAAAACACCATATTTTCAAGTCTATAGTACATGATTTTTAGAAAAAATTTAGCGATTTTGAAAAGATAAAAACTCATGTAAATTAACCTAGAAACTTCATGGTGAATAATATATTGATTTCAAAAAATAAAAAATTTAAGAATGTAAAAATATGTTTTCATTTTTAAATACAAAAATATCGTATTTTTCAAGTATATAGTACACAATTTCTGAAAAAAAATGCACTTTAAAAAATATGAAAATTTATGTAAATTAAGATAGAAATTTCATGTTGAACAATACATTATTTTCTAAAAATCATTTTTCAAGTGTATTGTACACGATTTCTAGAAAAAACTTTTGCAATTTTAAAAATATACAAAATTATATAAATTAAGCTATAAACTTCATGTGAACAATATATTATTTTAAAAAAAATCCAATAATTTAAGTAATTTAAAGAATATGTTTTCATTTTTTAATTAAAAATACCCTATTTTCAAGTGTATAGTACATGATTTCAACAAAAAATTAAGCAATTTTAAAAAGATAACAAATTATGTAAATTAACCTAGAAAATTCATGGTGAACGATACATTATTTTCTTAAAAATTAAATAATTTAAATAATTTAAACAATGCGTTTTCATTTTTAAATTCAAAAACATCTAATTTTTGAAGTGTATAGTACATGATTTATAGAAAAAAATTTTGCAATTTTGAAAATATAAAAAATCATGTAAATTAAGTTAGAACTTCATGGTGAACAATTGATAAGTGTCATTTATAAGTACATTTCATGGTTTGATTGGACACTTTTGTTGTAAAAATGTATTGAAAAGAAGTAAAACTCCCTTCAAATGAGAATCTTGACAATTTTTGTATAAATTATAAGTTGTATTTAGAAATTATAAGGATTTTGATCCCTTGAATGATGTTTTTGAAGGTTTTGAAGAAGAAAGCAAGATGAAGAAATTGAAGTATAGAATAAGTTTTTTAAGAATAATGAAGAAATTTGAAGTTTTCAATTTTTGCTGCAGCCAATTTGTCTCACTACAGCGAAATTAGGACATAAATTCACTGCAGCAAATATCATTTCGCTATGGCGAAAATTTAAAGGGAAAATGGATCTGTCTTGAATTCGCTAAATCAAAGGTATTTCGCTGTAGCAAAATTTTCCCTGTTCTGAATGACTTTTTGTCGCCATAAATTTGCTACAACGAATGTATTTTGCTATAGCGAATTTAAGCTTTCTTCAGGCTGATGCACTTGACTTCGCTGCAGTGAAAATACCAACATCTTGAACTCTATAAAAGGGTGTTCCAAGCTACGTTTTGAGGCATCTTTGGCCATTTTTCTGAAAATAGAGTGAGAAAGTAGAGAGAGAGTCTAGGAGAGTAAGGAATCCTCTTTGAAGCTGTTTTTCTCTGTCTTATGTAATTCAAGCGTTGTAATGGCTGCGATGAGCAGCTAATCTCCCTTGTGTTGGGATTGAATGTAATTTTTCAACTCTTGTATTTGTTTTGATTTATATATATAGATGTATATTTGTTTTATGATATTGGTAATATTAGTCTGTTCTTAATGCTTGATTCTAATTGGTCATTAGGTTCATATTCTTGAATCCAAATTTTAGTGGAAAGTGAGATTTAGAATCTGATCGGATTAATGTTACTTGTTATATTGTTATTCTAGGAATAGATGACGATATAACGATTGCTCATACGCTTGAGTTTAATGTTGGATAAATTGTTAAACATTTGAGGAATCGATGTTTAATGATTTATTTTAGGATTTTATAATTGATGAATCGTTATAAATGACTTATAAGTGTGCATCAAGTCTCATAATTCAATCATCTATATTTCCCTGAATCAAACAAATACAAAGATGTTGATTAATGAAGTTCGCTCCCAACTCTTTCTGAATTTGGTTTAAAGATCATTTTACAAGCTTTTCTTTTATTCATTTATTCTTTATGAACAAATCAAATGTATAGGGACTAAAATAAAAATAAGTACATGTATATGGACTAAAACGAAAAACAAATACATATATAGAAACTAAAACGAAAAATAAGTACATGTATAGGGATTAATTAATTTTCATTTCAACAGTCATGTGTCTGTCATTGATTGGCTTACAAAAATTTCGTTAGCTACGTAAGATGAAGTTAACACGATTAGTATTGAAATCAACTATAGGTACCAATCCGAAAATGACGATCACGTATAGGGGCTAAAATTAATGTTTTTTACGTATAGCAACTAAAATGAAATGAGGAACGTATATAGAGACTAAATAAATAATTTACCTAATAATAATAATTCTACAATTCTACTCTATGTTCTCTTTTCGGTTTCACCTTTTTATGTAAAACCAAAATATTCCGTTCATTTGATCTAGTATCTTGTTTCGTGATTCCGTCATACTTTACTAATGCACCAAACACGTAATAGTATTTCATTATCTTGTTCTATCCTATTTAAATATGTCTGTCACACGCTACTTTAACGACTTCAAGAAGTTTTAAACTCATAATCTGGTCTAGTGAATCCCCTTTTTCTTTTCATTTGTGCCAATCTTTTTTTGGAAGTTACTATAAATATACAAGTCAAGTTAATAACTGGCCATTAGTGGCTCTTTGGTGAATTTCCGGAAGTTAATTTTTGTGATATTAATCATTACTTCTTTTTATAATAAGTTCTTTAGATAATAGAGTGAATAATTTATTTTAAGATAAATTTAATAATTTTTAAAAAAAATTGTGTGAAAAACAGTTAATATTTATATTTTGAAATAACTCGGTTGTATATTGACTCGCTTTTAAGAGCAGTCTTAATATACACCACGTCTTAAGTGGTATACTGTACATCACATGAAAAAATGTAAACAAAACTCAACTGAAAATGTTTAAAATAATAATAAATTATGAATTTAGTATGTATGTATACCTTTTTTTTTACTATAATCAATTAAATAATATTATGATTTGTGTATGGTACACCACTCTAAAAGTGGTGAATGTTAAAATCTACCTCAGTTTAAAAGAAAAAAATAAAAGAGGCATACGTACATACAAAATACATAATTTATTATTATTTTAAACATTTTCAATTTTTGGTTGAGTTTTGTATATATTTTTTATGTGGTGTATCGTACACTATTTAAAACGTGATGTATGTTAAAACTGCCCCACTTTTAAACGTCCAAATTATACACCATTAAGTTTTTTTTACAAAACTAATTTTTTATCCTTTTTTTAAAAATTTAAAACATAGGTCTAACTGAATTTGGAAGAAAAGCCACGTAAGCATAGAATATTATTAGAATGGTGGTTCCAAAGGAGCAGAAAGGTATGGACCCCACGGAAGTCGTGTCTATCGGTTGTGACTCACTCTCAACTCACAACACAAGAAGCCGCGTCGCGCGGGATTCAATTCTTCCCTTTCGTTCAATCAAAAGTCGTTATGAGAAAATTATTTATAGACTAATGGCTATAATTCTTTTTATATTTTTTATAAACAAAACTTTCTTTTTTATAACTACGAGTTTCTCACTCTTACGATAAGACTAATCTTATTTCGCGCTGCATGATTGGTGATTGGTGCTGATCCTCAAAACTTTGGTGTAGATGAAATTCGAATATGGGACCTCCCACGGTGAATCATCTCTCCTATCAACCTAACGAGATCTTGCATTGCTAAACCAACCACCCGTAGAGTTTATAAACAAAACTTTAAGTACTCTTTGATAATTGAATAATATTTATAAAAATATTTATATATATTTTATCTAAAAAGAATAAGTGAGATAAATATAAATATGTTTATAAGTATCTTTTGAGATTGAAGACTTTGGCCCTGTTTTTGTAAATTCACATGGATCTAAATGAATAATGGTTAGTAATTTTAGAGATATATGTGAACTATTTTTGCAAACTAAGAGACTTAAGTGAACCTCTTTATAATTGAGAGACATGTAAACTTCCTTTACAAAGTCAAGATACTATATATGGTGTTTGAGAATGTTGATTTTTTTTTTTTATTTTATATTCTTGATTTCATTTGGAAACAAATTTTATTTTCAAATTAAAGATGTCTTTGATGATATTTTATTGCTGACTAACACTCTCTCCTTTCATTAGAAAAGAAAGATAATTATTAAAGTAAAATATATTTTAATAAATATTGTATTAAATATGTTAAATTTAATTAAATTTAATTATGTTTTAAATTATGAAATTTAAATTAGAATTACTTATATTTGAAATAGAAGAAATACCTTTTTTCCAAACACGCACTACAAAAAAAATTGTCATTTACTAATGCTTTGTTTTGACTTTCGTTAGATTAGCCACCAATAAAATAAACTTAATTTGTCTAACGGAACTAATCCGTCAGCATATATTGATAATATCTATACTAACGTAAAAATTCACAATTACTAACAAATAAATATGTTAGTAAAAAAATTGATATATATTATCTCTTTACATATTGCTAGTATATCAAATATTTATAGTAGCATGTTTATTGGTTAGTAATTGTTTATTTTTTTGTTAGTATAAATAATTCTGTTAAACAAAGTTTATATCAACGGTGGCTAATCTAACAGAAATCAAAACAAAGCGTTAATAAATGATAATTTTTTTAGTGATGCTAAATATTTATGATTTATGATATATATATATATATATATATAGAAAAATATAATTTATTCTTTTATTGGTGCACTTTTTTTATGCTGACATCACATAATATATTTGTTTGTCCATTGGTTCAAATATACTTGCATACACCTTATGTTTATGCGGGTAGGTAATTACTTTCACTACCCTCATAGAATAATATACAATCAAAAACAGCAAACATATTCTTTGTATTATAAATATAAATATAAAATTTAGGTTAAATTAATCGATTTTTTATATGTGAAAGTATATTTATTGGGTTAAATTAATCATTTAATCTTATAATATTTTTTTATTTTGGTTTTAGTCTCTATATATAAAAAAATATTTCTTTTAGTCTTTATACGTGTCCGTCATTTTCGGATTGGTCCTTATAATGAATTTCAATACTAACCGTGTTAGCTTCATCTTACATGACTGGCGGAATCTCTGTGAACCAATCAATGACAGACACGTGGATTGCTAATACGAAAATTAATTAATTCCTAATTTCTTATACATGTACTTATTTTTTATTTTAGTCCCTATATATGTCGTACTTATTTTTTATTTTAGTTCTTATACTTGTATTTTTTGATTTTAACCTTTATACATATTTTTTTTTATTTTAGTTTCTATACTTGTTTTTTCATTTTAGCATAACTAATAGTAAGATAACAGAAGTAACAAAAACACTAAAAAGAACACTTTTTACCTATAAAAACTAAAATGAAAATAAAAAATATATATAAGACTAAATAATTAAATTTAAGGTTAAATTACACTTTTGATACCCAAACTATAGGGGTCAGTCTAAATTAGTACTCAAACTTTTTTTTTTTCAAATCGATACTCCAACTAACTCTCTTGAACGATCCATGTTTATCTTTGGCGTTAATAAACCGTTATATTTTAATGGTGAAAGCTTAACGACATTAAACTTGTATACGTGTACAAGTTTAACGCCGTTAAGCTTCCACTGTTAAAATATAACGGTTTATTAACGTTGAGAATAAACGTGAACCGTTCAAAAAAACTGGAGTAACGATTTGAACTAAAAAAAGTTGAGGTACTAATTTACACTAACTCTTATAGTTTAGGTACTAAAAATATAATTTTACTTTAATTTAACTTAAAATTTACATAAAGAACGATAAGCAGATTTCCTTCGTGTCGGGAGAGATGAGATGGAGACAATGGAACTAATCAAACAAATTAAAGTAAATGACATATCTTCACCAAAAAATAAACAGCAAATGATATACTAAAAAATATTTTTAGTTAAAAGAGTACAAGAAGTATTTTAAACCCGTTAAAAAAATACTATTATTAATATTAAAACATGAAACGAAAAGCTCGGCATTTTAAAATGATTGAAGTTATTATTATGTGTATTAAACTATAATATGTGATAATAAATAAATGTGTTTTTAATTAGTTACTACATTCTACTAAAATATAAAGAATTATTAACAAAAAAATTAATTATATTTAATAAAATAACATTTTTCTCTCTTTCAATAAAAGTGCTTTAGTACTGGCCTACCAACAAAAATAACACACACTATAAAAGTTATAATCTGCTACTATGATTTTTGTTCAAAATTATGACAATTATTGTCCCAATTAGCACCAATTTTATAGCCAAGTGTATACCTCAAAAAGTACAACAAATATACTCCACATTAGTTAAATAACATCTGAGGTAAAATATATGAGATAAATTATAATTAACCCTAACAAATATTGACAAGAAAGAACAAAATAATATTACTCTGGTCTCATTTAAAAGAGAAAAAAATAAAAAAAAAATTGTCTTAAATAAAAAATATGATACTCATTTTATATCTATTGAATATTTATAAAATGTAACTTTTTTAATATGCTCTTAATTTATTTTGAGATGTGATTTTACAATTTCTAATATCATGTATAATGAGATTTTTAGATGGTCTACTTGTGCTAAGCAACTGCTCTTAGTAAGTAACTTCTCATTGCAGCTTGCTGACGTGACTTAGGTTACTCAGTTGAGTTACTTAAATAAGAAACCGAGACTAAGAGTTGCTTGAAGGAGAAGTGTGACTTAAAAACATAACTGTTGTGTAAAAACCTTGTATTGTGGGGTACGCGCGGAACCCATGTGAGTTGCTTAATAAGAAATATAAGAGTTACTTAAATTGAAAGAGTGATGTGTACATGCGAGACCTATCAAAATATTATAAAATATTTGTTAAGCAATTCAACTAGCAACCTTGCATTGTACATGGTTTAATACTGAACAATTTGGGAAGAAAATTAATCATCTAGTCTCTATACGCGTCCTTCATTTTCGTTATAGTCTCCATACATAAAAAAAAAAGTTCATTTTAGTCCCTATGCATATCTGTCATGTTCAAATTGATCCCTATAATCGATTTCAATTCTAATGGTGTTGACTTCATCCTACGTGGCTAACAAAACCTCTGTACGTGAACCAATCAATGACAGACATATGGACTGCTGACGTAAAAATTAATTAATTATTATATATGTATTTATTTTTTATTTTAGTCTTTATACATATACTTATTTTTTATTTAGTGTTTATACATGTACTTTTTTTTGTTTTACAGGTATACTTAATTTTTGTTTTAATTCTCATACTTTTTTTCATTTTAACATAGACTAACAGTAAGATAATAAAAAAACCAAAAGTACTATCTGAGATTGATATAAAGACTAAAAAATTAACTTAATCAATTTTATATTTAGCAAATTATTAAGTTTAAGAATATTATTCATTATATTTTATTTATCTACGTAAAATAAATTCAATGTTTCCTACACATGACCGGAGATACTAACAATTTAATACATAATATTGTGAATAACTCATAATGTGTTTTTTTCTTTCGTCTTATTTGAAATATAGTACTATTATTTTTTGTTGTATCAATTATAAAAGGAGAGATAAATGTTCAATTTTATTCTTTATATATATATATATATATATATATATATATTTATATTCAATACAAGTAAATGCATTATATATTATATAGACATTTTAATAACTCTAATCACACTATTAATTGTAAAAAGCCTTATTAAGGTCTTGATAAAAAGAGTTGTATATTTTTTATATAGATAAATGATATTTAGTATCATTAGAATAATTTTTAAAAGTCTAAATGTAGTAAAAAAAAATTGAAACATAATTTTTTTATATTTTTAAGAGATAATTTGATTATGCACTTATAATTATTTTTTTAATTTTAATAATTTTAACATGTATTATAAAGACATTGTTTTTCAAGATCCTTTTATATAGGGTCTTGTTAAACAATGCTCTTAGGGCACTTGTTAAAATTAATAGAATTAAAAAAAATTATAAGTACACATTATTCCATCTCAAAAAAATATAAAAAAAAACTTTATTTTTTAACATGTTTTTACTATATTTATTTATAGGCAAATATACACTCTCATAAACTAAATTTCCTAAATCTCTACTGACAAGATTTTAAATCTTAGACATTCAATCTCTAAAACTTTTTAAATAGTATCATTAGAGTATTATATATCATTTACCTTTTACCTATATAAACATATTTTACTTTAAAATGAATTATTTAAATGACGTATTAATAAATTTTTAAATGATATAAAATTTTGCTAAGTTGATAAATCCCATATAAACTATCATTTTAACAATTGAATGAATAGAATTCAATGTTTATAAAAAATGATTATCATTATCATTTTACTAAATTTGACAATTAATAATATCATCAGATTTGATTTGATTTGATCTGATCTTTATATATTAATAACTAAAGGTAGTTTATTTTATTACTTAAAATAGAAAAAAATAGAAACTACCAACAAGTTGGTCATGTGAAAGTGATGGATGCTGCCCGAAGACTTAGGAATGGAAAGGTGGGGAGATTATGGATTAGGATCAGTTGAAATTAGAAAACCCATTCAAAGTGGATGAGGCTGCCATGCAATGCCATGTCACCATTTCATTTTTTTAATTCATAAATAAATTCTATTGGTAGTTGCAGTATCTAATATTAAACGTGACAGTATTTGTGTGGAAAATAGGTAGTTGAATTTTTTCTTAATAATTTATTAAAATGATCTTTAATTTTATAGTTAGAATATATATTTTAGTTTTTAATTTTGTAAAATATGTAAATTAATTTATAATTTATCTCAATCATATAGTTAAATTAGTGAGGGTATAAAATCATACATATATAAATACTAAGTTCAATTTTTAATTATATTATTCCCTCAGTTCCTATTTAATTGTATGAAGAGAGAAAAAAATCTTGTTTCTATTTATCTGTCCATTTATATTTTTAATGTAACATTAATTGTACTTTTACTAATTTTAACCTTATGTTTAATTGGAGGCTAATCAATATCTCATTATTCAACTAATCAAACAATAAGAGATAAAGGGTATTATAGAAAGTTCAAAATTTATTTTAAAAAAAATTATAATAATTATTACAATTTTTAATACATATAATTTTCTGTCTCCAAACAATTAAATAAAAATGGAAGGAATACTTTCTTATAAAAAAAAATAATTTATAACTTTACTGTTTAGTAATAAGATGATTAATTACTATTTCTAACCACGAAGATGAGAGAAAAAAAGTAGTTAATTATCATTATCAATTTATGATTCCACAACTAACCAACGCATAATTCTCTTATAATATACCACAAATAGCTTCACTGTTTGTTAATTCTTCTCCTGGCATGTTCAGAAATAGCGCGGAGTGACATAGACGAAGAAAATGGAAAGAGTGTTCTCAATGGGTGAAGTATCAGAGCAGTATTGGGCTTCTTCGGGGAAGGATGAAAGGTGCGAAAGAGAATCCCAGATGAATCGAAGCGATTCCGAATGGGCTTTTCAACAATTTCTTCGAGAAGCTTCTTCTGTAGCACCAACAGACACTTGTTGTTCTTCTTCTTCAGCTTCAGCTTCCGTCGATGTTAAAATCAAAAAGGATCACAACAATAGCACCGTTGTTGCCGCCGTTGATTCCGATGATTACCAGGCGATTCTCAAAACCAAACTCAACCTCGCTTGCGCCGCCGTCGCTTTGGCTCGGGTAATTTTATTTGAATTTTTATTTATTTCTTCGTTTTGCTCGTTTTTCTTCTATTTCTCGTTCGGTATTGAGGAAAATTAAATCTGTCAACGATGAGAGGCGTAATTTTCATGTTCTTAGGGCGTGTTTGGATTTCTGTAGAGAAAACTGGAGTCTGTGTTAGCCTGTTCAACCAGATGAAAGTGATTATATCTTTGTTCAACGTCAATTTGAGTTAATCGATTTTCATCTGATAATACAATACAATATCATGGCGCTTTGATACTTGGAGATGAAAATCAATTTGATTGATTCAAATAAATATTGACACATCATTGCTTGTTCTTTCTCCCTCCTTTTTGCCTACTATGGTGTGAATGCATTTGAAGGAGGAGAACCTGAAAATTTGTGTCATTCTGTATTTTATTCCACTTGGTGAAAGTATTTTGTTAATTAACCTTTTTGCTTTGAGCTAATCACTTTTTATGAGATAATCCAAACATTACCTCACATAGTTATATGGAAAAGAAAATAAATTTTGTTGATTAAATAGAAATCTAAACACACTCTTACTTGTTCTTTTTTCCTTTTTGTTTGTCTCTTCTGCCATCTTGCCAATGTTTTTTTCTGTTTACCTACAAAGATGTTTGTTCTGTGGTGGAGATACATTACGGCTCAAAGGGAGAAACATAGTCTGAACGCTGAAAAAAAAGACTAGTCAAGAGGATAACTCTGTCCATTCAAAGGATTAGTTTTTATCAGAAAAAAAATGTTTTCTTTTATTTTTTTTCAGGTTTGAGACAGCCAAATGTTTTCTAACCACAGGACTTTCATTTTAGAATCGATACTGAGCAGCTTGGAAATGTGTTCAGCTATGCCTATTTGTCCTTTAACTTTACCTTAGAGAGGCCCCTGCATTTATTGTTTTCGGTGGTCATTTCTCTCCCTGAATCAACAAAAATGATCCTTTTTGTGTGGTAGACAAGTTAGTTTCATTAGAATAGAAGCAAAAGGTTGCTCTCACACCTCACCTTGGACAAACAGTAGCTATTTTTGAAATAAAAAGCATACTTTTTTTTTCTGTGAAAGACAATTTAGTTTCATTAGAATAGAAGCAAAATGTTACTCTCTTACCTCACCTTATGTAGACAGTAGCTACTTTTGAAATGACAGTTTTCTAAAACAAGACCAACAAGTCACTTGGACCTTGGACCTTCAAAAGTTAAAGGCTTTTAAGGTTAAAAGTTTGAAGATAACATCCTGTTCAATTCATGCGCAACTATGGATTCACCTTTTGAGTATTTGCCGGGATTTTTCACCTTAAAGAGTATTTTATCTGACCTTCCAAAAATCAGTTGAAAAATGGAGATTTGTTCTTTCGATCAATAGGTATTAGCTATACAGGAAACATTTTTTTTAACTATAGTATGTTCTTTCCCCTTTGAAGGTCTACATTGGTTTCCAATTATCCATATGGTGGTCATAATTTTATTTTAATCTTTTTTACCTATGCTACTGACATTTGTATGATTTTATGCTTACATTGGTGGTCATAATTCTTTCCCCTTTCTATCAATTAGTGAATTAGAAATCCTTCATGAGAGAGAGAAAGGTTGCGTCTGAAACTCAGTTACTTAGCTGTTGGTGTCTGTTGTAGTAAGTGGTAAATATTTATGGAAACTTTTTCATTGCACTTAACATTCGGTAACTGGTTAAGAGATTCTGATATTACGCGCCTTATAACTTATTTATCAGGGTAGATTTCTTCTTAATACCAGTTTCTGGTATTGCTATGCTGGATGATTCAACTCTCCCCGCATCTGATTCTTAAGTTGAACTTGCTTCATATCATGCAAGCTCCATAAATGACTCTTATGGAAATCTTTTCCATTCTTTTTCCTGGATGGTTATTTTGCACGAATTCCATTCTTTCCATATGTTTTGAGATGTTGAAGCACATTATTCTTTCTCCTTAGTTAAAATGAATTTCTTTATTTCTATATAGGTCTTGCTAATGAGTGCTTTAGAGCACTGGCCAATGACTATATTAGATGTTTTTAGTCACTTTAAGTAGAAAGTGTTACATGACTTTCTCCTTCCTTTATGATTAATATGTTTCATTTGATTAAATACTTTGTGTTTTTCTTCCCCAAACATGTACTTTCATTTATTTGATGCCTTCAGTCAGTCCACCTACTTTACATTTTATTTATGCTTTCTGTATTTCAATCGTATTCTTCAGAGTTGGGTTTACTATGCATCATCCTGTAATTTTACCTGGTTTAAATATGTGGTTGCTGATCCTCCATTTCTGTCGCATCTTTTTCCATTTTCCATTGGAAATTATAACAGTACCTAACTTTTCGTCTACTCATTGCAATAGGGAGCTTTGGTCAAATCTCAAGATCCTACCACTTTTCCTGGCAGTGGATCTCAGGCATCTAATCCTTCTGAAGTTGGATCTCAAGCTACCTTAAAAGGTTTGAACCGGTATCTTCTTTTTATGTGTTTATGAACTTTATGCATATACATAAAACATGGAAGATCCATTGAAGGAAGTGGATCACATTTGTAAGGGGAATTTAATGATAAAACACGCTTACTGAGTAGAGTAAGAGTGAATGTGGAATGCAAAATAAAGTCTTGACTACTGGAAGCTTCACAAGTACGGTGAATGAAAATCAACGACTACAATTTTGTTCAATTTAGAACCTTATAGAGATTTTTGTTTTTTCTCTCCTAATATGTGTAACACATATTCTTCTTTGTTTTTCCTATGCAGGAACTTGCCCTTCTGGAAATGATCCATCTAAGTTACAAAATAAAGATGTCAAAGTTGGGGTTCCTTCCTTACCTTCCATGCAAAAGAAACCTGTTGTTGCCATGAGGTCGACAACAAGCGGGTCATCCAAAGAACAGTCAGATGATGAGGAAGCTGAGGGAGAAATTAATATGACTGGAAACATGAACCCTGCTGATGTGAAACGAGTAAGGAGGTAACAATAATCTCAAAACTGATCGTGTTTGGCAGAGAAAACATTATGCTTCTGGTCGCCGGAAATGATTGTATTATCATGCACTTATATGCTTGGCCTACCAAACAAGTTGCTTCTGGTATCATATTAGATTTTTAAATTGAAAGTAATGTGACTCACTCAGGTGCAAATTCATCAATATATTATGAAGAGAAATTGTATCATTATTACAATTCCTCTGAAGCCATTATGCCCCTCACATTTTATCTTAGAATTTTGAGTTAGTGTTCAAGTTTTATGAATCTGGATTTTGTTGTTTCTCCCTAAAAGATTATTTCTTTACTTTCCTATATTGGATAAAACATTGATTTTTTTCAATTCAGGGACAAATTCTTCCTTGCTTAATTCATTGCCTGATGAGTGATGGCTTTGTCTTTCAGGATGCTTTCTAATAGGGAGTCTGCGAGACGCTCAAGAAGAAGAAAGCAGGCACATCTAACTGAGCTGGAGACACAGGTGTGTTATGTGTGATTGTGAATGCTACTTTTATATCTGAATTCTTCCATGTTAGTCCTCTCAAAGAATTGTTCATTATCTGACCGAATATTCTATCTTAGGTCAATCAATTAAGAGGTGAAAATTCTTCGTTGTTAAAGCGCTTAACAGATGTGAACCAGAAATACAGTGATGCTGCTGTTGACAACAGAGTACTGAAAGCTGATGTTGAAACATTAAGAGCAAAGGTACATTCTTGCGTTTAAGTATCTAACAGGCATTTACTTAAATTAAAACGTGGGAAACCTACTCGCTCCATTTTGGTGGCTAGCTTAGGACTGGAGCCCATTCGGAGTCTCATCTTTCTTAACTAGAGAGAAACTAAGTGCGTGTTTGGATCCACTTCTCTCTCATAGCAAACCATGGTTTTCTTGACTTGGTGAAACTGTGTTTGAACATGACAAAATTAATTAAGTATGCTTAATTATGGTTTCTCCAAAAGCTGATTTAGGTAGTTTTTGCAAAAGAGGAACCAATTTTACTCACTTTTTTTCTGTTTTGAGCAAATTTTGGTAGCTATCTACACAAATCACTTTTTTGACATATGTCATCCAAACAAAATATCACGTTACTTCAGAATCAATTTTACTCAAAATCAAACCTTGATCCGAAATTAGTTTTGCGGCCAGGAATGGAATACACGCTCAATGATCTAACATGTTCAGAATTTACTTCCTTGTTGTTCACTTTTTTAGGTGAAGATGGCTGAAGAGACAGTCAAAAGAATTACTGGGTTGAACCCAATGTTTCATGGCATGACTGAGATATCATCAATGGGAATGGCATTATCTGAGACATCAGCGGATGCAGCAGTTCCTGTGCAAGATGACCCAAATAACCGCTTTTGTCAATCCACTTCAAGTAACCTCGTGTCAAGTCATGATTTGAGAGTCAACAATAATGGATTGAGAGGCATTTCTTCAAATGAAACTTCACAGCAGAACACTACTTCCCTGCCACGGGTGGCTAGTTTGGAACATCTTCAAAAGCGGATCCGTGGTGGTTCGGATTCATGTGGACCTCCTTCTAATGGCGAAGAATAACAATAGCTAAATTTACGGATGCAGATGCCCTCCAGTTTAGGTAACCGCAGTCTTTCGTTCTTAACAGTTGGATTAATAATTCAATGGTGGATTAGTCACTGCAAAGTACCGGTACGCCCTCCAATTTAGGTAACCGCAGTCTTTCATTCTTAACAATTGGATTAATAATTCAATGGTGGATTAGTCCACTGGTGGATTAGTCACGGCAAAGTACCGGTACTCTGCTAGATGTGATTAATCCACAGTCGAGTTAAGGGCAAAAGAGTGCAGGTGTATAACTCTGAGAGGCGCGTTTGTCTCTAATTTACATTATGCTTTTACAAAGATATTGTTTTTCTGCTATTCCTAACTTGTAAGTAAGCGTCTATTCTTGTTGACTACATTGTAAATTAATTTGATGTTAACTCTTAATGGTTGATCATTTTCCGTGGAACATTCAAATGTTATAATTTGTGGCTGATGATGAGTATCCAAGATTAGTTAGATATGATGATGGAAACAAAGGAGTGTGTTGGTAGAGTTAGAAAATATTGTTTGCTTCATTTATTTGAGTTGTTTTGACGTTTAGTGGCATTATGGATAATGATCATCTATGGGCTATGGCTGACGGCTGAGGAAAGGGATCTCCTCGGCTAAAACATTCCATTATATTAGGTGTCAACATGACTACAATACGCCTGGTGGCGAGAGTGCACACCATATTTTTTTAACTACTACACTTACCATTTTTTATAAGTAAAAGTGTACTCACATAAATTTGAGCTAAGGAGCAATTATTTTAATAATTAGTAACACTTATTTTTTAATATAATTAAAAAATAATATGAATAATTTTAATAAATTAAAGGCTAAAAAAATGATTTTATAAAGTCAAAAAAATTAAAATGAAACTCCTGAAATTAGGATAAAATAAAATAACCTTATATAATTAGCTAGTAATAATTTATTATCTATTCTATTTTATTTTTGCTAGAGATGAAAGCTAGTTGAGAAGAAGTAGGAGTTTTTAATTTTCATTGAATGTTCTATAAAATCAATTTGGGATGTTCCTAATTGTTAAAATTATTTAATTTTATTCATTAAATCTATAAAGTAGATTTATTTTTTAAAATGCCCACTTATTTATAAAGTTTATCTTTTCTATCCACTATTATTAGAAATAAGCATTGAAAGGATAATTGAAAAAAATATTTATTAATTAAGGTGAAAATAGGTAATTTTTTTAGTTGTTGACTTGTTGCTTATATTTATTGTTTATATCTATGCTTCGTTTGATCCAACCTTTTTTTACTTATAAATCGTTTTTAAGCAAAAACAAGAAATAAGAATTAATTTTTTTTTTTTACTTTATAAGTTGTTTATGAGTAAAAAGTTTTTTGTTTCATAAAAGTGTTTTGTATCAATTTTAACCATGAAATTTATAAATATTAAAATGAAATAGATAATTCATAAACGAGAAGAAGACTCTTAAGATTTTAGCGAATTGTTATTTTTACAAGCAAAAGAAAAATATATTGAAGATTTCAAGTGTTAATTAATAATTAGGTTATTCTTGTGTTAATTATGATGAGTCCACAAAATAAGCTTTTTTTAAAACTCCAATTTCTAGGTTCTGGCTTAAAAGCCAACTTTTTGCATTTTGTAAAAAAAAAAAAAAAACTTATAATTTAAGAGATTTAACACAAAGGTCATTTATATGGCCACTATCCCTATTTGCACCTACCATCATTCCCTTGTGTTTGTAACTTTTATAATGAGCAAAATGACCTTACCCGAAGAGAGTCTTTCGGGAAGGCTCTCGTATGACCCCTTTCCGAGAATTCAAAGGGGTAAGTACTTAGAAATATATCGAAAGAAAATAAAACTCTAATTTCTAGGTTCTGGCTTAAAAGCCAACTTTTTGCATTTTGTAAAAAAAAAAAACTTATAATTTAAGAGATTTAGCACAAAGGTCATTTATATGGCCATTATCCCTATTTGCACCTGCCATCATTCCCTTGTGTTTGTAACTTTTATAATGAGCAAAAAGACCTTACCCGAAGAGAGTCTCTCGGGAAGGCTCTCGTATGACCCCTTTTCTAGAATTCAAAGGGATAAGTACTTAGAAATATATCGGAAGAAAATTTTTCGGAAGTCACCCAAAAAGGACTTTTATTTAACAAAAATTCCAGAAAAGTGACAACCTTTCCTAGATGATGGTCTTTCAAACTTCACAATTTATTATTATTTATTACTCCTTCCATCCTATAATATAAGCCTAATTACTAAAAAATCTTGTCCCATGATATAAGTCCCTATACACAAAACTATAAATATTTATTATAATTTTTTAACTTTCAAAGTCATCTCACCAATAAGAAATAATTGAGTTTAAATTTAATTAGTGTAACATCACAAAAGTTTAATTAATGCTTCTAATTCTTATAATTTAATTATTTTTTAAAACTGTGTGAAATGTTATTTAGAGTTTATATTATTGAACGGAGGGAGTAACATACTTTCTTTTAATTCACAATTCTCCTGAATGACGACCTTCCGTGACTTCAATTTTTTTATTTTGCCGGATGCTGGTCTTCTGGAACGAGATGGTGTCATGTAAATTATTAACTTAATTTGATGACTCATGTGAGAGGGATGATTACATGTATAAAAGTGGCGTACTAATATAAAAGTGGCGTACTAATAAATGATCAAGCACAAATATTATTTGGCCTAACTTCTATTTATAAAAAAAAGAAAAAAGAAGAAAAAAAATTAGGTTAAATACTGCCTTAAAAAAATAAATTGATAGTTGTGGCTTATATTTGAAATCATAAGTAGTACTCTCTCCGTCTCATAATATAAACTCCAACTATCAAAATGTCTTGTCTCATAATATAAGTACTTAAATTGATGTAATATCTCAATACTCTGCTTAATATTTCTAATTCCAATAATTTAACTATTTCTTTTAAACTGTGTGAAATGTTAGTTGGGATTTATATTATGGACGGAGGATATTATGTTATATTCGCCCTTAAATAATTTTGTAATGGTCAATGTTGAGGTGTTTACTTAGGATTTTTTTTTTTTTTTCAAATTTTAGAATAGTACTTTTTTTGGGCAAGAGTCGTATTACTTTGGTTATCTAATCAAATTCAGAAAAGGAAAAGGAAAATAAAAAAATAAAAAATCTTAGCCGCAGAGCAGAAGGAAGAGAAAGAGATGATGAGCTTGAGCTGTGCTTCGTTTTCCCCTTCACTTCCATTTCCAACTGCAAATCCCTCTTTCTCTGTTAAATTTGGTTATGGCTATGGTTTCCGTTTTAGCCCTAAATTATCGAATTCACTGAAGGTACGAAGGAACAAAGGTCTCAAATGCAACGCCTTGTTCGGACTCGGCGTTCCCGAACTCGTCGTTATCGCCGGCGTCGCCGCCCTCGTTTTCGGACCCAAGAAGTTGCCGGAAGTCGGTCGTAGCATCGGAAAAACTGTTAAGAGCTTCCAACAGGTTTCACTCCCCTTCCATTTGTCCCATTCTTTATCTATTAAAGCACTTTGTTTGTTTGTAATTCTCTCTTTTTTCTGCTAGCTTTTTAGGTTTGATTAAAAAGTCAACTTAATTCTTGGAGTAACAATCAATAATCAATTTAATCCGTATGCAATTATGTAAGAGTTTTTAGTCGCTAAAATTAACCAGCACCAATCAATTTAGCCCCAAATTATTTAAAAATAGGTCAATAATTGATTAACAGTTCTTAATTTTAGGGATCAAATTTTTGCTGCTAAATTGATAGCTGGTTATAATTTCATTGGCTGAAGTTCATGTTTTATTCTTTTAAATTGTTTAGGTGCATCTTGTGAAATAGAAATAGTACTGGTTAGTTGTTACTTGCTACTGTTACTGTTTACAATGATCATCTCGTTGCTTGTTACTGTTTCCCTTTGATAAAGGGTGATTCAAGTAGGGAGGAGAACATAGAGTTCTATTATTGAGATGTTGAATTGTTGACCCTCCAATCCGACCAACTTATGGCTCAAAGTGAGATCATATTGGGGACTTATGCCACTGATTCACATGAACTTAAATTTAGGAAAACTAGAGAAAGAATTAGCAGCATTTTAGGCATGTGGCGTCGTGGTTTAAGTGCCTGTTTGTTTTCTAGTTGAACAAACATGATACATGTTCCGATGGTTAATAAATGGATATGATTTGTTTGAATATAAATTTCAGTCACATTCAGCACAAGCAGCAAGTTCTTCGTTATAGTGAAAGTACTTTCACCGTACTTTTACGTTTAGCCACCAACAAATCAAATACGCTCTAAATTTAATTGAAAAGCTTGAACTGTGTGTTGGAGTACTCATAGGACTTCTCTTTTCGTTGAAGGCTGCAAGTTTGAACTTGAGGGTAAAAGTAAAATAAATCATAACTAAGCCAACAAAAATGGGAGGAAGAAATAACATTTGATTGTAGACATTGAATAGGTTCTAAAATGTGGAAAAGACCTCTGTAGGAGGAAATTGTCATATGGCACTATTGTATCTTCAGCTTTTTATTTTTACTTGTAGTGATCCCCTTGTGTTCATGATTGGCATCTGCATATGGGTCTGGATAAATTCACTTCCCAGTATGCTCTGACTGCCAAATTATTTGGACTCTGACATTGACATAAATGTGAATGTTATATTATCATCTATTGGTTGTGGAATATTTTCCTCATTAATTGTTTATTGTATCTTGTTAATCTTATAGGCAGCAAAGGAGTTTGAGTCCGAGCTTAAAAAGGAACCTGATTCTACAGGAGGGGATTCATCTGAGAAACCTATTGTGGTGAGTGAACAAGAGAAGCAGGACGTTGAGGTGTCTAGTTCTAAGGAGAGTGTATGAGATTTCTAGAACATTTGATTAGTAGCTATCAAATTTTCATTGTGACATAATGCTTTTGAAAGAAACATTCTTCTCTAATTGAGATCTGTTAGTTTAGTATATCTGGCTTTATGCTTTTCACCATTTAAATCATGACCAAGCTCTAGCGTAATATATTGGCTGGTAGACTTTGTTGATTGCCCCTATGGGAGAAAATCAAGGGACTGATAATAGGGGATTTTAGATTAAAATTGTTTGCTTATTAAAAAAATGTTTGAAATAATTTAATTAGTAGTCGCTATGCAGCATCTCCTAAGGGGACGAAACTTTTCAAAATTGTTACGTAATGTCATTGGGGTTTACTATAGGGTTGTCTGCATGTAATTTGGGCCAACCATTTTATTGGACATTTATTTGAAAAGGTTAAGAAATTATGTTTGGAGAATGTATTTTGATAATCTAAAGAATTCAAAAGTCTATAGCATTCATGAGAAGGAATTAAGAAATCTTGATTAAAATATTAAATACTTCTCATTCCCAAAAGTATTTTACAATGAAACTTTTTTTTTGTTGATTTAGCAATGAAACGTTTTAAATACTCACAATTGCGTACCTTATTTCTAACGGAAATTCCAACGCAAACTTAGATAACATTAAAGCAACAGAATTAGACCAAAAACAAAAAAAATACAAAAGTTTCTTCCAATAACTTACAAAGTGTACATTGATGTATAGAACTCGAGAGTAACAAATTTCTTTTAATAATCTATTAATTTAAAATGTCATATGTACAAGAAAAGTCACCACCCACCATGATACTACACTATCAGCATATTGTACAACCTAATTCAAATCTTGATGATCTGAGAAACAAGTCAAATAATCATCTTAGATATTGTTGGTTAGTTATCATCTAAATTGGTGCCTGCAAAATCTATGCTTCAATGTCAAATGTCCATCTCCTTACAACTTTATCAAAATCACCTGTAATCTTTCACCTTTGCACCTTCTCCATTATAGCAAGGCTCATCATCTCCAATAGAATTGCATAGCGCACAAGCAGAAGAACCTGCTATGATAAGGGCATACGAAACTCACGTGGCGCCACTTCAAATCAAAGGAAGCTATTGACAGCACTAACCCAGTACAAATGTTAACTGCCGCTAGTAACGAAATAATCACGTTGCCCCAGAGCTGGCTGTGACCTCACTACTATCTCTTAGCCCTTGAATACACATCTGCAGATTTCTCTGAACACTATCTGCAATTAATTTCAACCTGCCTTGACTTACATCCGCTGCTGAGCTCCCATTAACCTCCACCATTCGTGCAACCCTCTGTTTGCATTTATCCCAGTCATCTACACGCGACCAACAGGCCCTACCACCATGGCTACCACTCATGCCGAGAAAGGATACATTAGGACTTTCACCAAATGAATATCTCAATCTCACCGAAACACAGTATGGCAACCATGCAGCACCACCAGCAGCATTGACATGAGGGATGTGAGCAGAATCAAGAACAACGGTAAGTGCAAAATCAACAGAATTATGCAGGCGATCGTAATGGATGTTGCTTCTGAACGCAGATGAGCTCGCTGAGTTCTCGTCTGCATTCAACCCGGCATGATTTTCAAGACATAATTCAATCCGTGGTCTTTGAGCTGAAACAACATCTCCGACTTGTGTCTGGGACAATCCCTTTTTCCAGGCAATTAATTTCAAGAATTCTCTGAGGACCGATACAGGTAACGTGAGCATAGTTATGAATGATGCAACTCGAGATGCATCATAGGGCTCAGATGCAACGCGACGACTGAAGTAGTCACATATTTCACTTATTTCAGATTGACTTAATTCCTCCGGTGCAGGATTTGAATTTTGTTGTTGCTGCTGTTGTTGGTGAAAGCGTTTTACACTTAACACCTGAAGAAGAAGCTGAATTCTATGGACACTAACAGCAAATACATATCCCCTGCAAAAGGATGAAAGGACAGCATTCAAGTTTACTGATGATAACAAGAATAAAATTAAGAATAGCAAATAGCAACGAAGTCCCCCTTGTCAATACTGTTTTTGCCCACATGGCTTCAAATTCGATTTCCCTTACTGTTATACCAATCAAATGTGTAGTGCTTCAGTAACATGGACAGTAACTGACTCCCTCTAAATACATTTAAAATGCCATACCTGAGAAGGTATATTCAATAGAACAAAGAAAGTGATACTCTCAAGAAGCACCTAGGAATCTCTCATTTCTATTATGCAATCATGAAGTGCAAAAATGACCCATTCGCAAAATGTACACAACTACAACAGCTGACTGGCAGGGGAACGAGATTTTTACACAAGCTGCAGATAGCCAGATATTGTTACAAGTTACACCTAGGAACGAAGGTTGCTTTTTTTGGCCAACAATAGGCCTAATAAGTCATATTATATTAAGTATACATATGCATAGTGTTCATTAACAAAAAAATTTGATACATAATGTTCAAATAAGAAAGTAAAATTAAGAATTTTTTTTATAAAAAAACATTTTATTTTACATCCTCATCTGAAATTCGACAATCGAAAAATACAATTACTACAAGAACTCACCAGCCAAAATCAACTAAATGAATATGGCAATACAAACGACTTCAGAAAATTTTGAAGAAGTATGGTAGATGAAAAAGATAATAAGGATTAAGTGCAGACAACCCAGTGCCAATACCACTCCACTGCACTTAGATATATTTTTTTTATGTTAATTATATTTCCCCTCCTTTAAATAGGAAGGGCAAACAGATTGCAGAAGTCTTGTATCAAGAAGGCAAACAAAAATAAGAGAGATGTTTCAAAACATAGGTACTACGGATCAAAACCGTAGAGATAGCATAGAGCCATAGAAGGAGAAGGAAAAAATGACTTACCCAACAAAAAACCGCAAGGCAGGCTGCTCTGGGTCCAAGTTCAAAAGTGCACCTTCATTTTCCTTCAAAATGGATCCTAGGATCTCTCTCAAAAGCTCAGGTAACTGGGCAAATAGCCATAGCACTCCTAGATACTTGAGAATACCTCTCAAAACCTTCTTAAGTGCAACAAGAGGAACCCAACCACCTCCATATCCTCCATCATCACCAAGGCCAATAATGGCTGTGTTCAGCTCACCTCTGACATGTGCTGGGACAACTGTTCCAGGTGGCCTCCTTAGAGAGACTGCCGATGTCATCATAGCTAAGTTTGAAGAGCCTGCTAAAGCATTTCCCACACGATTTAAACTAGCTACTTGGTTTCCTGCCCTAGACATTGTGGCAGAAGTTGGCAAGTTTATTCTATTTCCATTTGCAGCAATCAACTGAGACCCTGAACTAGTGGTTGGATTACTTGAATTTGCCAGCCCACCTGCTTGTTGTCCAGCGAAACTAGGATCTAGTCCATTCAACTCCTGGGCAACGTGTTCCATGATAAAAGGTCGGAACTGGGGGCAAGGTAATGAGCCTCCAGAAGCACGGCCCTCTTTAGGCGGTGTTGCAGGCTGCAACCAAACCTGATCTCCTGCAAAGCATCGCATGTCAACGGCAAACTGTTTCCTGTACATGATTCGAATCCAATAGGGACCTCGGAGCACAACAGAGACATCGATAGGCAAGAGTGAACTTGGAACAATGCCCGGGCCACCACGACCAGCAGCAGCTAACATTGAAAGGGTTTGGTTAGTTAGACCACTAGCATTAGACATGGCAGTGTTTGCCGCAGGACCAGATGTAGGCTGACCAATACTTGTAGTTGAATTACTAAGTAGAAGTCCTTGAGATGGAACGTAACCAGTCTGTTTAGGAATAGAAGAAAGGGCAGCTGCAACCCCTGGAACAGGACCAGCTCGTGCTGGCCTGGTTGCGGCTGCCAGAGCATGCAAAGGCCCTGCAGTCAGCCGAATGCAATCCAAAAGCGAAGAAACCTCAGCTCCATTTATGAAATCTTCAAGAAACTGTACAAATACAAGAATCTAATATATTACATACATAGGCAAAGGATTTTATCATTGAATCAGGGTAGGGGATATCCAGGGCAAAATAACTTCACATTAAGTAATTTATTTATCTCCACAAAAGAAGAATCCGAGGAAAAAATGACATCAAACAGTACCCCCTACCATAACAAACAAATCAATGCAATGCATTTTCTAGTTTATAATTTATATTGCATAATCATCTGAATAAGCAAAAGAAAGATGTTTTACAGTAATTTCACCCTAAAGGTAGCAAATAATCAGAGTAAATATGAAATGGACATGCTCCAGTCAAAGAAGACCTAAACGTTTGCATGATCATGTGTATATCATGAAAGCAGGGAAAATATATAAGAATGATTTGTCTTTTATGGGGGTGGGTGGGGGATGACAAATAGTGAACCAGGAAAACAGATTGAAGCCAGCCATCACGAATGGATGGTGTAGCATGCATAAATTGTTTAATGTCACATAATTATTAATATTCCAGAGGACAACAGAAGAATATGCATCTATTAGGACACCTAAATAAACAGAATGGGAAAAAAAGAGCAAAAACAAAAAGCAATCAGTTGAAGAGAAAACGAACCTTGGTATGAGGCCAAAGTTGATCAGGAGATACATGCATTGTGCAGCCCTCTTTACCAGATTCCCACTCAACAACAAAACGGGCAAGGACAGTTGAACCAAAGCTAAACCACAAGCTCATCAGTCCAACTGCCTCAATTCTAAATATCCTTCTCATCTGTTCAGATAGTTTGTCAGTGTCTGAGGCAACCTTAGCACCAGATATTTTGGCATCAGGACTTGTAATTAGTTCATCTGACTTTTCCTCTGCTCTAATACCAAGCAATTTCCGCATGCCAAGGGCAAATGTTCTTGCATTGGCAAGCCTATGAATATCAGCTACCAATTTCTTTATACTATCTGCCTCAACAGATTGATAACTCAAAACAACACCATCTGCATCATAATGTATATGTGAATCTATGTCAGATGTATTAGCAATTCGAACGCCTGATCCCCAAGGTGTATTACTGCTCCCTTTCTGAAGCTCCCATAAATCTCTGAAGTGCTGGTCATTTATTTTAACATCCCAATACATGCAACCAGGCTTGCCAAGTCGCAAGCATATATGTTGCCATGAATCACCTCTAGCAAATGGAGGTCGGAACCAAATGTTAGAGGATGTATTTCTTAAACCCACTTCTTCAACATATGAGATGTCTAATGCATCCATCTGGCTAGTTAGTCTTGCATGCTTAATGCAAAGTGAACAGTGTCTGACAACATGAAGAAGAGCCGCTATATAAATGCTAGATGGGGCATTCCCTTTATTTGCTTCTGCAATTAAAGTTCCATAACTGTATTCTTCAGGTTTGGTTATCATTTCTGCGGATATAACGCCATGTGGCAAAGATAATTGAGAGCCAGAAGAATCTGAAATCTTTCTCCTTTTGCAGATTCCCGGATTGTTTTCAAAACATTGAAGAGATGGAATCAAATTCAACATATCTGAAGCTGTTCGTTTTCGAGATTTTTTATCATGTTTGGAGATTTCTTCACTAGTGCTATAATTAACAGTGGGTTCCAATGCCTGGGCTGCAAAGATTCATTTTGCTAGTCATGTATAGCTTCAGGAAGAATAATATATATAAATAACAGCATGCATATAGTCAACTTGATAAAGATGAAGACACAAAGAAAGTATCTTACATACGGGAGTTGTAGCACAAGAACTAGATCCAGCAGCCTTCAATGATTCCACTTGAGTTCCATTGGATCTGGAATTAGGAACAGACATTCGAGAGTTAGTAGGTCGGGGAGGAGATAATAGACGAGATGACCGGCTTCCAGATAAAGCATCATTAGAAGTATCACTCAACACTCTTAGTTGTTCTTCATCCATTGCAACAGAGGAACTACTGTCAACTGAATGTGGTGATTTCAGAGATGCCAAATCCTGTTCAGACTTTGAAGCAGATAGCTTTCTCCCAGCAGTGCTCCTTCCTTGTCCAGCTGGAATTGAGCCAACCGAACTGGATTGAACTGGGCCCTTCAAGCTGCCTGACGAGAACAAGGAACCACCATAGTGGGTAGTACCACCAGAAGCTTTTGTCACATTATTAACCTGTGGTATCTGCATTCCTCCTTCCCACTTTGGAGATGGGGTTCCAGCCTTTAAACTATGGGCATTCATTGGGACAGAGCCATAATGAGAAGGAACAGATGAATTCAAGGATGAAGGATTTTGAACAGAGAATGGAGGTGCAGAAGACCCTTTCTCATGTCCAAACACTTGATCAACAAGTGAAGAAAAACCTGATGGATGACCTCTTGCAATCTGTATGGAATTCTCAAGGCGAATATCAGAAATAAACTCATGCCCAGATGTTTTATTCGGACAAGAAGCACTGGGCAAAACAGAACGTAATTTCCCCCAATCAACCAAGCTTAAATTCAATTCATCTTCAAGCACCTGCATCTGTCCAATATCAATGTTCGTGATCCGCAGCACCTGATTAACGTCACCAAATAAATTGTCCTTTCCAGATGGGTCAGGCTGAGTCTCTAACAACTTGAACATTGGTTTAAAATCCTTATCAAGTTGCATCAGCAGGAAATACGAGCTTCCACAGTCTGGAAATCCCATCAGTAGCATAGGTGAACCATTTGAAACATTCTTGGGTATTTTAACCGTATTGAATCCATGCTCAAATACCTGCAGTGCTCCATAATCCATAGGTCTTAGGGATGCTGGTAATCTGATTAATAAACTCAAAGATAGCCCAGATAGTCCAGACTGATTTAGAGATTTTTCTTTGAACAGTAAAAGGAGAGAAAGCAGCTAAATATACCTCAAGTCCTAAAACCCTTCCAATAGAAGCAAATAAGTGCAATAAACTTTTACTTCTTAAGCTTATAAACACCTCAGCTGTTGTCATTGATCCCAGGTTCAAAGCTTCTTCACATTCTAATATAGCAGAAGAAGCAACTATGCTTTGCGGTGATTGAAGAAGGAAACGACCATTCCTGAAGCAGAAAACGGGGACAGATTTGAAAAAGCACAAATTAAAATAAAAACGAGAACCAAAAAGCAAGCGAGTAAAGCAAGGTACCTGATATTAATTCCAAGAGTAAAGAAGGAAGAACCAAAGGCCCGCACATGCAATACCTCAAGACCATCAGAGTTTTGGCTGCAATCCTTATCATCCTTCAACAGACAGAAGCAGAGCATAGTTTTAAAACTCCATGCACGATTCAATGGAAGATAGGGCATACAATTACACACAACCCATAAGGCAAAATCAATGAAACCATAAAATTGCAACTGTCGTTTGCATGATGCCACAAAGGTCAACAGTCATTTTATTTTTAAAAAATGCAATTCATATCAACATAGTAAATCCCAAAACTTGACAGTGAAAGATAATGCAGAAAGAAGATAAATACAATCCGGAAATTATAAGCAGCAGTATTAGCCAAACTTAACTGTTCAGGAACAAAGGTTTACGGAGAATAGAACTTCCGCACTTGATAATCAAAAGATAGCAAATTCATAATCTATATAACTAGAAATATTTACTGCTTGAACGATTATGAAGCATATCACCAGAAAATCAGAAATATATATCACTAGAAACTTGTAGCATTTGCCCAAAATTTTTTATAGTTTCTCTTCTCCTTAGAAGGAGGAAATGATCCAAATACAATTTTAGAGAAACTCGAATTATAGGTATACATTATAAAAGTAAATATTATAAAATGGATTGAGCCTAATTCAACGCAAGAACTAGCTTAAAGGATGAGGATTGCCCAAGCTTTATAAATGCTACCTTGACTGAATTTCTAGTCTGTGAGAGGTCTCAAACACATCCCCACGCCCAGGAGTAGAAATTGAAGCATGAAGTTCGTAAAACTATACACTTTGTGAGTTCGGCCAAACATAATGACATAAATGAGTTTGGCCTAACTCAATGCCAAAAGCTAGGTCAAAGGATGAGGATTACGCAAACCTTATTATGACTATTTTGACTATATTTCTAGCGCTGTGGGATCATTGAAAAAAAAGTTTCCATAAGCTTCTACCCTAAAAGTGACTGTTTCGCATGATCATTCTTTTAAATGGTTAAAAATAACTTCAAAATTGATCCAAAAATACAAATTACCAAATAGTTTCAGCTTTATTTTAGCTTTTATTTTTAACTTCAACTTCAGAATATTTTTTAACACCCAGAAAAACTAGGTCAAACACTACCCAAGACTCTAGTTCTCAGAAACTAAAAGAATGTCAACAAATCAGAAACCCTAAGGAGAGACACCAAAGAAGGAACCAAACAGACGAAATCCCAAAAACAACCATAGAAAATATAACTGGAAATCAAAGCAACAAACCATTTCGACACTCCAAACTCACAAGAGAGAACTTCCACCAACAATAAAGGAAAACCAACCTGCTTATATTCGTTATCAGGTTCACCAGCTCGAGACTGGAGCACAACATCATCTGCTGTTCGGCAGACCTGAATATTTTTCACTAGTTCTCTCTTAATTTCTAGAAGACGGGTATATCTGTTGCAACAAATAGCTCTCAACAGCAATCCCTCAACATCAATACAACTCTGATCCAAATAAAACTCTGCCTCCTTGCCAGTTAAAGGATCTATGACAAAGTTGCTATGGGCACACTTTATCTGAAGATCTGAACCAGGTTCAATTTTTATAAATGGGCATGCACCTGAATCAGACATACTGGCATTCTTATCAAAATCTAACCAGTATATAATTTTTAACCCTGGTGTTCGTAGACCAGATGAGTCAGATTCCCCATCAGGGTTCTGCACAGAACTAGAACTTGCTCCATGACCCATGCCACCCTCAGTTATGAGCTCGAATCGGATTGCATCCTTCCATCTTCCCTGCCGAAGAGCTTGCACTTGCCTTATGACAGTGTCCATGATAAGTGCAACGCACAGCTCGTGAAGAACTGAGTACAAAATCGAAAATGGATTTTCTGCTACAGACATTCGTCTCTCTAGATCATCTCCAAGCACATGACGCTGCATTTCCTCCAATTTCACAGGTTTATTCTTCTCACCAACAAGCAGCTCCAAATGTAATATCCTCCACAAGGATAGGTGTCCTCTGTACCCAAGAGTAACTAAAACCTGAAACTCTCCATCCACCCGAATCAGCGCAGTACCATCAGAAACTTTGATATCAGAAATTTCTTTTGGAAGAGAAACTTCAAGCAATTTGGACCGAACAAGCATGTCCAGCTTCTTCAAAGCAGGCTTTTGTTGATCTTCAGTCAAGACATACTGACTACCCACCTCTTCTATACATTTAGGCAAACGCTGATAACTTCCAGTGAGAAGAATCTCAACCGCAGAGGGAACATCATAAACAGGAGCACGAGCTTGTTGAAGCCCCTCGTGCATGAAAAACAACGAATCTGCAGCTTGAGTGAAACACATGTCGTGATTCGAAACAGTGGAAGCTAGTTGCTGGCAGTGCTGAATCAAGGGAACCTGCAAAGCAACAAATTTTAATGAAACCCAGTAGTGAAAACACCAGTTATCACAACCAACGCACGAAATTTGATTGAATAACATGATATCGCAAAGAGAGGAGAAACAGCCGCAACTCAGAAAAGAACAAGAACAAGGAATCAAATCGGTTCAGGAAGAAATTGAAGGAAAGAGAGGATAAATTACCTGTTGGCACCACTTGGAGAGGACATTGAGACGGATCATGCGCTGCTGAGTCTTGTTGAGGAACTTGAGGATGCTAATCTTCTTATCGTTGTCGGATATTTCGGTGGACCTGCATTTGTCGACGAGTTCTTTAAGGGAACTATAGGAATCTTGAGCAGCTCGAGTCACGAGCGTGGATAGCTCCACCGTTTGTTGCCCTAGTTCCGCAGCCATTGATTCTGCTCTGGTCTAGGGTTCTTCCCGATCTATTCTACCTTAATTGTCAATACATCGAAACTAGGGTTTTAGGTTAAAGAGGGAAGAAAACCGCGAATTGTTACAATCAGAGAACGAGAAAGAGAAAGAGAAAGAGAGAGAGAGAGAGACAAAGAACAAGAAGAACAAGAAGAAGACGCTCTCTGCTGATTCCTCACTCTCAGTTTCCCTCGCGCAGCCTCGTCTCTTTTTCTCTTTATATAAACGCGACTATATGGGTCCGTTTATTTAAGATACTCTTGGATGTTAATGATTTTAGAAGATTTGGTTTTTATTTTTATTTTATTTTAAATTTAAATTTAAATTGAAATAATAATCTCTGACTTTGTGATTATAGTTTAAAATGATCCTTGACTTTATAAAAGACCAACAAAATGGTGTCTAACTTTATCTTCTATCATTCAAAATGATCTCTGACTTTGTCTTCCGTCATTTAAAATAATCCTTGACTTATAAGAATAAGCAAAATGATTCATGATTTTGTCTTTCATCATTCAAAATGATCACCAACTTTATTCATCGTCATTCAAAATGGTCCTTGTCGTTTCATAGACCATTTTGAATGAAAGAAGACGGTGATCTTATCCGTCGGGAACCATTTTGAATGACGGAGTAGACTATATTGCTTAATCTTATAAGTCATAAATCTTTTTGAACGATAATTGTAAGTAAAAGGCCATTTTGGTGGTTTATTCAAAATAAAATTGACAAAATTGATTTGTCTTTATAACTAGGAATTAGGAATAATATGAGAAAAATAAATTTAAATTAACTAGTTTAGTTTTTCTTTTTTTCTACTACATGAAAAAAAATTAACAAAATGAAGAGAGAAAGAAAGAATCTGACACGAGAGGGTCGGTAGCAACAAGTTTCTAACATACGAAGGAGCATGCTCAAAACGAATTAAGGCCTGGTCTTGCGATGCACCTCATTTTGCCACAAATCTACAACAAAATTTGCCTTCTATAGCGCATCTCTGGTCGCAACTCTTCAATCCATCGTCAACGTATGTGCAATATTCTGAATCATCGCAAAGTATTTAGTTTCATGATATTTCCTTACTTATAAATGATATCACTTGATACAATCTGAGAAGCAAACTGCATCGCGATAACCTAACTCCGATGACAATTCAAATTATGATCTCTTATAAGACTTCCAAAGCCAGAAGCTCCCCATAAGCATTCACCACAACTTGTCCTTCTTTAGGTCTCTCCTAAGCCACAAACTTGTACGGTAAGAAAAGATAAATATCAATTTATCATAAAAAAGAATAAACACAGCTTTATTCATCTCTAAAATCACTTTGAGTTGCTATGTTACTTTGTGTAAATTCATTTCTATTTGTCTTGAAACTATTTTTATGTTTTAACTTGTTGTTATCCAAATAAAGTACTCAATTTTATAATTCCTTTTTTTTTTAGTCAAACGTGATTTTGGGGTTCCAAATTTTATCCAAACAAACACTTGTCCATTGGAATGCAATCATACATGAGAGATAAGTAAAAAAACTCAAAACAAAAGCCTTCTTTTCTCTAACTTGAATGGGTGTCTTTGAAAAATATATTTCATTTTGTGCTAAAGCATTTTTATTATAATGTCAAGATGAATAATTTTAAAATTTTCCTACCACTTTTTTCTATAAATCTTTTCAAATAAAAACTATATTAAATTTTTTATTTAATTTTTACTTTACATAATATTAAAAAAATATGTAGAAAGATGAATATAAGAATACAACATTATTCATATCAAAACTACCCTTAACTCAATCTTGATGTCCTATCCCACTAACTTATTGTTTATATGGTTTCATCATCCTATATACATAACTCCTACAAATATGGTTTATGTCTTTTTACTTATTTAGTTTTTTGTTACTTCATTCTCTATTCATAATTATCAAATGATTACTTTCCATACCTAAATTTTAGAGAAAAAGAAACTACCCATACTTGTAGGAAGTCATTACAATTTGTTTGATATTTAGGTAAGTTTAATAAAGGTATAGGTCAATTGTCATTATTTTGATTCTAATTATACATGATATGACAATCAAAATATTTTGTGGAATATGTTTATGTTAAGATTTAAAATTTCTTGTTTATTTTTAGAAAATGTTTAGAATTAATAACTTATTTAAAGAAAAATGCTAACTTTCGATTCTTGGCTCATTTTGAAAAAAAAAAAAGAAAGTTATTAAGAGTAGACATACTAAAAAATATCTTTTATTTTTTGGACTAAAATTCATTGTCAATGAACGAAAACCAAAATAACTTTCTCAAATGAGTTGTTGGTTCATGCAACGACGACATATCTAAAACTAATAACATTTTTCTATCATTACGAGCCTAACAGCATATCCGAACTAACAATATTTTTTTAACATTGTGAGCTTCTATTAGAGAGAGTGTATTATTTCAATTATATTTCTTTCCAAAATCTTTATAAAAAATGCATTAAAGAAGATCAAGTCTTTTTAATTGAAATAATTGCAATAAAGAAAATGAACAATCTTGAATTATTTTTTAAAAAATTTTCTATCAGTACATTCAAATCAAGAATATCAAAATTACTATATTTTTTTATTCATCTTCATTCAAAGTTGGAAATCTGTTCAAATAAAACAAAACATCTCAAGAAAAATGTTATGAAAATTAAGAGTAGATTTTCTAGTACATCATTTGTCCCCTACATTAGCTTATTTTTTCATAATTAGTTATTAGTTATCCATCCTCATAACTATTTCATAATGAGAATACGATTGCACTATGCACGTCAGATTTTAAGCAAAAATTGCTTACCTCTAAAAGTTTCAATTTGCCTACTACCAAAAATGCATTGGTATACCAACAAATTCAAAGCATATATATATTTTCACAAGATGATATAGGCTGAATGTTGAATCTACAATAAAAAGAAATGAGAGTCAATATATTTGTTTAAAGATGGTCTATTATCACTCTTTTTTTTCATTGTCACTCTTTTTTGTTTATTGTCACTCATATTTAATTATTTTAATAATAATTATATATTAAGGCTTTGATTCTATTGATTGAAAAAAACAACTAATTTTTTTTTTAAAAAAATGTGACAATATATAAAAATGTGTGCTAATAATATTATAGTTACTTTGTTTAAAAGAAAATCAACTTCAGTTGCCCGATTTTGATATTAATGTGGCAAAAAGTTGGTGGGAGGGATTGAGATCACCCAATTTTGAAAATCTCACCATTCTTTTATACATGAGAATCATAAATCTATATATTAAAAAGAATGGTGTCACTCCCAATAAGAATAGTGTTAATCTTTTCCACCCAAAAAAGTTTTGTTTTCGATCTCAAACATCATTCTATGCTATCCCCATAGTTAGGGGTGACAAAACAGGCCAGCTCGTCCCGCTTGGCCCGCCCCTCTTTTAGCCTTTCAAAAAATGGAACGGTGGTAGGCCAACCTGCCAAAAAAAGGCCTAATTTCCCAACCCAGCCCATTTGTAACCAATGTATGCGGGCTGAGGCCTAACCCACAAAAAAAACTTGGTTTCAATAAAAACCAAAATTTTATTTCTAAATTAAAAAAACTCATAAATTTCAATAAAAACTCATTATTAATTTCACAATATCAAGCACTATAATTACATATCTAAACAACATTCATAAACTTTTATAATAAAAAAAACATCATTCATGAAATAACTAGAAAATCACATCAAGTCACAAGTTTCACAAGCCATATGGAGGTGCTGAACTTCCTAGCGAGAGAGAGAGCAGATGCCCGTGTGCATGATAGCTAGAGCCTGAGAGAGTGACATGAAAGAAAGAGGGCTAAGGGAGGCGCAATCATAGCAGCGATGCGAGACTAGTGAGAGAGGCAGATGGCCAGCCGGGGAGTAGCACTCACAGCAGTGGCACAGCAGTAGCCACGGCGTAAACCAATGAAGGAGGTGAGGAGAGCGGGACTAAAGAGAAGGTTGCACTCATTTAGATATGTTGTGTCTTTCTTTTAGAATCCAGATATGTTCTATCTGAATGTAAGTTTTTTTTTCTTAATGGTTTTTCTTATTTTTGTTTGTTATTAAAAAATACTTTTTAAAAAATTGGCCATCCTTGCTAGCCCGTCCTGCTCTGCCAGTAGCCCGCATAACCCGCATGTAAAACAGAGTGGGCTTTTTTGGTTAACAGCTCATTTTGGCGGTACAAGCCGTCTAATAATGGCGGACCAGGGGCCAGCTCGACGGGCCCAACCCACATCGCCATCTCTACCCATAGCACCTTCTCAAAGTCAATTATGTGTGTGTTTGTATTAAAGTCAATTTTGATTTGATTTAAACACTAGACATCATTTATAGGTTTTGTGCTATCATTTTACAAGAAATTTGATAGTGACAACAAGGTATAAAGACAAAAAGAGACGCTTGTACCAACAAACATTTGTTTCGGATAACTAGCTAAAATTACCGTGTTTTCACACCGTTAGTATAAGCTTTAGTGACAACTTTTTTAGTCCATTAGAATAAACACCCGAACATATGTCCGCAGTTTATCTCTCATTAATGTAAATTTTCATAACATCTTATGATTTATCATACTTTAGGCTATGGTTGGATAACTAAGAATAAATAGAATGGGGTGGAGTGGAATAAAATGCAATGGAATAGAATGGAACCAATGAAATAATTATTTCCTTATGTTTTATTGCATCGTTTAGACATTTGATGGTGAAAGAAAATAGTAATTGTTTAATTTCAATTACTTAAAAAATAGATAAAGCAGTATGTGTTCTAATAATTTTATCTCAATTTTACCCTATTTTTATTTTATCAACCTCTACTTTTTCATTGTGTACGATAATAGTTTCAACTTTCAAATCTATTCCTATACATTTCCTAATGTACTCCAAGCATACAGGTCAAATTACCAACTACATGCATTATTGTCAGCAAAATTATACATACTTTTCTTTTGGCTATTACCGTGCGTATACCAATTATTATGACCTCAAATCAATAATAATAATAATAACAATAACAATAATAACAATAATAATAATAATAATAATAATAATAATAATAATAATAAGTTTATCCAACTCCATTAAATATGATTAGTAATTTAAAAGCACGGTAGAAAATTGAGAAGAAATCAGAGGTAGCTTAAGGGTCATGGAAACCTGAAGCAAACTTAAGAATGAAGACTTTTATTTACTAATAAAATAGTTTATTAAAATTATTATAATTTATTTGAAATGTATTTTTTGGGCTTTTTTTTATGCAAAATTATCGATTAAATTGTTATAATTTATTACATTTAACATTTCATTTTCAATAGATAATAAGGACAATCCATTTAATCTTTGTTGAGACATTGTTGATTTAAGTAAGTTTTTATTATTTTTAGCTTTGAAAAAGTCTTTTCAGCTGAAACACATATATTGAAATTGTTAACATTATTCTATAAACTATACATGCATTTAGAAAAGAATTTATTCTTTTTATATAATTAAGGATGTCAATTGGTTTATCATTTTCTAATCCTATAATTTCCTTTAAAATATTTAATTCTAAAAATAAATCTAATCCATTAAGATTTCAACAAATTATCCTGTTTCAAAGACTTTTCAAGGTTTAGGCATTTTTCTTTTAAAAGTATACAATCTAATGATTTTAATTTTTTAACACTAAATAAAAAATCAAAAATATCTTCATATATTTTAAATTGTTCAAATCTACTTTGAAGTGTAGTAATTACTTTATCTACAATGTAGAGAAAGTAGTTAATTCTAAATGATTGTTGAAGAGATTTTACGATTTCATTCTCAACACTTTCATCAAATTGTTTCTTTCTACTACTAATACGTATTTTTACGAAACTTAGGCTCTATACCTATTTCAAAAGCAATTTTCTTGACAGAAATCAATGCATTTTCAAATCCGTTTTCTCTATACTTTTTAAAAAATAAAAGAAGACCTTTTAACTATTCAATCTCTTTTTCCTAAACAAAATTATGATTTATTGGAAAAAAGTTGTTGCTCATTAAATGTTATTTGTAGGATAAATACAAAGCTATAACCGTCACTTATAATATTTCAATTAAAATTTATTTTCAAATATGATTTTACAACTAATTTTTTGTTAGAGGTATACTAGTACTAAAAAAAAAATTTTAACCTTTATTTTTGGGGGCCTAAAGCCCTTGCTTGGGCTACTTGAACCTTAAGCTAACCCTGAAAAGAATAACGAGCGATATAAGATGTTCCCTAAAAAAAGATAGCAAAAGAGATAAAGAGGTGCAACCATCAAAAAAGATGGAATGAGTGCTCCAAATATTAAATTAACAGAAAAGAGAAGAGTAATAAAAAAGTAACGTGGATAAGGATTTAAGGATAAATAAGTAGTTTTATAATTTGTTTATAAAACAAAATTCACATTCCATCCCTTACCCTCTTGAATTGGGAGGAAACAAATTTGAGAACAAAATGATGGAGTGGGATAAAAAGTGTTCTACCCAATACCACCCCATTGCTATTTTAGTTACTCAAATACTCCAATACCACCAATCTAAAGTTCCAAACATACCCTTATCCTTCGCCATGTCATCCTTTGCTCTATCAATGTAGGTTATAGTTGTACTAGTATAGATTTTGGTGTTCCTTAAAAACTGTAGATTTTAAATTGATTTAATTCTAAAATATTATTTTCACAAATATAAACTAAACCAAATATATTTTATTCAAATATAAAAATAAAAATTTATCCAACAAATTAATACTCAAAATAGTCTTTGAATTTATAGGCGTCGGTCATTTATGGTCCCTAACTTTATCAAAATACATTTTTAGTCCTTAACTTACTAAAATCAATCACAATGAGTCTTTGACTTTATCAGAAAATCAGTCACTTTGATACCGTCCATATTGAATGGCATTGAAAAAAAAGGATAGGGCAAAAATAAAAATTCAAGAAAAAAGGAATACAAAGTCCAGACAAAAAAAAATGACATGAGACAGATGTTCATGACTTGAAAAACAAAAAAGATCCATTAACAAAAAAGTCACAACTATGCTAAAAAAAAAGCCAATTAGACTTGAGGGGGAGTGCTGGGGAAAGTCTCACATTGTCTAGAATAAGAGCTATGATAGTTTTTATAAGAACTTAAGAAATCCTCCTCTTACGAACTAGTTTTTGAAGAGAGTTAGACCTATATAATTTTGTAAGAATGATGACCATAATTACAAAGTCAGGAACAGGTTGGTGATTAATTCATTTTTGACTTGTGACATGAAATTATTCTAGCATATATATTAAAGTAAACTATAGTTTCACATTTTCATTTTAATGTAAAATTGACATGCTCGCGCATATTAAGACAAGAGTACGTGGCCAACCAAGGAGTAAATAATGTCATCTTGATTTGCAACCCGTATAGAGTTCAACTATACACCAATTCAAGAAGATTTCTTGGGAACCATTTCCAATCACTAAATTTCACCAAATCCTCAATAATCTAGTTACATCAAAAAGGAGTTTTTTTTTTTTCCCTTAAAGATAGCAACTTTTCTAAATAACCAAAGAGAAAACAACAATTTACATACAATATCAAGAAGGCCGTACTATTTTTTTTCCTCAGAAAAAGGGAAATTTATTAAAATTAAGGACGAGAGGTTCAACTAATTGCAAATGTGCAACTGAGTCTGAACACCAAAACAATATGCACATGTGAGTCTATGAGGGATTTATCAGCAATTCCAACACTTGAACACCATACCGAAACTGAATTCGATTGCAATAATTGCATTTAATACAATATGATTGTATCACAACTGCAATTTAAAACCTTATTCCAATACATGCAACTAGAAGAATCTGGAATCTTTCTTTGCTTGCAAATTCTTAGATTGTTTTCAAGACCTTGAAAAGACGGAATCAAATTCAACGTATCAGAATTTGTTGCTTTTACAGCAGCATGTTGTTTCTAATCTAATGACTGTAACAATAATAACATGATTTTTATTTTATCGTTTTTTTCTCAAAATAAAAAAAAAAGGTTAAGATTAAGATACATCACTACAGCATAGTACTGTTAAAGCACTAAATTCATTTTCGAATTTACTCGCTTTTCAGATCTTTTTATCATGTTTAGATACAATATATTCACAAGTGGTATACATAAACTTGAAGGCACTATGATTCAATCATAAACTTGATCCATATGAGAAACATAGAAAAAAAAATGCAGACAATGCATACATAAAAAAAAAATCAATATGCAATAAGTCATATGTTGAGTCCTATGCTAATACGCAACAAATTAAAGTCCTATGCAAATATGCAATAAATCCATTTTTAAAGTGAATGCTTATATGGAGAAAAATATGTAGACAATGCATACATGGAAAAAAAAAACAGAGAAAACACTATCAAATTAGTCCTTCAAAATACACATAAAAAATCTTTAAGGGACTAAATTGATGACAAATAATTTTTCAGAAGACCAAATTGATGATTTACTCAAGAAAACAAAAAAAAAAGTAGGGGAAAAAAATCAAAGATGATAGCCTTTGTGCCCTTATTGCTTAACTTGTTCTCCAAGTTCAACACTAATTTTTGGATTAAAATATACTTTTTTTTTTGGAATTCAGAACAAAATATATTTTTGACCTCTAAAAAATTAACAAATTTTCATCTTAGTATTTGAAAAGTTTTTATTCCTCTGTAATCTCATGGTGTGTTTTTAGTCCTTGATTAGTCTCTTTCTAGGAACTAAAAACTCATTATTTTTAAAATGCATGAGACTAAATATGAATAAATTTTTTCCATGGACTTAAATATTAATTGCTAGTTTTTGAGAGATTGAAAATATATTTAAATTTATAATTTTTAGTTTGAATATGTGACGTATATATTTTTTATTTTGAGAAAGATACTAATTTACTTCATGAGTTTATGAGGGTGATTCAAATTGAGTGGTGGTTTATATTAAGTCTATGAGCGGTGATTATTCATTAGTTTATTGTTAACACTATTAACTTTAATTCAAATTGGTACTTGAATTTTCAAAACAATTTAAATAGCTAACTCTTTGTGTTTGTTAATAAAAGTTTAATTTAACTTTTATGTTATTCAAAAATTTAAATTTAGTCTAAGATCTTAATATTGTTAATTATAAACTAGCAACATGATGTAACAAATACAATTACTGAGGTAAATGATAGAGGGGCAGAAGGGACTTTTGACAAAACGGTTATGGATTGCCACGCGGAAGAAGATCCAGATAGAAGGGAACAGAGGAAAAGTGTGCGTCTCAAGATACCGAATTCTCTGCTAAAAGATTTTGTGCC
The DNA here is from genome assembly GCA_037177725.1 of Cyamopsis tetragonoloba. NCBI lineage: Eukaryota > Viridiplantae > Streptophyta > Magnoliopsida > Fabales > Fabaceae > Cyamopsis > Cyamopsis tetragonoloba. The sequence goes on from CM074125.1 coordinate 51,287,077, forward strand.
ATAAATTAGTTATTATATAGATGTGCGGGTGTGAGAAGAGAGGGTGTGGATGTATTGATTTTGGAATCTCTCTCTTGGTTCAATTTCTTCTGTTCACGTTCATGTTGCTTACTGAGTCATATTTCTACTATTCTGAGATTTTTTTAGCTGCTGTAGTCATAGCAGCCATCTCCATTGTATGAAATTCCGTTATGTTATAATAATACCGTCTCAGAATCGTTTTTGGATACCTGTGTCACTGTTGCATTAAATTCTGCATTTATATAAAAACCAGTAACATTACATTGGTGCTTTCATTGCTTCATGGCTGAGAATACGCGCCTGAAGGAACTCGCCTCTGACGTAAAACGCATCTTGGAGTTGATGGAGTCCAGGAATGACGAATACAATGTCCGTTTTGAGACCATTGAATCCGCGTTGGATACATTGTCGAAACCACAACCAGAAACCTTCTCGAGTTCTGGCATTGCGATTCCCTTCCAACCCTTCCAGGTACGTAATGTGAAGCTCGATTTCCCTTGATTTGATGGCACTGACGTTTTACAATGGATCTTTAAAGCTGAGCAATTCTTTAATTATTATCACACACCCGATGAGCAACGTTTGACTATTGCAGCCATTCATCTTGATAAGGAAGTAGTACCCTGGTTCCAAATGCAGTCCAGAGCTAACTCATTTCAATCTTGGATTGGGTTTACTAGAGCTTTAGAGCTTGAATATGGACCATCTCCATATGAATGCACTAGGTCGAATCTGTTTAAGCTCACTCAGGATGGTTCTGTCCATGAGTACTATGTGCAATTCACAGCATTAGCTAATAGAGTTCAAGGGGTCACGACTGAAGCCTTATTAGACTGCTTTGTAGGGGGATTAAAACCTGATATTCGATGTGAGGTCATTGCCCAAGTACCAACCACCTTACTGCGCTGTGTGTCCCTTGCTAAATTGTATGAAGAGAAATACCTTTACAAGCCAAAAAATTACCAACATCACTACACCCGTAATACCCTGCCTTCTAATACTACCCCACCTTTTTCCCAGTCCCTCAAATCTTCTAGCCTACCACCTTTATTACCCAACCCACCAAAAAATACCCTATCCTTGTCCCCCAAAGGCTCTACCGTTAAGAAAATGACACCTGCAGAAATGCAACTTTGCAGGGAAAAGGGACTTTGTTTTACTTGTGATGACAAGTTCTCACCCTCTCACAAATGCCCCAACAAACAGTACTTGTTATTACACATTGAGGATGAGGATGAGCATGTTGCCATTCCTACTGATCCCCCTGATGACTCTCAGACCATTGACTCCCAATGCATGACAGAACCTCATTTGTCCTATAATGCTTTGAAGGGTGCTTCCGGCTTGGGCACTATGCGATTTCAAGGTAATGTGGGAGGTATGCCAGTGCAAATCTTATTAGACAGTGGTAGTTCAGATAATTTCATACAACCTCAGATTGCTCATTATTTGAAGTTGCCAATTGAGCCAATTCCGGATTTTAAGGTTTTAGTGGGAAATGGCACTGCTTTGGTAGCTGAAGGGCTGGTTAGAGAATTGGAGGTTACAATTCAAGGTCATTCTTTACTGCTGCCTGCGTATTTATTACCTGTTGCAGGTGCTGACTTAGTTCTTGGGGCTTCATGGTTGTCTACGTTGGGACCCCACATCTCATATTATAGCACTCTCACTTTGAAATGCTATTTGGGCAATCAGTTCGTTACATTATATGGTGAAAAGGCAAAATTACCTGCTCAAGCTCACTACCACCAATTGAGAAGGATGCAGTACACTCAAGCTATTACAGAGTTGTTTTCACTACATTTTGACAAGCCTCTCTGTTCACAAGATCAGTGCCTTGATTTGCCTCCTCATATGGAACCTGAATTATCCCTCCTCCTTCACACTTACAGCCAAGTCTTTGTTGTACCTTCAGGTTTGCCTCCTGATTGAGTCCACAATCATTCTATACCGTTGATACAAGGCGCTGGCCCCGTAAAAGTCAGACCTTACCGTTATCCGCATAGCCAAAAGCAAAAAATTGAAACTATGGTCCAGAATATGCTTGATGAAGGTCTAATTGTTCCTAGCACAAGTCTTTTCTCTTCACCTATAATTTTGGTGAAAAAGAAGGATGGTACTTGGAGGTTTTGCACGGACTATAGGGCCTTGAACGCTATTACCATTCCGGATAGCTTTCCTATTCCAATTGTAGATGAACTCCTTGATGAGTTACATTGAGCTCAGTTTTTCTCTAAGTTGGACCTTCGATCCGGATATCATCAAATCTTGGTCAAGGAAGAGGATCGGCATAAGACGGTATTCCGGACGCATCAAGGCCATTATGAGTGGCGTGTGATGCCTTTTGGGCTTACGAATGCCCCGGCAACCTTCCAAAGCCTTATGAATGATGTGTTTCAAGGATTGCTCCGCAAATATGTATTAGTTTTTTTTTATGACATACTTGTGTATAGCCCCACTTGGTTGTCTCATTTGCAGCATTTGGAATCTGTTTTACAGTTGTTGGCCAAGCACCACCTATTTGCTAGACTATCTAAGTGCTCATTTGGATTGTCTCAGATAAAATATTTAGGCCATGCAGTTTCGGGTGATGGGGTGGCAATGGATAAGGATAAGGTTCAAGCAGTCTTGGATTGACCTCTTCCTTTGAATTTGAAACAGTTACGCGGTTTCTTGGGACTCACAGGTTACTACCGCAGATTCATTAAAGGCTATGCTTCTATCGCGTCACCCTTAACAAATCTATTAAAAAAAGACAGTTTCATGTGGAATGATCTTGCTGCTACTGCTTTTCAGGAATTAAAAAAGGCAATCACCAGTGGTCCTATACTAGCGTTACCTGATTTTTCTAAACCTTTTGCCTTGAGACTGATGCGTCCGGTGTTGGTGTAGGCGTTGTCCTTAGTCAGAATCTTCATCCCATTGTTTTTTTCTCCAAGAAGTTGACTTCTCGCATGCAGAAACAGTCAGCGTATGCATGAGAATTTTATGCTATCACAGAAGCAGTTGCTAAATTTTGACATTATTTGCTTGGCCATAAGTTTGTCATCAGGACAGATCAAAACAGCTTGAGGACCTTGACAGATCAAACTTTACAAACCTCGGAACAACAGAGGTGGCTACATAAACTCCTTGGTTATGATTTTACCATTGAATATAAACCAGGAAAAGACAACTTAGCAGCGAATTCTCTTTCCAGATGTTTTTTTATGGCTTGGTCTCAGCCGCAAACTCAATTGCTATCATTGTTACAATCTGCTCAGAATGCAAATTCAGAATTACAATCCATCCTTGTCGTTTGTCTCAAGAACCAGCCACCTAAACCTCATTATACGGTTCACAACAATCTCTTATTATGGAAGGGTAGATTAGTAGTGCCTTTTGTGCATTCTTTGATTCAACAAATATTGCATGAATTTCATAGTTCACCTCTAGGAGGTCATGTTGGCTATACTCGTACTATGGCGCGAATTGCTGCTCAATTTTTTTGGCGAGGGATGCAAAAGGATGTTAGGACCTATGTGCAGCAATGTTTAATCTGTCAACAGGCTAAATTAGCAATTGTTTTGCCATCAGGATTGCTGCAACCACTACCGATTCCGAACCAAATTTGGGAAGATTTGGCCATGGATTTCATCACAGGCCTTCCCTCTTCTCATGGTTACACTGTGATTTATGTGGTGATTGATAGATTGTCCAAATTTGCTCATTTTTCTCCTCTTAAAGCTGATTACACCAGTAAACAGGTAGCAGAGTCCTTTCTTCATATAGTGGTTAAATTGCATGGAATTCCAAAATCGATTGTCTCTGACAGGGATAAGGTTTTTACTAGCCAATTTTGGAAATATCTTTTAAGATTGAGTGGTACTACATTGAACATGTCTACATCATATCATCCTCAAACGGATGGGCAATTCGAAGCCTTGAATAAGTGTTTAGAAATGTATCTTCGTTGCTTCACTTTTGATGCTCCTAAGGATTGGGTCAAGTTCCTTCCGTGGGCTAAATACTGGTACAACACATCCTTCCACACAAGCATAGGCATGACTCCCTTTAAAGTCGTCTATGGTTGAGACCCTCCCAAATTGGTGCATTATGTTCATGATGCAAGTGATCCTCCATCAGTTCAGGAACAACTTCTGCTGCGAGACAGGATTCTTGAGAGGCTTAAGGTTAATTTGCATCGGGCCCAGCAAGTGCAAAAGAAGTATGCGGATCAAAAAAGGAAAGATGTTGAGCTTCAAATTGGTGATAAGGTGTTAGTTAAACTACAACCTTATAGGCAACACTCATTGGCTTTGCGGAAAAATCAGAAGTTGAGTCTCCGATATTTTGGACCCTTTCCAATTATCGAGAGAATTGGCAAAGTAGCTTATAAATTGCTCCTGCCTAGTGATACACGCATTCACCCTGTCTTCCATGCTTCCCAGTTGAAACTTTGTCATGGTGATCATTCTCATCCTTATATTCCCCTTCCTATTGCTGTTGATGATTTGAGGCCCATGTTTCAACCTGTTTCCATTCTTCAGTCTCGTGTGGTTATGCGCGGGAATAAACAGGTTCCACAACATCTGATCCTTTGGGAGGGTATGGATGCTGCACATGCTACTTGGGAAGATCTTATTGTATTAACTGAGGATTTTCCAGATTTCAACCTTGAGGGCAAGGTTGGTTTAAATGGGGAGGGTATTGTAACAAATACAATTACTGAGGTAAATGATAGAGGGGCAGAAGGGACTTTTGACAAAACTGTTATGGATTGCCACGCGGAAGAAGATCCGGATATAAGGGAACAAAGGAAAAGTGTGTGTCTCAAGATACCGAATTCTCTGCTAAGAGATTTTGTGCCATGAATTAGTTATTATATAGATGTGCGGGTGTGAGGAGAGAGGGTGTGGATGGATTGATTTTGGAATCTTTCTCTCTTGGTTCAATTTCTTCTGTTCACGTTCCTGCTGCTTACCGAGTCATATTTCTGCTATAATGAGATTTTTTTAGTTGTTGTAGTCATAGCAGCCATCTCTATTGTATGAAAGTCCGTTATGTTATCATAATACTGTCTCAGAATCGTTTTTGGATACCTGTGTCACTGTTGCATTAAATTCTGCATTTATATAAAAACCAGTAACATTACACATGAATTAATGTTAATAACAAATCACAATCTCAATCACTTATGTAAACTAAAAAAAAAAACTCAAAAACTAACATAAACCCCCTTTAAAAACTCAAAAGTCCAAGTAAGCCTTCACTACTTTTTTTTCCCAAGTATGTCAAGACTCTTGAAACAAGGTTGATTGATACTGTTTCCAAAAAAAAAAGGTTGATTGATACTAACTCCCTCTCATTTTAGGTTTTTGTTTTCTTTTTTAAAAAAAAATTATCTCAATCTTTTCTATTTTGAAACATAGAAATGATATGTGCACACTATTAAGGCTACACAACTAATTTACAATTGATTAATTATTGATATTAGTCACTTTAATCTGTTTTTTTCTCTTCTTTTTTTTTTATTTTAAAAAATTGACAATAATATAAATTGTAAATAAGATGTGAATGAATAGTGGTGTACACAATTTTTTTTTTCCTTTAAAACATCAATAGTATAAAGTTAATTTTTTTTTCTTTGTGAGTTTACCATCAATAGTAATTTCCAACAACTATTATTTCTATTTAATTTATGTTTAATGAGCAATATTATATCCTTTTAAATATTTTTTTTATTTTTTTAGATTAAGTATTAAATAAAAAGAGTAAATGTACCTAGGTTTTATAGTTATATAATGCATTAAATACATTACTCACTCAATTTATAAGAAAATTTGTAGGAACAATATACACGAAGATTTAGAATTATTCATGAGATTCATCAAGAGTTAAATGATATATCTAACTAATGATATTTGGTTTAAATGGTAAATGTTTATTCCCTTTAAATAGGTTGTTTTGTGTTCAAACTCCTAAAGATGAAAACAACTCTACAGAGGAAGAGTTAGCCTCATTATGATGTACATAAATGTTTTCATACATGAATATCTCCTTAGAGGATATATGTGATTAGATAAAAAATAATAGTATATGTAAACTTCATTTTTTTTCTAATTGAATCATCAAAATCAATGAGTGATAGTTAATTCATTAAATTTATCTAAAAATATACTCACTCCGTCTTAAATGTAAGTTACTTCTAACCGAATCAATGGAATTAAAGAATAGAAGTTAATACTTAATTCATTGAATTTGTCTAAAAAATAAAAAAAAATTCAACTACACCCCCTAAAATAAATATGTTAATAAATATTTCAATTTAATTAATATCTCTTTTTTCTCTTTTATTCTACTATATAGTTATCTTTCAATTATTAATTGAATCTTTAAAATTATAGAAAAGATAGTCTTAATTTAAAAATTCTTTTAAAATGTGACTTATAGTTAGGACGAGAAAAAAAAGTTTTTTTTTAATTATCCTTATATAAATACTTTAATAAATACTTAAAGTGGATTAACATCTTATCGTACTGAGTAACATCTTATCTCCTATCTCCTGACTCTCACTCTATCATTATGGAGTATTAAATTATTAAAAAGTGTATAAATGATACTTCCTCCGTTCCACAATAAGTGTTGTGTTTGACATTCTAAAAAATTTCATATTATATGTCACTTTATAATTCTAATATAATATTAATTATTAATTTCTCATTTCAATGTTATATTATAGGTTACTTTATACTTCCAATATAATATTACTACTTGTACTATTTTTTATAAAATTAAGATAACTAAATGCATTTCTTAATCTGTATGAAATATCTAAATATGACATTTATTGTGAAACGAAGGGAGTATAAGTGAAAATTGTTCGTTATATTCTTCTCTTTGTGAGTAAGTTACATTAAGCACTAAATAATTATTTTTAGGCAAATAATATTTAGGGCACTATTTAAAAATCTAAATATAGTAAAAAGATATTAGAATGTGTAGTTTTTTATATTCTTGAGATACACAACAATATACTCTCATGATTATCAAGACCCTTATTTTTAAAATGTGAGTGACTATATAAAATCTGAAGAGGTGATTTCAACGCTAAAATCTGAAAAGTGGTAGAAATTATGGAAGTGATGTGTAATGGTTGAAGCTAGCTAGCTAGGCATGGTTTTACAACAGTGAAATTAAACCTTTAACCTAATTGGACCCTCAAGAGGGGACCGCTTTAGATGGCTGCCAAGCAAAGTGGAGAAAGGATAAGCACATAAAGATTGAAAAAAGATTTAATGCCAAATAATACTAAACCTTATCTCTTCCTCTTATTTTTCTGCATAGTTACTACTTGTATTTTTTTAAGGGAATAATTACACTAATTTTTTGTAAGTTTATATTTATTATACTTATTCTTTTTAGTTTTTTAAATTACACAAACTCCTTTAAGATTTAAAATTTTATTATATTTACTTTTGAAGACATTATACTTAATTTCTAGAAGTTTGAAATTCATTATATTTATCCCTTTTTATAAGGGGCAAGTATAATTTTAAAAAGTAAGAGGGATGAGTATAATAATTAGATTACACAAACTAAGGGGGTAAAATTAACAACCAGACAATTACATCAAATATTATCTGATTGTTAATTTTCTCTAAAATATTTAATGGAATAAAAGTTTGGTGACTTAAACTAAAAAGGGACTTTTATTAGATTACACAAACTTTTGTATATTTTATAAAGAGTTTTTTTAATCCGTGCAATATTGCATAGGTTAAGAAAATATAAGTAGAATATTGTTGTTGGGAAAAATAAAAAATTAATGTGATTGAGTTTGACATGCAATTAGTACCGTGTTTTCTTTCTACTTATGGTTTTTTAATCTGTGCAATATTGCACAGGTTAGAAAAACCGTTTTATAAATTACACAAACCTTCCTTGAAACTTTACCATCTTATTATGCAGATTTTTTCTGCGGTTAAAAGTCTGTTAATAAAGTTAGTTAAGGATGCCCTGCACGTGACTTCTTGCCCAAATATATTAGTGAATTGTTAATTTTACCCATGCTATTAATTTTACATGCAAATTCAGGAATAAAGTTTACCGTATAAATAAATAGAAAAAATGTAAAAATAACAGGAGTAAAGTTCATGGGGTGTGATTGTAAAAATTTGCAGGTAGCTCTATTGCCACTCTTTTTCTATTATTTTAATAACATTTATATGTTAATTTTGTCATTTCATTCGTTGAAAAAATGAATTTTTAAATTATAAAATATTAATAAGAGAGTGACAATAGACAAGAGGGAGTGGCAATAGAGTCACTCAAAATTTGCATGTATAATTAATAAAATGAGTAAAATTAACAATTCCTAAATGTACGTGGGTTGGATGTCACGTGTAAGACATTTTTAAGTAACTTCACTAACAGACTTTTAATAACCAGAAATATCTGTAATAAGGTAATAAAATTTAATAGAAATATGTGTAATTTATGATATATAGGGATTAGTATATTTTAATCAAAGTTCAAGAAATGTCAATACAATTTTCTCAAACTAAAACAACAATAAGGACTAGTTCCCGGATAAAATGTAAGTGTAAGGACTTTTGATCTTGGTCCAACACTTTTATTATGTTAATGAATTGGTCTCAATTGTTATAGCAAAGAAAAAATAAAGACTAAATTTTAATAGAATAAAAGTGTAAAGAATAAAATTAATTTTTTTTAAATATAGAGATTAAATCATAAATTCAAATAAGGTATAAAAATTAAGAAAAATGTTAAATTTTTCCACTAAATTTTTTTATAAATTTTTTTAATTGTCATCTATCTTTTACTAAATATTTATTTTTAAAATAATAAATAACAATTCCAAAATTAAACGAATAAAAAAATTTAATAAGAAGATATAATATTATTCTGTTCAATAATTGAAAGTATATTTTTTTATATTAATTAAAAGTATATTTAAACAAAAAAAAACTAGAATGTTCACTAGGCCATGTTAGGGGTGGTAAAACGGGCTTGGTCTGTTAGCCCGCCTTAAATTGACAGGTCAGGTTATATATTTGAGTCCGCTGTCCCTATTGGGCCACCCTGCCTAGCTTGCCAACCCGCGCGGGTCAATGGCGAGCTAGAACGGGTTAGCCTGCCGACCTATTTTTCTTATAAAATACATCTTTTTAATTTATGCATAAAGAGGTTAAAAATTACACTTTTATATGAAAATATATTTTTTAATAAAAACATGTATATTTTTTTAATAAAAATGCTTTTTTAATAAAAAAATATTTTTTTTATTTTTGGCGGGCTAAACGAGCCAGCCAAGCCAATTTAAAAACGGATTGGGCTAAAAAAGTGAGTCTGTATAGTCTTGACGAGATGGTGGATGAAATTAACATCATCGTTATTGGGAGTGACACCATCCTTTTTAGTACATAAATTTATGATTCTTACGTATAAAAAGAATGGTGCAACTTCCAATAGAGATGATGCTAATCCCATCCTCCGACGAGAGTAGGAGGGATTGAGACCACCCTATTTTGAAAATCCCACAATCTCTTTATATATAAGAATTATAAATCTATATATTAAAAAAAATAGTGTCATTCCCAATAAGAATGATGTTAATCAGTCCACTTTTTTGCGGACTAAACGGGCGGATTTGTCTATTTTGCCACCTTAGGCACACCATTATTCTGATCAATATACGACAATACGACATCATCCATGATATCATTTCCGGATGATCCAACGATCATAATCTCTTCCACGTGGCAACATCTTACCAGCCCATGTTCCCGCAACGCACCACAATCTCAACCCACATATATCACCAAAATCACCTTAAACCAAACGCAGCCTTTCTTCCTTCCCACATCTCAAATCTCAAGCATATCAAAACCAGAAAGCACAGCAAAACAAAAAAAACACTTCAATATTTTTTTGGAATAACGTTACGGTAATTTTCAGGAAGTTAAGTGTAGTTTGAAGATGAAGGCAGAGAGAGACAAGTACAGCATGATCAATTTCGAGGAAACCGAGTTGCGACTCGGTTTGCCACTGAGTGGAAACGAAGGCGAATCGTCCACTCCGATCAAAAACAGCAATAACTGTAGTGCCGTGTTTGGCAAAAGAGGGTTTTCGGAAACAAACGTGGATTTGAAGCTTAATATTTCGTCAAACGATGACGTTTTGGCATCGGTTTCTTCCTCCTCTGCTGATAAGGATAAAGAGAAGAACAACGTTGCTTCTGCAAAACCACCTGCAAAGTTAGTTCTTCCTCTCCTTCTTCTAATTTTTTTTTTTGGAGTAAAACATGAATTTAGTATCTGAATTTAAATTTTTTTAGGAGTAAAACATGAATTTAGATTACTACATCCATCAATTAGTTTTTGTAAAAATTATTTCCTAAAATTGACATTACTCAATCAATTCCTAAAATAAAATGGTAATATAATTCTTTCTAGTTTTTGTGTCTAGGAGTAATATTTTGGTAAAAGTTAAATAGGAAAATGTAAAATTGTTGACTTTTATTATTTTATACTTGATCTTAATTAGTATTAGTGGTTATACTTTAAAAATTTTAATTTTAGCTTTTACACTTTGTTAAGGAATTGGTTTCTGCCGTTGCGGCAATCGAGATCAATTATTTAACAAAATAAAAATGTGAGGATTAAAAACAAAACATCAATAAAGACATTTTTTTAAAGTGAAATGTAAGTTTGAAAACTAAAACCAAATTAAAATTTTTGTCGTCTTATTTCGATAAGGATTTAATCTCTCCTGTCATGACAATGTAATAATAATAAGGACTATTTTTTTAGAAAAAATATTGTGGTTAAAATCTAATATAGGGATAAAAATATATTCAACAAATTAAAATGTATTCTTTTGGTTGCTTTTGATTTTTCTATTTAAGAAGAGAAGTTTTATTTCTATTTATCAATTTATTTAGAAAAAAAAATTGTTTCTATTCACATGTTTATTTATAATTTTAAGATAATATCAATTATAATATTTGATAATTTTCATTGATATTTGATAATCATATCAATTATAATATGAAAATGTTAGTTAGTGACTGGAATAAAAAATAGAAATGTTTTATTGAAATTAGTAATCTTTAATATTTATTGTTCAAAAATTAATAATTCACTTAATGTATATTTTTTAAAGGTTTTTTTAATTTGTGCACCAATGCATAGTTTAAGAATCCCAAATTAAAAATTTTATATAGAAAAACTAAACATCAAAGATTGTATAAATATAACTTCTATAATTCTCAAAGAATAATTTTTAAGTTAAGATTGTTAGCTTGTATAATATTACACACATTAAAAATCCATTCTTTTAAATAACTCCAAGTATTAAATAAGGTGTATTTATTCCATATTATCAAGTGCTATTTAGACAATCCATTGTACTAATATCATCAATTTTACTCTTATTAATATTTTACTATTTATTCTCTAAAATAGTAATGTCAAGAATTTAAAAATTTATTTTTTTATATGGAAGTTGTATATAATTAGGGATCAAATCCCGAACTCTCACATACATATCTCTATACGCTCATCAACTGAGCTATATGACTTAAAATAAAATAAAATTTTTTTTGATAAAAATAAATATAATTATATTTTTTATTTTATATATTTTAGGCAAAAATAAACAATTAATAAATAGGAAGGGAGCGATGAGGATGAAGGAACATGTAGGGTTAAGAAGTTAGGCAGAATAGGAATTGTTTTACGGATGGCATGCTTCATTGTCGGGCAGACATTGCAATACGACAAGACACTTGGAATCTTTCTTTTTCTCACCCACCCAACCCCACAACCTACTCCCTAACTCTAATACCCTTTATTTGCAAAGAAATACAAAAACCAAAATAATTAAAATTATAGTATTTTTAAAGAATTTTGTTTAAGTTATTAAATTAAAAAATAATCATAAATATATATTATTTTATCTCTAAAAAATAAAAAAATTATATTTTTTAATAATTTTTTATTATATTTAACTTTTTAAAAAATATTTAAGACCTAAGTCCACGTTCTCTCCTATCACCTAATCCCCCTTTCACTCTATTACGTTATCAATTAATATTTATTAATTCCAAAACAATTATTATAAGTGAAATGCACCTTTTGGTCGTATATCTTTTGTGTGCATTTTATTTCGGTCTTATATATTTTTTAGGTTACGTTTTGGTTATTTATCTCTAATAAACATTTCATTTTGGTCCAGTCCGTCAACTCTTTCACTTCCATTAACCGAATTGATCTAATAAGAATAGAGTTAAATTATGTTATTTATCTTTAAACCCATAAAAATCATAACATACACACGAACCCTAATAAGAACATAGTCAAATTAGCTTGTAATGGGGTAACAGAGTTGATAGAGTGGACCAAAATGAAATCTTTATAAGAGATACAAGACAAAAAAGTAACTCAAAAAAGATACAAGACCGAAATAAAATGCACATAAAAAATATAAGACTAAAAAGTACATTTAGTCATTATTATATATGCCAAATAGTACCAAAGCTATCCACATAAGAGTAGTAATACTAATAGAGTTTTGCTATCCATTGTCCTTGGGGCAATGTTTAAGCAACTCATAAATGGAAACTTTACATATAAAATAAATTGAAAAAAAATCGTAGCATTAAATACTCTACACTTTTCAACACTAAATTTCTATTAATGAGTTGCTTAATTATTTACCTAATGACAATGGATAACAAAACTCATACTAATATGGTTTGGCAAATGATATTTAGTGTTTAAGGACACTATTTAAGAATTCAAATATAGTAAAAAAACATTAAAATATGTAATTTTTTTATATTCTCAAAAGATAGAAGAATGTACTCTTATAATTATTTTTTTATTTTCACTAACTTTAATTAGTGCCGTAACAATTATATCAGGACCCATATGGTTTTATAGCATTATTTTAACCAATTAAAAAAACATTTATAATTCAATATTCAAACTACACAGCTGCTAACAATTACTATTTCCGTGCATTGACCGTCACAGTGCTTGTTCCGTATATTCCGTTTCACACCTACTAGGATTTTGTTGAATCACGGGCTTTTTTTTTTTTTTCTTTCCTATGTGTGGTATGATGCAATCACATCATGTTAATTGAGAAAGACACTATAATTTTTCGAATGTCAGTGTTCAAAATAATGTTAATAACATCATCTCAATTAAAAATAAGACTACAATATTTTGAATATCAATATTCAAAATAGTGTTAATGATATTATCTCAATTAGAAATGACAAGTGAAGATTTGAATCTATAATCCGTTAAATGCTCTACTTAATCAATCCTTCAGATTCAATTATGTTATTTTAACAATAATTTATATGTGTTGAATTATGCAGGGCACAAGTGGTAGGTTGGCCACCAGTGAGATCATTCAGAAAAAACATAGTGAACATTCAAAAGAACAACAATGATAACAATAACGACAACGAAAACGAATTCGAAAAATCAACATCACAATCACAAGCATCTTTTGTGAAGGTGAGCATGGATGGTGCTCCATATCTACGCAAGGTGGATTTGAAGTTATACAAAAGTTACAAAGAACTCTCCATTGCTTTGGCAAAAATGTTCAGTTCCTTCACCGTCGATAATTGTGGATCCCAAGACACGACGAAGGATTTCATGAACGAGATCGATCTTCTCAACGGCTCAGATTACGTTCCGACTTACGAAGACAAAGATGGAGATTGGATGTTAGTTGGTGATGTGCCTTGGGAGTGAGTCTCCTTAATTCTTTGTTTGGATTATTAATTTCTCATTATTTGCTATTTTAATTGCTTCAATTTTCTCTAATTATTGTTTGATTAATGGTTAATGATTGGTAATTAAATTGATTATTTTGCAGAATGTTTGTGGGATCATGCAAGCGCTTGCGTATAATGAAAGGATCTGAGGCAATTGGGCTAGGTTAGTGATCAAAATTATGTTTCATATCATAATAATAGATCTTATCTTAATGTTGATGTTGATTTAGATATTGGGTTTTGCTAAGTTAGTTAGAAATAATTTTAATTAATTGAATATCACAATAAAATGCATTTTTAAGTATTAAATTTTATATTTTTTAATAAAAAAATTATATTTATGAGTTTCTTAAACATTATCTTTAGGGTAATGGATAGCAAATCTTTTGGGACTTATTTAGTTTGCATTTTTATTTCATGTTTTTATTCTATTTTTGTTTTCTAAAATTTGGAGAGGAAAAATCAGAAAGAGTGGAAAGCAAGAAAATCTCCTTTTTAGTTATTTTCGGTTTTTCAAAAAATGGGAAATGAAAACTTTTAGAAAATAGAAAACTTTAAAAAAACAGAAAATAAAAGTGAAAACTAAAGAGGTATTTAAAAATTTAGGGCTTGTTTGATATCTCTTTTTTAAAACAGTTTTCTGTTTTTAAAATCAGAAAACTAAAAAAACTCGTTAAAACATGTTTTGGTTTTCAGTTTTTTGAATTTACACGCAAATTTGCATTGAAAACTCCTCTCACTTTTTTAAAAATTGTTCCTGAAAATAATTTTATAATACAATTTTTAAAAACTAAAAATCAAAACTGTTACAAACAAGCCCTTAATTCCTGCACTTTTGTGTCTTTATGGAAATTTTTTGACTAATTAGTTTTTTTCATTATAACATCATTAAATTTCATTGGGATGGCTAACATTTTATGTCAAGTTACATCATGCCACTTCAGAGAACTATTTAAAAAAAAAAGAAAGAAAAAAGAACAAAAAGGTTAAGAAGTACTATAATAGACTTATTTTATTTTCTCATTTTACACTTTTAGATGTGTTTGGTATGAGACATACTTTTTAATGACTTTATTAAGAATATATTTTCTGAGCAAATGATTCTTGTGAAAGTTCAAGATACCCATCTATTTAGGTGGGAATGTGATAAACTTTCTTTATATTTAATTCTTGAAAATCCTATTTACCTGAAAAAATATTTTTTTTTGTGTTTTCTCACAAATATGGGTATATCTTACATTAAATGATATTTACATCAATCTAAAAAATATTTCCCGTACCAAATTCCTCCTTATTTATTTCAGAGTAATAAGATCATTTTTTTTTTGTCACCAGTACAAGAAAGAATGGTATTAATTTTTTCTTTTTTATAATCACAAGAAAATTAATTAATTAAGTACAAGGGTACTAAATTAAATTCATAATTTAACCTTAATTTGATTAATTAACGTGTGTATTAACATGAGTAAATTTTACAGCACCAAGAGCGGTGGAGAAGCGCAGGAACAGAACCTAAAGTCAAACTTTTACTCATGCCACAGTCAACAACGAGCCAAGTTATATAATATAGGTCCTCTATGTGTATTTCATTTCGATCTTATATTTTTTTAGGTTACATTTTGGTGTTATATTTCTTATAAAGATTTCATTTTGGTCTAGTCCGTCAACTCCATCATCCCGTGACTTTGTTCTTATTAGGGTTCATGTGTATGTTATGATTTTTCTGGGTTTGAAGATAAATGGCGTAATTTGACTCTGTTCTTATTAGGCCAATTCTGTTAACAGGGGTAACGGAATTGACGGATTGGATCAAAATGAAACGTTTACAAGAGATGAGCAAAATGTAACCCAAAAAAGATATAGGAACAAAATAAAATACACATCATGACCAAAATGTGCATTTGGCCTATAATGTATTTGCATCATTTTTTTTCTTTTCAAATAAAAATAATTTTGTTGTATATGTATGGTGTATTTTATACAAATTAGAAAATAGTAGTTGGATATTAGTTAGGGACAAGAAATACTAGTAGAGTATGTTTTTTTTTTATAACCACGAGTTTCTCTACTGTCAACATTGTTGGTCGTTAGTATACCTGTATAATTAATGAGATTGTCAATGTAACGTTTGTAGTTGTACGTAATTATATGCATACATATACGTATACCGTATACTTATGAATTATGCAATGTGCTCTTATGATCTGTCAAATTATGTTAGGAAATAAGGATGTGTTTGGTTGAGCAGAAAATGCATAAGATCAATGAATTTAGGGACAAAAGGTGGGTCTTCTTAATTGGATCAAGTTAAATAGAGGATCAAATTTTATGTGAAAATATATGTATCCTAATATTACTAATTTGGTTGAGATTGTTGGGTTTTTAGGCTCGCAACTATGTGGACAAAAAACCTGAAACGTGTCAAACTTATTAGGTGACACTTAGTAGAGAACTGTGGTCAAATTAGGGTTGAGGGTGTGAGTCAGCGAAAAAGAAAGTATGGAAAGAAGCTATTTTCATTTTCGTAGAAACCTAACTTGGTTTGGAAAAGTTATTATTGTAGATTCGTTAACCTTTGGATTCTGTTAAACTTTTTGTGAGTTGGTTCAAGACATGTAGTTCTTTGCTTTGTCTAGTTGGATTTTCATTTGTAGATCTGTAGTGCGAGTTATAATGCGCAAACAACAGCTCTATTTGTGAGAGTTTTTTTTTTACCTTTGTGTTCTTTATTTTTAAGCTTTACTAGTTTTTGAGGTTGTGCCAATATTTTATAATTTTATAATGAATATACAATAAAACATATAAATGAGTTTGATCATATTTTAACCAAATAACATTCAAAAACTAATGACTTAGATTAGTCTCATCTTAAGGGTAGAGAAACCCGTGGTTATACCAATTTTTTTTTAACAAATCACAATAAACAAAGTAAAAAAAATGGACAGGAAAGAATGGAAAATAGAGAAAAAAAATAAAAAAAAAAGATAGTGAAATAAACTTGAAATGAAGAGAAGTGGAGAGACAAGAAAGAGAAAGAAAGAGGAAAAAAAGAAGTAAGAGAAAAAGAGTTTAATAATTAAATTTAATTTTATTATTGAAATTTTAAATTTTGAATTTTAATTTTTTTCTAATTTCAAAGCAATCCAAAATACAAAAAATCTGCATGAGAAACCAAAGCTTTTAAGCTTGGATGTTAAAAATCAAACAAAGAGAGAATAAAATAAAATAATATTAAATGAAATTTTGGAGGGAAACTGAATTAATGTGAGCATGACACTTGGCAAAATAGTTTTCTTGTGAATCAAGAAGGGATTTCTTTTCTTATAGTATATGATGCTTTGTTGTGTTAGTTGGTTGTATGCACAAAGTGTGCATTTGATTGGACTCGCTAGTCCCATTGTTTAATTATAGTGAACTAACTTCGAGCGTGTTAAGATTAGTTATGAAAAATAGATTATTTTGGGAATTGATTTTATGTAAAATTAATTATTATTATTATTATAATCAATTTTAAAATAGTTAATTTTTATTTGAGTTTGTATGTTGTTGAAAAATGATTTTGAAGATGTTTTACATTTGCATGGTATAAAAATTGATTTTTATAGTAAAAGTTTGAATGACAGAAGAAGAAAATAGATTAAAGCTAAAAGATTTTTCAATAAGCTTTAAATTTTAGCTTATTTAAAAAAAGTTGTAAGGATTTTTTAGTTTGCAAGGTTAGACAAATCACAGAAAGGTAGGCAATTTAGAAAACCACATACGACTTGCTTGTTTGAGGTCATACAAGAATTTTTTAGTTTGCAAACAATGTAATGATTCTGTATGTTTAAACCTTGAGGAGGTGTCATATAAACTTCCTCTTGTAAGCCACCTTGTAAAAACACGTCATTGATGTCACATTGTTGTAAAGACCAATTATAAAAAGAAGCCAATATAATAAAAGGTGGATAGTGGTAATTTTAGCTATAGGAGCAAAGTGTCAAAATAATCAATGCTTTCAACCTGAGTATAATCTTTTGGAACTAACCTAGCCTTATAAAGTTCTATTGAATCGCCAGACTTGTATTTTATTTTATACACCAATTTGGATCCTATTGGCTTTTTGCCATTTGGCAATTCAACAAGATCCCAAGTTTTATTAAAAGAAAAAAAACATGCAATTCATCATTCATAGTAGCAATCCATTTCAGATTTTTAATAGAAGAAATGAAAATATTAAGTTCAGTTTTAGCAAAGATATTCATACAATAGCTAGAATTGAAAGAAGAAAGTCTATAATAGCTAAGAAATGATTGTATAGGGTATTTAACCTCAGTAATAGGAGAGGTATTAACTTGTAAGAGATATACATCATAGTTAGAGAGGCATTTAGGGGGATTAGACACCCGTGAGGACTTACGTGGACTAATGACAAAATCAGAAACATTATTATCAATTACCGGACTAATAATAGAATATAGGATGGGGAAAGTGGAGAGGAGGATTGAGATGTTTCAGGCACTGACGTAGCAGGCTAAATTATTGTAGGAACAAAGTGTTCCACGAGGGTGAGATCAGAGAAAAAAGTGTGTCAAAAATCATGGCTGAAAACACATGAATTAGAATCAACATGACTTAGTTGTTCTGATTTGCATGGAAAATTATTTTCATAAAAAATATCTTGAGAAATAGTAATATTATTAGTATTTAGATTTAAAACAATATATTCTTTAGTTCCTCTTTAAAATCCCACAAAAAAACACATTTTTGCGTATGGGAAACAAGCTTAGATCTATTTTTGGTGATTGTGGTAGCATAGCACAAGCGCCCAAAGACTTTAAGATGAAGAAGAGTTGAATGCATACCATGAAGCATTTTATAAGGAGATTCATGTTTTAGAACACAACTGGGCAAACAGTTAATCAAGAAAACAGTTAATCAAGAAAACAACATGGTTAACATATAGGATCAATAGCAAGCAAGAATAGCATAATAAAATAAAAAGTTGCGAGCAACATTCATAATATGTCTATGTTTTTCATTCTACAATTGAGTTTTCCTTAGATGTTTCCACACAAGATGTTTGATGTACAAATTCCTTAGAGTTATAAAAATCATGCATGTAAAATTCCAAATCATTGTCACTTCTAATAGATTTAATGAGCATTCCAAATCGAGTTTCAACATAGGCAACAAAATTTTGAAGAATCTTCCTAGTTTTAATCTTTGATTTCATAAAAAACACCCAAGTAAAATTAGAATGATCTTCTACAATAGTAAGAAAATATTTGTAATCCTGAACACAATTGATTTTAATGGGTCCTCAAATGTCAGCATGTATTAAAGAGAAAAGAGAATCAGATATGTGGTCATGATTTGGAAAAGGTAAACGAGTTTGTTTTCCAAAATGACAATTATCACATGTAATATTATGTTTTAAAGTAACATATGGTAAAACTTGTGCACAACATCCATTATGCTATCAAAAGCATGTCCTAGTCGATAATGCCACAAGCCAAACAAATTTGATGAAATAGTACTATTCACTTGAATTATTTGAAAAAGGGAATATCAACCGAACTAGCGGGGTTTTCAACAACATAAATTCTACAATGGAATTTAACTAGTCCAATCAACTTCTTGGATTCCTGATCCTGTATATAACACAAGAACTTGTTAAAACTTATTGTCAAATTCAAGGGAGAAGTAATTCCATGTGTAGAAAGAATGTTCATTTCAAAATTAAGGATGAATAAAACATCATAAAGAAAAAATTTATCCAAGAATTGTATTCTACCGGCAATTTTAGCAATAGAGACAACACCATTAGGCACTCATACTATTGCAAATATGATCAGTAACACCACTGGCAATCAGTTGTGAAAACGACATTGTAGCTAATGAATCTGGCAATGATCATGTTGTTGCGGTGGAAAGGGTTGAAACGACGACAGAATGTTGTATGCCGCAAAAAAGTGAGCGGACGAATTCGAAAGCCAAAGACTTTCTTTGACGACGGAGCTCCCAAGAGAGCGAGGAAAAGAGGTTATGATGGTCACTCTAGTTTGTTTAATGAATGGGACTTCAGAGCTATGTTAGATTTAAGAACATCTTTAAGGCTTTCAAACCTCTCCTAACTTCGATCAATAGCTAAGGTTTTTTTTTGGTTAAATATTTTTTTTTTTGTTTTAACACTTGTCATTTTTTTATGTTGTAATTTTATTATTTTTCTGGTTAAATTGGTGTAACATGTTCATTAATTTCCAATTGATTTTCTCTAATATCTATCCTTTTGGAAGAGTACAAGGAGTTAGGTGCTAACAATTTGGAAGTTGCCTAACTTGTAAGGACTAAGGTGAGCTTTAATTTTTTTTTTTTATATATATAAAAACGCTAGTATCTAGAAATCTATAAAAAAAATCTTTCCTTAGTGGAAGATACATGGAATTGAAATCTATATGGTTTTAACAAAAACCTAATTGTATAATGTTTCGAACGTTGTCGTTTGTTAAATAAAAGTGGTTTCTTTCTCATTTTAGCTATTTTACCCATAACACCATATAGAAACATCATTTTAGACTTTAATGTCCGGAAAATGGCAGTCTCATTCTTAACTGGGATAGCGTGAATCCCAGCGTAGATGTTATTGTTTGAACAAGAACTTACCATTTTTTTTGCCTAAACAAGAACTTACATCTGACTATGGTTATAGGCTTGATAGTGTTGTTGTGCCTGATGACAAAATCAAGCCGTTGTTGTGTCATTGCGGTTCATTTTATTGTCGCAAACACTTATACTAAGGACATTCTTACCAAATTGATTTTAACAAAGTTAAATATTATAGATTCAGACAGAAAAATATGTTATGGATGGAATTTATGGGGTTTGATTTCTTTTTTCAGTTTAAGTCATTATTATTTTGGCCCATGTTTGTTGAACAATTTTGCTATAATATGGATTGCTTATTGTTTAGACTTTAGTTTAAATGTAAAGTTGCAACAAGTTTTAGTATAAAGTAAAAGGTTGTCAAATCACAAAAAAAAAAAAACACTTGACTTTCGTGTATTGCATCAATGTTATAGAGAAGAGTAATAATAACTCAAATTGAAAAAAGAAATCAAACCCCATAAATTCTATCCATAACATATTTTTTCGTCTACATCCATAATATTTAACTTTGTTAAAATCAATCCGGTACAAATGTCCTTAGTATAAGCGTTTGGGACAATCAAATGAACCTCAGTGACACAACAACAGCTTGATTTTGTCATCAGGCCCAACAACACTATCAAGTCTATAACCATAGTCATATGTAAATTCCTGTTTAGGCACCAAAAATGGTAAGTTCTTGTGCACCAAACAAATAATATCTTTTAAGATGTTGGGATTGACACTATCTCAGGTGGGAGTGACTCTACCATTTTTTGAATATTAGTGTCCGAAATGGTGTTTCTAGATGAAATTGTCAGTAAAATAGTGAACATGGGAAATAAATCACTCTTATTTTACAAATGACATTGCCCAAAAAATTAAACAATTAGTTTTTCGATAGATTTCTAGATGCTGGTTTTTATTCATATAAAAAAATAAAATCAAAGCTCACCTTAGTCCTTACAAGTTTGGCAACTTCCAAATCATTAGCATCTAACACCTTGTGCTCTTTCTGTTAGATAGATAGTAGAGAAAACCGATTGGAAATTTGAACATGCTACACAAATAAAACCGAAAAATAATAAAATTGCAACCTAAAAATGACAAGGTAAGTGTTAAAAAAAAGTTTTAAAATTAATATTCAACCAAAAAAAAAAAACAAAATTAGCTGTAGATCAAAGTTGGGTGAGGTTTGAAAGCCTTAAAGATGCTCTTAAAGCTAACATGGATGTGTAGTCCGTTTCGTTAAACAAACCAAAGTGAGCATCAATACCACTTCTTCTCGCTCTCTTCGGAGCTTCGTCCTCAAAGAAAGACTTTGGCTTTCGAATTCGCCCACTCACTTTTCGCAGCACAAAACATTTTGTCGTCATTTCAACCATTTCTGCTGCGACAACATGATCACTGCCAGGTTCATTAGCTACAACACCGTTTCACAACTCTTAATCTCGACCATTATGACAATGCGAATCAGCACGCTTGTTTGAAGAACATGTTAGGGAAAAAAATTAAATTCTAACACAAGAAGATTCTTATATTATTTATTTTAAAAAAAATTAATCTATGGTCAATATAAAGAACAAAGAAAAATGTCACACATACAGTCACACTACTTAACCAACGCAACTTTATGCAACACAAATACATTACAGGTGAAACCTCCTTATTACTTTTTCTTACCAAAAGAATGTTAATTAACTACATAATATTAAGATAAAACACAATTTTTTTTTAAAAAAACAAGGGCCATTCCATAAATATTACGCATTTGAGAAAAAAAAAGTTAGAGTTTTTTTAGAGAGAGGCTTAACAAGAAGAGGGTCTACCAGTCTAGTATATAAACCAAACTTCTTAATTAGTTTGACCTAAACAAACTTCATATACATCATATTAACAGTTGCAAGAGCAGGGTCATTGGAGGAAAAGTTGAAGAAAAAAATCATTTCAAACATAATAAAAAAACCAAGCACTCATTCAATTTCTAGGATTTATAATAACCAATTAGCACAAAATTCTTATAGCTCGAGGTTAAATCTAAAAGACAAGGGAAAAAGCAACATGAATTCAAACCAATATCAAATTGAACAAAAACAATGAGACAAAATGATATATATAACAAAAAAATAAATAACAAATTGGAGTTTAAAAGAAATAATGATCTCTTGAAGATGGAAATTAGAGGAGTTGTGTACACTCACCAATTAACAATTTTGGATTCCAATGAAGAGAAGAAAAGAAAATTAGAAAAGAAAGAAAATGTGTTATCAACAATGAGAAGAGAAGCATATTTGTGTGGAACACAGATTGAAGAGTACCAAAGACAAGGTGTACCTCAAATTGTTGTAGTTATTCTACTTATATAGACCAATGCATATTAAGTAAATATTTTTTTTGGCCTATAAAAAAAAATAAATATTTTTTTGATGATTAATCAAGTAAAAAACTAATTACAATTTTATGTGTTAGAATTGGATAAAATCAAATTCATTGCCAAATCCTTCTTTTTATTTATATCAATAAATATATTTCTACAATAGAATTTATTCCCTCTGTTCTTTGTATCTGTCCACATTTTTTAATACTTTGTATCTGTTCACTTTTTTTGTGGATACTTAGTATCTGTTCACTTGAAAGTAAATGACACGTATTATTAATATTAAAAAAAATATAATTATTATTCTTGTTTTTATCAAAATATTTTTATTTTATTTTCCTGTTGTAAATTTTTGGAATAGTAAAATTCACTTCATTATTTATACTCCATCTGTTCCACAATATTCGTTATTTAAGGTTTTAGCATAATAACTTAAAAAAACATATAACACTCTTGATTTTGCAAAATAAACTACTTAATTTTTTAATATACCCTTTTCTTTTTATAATTAAAATTTTTTTCTTATTATTTAATATTGAAATTAACTTCTCTCTCCATACTCAACACTAACTCTCTCTCCTTATTTTTGAGGGTACAGTTGAAAAAAAAATAAATAATACCATTATTAGAGTTGTAAAGTGATAAATAATTTGACAAAAATAAAATGACTAAATCGACATGTATTATGAAACAGAAGTACAAGTTAAGTAAATAATATGACCAAGATTGAAAGGTTGCATACAAGGAAAGATTCTAATACTTAAAACAGAGATTAGTGTATACGCAGAATTTTATGGGAAAAAAAAATTTAAGGAATAAATTAATATACTAGACAATATATATAGAATTAATATTTGTAATAATTTTCTTGCTGTATTAACAAATAAAAATTAAATAAATTTTTAAATGGAAAATTAAAACATTTAATGTATTTAAAACATAAATATTTGTTACTTTTTATAATTTTTTTCCGAATATTTGATAAATATATTTAAAAATTTTCTATAGAAGATATAATAAATATATTAATGCTTTTAAATATAACGAGAATTCATATTTTTAACAGAGTTCATACTTGATTGCCAAAGAGTAAACAAAAAAAGTTAACAAATAAACTCAAAAATCAATACATTTTATAATTTCAGAAGTTTATTTTTCATTTTGAAAATCTTAATTAAAAATTGATAAGTATCTTCAATCAAGATCAGCCTAAGGATAAAGCCGGTCAAACCCGTGCTTTAAGTCCTAAAAAAATATACATATTATTAATATATTTAAGGCTTATATATATATAATTTTAGAAAATAAAATATTTTAAGACATAAAAGATTATCTCTTTTCCTTATAAAACGTCTCTATCTCTTAAATAAAACGTATACATTGTTTATAGATTAATTACAAAAATATCTATTATCAATATAAGAAAAAAATCTATTACCCATCATTTTAAAAAGGCTCCATCTTAATTATTTGTTTTAGCCTCAAAATTAATTTGACAGACTCTTTCTTTAAATATTTGTAGTAGCATTTATCTTTTTTATATAGAAATATAATACTCTCTCTGTTTCTATTTATACACTTAGAGTATATTAACCATATTTAAATTATAATAATTAGTGTGGTTTTCATTAAAATGTTTTTTTAACTCTCTAAAATACCCTTTATTTCTCTTAATTTTATCTGTTAGATAATGAAGCATTAATTACTTGTCCAATTAAAGATCGAGATAGAGTTGATAAAAGAGCTATTAATGTTTTATTGAAAATATATATGGACAGATAAATAACAATAATTTTTTTAAATGGATAGATAAAAAGAAATGGAAAAAGTACATAAATAAAGTTAATATGACATTAATACTTATTAAATACTCCTTTTGCTTTTATTTATTTGTCTTTTTAAGGTATATTACGCATATTAATAAGTATAATAATTAATCTTGTTTTTATCAAATTATTTTTTGAATTACTTATAATACTATTTATCTTTCTTAGTTTTATTGGTTGAAATGTTAGATAGTGAAACATTAATTACTTCTCCAATTAAAAATAAGAGTAGAGTTTACAAAAGAGCAATCAATATTTCATTGAAAATATAAATAGACATATAACTTTAAAAAAAAATTCTTTTAAGTGGGTAGAGAAAAATGAATGAAGCTAAGGGAGTAATTAAAAATGACATTAAATATCAGTTAATAAATCGCAATTCATAAAAGACGGTAATTCATAAAAGATGGTAATTAATAGTTAAATAATGGTTCTTTTAGTTAATATAAGACAAATTTAATAAGCTAACTATTATTTCTTAATTTTGATAATTCAATTAAAAGTAACTTATATATAAGATCAAAAGAGAATACCACTTTAAGTAAAATATTATATATCTTTTAAGAGTGGTGATTTTTATATGAAAGTGAAAGATCTATTTTCAACCCTTAGATCATAATCAATGGATAAGATTTTATTTTCACTTGAAAACCCCAAAATTCACTTGTCTTGCTCCGCCTACCTCTTCAACCAACTGTGTTGCACTCAAGTCCCTCTTAAGTGCAACACAGTTGATATGGCGATCGCTACTGATCAAACCACCAACTTCCACTATCGTTAGAGTGACCATCTCCGTCATCGTAGCCATGCACATCATTAACCTTTGCTTTATATATATTTATTTATTTTTTACATTTATTTATACATATATAATAGTGTTGTTACAATGAGGTCCTCCTATATTTAGAATCAATTTTAGTTCTCTCATATGTAATTATTTAATTTTTTTATAAACAAAAATACGTCTACAAAAAAGCTTCACTCCTTACCTACTAAGCCAACATGTTAATTGCTATAATTATTTAATATAATTCATATATTTTTTAAGAAGGTATAACATTACTGAATTATAAAACAGTGTAATATAAGTTTTTCAAAACTCATTTATTTCTACCCATCTATCTAATTATTATATTATACGACACCAACTTATATTTGTTATTATTCATTAGTGGTATAATATGTCATCAAATAATTATTATACTTATAACTACCTTACACGATATTACATATCAAACCTCATGTCTCTCTTACAAGTTAAGTATATAATACAAACTTAACCCTTCAAGGATACATTTAAAAGAAATAAATAAAACAAACTTAGTCCTTCATAATTATATTATATTCATTTTTATCTTTCATTTTAGCAATATTTTCTTTTACAGCAAAAGATTTAATTTTTGTCGATAGTCAAAAACTAGCTAACCCTATTTAAATGTAGAGATCATCAAACTTTACTTCTGCCAATAAACTTTCTTCATACATATGACAAAGAATAGTTATAGTCAATATGCTTAACAAAGTTAACTATTTGCCAGCTACACTTTTAAAATAACATCACTAAGATGATTTTGTGTGTTTGGAATAGCGTCGAATCACGTTAAAATAGATAAATCAATGGTTGAGATAAATTTGGCACATAAGTCGAGGCGGATATAATGAACGCAATAAAAAATAAGGTTGAAGTAAATCCACGTTAACGTGAATCTATTTTTATCCAAACAGGCACTCTGTATATTGGGAATTTGGGATAAACTTAGCTATCTAACTATGCTAATACATTTTTTTTTATGAAGTAAGTAATAGATATCTTTTATATATATATATATATATATATATATATATATTTATTGAGAATGTATCAAGTGAGAGGTGAGAGTGTGAGAGAAGAGTTAATACTAACCATAAAATTATAATTAATGGTTGATATTCGATTTATGAAAAACAATCATAACCATTTATGTATGATTGTATGGTCAAGATTAACTCTTCTCATGCTCTCATGCTCTCATTGGATATGCACCTATATATATATATGGATTAGGATCCATTAACACCAACTATACTTACACAAATTCTTACACCTCTTTATAATATTCCGTCTAAGTTGTTTTTTTACAAACTCCTATATATATTAATATGCTTGAAAAGATCAATCTAACCACTAATTAAATATATAACGTGACCTAGTCACTTAGCTAGACATTACACACTAACACGATATCTTATTGAAAATAGAATCTAGCTTGTAGAAGCAACATTACACTATATATTTTATTTTTTTTCAATAAAAGGTAGGAGATATTATTTTATTGGATTTGCATTAGAGTCAGAATTAGCCCAAAATTTTTGTGGGAGGCCAAATATAAAAGGGTAAGTAGATCAAAATGTTGGGACTTGGGAGAAAGGGAAGAGGAGGAGCTAATTTTGGGAGGCCAAATATAATTTTTATTTATATTTTAAAAAGAAAATTAACAATATCCTTAAGACACTTTTTAATAAACTAAATATAGTAAAAGAGTGTTAAAAGTTGTAATTTTTTGTATTTTCGAAACACGAAATATTTTACACTTATGATTAATTTTTTTAATCTAATAACTTTAATAAGTACCCTTAAGACATTATTTAACAAAACTTTTTTAAAAATTATATATACATATTAGTAATTTTATTTAATAACATAGAGGTCCTCCAATTGAATAAGATAGTTCTGACCCCTTTTTTTTTTGTTACACTTCGATCCTGATTTGCATAGAGTATTTTTTAGTTACTAGCAGCCAAAAGTTTAATCTATTTGAGACATAAAAATTATCGAAATAAAATTTACTTTTCATATAACAAATATCTTTGTTTAATTTCCTCTTAATTATGGTATCCATGACCCACCTTACCGGATTTTATTGACCAATTTCAGTTCACTATAACTTTTAGCCGCCTCCATTGAATACAACTTTGATAAATTCATACGCTGCTTCTCCACCCTCCGTTATGCTGACTCATCCCTCACACATACACATCAACGGTTGGTCCCACACTAAGTAACGATGCATCTAAACCACACTAGCATTGCCCATCGTATAGCCGCCGTTACATGTGCGTTTTGATCTCATCGTATAGCCGCCACATACACGTGGCTGTGATCGATCTATCAAACTATCTAATTTTCAATTGTGTCTTAACGCAAGAAAAGGAACCTTTGGAAAATGATGATTTTGTACGTACTAAATTAAATTAAATTAAATTAAATTATTTATATAAATACCGAAGCAAACATTGGCAAAATTGTGAAAGGCAATTAGAACTAGAGATGGCAAAAGTTGAGGTATGGGTGGTTGTATTGTTGTGCTTAATTTTCACGGTAACCGCAGAACAATGTGGTTGGCAAGCTGGAGGGCAAACATGTCCAAATAATTTGTGTTGCAGCCAATACGGTTACTGCGGTAACACCGCGGATTACTGTTCTCCCGATAACGGTTGCCAAAGCAACTGCTGGGGCGGCGGTGGCGGCGGCGGCGGTGGAGGTGAAAGTGCCTCAAATGTGCGTGCTACCTATCATTACTATCAACCAGAGCAACACGGATGGGACTTGAACGCCGTTAGTGCTTATTGCTCCACGTGGGATGCCGGTAAACCTTACTCATGGCGTAGCAAATATGGCTG
The DNA here is from genome assembly GCA_037177725.1 of Cyamopsis tetragonoloba. Taxonomy (NCBI): domain Eukaryota; kingdom Viridiplantae; phylum Streptophyta; class Magnoliopsida; order Fabales; family Fabaceae; genus Cyamopsis; species Cyamopsis tetragonoloba. Next base: position 51,315,389 of record CM074125.1, read on the forward strand.
GACCGCTTTCTGCGGTCCAGTTGGCCCACGCGGTCAGGCTTCTTGTGGAAAATGCCTCAGAGTAAGAATTTTATTTTTTTTAATATGATTGTGTTTGACATATAATAAATGTTGCGTATTCTTTCTATTTTTAATTTTTTAACACGTATAATATTAACTAAAAATACCATTATTTTTTATAGATCAATACAACACTCACACACATTTTAAACTAAATTTCTTAAATTTTAATCGTCAAAGTTCAAATCTCAAATCTTCAATCTCTAGAATCTTATCATTTGTTACATGACTCAAACTGTAAATTTGTTGTAATAATTCAAATGATGCAGGTGACGAACACGAGGACCGGAGCGCAAGCAACGGTGAGGATTGTAGATCAATGCAGCAACGGAGGGTTGGATTTGGATGTGGGAGTGTTCAATAGAATCGACACAGATGGATGGGGATACCAACAAGGTCATCTTATAGTCAACTATCAATTTGTGGATTGTGGAAACGAACTCGTTGACCTCCCTAATCCTTTATTCTCCATCCTTGATGAGGCTCATCAATAATTTCATATGCTTCAATTTAACAATGCATTGCTCTCTAGTAGTGATCATGAATAAGTGGGTAGCTTAGAGTACTGTTTTTCCATTTGGAAAAGGAGTCAATCATAGGCCACCTCCTAAGAACAATAATACTTCAATTAATTTTAGATTCTGGATTTTGTTATCCTCGATGAAATGAAAGTTCATGATTATACTCTTAATTTAATTTATCTCAGTTCGTTTTAGTTATGTATCTCAATTGGTGAGTACATAAAGATACGCGTGTGAGTATCAGAGTTTAGTCTTCAATTATTGTACTTTTCAATCCCAACCTTCTCACTTCACTTTAATAACTTTGATCATAACTACAATCTTGTTTCATAACTCAATGATAAATCGCTAAAAATTTCTAATAAAAAAAAGGGTTTTATGTGATTCGACAACCTCTTACTCTATACTTTAAGTTGTAACTTTAAATTTACACTGAAATCTCAATAATAAGCAATCCATAGTATATAGCATAATTGTTCAAAAAAACATGGGCCAAAATAATAATTACTCAAACTGACAAAAGAAATCAAACCCCATAAATTCCATTCGTAACTTTTTTTTTGTCTGCATTCATAGTATTTAATTTTGTTAAATTAAAATCAATCTGTTAATTAATGTCCTTAGTATAAGCGTTTGCGACGCTGAGATGAACCGCAATTACACAACAATTGCTTGATTTTGCCATCAAGCTTAACAACACTATCATGTTTGTAACTGTAGTCATATGTAAGTTCCTGTTTAGGCAAAAAAAAAAAAGTAAGTTCTTATTCAAACAATAACATCTTTTAGGACGTTAGGATTGTCATTATTTGAGTTGAGAACAAGACTACCATTTTTCGGACATCGAAGTTTGAAATGGTGTTTTTAGATGGTGTTGTTCGTAAAATAATAAAAATGAAAAGAAACAATTCTTATTTTATAAACGACCCCGTCCATAAACATTATAAAATTAGATTTTTGATAGATTTCTAGATGCTAGTTTTTTTTATATATAAAAAGAATAACATTAAAGCTCACCTTAGCCCCTACAAGTTTGGCAACTTCCAAATCATTAGCATCTAACTTCGTATGCTCTTCCTGTTGGACTAATATTAGAGAAAACTATTGGAAAATAATGAACATGTTCCATAAATAGAACTAGGAAAATAATAAAATTACAACTTAAAAACGACAAGTGTTCAAACCAAAAAATACAAGTTTTAAAATAATATTGAACTAAAAAAACTTTAGCTATAGATCCAAGACGAGAGAGGTTTGAAAGCCTTAAAGATGCTCTTAAAGCTAATATGGCTTTGAAGTCCATTTCATTAAACAAACTAAAGTGAGCATCAAGACCACTTTTTCTCGCTCTCTTCCGAGCTTCGTCGTCAAAGAATGACTTTGGTTTTCGAATTCGGCCGCTCACTTTACGCGGCACAGAACATTCTGTCATTGTTTCAACCCTTTATGCCGCGATAACATGATCACTGCCAAGTTCATTAGCTATAACACCATTTTCACAACTCTTAATCTCGACCATTATGACAATGTGAATCGGCACACCTGTTTGAAGAACATATTAGGGAAAAAAAATTGAATTCTAACACATGAAGATTATTATATTACTTTTTTTAAAAAATTAATCTATGTTCAATAATATTATGATAAAGAACAAAGAGAAATGTCACACATGCAATCACACTACTCAATCAATGCAAAGTTATGCAATGCAAATATGTTACATACGAAATCTCCTTATTACTTTTCTTATCAAATGAATATTAATTAATTATATATACATATAAATATTTGATTGTATTATTTAATGAGTTTTTAAAAGGTTGATTTTTTTTTAATTCAATAAAAGTAAAAGTTTTCACTACACATTTCCAAAAAAAAAAATCATAGATTGCATAAATTTTTAAAATATTAATAATAACTTGTACACTTTTTTAGTATAACTTATATACTAAAATTTTGGTATTTGTATATATTAAAAAAGAAAACACTTTACTTTTTCATCTCTATATATGAAAATTATTAAAAAAAAATCCATGTTATATAGTGTTATTATGTTTTGCTTAATTATTTAACATTTTATTCTTTTTGATACTATGATATTATTTTGAACCGTCAATATGGACGTTAGTCTCAGAGACAACCCAGACCTAGTTAGAGATAGGGTCACTAATTGTATTTTATAAACAATGTTAAATTGGCCTATGAATAGTTGTCCCCCTTTGTCCTCTTCGGTTTTGGTCTTGTAAGCTTTTTAACTTTATTGTCGAGAGTTTGTAGCTCAAGTGGCATAAGGAGGAGTTCTTTGAACTCAATGTGAGGGGTTCGATCCCCGATGGGGTAAAATTAAGAGTAGTGTAGTGTGAGAGTGTATGTGTTTGACCGATAAAAAATGCTTTTTAACTTTATTAAAAGGATTGTGTTGTTGGTAGACTCACATTGACAGATCAAATATAGTGAACTCTTAATAAAAATGGTGGACACTAAAGCAAAACTCGATTTCGTTCTAACAACAAGGACTGTAAATATTTTTCATTTGAGAAAGAAAAAGTAGAGTTTTTTTCGTAGAGAGTGGCTTAACAAGAAGAGGATCTACTGGTCTAGTATAAAAACCAAACTTCTTAATTAGTTTGACCTAAAAAAACTTCACATACATCATATAAAATAAGAGTTAGGGGAGCAGGGTCATTCAGGAAAAAGTTGAAGAAAAAAATCATTCCAAACATAATAAAAAACCAAACACTCATTCAATTTCTAGGATATATAATAACCAATATATCTTGAAGTTAAATCTAAAAAAGATGTTGAGACAAATGTAATTCAACCCAATTATATACCTTGGCCCAATAAGATGTAGTGAGACCCATTTGTTCATTTTTCTATTTTTTGTTATACAGTGATGACAGTCAATTCTGTTACTCACCATCATGTATATACACTTTCAATAATAAATAATATTCATTATAGTTGTTCCTCTTCAATATTTTTTCATCTTTAATAGTGATATCAGAGGGGCCTGGAACAAGAGGATAGATGGGTTTTTCATTCAGCAAGGTTTTTCTAAATGTGTAGTAGAATATGGTGTTTACTCCAAAGTTGTTCAAGGAGGAGTTCTGATTGTATGCCTACATGTTGATGACCTCCTTGTGATTGGAAGCAAGAGTGATTTGATTGATGAATTTAAGGAAAAGATGAAGACATAATTTTAAATGACTGATCTAGGATTAATGTCATACTTTCTTGGCATGGAATTCACCCCAACCAACAGAGACATTCTTCTACATCAAAAGAAAAATGCAGAAGAAGTGTTGACAAGGTTAAGAATGGAGAAATGTAATCCTGCTGCCACTCCATTAGAAGCAAATCTAAAACTGAACAAGGATGAGAACGAGAAAGATGTAGACTCAACATTGTATAAACAAATAGTTGGTTGCGTGAGATTTTTGTGCTGCACAAGACCCGTCATCACTTTTGGAGTTGGCCTCATCAATAGGTTCATGGAATCTCCAAAGGTGACTCACTTTGCCGCAACAAAAAGGATTCTGAGGTAATTAAAAGGAACAATAGATCATGGAATACGACTTCTAGGTGCATCTCAGGTCGAGATGTGTGTTCTGTTTGGATACTCAGACGCAAACTGGGGAGGGGACATGATGGAAAATAAGAGTACCTCTGGATATATAGTCTGTATAGGACATGCTTTAGTATCATGGTGTTCCAAAAGACAACCAGTAGTGGCCCTATCTTCATGTGAGGTAGAATATATAGCTGCTTGCTATGCTGCATGCCAAGCAAAATGGCTTGGTTCATTGCTAAAAGAGATTCAAGTAAGAAGTGAGCTTCCCATTGAGTTGAAGATTGACAAAAAGTCCACCATTAACCTTGCAAAGAACCCAGTGGCACACGACAGGGGTAAACACATCAAAACATGCTTCCATTTTCTGAGAGATCAAGTGAACAAAGGAAAATCTGTTGGTAAAGGTCGATAAATTCATTTTCCAGCTGACTTCGTTGTGCTAGATATGGACGCAGATGAAGAAATCCCGTTGATACTTGGGAGACCATTTTTAGCTACCGAGCGTGCTCTCATTGATGTTGAACAAGGGGAGCTCATGCTAAGGATACAGGATGAGAAGGTAACATTTAGCATTTTTGAAGCTATGAGGCACCCTAGTGATAGTAGCCATTGCATGAGAGTGGAAGTATTAGACACTTGGTTAGTAAATGATTTGAAAACCAATGATTTTGATTCAATTTTGGAGGAAGTTATCGCTAATTCTAGAGGCATAACTGTTGATGAAGAATTGGATCAAGAAATCATTGACATAATTGCTAACTTAGATGCTAGTTCTTCCTTGGAAAAAAGAGTTCCACCAATAGAACAATTAAAGATGGGTGAACAAAGAGTCGATAAACCTAAATTAGAATTAAAGCAACTTCCATCTCACCTCCGTTATGCATTTTTGGGGGAGAATAACACATTTCCGGTGGTTATTAGCAGCTCCCTAAATGCATTAGAGGAAGAAAAGTTGCTAAGAATTCTAAGAGCTCATAAATCTGCCATTGGTTGGTCTATTGGTGACCCAAAGGGGATAAGTCCTTCCTATTGTATGCACAAAATTTTGTTGGAAGAGGACTTTAAACCAATTGTGCAACCTCAGAGAAGGTTAAACCCTTCTATGAAAGAAGTTGTACAAAAGGAGGTAATAAAGTTACTCGATGCTGGCATCATCTATCCCATATCCGATAGTGCATGGGTCTCTCCGGTGCAAGTTGTTCCCAAAAAGGGGGGCATGATTGTGGTTTTAAATGAGAAAAACGAGTTGATACCTTCTAGAACAGTCACCGGATGGAGGATGTGTATCGATTATCAGAGGTTAAAAGATGCCACTAGAAAAGATCACTTCTCGCTCCCCTTTGTTGACCAAATGGTTGAAAGACTTGCCGGGCATTCATATTACTATTTTCTTGATGGTTACTCCGGCTACAACCAAATCGTAGTGGACCCTAAGGATCAAGAAAAAACAGCTTTCACTTGTCCTTATGGGATATTTGCTTATAGCCGAATGCCATTTGAATTATGTAATGCTCCGACAACATTTCAACGATGTATGTTGGCTATTTTTGCTGACATGGTTGAAAAGTTTATGGAAGTTTTTATGGATGACTTCTCCGTTTTCGGTTCCACCTTTGATGTTTGCTTGAACAACCTAGCATTGGTTTTAAAAAGGTGCCAAGAAACCAATCTTGTACTAAATTGGGAGAAATGCCACTTTATGGTACAAGAAGGTATAGTCTTGGGACATAAGGTTTCAGCTAGGGGGATTGAAGTGGACCGAGCTAAAATCGACGTGATAGAAAAACTTCCACCCCCAGTCAATGTGAAGGGAGTGAGAAGCTTTCTCGGTCACGCCGGATTTTATCGGAAATTCATCAAGGATTTCTCAAAAATCTCTAAACCCTTGTGTGATTTACTTGTGAAGGATGCGAAATTTGATTTTGATGAAAAGTGTTTAAATGCCTATTCCATCTTAAAGGAAAAACTTGTTTCAGCGCCAATCATCACAGCCCCCAATTGGGATTCACCTTTTGAATTAATGTGTGATGCAAGTGAATTCGCAATTGGGGCAATGTTGGGCCAAAGGAAGGGCAATGTAACACACGTCATATACTATGCTAGTAAGGTTTTAAATAACGCCCAAATAAACTATACAACTACAGAAAAAGAACTACTAGCAGTAGTGTATGCATTCGATAAATTTCGCTCTTATTTGATTGGTTCGAAGGTGATAGTTTATACTGACCATTCCGCTCTAAGGTACCTCTTGTCTAAGCCTGAAGCAAAACCTAGGCTCATACGGTGGATCCTTCTCCTTCAAGAGTTTGATATTGAAATAAAAGATAAAAAGGGGAGGGAGAACTTAGTGGCGGATCACCTATTGAGACTTCCACTTGATGGAATAGAAAATGCTTCTATTCCCATCAAGGAGGAATTCCCAGATGAGAAAGTTTTCGTTGTGAACCATCTGCCATGGTACACCGATATTGCTAATTTTAAAGCAGCAAAGATCATTCCTGAGGAATGGAATGCCTAACAAAAAAAGAAGCTACTTAGGGATGCTACTTTCTATGTTTGGGATAAGCCATATCTTTTTAAAAGAGGGTTAGATGGTCTTTTGCGAAGATGTGTTCCACAAGAAGAGTATAGCTCCATTCTCTGGCACTGTCATAACTCTCTTAGTGGAGGGCATTATAGTGGAGAGAGGACTGCCCTTAAAGTCCTCCAAAGTGGTTTTTACTGGCCATCTCTTTTTAAAGATGCTAGAGAGCATGTCCAATCTTGTGATAAATGCCAAAGAAGTGAAAACATAACAAAACGAAATGAGGGTCCCCTAAATAGTATCATTGAGGTTGAAGTTTTTGATGTGTGGGGAATGGACTTCATGGGTCCATTTCCTACCTCTTTCAACTATTCTTACATTTTAGTAGCAGTTGACTATGTCTCAAAATGGGCAGAGGCAATAGCAAAAACTACTAATGATGCGAGAGTAGTGATTAACTTCATCCACAAACACATTTTTACTCGTTTTGGAGTACCTAGAGCTTTCATAACAGATGGCGGAAGCCATTTTTGCAATACTAATTTGGAGAAGGTACTTAAGAAGTTTGGGGTCACACATAGAATTTCTACACTTTATCATCCCCAAACTAGTGGTCAAGCTGAATTGGTGAATAGAGAGATAAAAAAAATCTTAGAAAGAAATGTGAATTTCTCTAAGAAAGATTGGTCCAAGAAGTTGGATGATGCTCTTTGGGCTTATAGGACTGCCTACAAAGCCCCCATTGGCCTAACGCCATTTCAGATAGTATATGGCAAGGCTTGCCATTTGCCGGTTGAGCAAGAACACCGTGCGTTCTGGGCTTTAAAATTTTTGAACTCTGATCTGTTATTGGTTGGAGAGAAACGTATGATTCAGCTTCATGAGCTAGATGAATTGAGGCTCAAGGCTTATAATAATGCCCTCATTTACAAGGAAAAATCAAAGTTGTGGCATGATAAGAAAATTAAGCCATATAACTTTGAACCGGGACAACAAGTGTTGCTCTTCAATTCTAGATTGAAGTTGTTTCCGGGAAAACTCAAATCTAAATGGAGTGGGCCGTTTGTGATTAAGGAGGTGTCTCCTCATGGTGCTATCACCATTGAGGATGGCGAAGTAAAGCGTGAATTCAAAGTGAACCGCCAATGACTTAAGCCATATTTTGGTGGAGGGTTTGAAAGAGAAACGATCTCAGTTGCCCTGGGATTAGTTCCTTAGGGAGGCTATTCGTCAAGCTATATGACGTTAAACAAAGCGCTTCCGGGAGGCAACCCGCATTGTTGATTGGTTATTCTTTCATTTGTTTGTGAGGTTCTTTCAAGAGAAAAATTCATTTGGAAAATATAAATAGTTAGAATAGTTTAGGAGTTAGAATTAGGAAATTTTTATAACTGAAATTGTATAAAGAATGAATTGGTTGGGTTGATAGATTTTAATATGTTTGAATTGAATGCAGCAGGGGAAGAAAGTTCATTCATCACAAGGTATGTTCATGCACATATATGACAATTCACCCCTCCATTTGTATTTGGCTTGTTATTCTATCATTAGGAGTTAAATTGTGATGATATTAAATGTTGTACTATGAGAAATTTTGAGAAAAATTTGATGAACTGTACTTCAACTTGCTTTGAGGAACTCGTGCGCACACCTAATGGGTTGGTGCGCACCTTAATTGTTCCATTTCATGCTGCCCCAATTGGTGTGCACGCCTAAAGGACTGGTGCGCACCTTAATTGCTCCTCTCATTTTCTGTTCAAGTTCGTGCGCACGCATAGGAGGAGGTGTGCGCACCTTAAAAGTATATGATTCTTGCTGTCTTAACTAGTGCGCACGCATTGGAGGAGGTGTGCGCACCTTAAATGCATACTTAAAAATCTGTCTAAGCCTGTGTGCACATATGAGGAACCCGTGCGCACCCCAATTTGCCCCTTCTATTGCTGTCCACTTTGGTGCGCACACTTAAAGGACTTGTGCGCACACTTCATTACAAGTTCTTCCTCTCACTTCCATTCTATCTCCCTCCCTCACAAGCACACCTTCACCTTGTGTGCACGTATCATCCATCTCCTCTTCCTCAAGCCTCACTCTACACTCATCACACAAAAACAAATCAACCATCCTTCTCTCGTTTCCTCTCTTCTCTTCTCCTCTACTTCCTCGAACATCTCTCACTTCTCCTCTAGCGAGTTCCTCAAGTTTAATCATTTAAGGTAAGAATACCTCTTTTCTCTTAATTCTCTTTATAAATTACTTGATTTGAAGTTGAATTGTTGAATTACTAAAGGTGGGTGAGAAGTATTCTTGCTTATGAATGAGAGATTGGGGTTTTTGTTGATGAAATTTGAAACCTAGAATTTGGGGCTTTTGAGGTTTACAAAAATTGCTGCTTGGAACTTGATCAATTGAACTCTTGTTAGTCATTAAAGATTGTTTTGTGCATTGATTCAATTGAGAGCATGTTTTGTAAGAATATGAACATGATGGAATGAATTCTCCTTTTTGCACATAAGGTGTTTGTAAAAAGTCCCAATTGTGCTTTGATGCTTTAATAGTATCTTTGTGGTATAATACATATGGTGATTCTCCTTCTTGATTTGTCCTTACATATATGTGATCTTTGATTTCTTCTCCTAACAATTGGCTAGCTTGTGGTTGTTTGGCTTGATTTGTTTTTGTGTAGATGTTGTCTTCAACATCCCCACCAGGCAAGCGCACCAAACACATGGCCATAAGACCACAAAGAGTTCCTAAGCAAGTACCAACGTCCAAGGGGAAGGAAGCGAATACTTCCAATGCGCAGAGAAGGGGCAAGTCTCCCTTCAAATCCCATGAGCATGAACAATTTTTCAGGGACAACATCTCTAAGAGGCCCCTCCTTTCCGAACGAAAATTCGTGCTCTCAGAAGCAGATTGTTACTTTATGAAGAACGGGGTCCCTCAAAGAATTGATCCAGCAATAGAGGTTTTCACAAGTATCCAACAAAGAGGGTGGTTACCATTATGTAACATACCGGGGGTTGGGTATGAAGAACTTGTGCGGGAATTCTTCGCCAACATGAGGTTGCAAGGCAAAGAAGACAACCAAGAGCCGGATGAAACTTTTGTCCGTGGCAAGCATATTGATTTTGGAGCAAAATCTATCAATCGTATTCTAGGAATTCCGGAGGTAGAGATGTGTTCCTACTATGAGAAATTGCATCATGTAACTATTGAAAGGGAGGAAATTAATCATGTATTAAGTGGTGGAGTAGGTAGTTGGACCATGACGGCGGACAAGGAATATGGGAGGTACTTGAACAAGGTGGAATTCACCCCTAAGGCCAAGCTTTGGAGTGCTTTTATGTACAATGTGCTGCTCCCAATGAAGCATGACAACCATGTAACCCGAAATCGTCTTCTTTGCCTGTATACTCTCATGAAAGATGAGCTGATCAATGTTGGCCTCACAATAGAGTGTGAAATGCGCAACATGCACGACTCCAAGGTCGTCACGCTGGGATTTGCCAAAATCATCACTCTATTATGCCAACAAGCAGGAGTTATCATGGAAGGTTTAACTCCGATTCCAGAAATGAAGCCAATTGACAAGAAATATTTCAACCAATGGGTCTTTGCACCAGGAAGAATCAAAGATTCATCAAAGAAAAAGAAGCACACTTCATCTTCCAACGAGCCATCTGAGCCTATGATGGACTTGCTGCGTGTCATTAACCATAAATTGGATATCAATCATGAGAATGACCGCAAGATCCATACACTGCTTATGCGCCAATCTAGTTTGGCCCCCCTCCGTTATCACGACATGATCAAGCAACGTTAGCCCAATTTTCAGAGTTTGAAATGGACGTTGGAGGGTCAGGACAGGAGGACGATGGAGAGGATAACAAATGAGTAAAAAAAAAAAATTTCATGTTTTATCTTTCATTTTCTCTGTTTTGTAGGACTCAATAAGCTGTGGAGCATGGATTTATGGTGTTGATTGGCCCCAAAAAAAAAAAATAACTAGTGATCTTCAAAGGGGAGTTTTTCTTAACTTTTCTCCTTCTTTTTTTGAGTAGATTAGTTCCTGATTAGTCCCCTGTGATGTTGATTGCTTTTGTGAGTTATACATGGCATGACAGTAATCTTTGGTTCTAGTAGAAAAGATTCTTGTTTCTTAGGCAATTAGGATTGATTGGGGTGTTTCATTGTGAGGCATACATTCTCTTGATTGTTTGATAGTTACTAATTGACACTTGTGTGCTTTAGTAAAAAGTCTTAGGCCTGTGGTATGCTTTATGTGATCTAGCAATGCATAGTAATCATACATCCTACGTAAGGATTTGAGCCTCCAACATATTCCTTTTCGTGAGTATTCATTGTGTGAGGTGTGCTCCTAAATTTGGTTTTGCTCTCGGTCAAAATTGCTAATCACATGCTAGGATCGATATGATAGAGGCATTTTCTTGTTGTGTTGCCTTGGACCAAACTTAAGCCTTGTCCCTTAAATCATCCTTTGCTAGCCCCTTTGAGCCTTAAATTACCCTTCATTTCTGTATATATAGCTCATTACAAGCCAAACAAGTGTAAAACCAATGGTCCCAACCATGTACACACGTAGAATGATTGGTTATGCATTTGGGTATAGGGTTCTCTTCTGAGTTTGGTGTCGTTTTTGCTTAGGAAACTGGCCACTTTCCTAAGTTTGGGGTCTCAATTGTTTTTGCTTAGAAGTGAATCTATACGTTTTTAGTTTAGGGGTGCATTACAAGATGGACTTGAGGGCAAGTCATCATTCTAAGTTTGGGGTAGGCAACACACGTTGGGAAGTTGGTTTGGGTAGTAATTGGGGTAGGAATCACTCTCTCATGCATTTCATTCACTGTTGCATACTTCCATTTTCCATCATTCCATTTGAATGTTTTAATTAGGATTTTGGGATACCAACTCATGAAAAAGCAAGTGAGAAAATAAAAAAGAAACAAAAATCTGGAAAAGATAACATATACAAAAAAGCTACAAAAAATTGAAAAAAAAATAAGAACAAAATAGAGAAGAAAGAAACAAGATTGTGAAAGAAGAAAAACAAGTTGAAAAAGATTGAAAAAAAAAGAGAGTTGGTACTCTCAAGCTTTGTGTTAATTCGTTGTTTGTGTTTAATTTTGCTCTTTTTCCATCATCTTTGCATTGTCATCAATTCATGCATATAGGTATCTAGGATCTCTTGCATTCCATCGTTCTTGTGTGATACATGGGTTAGCTAGTTTTCCTTCACATTTATCCACCCTACCTAAGCCCCGTTACAACCTTTAAAGACCTCTTGATCCTTCCTAAGCTTGTGATTTTTAGCGGTGGAGACTTAGAGAGCAATTCCAAATTCATGGACCCCACATCTCACATGATTGATTTGAGTGCACTATATCTAGCCCAAACACTTGAGTGATGAGTGATATACACTTTATCCTGGTGAGGATTGTTGTGCATTGCTTGGTTATATGATTTATATCACTTGCCTAGTGCTTACTTTGCTCATATATTGTGAATTGGTACCTTGATGACTTGATGGAGTATGTGAATTCCAATGGTAATGCTTGCGCAATTCTAATATGTTTGGGAGCTTGATGATCTTTGAACAAATTCTAAGTATGATGCCATGCCATGTGCTTTGTTCCCTTTGGTTTGGATTCTGTGTTTGCTTGGGGACAAGCAAAGTTTTAAGTTTGGGGTTGTGATGAGTGCTCATTTATCCATGTTCCAAGGACTGTTTTAGTAGTTTTTTGGTTATAATTGTAGCATGTGTGGTGGTTTAGTAGTCTAAAATGAATGAATTCAAGTTGAATGCCTTCTTGTGTGGTTTAGTGTAATTGAATGGGCAATGATGAACTTTGGAAGTGATTTCTAAGACTTTTAATCTTGGTTTTCTACTTGGGTTTGATTATCCAGGTTTGAGGAATGAAGCAAAAGTTGAAGGAAGTGACGAATGGAAGCTAGGGAACCATTTTGATGAAGTTTTCCATCTTGTGCGCACAAGAAATGGGGTGTGCACACCTCAAATCAAGTGATTCCCTGCTGGCTCATCCTGTGCGCACCTGAGGGAGCATGTGCGCACCTCAAACCATTTGCGCAGCACTGCCTCCACTCGTGCGCACACCTTTATGAACGCGTGCGCACCTTAAATACTTGGGTCCCTGCTGTTCTATCTGGTGCGCACACCTGCTTCACCTGTGCGCACTTTAACTCTCCTGGTCAAGTTCTGCTCTATCTGGTGCGCACACCTGCTTCACTTGTGCGCACACCCACTGCTAGTATAAATAATTAACAGCTTTTTTGGGCAAGGCAGTTGGGATTTTAGGCGCGATTTTCTGGATCTATTAAGGGATCTCTCTGGTTTTTCTGGATCAAGACCCTGGATTTTTGTTTCACCTTTGGTTTGTAATCATGAAACTTGCTTCTTTTTCATTTTCTTCTTCTCTCTTCTCCATGTTTGGCTAGGTTTTAAACTAGGGGATTGGGGATGTTGATCCCAAAACTCATGTAATTCGAAGTTTAGGTGTTAATTCAAGTTGCTCTTCTTGATTGAGTAATTGCTTCTGAGTTTAATGTTTTTTCTCTATTGATTTGATCAATTAGTTGAATTGGTTCCGATGTTGAATGCTCACTTGAGATTAATCAATGAGAAGTTGTTTTGTATGCAATTGTGAATTGGAAAATTAATAATTGTGTTAGAACTAAAGTGGATTGTCATAATCTTGCATGCTTAGGGATAAGAACTAGAGATTATGTGGTTTCTTACGAATTTGCTAATTCTCTTGTCTCAAATTGAGTTTAACTTGAGGAATTGGGGGTATAAAATTGAGATAAATGAGTTAAATTCTAGGAATAGATTTAATTCATCATTTAGCAATTTCACCTTCAATCAAGATGTTTAAAATTGAATTAACCTTAGAATTGAAGCACATGAGGAAGGAATCAACTGAACCAAACTCCTAGCTCTCTTTTGTTTGTGATTCATCAACTGTGCTAATTCTCTGTTTTACTCTAGTTTTGTTATAGACTTCTGTCCTACAACATAACACTCTGCACTCTATATCGTCCAAATAGCAAAAGTCTTGGGGATTCGATAATCTTTCACAGTCTCTATGGATGCGACAACCCTTTTCTCCTTCTCTATATAAACTCGACTAGTACACTTGTTAATTAGGCAAAATGTCTATCAGATAACAGTTAATTCTGTTACTCACCATCATGTATATACACTTTCAATAATCAATAATATTCATTACGATTGTTCCTCCTCCATATTTTGTCATCTCTAACAAAAGGGAAAGAAAAACAACGTGAATTTAAACTAACATCAAATTGAACAAGAACAATGAGACGAAATGATATATATATATATATATATATATATAACAAAAAATAAATAACCAATTGGAGTTGAAAAGAAATAGTGATATTGTGAAGATGGCAAATAGAGATGTGTACGTTCACCGATTAACAATTTTTGCTTCAAATGAAGAGAAGAAAAGAAAATTAGAAAAGAGAGAAAATATAATATCAACAAAGAGAAGAAAAGGTCTCAGTCATGTAGCTCAGTTGGTGAGCACATGAGAACATGTCTGTAATGGTACGGAGTTTGATTCCCGGTTGTACTACTTTCCTATGAAACCAAAAACAAAGAGAAGAGAAGCATATTTTTGTGAAATGCAGATTGAAGAGTACCAAAGATCAACAAGGTGTATCGCAAACTGCTATGGTTCTTCTACTTATATCGACCAATGCATATTAAGTAAATATTTCTTTTTGGTGATTAATCAACTCAAAAATTAATTACAATTTTATGTGTTAGAATTGGATAAAATCAAATTCATTGCCAAATCCTTATTTATATTTATATAAATAAATACATTTCCACAATAGAAGAAATTATTCCCTACGTTCTTATCTATGTGTCCTTGCGAGTAAATATATAACACATATTATTATTAAAAAATACAATTATTATTCTGATTTTCATCAAAATATTTTCATTTTATTTTTCTGTTGTAAATTTGTGCAATAATAAAATTCACTTCATTATTTATACTGTTTAAGTAAATAATATTACAAAGATTGAAAGGTTAGTTGCATACAAGTACAGATTCTGATACTCAAAATAGAGGATTAGTGTATATGTAAAATACGGGCAAAAACTTAATGGAACAAATATAGTAGACAATATATTTAGAAATTAATATTTTCAATAATTTTCATGTTGTATTAACAAATAAAAATTAAATAAATATTTAAATGGAAAGTTAAAAAAATTAAAGTATTTAAAACATAAATATTCATTACTTTATATAATTTTTTTATTACAATTTTTTCTGAAGATTTGATAAATATATTAATGCTTTTAAATATAACGAAAATTCATATTTTTAACAGAGTTAATACTTGCTTGCCAAAGAATAAAAAATAATAATAAATAAACACAAAATTTAATATATTTTATAATTTCAAAATTTTAATTTTCATTTTAAAAATCTTAATTAAAAACTGATAAGTATCTTCAAACAGGACCGACCAAAGGGTAATACCCGTTAAACATGTGCTTTAAGTCCCAAAAAATATACATATTATTAATATATTTAAACCTTTTTTTTATATATTTTATTTTAGAAAATATTAGATTATTTTAAGACATAAAAGATTATCTCTTTTCTTTATAAAATATCTCTATCTTTTAAATAAAATGTATAAATTGTTTATAAATCAATTTCAAAAATATCTATCACCCATCATTTAAAAAAGCCTCCATCTTGAAAATTTGTTTTAGCCTCAAAATTGGTTTGGTCGACTCCGTCTTCAAATATTCACAGTAGCATTTATCTTTTTAATATAGAAATACAATACTCCATCTATTTCTATTAATTTGTCCACTTAGAGTATATTATGCATATTAAGAAATATAATATTCAGTTTTATTTTCATCAAAATACTTTTTAAACTCCCTATAATATTATTTATCTCCCTTAGTTTTATTGATTGGATAGTGGATAATTAATTACTTCTCTAGTTAAAGATAGGAGTAAAGTTTATAAAAGAGCCATTAATATTTTATTGAAAATATATAAGTGGATAGATAAATAAGGATAATTTTTTTTCTCTAAGTGGACAAATAAAAATAAATCAAGGGAGTACATGAATACAATTAATATGATATTAATACTTATTAAATACTCTCTCTGTTTCTTTTTACCCCCTCTGTCCCATAATATAAGTCCCAACTACCAAAAAGTCTTGTCCCATAATATAAGCCCCTATACACAAAATTAAAAGCATTTATTATGACTTTTTAACTTTCAAAGTCATCCAACCAATAGAAAATAATTAAGTTTAAATTTAATTAGTGTAACATCTCAATAGTCTAATTAATACTTCTAATTCCCATAATTTAACTATTTTTCTTAAATTGTGTGAAATGTTAGTTGGTGCTTATAGTATGGGACGGATGGAGTATTTGTCTACTTAAGGTATATTACCCATATTAAGAAATATACTTCCTCTATTTCATTTTATTTGTCGTTTAAAGTTATGCACGGTTCTCAAGAAATATACTTCCGCTCCATTGAATATATATCCACCTCAATTTAGTAATAATGTGCTTAGGAGCGAAGCTAGACGATAATTCTTGAGAGGCTGAATATAAAGATTAAAATTAATATATCAAATATTAAAATTTAATTTTTACTTGAAGAATACTTTATAGCATTAAATATATTAATAGTTAACACATTTAAGAAAATTCTTCAATTTTTTATAAATAAAAAAATTTCAGTTTCGAAGGTTAGAGTGACATGGATAAGCTTGTTCCCTAAAAGAATGCTTCTTGCCGGAATTGAGCTAACAACCTCTTAGTGAAGTAAGCATCCTTGTACATATTCTCAAACTATTGAACCTACACGCTTCCGTAAAGTTAAACACATTTTGAATAGAGAATTCGTGATTTGACTAAGCAAGTGTCAAATAATAATCTAAGTCAATTGATTATTTCTAAATTTGTCAATAGTTTTTTTATTGATATAAATAAGACTTGTAGAAATTATTTTTATGAAAATTAAAATGAGTGAACCACCACTTTAGAAAGTCAATTTGTTCGTGTTAATCATTTTAGTCCTTGATTATATCAGAATTACTTTTTAGTCCCTGACTTTATAAAATACTAATTATTGTAGTCCACTCTCAACTAAAATGACTGATTTTTTTATAAGTTAAATACTACATTTGCTACTTTTTTAAACAATCAAAGACTAATATGATCGATCTTATAAAGTGAAAGACTAAAGCAAAATTTTGATAGAGTTAAGAATTAAAATGAGACGCTCATATGATATAGGGAACTAATTTATGTTTTTATTCAAATTAAAAAATAAAAGAGAGAGTTCATACATATTTTAAAGTAAATAAATGATTCAATCATATCATGACTAGTATATATCAATTTTAAAAGTAATTCGGATATGGATCATCCTAGAAAATAATGGAGGGACCATTCAATAAAGTAATATATACATCCAAATAAATCTTTTTCGCGATGTGAGGGCCAAGGCACAACTACGCTCTGCCCCTGAATCTGCTTCTCCACCCTCCGATATGCTGACTCATCCCTCGCACATACATATCCAGCGGTAGATCCCAGTATTCCAGACTAAGCAACGATGCATCTAAACCACACAAGCATTACCCATCGTATAGCCGCCGCCTCATGTGCCTGCGATTCCATTGTTTAGCAGCCACATACACGTGGTTGTGATCTATGAATCTATCAAATTTTCAATTGTGTAAAAGGAACCCTTATTGGAAAATGTTTGTGTCTTTAATCTTTATATAAATACCGAAGCAAACGTTGCCAAAAATATTAACGTGAAACGCCGTTAGAACTATAGAGATCATAGAGATGGCAAAAGTTGAGGTATGGGTGGTTGTATTGTTGTGCTTAATTTTCACGGTAACCGCAGAACAATGTGGTTGGCAAGCTGGAGGGCAAACATGTCCAAATAATTTGTGTTGCAGCCAATACGGTTACTGCGGTAACACCGCGGATTACTGTTCTCCCGATAACGGTTGCCAAAGCAACTGCTGGGGCGGCGGTGGCGGCGGCGGCGGTGGAGGTGAAAGTGCCTCAAATGTGCGTGCTACCTATCATTACTATCAACCAGAGCAACACGGATGGGACTTGAACGCCGTTAGTGCTTATTGCTCCACGTGGGATGCCGGTAAACCTTACTCATGGCGTAGCAAATATGGCTGGACCGCTTTCTGCGGTCCAGTTGGCCCACGCGGTCAGGCTTCTTGTGGAAAATGCCTCAGAGTAAGAATTTTATTTTTTTTAATATGATTGTGTTTGACATATAATAAATGTTGCGTATTCTTTCTATTTTTAATTTTTTAACACGTATAATATTAACTAAAAATACCATTATTTTTTATAGATCAATACAACACTCACACATTTTAAACTAAATTTCTTAAATTTTAATCGTCAAAGTTCAAATCTCAAATCTTCAATCTCTAGAATCTTATCATTTGTTACATACTCAAACTGTAAATTTGTTGTAATAATTCAAATGATGCAGGTGACGAACACGAGGACCGGAGCGCAAGCAACGGTGAGGATTGTAGATCAATGCAGCAACGGAGGGTTGGATTTGGATGTGGGAGTGTTCAATAGAATCGACACAGATGGATGGGGATACCAACAAGGTCATCTTATAGTCAACTATCAATTTGTGGATTGTGGAAACGAACTCGTTGACCTCCCTAATCCTTTATTCTCCATCCTTGATGAGGCTCATCAATAATTTCATATGCTTCAATTTAACAATGCATTGCTCTCTAGTAGTGATCATGAATAAGTGGGTAGCTTAGAGTACTGTTTTTCCATTTGGAAAAGGAGTCAATCATAGGCCACCTCCTAAGAACAATAATACTTCAATTAATTTTAGATTCTGGATTTTGTTATCCTCGATGAAATGAAAGTTCATGATTATACTCTTAATTTAATTTATCTCAGTTCGTTTTAGTTATGTATCTCAATTGGTGAGTACATAAAGATACGCGTGTGAGTATCAGAGTTTAGTCTTCAATTATTGTACTTTTCAATCCCAACCTTCTCACTTCACTTTAATAACTTTGATCATAACTACAATCTTGTTTCATAACTCAATGATAAATCGCTAAAAATTTCTAATAAAAAAAAGGGTTTTATGTGATTCGACAACCTCTTACTCTATACTTTAAGTTGTAACTTTAAATTTACACTGAAATCTCAATAATAAGCAATCCATAGTATATAGCATAATTGTTCAAAAAAACATGGGCCAAAATAATAATTACTCAAACTGACAAAAGAAATCAAACCCCATAAATTCCATTCGTAACTTTTTTTTTGTCTGCATTCATAGTATTTAATTTTGTTAAATTAAAATCAATCTGTTAATTAATGTCCTTAGTATAAGCGTTTGCGACGCTGAGATGAACCGCAATTACACAACAATTGCTTGATTTTGCCATCAAGCTTAACAACACTATCATGTTTGTAACTGTAGTCATATGTAAGTTCCTGTTTAGGCAAAAAAAAAAAAAGTAAGTTCTTATTCAAACAATAACATCTTTTAGGACGTTAGGATTGTCATTATTTGAGTTGAGAACAAGACTACCATTTTTCGGACATCGAAGTTTGAAATGGTGTTTTTAGATGGTGTTGTTCGTAAAATAATAAAAATGAAAAGAAACAATTCTTATTTTATAAACGACCCCGTCCATAAACATTATAAAATTAGATTTTTGATAGATTTCTAGATGCTAGTTTTTTTTATATATAAAAAGAATAACATTAAAGCTCACCTTAGCCCCTACAAGTTTGGCAACTTCCAAATCATTAGCATCTAACTTCGTATGCTCTTCCTGTTGGACTAATATTAGAGAAAACTATTGGAAAATAATGAACATGTTCCATAAATAGAACTAGGAAAATAATAAAATTACAACTTAAAAACGACAAGTGTTCAAACCAAAAAATACAAGTTTTAAAATAATATTGAACTAAAAAAACTTTAGCTATAGATCCAAGACGAGAGAGGTTTGAAAGCCTTAAAGATGCTCTTAAAGCTAATATGGCTTTGAAGTCCATTTCATTAAACAAACTAAAGTGAGCATCAAGACCACTTTTTCTCGCTCTCTTCCGAGCTTCGTCGTCAAAGAATGACTTTGGTTTTCGAATTCGGCCGCTCACTTTACGCGGCACAGAACATTCTGTCATTGTTTCAACCCTTTATGCCGCGATAACATGATCACTGCCAAGTTCATTAGCTATAACACCATTTTCACAACTCTTAATCTCGACCATTATGACAATGTGAATCGGCACACCTGTTTGAAGAACATATTAGGGAAAAAAAATTGAATTCTAACACATGAAGATTATTATATTACTTTTTTTAAAAAATTAATCTATGTTCAATAATATTATGATAAAGAACAAAGAGAAATGTCACACATGCAATCACACTACTCAATCAATGCAAAGTTATGCAATGCAAATATGTTACATACGAAATCTCCTTATTACTTTTCTTATCAAATGAATATTAATTAATTATATATACATATAAATATTTGATTGTATTATTTAATGAGTTTTTAAAAGGTTGATTTTTTTTTAATTCAATAAAAGTAAAAGTTTTCACTACACATTTCCAAAAAAAAAAATCATAGATTGCATAAATTTTTAAAATATTAATAATAACTTGTACACTTTTTTAGTATAACTTATATACTAAAATTTTGGTATTTGTATATATTAAAAAAGAAAACACTTTACTTTTTCATCTCTATATATGAAAATTATTAAAAAAAAATCCATGTTATATAGTGTTATTATGTTTTGCTTAATTATTTAACATTTTATTCTTTTTGATACTATGATATTATTTTGAACCGTCAATATGGACGTTAGTCTCAGAGACAACCCAGACCTAGTTAGAGATAGGGTCACTAATTGTATTTTATAAACAATGTTAAATTGGCCTATGAATAGTTGTCCCCCTTTGTCCTCTTCGGTTTTGGTCTTGTAAGCTTTTTAACTTTATTGTCGAGAGTTTGTAGCTCAAGTGGCATAAGGAGGAGTTCTTTGAACTCAATGTGAGGGGTTCGATCCCCGATGGGGTAAAATTAAGAGTAGTGTAGTGTGAGAGTGTATGTGTTTGACCGATAAAAAATGCTTTTTAACTTTATTAAAAGGATTGTGTTGTTGGTAGACTCACATTGACAGATCAAATATAGTGAACTCTTAATAAAAATGGTGGACACTAAAGCAAAACTCGATTTCGTTCTAACAACAAGGACTGTAAATATTTTTCATTTGAGAAAGAAAAAGTAGAGTTTTTTTCGTAGAGAGTGGCTTAACAAGAAGAGGATCTACTGGTCTAGTATAAAAACCAAACTTCTTAATTAGTTTGACCTAAAAAAACTTCACATACATCATATAAAATAAGAGTTAGGGGAGCAGGGTCATTCAGGAAAAAGTTGAAGAAAAAAATCATTCCAAACATAATAAAAAACCAAACACTCATTCAATTTCTAGGATATATAATAACCAATATATCTTGAAGTTAAATCTAAAAAAGATGTTGAGACAAATGTAATTCAACCCAATTATATACCTTGGCCCAATAAGATGTAGTGAGACCCATTTGTTCATTTTTCTATTTTTTGTTATACAGTGATGACAGTCAATTCTGTTACTCACCATCATGTATATACACTTTCAATAATAAATAATATTCATTATAGTTGTTCCTCTTCAATATTTTTTCATCTTTAATAGTGATATCAGAGGGGCCTGGAACAAGAGGATAGATGGGTTTTTCATTCAGCAAGGTTTTTCTAAATGTGTAGTAGAATATGGTGTTTACTCCAAAGTTGTTCAAGGAGGAGTTCTGATTGTATGCCTACATGTTGATGACCTCCTTGTGATTGGAAGCAAGAGTGATTTGATTGATGAATTTAAGGAAAAGATGAAGACATAATTTTAAATGACTGATCTAGGATTAATGTCATACTTTCTTGGCATGGAATTCACCCCAACCAACAGAGACATTCTTCTACATCAAAAGAAAAATGCAGAAGAAGTGTTGACAAGGTTAAGAATGGAGAAATGTAATCCTGCTGCCACTCCATTAGAAGCAAATCTAAAACTGAACAAGGATGAGAACGAGAAAGATGTAGACTCAACATTGTATAAACAAATAGTTGGTTGCGTGAGATTTTTGTGCTGCACAAGACCCGTCATCACTTTTGGAGTTGGCCTCATCAATAGGTTCATGGAATCTCCAAAGGTGACTCACTTTGCCGCAACAAAAAGGATTCTGAGGTAATTAAAAGGAACAATAGATCATGGAATACGACTTCTAGGTGCATCTCAGGTCGAGATGTGTGTTCTGTTTGGATACTCAGACGCAAACTGGGGAGGGGACATGATGGAAAATAAGAGTACCTCTGGATATATAGTCTGTATAGGACATGCTTTAGTATCATGGTGTTCCAAAAGACAACCAGTAGTGGCCCTATCTTCATGTGAGGTAGAATATATAGCTGCTTGCTATGCTGCATGCCAAGCAAAATGGCTTGGTTCATTGCTAAAAGAGATTCAAGTAAGAAGTGAGCTTCCCATTGAGTTGAAGATTGACAAAAAGTCCACCATTAACCTTGCAAAGAACCCAGTGGCACACGACAGGGGTAAACACATCAAAACATGCTTCCATTTTCTGAGAGATCAAGTGAACAAAGGAAAATCTGTTGGTAAAGGTCGATAAATTCATTTTCCAACTGACTTCGTTGTGCTAGATATGGACGCAGATGAAGAAATCCCGTTGATACTTGGGAGACCATTTTTAGCTACCGAGCGTGCTCTCATTGATGTTGAACAAGGGGAGCTCATGCTAAGGATACAGGATGAGAAGGTAACATTTAGCATTTTTGAAGCTATGAGGCACCCTAGTGATAGTAGCCATTGCATGAGAGTGGAAGTATTAGACACTTGGTTAGTAAATGATTTGAAAACCAATGATTTTGATTCAATTTTGGAGGAAGTTATCGCTAATTCTAGAGGCATAACTGTTGATGAAGAATTGGATCAAGAAATCATTGACATAATTGCTAACTTAGATGCTAGTTCTTCCTTGGAAAAAAGAGTTCCACCAATAGAACAATTAAAGATGGGTGAACAAAGAGTCGATAAACCTAAATTAGAATTAAAGCAACTTCCATCTCACCTCCGTTATGCATTTTTGGGGGAGAATAACACATTTCCGGTGGTTATTAGCAGCTCCCTAAATGCATTAGAGGAAGAAAAGTTGCTAAGAATTCTAAGAGCTCATAAATCTGCCATTGGTTGGTCTATTGGTGACCCAAAGGGGATAAGTCCTTCCTATTGTATGCACAAAATTTTGTTGGAAGAGGACTTTAAACCAATTGTGCAACCTCAGAGAAGGTTAAACCCTTCTATGAAAGAAGTTGTACAAAAGGAGGTAATAAAGTTACTCGATGCTGGCATCATCTATCCCATATCCGATAGTGCATGGGTCTCTCCGGTGCAAGTTGTTCCCAAAAAGGGGGGCATGATTGTGGTTTTAAATGAGAAAAACGAGTTGATACCTTCTAGAACAGTCACCGGATGGAGGATGTGTATCGATTATCAGAGGTTAAAAGATGCCACTAGAAAAGATCACTTCTCGCTCCCCTTTGTTGACCAAATGGTTGAAAGACTTGCCGGGCATTCATATTACTATTTTCTTGATGGTTACTCCGGCTACAACCAAATCGTAGTGGACCCTAAGGATCAAGAAAAAACAGCTTTCACTTGTCCTTATGGGATATTTGCTTATAGCCGAATGCCATTTGAATTATGTAATGCTCCGACAACATTTCAACGATGTATGTTGGCTATTTTTGCTGACATGGTTGAAAAGTTTATGGAAGTTTTTATGGATGACTTCTCCGTTTTCGGTTCCACCTTTGATGTTTGCTTGAACAACCTAGCATTGGTTTTAAAAAGGTGCCAAGAAACCAATCTTGTACTAAATTGGGAGAAATGCCACTTTATGGTACAAGAAGGTATAGTCTTGGGACATAAGGTTTCAGCTAGGGGGATTGAAGTGGACCGAGCTAAAATCGACGTGATAGAAAAACTTCCACCCCCAGTCAATGTGAAGGGAGTGAGAAGCTTTCTCGGTCACGCCGGATTTTATCGGAAATTCATCAAGGATTTCTCAAAAATCTCTAAACCCTTGTGTGATTTACTTGTGAAGGATGCGAAATTTGATTTTGATGAAAAGTGTTTAAATGCCTATTCCATCTTAAAGGAAAAACTTGTTTCAGCGCCAATCATCACAGCCCCCAATTGGGATTCACCTTTTGAATTAATGTGTGATGCAAGTGAATTCGCAATTGGGGCAATGTTGGGCCAAAGGAAGGGCAATGTAACACACGTCATATACTATGCTAGTAAGGTTTTAAATAACGCCCAAATAAACTATACAACTACAGAAAAAGAACTACTAGCAGTAGTGTATGCATTCGATAAATTTCGCTCTTATTTGATTGGTTCGAAGGTGATAGTTTATACTGACCATTCCGCTCTAAGGTACCTCTTGTCTAAGCCTGAAGCAAAACCTAGGCTCATACGGTGGATCCTTCTCCTTCAAGAGTTTGATATTGAAATAAAAGATAAAAAGGGGAGGGAGAACTTAGTGGCGGATCACCTATTGAGACTTCCACTTGATGGAATAGAAAATGCTTCTATTCCCATCAAGGAGGAATTCCCAGATGAGAAAGTTTTCGTTGTGAACCATCTGCCATGGTACACCGATATTGCTAATTTTAAAGCAGCAAAGATCATTCCTGAGGAATGGAATGCCTAACAAAAAAAGAAGCTACTTAGGGATGCTACTTTCTATGTTTGGGATAAGCCATATCTTTTTAAAAGAGGGTTAGATGGTCTTTTGCGAAGATGTGTTCCACAAGAAGAGTATAGCTCCATTCTCTGGCACTGTCATAACTCTCTTAGTGGAGGGCATTATAGTGGAGAGAGGACTGCCCTTAAAGTCCTCCAAAGTGGTTTTTACTGGCCATCTCTTTTTAAAGATGCTAGAGAGCATGTCCAATCTTGTGATAAATGCCAAAGAAGTGAAAACATAACAAAACGAAATGAGGGTCCCCTAAATAGTATCATTGAGGTTGAAGTTTTTGATGTGTGGGGAATGGACTTCATGGGTCCATTTCCTACCTCTTTCAACTATTCTTACATTTTAGTAGCAGTTGACTATGTCTCAAAATGGGCAGAGGCAATAGCAAAAACTACTAATGATGCGAGAGTAGTGATTAACTTCATCCACAAACACATTTTTACTCGTTTTGGAGTACCTAGAGCTTTCATAACAGATGGCGGAAGCCATTTTTGCAATACTAATTTGGAGAAGGTACTTAAGAAGTTTGGGGTCACACATAGAATTTCTACACTTTATCATCCCCAAACTAGTGGTCAAGCTGAATTGGTGAATAGAGAGATAAAAAAAATCTTAGAAAGAAATGTGAATTTCTCTAAGAAAGATTGGTCCAAGAAGTTGGATGATGCTCTTTGGGCTTATAGGACTGCCTACAAAGCCCCCATTGGCCTAACGCCATTTCAGATAGTATATGGCAAGGCTTGCCATTTGCCGGTTGAGCAAGAACACCGTGCGTTCTGGGCTTTAAAATTTTTGAACTCTGATCTGTTATTGGTTGGAGAGAAACGTATGATTCAGCTTCATGAGCTAGATGAATTGAGGCTCAAGGCTTATAATAATGCCCTCATTTACAAGGAAAAATCAAAGTTGTGGCATGATAAGAAAATTAAGCCATATAACTTTGAACCGGGACAACAAGTGTTGCTCTTCAATTCTAGATTGAAGTTGTTTCCGGGAAAACTCAAATCTAAATGGAGTGGGCCGTTTGTGATTAAGGAGGTGTCTCCTCATGGTGCTATCACCATTGAGGATGGCGAAGTAAAGCGTGAATTCAAAGTGAACCGCCAATGACTTAAGCCATATTTTGGTGGAGGGTTTGAAAGAGAAACGATCTCAGTTGCCCTGGGATTAGTTCCTTAGGGAGGCTATTCGTCAAGCTATATGACGTTAAACAAAGCGCTTCCGGGAGGCAACCCGCATTGTTGATTGGTTATTCTTTCATTTGTTTGTGAGGTTCTTTCAAGAGAAAAATTCATTTGGAAAATATAAATAGTTAGAATAGTTTAGGAGTTAGAATTAGGAAATTTTTATAACTGAAATTGTATAAAGAATGAATTGGTTGGGTTGATAGATTTTAATATGTTTGAATTGAATGCAGCAGGGGAAGAAAGTTCATTCATCACAAGGTATGTTCATGCACATATATGACAATTCACCCCTCCATTTGTATTTGGCTTGTTATTCTATCATTAGGAGTTAAATTGTGATGATATTAAATGTTGTAGTAAATGTTGTACTATGAGAAATTTTGAGAAAAATTTGATGAACTGTACTTCAACTTGCTTTGAGGAACTCGTGCGCACACCTAATGGGTTGGTGCGCACCTTAATTGTTCCATTTCATGCTGCCCCAATTGGTGTGCACGCCTAAAGGACTGGTGCGCACCTTAATTGCTCCTCTCATTTTCTGTTCAAGTTCGTGCGCACGCATAGGAGGAGGTGTGCGCACCTTAAAAGTATATGATTCTTGCTGTCTTAACTAGTGCGCACGCATTGGAGGAGGTGTGCGCACCTTAAATGCATACTTAAAAATCTGTCTAAGCCTGTGTGCACATATGAGGAACCCGTGCGCACCCCAATTTGCCCCTTCTATTGCTGTCCACTTTGGTGCGCACACTTAAAGGACTTGTGCGCACACTTCATTACAAGTTCTTCCTCTCACTTCCATTCTATCTCCCTCCCTCACAAGCACACCTTCACCTTGTGTGCACGTATCATCCATCTCCTCTTCCTCAAGCCTCACTCTACACTCATCACACAAAAACAAATCAACCATCCTTCTCTCGTTTCCTCTCTTCTCTTCTCCTCTACTTCCTCGAACATCTCTCACTTCTCCTCTAGCGAGTTCCTCAAGTTTAATCATTTAAGGTAAGAATACCTCTTTTCTCTTAATTCTCTTTATAAATTACTTGATTTGAAGTTGAATTGTTGAATTACTAAAGGTGGGTGAGAAGTATTCTTGCTTATGAATGAGAGATTGGGGTTTTTGTTGATGAAATTTGAAACCTAGAATTTGGGGCTTTTGAGGTTTACAAAAATTGCTGCTTGGAACTTGATCAATTGAACTCTTGTTAGTCATTAAAGATTGTTTTGTGCATTGATTCAATTGAGAGCATGTTTTGTAAGAATATGAACATGATGGAATGAATTCTCCTTTTTGCACATAAGGTGTTTGTAAAAAGTCCCAATTGTGCTTTGATGCTTTAATAGTATCTTTGTGGTATAATACATATGGTGATTCTCCTTCTTGATTTGTCCTTACATATATGTGATCTTTGATTTCTTCTCCTAACAATTGGCTAGCTTGTGGTTGTTTGGCTTGATTTGTTTTTGTGTAGATGTTGTCTTCAACATCCCCACCAGGCAAGCGCACCAAACACATGGCCATAAGACCACAAAGAGTTCCTAAGCAAGTACCAACGTCCAAGGGGAAGGAAGCGAATACTTCCAATGCGCAGAGAAGGGGCAAGTCTCCCTTCAAATCCCATGAGCATGAACAATTTTTCAGGGACAACATCTCTAAGAGGCCCCTCCTTTCCGAACGAAAATTCGTGCTCTCAGAAGCAGATTGTTACTTTATGAAGAACGGGGTCCCTCAAAGAATTGATCCAGCAATAGAGGTTTTCACAAGTATCCAACAAAGAGGGTGGTTACCATTATGTAACATACCGGGGGTTGGGTATGAAGAACTTGTGCGGGAATTCTTCGCCAACATGAGGTTGCAAGGCAAAGAAGACAACCAAGAGCCGGATGAAACTTTTGTCCGTGGCAAGCATATTGATTTTGGAGCAAAATCTATCAATCGTATTCTAGGAATTCCGGAGGTAGAGATGTGTTCCTACTATGAGAAATTGCATCATGTAACTATTGAAAGGGAGGAAATTAATCATGTATTAAGTGGTGGAGTAGGTAGTTGGACCATGACGGCGGACAAGGAATATGGGAGGTACTTGAACAAGGTGGAATTCACCCCTAAGGCCAAGCTTTGGAGTGCTTTTATGTACAATGTGCTGCTCCCAATGAAGCATGACAACCATGTAACCCGAAATCGTCTTCTTTGCCTGTATACTCTCATGAAAGATGAGCTGATCAATGTTGGCCTCACAATAGAGTGTGAAATGCGCAACATGCACGACTCCAAGGTCGTCACGCTGGGATTTGCCAAAATCATCACTCTATTATGCCAACAAGCAGGAGTTATCATGGAAGGTTTAACTCCGATTCCAGAAATGAAGCCAATTGACAAGAAATATTTCAACCAATGGGTCTTTGCACCAGGAAGAATCAAAGATTCATCAAAGAAAAAGAAGCACACTTCATCTTCCAACGAGCCATCTGAGCCTATGATGGACTTGCTGCGTGTCATTAACCATAAATTGGATATCAATCATGAGAATGACCGCAAGATCCATACACTGCTTATGCGCCAATCTAGTTTGGCCCCCCTCCGTTATCACGACATGATCAAGCAACGTTAGCCCAATTTTCAGAGTTTGAAATGGACGTTGGAGGGTCAGGACAGGAGGACGATGGAGAGGATAACAAATGAGTAAAAAAAAAAAATTTCATGTTTTATCTTTCATTTTCTCTGTTTTGTAGGACTCAATAAGCTGTGGAGCATGGATTTATGGTGTTGATTGGCCCCAAAAAAAAAAAATAACTAGTGATCTTCAAAGGGGAGTTTTTCTTAACTTTTCTCCTTCTTTTTTTGAGTAGATTAGTTCCTGATTAGTCCCCTGTGATGTTGATTGCTTTTGTGAGTTATACATGGCATGACAGTAATCTTTGGTTCTAGTAGAAAAGATTCTTGTTTCTTAGGCAATTAGGATTGATTGGGGTGTTTCATTGTGAGGCATACATTCTCTTGATTGTTTGATAGTTACTAATTGACACTTGTGTGCTTTAGTAAAAAGTCTTAGGCCTGTGGTATGCTTTATGTGATCTAGCAATGCATAGTAATCATACATCCTACGTAAGGATTTGAGCCTCCAACATATTCCTTTTCGTGAGTATTCATTGTGTGAGGTGTGCTCCTAAATTTGGTTTTGCTCTCGGTCAAAATTGCTAATCACATGCTAGGATCGATATGATAGAGGCATTTTCTTGTTGTGTTGCCTTGGACCAAACTTAAGCCTTGTCCCTTAAATCATCCTTTGCTAGCCCCTTTGAGCCTTAAATTACCCTTCATTTCTGTATATATAGCTCATTACAAGCCAAACAAGTGTAAAACCAATGGTCCCAACCATGTACACACGTAGAATGATTGGTTATGCATTTGGGTATAGGGTTCTCTTCTGAGTTTGGTGTCGTTTTTGCTTAGGAAACTGGCCACTTTCCTAAGTTTGGGGTCTCAATTGTTTTTGCTTAGAAGTGAATCTATACGTTTTTAGTTTAGGGGTGCATTACAAGATGGACTTGAGGGCAAGTCATCATTCTAAGTTTGGGGTAGGCAACACACGTTGGGAAGTTGGTTTGGGTAGTAATTGGGGTAGGAATCACTCTCTCATGCATTTCATTCACTGTTGCATACTTCCATTTTCCATCATTCCATTTGAATGTTTTAATTAGGATTTTGGGATACCAACTCATGAAAAAGCAAGTGAGAAAATAAAAAAGAAACAAAAATCTGGAAAAGATAACATATACAAAAAAGCTACAAAAAATTGAAAAAAAAAATAAGAACAAAATAGAGAAGAAAGAAACAAGATTGTGAAAGAAGAAAAACAAGTTGAAAAAGATTGAAAAAAAAAGAGAGTTGGTACTCTCAAGCTTTGTGTTAATTCGTTGTTTGTGTTTAATTTTGCTCTTTTTCCATCATCTTTGCATTGTCATCAATTCATGCATATAGGTATCTAGGATCTCTTGCATTCCATCGTTCTTGTGTGATACATGGGTTAGCTAGTTTTCCTTCACATTTATCCACCCTACCTAAGCCCCGTTACAACCTTTAAAGACCTCTTGATCCTTCCTAAGCTTGTGATTTTTAGCGGTGGAGACTTAGAGAGCAATTCCAAATTCATGGACCCCACATCTCACATGATTGATTTGAGTGCACTATATCTAGCCCAAACACTTGAGTGATGAGTGATATACACTTTATCCTGGTGAGGATTGTTGTGCATTGCTTGGTTATATGATTTATATCACTTGCCTAGTGCTTACTTTGCTCATATATTGTGAATTGGTACCTTGATGACTTGATGGAGTATGTGAATTCCAATGGTAATGCTTGCGCAATTCTAATATGTTTGGGAGCTTGATGATCTTTGAACAAATTCTAAGTATGATGCCATGCCATGTGCTTTGTTCCCTTTGGTTTGGATTCTGTGTTTGCTTGGGGACAAGCAAAGTTTTAAGTTTGGGGTTGTGATGAGTGCTCATTTATCCATGTTCCAAGGACTGTTTTAGTAGTTTTTTGGTTATAATTGTAGCATGTGTGGTGGTTTAGTAGTCTAAAATGAATGAATTCAAGTTGAATGCCTTCTTGTGTGGTTTAGTGTAATTGAATGGGCAATGATGAACTTTGGAAGTGATTTCTAAGACTTTTAATCTTGGTTTTCTACTTGGGTTTGATTATCCAGGTTTGAGGAATGAAGCAAAAGTTGAAGGAAGTGACGAATGGAAGCTAGGGAACCATTTTGATGAAGTTTTCCATCTTGTGCGCACAAGAAATGGGGTGTGCACACCTCAAATCAAGTGATTCCCTGCTGGCTCATCCTGTGCGCACCTGAGGGAGCATGTGCGCACCTCAAACCATTTGCGCAGCACTGCCTCCACTCGTGCGCACACCTTTATGAACGCGTGCGCACCTTAAATACTTGGGTCCCTGCTGTTCTATCTGGTGCGCACACCTGCTTCACCTGTGCGCACTTTAACTCTCCTGGTCAAGTTCTGCTCTATCTGGTGCGCACACCTGCTTCACTTGTGCGCACACCCACTGCTAGTATAAATAATTAACAGCTTTTTTGGGCAAGGCAGTTGGGATTTTAGGCGCGATTTTCTGGATCTATTAAGGGATCTCTCTGGTTTTTCTGGATCAAGACCCTGGATTTTTGTTTCACCTTTGGTTTGTAATCATGAAACTTGCTTCTTTTTCATTTTCTTCTTCTCTCTTCTCCATGTTTGGCTAGGTTTTAAACTAGGGGATTGGGGATGTTGATCCCAAAACTCATGTAATTCGAAGTTTAGGTGTTAATTCAAGTTGCTCTTCTTGATTGAGTAATTGCTTCTGAGTTTAATGTTTTTTCTCTATTGATTTGATCAATTAGTTGAATTGGTTCCGATGTTGAATGCTCACTTGAGATTAATCAATGAGAAGTTGTTTTGTATGCAATTGTGAATTGGAAAATTAATAATTGTGTTAGAACTAAAGTGGATTGTCATAATCTTGCATGCTTAGGGATAAGAACTAGAGATTATGTGGTTTCTTACGAATTTGCTAATTCTCTTGTCTCAAATTGAGTTTAACCTGAGGAATTGGGGGTATAAAATTGAGATAAATGAGTTAAATTCTAGGAATAGATTTAATTCATCATTTAGCAATTTCACCTTCAATCAAGATGTTTAAAATTGAATTAACCCTAGAATTGAAGCACATGAGGAAGGAATCAACTGAACCAAACTCCTAGCTCTCTTTTGTTTGTGATTCATCAACTGTGCTAATTCTCTGTTTTACTCTAGTTTTGTTATAGACTTCTGTCCTACAACATAACACTCTGCACTCTATATCGTCCAAATAGCAAAAGTCTTGGGGATTCGATAATCTTTCACAGTCTCTATGGATACGACAACCCTTTTCTCCTTCTCTATATAAACTCGACTAGTACACTTGTTAATTAGGCAAAATGTCTATCAGATAACAGTTAATTCTGTTACTCACCATCATGTATATACACTTTCAATAATCAATAATATTCATTACGATTGTTCCTCCTCCATATTTTGTCATCTCTAACAAAAGGGAAAGAAAAACAACGTGAATTTAAACTAACATCAAATTGAACAAGAACAATGAGACGAAATGATATATATATATATATATATATATATATATATATATATAACAAAAAATAAATAACCAATTGGAGTTGAAAAGAAATAGTGATATTGTGAAGATGGCAAATAGAGATGTGTACGTTCACCGAGTAACAATTTTTGCTTCAAATGAAGAGAAGAAAAGAAAATTAGAAAAGAGAGAAAATATAATATCAACAAAGAGAAGAAAAGGTCTCAGTCATGTAGCTCAGTTGGTGAGCACATGAGAACATGCCTGTAATGGTACGGAATTTGATTCCCGGTTGTACTACTTTCCTATGAAACCAAAAACAAAGAGAAGAGAAGCATATTTTTGTGAAATGCAGATTGAAGAGTACCAAAGATCAACAAGGTGTATCGCAAACTGCTATGGTTCTTCTACTTATATCGACCAATGCATATTAAGTAAATATTTCTTTTTGGTGATTAATCAACTCAAAAATTAATTACAATTTTATGTGTTAGAATTGGATAAAATCAAATTCATTGCCAAATCCTTATTTATATTTATATAAATAAATACATTTCCACAATAGAAGAAATTATTCCCTACGTTCTTATCTATGTGTCCTTGCGAGTAAATATATAACACATATTATTATTAAAAAATACAATTATTATTCTGATTTTCATCAAAATATTTTCATTTTATTTTTCTGTTGTAAATTTGTGCAATAATAAAATTCACTTCATTATTTATACTGTTTAAGTAAATAATATTACAAAGATTGAAAGGTTAGTTGCATACAAGTACAGATTCTGATACTCAAAATAGAGGATTAGTGTATATGTAAAATACGGGCAAAAACTTAATGGAACAAATATAGTAGACAATATATTTAGAAATTAATATTTTCAATAATTTTCATGTTGTATTAACAAATAAAAATTAAATAAATATTTAAATGGAAAATTAAAAAAATTAAAGTATTTAAAACATAAATATTCATTACTTTATATAATTTTTTTATTACAATTTTTTCTGAAGATTTGATAAATATATTAATGCTTTTAAATATAACGAAAATTCATATTTTTAACAGAGTTAATACTTGCTTGCCAAAGAATAAAAAATAATAATAAATAAACACAAAATTTAATATATTTTATAATTTCAAAATTTTAATTTTCATTTTAAAAATCTTAATTAAAAACTGATAAGTATCTTCAAACAGGACCGACCAAAGGGTAATACCCGTTAAACATGTGCTTTAAGTCCCAAAAAATATACATATTATTAATATATTTAAACCTTTTTTTTATATATTTTATTTTAGAAAATATTAGATTATTTTAAGACATAAAAGATTATCTCTTTTCTTTATAAAATATCTCTATCTTTTAAATAAAATGTATAAATTGTTTATAAATCAATTTCAAAAATATCTATCACCCATCATTTAAAAAAGCCTCCATCTTGAAAATTTGTTTTAGCCTCAAAATTGGTTTGGTCGACTCCGTCTTCAAATATTCACAGTAGCATTTATCTTTTTAATATAGAAATACAATACTCCATCTATTTCTATTAATTTGTCCACTTAGAGTATATTATGCATATTAAGAAATATAATATTCAGTTTTATTTTCATCAAAATACTTTTTAAACTCCCTATAATATTATTTATCTCCCTTAGTTTTATTGATTGGATAGTGGATAATTAATTACTTCTCTAGTTAAAGATAGGAGTAAAGTTTATAAAAGAGCCATTAATATTTTATTGAAAATATATAAGTGGATAGATAAATAAGGATAATTTTTTTTCTCTAAGTGGACAAATAAAAATAAATCAAGGGAGTACATGAATACAATTAATATGATATTAATACTTATTAAATACTCTCTCTGTTTCTTTTTACCCCCTCTGTCCCATAATATAAGTCCCAACTACCAAAAAGTCTTGTCCCATAATATAAGCCCCTATACACAAAATTAAAAGCATTTATTATGACTTTTTAACTTTCAAAGTCATCCAACCAATAGAAAATAATTAAGTTTAAATTTAATTAGTGTAACATCTCAATAGTCTAATTAATACTTCTAATTCCCATAATTTAACTATTTTTCTTAAATTGTGTGAAATGTTAGTTGGTGCTTATAGTATGGGACGGATGGAGTATTTGTCTACTTAAGGTATATTACCCATATTAAGAAATATACTTCCTCTATTTCATTTTATTTGTCGTTTAAAGTTATGCACGGTTCTCAAGAAATATACTTCCGCTCCATTGAATATATATCCACCTCAATTTAGTAATAATGTGCTTAGGAGCGAAGCTAGACGATAATTCTTGAGAGGCTGAATATAAAGATTAAAATTAATATATCAAATATTAAAATTTAATTTTTACTTGAAGAATACTTTATAGCATTAAATATATTAATAGTTAACACATTTAAGAAAATTCTTCAATTTTTTATAAATAAAAAAATTTCAGTTTCGAAGGTTAGAGTGACATGGATAAGCTTGTTCCCTAAAAGAATGCTTCTTGCCGGAATTGAGCTAACAACCTCTTAGTGAAGTAAGCATCCTTGTACATATTCTCAAACTATTGAACCTACACGCTTCCGTAAAGTTAAACACATTTTGAATAGAGAATTCGTGATTTGACTAAGCAAGTGTCAAATAATAATCTAAGTCAATTGATTATTTCTAAATTTGTCAATAGTTTTTTTATTGATATAAATAAGACTTGTAGAAATTATTTTTATGAAAATTAAAATGAGTGAACCACCACTTTAGAAAGTCAATTTGTTCGTGTTAATCATTTTAGTCCTTGATTATATCAGAATTACTTTTTAGTCCCTGACTTTATAAAATACTAATTATTGTAGTCCACTCTCAACTAAAATGACTGATTTTTTTATAAGTTAAATACTACATTTGCTACTTTTTTAAACAATCAAAGACTAATATGATCGATCTTATAAAGTGAAAGACTAAAGCAAAATTTTGATAGAGTTAAGAATTAAAATGAGACGCTCATATGATATAGGGAACTAATTTATGTTTTTATTCAAATTAAAAAATAAAAGAGAGAGTTCATACATATTTTAAAGTAAATAAATGATTCAATCATATCATGACTAGTATATATCAATTTTAAAAGTAATTCGGATATGGATCATCCTAGAAAATAATGGAGGGACCATTCAATAAAGTAATATATACATCCAAATAAATCTTTTTCGCGATGTGAGGGCCAAGGCACAACTACGCTCTGCCCCTGAATCTGCTTCTCCACCCTCCGATATGCTGACTCATCCCTCGCACATACATATCCAGCGGTAGATCCCAGTATTCCAGACTAAGCAACGATGCATCTAAACCACACAAGCATTACCCATCGTATAGCCGCCGCCTCATGTGCCTGCGATTCCATTGTTTAGCAGCCACATACACGTGGTTGTGATCTATGAATCTATCAAATTTTCAATTGTGTAAAAGGAACCCTTATTGGAAAATGTTTGTGTCTTTAATCTTTATATAAATACCGAAGCAAACGTTGCCAAAAATATTAACGTGAAACGCCGTTAGAACTATAGAGATCATAGAGATGGCAAAAGTTGAGGTATGGGTGGTTGTATTGTTGTGCTTAATTTTCACGGTAACCGCAGAACAATGTGGTTGGCAAGCTGGAGGGCAAACATGTCCAAATAATTTGTGTTGCAGCCAATACGGTTACTGCGGTAACACCGCGGATTACTGTTCTCCCGATAACGGTTGCCAAAGCAACTGCTGGGGCGGCGGTGGCGGCGGCGGCGGTGGAGGTGAAAGTGCCTCAAATGTGCGTGCTACCTATCATTACTATCAACCAGAGCAACACGGATGGGACTTGAACGCCGTTAGTGCTTATTGCTCCACGTGGGATGCCGGTAAACCTTACTCATGGCGTAGCAAATATGGCTGGACCGCTTTCTGCGGTCCAGTTGGCCCACGCGGTCAGGCTTCTTGTGGAAAATGCCTCAGAGTAAGAATTTTATTTTTTTTAATATGATTGTGTTTGACATATAATAAATGTTGCGTATTCTTTCTATTTTTAATTTTTTAACACGTATAATATTAACTAAAAATACCATTATTTTTTATAGATCAATACAACACTCACACACATTTTAAACTAAATTTCTTAAATTTTAATCGTCAAAGTTCAAATCTCAAATCTTCAATCTCTAGAATCTTATCATTTGTTACATGACTCAAACTGTAAATTTGTTGTAATAATTCAAATGATGCAGGTGACGAACACGAGGACCGGAGCGCAAGCAACGGTGAGGATTGTAGATCAATGCAGCAACGGAGGGTTGGATTTGGATGTGGGAGTGTTCAATAGAATCGACACAGATGGATGGGGATACCAACAAGGTCATCTTATAGTCAACTATCAATTTGTGGATTGTGGAAACGAACTCGTTGACCTCCCTAATCCTTTATTCTCCATCCTTGATGAGGCTCATCAATAATTTCATATGCTTCAATTTAACAATGCATTGCTCTCTAGTAGTGATCATGAATAAGTGGGTAGCTTAGAGTACTGTTTTTCCATTTGGAAAAGGAGTCAATCATAGGCCACCTCCTAAGAACAATAATACCTCAATTAATTTTAGATTCTAGATTTTGTTATCCTTGATGAAATGAAAGTTCATGATTATACTCTTAATTAATTTATCTTTTCTACTTATGTATTTGTGAGCAAGATATCTATGTGCGGATATTTGTGTTTAATATGTGATTATTGTATCTTTCTATGAATTTTTTTTTATCTCTATTTTTTTTAAATAATTAAAGATTTCTCTCATTTTACGACTCTTTTTTAAATAACTTAAGTAATTTAAACAACATATTTTGATTTTAAATCGAAAAATACTGTATTCATCACGTGTATAGTACATAATCGGAAGAAAAATTGTTGAAATTTTATAAATATGAAAAGTTAAGTAAATTGAGCTAAAAAGTTCAAAATGAATAATGCATTATTTTCAAAAATATTTAAATATTTTAAGTAATTTAAAAAATGTGTTTTGATTTTTTAAATCGACAAACATGTATTCATCAAGTATATATAGTACACGATCTATAGGAAAATTGTTACAATTTTAAAAATAAAAAAAATTATGTAGTTTGAACTAGAAACTTCAAAGTGAATAATACATTGTTTTTAAAAAAATTGTAATAATTTAAGTAGTTTTGATTTTTAAATCGAAAATAACTATATTCTTCAAGTGTAGTACACAAACTCAGAAAAATTATTGCAATTTTAAAAATATAAAAAGTTATTTACATTGAGCTAGAAACTTCAAAGTGAATAATATATTGTTTTCTAAAAACTTCAAATGTAATTTAAAAAACGCGCTTTGTATTTTAAATTGAAAAATATCGTATTCTTTAAGTGTACAACACACAATCTCTACAAAAATGGTTGGAATTTTAAAAATATAAAAAATTATGTAGATTGAGCTAAAAACTTCAAAGTGAATAGTGCATTGTTTTAAAAAAAACTTCAAACAATTTAAGTAATTTAAAAAACGTGTTTTGATTTTAAAATTGAAAAATAAAGTATTCTTCCGGTGTATAGAACACGCTCTAGAAAAACGGTTGCAATTTTAAAAATATAAAAAATTACGTAGATTGAGCAAGAAACTTCAAATAATTTAAGTAATTTAAAAAATTTGATTTGATTTTTAAATAAAAAATACGATATTAATCAAGTGTATAATACACGATTACAAGAACATGGTTGCAATTTTAAAAATGTAAAAAAAGTTATGTAAATTAAGCTAGAAACTTCAAAGTGAATAATACCTTATTTTCAAAAATCATTAAAAATAATTTGAAAAACTCACTT
Organism: Cyamopsis tetragonoloba; assembly: GCA_037177725.1. NCBI lineage: Eukaryota > Viridiplantae > Streptophyta > Magnoliopsida > Fabales > Fabaceae > Cyamopsis > Cyamopsis tetragonoloba. Next base: position 51,353,254 of record CM074125.1, read on the forward strand.
TGTTTTTTAAATCGAAAAACACCGTATTCTTCAAGTGTATAGTACACGATCTCTAAAAAGTGGTTGCAATTTTAAGAAAATAAAAAATATTTAGATTGAGCTAGAAAATTCAAGTGAATAAGATATTTTTTTAAAAAAAAAAATTTAAATAAATTAAGTAATCTAAAGTAAGCATTTTGATTTTTAAATCAAAGAATACCGTATTGTTTAAGTGTATACACGATTTTTAGAAAATTGGTTGGAATTTTAAAATATAAAAGATAAAGTAGATTGAGTTAGAAACTTCAAAATGGATAATGCGTTGTATATAAAAAAACTTCAAAAAATTCAATTAATTTAAAAAACACGTTATGATTTTTGAATTGAAGAACACTGTATTCTTCAAGTGTATAATACACGCCGTAGAAAAATGGTCACAATTATAAAAATATAAACAATTATGTAGATTGAGCTAGAAACTTCAAATAATAATTTAAGTAATTTAAAAAACGTGTTTTAGTTTTTAAATCGAAAAACACTGTATTTATCAAGTGTGTAATACACAATCACAAGAAAAATGGTTGCAATTTTAAAAATATAAAAAGTTTGTACATTGAGCTAGAAACTTCAAAGTGAATAGTACATTGTTTTCAAAAAACTTTAAATGTAATTTAAACAACTCATTCTTTTTAAATCAAAAAATACCGTATTATTTAAGTGTATAGTAAACAATCTCTAGAAAAATGGTTGAAATTATAAAAATATAAAAAGTTATGTACATTGAGCTAGAAACTTCAAAGTGAATATAATACATTGTTTTAAAAAAACTATAAAAGTAATTTAAAAAACGCGCTTTGTTTCTTAATTAAAAAAATACCCTATTCTTTAAGTGTCTAGTAGACGATCTCTAAATAAATGGTAGCAATTTTAAAAATATAAAAATAATGTAGATTGAGTTAAAAATTTCAAGTGAATAAAACATTATTTTTTTTTAAAAAAAAAACTTTCAATAATTTAAGTAATTTAAAAAATGAAATTTTATTTTTAATTCGAAAAACACCATATTCTTCAAGTACACAATCTATAGAAAAATGGTTAGAATTTAGAAAATATAAAAAATGATGTAGATTGAGTTAAAAACTTCAAAGTGAATAGCACATTAATTTCAAAATACTTCAAACAATTTAAGTAATTTACAAAACATGTTTTGATTTTTAAATCGAAAAGTACCATATTCATCAAGTGCATATATAGTATGTGATTACAAGAAAAATGGTTACAATTTTAAAAATACAAAAAAGTTATGTACATTGAGTTAGAAACTTTAAGTGAATAATACATTATTTTTTAAAAAAATTTAAAAGTAATTTAAAAAATGAGTTTTGTTTTTTTAAATAAGAAAATACTGTATTCTTCGTTAGTATAATATACAATATTTTAAAAAAATGGTTGTAATTTTAAAAATATAAAAAGTTATGCACATTGAGCTAGAAACTTTAAAGTGAATAATACATTGTTTTCAAAAAAGTTTACAAGTAATTTGTAAAACGCGCTTTGTTTTTTAAATAAAAAAACAGTGTATAGTACACGATCTCTAAAAAATAGTTGTAATTTTAAAAATATAAAAATTATGCAGATTGAGGTGGAAATTTCAACTGAATAAGGCATTTTTCTAAAAAACTACAAATAATTTAAGTAATGTAAAAAAAACATTTTGAATTTTAAATCGAAGAACATTGTATTCTTCAAGTGTATATAGTACACGATCTCTAGAAAAATGGTGTGACTTTTAAAAATATAAAATATAAAGTAGATTGGGCTAGAAAATTTAAAGTGAATAATGCATTGTATAAAAAAATAACGTCAAACAATTTAATTAATTTAAAAAATGTGTTATGATTTTTATATCGAAAAATATCGTATACTTCAAGTGAGATACTAGTATACACCCCCTAGAAAAATGGTCACAATTATAAAAATATAAAATATTATGTAGATTAAGCTAGAAACTTCAAATAAAAATTTAAGTAATTTGAAAAATATGTTTTAAATTTTAAATCGAAAAACACTTTATTCATCAAGAGTGTAATACACAATCACAAACAATATGGTTGCAATTTTAAAAAAATAAATTTTTTGTACATTGAGCTAGAAACCCCAAAGTGAATAATACAAGGTTTTCAAAAAACTTTAAAAGTAATTTAAAAAATGGGTTTTGTTTTTTAAAAGAAAAACACCGTATTATTCGAGTGTATAGTACACAATGTCTAGAAAAATGATTGCAAATTTAAAAATATAAAAAGTTATGTACATTAAGCTAGAAATTTCAAAGTGAATATAATACATTGTTTTCAAAAACAAACTTTAAAAGTAATTTAAAAAACGTGCTTTATTTTTAAATCGAAAAACATCGTATTCTTGTCTAGTACACGATCTCAAAAAAAAATGGTAACAATTTTAAAAATATAAAAATAATGTAGATTGAGCTAGAAATTTCAAGTGAATAATAAATTGTTTTAAAAAAACACTTTGAATAATTTAAGTAAATTAAAAAATGTATTTTGATTTGAAATCCAAAAACACCGTATTCTTCAAATGTAGTACACGATCTCTAGTAAAATTGTTATGATTTAAAAAATATAAAAAATGATGTACACCGCAGTTTTGGTCTTCCTTGTTTGCATTTTGGGCGATTTTGGTCCCCGAGTTTTAAATGGGTGATTTTAGTCCCTCTTGTTTTCAAAACAGGTGATTTTGATCCTTCCGTTAGTTTTTCTTCCAAATTAGCTGTAGTTTTTAGAACATTATTTTTTAAACAATGTTATTTTCAATCTATAAAAAAGAAAAATTCATGTACTACACACTTGAAAAAAAACAATGTTTTGATTTAAATCAAAGTGTCTATTTGAAGTTACGTAAATAATTTGAATTTTTTTAAAAAAATGTGCTATACACTTGAAGTTTTTAGGTCAATTTACATATTTTTTATATTTTTAAAATTACAACAATTGTGTAGAACATTTTTTTTAAACAAAATATTCCTAATCTACAAGAAAAAATCATGTATTAAAGAATATGATGTCTTAATTTAAAAATCAAAGTCTCTATTTTTAATCACTTAAATTATTTGAGGTTTTTTGAAAAACGATGTACTATACACTTAAAGTTTATAGGTCAATTCACATAATTTTGACATTTATAATATTGCAACAATTTTAATAGAACATTTTTATAAAAAACGTATTCTTCAACGTACTACAAAAGATATGAACTATATACTTGAAGAATCCTATGTTTTGATTTAAAAATTAAAATATCTTTCTTAAATGACTTAAAGTATTTGAAGTTTTTTCAAAATTAATGTGCTATACACGTGAAGTTTCTAGGTCAATTTGCCAAATTTTTATATTTTTAAAATTGCAAACAATATTTTCAAATAGCTTACTCTTCAATTTACTAGAAAAAATTTGTGTATTATACAGTTTAAGAATATTATATTTTGATTTTAAAAATTAAAACATATTTTTTAAATTAATTAAATTATTGATTTTTAAAAAAAAAACAATGTACTATATACTTAAGTTTCTAGGTCAATTTACATAATTTTTATATTTATAAAATTGCAATAATTTTCATAGAACATTTTTTTAAAAAACTTATTCTTCAATCTACTACAAAAAATATGAACTATACACATGAAGAGTAGGATATTTGATTTAAGTCTATATTGTTAGATTTTTTTATTAAATGGTGATGTGACAAACTAAATAACACATCAACACATGCTATGCCAGTTGCACCTTGATGAGTTAGATTAAAATATCTATCTCAACATTTATTATTTTTTAAATCATTTTTCTTTTAATTTTTGAAACATTTTTTAGTTTTTAAAGAGAAGACTATCTCTCTTACATAAGCTTATAATTTCATTTGAAGGTGTCAAATGAGAGTGTTTCCAAAGTATTTATTTGTCCTAAACTTTTTAAGGTACCACTCCTCAATTGAGCTAAATTCATTTTAAGTCCAACTCATGATATCACAAATTTTAATTTAAAAAAGCTTAAATGTATTTTTGGTCCATGTAAAATATAATGTTTTTAGTTTTGGTCCCTCAAAATTTATTTTTTTGACATTGGTCTAACACTTTAAAAATATAGTTGGTTTTGGTCCATAAGGAATATTAACCAATTTTTATCTAAACACAGTCTTATAAATAATAAATATTAAACATTAATTAAATGAAATTAAATGATTAAATAATTTTAAAAAAGGTTTTTTCCTTCAACCTTACTTCCTCTCCCTCTTTTAGCCCGAGCCACCTTCTTCGCTCACTCGTTCACTACCGCCGCTTCTACGTCGCCACCACCGCCTCCTTTACCGTCGCCGCCATGCCGCTATTGCCTTCACCACTAGTGCTCCCTCTGCTATGTCTGTTCTCCTTTCCTCTTCGTCTTTTCTCATTTCTGTTATTGTTCTGGTTCATAGAGGCGTGTTTGGGCAAAAATTCATTAATTGAGTTTAGGAACCAAAATCATATAATTTCCTTAAGTTTTAAGTGTTGGACTAATATAAAAAAAAATATTTTAAAGGACTAAAAACACTCATTTTATAGGGACAAAAAGTATATTAAACCTTAAAAAAACTAAAAATTGTTAGTCTAATACATTTTCATTGCCGAAGCCAACACTGCATGTCTATGTTTAGTTAAGATTTCTCACATCCATAATTGTTAATATAAATTTGAATTTAATGAAAGATAAAAATTGTTATTTTATTATTTTAAAATTAATTTGACTTATAACGAAAGTTAAAATAAACGGACTCACAATGTGCAAGACGTCAATATTGGAAAACAGAAACCGCTTGAGTGACGATAGGGCTGCTCAAAATTTTGTTCGACCCGCATCTAATTGCGAAAATTACGGGGAACAAACAAATTAATATTTATATATTAATATTTTTATTTTATTGATTAGAAAATAATTTTTAAATTAAAAAATATTTGAACATGAATAATAATAGATATTTTGAAGTGATATATTATCACCCGAAAATAATATATTTTTTTTCTCTAGTAATTAGTTTTATGATGTATTGAACATTTACCTGGTTTATTAATTAAAAAAAAGGAAATGAGAAAAAAAAGATCATCTTAATTATCTTATATCTGTCAAAGTGAATGTTCTACAAAAGTTCCTTTGGCAAGACTTTGAATTTGAATTTTCCTTCTAAAAATAGAATGTTCAGAACAAGCCATGTGTGAAGTGTGATTCCCTCTCTATCAGGCAACCTTCGCTAACCATATGTCCCATGTTATCTCTTAACTATTGTGACTAAGAAAATAATTGTCATACTTTTCAAATAAATGAAGGGTAATTCAATAATTTTACTAAAAACCAACTTGTCTTCTTTACTGGAGTAACTGTTTTGGACTTTTTTTTTTATTTAATTTTTAGGGTGATTTTAAGGGCAGGATAAAAAAATTTTTGAAATTATGTGGCTATTTTATCGAAAATGAAAAGTATGAAGTATTTTTAGAATAAAATGATCTTTTTAGAAATATTTCGTATTTTCTAAAAATATTCCATATTTTTCATATTTTTTATTTTTAATAAAGTGACCACATGATTTTTAATTTTTTTTATCCCACCTTGAAATCATTCAATTTTTTACCGGTCAATTTTTTTAGGTGGAAGGAAAGAAAGGATTAGGAATCAAATCTTATACTTCAAACTCAATGTCCTTTTCAACACCAATTGAGCCAGGTTTTGAGGACCTATTACTATTTAATTAACATAAATAAAGGAGAAATAATAATGATAAGTGGCCAAAATGAAAAATAGAGGTACTAAAGTGAAACTTAAAACAAAGTTAATTAAGAGATCAAATTACAAATGTGATCTATTAACTAACTTCTTACAAAGAAAAAATTGTCATTATTAAATTCATGCTTTAAGTCAAGCTCAATCCTAAAATTCAACTCATAAGTAGAGGATTGCACTAAATTCTCTTCAATGGTTATATTTATAGCCGAAATAAAACTTTCTCATTATCATCTTAGGCAATTTTTGAATTTCAGTTGGTTTTGATGAAAGTTCTCATCCAAACAGTATTCACTTTGTTAAACATACTTTTAGTTAAGAGTATCAAAACATAAATTCCATCAAAATAAACAGATTTTTTACCCAACTTAATTTCACCGAACCAACTCTAGACAAATCAAGCTGGTTTACCAATGAAAAATCAAACACACAAACAATAATCATATACTTTTCAAACAAAGGAAGGGCAATTTCATAATTTCCCCAACCTAGACAAATCCTATAAATACATACAATTACCTCTAGGACAAATCAAAAGCAAAATAAAGAAATCAAATATGGCAAAGGTTTCTCTATTTGTGGTTGTTTTTGTTGCAAGTGTTCTAGCTCTAGCTTCTGCTCAAAGTGCAACAAATGTGAGAGCAACATATCATTTGTACCAACCTGAACAGCATAATTGGGAATTACGTGCAGTGAATGCTTATTGTGCAACTTGGGATGCTAATAAGCCTTTGTCATGGCGTAGCAAATATGGCTGGACCGCCTTTTGTGGTCCTTCTGGCCCTAGGGGCCAAGAATCTTGTGGCAAGTGTTTGAGGGTACGATTTTTTCTCTCTAATTAAATACGAGTATGTTTTTGGTTTTGTCGTGATAGCAAAATTACTTTTATTAGTTATTTTTTTTAGGCGGTGGGGAAAGGAGAGAGTTAGAGATTGAACTCTAAATCTTAAATTCAAGTGTCCCGTTCAGCATTAGCTGAGTTGGACTTCTGAGAGAATTATATTAATTTTTGATTAATATAATTTTACAAAATTAATTGTGAATAAAATTGATTTTAAAGTATCATAATTTTATTTATTTTTTATTTGGGTATTACCATATTAGGTATTATAGCTTAGAAAAGTGTCTTTTTTCTTTTTTTCTAAATGTTGTTTGGTATATTTTATGAAAATTACTTTTGGGATGTATAATAATCAAATAGGTTTTAATATGTATAATTTCTTTACATAGATTTTTTAGGTATGAATAAATTTTTTATCTTTTAAGTATGGTCAATCTACGGTGATTTCATCACCTGATGACTTTTCTGAACATTTTTAAGTAGTTCACGATGTTTTGTAAGCTGATGTCACAAGAAGACCACAACTTAAGACCACGATTATTATATATAATTAATTTTTTTTCATAATTAAGGAATAATTGGATAATAATGGGTAGCTAATTGATGTTTCAGGTGACAAACACTCGAACAAATGCTCAACAAACAGTGAGAATTGTTGATCAGTGCAGCAATGGAGGCTTGGATTTGGATGTTGGTGTGTTCAACCAGCTTGATACTGATAAGAATGGATATGCTCAAGGCCATCTTATTGTTAACTATGAATTTGTTAACTGCGGTGATTAAATAATTAAATTAAATTTGTGTAATAATTATAATTGGGATCATACTTAGGAAAGAATAATAAGCAAAAGTTTATATAGCACCATCGGTGCTTTAATTATATTATTGCTGAATAATGATGAAATAAATAATCCCATCACACCATCGTTTTCTTGTTCTACACCTTTTTTTTTTCTTTTTCTTTTTAATTTGTCTCATTTTTCCTATTACGCATTATATATGTAAAGGCATTTCAAAAGGTTGAAATTTAACTTTACCTAACTCACAAAACTTCAAAAAATTTATGAGGTAAAGTAAGTTTTAAAGATGTAACGTTGAGTAGAAAATGGATTGGTCTCAGAGACATGAGATTGGGTGCGACTAGCTCAAATCAGTTCAAAATATCTAATTCTCTCTTTCTTGCAAATAATAGAGGTGTCAAATCCTTTTTACCATGTGAACTTTTATTTTGGTTGAACTTTTATTTTTGTTCTTTACCTTAGAATTATCGGTTTAGATAAGAATTAACTAATGTCAAACCTACGAAAAGAGAAGCCTCGTCTCACTTCTCAACATGTCGTGATCCAAATTCTCTTCCTCAAGAGATCGATCTCTTCTTCTCCTTTCTTGGTTATAATTTTTTATATGCTCGTTAGTTTTTGCATCGTGATCAATATCAAAATTGCGAATATATACCAAATAAACTCTTTAAGACAGTATACTCTCGGCTTACACATACTAGTTACTCTCCATTTTTTCAACATTACATTAATTATATATATCACTCACTTATTTTTCTTCTTTTCTATGTTTTTTTTCCTTATATTTTTTTCATCCTACATATTTTTTTACCTTGACTTAAAAATATCGATCTTAATCAACGAATAAAGTCATGCTAGTAGGGTATACTGGAATTAAAGAGTGTCTTTATGTGTGCTTGTAGGTTCTGCTTGCATCTTTAGAAGGTTATTTAATACTAAAATCATCCTCAATTTAATTATTCCATAAACATGACTTATACATCACGTAATCTCTGAAATGGCTGTCTTTAATTTTGCTGATTAAAAATGCAACTCTAAATATTTTTCGAGTGCCTCATGTAAATGGGAATATAATCAATTTTCTTGGAAGATCAAGTTTTTATTTGGTTGAAAATTTCCATCCCTTTCAACTAATTTTACTCGTGGTGATTTCAATTCTAAATAGCAAAATATATGTTTTTTTTTTTTAAAAATTATTTTCACTTTTAGAATTGAGATTGAACAAGGAGTTGTGTATCAAAACAGTCGAGAAAGTCATCAGTAGTGATGTGATGTTTGATGAAAATACAAGCAAAGCAGCTCTAGCTCATAGTTCAGGCTAAATTCTGAGGCAAAGACAGCTGATCACAGTCATCATGAGCCTGCTGCTTATAGTGATCAGGTATTAGTGTTACCTTTTAAGCATAAATCTAAAGCTGTAACTCGTTTTATTATACAAATAAAAGTTGTCGAACCACAAGGAAAATTTGTGTTTAAGAAGTTCTTAGTGATTAATTATTGAGTTATGAGAAAGGTTTGTTGATTGAAATAGTAAGCAATAAAATTAAACGAAGAGGAAAAATGTTGAATTTAAGTGAAAAAGTTTGGGATTGAATTTCATCAACCGCCCTCTTGAATTTCATAATATTGCTAAACTATTATCTTATGCAATATATTGTTTCACTAATATCGATCTTTCGCATAAATGATTCTGAGAACAACTCGTTGCATATCAATCTCTCACCTATATAACGAGTTGTTTCAGCTTTAAGAACAAGTATTAAAAAGCAATCAACCCGTTTATAACTATCCAATTCAAACATTAAGAGAAGAAATAAAAACTAAGATGAATTGAAAAGAATAGTAAATATATGAATTCAAAAGTATTTATAAGAGTTTGAAAGATTACATTCAATCCCATAATAGAGAATTTTGCTACTCATAGTAGCCATTAATACTAATTAAAGATGAATAATGGATGGTTGGAACTCGAAGTTCGTGTCTCCGGCTAATATCGTTTTTTCCCTTAAGAGTTTGCTCCAAAATTCACTTGGTTTCCTAATGACGTGAATGAAGGTATAAATAAGAAACAAGGTCGTATTCTGACGCTTGCAAATTACAAGATAAGCTTTCTCATGCTCAATTTAAAGACGATATATTATTTACTTCGAAGTTTCTAGCTCAATTTATATAATTTTAATATTTTTAAATTTGCAACATTTTTTTAAGAGATCACACTTGAAGAATATGATGTGTTTTGAAAAACATAAAAAAGTTGTTTCTTAAAATTACCAAGCTTTTTGAAGACAATGTATTATTCATTTTAAAGTTTTTAGCTCAATTAAAATAAATTTTATATTTTTAAAATTACAACAAGTTTATTTAGAGATTATGTACTATAATACTTGAAAAATATGACATTTTTCAATTAAAAAAAATACATTTTTTAAATTTCTAAAAGTATTCAAAGTTTTTTTTGAGAATAATTTAATATTAACCTTGAAGTTTCTAACCTAATTTAAATAATTATTTATATTTTTAAAATTGTAACTTTTTAATAGATCGAGTACTATACCCTTAAGAATATGGTGTTTTTGGAAAAAAAAAATTAAAAACCCGTTTTTTAAATTACTAAAATTATTCAAATTTTTTTTATTTGAAGTTTTGTTTACAATAATATATTATTAACTTTAAGGTTTCTAGCCTAATTTAAATAAGTTTTTGTATTTTTAAAATTGTAATTTTTTTTAATATATCGAGAACCGTACCCTTGAGAATATGGTGTTATTTGAAAAAAAAATAAAAACCCGTTTTTTAAATTACCAAAATTATTCAAAGCTTTTTTAGAACAATGTATAATTAAATTTGAAGTTTCTAGCTCAATTAACATAATTTTTAACAATTTAAAAATTGCAACAATTTTTTAAAAGGTTTTGTACTATACACTTGAAGAATATGGTGTTTTTTGAAATAAAAATAAAAATGCATTTTTAAATTACCTAAATGATTTAAAGCTTTTTGAAGACAATGTAATTTTCAATCTGAAGTTTCTAAGTCAATTTACATAATTTTTAATATTTTTAAATTTGAATTTTTTTTAGGAGATCGTGTACTATTTACTTAAAGAATGAAGTGTTTTTCGAAATAAAAATGAAAACACGTTTTTTGAATTACCTAAATTAGTTGAAGCGTTTTGAAGATAATGTACTATTAACTTAGGTAATTTAAAAAATGCATTTTTCATTTTTTTTCAAAAAATACCCTATTCTTCAGGTATATAGTACACGATCTCTTAAAAAAATTATTGCAATTTTAAGTATATTAAATATTATGTAAATTGGCTAGAAACTTCAAAGTTAATAATACATTGTCTTCAAAAAAGCTTAAAATAATTTAAGTAATTTAAAAAATATATTTTAATTTTATTTCAAAAAACATCATATTCTTTAAGTGTATATAGTACAAGATCTTTTAAAAAATTGTTACAATTTTTAAAATATTAAAAATTATGTAAATTGAGGTCGAATCTTCAAAGTTAAAAACGCGTTTTAAAATATAATACATTGTTCTAAAATAATTGAATAATTTTAGTAATTTAAAAAACACGTTTTAATTTTATTTCCCAAAAAGACTCTATTCTTCAAGTGTTTATAATACACGATCTCTTGAAAACTTGTTGCAATTTTAAAAATATAAAATTATAGAAACTGAGTTTGAAACTTCAAAATGAATAATACATGGTCGTAAAAAAGCTTCAAATAATTTAAGTAATTTAAAAAATATGTTTTTATTTTTATTTCGATATGTAACATCTACCCTTGACTAGACTTAACTCATCATTATGCTCAAACATAATGTATATATTCAAACATTTAAATTTATCATGGCTTAGAAAATTTCTCCTCAAAGCCCATTCCTAGAATAACCAAAGTCTTACATTACACACAAGCTAAAAACACTAAGATATTAACAACTAGTGGCTCTTATTTCATCTTGACTTCCACAGTTAAGTACTGCCTCCCATTTACTACTATTGAGCATGTCATTCTAAAATGTCACAAATATACAAAAGAAAAAAAATGAGGTGAGAATTTATATTCTTAGTAGTTGTTTAAAACATTTACAACCAATGACATTTTAGGGTCATAAAACCTAAAACAAATATTATAGTTTAAAATAATATAATGTGGCTTCGTAACCAAAATACTTTTCATTGAACATATATATATATATATAACATTTGAACATTCATTCCATCATGGAAGCAATACCACAAGTCATGGGGTAGTAATAATATAGTATAATCCAAACATAATCATCATAGAGTCCTTTACATGTTTTCGGACCATGTTCATTCTCTTCGAATTGTCAGTGGTGTAGAAACCTTGATGATAACAATTTGTTTAATTTTATTGGCCCAATTGCCTATGCAACACAAAATTGTTACAGGGTGAGAACTAATCCCAACCTATGATCTTTAGTTCCCTTCATATATATATATATATATTTTATACATGTTAGCTTTAGGGTTGGCACATGGACATATTGTCCCATGAGACATCCTACTATCTAGTCCCGTGGTACTTTCTTTTACCCCAAAATTTCTTTAATCATCGTTCTTACTTGACTGAGAACTTATCAAGATCTTGCCATGCAAGAGCTCAAAAATGCATATCAATATGAGCTTCAAATACTGTAGAAATTTTATAGAAAAATCAGTAAATTTTATAACAAGCAAATAGACACATAGTGAAACAACTATAAAATATTTCACTTCAAAACACCATGTAATATGAGAGAATTAAATTTATGAAATAATAGTATGAATTTTCGTTACATAGTGTTCACATCAACTGACGTACATCATTGTGAAAATTTTATAAAATTAATCTTTAAGTCTAAAAATTATGAAATTTGATCACAGAACATAAGACACATAATTTAACATCCAGAAAAATTTTAGCTTCAAAATACCAACGAATATGGGAGGAATAAATTTACGAAAATGCTTGTACAGGTTATAATTTATTAGCACAATTTTCAGCAATAGCACAATTTATTCAAAAATTCACCAAAAATCATATAAACCTCCAAAAATCATAAAATTCAATCTTGAAGTTCTTGACACACATGAAAATCACCATGCAAATTTTCATTCTCATGAGTATTTGAGCTTTCACTTACAGCACAAACGTATGTGTGGACACTGCTTTGGTTGAAAGAAAACGCACACACATGCACACAGCCACCTAACTCTAAATTTCATTTCCTAACTAATGCCTTAAGTGTATGTGCATATAATAAAATTATGTAAAATAAGCAAGAAACTTCACAGTGAATAATACATTATTTTCAAAAAGCTTTAAATAATTTAGATAATTTAAAAAACGCATTTTTATTTTTATTTTGAAAAACACTCTATTATTCAAGTGTATAGTACACGATCTCTTAAAAGATTGTTGCGAATTTTAAAATATTAAAAAATATTTAAATTTAGCTAGAAACATCAAAGTAAATAATATATTATCTTTAGAAAGTTTCAAATAATTGACGTAATTTAAAAAATGCATTTTTATTTTTATTTTGAAAAACACCCTATTCTTCTAATGTAAAGTACACGATCTCTTAAAAAATTGTTGCAATTTTAAGTAAAATAAATATTATGTAAAATTTGCTAGAAACTTTAAAGTTAATAATGCATTGTTATAAAAAAACTTTGAATAATTTAGAAATTTAAAAAAAGTGTTTTCATTTTTTATTCAAAAACACCCTATTCTTTCAAGTGTATATAGTGCACTAACTCTTAAAAAATTGTTAAAATATTAAAAATAGAAAAAATTATATATATTGAGATAGAAACTTCATAGTTAATAATACATTGTCTTCAAAAAGTTTCAAATAATTTAGATAATTTAAAAAAAAAAACGTGTCTTCTTTTTTATTACAAAAAACATAGGATTCTTTAAGTGTACAATATACGATCTCTTAAAAATTTCTTGCAATTTTTAAAATATTAAAAATTATTTAAATAAAGCTAGAAAGTTAAAAGTTAATAATACATTGTTCTAAAAGATTTGAAATTTCTTTAGTAATTTTAATAACGCCTTTTAATTTTTTTTCCAACGACAACCTATTCTTCAAGTGTATAGTACATGGTCTCTTAAAAGCTTATTGCAACTTTAAAATAATAAAAAAATTTGTAAGTTGAGCTAGAAACTTCAAAGTGATTAATACTTTGTATTAAAAAAGCTTCAAATAATTTACATGATTTTAAAAATGCATTTTAATTTTTATTTCAAAAACACCATAATCTTCAAGTGTATAGTATACAATCTCTTAAAAAATTGTTGCAATTTAATAAAAATTAAAAATTATGTTAATTGAAATAGAAACTTCAAAGTTAATAATAATTATTTTTCAAAAAGCTTCAAATAATTTAGGTAATTTAAAAAATGAGTATTCATTTATATATAAAAAAATATCATATTCTTCATGTGTATAGTACATGATCTGTTAAAAAAATATTCCAATTTTCAAAATATTGAAAATTATATAAATTGAGCTAGAAATTTTAAATTTAATAATACATTGTTCCCAAAAATAACTTTAAATAATATTAGTAATATAAAAAATGCATTTTCAAAATATTTTTTTTATCATATTCTTCAAGTGTTGTAATTTGTTGTAATTTTGTTATAATTTTAAAAATATTAAAAATTATGTAATTTGAACTAGAAACTTCAAATTTTATAATACATTTCCTTGAAAAAGCTTCAAATAATTTAGCAAACTTGAAAAACACGTTTTTATTTTTATTTCGGAAAACACCCTGTTAAGTCTATAATACACTATAGTACACAATTTCTAGAAACAATTGTTGCAAATCCAAAAATATAAAAACTAAGATAAATTAAGTAAGAAACTTCAAGATGAAAAATACCTTTTTTAAATATAATCAAATAATTTAATAAATATAAAAAATTCTTGTCATTTTTAAAGTAGAAAACACCGTATATTTAAAGTGTATAGTACACGATTTCTAGCAACAATTGTGGCAATTTTATAAATATAAAAAATATGTAAATAAAGTTGGAAACTTCATGGTGAACAACAAATTGTTTTCAAAAAAATCATATAACTGAATACATTTAAAAAATTCTTTTTCATTTTTAAAGTAAAAAGCACCCTATGTTTTAAGTGTATAGTACACGATTTCTAAAATTAATTGTTACAATTCTAAAAATATACAAAGTAAGTGAAATTAAGCTTGAAAATTCAAGATGAAAAATGCATTGTTATAAAAAAAATTAAATAATTTAATAAATTCATTTCATTTTTAAAGTAGAAAACACAATATATTTCAAGTGTACAGTACACGATTTCTAGCTAAAATTGTGGCAATTTTGAAAATATAAAAAATTATATAAATAAAGTTAGAAACTTCATGGTTAACAACGCATTGCTTTGAAAAAACTAAAATAATTAAATAATTTAAAAAAATTATTTTCATTTTTAAAGTAAAAAAAAACATATTTTTCAAGTGTATTGTACACGATTTCTAGAGACAGCTGTGGTTATTTTAAAAATATCAAAACTTATATAAATTAAGCTTAAAATTTCAAAGTGAACAAAACATTGTTTTAAAAAAAATCAAATAATTTAATAAATTTAAAAAATTCATTTCCATTTTTAAAGTAAAAAGCATTTTATTTTTCTAGTGTATAGTACATGATTTCTAGAAACAATCGTTGCAGGTCTAAAAATATAAAAACTAAAATAAATTAAGCTAGAAAGTTTAAGGTGAACAATACTTTGTTTTTAAAAACATAAATAATATAATAAATTTAAAAAAAATATTTTCATTTTTAAAGTAAAAAACACATCATTTTTCAATTTTATTGTACATGATTTCTAAAAATAATTGTTTCAAGTGTAGAAATATAAAAAAATATGGTAAATTAAGCTAAAAAATTGAAGGTGAACAATATATTGTTTTAAAAAATAAATAATTTAAAAAATTTTAAAAAATTATTTTCATTTTTAAAGTAAAAAACAGCTTATTTTTCAAGTGTATTATACACGATTTCTAGAAACAATTGTGACTATTTTAAAATATAAAAAATTATGTAATTTAAGCTAGAAACTTAAAGGTGAACAATATTTTATTTTCAAAAAATCAAATAATTTAATATATTTAAAAAAATTGTTTTCATTTTTAAACTAAAAGACACCTAATTTTTCAAGTGTATTTCACGATTTCTAGAAACAATTGTTGCAATTCTAAAAATATACAAAATAAGATAAATTTAGCTAGAAACTTCAAGCTGAAAAATACATTGTTTTTTAAAAAATCAAATAATTTAATAAATTTAAAAATATGTTTTCATTTTTAAAGTAAAAAACACCCTATTATTCAAGTGTATTGTAGACGATTACTAGAAACAATTGTGGCTATTTTATAAATACAAAAAATTATGTAAATTAAGATAGAAACTTCATGGTGAAGAATACATTGTTTTAAAAAAATCAAATTAATTAATAAACTTCAAACATTCATTATCATTTTTAAAGTAAAAAGCACCCTATTTTTCAAGTGTACAGTACACGATTTCTAGAAAAAAATGTTGGAATCTAAAAATATAAAAAATAAAGTAAATCAAGTTAGAAATTTCAAGGTGAACAATACTTTATTTTCAAAAAAATTAAATCATTTAATAAATTTAAAAAAATTGTTTTGATTTTTAATGTAAAAAGCACCCTATTTTTTAAGTGTATAGTAGATGATTTCTAGAAACAATTGATGCAATTCTTAAAATATAAAAATTTGATAAATTAAGATAGAAACTTCAAGAAGAAAAATACATTGTTTTTCAAAGAATTAAATAATTCAATAAATTGAAAAAAAAACATTTTCATTTTTTAAGTAAAAAAACACCTAATTTTTATAGTGTATTGTACACAATTTCTAGAAACAACTGTGGATCTTTTAATAATATAAAAATATTATGTAAATTAAGCTAGAAATATCATGGTGAACAATACATTATTTTCAAAAAAGAAATTTAATAAATTTAAGAAATTATTATTCATTTCTAAAGTAAAAAACACCCTATCTTTCAAGTGTATTGTACATGATTTCTTGAAACAATTTTTGCAATTCTAAAAATATAAAAAAAATATGTAATTTAAGCTAGAAACTTCAAGGTGAAAATTACATTATTTTCAAAAAATTCAAATGATTTAATAATTTTAAAAAGATTGTTATCATTTTTAATGTAAAAAAAAAAAACCTATTTACCAAGTGTATTGTACATGATTTCTAGAAACAATTGTGACAATTTTTAAAATGTATAAAATTCTATAAATTAAGCTAAAAGTTTTATGGTGAATAATACATTATTTTCAAAAAATAATATAATTTAATAAATTTAAGAAAAGTCTTTTTCATTTTTAAAGTAAAAAAATCCTATTTTTCAAGTGTTTGGTATAAGATTTCTAGAAACAATTGTGGCTATTTTAAAAATTTAAAAATTAGGTAAATTAAGATAGAAATTCATGGTGAACTATATATTGTTTTAAAAAAATCAAATAATTTCATTTTTATAGTAAAAAGTACCATATTTTTCAAGTGTATTGTACATGATTTATAGAAACAATTGTTGCAATTCAAAAAATATAAAAAATAAGATAAATTAAGCTAGAAGCTTCAAGATGAAGAATACATTATTTTAAAAAAATCAAATAATTCAATAAATTTAAAAGCTTGTTTTAATTTTTAAAGTAAAAAAACACAGCATTTTTCAAGTGTATTATACATGATTTCTAGAAACAATTGTTGCAATTCTAGAAATGTAAAAAAAATTAAGTAAATTAAGCTAGAAACTTAAAGGTGAGTAATACATTGTTTTTATAAAAATAAAATAATTTAATTATATTTAATTTTTTTTTCATTTTTAATGTCAAAAAACACCCTATTTTAAAGTGTATTGTACAAAATTTTTAGAAACAATTATGGCTATTTTAAAAATATTAAAAATGCTATAAATTAAGCTAGAAACTTTTTTGGTGAACAATACATTGTTTTTGAAAAAATCAAATAATTTAAAAAATTTTAAAAATTTATTTTAATTTTTAAAGTAAAAAACACCTTATTTTTCATGTGTGTTGTACATGATTTCTAGAAATAACTTTGGCAATCTTAAAAATATAAAAAATTATGTAAATTAAGCTAGAAACTTCAAGGTGAACAATAAATTGTTTTCAAAAAAATTGAATAATTTAATAAATTTAGGATATTCTTTTTAATTTTTAAAATAAAAAGCACTATATTTTTCAAGTGAACATGATTTCTAGAAACAATTGTGGCTTTTTTAATAATATAAAAACTCTATAAATTAAGTTAAAAAACTTCAGGGTGAACAATACATTATTTTCGAAAAATAAAATAATTTAATAAATTTAAAATAATTCTTTGTCATTTTTAAAGTAAAAAATACCCTATTTTTTCAAACGTATTGTACAAGATTTTCATAAACAATTGTTACAATTCTAAAAATATCAAAAGTAAGATAAATTAAGCTAGAATATTCAAGGTGAAGAATACATTGTTTTCAAAAAAATCAAATAATTTAATAAATTTAAATTTTTTAATCACTTTTAAAGTAAAAAACACAGTATTTTTCAAGTGTATTTTACATGCTTTCTAGAGACAATTGTTGCAATTCTAAAAACATAAAAAAAATTATGTAAATTTAACTAGAAACTTCAAGGTGAACAGTACATTAGTTTCAATAAAATCTAATAATTTAATAATTTTTAAAAATTGTTTTCGTTTTTAATGTATAAAGACAACATATTTTTCAAGTGTATTGTACATGATTTATAGAAACAACTCTGACTATTTTAATAATATAAAAATTTATGTAAATTAAACTTGAAACTTCATGGTGATCAAAACATTGTTTTTAAAAAAATCAATTAATTTTTAATAAATTTAAAAAACTCGTTTTCATTTTTTAAATTTGTATAGTACACGATTTATATAAACAATTGTTGTAAATCTAAAAATATACAAAATTAGATAAATTTATACACGATTTTTATGGTGAAAATACTTTTTTTCAAAAAATCAAATAATTTAATTCGTTTTCATTTTTAAAGTACAGAAACAACCTATTTTCAATTGTATTGTACACAATTTCTAGAAACAACTCTAGGTATTTTAAAAATATAAGAAAATTATGTAAATTAAGCTAGAAGCTTCATGGTGATCAATACATTATTTTCAAAAATAGTCAAATAATTCTATAAATTTAAAAAATTTATTTTCATTTTTAAAGTAAAAAAACACCATATTTTTAAAGTGTATTGTACACAATTTCTAGAATTAATTGTGGCTATTTGAAAAATATAAAAAATTATGCAAATTAAATTAGAAAATTTATGATAAAAAATAAATTTTATTAAAAAAATAAAATAATTAATCAATTTAAAAAATTCGTTTTTATTTTTAAGGTAAAAAGAACCTAAATTTTAAAGCTTATAGTACACGATTTCTATAAACAATTGTTGTAAATTTAAAAATATACAAAATTAGATAAATTAAGCTAGAAACTTCAAGATGAACAATACTTTGTTTTCAAAAAAATCAAATAATTTAATGAATTTAAAAATTCGTTTTCATTTTTAAAGTACAGAAATACCCTATTTTTTAAGTGTATTGTACACTATTTCTAGAAACAACTCGGTATTTTAAAAATATAAAACAATTATGTAAATTAAGCTAAAAACTTCATGATGATCAATACATTGTTTTCAAAAATAGTCAAATAATTTATTAAATTTAACAAATTCATTTTCATTTATAAAGTAAAAAAATACTGTATTTTTCAAGTGTATTGTACACGATTTCTAAAATTAATTGTGGCTATTTGAAAAATATTAAACAATAAATCAAATTAAATTAGAAACTTCATGATGAACAATACATTCATTTTAAGGTAAAAAGAACCCAAATTATCAAGTGTATAGTACATGATTTCTATAAACAATTGTTATAAATCTAAAAATATAAAAAATTAGATAAATTAAGCTAGAAACTTCATGGTAATCAATACATTGTTTTCAAAAATAATCAAATAATTTTTTAATTTTAAAAAGTTCATTTTCATTTTTAAAATAAAAATCACCATTTTTTCCAAGTGTATTGTACACGATTTCTACCTACAATATTTGCAATTCTAAAAATATAAAATAAAATGATAAATTAAGTAACAAACTTCAAGTTGAAAAATACTTTGTTTTTAAATAATAATATCATTTAACAAAGTTAAAAAATTTGTTTTTCTTTTCAGAGTAAAATGCACTCTATTTTTCAAGTGTATAGTACATGATTTCTACAAACAATTAATGCAATTCTAAAAATATAAAAAAAAAGGTAAATTAAGAGACAAACTTCAAGATGAACACTACATTATTTTCAAAAAAATTGAATAATTTAATTTTTTTAAAATTTGTTTTTTTTGTCATTTTTAAAGTAAAAAAAAAACCTATTAATCAAATGTATTGCACACAATTTTTAGAAACAATTGTGGCTATTTTTAAAATATAAAAAAAAATTTCTACAAAATTCAAAGTGAACAATATATTGTTTTCAAAAAATTCAAATAATTTAATAAATTTAAATTTTTTTTTTTAATTTTTAAAGTAAAAAAACACCCTATTTTTGAATTGTATTGTACATGATTTCTAGAAATAATTGTGGCTATATAAAAACTATGTAAATTAAGTGTAACACCTAGATTTTTAGGGTAGTTTTTTTTTTTTTTAAACACAACGGAAATTTAACAACATATATACATACACAAAATACGTTACATCAGTATTTTGACTACAGTCAAGAGAATATACATGTGTCCAGTTAAGGTAGCCATACAAAGACACTAATGACTACCTAAGTAACAGGAAAGGGCTGCAAAAATGCTCACACGCTGAGACCCTTCGAGTCTGAGCCACCTGCAATACTGTAACCGTCAGTTATATGCTCGACATATAACTCAATAACCCATCAGCAGTGAAAATAGTTTTATACAGTATTACAGCCAGTCTAACTGGAAAACCGTCCCAAATCCAAGCCCTACCAAACATACATATAACAAGTATAATTTCAACACATAGATATGCATGCATGATCATTTTCCATTTCATTTCTTTCCTCTTTTAACGGGAAACCCTGTGTATCGCGAATCCACCAAAACACATGGCAATAACGCGTAGTTGAGCTCATCATCATCACGGTCCTGTCGAGCGTCCCCCCAGGATCCTCCTGCCGGGCTACTAACCCTCTCTCGGGCTAGCTCAGGGAACTACCTACCTCGTGAAGACAATTCCCTTTGTACTAGACTACCTACCTCGTGAAGATAGTCCAACACTTCAGGTTATTTCGCCCCTTTTGGGATAACCCTACATTTTCATATTTTCCATTTCCTTCTCTGTCCTCTTACCCGGTCTACTTCCAGTGGAACTTAACCCTCTTGCTCAATTCTCTATTGAGCGGGAAAGAGCATCTTTTAACATCTCCATTTTTCAGTTCTAATGCATCACACATTCATATTAAACATATAGCATATAAATAAGGGTTTCCAGTATACTCTTATCCGATTACAAACACTCATTTGCTTGGATTCTATGTGACAGACATGTTATATTCATATATCTATTTGAACATGACAATCCATATTCAAATACATATTTGAATATGCTAATATTGGGACTCAGTCTATTTTGAAACCAACTCAATATCAAATTCTCAGTTAGTGTCACATCTAATTGTGGAAAACCTTATTTGTACCTTTAACATGTTTCACAATATCACATATATTCCAAATCAACATAGATCATGTCAAACTCATTCGAATATCAAACATAGTATGCATAATTCAATCATACGTCAAACTTTAAACAAAACATATTAGTTTGATTTTCCTAATAGCATGTTCCTAGCATCCTGTTAACCTTTTAATGGTGCTGGAAATGGTTAACTCGTTTCAGTATAGTGACTATACGTGTATCGTCCAGAGGGAGCACTTGGATTATTTCAATTAAGAATTAAGCTGATGAATTGTTCAAAAACATATCAAGATTGTGAATGGAAAATAAAATAAACACTAAATAAAGAGATAAACAAATAAGATAATAAATCACCTGGGATTGAGTTTCATTACTTCACCTTGTTTCTTTCAATTAAAGATAAATATTATAAGAAAAGATGCATACTCAATGTCACAAGTGCAAATCCCTTTGTCACTTGATTCTAAGACACTAGTTTCTAGAGCCCAATCCCTTGACGCTTTAGGAACTAAGTCTTGCATTAAGCAGAGTATAAAGCAATCATAAACACTTCCATCTATCCCTAGACTAGAAGGTTTATGAGAGTTTTTCTCCAAATCCGTTTATAAACCAATTTTCTAATTGTGCAAATAAACTAACACAAGGCAAAAAGTGATCAAACTTAAACCAAGAAAAGAAGAGCAGAAGAAAAACTCCAATTCATAAATAATATAAACTAACAATTGAAAGAAACAAGAGACGAAGTAATTACATTCAATCCCGGCAGAAAGCTTAGCCCAACAAGGCCATGAACTTCAAGAACTAAACCTAAGAGTATTAGAACTCTGACTAAAAGCCTAAACTTTGTGGTTTATTTGTATATAATTCAATATATGATATCTCCTAACTTTTGAAAGGATGTATTTATAGGTGTTTTGGGCAGGGGTCTGGCGCTCGAGTGCCCTCCTGGCACTTGAGCGTTGGCCTGACATGTGCTGGTTAATGAGCTTAATTGTCTGGTTAATGCATCTGGCGCTCGAGCCCTGGTGTAGCGCTCGAGCGCCAGGCTCATAACTCAGGCAAAAAGGATCCAATGCTAAATGCATTCTGGCGCTCGAGCCCTGGTGTGGCACTCGAGCGCCAGGCTCATAACTCTGGAAGAAAGGATCCAATGCTCAACGGTTACTGGCGCTCGAGCCTTGGTGTGGCGCTCAAGCGCCAAAGCATTTACACTGGCAGAAAGGATCCTATGTTCCTCAGCTTCCAGCGCTCGAGCCTTAGTATGGCGCTCGAGCGCTGGCCTCTTATATGCTCCAGCAACTTCATCTTCTTATTTGGCCTCCAAAAACACCTGAAAATACATTTGTAAGTTAGAAAACCTATTATTACCACTTATTTACTCTTAAACTCACAAAGTAAGGAAAAAGGGTGAAATTATGTATAAAAACATGTAATTCCTAGAGAAGATAAATGCAAATCCTTTATTAAATGAACACACTAATTTGCACTTATCACATCCCCTAGTCACATGTTCCTAAATGCACAGTATTAGGGATTTGGGGTTTTCAGGGTTACCTGGAACTTCCCTAAATCCTTTTCTCCTAAGTCTCCTACTCTGGTTCCTTTGTCGTAGCTGCCTCTAAATCAAACCGTTGGAACCTTTTAGTCTTAGGAGATGAAAGCCTACAGGGTAAGGACTTGTGACGTAGTTGGTTCGGGGCAGAGGTTTTGAGAGAGTGAAGAGCGAGGAAACTGAAGAACAACCAGTTTGGAGACAATGCACCCCTATTTATAGACTTTGGGGTCCATGTTCGAATATATATATATTCGAATATAAGGCTCCTGTATTCAGTTCCTCACTTGCACATTCGAATACTATTCGAATATTACTCTGCATATTCGAATACTATTCGAATATTAACATGCATATTTAAATACTATTCGAATATGACAAAGCATATTCGAATATTATTCGAATATGACAGCTCATATTCAAATATTTATGTTATCTTTGTCCCTCTTTTGACCTTTCTACTTACAACTAATCATTCTTTCATTTTCTTTGTCATTTGTAACCAATTCCCTTAAGTCCTAAGCCTCTTTGATGGATTCTCGGGATGTTACATTAAGCTAGAATCTTCATGGTGAAATATACATTGTTTTCAAAAGAAATCAAATAATTTAATAAATTTAAAAATTCTTTTTCATTTTAAAAGTAAAAAATATCATATTTTTCAAGTATATTGTACACGATTTTTAGAAACAACTCTGGGTATTTTAAAATTATAAAAATTGTGTAGATTAAGCTAGAACCTACATGGTCAACAATACATTATTTTCAAAAAAAATTAAATATTGTAATAAATTTAAAAAAAATCATTTTCATTTTTAAAGTAAAAAGAACCCTATTTTTCAAGTGTATAGTACACGATTTCTAGAAATAATTGTTGCAATTCTAAAAATATAAAAAAAGATAAATTAAGCAACAAAATTTAAGGTGAACAATACTTTGTTTTCAAAAAATTTAAATCATTTAATAAATTTAAAAAATTCATTTTCATATAAAGTAAAAAGCACCATATTTTTCAAGTGATAGTATATGGTTTCTAGAAACAATTGATGCAATTCTAAAAATATAAAAAAAATAAGATAAATTAAGCTAGAAACTTCAAGATTAAAAATACATTTTTTAAAAAATATAATGATTAAATAGATTAAAAAATTCTTTTCATTTTAAAGTAGAAAACACAGTATATTTTAAGTGTATAGTACACGATTTCTAGCCACAATTGCGGCAATTAAAAAATTATAAAAAGTTATTTGAATTAAGTTAGAAACTTGATGGTAAACAATGCTTTGTTTTCACAAAATAAAATTATTTAATAATTTTAAAAAAATTGTTTTTATTTTTAAAGTAAAAAACAACCTCTTTTAAAGTGTATTTTACATAATTTCTAGAAACAATTGTTGCAATTTTGAAAATATTAAAAATTAGGTAAATTAAGCTACAAATTTCAAGGTGAAAAATACATTGTTTTCAAAAAATTTAAATAATTTCATAATTTTAAAAAATTATTTTTCATTTTTAAAGTAAAAAAACACCATATTTTTCAAGTGTATTGTACACGATTTCTAGAAACAGCTCTGGCTATTTTAAAAATATAAAAAATGATGTAAATTAAGCTAAAACTTTCATGGTGAACAATACATTATTTTCAAAAAATCAAATAATTTAAGAAATTCCTTTTCATTTTTAAAGTAAAAAACACACTATTTTTCAAGCCTATTATCGTACATGATTTCTAGAAACAATTGTTGCAATTCTAAAAATATAATAAATTAGGTAAATTAAGCTACAAACGTCAAGGTGAACAATACATTGTTTTAAAAAAATTTCAATAATTTAAAAATTTTAAAAAAATTGTTTTTATCTTTAAAGTAAAAAAAACCCTATTTTTGAGCTATGCACAATTTCTAGAAATAATTGTGGCTATTTTAAAAATATAAAAATTATGTAAATTAAGCTAGAAACTTCAGGGTGAAATATACATTGTTTTCAAAAAAATCAAATAATTTATTAAATTTAAAAAATTCGTTTTAATTTTTAAAGTATAAAAACACCCTATTTTTCAAGTGTATTGTAAACGATTTCTAAAAACAACTCTGGGTATTTTAAAATTAAAAAATAATTATGAAAATTGAGATAGAAACTTCATGGTGAAAAATACATTGTATTGAAAAAATCAAATAATTTAATAAATTTATAAAATTCAGTTTTATTTTTAAAGTAAAAATCACCCTATTTTCAAGTGTATAGTACACGATTTCTAGAAACAATTGATGCTATTCTAAAAATATAAAATAAGATAAATTAATGTAGAAACTTCAAGATGAAAAATACCTTGTTTCCAAAAAAAATAAAATCAAATAATTAAATAAATTTAAAAAGTTATTTTTATTTTTAAAGTAGAAAACCCCGTATATTTCATGTGCATAGTACAAGATTTCTAGCAACACTTATGGAAATTTTAAAAATATAAAAAAATTGTAAATAAATTTAGAAACTTGATGATGAATACTGCATTGATTTCAAAGAAGAAAATTATTTAAAAATTTTAAATTTTTTTTTTCATTTTTAAAGTAAAAAAAAAATCTATTTTCAAGTGTCCTCCTGTACATGATTTCGAGAAACAATTGTTGCAATTCAAAAAATATTAAAAATTAGGTAAATTAAGCTACAAACTTCAAGATGAAAAATACATTTTTTCAAAACAATTAAATAATTTTATAATTTTAATTTTTTTTCTTTTTTAAAGTAAAAAAGCACCCTATTTTTCAAGTGTATTGTACACAATTTCTAGAACGAACTGTGGCTATTTTAAAACTGTAAAAAATATGTAAATTAAGCTAGAAAATTCATGGTCAACAATACTTTTTTTAAAAAAAAATCAAATAATTTAATATCTTTAAGATATTAATTTCCATTTTTAAAGTTTAAAACACACTATTTTGGAAGTGTATTGTACATAATTTCTCGATACAATTGTTTTAAAAAAAACAATACAATGTTTTAAAAAAAACCAAATAATTAAATAAATTTAAAAAATTATTTTCATTTTTAAAGTAGAAAACACCATATATTTTAAGTGTATAGTACACGATCTCTACCAACAATTGTGGCAATTTAAAAATTATAACAATTATATAAATTAAGTTAGAAATTTCATGGTGAACAATAGATTGTGTTCAAAAAAATAAAAATAAAATTTAATTTTACAGTAAAAAAAAAACCTATTTTCAAGTGTATTGTACATAATTTCTAAAAAAAATAGTTGCAATTCTAAAAATATAAAAATTAGGTAAATTAAGCTACAGACTTCAAGATGAAAAATACATTGTTTTCAAAAAGACTAAATAATTTTAAAATTTTAAGAAATTTGTTTTCATTTTTAAAGTAAAAAAAGACCCTATTTTTAAAGTGTATCGTAGACGATTTCTAGAAACAATTGTGGCTATTTTAAAACAATAAAAAATTATGTAAATTAAACTAGAAAATTAATGGTGAGAAATACTTTGTTTTCAAAAAAACCAAATAATTAATAAATTTAAGATATTCATTTTCATTTTTAAAGTAAAAAACACACTATTTTTTAAGTGTATTATTGTACATGATTTCTAGAAAAATTTGTTGCAATTCTAAAAATATTAAAAATATGGTAAATTAAGGTACAAACTTAAAGGTGAACAATACAAATAATTTAATAAATTTAATTTTTTTAATTTTTAAAGTAAAAAACACCATATTTTCAAGTGTATAGTACACGATTTCTAGAAACAATTGACGCAATTCTAAAAATATAAAAAATAAGATAAATTAAGCTAGAAATTTCAAGATGAAAAATACATTATTTTCAAAAAAAATAAAATAAAAAAATAATTTAAAAATTATTTTTAATTTTATAGTAGAAAACACTGTAATTTGAAGTGTATAGTACACGATATCTAGCAACAATTGTGGCAATTTAAAAAATATAAAAAAATTATATAAATTAAGTTAGAAATTCATGATAAACAGTGCTTTATTTTCAAAAAAAAAATCAAATTATTTAATCATTTAAAAAAAATTGTTTTCATTTTAAAAGTAAAATGGACCCTATTTTCTAACTGAATAGTACTGGATTTCTAGAAACAATTAATGCAATTCTAAAAATATAAAAAATAAGATAAATTAAGCTAGAAACTTAAACATAAAAATACATTGTTTTCAAAAATAATAATTAAATAAATTCAAAAATTCCTGACATTTTTAAATTAGGAAACACCATATATTTTAAGTGTATAGTTTACGATTTCTAGCAATAATTGTGGCAATTTAAAAAATAAAAAAAACTATGTAAATTAATTTAGAAACTTCATGATGAACAGTGCATTGTTTTCAAAAAAATCAAATTATTTAATAATTTTAAAAAATTTGTTTTCATTTTTAAAGTGAAAAGCACTCAATTTTTGAAGTGTATAGTACACAATTTCCAGAAACAATTGATGCAATTCTAAAAATATAAAAATAATATAAATTAAGCTAAAAACTTCAAGATGTAAAATACATTGCTTTCAAAAAATAAAATTATTAAATAAATTTAAAAAATTCTTTTCATTTTTAAAGTAGAAAACACGGTATATTTTAAGTGTATAGTACACGATTTCTAGCCGCAATTGTGGCAATTTAAAAAATATAAAAAATTATGTAAATTATGTTATAAACTTCATGGTTAACAATGCAATGTTTTAAAAAAAATCAAATTATTTAATAATTTTAAAAAAATCATTTGAAAGTAAAAAATAACCTCTTTTCAAGTGTATTGTACATGATTTCTAAAAACAATTGTTGCAATTCTAAAAATATAAAAAAATTATGTAAATTAAGCTGAAAACTTCAAGGTGAAAAATACATTGTTTTAAAAAAAACTAAATAATTTAAAAATTTTAAAAATTTAATTTTATTTTTAAAGTAAAAAAAACACTCTATTTTTCAAGTATATTGTACACGATTTCTAGAAACAATTGATGCAATTATAAAAATATAAAAAATTATGTAAATTAAGCAAGAAACTTCATGGTCAGCAATACTTTTCTTTCAACAAAATAGAATAATTTAAAAAATTTAAGATATTCATTTTCATTTTAAAGTAAAAAATACACTATTTTTCAGGTGTATTGTTGTACATGATTTCTAGAAACAATTGTTGCAATTCTAAAAATATAAAAAATACAGTAAATTAAGCTACAAACTTCAAGGTGAACAATACATTGTTTTAAAAAAAAATAATTTCATAAATTTAAAAATTTTGTTTTCATTTTCAAAGTAAAAAACACCCTATTTTTCAAGTTTGTACACGATTTCTAGAAACAATTGACTCAATTTTAAAAATATAAAAGTAAGATAAATTAAGCTAGAAACTTCAAGATGAAAATATATTGTTTTCAAAAAAATCATATAATTAAATAAATTTTAAAGTTCTTTTCATTTTTAATGTAGAAAACACCGTATATTTTAGATGCATAGTATACGATTTCTAGCAACAATTGTGGCAATTTAAAAAATATAAAAAAAATATGTAATTAAGCTAGAAACTTCATGGTGAACAATGCATTATTTTCAAAAAAATCAAATTATTTAATAATTTAAAAAAATTATTTTCATTTTAAAAGTAAAAAGCACTCTATTTTTCAAGTGTATAGTACACAATTTCTAGAAACAATTGATGCAATTCTCAAAATATAAAAAATAAGATAAATGAAGCTAGAAACTTCAAGGTGAACAATTTATTTTTTTCAAAAAAATCAAATAATTAAATAAAGTTAAAAAATTCTTTACATTTTTAAAGTAGAAAACACCGTATATTTTAAGTGTATGGTACACGATTTCTAGAAACAATTGATGCAATTCTAAATGTAACACCTTAACTTTTAAGTCATTTTTTTTTTTCAAAACACTAATGGAAGCTAAATTCTAATTTACGACAATTGAAATAATAATAACTACAACCCTTTCAATTTATACGGATTCCAATACAGCTGAACAAATTAATATATGAACTTGAGACTTAGGTTCACCATGTGTGGTTATATCTAAGAAAAGCCCACAGCTCATCCCATCTGTGGCTTTCGCTTTTCAATCTTCTGATACCTGTGATATGGTAACTGTCAGTTATATGTATTGTACACACTATTTTTGATGGGTATTGTACATGATTTTCAATACAATTGTCGCAATTCTAAAAAAATGAAAAATAAGGTAAATTGAGCTACAAACTTGAAGGTAAACAATACATTATTTTCAAAAAATCAAATAATTTAATAAATTTAAGAAATTTCTTTTCATTTTTAATGTAGAAAACACACTATTTTTCAAGCATATTAGTGTACATGATTTCTAGAAACAATTGTTGCAAGGTTGAAAAGATAAAAAAATAAGATAAATTAAGCAAGAAACTACAAGATAAAAAATACATTGTTTTAAAAAAATCAAATAATTAAATAAATTTAAAAATTCTTTTCATTTTTAAAGTAGAAAACATCGTATATTTTAAGTGTATAGTACACGATTTCTAGCAACAATTGTGGCAATTTAAAAAATATAAAAAATTATGTAAATTAAGTTAGAAACTTCATGGTGAATAATGCATTGTTTTTCAAAAACATAAAATTATTTAATTATTTAAAAAAATCATTTTTAAAGTAAAAAAACAACCTATTTTCAAGTGTATTATAAATGATTTCTAGAAACAATTGTTCTAATTCTAAAAATATAAAAAATTAGGTAAATTAAGCTACAAACTTCAAGGTGAACAACACATTATTTTTAAAATAACTAAATAATTTAATAATTTTCATTTTTTTCATTTTTACAATAAAAAAACATATTTTTCAAGTGAATTGTACACGATTTCCAGAAATAACTGTGGCTATTTTCAAAATATAAAAATTATGTGAATTAAGCAAGAAACTTCATGCTAAACAATACATTGTTTTCAATAAAATCAAATAATTTAATAAATTTAAAAAATTTCTTTTCATTTTTAATGTAAAAAACACACTTATTTTCAAGCGTATTATTGTACATGATTTCTAGAAACAATTTTTTCATTTCTAAAAAGATATATTATGCTAGAATCTTCAAGGTGAAAAATACTTTGTTTGGGGATAAAATTAAAAACTTTCATAAGTTTTGAAAATCTGTTTACATTATTAAAGTAAAAAACACCTATTTTTCATGTATATTGTACACGATTACGAGAAACAATCGTGGTAATTTTAAAAACATCTATTTTATAAATTAAGCTAGAAACTTCAGGTAAAAAAATACATTGTTTTTAAAAAAAATTATTCATAAATTTTTAAAAAATCATTTTAATTTTAAATTAAAAAACACCGTATTTTTCAAGTGTATAGTACACGATTTATAGAAAAAATTGTTGCAATTCTAAAAATATAAAAAATAAGATAAATTAAGGTAGAATCTTCAAGGTGAAAAATACATTGTTTTCAAAAAATAAAAAAAAAATTAAAAAATTTCTTTTCAGTTTGAATGTTAAAAACACTATTTTTTCAAGTGTATTGTACATGATTTCTAGAAACAATTGTTGCAATTCTAAATAATTAAAAAAATCATGCAAATTAAGCTAGAAAATTAAAGGTTAAAAATAAATTGTTTTTTATAAAAATTAATTTAATAAATTAAAAAAAATTGTTTTCGATTTTGAAGTAAAAATCACTCTATTTTTCAAGTGTATAGTACACGATTTCTAGAAACAATTGTTGCAATTATAAGAAAATAATAATAAGATAAATTAAGCAAGAATATTTCAGGTGAACAATACAATATTTTCAAAAAAATCAAATAACATGAAAATTTTTATTTTTTTTATTTTTAAAGTAAAAAACACACTATTTTTCAAGTGTAACGTACATGATTTCCTAGAAACAATTGTTGCAATTTTAAAAATATAAAAAATTATATGTAAATTAAGCTAGAACCTTGAAGGTGAAAAATATTTTGTTTTCAAAAAAATCAAATTATTTATTAAATTCAAAAAATTCTCTTCGTTTTTAAAGTAAAAAAGCTTCCTATTTTTGAAGTGTATAGTACACGATTTCTTGCAACAATTGTGAAAATTTTAATGATATAAAAAATTATGTAAATTAAGCTAGAAACTTCATAGTAAAAAATATATTGTTTTCAAAATATAAAATAATTTAATAAATTTAAAAAATTGTTTTCATTTTTATAGTAAGAAGCACCCTATTTATCAAGTGCATTGTACACGATTTCTAGAAACAATTGTTGCAATTCGAAAAATTATAAAAATTATCTAAATTAAGTTAGAAACTTTAAGGTGAATAATAAATTGTTTTTCAAAAAAAATCAGATGATTTAACAAATTTTAAAAAAAAATCATATTTTAAGTAAAAAATATATTATTTTTCAAGTGTATTGTAAATGATTTCTTGAAACAATTGTTACAATTCTAAAAATTTAAAAATTAGGTAAACTAAGCTACAAACTGCAAGGTGAAAAATACATTGTTTTAAAATAAGCAAATAATTCAATAAATTTAAAAAATAAATTTCATTTTTAAAGTTAAAAGACACCCTATTTTTCAAGTGTATTGTACAAGATTACTAAAAACAATGGTGGCTATTTTTCAAGTATGTTGTACATGATTTCTAAAAACAATTGTTGTAATTCAAAAAATATAAAAAAATATGGTAAATTAAGCTAGAAACATCAAGGTGAACAATACATTGTTTTTTAAAAAATAAAATGATTTAATAAATTTGAAATTTTCATTTTCATTTTTAAAATAAAAAACACTATATTTTTCAAGTGTATAGTACACGATTTCTACAAGGTTAAAAATGAATTGTTTTCAAAAAATCAAATAATTTAATAAATTTTATTATTTCATTATATTTAAAGTAAACAGCATCATATTTTTCAAGTGTATAGTACACGATTTTTGGAAACAATTGTTGCAATTTTAAAAGTATTAAAAATTATGTAAATTAAGTTAGAAACTTCATGATTAGCAAGAAATTTTTTTTTCAAAAAATCAGATTATTTATTAAATTTAAAAAATTATTTTCATTTTTAAAGAAGAAAACATCGTATTTTTCAAGTGTATAACACACGATTTCTAGTAACAAAATTTGAAATTCTAAAAATAAAAAAAAATTAAAATTAAGCTAGAAACATAAAGATAAACAATACATTTTTTCAAAAGGTCAAATAATTTAAAAAATTTTAAAAATTTGTTTACATTTTTAAAGTAAAAAACATCATTTTTTTTCAAGTCTATCGTAATTGATTTCTAGAAACAATTGTGGCTATTTTAAAAATATTAAAAGTTATGTAAATTAAGCTAGAAACTTCATGGTGAACAATACATTATTTTAAAAAAAATCTAATAATTTAATAAATTAAAAAAATCCGTTTTCATATTAAAAGTAAAAAACACACTATTTTTCAAGTGTATTGTACATAATTTGTAGAAACAATTGTTGCAATTCTAAAAATATAAAAATATAGTAAATTAAGCCAGAAACTTCAAGGTTAAAAATGCATTTTTTTTAAAAAATCAAATAATTTAATAAATTATATAATTTCATTATTTTAAAAGTAAACAACATCATATTTTTCAAGTGTATAGTACACGATTTCTAGAAACAATTGTTGCAATTTTAAAAGTATTAAAAATTATGTAAATTAAGCTAGAAACTTCATGATTAACAATAAATTTTTTCTCTAAAAATCATATTATTTATTAAATTTAAAAAATTCTTTTCATTTTTAAAGTAGAAAACATCATATTTTTCAAGTGTATAAAACACAATTTCTAGCATCAAAATTTGAAATTTTAAAAATTAAAAAAATGAAAATAAAGCTAGAAACTTCAAGATAAACAATACATTTTTTCAAAAGGTCAAATAATTTAAAAAATTTAATTTTTTTTTCATTTTTAAAGTAAAAAACAATCTTTTTTCAAGTCTATCGTAAATGATTTCTAAACAGAATAAGAGCTTTAACGGTACGCACAAAGTAACTCCAGTAGCATAAATTTACCAGACAAAATAGAGCAATAATATTTCAAGAATCAAAATAAGATCTTAACGTCATCCAAAAATTATGAAACTTTACCAGTAGTTAAAACACATCTTAAAATGATTTTTAAGCATGGAGCTGAATTATCCAATGATCAATTCCCAAAATATGGGCTCTAAATCAACAGGCATAAGACAGAACCAGCTTTGAAAGTTAATGAATGAAGAGGGTCTAGGGCCAACCCTCACCCAAATACCCAACTAAATTCTACACTAAGGTATTCTCACTTCCCCTTACCAAGGTTATCTTCAAGGATTAAAGGGGTTGATGAAGGGTAGAGCTTCCAAAGTTATCACTACAAGCAACACCAATTTTGGACTCAAGAAAATTTTAGAGAGAAAGGAGAAGAGAAGCTTGTGTTTTGGTGTGTTTGGAAGTGAAGTAGAGTCCCCTATTTATAGAGGAAGTGGGCTGAGATTTTTGAGGGGTCTTGGAGTGTTTGGAGAGCTTTGTTGAATAGTTGAGGGGTACATAAAGGCATGGTGTGAATAGTTGGAGTGGTTGAGGCAAATCAAGTTCCCTATGTTTAGGGTATGGTTTGACCACATGGAGAGTATGGAGTGTTAGAGGGATTTGTCTTTTATTGATTAATACTCTAGAATGTAAATATGTTTGGAATAACTGGTATATTTCGATCGTTACGCGTGCACTATAAAATTAAAAACGTAACGAAAAATTCTAGAATTAAAAATATATCGTTCTCCAATATTTTCTAATCATATAATCGGAATCGAAATATTTTTCTAGCAGAATAATTTCCTATTTAGTAATTAATTAGCAAAATTGAGAGTGTTACAACCAACACATTTTTTCAAAAGGTCAAATAATTTAATAAATTGAAAAAATTAGTTTTCATTTTTAAAGTAAAAAACATACTATTTTTTAAGTGTGTCGTAAATGATTTCTAGAAACAATTGTGGCTATTTTAAAAATATTAAAAATTATGTAATATAAGCTAGAAATTTCATGGTGAATAATACATTATTTTCAAAATATTATAATAATTTAATAAATTTAAAAAATCCGTTGTCATATTAAAAGTAATAAAACACACTAGTTTTCAAGTGTATTGTACATAATTTTTAGAAACAATTGCTGCACTTCTAAAAATAAAAAAATATAGTAAATTAAGCAAGAAACTTCAAGGTTAAAAATGCATTGTTTTAAAAAAATCAAATAATTTAATAAATTTTATAATTTTGTTTTTATTTTTAAAGTAAATAGCACCATATTTTTCAAATGTATAGTACACGATTTCTAGAAACAATTGTTGTAATTTTAAAAGTATTAAAAATTATATAAATTAATCTAGAAAGTTCATCATTAACAATTAATTTTTTTTGAAAAAAACCATATTATTTAATAAATTTAAAAAATTCTTTTCATTTTTAAAGTATAAAACACCGTATTTTTCACGTGTATAAGACATGATTTCTAGCAACAAAATTTGAAATTCTAAAAATAAAAAAAATGAAAATTAAGCTAGAAAATTCAAGATGAACAATACTTTTTTTCAAAAGAGAAAATAATTTAATAAATTTAAAATTTTTTATATCATTTTTAAAGTTAAAAACATACTATTTTTCAAGTCTATCATAAATGATTTATAGAAACAATTGTGGCTATTTTAAAAATATTAAAAATTATGTAAATTAAACTAGAAATTTCATGGTGAATAATACATTATTTTCAATATATTATAATAATTTAATAAATTTAAAAAATCCGTTGTCATATTAAAAGTAATAAAACACACTAGTTTTCAAGTGTATTGTACATAATTTTTAGAAACAATTGTTGCATATCTAAAACTATAAAAATATAGTAAATTAAGCTAGAAACTTCAAGGTTAAAAATTCATTGTTTTCTAAAAATTAAATAATTTAATAAATTTTATAATTTCGTTTTTATTTTTAAAGTAAACAACACCATATTTTTCAAGTGTATAGTACACTATTTCTAGAAACAATTGTTGTAACTTTAAAATTATTAAAAATTATATATATTATGCTAGAAACTTGATGATTAAAATTAAATATTTTTCAAAAAAATCGTATTATTTAATAAAATTAAAAGATTCTTTTCATTTTTAAAGTAGAAAACACCGTATTTTTCAAGTGTATAACACACGATTTCTAGAAACAAAATTTGCAAATCTAAAAATAAAAAAATGAAAATTAATCAAGAAACTTCAAGATGACCAACACATTTTTTCAAAAGGTCAAATAATTTAATAAATTTAAAAAGTTAATTTTCATTTTTAAAGTAAAAAACATACTATTATTCAAGTCTATCGTAAATGATTTCTAGAAACAATTGTGGCTATTTTAAAAATATTAAAAATTATGTAATATAAGCTAGAAATTTCATGGTGAACAATACATTATTTTAAAAAAATTCTAATAATTCAATATATTTAAAAAATCCGTTTTCATATTAAAAGTAAAAGAATACACTATTTTTCAAGTGTATTGTACATAATTTCTATAAATAATTGTTGCAATTCTAAAAATATAAAAACATAGTAAATTAAGCTTGAAACTTCAAGGTTCAAAATGCATTGTTTTCAAAAAATAAAATAATTTAATAAATTTTATAATTTCTTTTTCATTTTTAAAGTAAACAACACCATATTTTTCAAGTGTATAGTACATGATTTCTACAAACAATTGTTGCAATTTTAAAAGTATTAAAAATTATGTATATTGAGCCAGAAACTTATTTTTTTTCAAAAAAATCATATTATTTAATAAATTTAAAAAAATCTTTTCATTATTAAAGTATAAAACACCGTATTTTTCAAGTGTATAAGACACGATTTCTAGAAACAAAATTTGCAATTCTAAAAATAAAAAAAAATGAAAATGATGCTAGAAACTTCAAGATGAACAATACATTTTTCCCAAAGATCAAATAATTTAACACATTTAAAAAAAATTGTTTTCATTTTTAAAGTAAAAAACATACGATTTTTTAAGTCTATCGTAAATGATTTCTCGAAACAATTGTGGCTAATTTAAAAATATTAAAAATAATGTAAATTAAGCTAGAAACTTCATGGTGAACAATACATTATCTTCCAATAATTCTGATAATTTAATATATTTAAAAAATCCGTTGTCATAATAAAAGTAAAAAAACACACTATTTTTCAAGTGTATTGTTCATAATTTCTTGAAACAATTGTTGCAATTCTAAAAATATAAAAATATAGTAAATTAAGCTAGCAACTTCAAGGTTAAAAATGCATTGTTTTCAAAAAATAAAATAATTTAATAAATTTTGTAATTTCATTTTCATTTTTATTGTAAATAGCACCATATTTTTCAAGTGTATAGTAGACGATTTCTTGAAGCATATGTTGCAATTTTAAAAGTTTTAAAAATTATGTATCTTAAGCTAGAAACTTCATGATAAAAAAATAAATATTTTTTTTCAAAAAAATCGTATTATTTAATAAAATTTAAAAATTCTTTTCATTTTTAAAGTATAAAATACCCTATTTTTCAAGTGTATAAGACACGATTTCTAGAAACAAAATTTGCAATTCTAAAAATTAAAAAAAAATGAAAATTAAGCTAGAAATTTGAAGATGAACAATACATTTTTCCAAAAGATAAAATAATTTAATAAATTTAAAAAAAATGTTTTCGCTTTTAAAGTAAAAAACATTCTATTTTTCAAGTGTATCGTAAATGATTTCTTGAAACAATTGTGGCTATTTTAAAAATATTAAAAATTATGTAAATTAAGCTAGAAACTTCATGGTGAACAATACATTATTTTCAAAAAAATCTAATAATTTAAAAAATTTTAAAAATCGTTTTTCATATTAAAAGTAAAAAAACACACTATTTTTCAAGTGTATTGTACATAATTTCTAGAAACAATTGTTGCACTTCTAAAAATATAAAAATATAGTAAATTAAGCTAGAAACTTCAAGGTTAAAAATGCAATATTTTCAAAAAATCAAATAATTTAATTAATTTTTTAATTTCATTTTCATTTTTGAAGTAAACAGCACCATATTTTTCAAGTGTATAGTACACTATTTCTAGAAACAAGCGTTGCAATTTTAAAAGTATTAAAAATAATGTAAATTAATCTAGAAACTTCATGATTAACCATAAATTTTGTTTTCAAAATATCCTATTATTTAATAAATTTAAAAAATTCTTTTCATTTTTAAAGTAGAAAACACCGTATTTTTCAAGTGTATAAGACACGATTTCTAGCAACAAATTTGCAATTCTAAAAATAAAAAAAAATAAAAATTAAGCTAGAAACTTCAAGATGACCAACACATTTTTTCAAAAGGTCAAATAATTTAATAAATTTAAAAAATTAGTTTTCATTTTTAAAGTAAAAAACATACTGTTTTTTAAGTGTATCGTAAATGATTTCTAGAAACAATTGTGGCTATTTTAAAAATATTAAAAATTATGTAATATAAGCTAAAAAATTCATGAAGAACAATATATTCTTTTAAAAAAATACTAATAATTTAATATATTTAAAAAATCCATTTTCATATTAAAAGTAAAAAAATACACTATTTTTTAAGTGTATTGTACATAATTTCAAGAAACAATTGCTGCACTTATAAAAATAAAAAAAATATAGTAAATTAAGCTAGAAACTTCAAGGTTAAAAATGCATTGTTTTCAAAAACACAAATAATTTAATAAATTTTCTAATTTTTTTTTATTTTTAAAGTAAACCGCACCATATTTTTCAAGTGTATAATACGCGATTTCTAGAAACAATTGTTGTAATTTTAAAAGTATTAAAAATTATGTAAATTAATGTAGAAACTTTATGATTAAAAATTAATTTTTTTTGAAAAAACCCATATTATTTAATAAATTTAAAAAATTCTTTTCATTTTAAAAGTATAAAACACCTTATTTTTCACGTGTATAAGACATGATTTCTAGCAACAAAATTTGAAATTCTAAAAATAAAAAAAATGAAAATTAAGCTAGAAACTTCAAGATGAACAATACCTTTTTTTCAAAAGAGAAAATAATTTAATAAATTTATAATTTTTATATCATTTTTAAAGTTAAAAACATACTATTTTTCAAGTCTATCATAAATGATTTCTAGAAACAATTGTGGCTATTTTAAAAATATTAAAAATTATGTAAATTAAGCTAGAAATTTCATGGTGAACGATACATTATTTTAAAAATATTATAATAATTTAATAAATTTAAAAAATCCGTTGTCATATTAAAAGTAATAAAACACACTAGTTTTCAAGTGTATTGTACTTAATTTTAAGAAACAATTGTTGCATATCTAAAAATATAAAAACATAGTAAATTAAGCTAGAAACTTCAAGGTTAAAAATTCATTGTTTTCCAAAAATTAAATAAATTAATAAATTTTATAATTTCGTTTTTAATTTTAAAGTAAACAGCACCATATTTTTCAAGTGTTAGTACACGATTTCTAGAAACAATTGTTGTAATTTTAAAATTATTAAAAATTATATATATTATGCTAGAAACTTGATGATTAAAAATAAATATTTTTCAAAAAAATAATAACATTTAATAAAATTAAAAGATTCTTTTCATTTTTAAAGTAGAAAACACCGTATTTTTTAAGTGTATAAGACACGATTTCTCGAAAAAAAATTTGCAATTCTAAAAATAAAAAAAAATGAAAATTATTCTAGAAACTTCAAGATGAACAATACATTTTTTCAAAATATCAAATAATTTAATAAATTTCAAAAGTTAATTTTCATTTTTAAAGTAAAAAACATACAATTTATTCAAGTCTATCGTAAATGATTTCTAGAAACAATTGTGGCTATTTTAAA
Source organism: Cyamopsis tetragonoloba (assembly GCA_037177725.1). NCBI lineage: Eukaryota > Viridiplantae > Streptophyta > Magnoliopsida > Fabales > Fabaceae > Cyamopsis > Cyamopsis tetragonoloba. The sequence continues at coordinate 51,391,998 of CM074125.1, forward strand.
AATTATGTAAATTAAGCTAGAAACATCATGTTGAAAAATACATTATTTTCAAAAAATTCTAATAATTTAATATATTTAAAAAATCCATTTTCATATTAAAAGTAAAAAAAATACACTATTTTTCAAGTTATTGTACATAATTTCTATAAATAATTGTTGCAATTGTTAAAATATAAAAACATAGTAAATTAAGCTATAAATCTCAAGGTTCAAAATGCATTGTTTTCAAAAAAAAATAATTTAATAAATTTTATAATTTCGTTTTCATTTTTATAGTAAACAACACCATATTTTTCAAGTGTTATAGTACATGATTTTTAGAAACAATTGTTGCAATTTTAAAAGTATTAAAAATTATGTATATTAAGCCAGAAACTTATTTTTTTTCAAAAATATCATATTATTTAATAAATTTAAAAAATTCTTTTCATTATTAAAGTAGAAAGCACCGTATTTTTCAAGTGTATAAGACACGATTTCTAGAAACAAATTTGCAATTCTAAAAATAAAAAAAATAAAAATTAAGCTAGAAACTTCAAGATGAACAATGCATTTTTTCAAAAGATCAAATAATTTAATAAATTTGAAAAAAATTATTTTCATTTTTAAAGTAAAAAACATACTATTTTTTAAGTCTATCGTAAATGATTTCTCGAAACAATTGTGGCTAATTTAAAAATATTAAAAATAATGTAAATTAAGCTAGAAACTTCATGGTGAACAATACATTATCTTCCAATAATTCTAATAATTTAATATATTTAAAAAATCCGTTTTCATATTAAAAGTAAAAAAACACACTATTTTTCAAGTGTATTTTTACATAATTTCTTAAAACAATTGTTGCAAATCTAAAAATATAAAAACATAGTAAATTAAGCTGGCAACTTCAACGTTAAAAATGCATTATTTTAAAAAAATAAATAATTTAATAAATTTTGTAATTTCGTTTTCATTTTTATAGTAAACATCATCATATTTTTCAAGTGTATAGTACACGATTTCTAGAAACATATGTTGCAATTTTAAAAGTTTTAAAAATCATATATCTTAAGCTAAAAACTACAAGATTAAAAAATTAATATTTTTTTTCAAAAAAATCGTATTATTTAATAAAATTAAAAAATTCTTTTTATTTTTAAAGTACAAAACACCGTATTTTTCAAGTGTATAAGACACAATTTCTAGAAACAAATTTTGCAATTCTAAAAATTAAAAAAAAATGAAAATTAAGGTAGAAATTTCAAGATGAACCATACATTTTTCCAAAAGATAAAATAATTTAATAAATTTAAAAAAAAATGTTTTCAATTTTAAAGTAAAAAACATACTATTTTTCAAGTGTATCGTAAATGATTTCTAGAAACAATTATGGCTATTTTAAAAATATTAAAAATTATGTAAATTAAGCTAGAAACTTCATGATGATTAAAAAAATCTAATAATTTATTAAATTTAAAAAATCCGTTTTCATATTAAAAGTAAAAAAACACTATTTTTCAATTGTATTGTACATAATTTCTAGAAACAATTGTTGCAATTCCAAAAAAATAAAAATATAGTTAATTAAGCTAGAAACTTCAAGGTTAAAAGTTCATTGTTTTCAAAAAATTAAATAATTTAATAAATTTTATAATTTCGTTTTTATTTTTAAAGTAAATAACATCATATTTTTCAAGTGTATAGTACACGATTTCTAGAAACAATTTTTGTAATTTTAAAACTATTAAAAATTATGTAAATTAAGCTAGAAACTTCATGATTGACAATAAATTTTTTTAAAAAAAAACCATAATATTTAATAAATTGTTTTCATTTTTAAAGTAGAAACACCGAATTTTTCAAGTGTATAAGACACGATTTCTATAAACAAAATTTGCAATTCTAAAAGTAAACAAAAAATGAAAATTAAGCTAGAAACTTCAAGATGAACAATATATGTTTCCAAAAGATTAAATAAATTTACAAATTTAAAAAAAAAATTCATTTTTAAAGTTAAATACATCCAATTTTTCAAGTGTAATGTCAATGATTTCTAGAAACAATTGTGGCTATTTTAAAAATATTAAAAATTATGTCAATTAAGCTAGAAATTTCATGGTGAACAATACATTATTTTCAAAAAAATCTAATAATTTAATAAATTTAAAAAATCCATTTTCATATTAAAAGTAAAAAAACACACTATTTTTCAAGGTATTGTACATAATTTCTTGAAACAATTGCTGCAATTCTAAAAATATAAAAATATAGTAAATTAAGCTAGAAACTTCAAGGTTAAACATCCATTGTTTTCAAAAAATTAAATAAATTAATAAATTTTATAATTTCGTTTTCATTTTTATAGTAAACAACACCATATTTTTCAAGTGTATATAATACACGATTTCTAGAAACAATTGTTGCAATTTTAAAAGTATTAAAAATTATGTATATTATGCCAGAAACTTATTTTTTTTCAAAAAAATCATAATATGTAATAAATTTAAAAAATTCTTTTCATAATTAAAGTAGAAAACACCGTATTTTTCAAGTGTATAAGACACGATTTCAAGAAACAAAATTTGCAATTCTAAAAATAAAAAAAAATGAAAATGATGCTAGAAACTTCAAGATGAACAATACATTTTTCCCAATGATCAAATAATTTAACACATTTAAAAAAATTGTTTTCATTTTTAAAGTAAAAAATATCCAATTTTTCAAGTGTATCGTAAATGATTTCTAGAAACAATTGTGTCTATTTTAAAAATATTAAAATTTATGTAAATTAAGCTAGAAACTTCATGGTGAACAATACATTAGTGTCAAAAAAATCTAATAATTTAATAAATTTAACAAATCCGTTTTCATATTAAAAGTAAAAAAAACACATTATTTTTCAAGTGTATTTTACATGATTTCTAGAAACAATTGTTGCAATTCTAAAAATATAAAAATATAGTAAATTAAGCTAGAAACTTCAAGGTTAAAAATGCATTGTTTTCAAAAAATCAAATTATTTAATAAATTTTATAATTTCGTTTTCATTTTTATAGTAAATAGCACCATATTTTTCAAGCGTATAGTACACGATTTCTAGAAACAATTGTTGCAATTTTAAAAGTTATCAAAATTATGTATATTATGCTAGAAACTTCATGAATAAAAAGTAAATATTTTTTTCAAAAAATCATATTATTTAATAAATTTAAAAAATTGTTTTTATTTTTAAAGTAGAAAACACCGTATTTTTCAAGTGTATAAGACACGATTTCTAGAAACAAAATTTGCAATTCTAAAAATAAAAAAAAAATTGAAAATTAAGCTAGAAACTTCAAGATGACCAATACATTTTGCAAAAAGATCAAATAAATTAACAAATTTAAAAAATTTGTTTTCATTTTTAAATTAAAAAACATCCAATTTTTCAAGTGTATCGTAAATGATTTCTAGAAACAATTGTGGCTATTTTAAAAATATTAAAATTTATGTAAATTAAGCTATAAACTTGATGGTGAACAATACATTATTTTCAAAAAAATCTAATAATTTAATAAATTTAAAAAATCCGTTTTCATATTAAAAGTAATACAACACACTTTTTTTCAAGTGTATTGTACATAATTTCTAGAAATATTTGTTGCAATTCTAAAAATATAGAAAATATAGTAAGTTAAGCAAGAAACTTCAATGTTAGAAATGCATTGTTTTAAAAAAAGTCAAATAATTTAATAAATTTTATAATTTAGTTTTCATTTTTGAAGTAAACAACACCATATTTTTCAAGTGTATATTATACGATTTCTAGAAACTAGTGTTGCAATTTTAAAAGTATTAAAAATAATGTAAATTAAGTTAGAAACTTTATGATTAACAATAAATTTTTTTTGAAAAAATTATATTATTTAATAAATTTAAAAAATTATTTTCATTTTTAAAGTAGAAAATACCGTATTTTTCAAGTGTATAAGACAAGATTTCTAGCCACAAAATTTGCAATTCTAAAAATTAAAAAAAATGAAAATTAAGCTTGAAACTTCAAGATGAACAACACATTTTTTCAAAAGATCAAATAATTTAATAAAATTAAAAAATTATTTTCATTTTTAAAGTAAAAAACATACTATTTTTTAAGTGTATCGTAAATGATTTCTAGAAACAATTGTGGCTATTTTAAAATATTAAAAATTATGTAGTATAAGCTAGAAACTTCATGGTGAACAATATGTTATTTTTAAAAAATACGAATCATTTAATAAATTTAAAAAATCCGTTTTCATATTAAAAGTAAAAAAACACACTATTTTTCGAGTGTATTGTACATAATTTTTAGAAACAATTGTTGCATTTCTAAAAATATAAAAATATAGTAAATTAAGCTAGAAACTTCAAGGTTAAAAATGCATTGCTTTCAAAAAATCAAATAATTTAATAAATTTTATAATTTCGTTTTTATTTTTAAAGTAAACAGCACCATATTTTTCAAGTGTATAGTACACGATTTCTAGAACCAATTGTTGTAATTATAAAATTATTAAAAATTATATATATTAAGCTAGAAACTTCATGATTTACAATAAATTTTTTTCAAAAAAATCGTATTATTTAATAAATTTAAAAGATTCTTTTCATTTTTAAAGTAGAAAACACCGTATTTTTCAAGTGTATAAGACACGATTTCTAGAAACAAAATTTGCAATTCTAAAAATAAAAAAAATGAAAATGAAGCTAGAAACTTCAAGATGAATAATGCATTTTTCCCAAAGATCAAATAATTTAACACATTTAAAAAAATTGTTTTCATTTTTAAAGTAAAAAACATGCAATTTTTCAAGTGTATCGTAAATGATTTCTAGAAACAATTGTGGCTATTTTTAAAATATTAAAAGTTATGTAAATTAAGCTAGAAACTTCATGGTGAATAATACATTAGTATAAAAAAATCTAATAATTTAACAAATTTAAAAAATCCGTTTTCATATTAAAAGTAAAAAAAATACATTATTTTTCAAGTGTATTGTACATGATTTCTAGAAACAATTGTTGCAATTCTAAAAATATAAAAATATAGTAAATTAAGCTAGAAACTTCATAGTTAAAAATTCATTGGTTTCAAAAATAAAATAATTTAATAAATTTTATAATTTCATTTTCATTTTTAAAGTAAACAACACCATATTTTTCAAGTATATATAGTACACGATTTCTAGAAACAATTGTTGCAATTCTAAAAGTTTTTAAAAATATGTAAATTAAGCTAGAAACTTCAAGATGAACAATAATTTTTTTTCTTCAAAAAATCATATTATTTAATAATAGTTCTCTTCAGAGAAGAGTGATTGCAATGAGTGAACTGATTTTCATTAAGGGAAACAAGAAGGAAGCAGTATCCTTATATATAGAGTTTAGTAGCCAGAAGTTAGTTATAACTTGCTACCAGAAGTAAAGCAGGTAACAGGTAAATCAGTTACAACTAAACCATGGTAAGGTAAGTAAACTACTGTGTAATGATGATGGTTAAGCAAAGCAGTTACGGTAGTTAAGAAGGAGAAGCTGCTGTCTCAATATCCCCCCGCAAGCTAGTGAGTGAGAAAATGTTGATCACTCCTAGCTTGGATAAGAAAAGCTGAAAATACTTGGGAAGGAGAGGCTTGGTAAAAAAATCTACAACTTAATTGGTAGCAAATGTAATAACCCAGATTGAATCTTCTCGCGGATCAAATGACAATCGATTTCCAAGTGTGTAGTGCGCTCATGGAACACCGAATTATGTGCAAGATGGATGGCACCCTGGTTGTCACAGAATAAGACAGGAGACTTAACATAAGAGATGTGCAAATCACAGAAAAGATAGTGTAACCACTACAACTCACAAACTGCAGAACCAAGGGCACGGTACTCAGCCTCGGTGGAAGAGCGCGCAACAGTGTGTTGCTTTTTGGAACGCCAACTGACTAAGGAATCACCAACATAAAAACAATAACCCGAAACAGACCTGCGAGTATCCAAACATCGGGCCCAATCAAAATCTCAGAAACCGCAAAGATGCATAGCAGATGAACGTGGAAAGAAAAGCCCAAGGCCTGGAGACGGTTTCAAATAGCGGATAATACGGATAACAGCATCATGATGTGCTTGGGTAGGAGAATTCATAAACTGGCTAACTTGTTGTGTGGCATAGGTAATGTCAGAGCGTGTAGCAGTCAAGTAGATTAATCTGCCTACTGCGATAAGATGATGGATCATGAGAAAGAGGTCCAGAATCTTGATGAAGTTTAACTGCAGGATCCAAAGGAGTAGTAACAGGTTTGCAATTAAGGAGGGAACAATCTGAGATGAGATCAGTGCAGTATTTCCTTTGTGAAACCAAAATACCAGAATTGGATTGAGCCACCTCTAAGCCAAGGAAATACTTTAATACCCCGAGATCCTTTATGCCAAAGGTTTGATGAAGCTGTTGTTTGATGAATAACATGTCATTGACAGAGGTACCAAAGAGTAGAATATCATCAATATAGATCAATAAACCAAGGAATGAACAACCAGAGAACTTAAGGAACAAGGAATAGTCTGAAGTTGCTTGTGAATAACCAAAATGAGCAAGGAAACCAATAAGCTTAGCATACCATTGTCTGCTGGCTTGCTTGAGACCATAAAGGGACTTTTTAAATTTGCAAACTTGGTTAGGCTTAGAAGACTTCAATCCTTGAGGTATCCTCATGTAGATATCCTCCTTCAAATCACCATGAAGGAAGGTATTGTTGACATCTAATTGGTGCAAAAACCAATTGTTAGAGGAAGCTAAGGCAAGAATGACCCGAATAGTAGTGAGTTTGGCCACGGGTGAGTAAGTATCTAGATAATCTAAGCCTTCAATCTGGTTGTACCCCTTAGCAACAAGACGTGCTTTATAACGTTCGATTGATCCATCTAACTTCCTTTTGATTTTATAAACCCATTTGCTGCCAATAGGTTTGATTCCGGGTGGCAGAGTGACTAAAGACCAGGTACCATTTGCCTCAAGAGCAGTAATCTCAACAGTCATGGCCTGCTTCCAATAGAGATGTTTACTGGCTTCAGCAAATGAAGAAGGTTCCTGTTCTTGACCAAGAGAGACACTGAAAGCAGCATGAGAGGAAGAAAGTTTATCAAATGACAAATAAGAAAAAAAAGGATAGAGTAAACCTGACTGGTTTTGCTGATTTGAAATAGAAGAATGGCATTGATAATCTTGAAGATATCCAGGTGGACGCCTAATACGGGTAGACTGCCTAATAATGTTTGGAGCAATAGGTAGAGGAGGAGAAGAATCAATGTAGCAGAATTGTCTGGTATAGAAGTTGAGGAAGAATCAATGGCAGTAGAATTGGCAGGTATAGAAGCTACTGTCTCAAAGGGCAAGGTGAGAGTAGGAGAACTAATGTTAGTAGGTTGGTCAATAGTGAGGCCATGGTTAGTATAGCTATCTACGGATGGCAGAGAGGGATTTTGTGTGGTAAAGGTATCAGAAATGCACACAGGAGTGGTGTCAGAGCCTTGATAAGGAAAAATTGACTCTTCAAACAAGACATGTCTAGATAACATCACTTGTTGAGTATGTAAGTCAAATACTAAAAAACCTTTAGTGCCTGATTTGTATCCCAGAAAAATACACTTGTGACTTCTTGGATCAAACTTAGTTCTCTGAGTAGAAATAGTTGAAGAATAACACAAGCAACCAAACACACGCAAAAAAGAAAGGTCAGGTAAATGGCCATGCAGTTTTTCATAGGGAGATTTGTTGATTAGGAGTTTAGTAGGAATTCTATTAATAAGAAAAACTGCATGTGTAACAGCATAACCCCAGAAATGCTTAGGTAGATGCGCTTGAAAAAAAAGTCCGCGAGCTACATTAAGTATTTGCTGATGTCTGGGTTCTACCCTTCCATTTTGTTAGGGTGTTTCTACACAACTAGTTTGGTGTAAAATACCTCTGGATTGAAAAAGAGAATGAAGAACTCAGTTCCATTGTCTGTTCTTATGATTTTAACTTTTGAATCATATTGTGTTACAACCAAGTTAAGGAAGTTTTCTAAGTGGTGTTTAGTTTCAGACTTGTGTTTGAGTAGAACAATCCAAAGGTGTCTTGAAAAATCATCCAAAATAGTAAGAAAATATTTATGTTTCTGTGGTGTAGAAACACGATAGGGACCCCACATATCAAGATGAAGCAAATCAAATGGTTTCTTAGCATTATTTGAACTCAGATCATAAGGCAACTTTCTCTGCTTAGAAAAATGACATATATCACAAATATGTTTCTCATTACAATCCTTTATGTAAGGATACAAATCAGAAAGAGTGTGTAATCTAGTAGATGATACATGGCCAAGTCTAAAGTGCCATAATGCACTAGAAGGAAAAACAGGTTTAATAACAAAACAGGCTTGTCGCAGTTTTGCTGTTGGTTTCACTGCTAGACTCTTCAAGATGTATAAGCCATCGATCGAGTCAGCAGAACCAATCATCTTCGAGCTTTTCAGATCCTGTATGAGACAAGAATCAGGTTTTAGAAGAACAGAACAAGATAAAGCAGCAGTTAACTTTGATGCAGAGAACAAGTTGATTGAAAATTTTGGAATATACAGAATTCCAGGTAGAACAAAGCCACGATCAAGAAGAACAGAACCTATGTGAGTGGCTTTACTATAAGTAGCATCAGGTAGTTTAACATTAATAGGAAATTTTAAACATTTAATAGATGTAAACAATGAAAGATCTGAACAGATATGGTCAGTTGCACCTGAATCTAATATCCAAGTGGTGTACATGTTGTTAATTGAACAAACAAAGGTACTACCTGGATTTTGGTCACTAGGGCCAGTGCTACTAGTGGTCACGGCAGCCACCTGATTCACTGCTGAGGAACCAGTGAGACTCATCTGCTGGACGAAGGCCATGATAGCTTTGCACTGCTCAGGAGTAAACAAGATAGCCTGATCTGTGTCACTTTTAGTACTTTTTATATCTTCATCTACAGGATTTGATGAAGATTCTCCAATGACATTGTTCGAAGAGCTCATTTCCTTTCCTTTTGAAGTTCCTGGATAACCAAAGTGTTTGTAGCATGTCTCCATTGTGTGACCAGATTTGCCACAATGTGTGCAGATTTTGAAAGAATTCTTGCCTCTGCCATAAGATTTCCTAGTGTCAGCAGCATTAGCAAAGGATTGCACTTCTTCTGTGTGCAGAGGACAAATACGGCGTTCTTGTTGAATGACTAATGAGAAAACCTTATCAACATTAGGAAATGGCTCCATTATCAATATTTCTGTCTTAACTACATCAAAATCGTCAGTAAGACCACTCAGGAATTTCATAATGCAATCCTTTTCTCTATACAATTTACTAGATCGTGTAGCTGCACAATTGCAGGCAACTGGACAAGTACAAGCAGGTAAAGGTCGAAAGCTGTCTATCTCATCCCACAATGTACTTAGATCAGTGAAATACTGTGTAACAGAGTTATTTCCTTGTTTCAAATTCATTATTTCTTGCTGTAACTCAAAGATACGTACTCTATCTGTTTGAGAAAATCTTTGTTTAAGTAAATTCCAAGCTGTAGCTGCATTCTCACAAGATGCTATACTCTTAGCAATCGATGTTTCAACAGAATTCAGAATCCAAGATAAAACAAGATTATTGCAACGTTCCCAAGATTCAAACGATGGATCAAAGTCAGAGGGCATAGGTAATGAACCGTTCACGAACCTGAATTTATTTTTCAAAATCAAAGCTCTCTTCATGTTGCGAGACCAACTGTGATAATTTCTGCCGGAAAGAAGAGGAGAAACGATTGCCAATACTGGATTTTCTCCCGGATGAACATAGTAGACACTAAGCTGGTCCAACGTTGGGTGCTGAGTCGGGATCGTTGTGTTCCCATTAGTGTTCTGATTGGTGTTTGAATGGCCACCGCGCGCCATGGAAGCGATTTGAGGAAGCTCCTGGATCTCAACCAATAGCAGCTGATACCATAATAGTTCTCTTCAGAGAAGAGTGATTGCAATGAATGAACTGATTTTCATTAAGGGAAACAAGAAGGAAGCAGTATCCTTATATACAGAGTTTAGTGGCCAGAAATTAGTTATAACTTGCTATCGGAAGTAAAGCAAGTAACAGGTAAAACAGTTACAACTAAACCATGGTAAGATAAGTAAACTACAGTGTAATGATGATGATTAAGCAAAGCAGTTACGGTAGTTAAGAAGGAGAAGCTGCTGTCTCAATATTTAATAAATTTAATAAATTCTTTTCATTTTTAAAGTAGAAAACACCTTATTTTTCAAGTGTATGACACACGATTTCTAGCAACAAAATTTGCAATTCTAAAAATAAAAACAAAATGAAAATTAAGCTAGAAACTTCAAGATGAACAATAATTTTTTCAAAAGAGCAAATAATTTAATAAATTTAAAAAATTAGTTTTCATTTTTAAAGTAAAAAACATATTATTTTTCAAGTCTATCGTAAATGAATTCTAGAAACAATTGTGGCTATTTTTAAAATATTAAAAATTATGTAAATTAAGCTAGAAACTTCATGGTGAACAATACATTATTTTCAAAAAATTCTAATAATTAAATATATTTAAAATATCCGTTTTCATATTAAAAGTAAAAAAACACACTATTTTTCAAGTGTATTGTACATAATTTCTAGAGACAATTGTTGCAATTCTAAAAATATAAAAACATAGTAAATTAAGATAGAAACTTTAAGGTTAAAAATTCATTGTTTTAAAAAAATAAAATAATTTAATAAATTTTATAATTTCGTTTTCATTTTTATAGTAAACAGCATCATATTTTTCAAGTGTATAGTACACAAAACAATTGTTGCAATTTTAAAAGTAATTAAAATTATGTATATTATGCTAAAAACTTCATGATTAAAAAGTAAATATTTTTTTCAAAAAAATCATATTATTTAATAAATTTAAAAAATTCTTTTCATTTTTAAAATAGAAAACACCATATTTTTCAAGTGTATAAGACACGATTTCTAGAAATAAAATTTTCAATTGTAAAAATAAAAAAAAAAATGAAAATGAAGCTAGAAACTTCAAGATGAAAAATACATTTTTCCAAAAGATCAAATAATTTAACACATTTAAATTTTTTTTTCATTTTAAAGTAAAAAACATCCAATTTTTCAAGTGCATCGTAAATGATTTCTAGAAACAATTGTGGCTATTTTAAAAACATTAAAAGTTATGTAAATTAAGCTAGAAACTTCATGGTGAACAATACATTAGTATCAAAAAAATCTAATAAATTAATAAATTTAAAAAATCTGTTTTCATATTAAAAGTAAAAAAAAACACATTATTTTTCATTGTACATGATTTCTAGAAACAATTGTTGCAATTTCTAAAAATATAAATATATAGTAAATTAAGCTAGAAAATTCAAGGTTAAAAATTCATTGTTTTCAAAATATAAAATAATTTAATAAATTTTATAATTTCATTTTCATTTTAAAAGTAAACAGCATGATATTTTTCAAGTATATAGTACACGATTTCTACAAACAATTGTTGCAATTCTAAAAGTTTTTAAAAATATGTAAATTAAGCTAGAAACTTCAAGATGAACAATAAATTTTTTCCAAAGATAAAATAATTTAACATATTTAAAAAAATTGCTTTCATTTTTAAAGTAAAAAACATACTATTATTCAAGTCTATCGTAAATAATTTCTAGAAACAATTGTGGCTATTTTTAAAATATTAAAAATTATGTAAATTAAGCTAGAACCTTCATGGTGAACAATAAATTATTTTCAAAAAATTTAATAATTAAATATATTTAAAATATCCGTTTTCATATTAAAAGTAAAAAAACACTATTTTTCAAGTGTATTGTACATAATTTCTAGAAACAATTGTTGCAATTTTAAAAATATTAAAACATAGTAAATTAAGCTAGAAACTTCAAGGTTAAAAATGCATTGTTTTCAAAAAATAAAATAATTTAATAAATTTTATAATTTCGTTTCATTTGTATAGTAAACCGCACCATATTTTTCAAGTGTATAGTACACGATTTCTAGAAACAATTGTTGCAATTTTAAAAGTATTAAAAATTATGTATATTAAGCTAGAACCTTATTTTTTTTCAAAAAATCATATTATTTAACAAATTTAAAAAATTATTTTCATTTTTAAAGTAGAAAACACCGTATTTTTCAAGTGTATAAGACACGATTTCTAGAAACAAAATTTGCAATTCTAAAAATAAAAAAAAATGACAATTAAGCTAGAAACTTCAAGATGAACAATACAATTTTCCTAAAGATCAAATAATTTAACAAATTTAAAAAATTTGTTTTCATTTTTAAAGTAAAAAACATTCAATTTTTCAAGTGTATCGTAAATTATTTCTAGAAACAATTGTGGCTATTTTAAAAATATTAAAAGTTATGTAAATTAAGCTAGAAACTTCATGGTGAAAAATACATTAGTAATAAAAAAATCTAATAATTTAATAAATTTAAAAAATCCATTTTCATATTAAAAGTAAAAAAACACATTATTTTTCAAGTGTATTGTACATGATTTCTAGAAACAATTGTTGCAATTGTAAAAATATAAAAATATAGTAAATTAAGCTAGAAACTTCAAGGTTGAAAATGCATTGATTTTAAAAATCAAATAATTTAATAAATTTTATAATTTCATTTTCATTTTTGAAGTAAACAGCACCATATTTTTCAATTATATAGTGCACGATTTCTAGAAACAATTATTGCAATTCTAAAAGTTTTTAAAAATATGTAAATTAAGCTAGAAACTTCAAGATGAACAATAAATGTTTTTTTCAAAAAATCATATTATTTAATAAATTTAATAAATTCTTTTTATTTTTAAAGTAGAAAACACCGTATTTTTCAAGTGTATAAGACACGATTTCTAGCAACAAAATTTGCAATTCTAAAAATAAAAACAAAATGAAAATTAAGCTAGAAACTTCAAGATGAACAATAAATTTTTTCAAAAGAGCAAATAATTTAATAAATTTAAAAAAATTGTTTTCATTTTTAAAGTAAAAAACATACTATTTTTCAAGTCTATCGTAAATGATTTCTAGAAACAATTGTGGCTATTTTTAAAATATTAAAAATTATGTAAATTAAGATAGAAACTTCATGGTGAACAATACATTATTTTCAAAAAATTGTAATAATTAAATATATTTAAAATATCTGTTTTCATATTAAAAGTAAAAAAACACTATTTTTCAAGTGTATTGTACTTAATTTCTAGAGACAATTCTTGCAATTCTAAAAATATAAAAATATAGTAAATTAAGATAGCAACTTTAAGGTTAAAAATTCTTTGTTTTAAAAAAATAAGATAATTTTATAAATTTTATAATTTCGTTTTCATTTTTATACTAAACAGCACCATATTTTTCAAGTGTATAGTACACAATTTCTAGAAACAGTTGTTGCAATTTTAAAAGTAATTAAAATTATGTATATTATGCTAGAAACTTCATGATTAAAAAATAAATATTTTTTTTCAAAAATATCATGTTATTTAAAAAATTTAAAAAATTCTTTTCATTTTTAAAGTAGAAAACACCGTATTTTTCAAGTGTATAAGACACGATTTCTAGAAACAAAATTTGCAATTGTAAAAATAAAAAAAAATGAAAATTAAGCTATAAACTTCAAGATGAAAAATACAATTTTCCAAAAGATCAAATAATTTAACAAATTTAAAAAATTTGTTTTCATTTTTAAAGTAAAAAACATCCAATTTTTCAAGTGTATCGTAAATGATTTCTAGAAACAATTGTGGCTAACACCAAACTCTTTCAATTGAGGGTGCGAGCTGCCGGCACAACACTAATGGAAAGAAAATCATGCATAGCATTTTCCTTTCTAGACTTTTAGATTGATAGTGCTTTATGGTGGTAAAATGTGATGTTGAATGATGATGTTTATGTTAGCTATTAGAATTGGGAATGGTTTTGCAACTTGTTGCCTACAACACTATGTAAACATGTTTTAAACAAACCGGAGGTTACTGAGATATGTGTATATGCAAGTATCTCATTGCAGGTGACACATGGAGATGCTAATGCAGGAGCCAAGAAGTAGATGAGTTGTGTTTAAAAGTCTTACTTTTTATTTTGTTTTTATTTAACATTGTAAATAAAAATTTGATGTAGCTCCTATTTTGTTATACCTAGACTCAAGCTTTTAGACTTAAGCCAAGTAGGCTTTATGTGACTCTCACTCATGTGATGTATTATGTTAAATTAAGTGAGGTTTATGTTTTGGATAGTGTATGTGGTATGGACAAGGCCAAGAACACTTAAATATCATGTGTATTTTATGCTAATACTGAGAATACATTTTTTTTCTAAGGTGTTACATTCATGGTGAACAATATACTATTTTAAAAAAATCAAATAATTTAAAAAATTTAAAAATTTTGTTTTCATTTTTAAAGTAAAAAACACACCATTTTTCAAGTGTGTTGTAAATGATTTCTAGAGACAGTTGTTGCAATTCTAAAAATATAAAAAATATGTTAAATTAATCTAGAAACTTCAAGGTGAACAATACATTATTTTAAAAAAAATCATATAATTTAATAAATTTTAAAAATTCGTTTTCATTTTTAAAGTAAAAAAGCACCCTATTTTTCAAGTGTACAGTACATGATTGATTTCTAGAAACAAATGTTGCAATTCTAAAAATATAAAAAATTATGTAAATTAATCTAGAAACTTCAAAATGAACAATATATTGTTTTACAAAAATTCAGATAATTTAATAAATTTAAAAAATTCTTTTCATTTTTAAAGTAGAAAATACCGTATTTAGTACACGATTTTTAGCAACAATTGTTGCAATTCGAAAACTATAAAATAATTATCTAAATTAAGCTAGAAACTTCAAGGTGAAAAATACATTGTTTTAAAAAAAGTGAAATAATTTAATAATTTTTAAAAATTTGTTTTCATTTTAAAATTATAAAAACATCTTATTTTCCAAGTGTATTGTACACGATTTCTAGAAACAATTGTGGCTATTTTAAAAATATACAAAGTTAAGTAAATTAAGCTAGAAAATTCATGGTGAACCATACATTATTTCCAAATAATAAATAATTTTAAAATTTTTAAAAAAAAGTTCATTTTTAAATTAAAAAACACACTATTTTTCAAGTGTACTAGAAATAATTGTTGCAATATATATATATATATATATATATATATATATATAATATAGTAAATTAAGCTAGAAATTTCATGGTGAACAATATATTGTTTTCAAAAAAATCAAATGATTTATTAAATTTAAAATTTTCGTTTTCATTTTTCAAGTAAAAAGCACCCTATTTTTCAAGTATATTATACACGATTTCTAGAAACAATAACTACATTTATAAAAATATTAAAAATATGTGAATTAAGATAGTAAATTCAAGAGGAACAATACATTGTTTTCAAAAAATCAGATAATTTAATAAATTTAAAAAATCCTTTTCATTTTTAAAGTAGAAAACACCGTATTTTACAAAAGTATAGTACACGATTTCTTAAGCTAGAAACTAATTTTAATAATTTTTAAAAAATACATTATTTTAAAAAATGAAATAATTTAATAATTTTTTAAAAAAATTTTTCATTTTTAAATTAAAAAAACATTCTATTTTCCAAGAGTATTGTAAACGATTTCTAGAAACAATTGTGGCTATTTTAAAAATGCACAAAATTATGAAAATTAAGGTAGAAACTTCATGGTAAACAATACATCATTTCCAAAAAATAAATAACTTTAAAAATTTGTTTTTCATTTTTAAAGTAAAAAACACACTATTTTAAAGTGTATTAGAAATAGTTTTTGCAAAAAAAAAATATATAAAAAATATGGTAAATTGAGCTAGAAATTTAATTGTGAACAACACATTGTTTACAAAAAAATCAAATGATTTATTAAATTTAAAAAATTCGTTTTCATTTTTAAAGTAAAAAGAACCCAATTGTTCAAGTATATAGTGCACGATTTCTAGAAACAATACTTGCACTTATAAAAATATTCAAAAGTATGTAAATTAAGATAGAAACTTCAAGAGGAACAATACATTGTTTTCAAAAAAAATAAGATAATTTAATAAATTTAAAAAACTATTTTCATTTTTAAAATAGAAAACTCAGTATTTTTTTAGTGTATAGTACACGATTTCTAGCAACAATTGTTGCAATAATAAAAATAAAAAAAATTATGTAAATTAAGCTAGAAACTTCAAGGTGAAAAATCCATCATTTTAAAAAAAAATAATTTAATAAATTTTAAAAAATCATTTTTAAAGTTAAAAAACACCCTATTTTTGAAGTCTATTATACACAATTTCTAGAAATAATTGTGGCTATTTTAAAAACATAAAAAAAATGTAAATTAACAAAGAAACTTCATGATGAACAATACATTTTTTCATAAAACAAATAAAATAATTTATTAATTGTAAAAATTTTATTTTCATTTTTAAAGTAAAAAACAACCTATTTTTCAAGTGTATTATACATGATTTCTAGAAACAATTGTTACAATTCTAAAAATATAAAAACAATTATGTAAATTAAGCTAGAAACTTCAAGGTGAACAATACATTTTTTTCAAAAAAATCAAATAATTTAATAAGTTTAAAAAAAATTAAAGTAAAAAAAACCCTATTTTTTAGGTGTATTGTACATGATTTCTAGAAACATTGTAGCTATTTTAAAAATATAAAAAGTTATTTAAATTAAGCTAGAACCTTCATTGTGAACAAGACATTCTTTTCAAAAAATAAAATAATTTAATAAATTTGAAAATTTTGTTTTCAATTTTAAAGTAGAAAGCACCCTATTTTTCAAATGTATAGTACACGATTTCTAGCGACACTTGTGAAAATTTTTAAAATATAAAAAAATTATGTAAATAAAGTTAGAAACTTCAAGGTGAACAATGAATTGTTTTCAAAATATCAAATTATTTAATAATTTTAACAAATTTGTTTACATTTTTAAAGTAAAAAAATAACCTATTTTCAAGTGTATTGTACATGATTTATAGAAACAATTGTTGCAATTCTAAACATATAAAAAATATGTAAATTAAAAACTTCAAGATGAACAATATATTGTTTTAAAAAAATTAAATAATTTGATAATTTTAAATTTTTTTCATTTTTAAAGTAAAAAAACTCCATATTTTCGAGTGCATTGTACACAAT
The DNA here is from genome assembly GCA_037177725.1 of Cyamopsis tetragonoloba. Taxonomy (NCBI): domain Eukaryota; kingdom Viridiplantae; phylum Streptophyta; class Magnoliopsida; order Fabales; family Fabaceae; genus Cyamopsis; species Cyamopsis tetragonoloba. The sequence continues at coordinate 51,409,255 of CM074125.1, forward strand.
TTCTAGAAACAACTGTGGCTATTTTAAAACTATAAAAAATTATATAAATTAGGCTAGAAACTTCATGGTGAACAATACATTGTTTTCAAAAAAATCAAATAATTTAATAAATTTAAGATATTCATTTTTATTTTTAAAGTAAAATACACACTATTTTTCAAGTGCATTACTGTACTCGGTTTCTAGATACAATTGTTGCAATCTAAAAATATAACAAATAAGGTAAATTAAGTTACAAACTTCAAGGTGAGCAATACATTGCTTTAAAATAAAAATAATAAGTTAAAAAATTTTAAAAAAAAATTCATTTTTAAAGTAAAAAGTATTCTATTTTTCAAGTTTATAGTACACCATATTTAGAAACAATTGATGCAATTCTAAAAATATAAAACATAAGATAAATTAAGCTAGAAACTTCATGGTGAACAGTGCATTATTTTCATAAAAATAAAATTATTTGATAATTTTATAAAATTTGTTTTCATTTTTAAAGTAAAAAACAACCTATTTTCAAGCGTATTGTACATGATTTCTAGAAATAATTATTGCAATTCTGAAAAAATAAAAAATTAGGTAAATTAAGCTACATAGTTCAAGGTGAACAATACATTGTTTTAAAAAAATCTAAATAATTCAATAATTTTAAATTTGTTTTCATTTTTAAAGTTAAAAATCACCCTATTTTTCAACTGTATTTTACACGATTTCTAGAAACAACCGTGGCTATTTTAAAACTATAAAAAATTATGTAAATTAAGCTAGAAACTTCATGGTGAGCAATACTTTGTTTTCAAAAATATCAAACAATTTAATAAATTTAAGATATTCATTTTAATTTTTAAAGTAAAAACCACACTATTAAAAAATTATGTAAATTAAACTAGTAACTTCATGGTGAGAAATACTTTGTTTTCAAAAAAATCATCCAATTTAATAAATTTAAGATATTTATTTTCATTTTTATAGTAAAAATCACACTATTTTTCAAGTGTATTATTGTATATGATTTCTAGATACAATTGTTGCAATTCTAAAAATATAACAAATAAGTTAAATTAAGCTATAAACAATGCGTTGTTTTAAAAAAACAAATAATTTAACAACCTTAAAAAATTTCTATTCATTTTTAACGTAAAAGCACCATATTTTTAAGTGTATAGTATACGATTTCTAGAAACAATTGTTGCAATTCTAAAAATATAAAAAAATAAGATAAATTAAGCTAGAAACTTCAAGATTTAAAATACATTGTTTTCAAAAAAATCAAATAATTAAATAAATTTAAAAATTCTTTTCTTTTTTAAAGTAGGAAACATCGTATATTTTAATTGTATAGTACACGATTTCTAGTAACAATTGTAGCAATTTAAAAAATATAAAAATAATTTAAATTAAGATAGAAACTTCATGGAGAACAATGCATTGATTTCAAAAAAATCAAATTATTTAATAATTTTAAAAAATTTGTTTTTATTTTAAAAGTAAAAAGCACCCTATTTTTCAACTGTATAATACACGATTTCTAGAAACAATTGATTCAATTCTAAAAATATAAAAAAAAAAAAAGATAAATTAACCTAGAAATTTCAAGATGAAATATACATTGTTTTCAAAAAAATAAAATAATTAAATAAATTCAAAAAATTCTTTTCATTTTTAATGTAGAGAACACCGTATATTTTAAGTGTATAGGACACGATTTCTAGCAACAATTGTGGCAATTTAAAAATACAAAAAATTATGTAAATTAAGTTAGAAACTTCATGGTGAACAATACATTATTTAAAAAAATCAAATTATTTAATAAATTAAAAAAATTTGTTTTCATTTTTAAAGTAAAAAAAAAACATGTTTTTCAAGTGTACAGTACACGATTTCTAGAAACAATTGATGCAATTCTAAAAATATAAAAAATAAGATAAATTAAGCTAGAAATTTCAAGATGAAAAATACATTGTTTTAAAAAAATCAAATAATTAAATAAATTTAAAAAATTCTTTTCATTTTTAAAGTAGAAAACACCGTATATTTTAAGTGTATAGTACACGATTTCTAACAACAATTGTGACAATTTAAAAAATATAAAAAATTATGTACGTTAAATTAGAAACTTTATGGTGAACAATGCATTGTTTTCAAAAAAATAAAATTAAATTAAGTAAAAAAAATTTAAATAATTTTAAAAAATTTGTTTTCATTTTTAATAATTTTAAAAAATTTTGTTTTCATTTTTAAAGTAAAACAAAAAAAACTTATTTTTAAAGTGTTAAGTACACGATTTCTAGAAACAAATGATACAATTCTGAAAATATAAAAATAAGATAAGTTAAGCTAGAAACTTCAAGATGAAAAATGTAACACCTTAATTTCTAGACTGCATTTTTTTTTGTTCGATTACAAGCGGAAGCTAAAGTTTGCTTTACACTAAATAATAACAATTACAATCATTTTTAACTTAAATGAGTCCCTATCCTGGTGAACAAATTAACACTTGAACATAAAACTTAGGTTCACCATGTATGGTTATACCTAAGAAAGCCTACAACTCATTTCATCCGCTATGTTTGTTCCACAATCTTCTGATACCTGCAATATTAAGATCGTCAGTTATATGTAAAACATATAACCGAGTAACCCTCGGTCTAACAAATACACTTTACAGTATTGCAGCCAGTCTAACTGGAAATCTCCAATATAATATTCCTAACAATCACATAATCACACAACAAGTAACTAACATATAAATGTGTACATAATCATGTATGCATGGGGTTAACTTAAATCTTTTTTTTTTGTATCTGTTAGGAAAATCCGTGCACATGACCTCCTTACTAGTACCTTGACAGAAAGGTATGGATGAGCTCATATCTGGACCACTGGCAAGCATCCTTAACCAGGGTCAAACTGCCTGGCCTATCTCTCCCTTTCAGGAATGGCCTTCAGGTTATCTTTGGCCCCTTTTATGGGATAACCCTACATCTTAGCTTTTAAAAGCCTGTCCTCTTACCCGGTATACTACCAGTGGGAAATCATTCATTATCATTTCACATAATAATGTTATCATGCATTCAATAAAAATCTTCATCTCAATTGCATTCAACATATTTCCACATTCATCATTCATCACATCTCAATTAAATTAAACATAAATCATAGCATTCACCATTCATGTCTTAATACATCTCCATGGGATTCAAATCAGGTGTCCCCAAATCATGTCCCCAATCATGTCCCACCAATAAAATATCGCCACGTCATTAAAAAATTCTATTAGAAAATTAAAGATTAACATTAAAGGAAATATTTTTAATGACATGGCGATATTCTATAGGTGGGACATAATTTGGGGACATCTGATTTGAATCCCATCTCCATGACCCTATTGCATATCCATCCAATCAATAGCAAAACCACTCATATCATGCTTTTTAATTCTATTCTAAGTCGTAGAAATGGTTTAGGATGATTATAAGCACCAAAATCACTTAATTATTTCACTCCCAACCTTTTCTATGCCTTAGAATAAAGTCTCTGTTCTGAGTTAAATTCGCCGCCGCTAAAATTTTCGCTGCCACGAATTTGGCCTAGAACCAATCCTGTTGTTTTTCGACACTGCATCTTGGTAATTTCGTCATAACTTGAGTTGTAGACCTCCAAATTGGGTGAAGTTAGGGGAAAATGAAAGACAAGGAAATTATCTACAACTTTATTCAGAACCCAAGATCTGAATCAATATAATTCTAGTAGATAATTTCACTTTAATGAGCCTGCCCCCATTAAAAACTCAAATTTGACAGCTCTTAGTAAATTGCCTATAACTCAAGTTATACGAATTGGATTTTGATGAAACTTGTGGCATTACAAAGCTAAAAAAATTTACTATAAATTTTTAAGATACCACGAAATAATAATCCATATAAAACTAAGTCAAATATTCAGTCCAAACTGTTCCAGGATTCAGCCAAAACAAGGAAATTGCTATTGATCAACTTTTCACCATTTCAATCATACCTTCTTCATCATATTTCACAATCAATTTCACATGCATTTCATTAAGGCAACATGTTCATGGAAATATGCCATCTTCAATCAAAACTCATCACAATTAACACTCATTCACATCAACATGCATCATCAAATCACATACATAGTAACCATCAACACACAATCACCAAATTCATAAAAGACATCATTACATTCATTCGATTCACATGAAATGACTCAATTATACCAATTGACTCAATCTAGAGGGATTTTGGACTTTGGGGTTATCTCAACTTGAAGTTCCAAGCCTCTAATCCTGACACAACTTCATCAATTCGCGATATTTGGAGTTGTAGATACAACATGTTGGTGAAACCAATTGGAGATGAAACCTAACACATTTATCTAAAATTCATATGAAGGAGTCATGTTTCAAATCCAACATATATAGGATGGATTTCTTGTTGGAAAGTGACTATATGACAAGAGCTAGATTTATGAACCTACATTATTCTTTTGACCATAACTTGGGCTATGGTTACTGGATTGACATGAAACTAGTGGCATTTCAAAGATAATAAAATTCTATACATAATTTTAGAAGGGCTCAAAGGCAGAATCAAACTTTTTTGAGGTCAAAACTACAGATGAAAGTGCACTACTGATTCTGGACCTGAAGTTGTTCTATTTTGGTCACTACTTCAGTAATTAGAGCATATCTTGAGCTATGGGCTATGGATTTGTATAAAGTCAGAGGCATATTGAAGATAAATGGATTCTCTACAATTTTGATGAAGATATCAAAACCTAATTCTAAAAATATAATTTTCAAAATGGTTCCTCGAACAGAAAGGTACACTTAAACAACCCTAGCCCATAAACATTGACCCTGTCTCCGTATTTGGGTCATAACTAGAGTTGTAGGTATCTTAATAGAGTGAAACCAAAGCCATTTGAAAGATAACAAGATTTTCTACAACTTATATGAAGAGTACAAAGGCCAATTCGGTCATATACAGGTCAAGATCACGGGTTTTCCTAGGATCAAGGCAGACTTCACAATCCTAACATTACTCACACCAAGATGCTTCCTACTCCAAAATTTCTACATTTTTGGACTTAAAACTCACCTAATCTCTAACATGCAGAACCGAAATCTTAATTAGGGATGAAGACAAGGTTACCTTATGTTTCTAAGTTCCAATTTGTCACCACCACTACTTGATTCCTTAGCTCTAAGCCTCTTCCATTACTTCTCGGGTTCTTCCCCCTCCTTGTGTCTTGAATCCTCATGATCCTATCCCAAAATCAGGCAGCCCCATTTGGAGAGGAGAGTAAGTTTGTTAGAAGTCCCACATCGGCTAGTAATATGGCCATTGTTGAGTTTATAAGGGTGTGGCAAACCTCATCCTACAAGCTAGCTTTTGGGATTGAGTTAGGCCAAAACCCAAATTGTAATATGGTATCAGAGCCTATGCTATATCCGTTTGTTGGGCCCCCATGTTGTTGGGTGTGTTATTGGGTGTTTGTTAGTCCAGTATTGTTGGGTCACCCGTTTGTTTGTCCACCCGTGTTTGTTCACGCTCCAGCTGTGTAGTGCTGGGCGTGAGGGGACGTGTTAGAAGTTCCATATCGGCTAGTGATATGGCCATTGTTGAGTTTATAAGGGTGTGGCAAACCTCATCCTACAAGCTAGCTTTTGAGATTGAGTTAGGCCAAAACCCAAATTGTAATAAAATTAACAAGGGCTGTGGGTTTTCATGTGTGAATGGGGTGTTGGGAACTTGAAATTTTTAGAGAGAAGATGGAGCTTTTGAGAGAAGATGAAGATGGTGTTGAGAAGAATGAGAGAAATGGAGAGTGAGAGTGAGTTCACGTGGGAGAGGGTTTGAGGCTTTTGTTTTTCTTTCATTCTAATTAGAATGCAAATGGGGAGTGCTTGTATGTGGTTACCACATGGTTGTAGGATGGACTTATTAAAAATTGACATAAGGTCCTTGTTTATAAAAGGTTATTTGTGACCAGAATTAAAGGGATAATATAAACATTTCTTAAATGTGAGTTGTTCATTCTAAAGCTAATACTCTCACATGGTGTGATTTTTGGGATGTTACAAAAAATATATTGTTTTCAAAAAAATTCAAATGATTAAATAAATTTAAAAAATTCTTTTCATTTTTAAAGTAGAAAACACCGTACATTTTAAGTGTATAGTACACGATTTCTAGCAACAATTGTGGCAATTTAAAAAATATAATAAATTATGTAAATTAAGTTAGAAACTTCATAGTGAACAATGCATTTTTTTCAAAAAAATCAAATTATTTAATAATTTTAAAACAATCATTTTAAAAGTAAAAAGCACCATATTTTTCAAGTGTATATTTCTAGAAACAATTGATGCAATTCTAAAAATATAAAAAATAAGATAAATTAAGCAAGAAATTTCAATATTAAAAATATATTGTTTTCAATAAAAACAAATAATTAAATAAATTTAAAAAAATTCTTTTCATTTTTAAAGTAGAAAACATCGTATATTTTAAGTGCATAGTACACGATTTCTAGACACAATTGTGGCTATTTAAAAAATATACAAAATTTATCTAAATTAAGTTAGAAACTACATGGTGAACAATACATTATTTTAAAAAAATCAAATTATTTAATAACTTTAAAAAATTTATTTTCATTTTTAAAGTAAAAAACAACCTATTTTTAAGTGTATTGTACATGATTTTAAGAAACAATTGTTATAATTCTAAAAATATAAAAGGTTAGGTAAATTAAGCTACAAGATTCAAGGTGAACAATACATTATTTTCAAAAAAACTAAATAATTTAATAATTTTTTAAAAAAAATCATTTTTAAAATAAAAAAACATCATATTTTTCAAGTGTTTTTTACACGATTTCTAGAAACAACTGTGGTAATTTTAAAACTATAAAAAAATTTGTGAATTAAGCTAGAAATTCATGGTGAGCAATAATTTGTTTTTAAAAAAATCAAATAATTTAATAAATTTAAGATATTCATTTTCATTTTTAAAGTAAAAAACACACTATTTTTCAAGTGTATTATTGTACATGATTTCTGGATACAATTGTTGCAATTCAAAAAATATAAAAAATAAGGTAAATTAAGCTACAAACTTCAAGGTGAACAATACATTGTTTTTAAAAAAAACAAATAATTTAATAAATTTAAATTTTATCTTTTTAAAGTAAAAAGCATCCTAATTTTCAAGCGTATAGTACACGATTTTTAGAAACAATTGATGCAATTCTAAAAACAAAAACAAATAAGAGAAATTAAGCTATAAACTTCAAGATGAAAAATACATTGTTTTCAAAAAAATCAAATAACTAAATAACTAAATAAGTAGAAAACACCTTATGTTTTAAGTGTATAATACACGATTTCTAGCAACAATTGTGGCAATTTAAAAAAATTTTAAAATTACGTAAATTAAGTTAGAATATTGATGGTGAACAATGCATTTTTTCAAAAAAATAAAATAATTTAAAAAATTTGTTTTCATTTTTAAAATAAAAAGCACCCTATTTTTCAAGTGTAGTACACGATTTCTTCAAACAATTGTTGCAATTCTAAAAATATTAAAAACTATATAAATTAAGCTAGAAACTTCAAGATGAAAAATACATTGTTTTCAAAAAATAAATAATTTATTAAATTTAAAAAATTCTTTTCATTTTTAAAGTAGAAAACACTGTATTTTTCAAGTGTACAGCACGCTTTTTTACAACAACTGTTGCAATTCTAAAAATAAAAATAATATTATGGAAAATTAAGTTAGAAACTTCAAGATGAACAATACATTATTTTCAATAGAATCAAATAATTTAATAAATTTAAAATTTTTTTATCATTTTTAAAGTAAAAAACACCCTATTTTTCAAGTCTATTACACACGATTTCCAAAAACAATTATGGCTAAGTTAACAATATTAAACATTTGCTAAATTAAGCTAGAAACTTCATGCTAAACAATACATTGTTTTCAACAAAATCAAATAATTTAATGAATTTAAAAATTTCATTTTCATTTTTAAAATAAAACACACACTATTTTTCAAGTGAACATATTTCTAGAAACAATTGTTACAATTCTAAAAATATAAAAAATATGGTACATTAAGCAAGAAACTTCAAGGTGAACAATACATTATTTACAAAAAATAAAATAATTTCATAAATTTAAAAAAATCGTTTTCATTTTTAAAGTAAAAAGTATCATTTTTCAAGTGTATAATACACCATTTCTAGAAAAAATTGTTGCAATTCTAAAAGTATTAAAAAAATATGTAAATTAAGCTAGAAACTTCATGGTGAACAATGCATTGTTTTAAAATACAAATCAAATAATTTAATAATTTTAAAAAATTTGTTTTCATTTTTAAAGTAAAAAGCAACCTATTTTTCAAGTGTATTGTACATGATTTCTAAAATCAATTGTTGAAATTCAAAAAATCAAATAATTTAATAAATTTAAAAAAAATTAAAGCAAAAAACACCCTATTTTTCAAGTGTACTTTACGGGATTTCTCGAAACATTTGTGGCTATTTTAAAAATATAAAAAATTATATAAATTAAGCTAGAAACTTAATTGTGAAGATGACATTCTTTTCAAAAAATCAAATAATTTAATAAATTTAAAAAATTCGTTTTCATTTTTAAAGTAAAAAGCACTCAATTTTTCAAATGTATAGTACATGATTTCTAGCAACACTTGTGACAATTTTAAAAAAATAAAAAATTATATAAATAAAGTTAGAAATTCATGCTGACTGCATTGTTTTCAAAAAATCAAATTATTTAATAATTTTAAAAAAATTGTTTTCATTTTTAAAGTAAAAACACAACCTATTTTCAATGTATTGTGCATGATTTCTAGAAACAATTGTTGCAATTCTAAAAATATAAAAAAAAAAATTAAGCTACAAACTTAAAGATGAACAAAACATTGTTTTCAAAAAAATTTAATAATTTTAGTTTTTTTTCATTTTTAAATTAAAAAAAAACCTTTTTTTTTCAAGTGCATTGTACATGATTTCTAGAAACACTTGTGGCTTTTTTAAAACTACAAAAAAACTTAATAAATTAGGCTAGAAACTTCTTGGTGAAAAATACATTATTTTTCAAAAAAATCATATAATTTAATAAATTTAAGATATTAATTTTAATTTTTAAAGTAAAAAACACACTATTTTTTAAGTGTATTGTACATTAATTCTAGATACAATTGTTGAAATTCTAAAAATATAAAAAATAAGGTAAATTAAGCTACAAACTTCGAGGTGAACAATACATTGTTTTCAAAAAAAATCAAATAATTTAATAAATTTAAAAATTTTGATTTCATTTTTAAAGTAAAAAAGCAACCTATTTTTCAAATGTATAGTACACGATTTCTAGAAACAATTGACGCAATTATCAAAATATTAAAAATAAGATAAATTAAGCTAGAAACTTCAAGATCAAAAATACACTGTTTTCAAAAAAATCAAATAATAAAATAATTTTAATTTTTTTCAATTTTAAAGTAGGAAACAAAGAATATTTTAATTGTATAGCACGCGATTTCTAGAAACAATTGTGGCAATTTAAAGAATATAAAAAAATAAAGTAAATTAAGTTGAAAACTTCATGGTGAACAATGCATGGTTTTCAGAAAAATCAAATTATTTAATAACTTTAAAAAAATTGTTTTCATTTTTAAAGTAAAGAAAAACATATTTTCAAGTGTATTGTACATGATTTCTAGAAACAATTGTTGCAATTCTACAAATATTAAAAAATTAGGTAAATTAAGCTACAAACTTCAAGATGAACAATACGTCGTTTTAAAAAAAATAAATTAAGAATTTTAAAAAAATTGTTTTCATTTTTAAAGTAAAAAAATATCTTATTTTTCAAGTGTATTTTACACGATTTTTATAAACAACTGTGGCTATTTTAAAACTATAAAAAATTATGTAAATTAAGCTAGAAACTTCGTATTAAGACTTTGGATGGATTTAAACCAGATTAAATCCACAGGTGTAAGTTGCTTCCTTTGGCCTCCTAACGTTAGCGTTATTTCATTGCTATTGGTCATAAAGCATTTCTCGAAATTAATTGTTCAGAAGGCACCAACAATGATTATAAAATTAACCTTTTGGCTATAATCACGAATCATTGGCTATTTCGTCGCAAAAATAAATTAGCGACGGATTTGTGAGGAAACTATTTCTGTCGGTGATTAGCGACCAGAAATACGCGACGGATGAATCTCTCGCTAAACCGTCGTAAATCCTCGCAAAACAATTTAGTGACAGATTTGCGACGGAATTGTGAGGGTTTTGTTTGGCGCAAAAATAAATTAGCAACGGATTTGCGAGGGAACTGTTTCTGTCGGTGATTAGCAACCAGAAATACGCGATGGATGAATCTCTCGCTAAACCGCCGTAAATCCCTCGCAAAACAATTTAGTGACAGATTTGCGACGGAATTGCAAGGATTTTGTTTGTCGCTAATTTGAGATTTTGTTGCAGTGCAAGAAGAATGAAATAGTATCTAATTGCTGGCATTTTTAAAAAAAATAAAATAAAATAGTGGCATGAAAGGAGAGACAATGACTATAGAATTAGCCTTTAGGCTATAATCATTTTTTTTTTGGGAACACATGCTATAATCATTAATAGTTAATCAATGTTTGGAGTCAACATAATAATAAAAATTAAAATAATAATAATAACCTACATATTTTTTTTGTCAAAAAAAAACCCTACATATTTTAATCTTATTATTAATAGAGATTTTGATTACTGTAAAATTTTACTTTTTAATAATAAATATAATTTATCTCAAATAAGTTTAATGCAAAATATTTTTCATGCAAAACCAGTTTTAGAATCGCATTTTATATGCAAAACATGATTAAAACCGGTTTAAACTAGATTTTGTATGAAAAATAAGTTTTAAACTGGATTTTTGTTTTTTTTATAAGAAGCTTAAAAACTGGATTTAAATAAAAAACCGGTTTTGAAACTGGATTTTTAATGCAAAATTGGCTTTTAAACCGGATTTTACATGCAAAATCAGTTTTTAAACTGGAGGCCTCTAGTTTTTGGTCTAAAAATGGATTTAAAAATGGTTTTTGAAACTAATTTAGGGGTAAAAGGGGTTACAAACTAGTTTTAGAAGTTGGTTTGAGAGTGAAAGTGGTTAAAAACCGGTTTTTGAATTGGTTTGGATGTAAAAATAGGTTTTTGAAATTGATTTGGGCGTAAAAGGGGCTTAAAACCGAATTTTGAAACCGGTTTGGGTGTAATACGGGTTAAAAACTAGTTTTAAACCGGATTTAAAACTGGATTTAAAATCGGATTTGGGATATAAGCTGGTTTAAAACTGGTTTTTGGATTTAAAATCGGTTTGAAACTTATTTAATAAAATCCAAACTTTTTTACAAAAGATAAATTGGACGTGACTTTAAAACTGAACTAAAAAACTGGTTTAGATTGGATGGAGTTTCGATTACTAAGAAATTCAAACCATGCCCACCCCTACTTGAAAAAAGGTTATTTTATTACTTTAAAAATAAAAACAAATTTTTAAAATTATTAAATAATTTGATTTTTTTTGAAAATAATGCATTGTTCACCATGAATTTGCTAACTTAATTTATATAATTTTTTTTATATTTTTTAAATTGTCACAATTGTTTCTAGAAATCGTATACTATACACTTAAAATATACGGTGTTTTCTACTTTAAAAATATAAAGAATTTTTTAAATTTATTTAATTATTTGATTTTTTTGAAAAAAAAATATATTGTTCATCTTGAAGTTTCTAGCTTAATTTATCTTATTTTTTATATTTTTAGAATTCCATCAATTGTTTCTAGAAATTGTATACGATCCTTGAAAATAGGGTGCTTTTTACTTTTAAAATGAAAAAAAAATTAAAATTATTAAATAATTTGATTTTTTAAAAAACAATGCATTGTTCACCATGAAGTTTCTAACTTTATTTACATAATTTTTTATATTTTTTAAATTGCCACAATTGTTGCTAGAAATAGTGTACTATACACTTAAAATGTATGGTGTTTCCTACTTTAAAAATGAAAAGAATTTTTTTAATTTATTTAATTATTTGATTTTTTTGGAAAACAATGTATTTTTCATCCTGAAGTTTCTAGCTTAATTTATCTTATTTTTTATATTCTTAGAATTGCATCAATTGTTTCTAGAAATCGTGTACACACTTGAAAAATAGGGTGCTTTTTACTTTTAAAATGAAAACAATTTTTTTAAAATTATTAAATTATTTAGTTTTTTGAAAATAATGTATTGTTCACCTTGAAGTTTGTAGCTTAATTCACTTAGTTTTTTATATTTATAGAATTGCAACAATTGTTTCTAGAAATCATGTACAATACACTTGAAAATATGTTGCTTTTTTAATTTAAAAATGAAAACAAATTTTTTAAATTTATTAAATAATTTGATTATTGTTTTTAAATCAACGCATTGTTCACCATGAAGTTTCTAACTTAATTGACATAATTTTTTATATTTTTAAATTGCTACAATTGTTGCTAGAAAATCATGTACTATACACTTAAAAAATAGGATGTTTTTTATTTTAAAAATGAAAAAAAAAATTAATTTATTAAAACATTTTTGATCTTTTGAAAAAATGTATTGTTCATCTTGAAGTATCTAGCTTAATTTGCATAATTTTTTTTTAGAATTGCAACAATTATTGTCAGAAATCGTGTCTTATACACATGATAAATACGGTGTTTTCTACTTTAAAAATGAAAAGAATTATTTAAATTTAATAAATAATCTGATTTTTTTTTAAAAAAATGTATTTTTCATCATGAAGTTTCAAGCTTAATTTACATAATTTTTAATACCTTTAGAATTGCAACAATTGTTTCTAAAATCGTGTATTATACACTTGAAAAATAGGGTACTTTTTACTTTAAAAATGAAAATGAATTTTTTAAATATATTTAATTATTTTGATTTTTTTTGAAAAAAATGTGTTTTTCATCTTGAAGTTTCTAGCTTAATTTATCTTATTTTTTATATTTTTAGAATTGCATCAATTATTTCTAGAAATTGTGTACTATACACTTGAAAAATAGGGTGCTTTTTTACTTTAAAAATAATTTTTTTAAAAAAAATAATAAAATTATTTGGTCTTTTAAAACAATATAATGTTCAACTTGAAGTTTGTAGCTCAATTTACCTTATTTTTTATATTTTTAGAATTGCAACAACGGTATTTAGAAATCATGTACAATAATACACTTGAAAAATAGTGTGTTTTTTACTTTAAAAATGAAACTGAATATCTTAAATTTATTAAATTATTTGATTTCTTTGAAAACCAAGTATTGCTCAATATTCCAAACCAAATAATTGGATTTGATTGTCCAAACCAGATGCAGAAATATCATTGAGACCAAATTAAAATCCAATCTACAAAATGTAGATATTTTTGGTTTGGATATGGATTGGATCACGGTTTGGTTTGGATTTTGATGATTCATGCCCACCCCTATTTTTGGAGGATGGGATTAGCACCATCTCTATTGGGAGTGGCACCATCCTTTTTATATGTAAGAATCATAAATTTATATACTAAACAAGATGGTGTCACTCCCGATAGGGATGGTGCTAATCTCATCCACCCTATTTTTAACTGTATTTTATATGATTTCTAGAAAACATTGTTCTTGGACCAAAAAAAAAGAAAGAAAACATTGTTCATATTCTAAAAATATAAAAAATTAGGTAAATTAAGCTACAAACTTCAAGGTGAACAACACATTATTTTCAAAAAAACTAAATAATTTAATAATTTTTAAAAATTTGTTTTCATTTTTAAAGAAAAAAAAACACCTTATTTTTCGAGTGTATTGTACACGATTTCTAGAAACAACTGTAGCTATTTTAAAAATATAAAATTATGTGAACTAAACTAGAAACTTCATGGTTAATAATACATTGTTTTCAAAAAAATTAAATAATTTAAGAAATTCATTTTCATTTTTAAAGTAAAAAACACAATATTTTTCAAGTGTATTATTGTACATGATTTTTAGAAACAATTGTTGCAATTCTAAAAAGATAAAAAAAATAAGTTAAATTAAGCTTGAAACTTCAAGGTGAACAATACTTTCTTTAGGGAAAAAATTAAATAATTTCATAAAATTTGAAAATTTGTTTTCATTTTTAAAGTAAAAAACACCATATTTTTCATATATATATAGTACCCGATTTCTACAAACAATTATGACAATTTTTAAAATATGAAAAATTATATAATCTAAGATAGCAACTTCAAGGTGAACAATACATTGTTTTCAAAAAAATAAAATAATTTAATTAATTTAAAAGTTATATTTTCATTTTTAAAGTAAAAAATACACTATAAACAATTGTTTTCATTATTAAAGTAAAAAATACCTATTTTTCAAGTATATTGTACACGATTTCTAGAAACAATTGTCGCAATTTTAAAAATATAAAAAAGTATATAAATTAAGCTAGAAACTTCAAGGTAAAAAATACATATGTTTTAAATAATCAAATTATTTATTAAATTTAAAAAATTATTTTTATTTTTAAATAAAAAAGCACCATATTTTTCAAGTGTACAGTACACGATTTCTAGAAACAATTGTTCCAATTCTAAAAATATAAAAAATAAGATAAATTAAGCTAGCAACTTCAAGGTGAAAAATACATTGTTTTCAAGAAAAAATAATTTTAAAAATTTTAAAAAATTATTTTCAGTTTGAAAGTAAAAAACACACTATTTTTCAAGTGTATTGTACATGATTTCTAGAAACAATTGCAATTCAAAAAAATTAAAAAATTATGTAAATTAAGCTAGAAACATCAATGTGATAAATAAATTGTTTTTAAAAAAACAAATAATTTTAAAAATTTTAAAAATCTGTTTTCATTTTTAAAGTAAAAAACACCCTAATTTTCAAGTGTATAATACTCAATTTCTAGAATCAATTGTTGCAATTCTAAAAATAAAAATAAAAAAAGAAGATAAATTAAGCTAAAAACTTCAAGGTGAACAATACATTATTTTAAAAAAATCAAATTTAAAAACTTTAAAATTTTTAAAGTAAAAAACACTATTTTTCAACTGTATCGTACATGATTTCTAGAAACAATTGTTGCAATTCTAAAAATATAAAAAATTATGTAAATTAAGCTTGACACTTCAAGGTGAACAATACATTATTTTCAAAAAAATCAAATAATTTAATAAATTTAAATAATTCTTTTCATTTTTAAAGTAAAAAAACACTCTATTTTTCAAGTGTATAGTACACGATTTCTAGAAATAATTGTGAAAATTTTAAAAATATAAAAAATTATATAAACTAAGCTAGAAAATTCATGGTGAACAATACATTGTTTCCAAAATATCAAATATTTTAATAAATTTCAAAAATTTGTATTCATTTTTAGAGTAAAAAGCACCTTATTTATCAAGTGCATTGTACACGATTCCTAGAAACAATTGTTGCAATTCTAAAAATATAAAAATTATCTAAATTAAGCTAGAAACTTTAAGGTGAACAATACATTGTTTTTCAAAAAGTCAAATGAGTTAATAAATTTTTTTAAAAAAATCATTTTTTAAATTAAAAATACACTATTTTTCAAGTGTATTGTACATGATTTTTGGAAATAATTGTTGCAAATCTAGAAAATTAAAAAAATAGGTAAACTAACCTACAAACTTCGTGGTGAAAACTACATTGTTTTAACAAACACAGTATTCAATTAATTTAAAAAACAAAAAATCATTTTTAAAGTAAAAAAAACATCCTATTTTTCAAGTGTATTGTATACAATTTCTAAAAACAATGGTGGCTATTTTAAAAATATTAAAAAATTTGTAATTTAAGCGAGAAACTTCATGATGAACAATACATTGTTTTTATTTTAAGATTAAAACTATCAAACATTTTTAAAATTAAGATAGAAACTTCATGCTGAACAATACATTGTTTTCAAAAAAATCAAATAATTTAATAAATTTAAAAAATTTATTTTCATTTATAAAGTAAAACACACACTATTTTTTAAGTGTATTATACATTATTTCTAGAAACAATTGTTGCAATTCTAAAAATATAAAAAATGTGGTAAATTAAGCTAGAAACTTCAATGTGAAAAATTTACTATTTTAAAAAAAATAAAATAATTTAATAAATTTTAAAAAAATGTTATCATTCTTAAAGTAAAAAATACCTTAATTTTCAAGTGTAAGTACACGATTTCTAGAAACAATTATTACAATTCTAAAAGTATTAAAAATTATGTAAATTAAGCTAGAAACTTCATGATAAACAATACATTTTTTTCAAAAAAATCAGATTATTTAATAAATTTTAAAATATTATTTTCATTTTTAAAGTAGAAACTACTGTATTTTTTAAGTGTATATATAAGACACAATTTCTAGCAACAATTGTTGCAATTCTAAAAAAAACATTATATAAATTAAACTAGAAACTTCAACATGAATAAACTTAAAAAATTTGTTTTTATTTTAAACTAAAAAATACCCTATTTTTTAAGTGTATTATACACGATTTCATGAAACAATTGTGGCTATTTTAAAAATATTAAAAATTAATTAAATTAAGCTAGAAACTTCATGGTAAACAATATATTATTTTCAAAAAAATTGAATAATTTAATAAATTTAAAATATTCATTTTCATTTTAAA
The DNA here is from genome assembly GCA_037177725.1 of Cyamopsis tetragonoloba. Classification (NCBI taxonomy): domain Eukaryota; kingdom Viridiplantae; phylum Streptophyta; class Magnoliopsida; order Fabales; family Fabaceae; genus Cyamopsis; species Cyamopsis tetragonoloba. Next base: position 51,426,027 of record CM074125.1, read on the forward strand.
AGTAAAAAACACACTATTTTTCAAGTGTATTGTATCTGATTTCTAGAAACAATTGTTGCAATTCAAAAAATATAAAAATATGATAAATTAAGCTAGAAACTTCAAGATTAGCAATATATTTTTTTTAAAAAAATCAAATAATTTTATAAATTTTATAAATTTATTTTTATTTTTAAAGTAAAAACCACCCTATTTTTCAAGTGTATAGTACACGATTTCTAGAAACAATTGTTGCAATTCTAAAAATATTAAAAAAATATGTAAATTAAGATAGAAACATCAAGATGAAGAATACATTTTTTTCAAAAAAATCAGATTATTTAAAAAAATTTTAAAAATTCTTTTAATTTTTAAAGTAGAAAATACCATTTTTTTTCAAGTGTATATATAAGACACAATTTCTAACAACAATTGTTGCAATTCTAAAAATATTAAAAAATTATGCAAATTAAGCTAGAAAATACAAGATGAAAAATAGATTTTTTCAAAAGATCAAATAATTTAATAAAATTAAAAAATTTATTTTTATTTTTAAAGTAAAAAACACCCTATTTCTGAAGGGTGTTGTATACGATTTCTCGAAATAATTGTGGCTATTTTAAAAGTATTAAAAATTATGTAAATTAAGCTAGAAACTTCATGGTGAACAATATATTATTTTAAAAAAAAATCCAATAATTTAATAAATTTAAAAAATTCATTTTCATTTTAAAAGTAAAAAATATACTATTTTTCAAGTGTATTGTACATGATTTCTAGAAACAGTTGTAGCAATTCTATAAATATAAAAAAATATGGTAAATTAAGGTAGAAACTTCATGGTGAAAAATACATTGTTTTCAGAAAAATCAAAAAATTTAAAAAATTCTTTTTCATTTTTAAAGTAAAATGTACCCTATTTTATAAGTGTATAGTACACGATCTCTAAAAAACAAGTGTTGTGATTCTAAAAATATATAGAATAAGATAAATTAAAAAAGAAACTTCAAGATGAACAATACATTGTATTCAAAAAATCAAATAATTGAATAATTTTAAAAAAATATTTTTATTTTTAAATAAAAAAAACGCCATATTTTTCAAGTGTATTGTACACGATTTCTAGAAAAAATTGTAGCTATTTTAAAAATAAAAATAATTATGTAAACTAAGCTAGAAACTTCATGGTAAAAAATAAATTGTTTTAAAAAACAAATAATTTAATAAAATTAAAAAAAAATTTATTTTTAAAATAAAAAACACCATATTCTTCAACAATATTGTACACGACTTCTAGCAACAATTATGGGAATTTTAAAAATATAAAATTATGTAAATTAAGCTACAAAATTCATGGTAAACAATACATTGTTTTCAAAAAAATCAAATAATTTAATAATTTTTTAAAAAAATTCTTTTTAAAATAAAAAACACTCTATTTTTCAAGTGTATTGTACACGATTTCTAAAAACAATTTTGACTATTTTAAAAATATAAAAAAAAATTATGTAAATTAAGCTATAAACTTCATGTGAACGATACATTATTTTCAAAAAAATCAAATAATTTAATAAATTTAAAAAATTCGTTTTCATTTTAAAAGTAAAAAGGACCCTATTTTTCAAGTGAAAGTACACTATTTCTAGAAACAATTGTTGCAATTCTAAAAATTTTAAAAATAAGATAAATTAACCTAGAAACTTCAAGGTGAAAAATACAATATTTTCAAAAAAATCAAATAATTTAATAAATTTTAAAAATTCATTTTTATTTTTAAAGTAAAACACACACAATTTTTCAAGTGTATTGTACATGATTTCTAAAACAATTGTTGCAATCCCAAAAATACAAAAAAAAAAAATTATGTAAGTTAAACTAAAAACTTCAAGGTGAACAATACATTGTTTTCAAAAAAATCAAATAATTTTAAAGAATTTGTTTTCATTTTTAAAGTAAAAAAACATCCTATTTTTCAAGTGTATTGTACACGATTTCTAGAAACAATTGTGGCGATTTTAAAAATATAAAAAAAGTATGTAAATTAAGCTAGAAACTTCATGGTGAACAATACATTTTAAAAAAATGAAATAATTTTATAAATTTTAAAAATTCGTTTTCATTTTTAAAGTAAAAAAACACAATATTCTTCAAATTTATTGAATAGAATTTCTAGAAACAATTGTTGCAATTTTAAAAATATAAAAAAATGGTAAATTAAGCTAGAAACTTCAAGATGAACAATACATAGTTTTCACAAAAATAAAACAATTTAATAAATTTTAAACATTCGTTTTGATTTTTAATGTTAAAATCACCATATATTTCAAGTGTATTTTACACGATTTCTTGAAACAATTGTTGCAATTCTAAAAATATAAAAAATAAGATAAATTAAGCTAGAAACTTCATGATGAATAATACATTATTTTAAAAAAATCAAATAATTTAATAGATTCAAAAAATTCTTTTCATTTTTAAAGTAGAAAATACTATATTTTTCAAGTGTATAGTACATGATTTCTAGCAAAAATTGTGACAATTTTAAAAATATAAAAAATATTTTAATTATGCTAGAAACATCATGGTGAACAATACATTGTTTGCAAAAAAAAAACAACAAATAATTTAATAATTTTAAAAAATTAGTTTTCATTTTTATAGTAAAAAAACACCTTACTTTTCAAGTGTACACGATTTTTAGAAACAATTGTGTAAATTTTAAAAATATAAAAAGTAGGTAAATTAAGCTATAAAATTCATGGTGAGCAATAAATTTTTTTCAAAAAATCAAATAATTTAATAAATTTAAAAATTTTGTTTTCATTTTTAGAGTAAAAAACACACTATTTTTCAAGTGTACTGTACTGCAATTCTAAAAATATAAGAAAAAATGGTAAATTAAGCTAGAAACTTCAAGATGAACAATACCTTGTTTTAAAAAAAATAAAAAATTTAAAAAAATTGGTTTCATTTTTAAAGTAAAAAGCACCCTATTTTTCAAGTGTATAGTACATGATTTCGTGAAACAATATAATTGTTGCAATTCTAAAAATATAAAAAATAAGATAAATAAAGCTAGAAACTTCAAGATGAACAATACATTATTTTTTAAAAAAATAAATTATTTAATAAATTTAAAAATTCTCTTTATTTTTAAAGTAGAAAAAACCGTATTTTTCAAGTGTATAGTACATGATTTATCTAGCAACAATTGTGGCAATGTTAAAAATATAAAAAAATTTATAAATTAAGCTAGAAACTTCATGGTGAACAATACATTGTTTTCAAAAAAAATAAAATAATTTAATAATTTCAAAAAAATTGTTTTTATTTTTAAAGTAAAAAAACACCTATTTTTCAAGTGTATTGTACACAATTTTTAGAATCAATTGTGGCAATATTAAAAATATAAAAAATTAGGTAAATTAAGCTAGATACTTCATGGTATACAATACATTATTTTCAAAAAATTCAAATAATTTAATAAATTTAAAAAAATTATTTTTGCAACACCTTAACTTTTGAGTCTTTTTTTTTTTCAAAACACTAGCAGAAGCTAAATTCTAATTTACAACAATTAATAATAATAATAATTACACCCCTTTCAACTTATACGGATTCCTATACAGCAGAACAAATTAATATATGAACTTGAGACTTAGGTTCACCATGTGTGGCTATACCTAAGAAAAACCCACAGCTCATCGCATCTGTGGCTTTCGCTTCACAATCTTCTAATACTAGCGATATGGTAATCGTCAGTTATATATAAACATATAACTGAATAACCCCCGGCACTTTTAAAAACGCTTATACCATATCGCAGTCAATTTAACTGGAAATCACCCTATTTAATTCCTATCACACAATCAATCCAATGCAACATATTCAAACATAATGCATGCCATGACAATTATAAATGTATGCATGCCATGATTTTTCATTATCATACTTGTTTCATTTCTTTTCTTTAGTCTTTTACGGAAGCCTTGTGCACAAGAGTCCTCCTTAGGCGTATGGCACGCGCATTTGAGCTCAATCATGGGACCACGGCAAGTGTCCTTACCGTGATCATACTGTCGGGCTATCCTACCCCAATCACTGAGATAGTCCTTTCTTTCGGGCCATCTTCCTCATCTCCGGACAACCCTACTCGTTCAAGTCATCTTCCTAGTCTCCGAGCAACCCTACTAGTTCAGGTCATCTTACCCCAATCAATGGGAGACCCTACATTCTCAGTCTTTTCATTTTTCATTTCACATCATATATTATCATGCATTTGACATTCAACTCATATCATTCGCATTCAACATTCATCATTCATCACATTACAATTTCATTAATCATTTTCATGATCATTTTTATGGTTTTTCAAGACATTATAACCTACTTTGATCATTATTACCCTAGAAATAAACCACTTGAAGGGTATATTGCATTTTGGAAGTGAAAACAAAGGGTCCTGTTCTGGGTAATTTTCGTTGTCGCTAAAAAATTTGCCACCGCGAAATTGACACAGATAGTTCAGCTAAAAATTCGTTGTAGCGAAAATTTTCGCTGCCGCGAATTCAACACAGAACTATTTTTCCTCAGCAACGCATCCTGTTGGTATTTTGGCCATAACTTGAGTTGTAGAACTCCAAATTGAGTAAAACCAAAAGCATTTGAAATCTAAGAGGATTATATACAACTATTTTGAATACCACAAATCCCATTTCTAACAATTTAATTGTCAAAAACAGTAATCTTTAACAGAGATGTACACTTAACAAACAGACATTTCAATACAAACCCTGTCTCAGTCATTTGGCCATAACTAGAGTTGTAGACCTCCAAATTGAGTGAAACCAAAAGGATTTAAAAGCTAAGAGGATTATCTACAACTCTTGTGAAGACTATAATGGAAAAATATTATGCAAAATTGTTCAAAATTTACGCTCACGTTACTACAGAAAACTCACATTTTCATCAAAATTTCAAATCAATTACATCCAAATTCAAGACCATATTTTAACACAATTTGAAACAACTTAACATGCACACATCATCATAACTATTTCAAGATTGCAAATTACAAGAGACAAGGCATCCATGATTCTCATACACATCTCAACCAAATCACCAAGTTCATTTCCAAACAAGGATTCAACATGCATTCACATCATATCACACAAGCAAGGCACAACATTTATAAGATTTTCAAACATACTAACATTCACATTCAACCCATTATCATACAATCTAACAAATCAAGTTGCAATATCCTAACCACTTGTATAATCTACTCTCTAAGGGTCTAATATGGGGTTTTGAATGGGTTACCTCAACTTAAAATTCCATGCTTCCAATCCTGACACAGCTTCATCAACTCACCATATCTGGAGTTTCAGATACAATATGTTGGTGAAACCAATTGAAAATGAAACCTAACACATTTATTTACAATTCATATGAAGGAGTCATGTTCCAAATCCAACATCTAGAGGGTGGATTTTTGGGTTGTAAGTTGACTACATGACATAAGTTGAATTTGTGAACCTACTTCATTTTTTTTACCATAAATTGAGTTGTGGTTACTAGCTTGACATGAAACTAGTGTCATTTCAAAGATAATAAAATTATATATAACTTTTATGAAGGGATTAAAGGAAGAATCAAAGGTTAAGGAGGTTAAAATTATAGATAAAGATGAACTACAAATTCTGGACCTGAAACTGTTCTACCTTGGTTACTACTTCAGTAATCAGGGCATATCTTGGATTTATATGAAGTCAAAATAATATTGAAGATAAAAGATTTCCTACAACTTCGATGAAGACATCGAAACTTAATTCTAAAATTTTAATTGTCAAAATGGTTCCTCGAACAGAAAGGTACATTTAGACAAACCTAGCCCATAAACATTGACACTGTCTTAGTGTTTGGACCATAACTTGAGTTGTAGGTACCCGAATGGAGTGAAACCAAAGTCATTTGAAAGATAACAAGATTTCCTACAACTTATATGAAACTTTCAAAGGCAAATTCGGTCATCTACATATCCTAGTGTTGCATTTAAACTCACGGGTATTTTTGAGATCAAAACAGGAACTAGAATCCTAACTTAACTCACACCAAAGTGCTTCCTACTCCGAAATTTATATCTTTTGGACCTAGAATTCTTCCATATTTCCAACATGCAGAATCAATATACTAGATTAAAATGGAGATAGGATTACCTTAGATTTTCAAGCTCCAATTTCATCTTCACTTGGTTCCTTCTTCATTTTCCTTCTCTTGATGCTCCTTCCCTCTTCCATACTTCTCTTTCCAAATTCTGAGTTTCTTTCTTTGTTCTTCCTTTCAAACCTCTTGAACCATCATCAACCTTCCTCTCTTGATCTTAATCACATCCAAACAACCCCCCTCATGAGAGGAAGATGAGTGGATGGAGGAAGTGCATTTGCATGCGGAGTTTGGTTGTTGGGAACTTAGGATTTCTAGTGAGAGAAAATAGTGGTGGAGGCCAAGAGAAGAAGAGAGTGTGGAGTGTGGTGTTCTGTTTTGGGGTTAGAGGAGAAGTAAAATGACGAGGAGAAATGTGAGTGTCTTGTGTGAAATAAGAGGAGAAGAAAGGGAGAGTTATTGTGTGTAGTTATTCCATGGTTGTAGGGTAAACTTATTAAAAATTGCTATAGGGTCCTTGCTTAAAAGGTTATTTATAAGGAGAATTTAAGGAATAATATAGAGATTTCTTCAAATGTGTTGTTTACTCTAAAGTTAATAAATACTCCTTCATGATTTGAATTTTGGGATGTTACAGTTTTCATTTTAAAAGTAAAAAATACCTTATTTTTCAAGTGTATTGTATATGATTTCTAGAAACAATTGCTGCAATTCTAAAAATATAAAAAAAAAATTAGGTAAATTCAGCTAGAAACTTCAAGGTGAACAATACATTATTTTCAAAAAATTCAAATAATTTAATAAATTTAAAAAAAAATCATTTTTAAAATAAAAAACACCTTAATTTTCAAGTGAACTAGCACGTGACCCGTGCGTTCGCACGGGTCTCTGTTTTCGTGTTTATAATTGTGTTCATAATAAATGTTTGTAAAATTATAAAGAGTCACAGTAAATTATAATTAATTATCAATTGTCAATTATAAACTAAATTGAAAAAAGAATGATCTATGTGTTATTCTATTTTATTAAATAATTTATGTTCCAACTCATTTAATAAAAATAAAATTTAAAACAATATAATTATACATAAATATAATTAAACATAAAATAAATGAATTACTTATTATCATATTTTAAATTTTAATATTTGATGTTAAAGAAAAACTTGGGTTAATGGTTACCCTCATAGCAATGTCAAACAGATACACTAAATAATAAAAACCTTATTATGATTTAATTAAAAAAATCAAAATAATTTAAGTTATTTTTTATGATAAAATAATTTAATTTATTTGTAACTTATTTTGTAAGAATGATTTAATTTTTGGGTTGATTATTATCATCAATGTATTTTAAGTTTTAATATATTGTCATTAACAAATAAAATAAAAAATCTCATGAAAAAAATACAGTTGATATTACAAATTTGATTAATTATTTCATAAAATAGTAAAAAAAATTAAAGACAAATTTGATATTACAAATTTGATTAATTATGAATGGAGAGAGAGAAGGATTTTAGGTTTTCAATTTCAAAATTAAAAAAAAAAGTAAGTATAAATAATGGTTAAAAGACAAAAAAACAATAAATATACTTCAAATACTTAAAATACAAAAAAAATAAAAGAATAATGCACATCCAAACAAATAGTAGTTTATAATGATATAATTCACTTTTGAAAAAATGCATTTTAACATCTAAGTATCATTTTAACTTTTCGAGAAATTCACTTATAGTATTTTGTCAATTCTTGAATTTGGTATAATTTTTGTCATTTGTTCATAACTTCTGATAAAAAATGTAAAAATACTTTAAATGACACATAGAATATTAATCTCATCTATTTTGTTTTTAGTCTTGTATCCAACATGAACATGTTACCTTTTAAAACTTTAAAATATATGTACCAAAAAAAAAACTTTAAAATATAATTAAGTTATTGTACTTCAAATCATTTAGCAAAAATCACACATATATTAAAAAATAATAACATTAATAAAATACATTGATTTTTAGATAAATAATAATAATAATAATAATAATAATATCTTTATATTTAAGTAAAACTATATCATCTGTTATCTATAGCATTTAAAACTAAATATCACTATCCTAATTAATTAAGTATAAAATTGAAAAAAACTTGAAAAATGCTCCTCAATTTAACAATAAGTGCTTATAAAAGGAATAACAAGTTTTTGTTTGGGTACTTAGCATTATTGATCGGGTTTACAAGTAAACTATAATTAGAGCTTGGGTCTTATTAATCAATACCTTAGTACACTTGTTAATTTTATTATTATAATTATAAAAGGGTAAATGATATTTAGTGTTTTAAGGACACTATTTAAGAATTCAAATGTAGTTAAAAGATATTGAAATGTGTAGTTTTTTGTATTTCCGAGAGACGGAACAATGTGCTCTTATGATTATTTTTCTACTTCTAGTCACCTTAACTAGTGCCCTAAGAGCACTGTATATCAAGACATTTATAAAAATAATCATATATGCATATTATTTTGTCTCTCAAAAATATTAAAAAAAAACTATATTTTTCAACAATTTTTTATTATATTTAATTTCTTAATTAAAAAGTGTTCTTGGAACAGTTGATAACATTTGCTTTAGAAGTTGCCTTTAAATATTTTTGATACTCCTATTAACTTAACTTTATACTATATATTGTTACATTCAGATTTATTCCTTCCAGTTTTATATATAACCAACTTTACTTTGGTCTTAAATATTAGCAAAACACAAACTAATTTTTTTATAATTAATGTTAAAATTCTAATATTTTATTTAATTTTCATGAGTTTTAATATTGAGATTATTCTCTTTTAAAATAAGAGAACAGTTTAAAAAATAAACTTACCTATTCTATGATGAGATCAACAATAATAATATTAAATAGAGTTAATTTATTTTCTTAATAAACATAAATTAGTTATGAGTTGCTTATAGTAGTAAAAAAAGGGTCTTGTTAAATAGTGCATTTAGGACACTTGTTAAAGTTTATAGAATTAGAAAATAAATCATAAGTACACATCATTTCGTTTCTCGAAAATACAAAAAACAACATTTTCCAATCACATTTTACTATTTCTAGTTCCTTAAAAAGTGCCCTTAAGGCACTATTTAACATTTTTCTTAAAAAAATAGAGGGAATAATTTTGAAGTGGCTTTCAATTTTCATATGCATGCCAAGGAGCAGGATTAATTAGAGGCTGTTTGATTTGCATTTTCATTTTTTGTTTTTAGTCTGTTTTTTGTTTCTTGAAATTTTACAAAGAAAAAACTGAAAACAGAAAATGAAATCGCAAAGCAAAAAGACCCTTAACAATCGTAATCAAGAGCAGGATTAATTACATTAATTAGCTCCACGATGATTGCATTAATTGCAGAAAGGCAGCAAAATCTCGCATATGCACGTGTAATTACCCAAGCAATGTTGTTTCAGCTACTCAATAAATACTACATAAATGTCATGCTAACTAGCCATTAGTCAACATTTATTAAGGTGTAACAAAATACTCTTTTTGTTTCAAAATGTAAGACTCCATAAATTAATATTGTCAGAATTAAGAAAAGTTGTTAATTTAGTTGAATACATTAAATTTGTCTAACAAAAAGCATTAGTTTCCAAACTTATCCTTTCAATATCTTTTTATCACCTCACTCTCTCTCTTTTAATTAATATTGTTCATTTATTTACTTTATTTATTGTGTTTTGGATTCATCAAAATTAGTTGAGTAACAACGGTATAATGGTAAAAAAATTAAATGTGCACAAAAATTCTCAAAGAGTCCTATAAAATGGAACAAGCAAAAACTCTCTAGAGAGTCTTACATTTTAGGACGGAGAAGTATAAGTTAGACAATTGTTGACGTGTCGGTACCACAATTTTCGCTTCAGCTTTTATATATGGCAAATGATATTTGATGCCCTAAGTGATTTAAGAACCCAAATATAGGAGAAAAGATATTGGAATGTGTAAGTTTTTGTATTTCCAAGAGACGAAACAATGTGCTCTTATGATTATTTTTCTACTTCTAGTAACCTTAACTAGTGCCCTTAAGGCACTGTATATCAAAACCCTTTATATATTATATATAGAAGATTATAAGCCCTTAAAAAAATTTCACATTAATTAAGAAAAGTGTTAATATTTATAAAATGTATTGGTATTTTAAAAAGTTATCATACATTTTCAATTTTATCCCTATTTAAAACTCACTTTTATTTTAAAATCAACATCCCCTATCTTTATTAATTAGGGGTAACAAAAAAAAATCACAATAAATGCTTCAATTTCCTATATTAGAAGCTTATAAAAAGGAACACAAACTTTTTCTTAGGGGCTTATATTTAAGAACAGAAGTAATAAAATTTTGTACTACTTCCTCCAATCTAAAACATTTATCACTTGAGTAAGGTTAAATCTTCCTAATAAATCCTTTTATAAATCTTTCTATCCACCTGATTTTGATAATTATCATCTATCTTTTATTAAGTATTGGAGGATTTAGTAAGAAGATTTAAGATTTTTCTAATCACTTTAAACTAAAACACGAGTATTAAGAAAAATATTAATTATTTTAAAATCTAGAAAAGTTAATGTTAATGAGACAATATTATTTCTCTCTTAAAAGTTGAAACTACCAACAATATTATTTCTTATAATGACTACAAATAAGTAAAAGATAATAAATTTAAAACTAAATAATAAATACTATCTTAATATTATAAAATAATAAATATTTTAAAATGAATATTTTTTTAAAAAAAATAACTAATATTTTAAAATGATGGAAACAATACTTACTTACGAGGACATGATAATACTAGCATAAGTTAAAATATGGCAACTCATCCATCCAAAGTACAGAGTACTCCTTCACTGCCAATAAGGCATTAGACAAAGTGGTAAGTAGCTTTCGTAGATAAGTTTAAATTTCGAAACGTACACTTATCAGAAAGGAAATTTTAAATTAATTATAAATGTTCAATTTTCTATAATTGTAAGAGCAATGTTTGACATTTTTCATAATTTATCTTAGAGATAATTACACCAATTTTCTTTGAAATTTTTCTATATTATACTTACCCTCTTCAGTTTTTATTACAAAAGTTTTTTTAACGTTAATTTTTTTAAAGATGTTACCATGCAAATGTTAATTTTAAAAAAATAATTTTGATTTTACTATTTATTATTTTTCTTTGATTTTATCATTTTTGTATTGAAAGTAAAAATTTAAGGAGAGTAAGTATAATTTTAAAAACTGAAGAGCGTAAGTGTAATATAAACAAATTTCATGAAAAGTTGGTGTAATTATCCCTTTATCTTAAAATAAAACTTTACTTATCCTTTCTCTGCAACTAAGCTCGCACTAAACGACTTTCGTGATTCTTTAGTTTTCCATCATTTATCTATTTAAGGATGTTTTTTCTATTTATATACTTATATTTTTAATAAAATATTAATTACACTTATTAATTTTATCTTTATATTAAATTAAAATATTAATTAATTCTCTATCATTAAATAAATAAAATAATTAAAAAAATATCATAAAAATTTTTAAAATAATAATAATAATTATTATTATTATTAATATTTTGGAGGAAATGAAAAACCTTGCCTTTGGAGGAACATTACCGCCTTGCATACATATTTATTCGTTGATCCAATAATGGTAGTACTAGTACTCCATACATATAAAACAACAAACCACATACAGTTGTTGTGTGCATTGATAGACATCATCGTCAAAACCAGGAAGTAGGATTATTATTTTTTATTTTTGGTAAAAATGACATAGCAAATTAAATATACAAGTTTTATTCTTTTATTTAGTAGTATTTCTTAATATTTAAATAATTGCCACATGAGTGAGCCAATGAGGGTGTCTCTGCGGCGTGTTTTTTTCCTCTGCTATTCCATCATGTTATCTAATACTGCATCTCTTTCATATTATAATATTATTTTTTACTAATATTAATGTTTTAAAATATTACTTATAAGACTTTATACAATTTGTTAGAGTATTCATTACATTTTTTTTATATTTATCCATTATAATAAAGAGTTTTTTATCATGTAGTATAAAATGGTAGAGGTTAAGAAATTAAAGATAGAAATAAAACACAATATTAATTGTATGTCAAATACGATCATATTAAATTTTTGTTTTTTTAAACACAAATTTTCTATCTTTAGTTTCTTAACCTGTGCAATATTGCACAGGTTAGAAAAATTCTTATAATTAATGTGATTTTATTAAGAGATAGTGGGGATAATTAATGCATTATAAAAAAAAGGATAAGTTAGGAGGATTATAATTTTTTAAAAATTAATGCATTAATTAATTTTAGGGATAATTACAACAACCTCCCCTGATGTTTGTTGATATTGCACTTACTCCCTCCAATTTTAAAAATTATATTTACCCTCGTAAAATTTCTATTTTCATTAAAAAAATGGTCAAATAAAAAAAGTAATAAATGATAAAATTAATTTTTCTTAGAAAAATGAAAAATGTGCACAATAACACCATTAAAAAATTAACATTAGGGGGCTTTATGTTATGAAAGTAGAAATTTTAGGAGGGTAAATGTAATTTTAAAAAATGGAAAGGGATAAGTGTAATATAGACAAACCTCGGGAGAGGTTGGTGTAATTATCCCATAATTTTATTACGTAATTTATTAATAAGTGTAATTGTCCAAAATTCAAATAGGACCATATAATATGAAACGGAGGGAGTATTATATTATAAAAATATTTTGTGTTAATTTTTATTTATTTTTTGTTGAAATTTATATAAAAAGTACTGTTTTTATTTATTTTTTTGTTGAATTTTTTATTAAAAAAAGTACTGATCAAATTAACTGAAAATAGAATTGATAATATATAAAAAAAAACACTAGAATTAACACATAAATACGAAAACCAAACAAGTTTTAATGCTTTTTTTTTTTTAATTTTGAGCACATTTTAATTTTTTTTGTTATGCGCTTTTCATTTAAGTTCTTTGTCTCAGTCATGTAGCTCAGTTGGTGAGTGCATAAAAATATGCATGTGTGAGTACGGGGTTCGATCCCGATTGTACTACTTTCTTATAAATTAAAAAAACAAACAAGTTCTTGCCTTAGTACATTTGAAACCCTGTTAGGAAAAAATCTTCGTACTCCCTGTAATATACACCACCATTAAACTAGGGTCGGATTTAAAAATTTTGACGTCTGCAAAATTCATGATAAAAATCTATTTAAATTAATTTATATATTTTTATTTTATTATTTTGAGCTGCAAAATTATTTTTATCAAAATTTAATAATATAGCCACATTAGTTAAGAGTGGATTACTTTTGAATGATAATAAAGCCACAGAGTAAACAAAATCTGAATCATAATTTTGATAAAGTTAAAAATTAAATTGACTGACGATACAATTTAAAAATCTCGTGTAATAATTCACTCAAATAAATAACATAACACGTGTTTAACACTCTAATATTTACAAAATTCACATAATATCGCTTAATTTCTAACATAGCACTAAACACGTGTTTAGCACTAAAATAAATTACAACACATTATATTTTTTCAAATAAATAATATGATTAGTTCATTTAATCCATATATAACAAATAATATGTTATATTTTTTCAAAGGGCCACAGAAGGAATTAAAATTTTTACTTTCTTAAAAGTCAACATAGTTAATATACACTTAAATATTTTAAACATACTGTTTAGAAATCGTCGAATCTTAAATGTATAAAAATAATATCAGAATACTTTTATTTTGAAAAGACTAGTCTTAATTGTTATCTATCGATCAAATATGCTTTTGATACAATAAAAATGGTAGGTGAAGTTATTGGTGCCACACATAAACACTCACTCGAATTCTAGTTTGTGATTGAGTTTTGTTAAACTACCATATAGGTTATTTTCACAAAATAAATTTTAGTTCTCCGGCGAAATCGGATTCTAATATTCGGATAAGTCAAATGCCGTGTGACGAGAATAATAAAGGATAAAAAAAAGTTGTGTCTCGGGTGAAAAATAACGTGGAGGGGTGAAAAGAACAGTTAGGAGCTCAGAGTTGGTGCAAAGCAAAGTCAGTTATAGTAAAACAGTAAGAATAAAAAATGGAACTTTCTGTGTGACCTTGTGGGTGTGGAATGTGGATATATACACACACACACAATAACACATACACAACACAAAACACAAAACACAAAACTCACACCAAACGCGTTTGTTTGTTAAACGAAAGTGGGAGTAGAGTTACGCTCTTTCTCTTCTCTCGTTATTCCTCTTTGCACATTCGACTTCGTCATCGGAAAATCGACGTGGCGGTGCTACGATTGGCTCAGATCCGCCGCTGCTGAACGTCCATTGTACGGCGGCGAACCAAGGGGAAGGAACGAATGCGAAGGAGGACATGGCGGTGAAAGTGAAGAGACAGACGCTAGAAGCATGCATGACATGCCCTCTTTGCCATAAGCTCTTGAAAGACGCTACCACTATTTCTCTCTGCCTTCATACGTGTACGTCTCTCTCGATCTCGATTTCTTCACGATTCCTTTCTCTCCTCTTTGATTCATTCCCCTTCGTCAATTCCTTTTCGTAATTTCTCCCCTGATTCTTCTTCCCTCTTCCCCTTTTTCTTCCCGATTTTCCACGTCGCTGCATTCTTTCTTCTTCCGTATATTTCCCTAGTTATTGACTTGCTGTTAAATTATCGAGGTTTTCGTGATTCGGCTCGGTTAATATTTATTGAGCTCACTCTATTAATCCACGATCCTGTTTCTGCTTTGGGTTCATATTTATGACTATTCTTTGCTCTTTATTATCATTATTTACGACAACGTTAACCATTGGCGTTGTTACAGTAGTGGAGTAATATCGTCAACTTACTAAACCGATACATGGTTATTAGGAGTAATTTTTTTCTGTTCTTCATTGATTGTGTGGATTTCTATTATTTTACTTGTCTGGAATGGATTCGTCTTAATTGTGTTTTGTTTCAGTTCAGTATTCTTTCAATTTCTCAGCTATTTCCCTTGTTATGGACTGTGGATAATAAGCTTATTGTCATTTCCATCTTTACTGTTACTTGTTGAGCACAATTAAACCCTCTTAGTGGGATATTGTTGAGCACATTCAAATATTCTTGTTGAAACTAGAGAATAATGTGAAAATCATGCTTTCTTATTTTGCTCGCCTCTTAAATATCGGTCCATTTAATAATGTTATAGGGCTTTAAGATGGTGCACTGTTATGCAAATGCAATGGAATTTCATAATATGTTGATTTATATTTATTGCATTATTGAATTACAAATACATTCACAGAATCTTCTTAGATGAGTTCTTTACCACTTCTGAGTATTCTTTTTGGGCATTGCATTTAACGTTGACTTCTGCATCAGTTTGCAGGAAATGCATATATGAGAAACTTTCAGATGAGGAGGTGGATTCCTGTCCCGTATGCAACATTGATCTGGGCTGCCTTCCAGTGGAAAAGCTCAGGTTGGTTTTTGTTGTCTCTCTGTAATTGCTTATTTATTTTATTATAGCAAATTCGAGACTAGTGACATCCTTTAATTGAACAAAACAAACTTTCTGCTGCAATGTCTGGCTGCAGATGTGTTAATGTCTTTTTCTCAGTTGTGCTGCTGTTTCTTCTCCTTTATTCTCTCTTTGTATTTGCTTGTGCAAAAAAACACACACGTACAGGTTTACCCATGCATGCCGTCAACCTCTGCTTTTTTCTTTAGTATTGTAAAACTTGTTAATCTTGCTATGCAATATACTTTGAGATGACATAAAATTTAAAATGTCTTTTGTTTATTAGTTGTAACTAATATGTATTTCTGAATTTTTTTCGTTAAATATACTTTTAACCCTAGTTTTAGAAATGTTGTTTTCTCATAGTTTCTCAGAAATCATAAAGTATTATTTGTTACATGCGCCTTACACTGTTGCAAATAACTGTAACTATGTAACTGTTGAGTGTTGACCTAAAATGACAATTTGAACTTTTGTTTAGCAAAGTTTGTCTGATTTATTTTATGAGGTATCCTTCCCCTAAATTATAAAGACCTCTGATTGCTTAGCATTTGCATTGAAATTGCATCTTTCGGGTGGATTTCCTCTGGTTCTGGTATATCTTCATTAAAAAATATATGGAAAATTTCATCTGCCACATCTGATTTTTGGTGAAGTGTGAAGATTGGTGTTTAGACAGTGGCCAATGTTAAAATTCCATCAGAATTTTTTTTTGCTCATTCTTGAGCAGATTAGACCCCTTATTTAGTTGAACCTGTTTTTAATACTAGAATTCATTGATGATTGCATGAATAAATTGTTTTACAGAACTTAAAAAACTCAGATGGTTAATAAACCTATATGAAAATCTGCTCATGAATAATCAATCGTGTATGCGTATTAATTATCTGCAGGCCAGACCACAATTTGCAAGATATTAGGGCCAAAATATTCCCTTTTAAACAGGGAAAGGTCAAGGCCCAAGAAGTTGTTCCTTCAATATCCCTGCCAGCGAAAAGGAAAGAAAGATCACTTTCATCATTGGTGGTTAGTGCTCCCAAAGTTTCAACGCACATTGGCTTTACCGGAAAGAGAACAAAAACTGGTACTAGAAAAGCTGCTGCTTTGCGTGGATGCAGTTTTATTCTCGAAGATTCCATAAAGGAAGAAGAAACATATAATGCAGATAATAAGGTAAGCTCATTCTCCAATCCATTCCATAAGATTGCTCAGATGAAATTTGATGTGGGGTATGCTGTAGGACTACGTTACTTCTCTGTTTGTGGTTGGGCTTTTACTTGTTGCTTCATGGAATGTTAGGTAATTATGGTTCTTTTTCATGTGATAATGAGTATGTGCGATCATTACATTTTTTGTAGGATTCTTCCATAGCTGAGCCTTCTAAGAAGCATCGGCCAAGTGAAGATAAAGAGAACAGTATGGACCTTACAGAAGGGAAGGCTGATCTGTGGACGCCCTTGAACTGTCTTGTTGAAGCAGCCAATAGAACAAAGTCCTCCAGGTCAAATTCACAAGGGACTTCTCTTGCCAAATTAGAGTCTCCAGCTACTCCACGTGGTGGACCAGAGACGTCTGAAATTGCAAACAAGTCCGAGCCACCTGCTTCTGTCAAGAGTGAATCACACCTTCCCAAAACCAAGAATAAGGATAATGGACATAAAGCAAAGTTTGGAGATGACAAGGATGGAAACACCTTGCCTTCAGGACCAGTGAAGCGAAAAAGGCTACGTCCTGCTGGTCAGAAGAGAGCAGGAGGATCTTCGATGTCTTCCTCAGCTCAAGTCATGTTAGATGCAACAGGGAGCAGGTGCAACAGGAAAAACAGTCCTATTTGGTTTTCATTAGTTGCTTCTGAAGACCAGTAAGTTTCCTTTTTTATGTGCATAGGTCATTTAAATCATAAAATGTTTATCTTGTGGACCCTAACGCATTGGATTGATGTTGTTATTCAGGAAAGGAGATGTTCCCTTGCCACAGATCTCAACATGTTACTTAAGAATAAAGTAATTCTTTCAACTCCCATTATCTTTCTAATTGTCTATTTCCCCACTAGTTTTTTCTTGACTTTGCAATTTAGCTAGTGTAGTGTGAATTGACATGATGGAACCCCACCCCTCCCCCAATTTTTTGATATTGAAATTGTGCCAAATTTCAATAAAAAGAAAAAAAAGAAAAGCAATTTTATATGTTTATTTACGATTTAATAAAAGGAATTTTGAAGCTGTAGGTCTAATTGATGCCTATTCTATCAGTAAGATATGTCTATCAGTAAGAAAGTCACCTTTTTTAAATTAATTAATTATCAATATTACAAAATTATCATAATGACTTGAAGTGCTAAGAAAAATTGTTGTGATTTGTTAGTTATCCTTGGACTTTTCAACGTTTTTCCCGCTTCTTCAAACCACAATTGGTTATCAACTTAACATGCATTCGAAGTAGTTTTCATACAGGATTTAATGCGGTCTCTCTCTCTCTCCCGAAAAATTATGTTTTACTTGTGTTTCTTGAGCTTTCAAGTTTAAACATCTAGAAGACTTTCAGTTCCCTGCCTCCTTGAACTATATGTATACTGTATGTTTTCCAATAATGTATGCTATCATAGATAAATCACTACTCTTTATAGGGGGATTCCCCACTTCCTTGAACATTAATGGCGACAAACTGGTACAATCTGCAGTAAGAAAGTCATATATGCGGCCATCAAATGGGAAAAATTAATCTTGGTTTTGAAACTCAAAAGTTCAGAACAGCGTGCTAAGAAAAACCATAGGTTCAGAGAAGGGCAGTTTCTTTTCCTCCGCCCCCCCACCCCCCCCCCCCCCCCTTTTTTTTCCCGTACATGTCACAGAAACTTCAATGACAAGCTTATTTCAAGTCTTTTTCTCATTAATTTTGTAATTATTTTTCCCCCTTGTTCCATCATTGCACTTGTTTTTGTCTTAGGTTGTTACGTCACTGTGTGATTTATTTGTTAGTATGTGATTCTAAAATACATAATTTGTGCTGAATGAATGAGATTTTGTTTGAGGTATACCCTAAGGATAGTGTTGTGAGTTTTTTTTGTAATATTAGACTGGAGCTCGAGCCTTTGTGTCACATTTCATTCTTCTGAAATGCTTTCCTCTAGTCTTTAGTATTTGTTGTCTCTGGTAAGTTCATTATATCTGTGTACTTATGGGATTATATTGAAATTTGTCTTTGAAGATTGGATATCATGTTTGGCCCTTTTAAGCTTTTTAGCGCTTTTTATCCTACAGTTAACTTCAAATATCTTCATTCAAATTATTTCAATTAAGAACTTTAAGCTGTCAACACTCAAGTGACTCAACATTACTATGAGTGAAAAATATCTTTCGCTTATATAGTTTTTTATTTGTCTATAACATTAGTGATTTATTGATTAGCACACAGTATTTTTTCTCTTTTCTGGGTTTTACTTACGGATGAATTTTAGTAAACTCATTCCGTGATTTGGTTTTTGTGCTCTGCATGGGCAGATTCATGATTGTTGTCCTCATCAAATTTAGGAGATTTTTCCATTTAAAATTACTTGAAATGTGTTAATTTTCCTTCATTTTTCTTTGCTTTTCTTTTGTCATATCACATGAACTTCTTGAATCTATCCTTTTGCATGATAAGCTTATGATTGATTGACTACAATACTACGTAGATCAAAATGTGTAATTTTTTGTTTCTAATCTCACTACAGGGATGGTACTGTGCCTGTCTCATTTATTCAAAAGTACCTTGTGAAGAAACTTAATCTTGCAAGCGAAGCAGAGGTTAGTTCATTCCAACAATTAAGAGTGGTTTCCACACTCCGCCGTCCTTTTTTCCATGTTAACTACTTTCTTTCTTTCTCTCTTCATTTTCTTTTACTTTTTTTTGGTAGAAGTTTGTATTTCTAATAAGAGTGCTAAGTTCTAAATTTGCTATATGAAGATAAAGTATCTTTGTCGTTATCTAACTGAAACAAAAATTCACTGGTTTGTCATTGGTGTCTTGGTTTGGACAGGTGGAAATAATGTGCCGGGGACAACCCGTGCTGCCATCTTTGCAACTGCATAACTTAGTGGATCTGTGGTTCCGCACCGCATCAACCTTGAAAAAGATTCCGGCATCTGTAGGCTCCTCGGCCAAGGACTTTGTGATGGTTTTGTCATATTGTCGGAAGGCCTTACCTCATTGAGATTGTACCCTACCTTTGTTGTATTACATGTGGTCCATTAGTTTACATAGATATACAACAAGTACTTGATAAGGTTCTCTTCTCTCAGATGTTCCTGTTTTAGGAATTTTGTTCCATTCTGTGAATCTTCGTGAGTTGTTTCTCGCAACCTGAAAATGTGTACCTTGCGATTTTGCACCATATGCTATATTAAATGTTATTTATAGGATTGTGAAATATTTGATATTACCAAATGACCAATGATGCTTCCCCTCCGTAAGAACCAAAATTAGAAGAGTGGTTGGACCGTACACGTGTTAGTGCGCTTGAAAGTTACCTACGGAATGAGATTTTGTCGGGTCCCGAAAGAGAATTCTAGGACAACGTTAAGGTTTAGTTTTGCTACTTAGTACTTACATTTGCGATACCTTTTTAGCAGAACTTTTGACATGTTTTCACGGCTTCATTAAACTGTTTGTTATGCTTGTCTCAATCATTAGTTGTCCCCTGTGGAAGTGCTTTTCTTTCTGCCATGCGTGTTTCCCTCACATGAATGGTTCTATTGTCGGAATGAGAAAATTACTTAATAATACCGACTCTTATGCATTGATACGAAAGTAAGCCTTTGTTTTTTACTCCTTCCGTACCTATAATAAGATGTTTTTAATTATTATTACACATTACACATACTAATAAAAGTAGTTAAATTTAATTAACGAGTAATATTAAATTCTCGTTCAACCACTTAATTTTAACAAGTGTCTACTATCTTCCAAAAAATAAATATTTAGTCAAAGATGAAATATACTTATCAAGATTAAGTGGGTATGAGAATTTGTAGGAGGATTTAGCATTTTTCTTAATTAATTTTATTGGTTTTTTAAAAAATTATATAACATACCAATTTTATCCCTCATTAAATATTATGCTAACCAATCACAATTAAAGAGTACAAATAGTCAATATATTTAATAGGGGTAAATAAAAAAACAAGTAATAAATGCTCCATAGAAACTATAAAACGTCTTATAAAAATGAACATCAAAATCTTTTAAAATACGGCAAAATCTTTTAAAATACGGCAACGGAGAGAATATTAAATATGAAAATAATCCTTTATATGTTATTGCAATTAGGTTGTCACTTATCAACAAGTATACTTTTAAAGAAATTATTTGATTTTAAACTTTAAAATAATAAATATTAAATTTTTTTTTTTACAAATTGAAATACCAATATTATAATTAATAACTCAAGACCTTGCTTATTAATTCTTACCCACTAAACTCTTTAATACTGCTCAATACAGAAACAATTTAGACATAATGCATGTGAACAATAAAATGAAATTCCAATTTCCACCTATGTAAAGGAGGATAAATTGTGGCCTATAATTTTAGGGAGTTGCAATGTCATTTAATTAAAAAAAAAAAAGGTATAAATATCTCATAAATAGAGAAAGAAAAAAAAATGAAAAGCCAAATTTAACAATCTTTTATTGTTAAATTATTTTTTAATTTGAAACATAACAATTCACCTGTTTAATTTATATTTTGATTTTCTGTTTTTATTTTTTATTTATATTTTGTTTCCTTTATTTCTAAACTTTTTATAGAAAAAACTGAGAATGAATTGAATATTCTTTTTTTTTTTAGTATTTCTAATTTTAAATAGCACATATCAAGTATTTTGTGACAACTATTTGCGCCATACAGTTTCTTAATCTCGTCACACATAACACTCACTCAGATTTTAGTTTCTGGGCGCGTCCGTATTTTAGTTCCCAGTTGAGTTTCGTTGAAATGTGGTGGTGTTTTTTCATCATATGGATTTTAATTCTTGGATGAGACCTGATTCTAATCTCGGAACAAATTAAATATGTGGTGTGTTTTGAAAAAATGTGTTGCGAGAACCATAGGAATCAGTATGTATGTTTTATGTGATGTGATTATTTTCTTACTTAAAAATTCATTTCCATTTGTATCAAAAACTAGTTTTTATTTTCAGTGTAATGTAAGCTCAAAATCTTGTTCAAAGACTAATTTCTAAGTGAGAGATATTTTTTTTTTGAAAAAAAAAGTGTGTGGTGAGAACAAGAAGTGATATGGTGCCAATAATGGCCACCAGAAGTCTCTTCTCTTGACAATGGCAAAGTTTTCTTTTATCGTCCTTTCCCCATCCTTTTGAAAAAAGGAAATTAACAAACAAATGACAGAGAGGCAAGAAGGCAAAAAGGAGAGGGAACAAAAGAAAAATGGTGGCACTATGCTCACCACATGCTTTTCAAAATGCATTACACATGCTATTTTTTCCCCAAAAATAATCTTCAACTTGAGGCGCGTCGTGTGGCATTGAGACTAACTGGATTATAAAATCCAGTTTCATCCGGATATAAGAACCCGATTAAAAGTTATTTTTGAAAATAAAAAAGACAATATAATACATTTTGAAATAAATATGATGACAATAGTACCATCCAAAACTTTTTCGATAAGATTTATTATGGTTATTTCGGCCAAGATAAGAGACTTAGGTTCCATTTGGCTTAAATTTTAGTAGAATAATAAGTAAAAAATACACAAACTGAATAAAAAATCAATGGTTGAAATTTTCAATACACAAAAATCAAAACAATCTAGTAGAAATAAATATCATTAACTTTGGTCAAAAATAATTTTCACCAAATAAAAATCATAAACAAACATGCCCTTAAACTAATCTCAATCAACAATAGAGGCTCGAATGGACCAGTAATCAACCATAGACTTTTTCTTGTTGACCAAAATCTCTGTCTATTACGTTTACCACCAACGCTGAAGTCCCATGCTACATTTTTGGTCTTATAGATGTGCAGTAAAAAAATTGAGTAGAATAATTTATCAAAATGATTCATAACTTTAAAGTTTCATGAACTCACCATTCTCAAGAACACTCGAACCATCGTAAAAACAAGGCTAAAAATACTCTTTTAGCCCCTCAACTCTCATGAAATTTCATTTTGTTCCTTTAACTTTTTTTTAAGTTCATTTCGGTCTCTTGACTCTTTATTTTGGTCCAAATTGGTCTTTATCGTGAGCAAAGTACGTTGTTGAGATCCAATAACGTCACTCACAGTAAAGATCAATTTAGACCAAAATATGGAGTTAAGAAACCAAAATGAAAGTTGAGGAACTTAAGCGAAACTTGTATAAGAGTTAAGGGACCAAAAAAGTATTTTAATCTTAAAATAAATACCGAAGGAATCTATATTAAATTAGCTAATGGTTGCAAAACTCGTGTTTACTCCCTGTAATTACAACAATCTCAGAGACCAACGAAATCATTCCCACAGAATCACCAAAATAACACTGGTGATAGAAATTTGACAACATGCAGTTGCCCGCATTGCCATTTTCATGATGTGATGCAAAAATAACTTCTATGGTGCAATAATGACTACACAACACTTTATGGGACAAAAAGGATTTCCTGAATATGGCCTCACATTCCCGATGTTTTAGTCTCCTCACTCAAAGGCGCTCACTGTGAATTCTTCTCAGTAGTGCCATGAAATTTCCTCCCAGCTTCAACAGCTTCCCTGTAAACGATGATACACAATGAGCAACACAGAACTTTCATGAACTTGAACAGCAGATCGAAGAATTGCTAGGTTAACAATGTAAATTGCATCTATCTAAATCATTTGAAACTCTGAGCAGTCATCATATCTTTCTTTCGAATGAATTATTACAATTATCTTAAAACGGCATTTTCTTCTCTTCCTAGTTTATTATGACAGACATTAACACGTGTCTACTGAGGCTTTAATTCTCATCCAGTGATCTTAATATGCTCTTACTGAACGCTTCTGTAATCATCCTAAAACTCGACGAGCCTATTTATTCCTTGTGCCAACTATAATGCCTATAAAGCCAAGAGGTGTTAATAAATAAAATAGTATCGAGACCTGAATGCGTTTACAAGCTCTTTATTTTCAGGATCAAGCTTTACGCCCTCGTAAAAAGCATTTGCAGCTTCATCGAATTTCTGCAAAAAGGTTTGCAAAGTTATACCCTGCAGCTAATGTCATGAATAAAAGGTTCATGGATAGCATACCTGCAAAACTCGCAAAGCTGCCCCTTCTCTATAACAAGCTTTTGGCCAATCTGGTCTTAATGCTCTGCACGCCTTTGCATCAGCTAAAGCATGCTCGGCTTGGCCCAACCTAATCCAACAGAGACTTCTATTTGATAGCAAAGTAGCATCAGTTGGGTTCAGATCAATTGCCTGCAAACGCATTCCAGCAAAAGAAAAGAACATTTCATAAATTGATCATATGTGCTAAGACAGACAGTTCATTCTCAAACTACAATAGATAAGCATGCCCATGTCCAGTTGACACTGGACAGATGCGAGAGAAGTATTCAATAATTAACCGGAGGTATGATCTGTAGATTTGTGCGAGAGAAGTATTCAATAAATAAGTTAAAGGAAAAAAAAAATTAAGAGTAAAATGAGGGATTAGGAGACTTTTACTTGTGTATAAGAATCTATAGCCATATGAAAGTCTTTCCTTTTAAAAGCCTCATCCCCTCTTGACTTCGCTTCTGCTGCTTTCTTTTTGGCTTCAGGTGCCACCTAGACGAGTTGACAAACAATTGTATAACAATTGTATTAAATATAAGACATTAGCTGAAAGTTCAAAACTTCTTTTTTATCACAAGGATGAACAATTTATCACATATCACCAACTTGACAACATATTAAAAGCTCAAATTGCTTTCAAGAAAGTTCACAAATACAGCTACTAAATAGGGCATAATCAACCAGAAAAGTGATAAACAGGACCCAAAGAAAAGAGCCACTTAAAAAACCAGCCTAAAACTTATATGTTAGGATGAATGCAATGAGATAACTGATAGTCTCTGAAACAACATGGAATTTACAAACAAGAGAGAAAATCCATTTTAAAACAATACACATATTTGAACTAGACTTTCACATGTTCCTTTTCCATTTACACATTTAAATGTATAGCTATTTACATTCAGTTGTACGGCTGTAAGACACCAAAATATAAAATTATAGCTAATATATATTTGAGAAAAGAAAAGCACACCTCAGGTACATTTTGTTCCCGAGAAGCAGCTTCATTGGGCTGATTAGTTTCTTTGGAATTTACCAATTCATCCTGCGCACATTGCCAGAATACATGCAAACTAGCATCAGAAGGCATTAGTTGTGCATTTTTCAACCTTGAGAATGAGAAGGATAAGGAGACTATTTATAATTTTAGTACTAATATGGCCAAGTTCAGTCCAATTGGACATTACCTGTTGCTTTTTACTTTCAGATTGCATATAATCAAGTATCCCATCAATAGTCCAACTTGGAATAGTATCAATTATAGATGTCAAGGGAAACAATATCTCAACAGCTCCACGATTGCCCCTTGCAGCTGCAACCTGTATTGGCTTTACACCATCCTGTGACGTAAACAGATGTCAAATTTTACTATAAATATTAAAATTAATGGAAGCACGTCATTTACCACAGTCATTAGAATTGCATGTGACAAGCAAAGAGGCATGAATGATACAGAAAGTTTGGAAACATCATGGAAATAGAAATTAAATTGAGCACTATTTTGGCATTCTTAGGACTATTGGTTCCTAAACAAGTTGATTCTTGGAACTTTTTAGTAGGCACCGTTGATTACTATACTAACAGTAACAGTAGAAAGTTATGATCCTAAAAGATAAAGTTGGGACTAAATATGTGTCTCACCTCGTCCGTGACATTAGGATCAGCTTCAGCTTTCAATAAGCAATTTATAATTTCCAGACTTCCATTATCAGCCGCAATATGCAAAGGAGTTGCCCCACCGGCAATAATATTAACTTTAGCACCTGCCTGTATATAATAAGATTCAAATATAAGGATAATTATGGAGCATGAGACCAACATAACATAGGGATAAGAAAAAATTTTCCCCTAAATCCATATGCATTTGGATTGCATGACAGAACTTCTAGAGTATGGCTATCCATGGAGACACCTTTTAAGTTTCAAAGGAAAGTGCATTTGTCAACAAAAAAAAAAAAAATAAGGTTCAATCCAGCTTTGTAGAGCTATGGTATGTTTTATCCACATCATTGCATTTCCTCGTTGGAATTACCGAGATTTAGATTATATACATCATTCCACTAGCTCTCTTTCCAAACACTTATTTTTATTTTTTTGTAAAACTAGGCATATATACTTTTAACACAAATAATTCCTATGAATATAGAATATGGAAATATATTTTCAAGCTGATAGAATTGTCAATTGTCATGCATAAAGTTGCTCATTTTTTATGTCATTTTTGCTTTAAGTGTGCATTATTGGAGTATCAACATAATATCATACGATGTATTCCGTTATTCTGTGTTTAATTGACAACAGGTATATGATTGCATTTGGCCCAGATTTTTTTGGTCTTAAAAGCTGCTTTAATAATTAAGTTAATAATAGCTTCAAAAATAAAGATAAAGCTAGTTGACAAGTCTAGTAATCTACTTTTAGAACGCAACATAATAATACTTTACCAGAAACTCCACTAATTAGCTTTTGTAAAAACTCCGTTTCTTTGTTCTCTAAAATTGAATTTGGTGCAAATTCTCCTTTGAAAGTGAAGGGAAACCCCAAAAGAAAAGCATAATACCATAACTCAATTACAGGTTGATACTTGAGTGTGTTTACAAGTTTAAAAAGATGTGGAACCTGAATTAACAGCTCTAAGCATGCCAGAGAACCAGCTGCCACAGATGAAAGCAGTGGGGTAATACCATCATCAGTTTCAGCATTAGGCTGCAAAAAAAATACATCAAAAAGATATAAGGGAAAATGTCATAGCTGTTATACTATCAGAAAAGTGCTATATTATAAATGTAAATAGAAAATCTCAAATTGAAACACGCAGCATACTACCAAAAGATCATTTGATTAACCATGCAATTCACAAGCATATTAAACAAACAACAGAAGCCTATCCCACTAAGTAACAACTTACAAGTATATCCAAAAAAAAAAAGTACTGTGGTAAAAATGCACTCTAGACCGCAAAATAAACAAGCATCAAGCCAGGCTGCCAGGCATTGTCTTATTAGGCAGACATAAATCAAGAAAGAAGAATAAACTGATCCTCGCATCAAATTATATTATCAAAAGGCAAAACACAATTACAGAGGACTTACATTTGTGCCATGTTCTAGAAGAACAGACACAGCAGCTTGTTGACCATGACCAGCAGCCCAAACCAAAGGCGTTCCAGCGTCACTTTCTAAGTCCGGCCTAACTCCTTTGGAGAGCAAATACTTGAGCAGCTCAGTATCCCCTGCAACAATCCACAATCAGAAAATGATGAAAGCATAAAAAGAGAAGAACAGAAAAAGAGAAGCAAGAAGAGACCTATCGCAGCAGAATGGTGCAAAGCCGTAGCCCCTAAATTACTGGACACAGTAGGGTCAGCACCATGATCAACGAGATATTTAGCAGTAGACGTGTGTCCCTGACGAGCAGCATGAATGAGAGCAGTCTCTCCTGAAAGAGTAAAGCGGCAATGAACATATCAGACAAGAAGAAACAAAGAAGGAAAAAATGGAATCAATATCAAAATTTTTGGGCATATTAGCCCCTAAACCGCGCAATTTGGGGTATCTAAAGAAACTAACTTGCCCGACCAACTGTAAGTTCAGAGAATAATCCTAGAGTTTTTTTGGTTAAGAGACTAATGTAAACGCTATATGCAAGTATGGTGCAAAGTTTAACATTCACTAAAAAAAATGAAAAGAAGAGAGAGTGAGAAAACCATCTTCGTCTTTAGAATCCACGGGGAGCTTCAAATCCTGCAAGAGGTAGCGGCAAACGTCGGTCTGGCCTTCACGAGCGGCGAAATGCAGGGCACTTCGCTTGTTAGCGTCTTTTATTGCTTCTACTGTTTTAGCTAAATCCTTTCCCTCATCCAATTGACGCGCCAAATCTACCAATTCAACAGAGAACAGATGATATGAAGAACAAAACCAATGATCATAGCAGAAACAAACAAACAAGGAGCATAAGCTTACTCTTCAAGAGATCGAGATTTCCTGTGCGAGCCGCGTTGAGGAAAAGTTGAACTTTCTGACGCACTGCATCGAGAAGCTTGTGTTATTTGAAAACAGAGAAAGAGCATCAATGAAATGAAAATCGATACAGAGATACAGATAGAAGTTACCTGCAAGTGCGTCGGAAGCATCAGGAGCCATTGCAATGTAGAGAAGAAGAAGAAGAAAAAGGGTTTTCGGTTTGCTTTTTGTATTAGGACTTTTGAGGTTTTGGGGTTTTATGTCTCCAAATAAACCCAGAAGCTTTGAGTCTCACTGTCTCACTCACATTCACCTTTTTCTGTTGCTTTTTTTTTTCCAAGGAAAAAAAAAATCAAATCACATCTTTTGGTGTATTTATTTAGGCGTTTTCAATTTAATTTTAGTCTCAAATTACTTTAAAATGGAAAAAATCATGTTAAATAGGAAAAAAAAAATCAAATCACATCTTTTAGTTTGGTGAATCAAATTGATTGAATATATTTATCCTGTTAGTTTATCATATTATATTTCTTAATTCAAATTTTACCTGAAGAGATGGTCAACATTGGAACAGGCATGATAGAAAAAAAAATTGTTTGTGTTTCACCATCACTTACAATATTTATTGTCAATTTAACTATTGTCTTTTAAGATTTAAATAAAAAGAATAAATTGAAAAAAAAATTAAAATTCAATTTAAAAAAAAATCTTTGTAAGAAAGAATAAAAATCAAGATTTTAATTTTTTTTTATTAGACATCAGTCGATTTTTAAAGAATTAAAATATGATTTTTAATAATATTATATAATTTATGAACATTATATTAATTATTATGTAAGTTTTTTATAGTAAAAATAATTTTATAATAAAAATTCAAAGATAATTTAACTTATTTCTTTTATTAATGTTATATATAAGATTAATTTTTAGATTTCGAAGAGCTTATAGTTACTAGAAAAAAAGAGAATTTAGGTTTATGAAGTATTTTTGACCGTATTAAAACCTCTAAAACACCATCTTTGAGGCTCCAACTTATCTTTTAACCTCTTTAAATTTTCCCACAAAATGAAAAACAATTGATGGGTGGCACTATTGCTACCACACCCTTTTCAAATTACACCACACTATATTATTTTTTTCAAAATTACCCTTCAATCGGATTTATAAACCTAGGCGAAAATTGGTTTATAAATCCGGTTCACCTCAAACATAACATGCGGTTAGGAATCCGGTTAGGAGTGAAAATGGAGTTAGGAGTCTGGTTTAAACTAGATTTAAAAATCAGATAGCAACCGAAGTTAGGAATTCGACTGAATCCAGATTTATTAATCCAGTTGCACCAGATTTATAAATCCTATTTTGGTCAGTTTTTACACTCTTAAATAGAAAATTATTGGAATATAACTTTTTGACTCATGGTTAATTTTATTCAATTTTTTAGCATTATTGAAGATAGCATATGGATGAATTCATAAGCTTAATGGATATAAAAGTCATAAATGCATACGAAAGAGAAGAAGTTATGACTAAGAAGGAGGTGAAATCTTTCAAGTCCGAAATGTTCTTATGTTTTAGTTAAGTTGTTTAGTAGTTAATATGATTTGTTCGTTGTCATTGTATAGGTATTTCCTATTAGGGAGGATATGTTGCATTGAGCTGGCAAGACAATTGGATTAGTCATTGTTACCTATAGGTCATATAGCAGTGGTGCGAGTGGGAATAGGAAGGAATTTGTGACTATTGGGTGCGAAAGGAGCCGAAAGTATAAACGGGATTAATATTTGTAAATGTTGATAACATGGAGTTAAATGAAGTATGTTTTGCTGAGGTTGTTTATAAAACTGTTATTTGGAGGGAACCGAATTTGCAAACCCAGTTCCACTCAGACTTATAAATCTAGTTGGGTCTGGTGTGCAAGTATTGAGTGAACCGAATTTAAAACCTCAATTTTGTCCAAATTCATAAAGTCGGTTGGGTTTGGTGCACATATGTTATATTTTAAGCATACTAAATTTGTAAACTCAGTTTTGCCATGGTTATAAATCTGGTAGGGTGTAGTGTGCGTATGTTATGTTTGAGGCGAACCATATTTATAAATCCAATTTCGCTCAGCTTTATAAATCTGGTTGAAAGATAATTTTTTTAAAAAAAATTAGTGTAATATAATTTAAAATGAGTGTGATGACAATAGTACCACCTACAATTTTACAATTTGATAAGTCCTGGTGCCTTAAATGAAAGACACTCGGTCAGTTGAAAGTAATTTTTTATTATAGTTTACTACACTAGTTTCGCAATTCAAATTTTGGATTATACACATATACATATCATTATTATTCTTTATCAACAAATACATATTATTATTTGATTATGATAAAAGAAACACAATCCCTATGCTCTTGTATTTTCCGGTCACTCAAACTTGTTTACATGAGCATGAGCAGACCTTTGAAGAGAATTTTCCAAATCTGAAAATTCTGAAAAATATATATAATGTCAAAAGGTAAAGGAAAACGGGGTAATTGATCAAACCATAATCTTCTAACCAATATTTAAATTGGAGCCAACCATTGAGTTTGTCACTTGTTTTACGTTAAGGCTAAACATATATCTCAAAATGTTTGTTTTGCTCCAATAGAAACCCCCCAAGTGAAAGCTGCACAATATTCTTCTTTTTGTTGATCTTTTGCTTTTTTAACTTCACAAAATGAAGAAAATGAATGAAACATAGTAAGAATCCAAAGCAAAGTCCTCTTGTGTATCTAGTTTTCCTGTTCCTGGTTTTTCTTGATTAAAACTTTCACTGTGCATGTCTAGAATCTTCCTCTGTACAAAAATCTCACACTTCACTGAGATTGCATCACAGAACAAGCAACAGCCTGAGCCCAATGCCTTAACTTGGTCTTTACATGCTCAGGGTCATCCCCTGCATACAATACATATACACAGAAAACAAATCACAATCAACATCACATTCACAAAAAGATCATAAAGTATTCAAATTCACAAACACCAACACATCTAAATGGAATTAATAGACAATTTGATATAGAGAGGGATTAAATTGAATGACATTCTATAAATCGCATTTGACTGCAATTGTGGTTCGCAATAATGGCATTCAACCGCATTTATACAACGCCATCGTAACCGCAACAGCAATTGAAAACTTGATGTAAAATGAAAGAAAAGGTGTATATGATGTTTGCCTGGGCTACAAATCTTCCAAGAATCAGATTCAGCAGTGGCACTTGCAGTGCTAGAACTTCCAAAAGAAGAAGCGCGACTATGCGGCGTAGAGACAGGTGACAGCTGGCGGTTAACGGCGAAGTACAAATCTAACGCCGGTAGCGTGTTGCACAGTGTCTGTCCATCTTCTTCGTTGAATCCAAACCCTAATTCTATGCATCCTTTGAGCTCGTGAAGGTCATCGTCCGTCACGTCGCAATCGTGAAAACTGTTCCTCCGTCGCTCCTGCAACCGCTTCCTCTCCCACGCGATGTCCCTCGGCGTTTCGCACATCGACAACATCGATAGCTGCTTGCTCAGACGCTTCCTCTTCTTCCACGTCAAAGGCGCCACCGCCATCTGATTCAACTCTGTTTCAGGTACCACCACTGTTTGATTTTCTTGTAGACTCATATATATGAATATGAATATGAAATATGAATGTGTGATAATTTGGTGAGAGTGAAATTAGGTATGTATTTGTTTGTCTGTGTTGTTGTTGTTGTGGTGGTGGCGGAGGCGGCTGAGATAGGTTGTGCCGCCTCGCCACGCCGTGGTGAAGGATATAGATTAGAGTCTGTTGGTTTGAATTGAATTGAATGAAAGATTGGGAAAATTGGGGAGAGGGAGAAGGTAGATAAATAGGAGCTATTAATGGGGGTTTGAGTTTGGTTTTTGACATTCCACCACCCGTTTGTAACGGTCAAAAGCACCATTTTAGGAGGAAGATGAGAAAGAGTGTAGCTACATTTGGGAAAATTGCACAATATGCTTTACTTAAACCATCTCCAAATTTAACAAACTCGGATCCTCAACTGATTCTCCAGCCAAACACTCTCTTCTCGTTCGTATCCTAACCGTACATCTCCTTTTGGGTTATTGTGCAAAGATCAATAACGGCTGAGATCGTGAAGAAGAGTGGCTGGATGGAAATGCAGCAGTAGAGAATCCGAAGTCAAATTTAACGGCCCTTTGCTTGTCTCTACTAATAGCAATAGCATTCTTCACCTGATGATCTCTCAGGTGTCATTTCCCTCCCTCCCTTCATGCACACAATCTATCACTCACTGTATCTATCTGCAACCAAAATTGGAATATCAGTAACAAACTATTAATAATCATTTCATTTCATATATATGTTAAAAAAAATCATTTTTATAAATGAAAGTATTATTTTTCTTTCTTTATATTTCTTTATCCAAGAAAAAAATATTTGGAAATAGTTCTGATTTTTTTTACACTCAATTTTCTTACACCCAGTTTATACCCTCAATATTTTAATGATTTCTTGATTTTCTCCTACTCCTTTTTGTTTTCCTTTCTTTTATATTTAAATTGAGATATTATTATTATATTATGGGTGTAAGGATGGTATAAAATTTTAGGGTATTAGAAAAATATTTTTCATTTGGAAAAGTTAAGGTATCCTAAATAAATATTGAATATGATTTTTTTAGTTATAAGTATAATGTATAAAATATTAAAAATAAATAAATTATGTGCAAAAATAACAAGATTTTTTTTTTCGCTTCCCATGGTGAATTCACCGTCGCCGGGAGGAGTGCTTGCAAGAAGCGATTGTCAGGTGGCTAAGAACTTTCGATTTATTCTCAACGACTGAGATCGAACCTCCACACACATGGTTAAGGGACGAGGTGAGCTACCATCATGCCACACTTTATGGTTAGATATCTTTTAAAACACAAAGCTCGATAGTGTAATAACAATAATAATAATGGTTAGTCTTATTTTTTTATTTTTTATAATTAATTATTATTCTTTTTTTTTATATATAAAGTTTGTCAATATGATTTTTCATCAGCTGATTATGACATTGATATGAAACATTTTAGCAGTTGAGGAAAGTTGAACAGATTCTGTCGTTTATGTTGTACGTGTGAATTTTGTGTTACATGATGGAAAAGCAGTTGTTTTGAAGTAAATGTTTCAGTGTATGTGATGATGATAGACTAAATGGAAAGAAACAAACAAGTAGGAGTCCACAAATTCTAGGGAAATCAAATGCTAAATATAGGTTGAAATAATCATCACCTATTTTCAAATTGTAACTATATTGTAACCAATCCAATTCATTGAATTACGAGTCTTCCTCCCCACCTTTCATTCTTAAGCATGTAAAAGAGGAAAACAAAAAAGAAACAAAAACAAGAAAGAATAGAAAACTTCATTATCTCTTCTTCCCCCCTTGCCTGGTTTGGTACCTCCAACCCAGGTAGGTCTTTGGTTGCTTCAATGTCCATGGATGATTGGGATGGCTTGAACTAGCTCCCTACCAACCATCAGAGAAACCAGGAAGGAAGCCATTTTCGTCTTTTCGGGGTACAGGAAGAAAATCAAGCAAAAACAAATACAAAACAATAAAAACCATCTTGTCTTGAAATATTTGTAACATTTTTCTCACCCTGCTAGCTAGCTATCTTTCTTTTTTCTTTTTTCTTTTTTTTTTCCTGTACGCCCCTTGAATTCTTCTATACAATCATGCATACCAATACCATATCAACAACTCTCTTGTTGTTCTCTGTTGTTTCTTCCATATCTATTTTCTTGAATGGCATTCAAGCTGCAACAACCGGTGAGCCAGAGCCTTTGATCTTGGGTTGTGGATTAGATAAAGAAGCCAAAGATGCTGATGGAAGGCTATGGAATCCTGATTCCAAGTTCCTTTCGGGAGGCGATTCGATCACATCCAGAGCCTCTTTCCAAGACCCTTCCATTCTGTCCCAGGTTCCATACATGTCGGCTCGAGTTTTCAAATCCGAGGCCACCTACAAATTCCCCGTCCAACCCGACAAGCGTTATTGGCTGAGGCTTCATTTTTATCCCACTTTCTATGACAGCTTCAACCCCTCTGAGTCATATTTCTCTGTCAGCGCGAACGGGATTACCCTCGCCAGCAATTTCAGCGCCTCGATCACTTGCCAGGCACTCTCACAAGCCTACATTGACAGAGAGTATTCCCTCGCTCCTTTGAATTCAGATACACTGACCCTCACCTTCAAGCCTGATTCTGACAAACACAAGGGAACTTTTGCTTATGTCAATGGAATTCAGTTGATCCAAATGCCCGAGTTGTTTGATTCCGCTTCGCTAGTCGGTTATACCGACCAAACCGTGGATGTCAAGAGCTTGAATTTACAAACCATGTTCAGATTAAACGTGGGTGGACAATACATATCTCCAACACAAGACACAGGGCTTACAAGGATATGGTATGATGACACACCTTATCTTTATGGTGCTTCCACTGGTGTGACCAACCAAGCTGAAAAGGATGTTCAGATCAACTACGGAACAATGCCAAATTACATTGCTCCTCCTAATGTCTATTCCACATCAAGATCAATGGGTAGTGACCTGAATGTCAACATGGGATACAATCTCACTTGGATTTTCCAAGTTGATCCCAATTCCATGTACCTAACAAGGTTGCATTTCTGTGATTACCATTACTCCAAAGTGAATGAGATTGTTTTCAATATCTTTGTCAACAACCAGACCGCGGAGGCCGAAGCGGACGTGATCGTGTGGTCGGGAGGTAAAGGGATTCCAACTTATAAGGACTATGTGATTTATGTCCAAGATGGGGAAAAGGATAAGGAGCTTTGGCTTGCTTTGCATCCAAATCCTAACTCAAAGCCAGAGTTCTATGATGCTATACTCAATGGAGTGGAGATATTCAAGCTTAATGACACTAACTTGTCCGGTCCAAATCCTCAGCCTTCTGAGATGCTCCTCCAGGACCAATTGGAGCAAGTAGGTTTCCAATACCACAAGTCATATAATAAGAATGCTGTTATTGGCGGAGCAGCCGGAGGCGCTGCTGGTTTCGCGTTCATGGCCGCGATCTGCGTCGCTGTCTACCAAAAGAAGAAGAGAGTCCCTGGATCACAACCCAACACTAGCTGGCTTCCCATCTATGGCAACATACACAGTGGAAGTAAATCCACTACTTCTTCCGGGAAGAGCACTACTAGTGTGAGCCTAACCGCCATGGCTCAAGGTCTCTGCCGCTACTTCTCCTTGCAGGAGATGAAGCACGCAACCAAGAATTTCGACGAGTCCAACGTGATTGGTGTTGGTGGGTTTGGAAAGGTTTACAAGGGTGTCATCGATAATGGAATCAAGGTCGCGATTAAACGGTCTAACCCGCAGTCGGAACAAGGAGTTAACGAATTCCAAACCGAAATCGAGATGCTTTCCAAGCTGAGACACAAGCACTTGGTGTCCTTGATTGGATTCTGTGAGGAAGGTGATGAGATGTGTTTGGTTTATGACTACATGGCTCTTGGAACCTTTAGAGAACATCTTTACAAGGGAAACAAGCCATTGTCCACTTTGTCATGGAAGCAAAGGTTGGAGATTTGCATTGGAGCTGCAAGAGGACTTCACTATCTTCACACAGGTGCTAAGTACACCATCATCCACAGAGATGTCAAGACTACAAACATTCTCTTGGACGAAAACTTCGTCGCCAAGGTTTCGGATTTCGGGCTGTCGAAAACCGGCCCGAATATGAACCAAGGCCATGTTAGTACTGTGGTGAAAGGTAGTTTTGGGTATTTGGATCCAGAATACTTCAGGAGACAACAGTTAACTGAAAAATCTGATGTTTACTCATTTGGGGTTGTCCTGTTTGAAGCCCTCTGTGCTAGACCTGCCCTGAATCCTAGTCTTCCAAAGGAACAAGTTAGTCTCGCGGAATGGGCTTTGCTTTGCAGAAAGAAAGGAACTTTGGATGATATCATTGACCCTCATATCAAAGGAAAGATTAATCCAGAAGGCTTGAAGAAATTTGTAGACACTGCTGAAAAATGCTTGTCTGATCATGGTACCGATCGTCCTTCCATGAATGATCTGTTGTGGAACCTCGAATTCGCGCTTAATTTGGAAGATAATCCTGAGGGTTCAACTCGCGGTGGCCGTGTTGATGATGATGAGTTTGAAGAAATAAGCTTGGGAAACAATGACATAGCAAACCATTATAAAAACTTGAGCCTTGGAAGTGAGCATGACTTCAACCCAGAATCTGGTG
This sequence comes from Cyamopsis tetragonoloba, assembly GCA_037177725.1. Taxonomy (NCBI): domain Eukaryota; kingdom Viridiplantae; phylum Streptophyta; class Magnoliopsida; order Fabales; family Fabaceae; genus Cyamopsis; species Cyamopsis tetragonoloba. The sequence continues at coordinate 51,462,296 of CM074125.1, forward strand.
AGAACCCAACTGCCATATTCGCACAACTTGTCAATAACAAAGGGCGATGAAGAAGAAACAACAATGACAGTATATAATGCTTTGATTGCTCCTCCTTTTTTAATTGCTGGGTTTCTGAATTTTCTATGATTTATCATTACTATGTTTTGCTATGAATGATGTATATGAACATTATGTATGTGTATTCTGTCAGTTTTGTTTCTGCAAAATCTGAACATTATTCGTTTGATTCATCCACAGTTTCTGTATAGACTGCACTCGGATTACTTGTTGCTTGTCACATATCAAATATAAATATAATAGACGTTCATTCTCATTTACCCTTCTCACAAAGTCACATGTCTTTTGTTTGCTTTCTTACTTTCAAATTCCAATGCTATGTTTATGCATATACTACCTCCCTTTTTAAATATAAACATTTATAAGAAAAGAAATTAATATGATGAAGGGTATTTTATTAGTTGATAGTGTAATTAAAAGAAAAAAAAATGATTGGTAAAAGAAGGGATAATGAAACAGAAATAATAAAGGTATATATTTATTAGTTGATGATGAAATTGAAAAAAAAAATATCGATTGTTGTTTGAAATTTTAAAATGACAAATATGTTGAACAAAAATTTTAAAATATAAAAGTTTTGAAGCAGAAAGAGTAATTAACTTTCTTGATGGATACAAAATTGTTGCTTCTTTTGGCTTATATCAAAAAATGGAGGGAGTATAAGAGTATACTTCAGCACGAGTAAAACTTGTATAAAATTTATTCATTGGATATAACCAATGAAATTGTGTATTAATATTAAAATAATAATAGCACAAGTTACAAAATTTATATTATTATTATTTTATTATTACATCAAATTTTGATTAGTTGTGTCTATAGACAAATGTGATCCAGATATCCAGCATCATATCCACTTGCATCATCACTCACATGATCGTAATATTATCAAATACAATTACTCTACCCACCAACCCACTAGCACAACCTTCATACCTATCATACACACTCATGCTTTCCACTCAACATTATACAAGCTTTACAACTCCGTGTACTTTACTTTATTGTGTATTTGATTTTCTAGCTTCGATTGTAACAATTGAAAGATAGTTTTGAATTATAAATTGAGTACTTTTTGAGTGTGTCTCTTTAAGATTTTAAATCCCTAGCTATTCTGAGTCAATATGTATCCACACAATTCCATCTTCTTGAGCACGAGGAGTGAATCACTAATGATGACAGTAATAAATTCAAATACACCCAAAATTGTAGGTTTCTAAAAACAATTCTTCTGTAACTTAATATTTTAAAGACTTAATTGTATTTTTGGTATTTTAATTTTTAATTGAGAAATTTTAATCTTTAACATTTTTTATTTGTGCGATGCCCTTTAATTATTTTCTCGTTAAAAAACAATCAAACCTTAATAAATATGATAATAATAAATAAAAAGAGTTTTTCTGACCTGTGCAATATTGCACAAGTTAAAAAACTATAAGTAAAAAAAAATAATTAAAAAAAACAAAAAATTAATGTGATAAAATTTAACATGCAATTAATACTATATTTTTTTTCTGCTTATGATTTTTTAACATGTGCGATACTGCACACAGTTAGAAAAATCCAATAAAAAATACTCCGTCTATTCTTATTGATAAGCCCCTAAATAAAAAAAATACACATATTTAAAAAAGTAAAAACTCAAAGAAAAATACATTGACTTTTTTAAAAAAAAAACATGCGATCTTTCCACATTTAACTTTATTAAAAATCAATCAACACGCTCTATTATTTAAAAATAAGCTCAACTACTCAAATTAATTGAGTAAAATTAGAAAAGTATAATAAATACTCCTCGTTTGTGTAATAAAGACTTATAAAAAGAAACACACATTTTTTTTAGAGTTCTTAATTAGGGACAGAGAGAGTATTTCTTATAGTACTAATTAATTAATTAATTAGTTAATTAATTAATTAATAATAAAATAGGGTATTAGTTTCCTTTATTTCAACAAAAAATAAAATAAAATAAAATAGGACATTAGTTAATAACGGTGTAAAAGAGTTACAACCATTCCTCCCGTTCACTACCCAAACGAAAAAGTGAGATTTTTACTGTATTTTGTTTGTTATCATGAACCATCCAAACAATAGTTTAAATTTTTTATTATCATTCCATTCCTAATATCCACTCCACTTAATATGTCATGTTCCAAGTAATTCCATTACTTTCCATCAATCCGAACATAACCTGAAAGAAACTGCTAAATTACTACATTCCTGTATCATCTCATGTGGATTTGAGGAAGATATGGCCTGGCCCCTTTTCTCCCAACGGATAGTTAGAATTTTAACTTCCAAGTTTAACTCTTCTCTTGAGACCCGGTGAAATTACACGGTGACATAACACTCCGATCGCGGTGGCATTTCCTTTGCATGGACACAAAATCAAGTTTCTGCTGCCACAGTTCAAAGGAGAGAGATACCTCCTTCAAGAGCACCATGGCCTACTTGGAAAGTTCATATATTTGGGCTTCTTTAGTTTTTTCTTCTGACCCTAAACCTGGGAATTGTCCAATATCATGGCCTTCCAGTGGTTGAAACTCATGATTTAAACCAACAGCAAACTCTCCTAGGTTAGTTCCTGAGCTTTGGAAATAGTCTGCAATCTGGGATTAAAAAAATGAAATCAATTATCACTTTAGTCCCTCCCTGAGTTTTAAAGGTGATTTGACTTTAGCTTCTACCTTTTAAGAAGTTTCATTTTAGTCCTTAACTTGTGTAAAAACACTTTTTAGTTCTTATACGTTGATGTTAACCCTTGACTTCAAGTCATTCACATTAGTCTCGGAAGGGACTAAAGTATGATGAACTTGCAAACTTATGAACGAAAGCAAAATTCCTTTAAAAATAAGAACTAACGTGTAATTACCTTATAGAGTCAGCGACCAAAGTGTGATAGTTTAGAAGTGTAAAACATGTCCAACTCAATTTTCAACAAGAAGTCATTTTCAGAAGCATTTCACCATGGAGTTGAACTGAATTTACTTAAGGTGAAGATACCCAATTAGTAGCATTTTGAAAAACTTTTGGGGAAAACAAATGAAAGAAATTGACAGGTCAGAGTAAAAGTGGCATACATGGTTAGCTAGCGCAATTCCGCTTAATACAGCTGCCTCTATGTTAGAACCTAGTAGCCAATCACCACATATCCCGGCCCTTCCAAGTGGATCAAAGATACAGGGAACTCCAGGTGTGTTAGTTGGAAGAGCTGCACCCCTGCAAATCTCATAACATACTTGTAATTTTCAACTAAATTTGCATACAATTTTCTAGAGCAACCAACATCAGAGATATTTTATTCTTTTTGGTTTTGACTTTTGACTAAAAAAAATCCTCCAACCAGTAGCTAAAGACCAATCTCTTTCGAGGTGTAGAGATCACCAACGTGAGTTTTAGTGTAGTCTTGTCCATAGTATATACCATATGGCCGGCAGGTTATTAATATTTGCATCCTCTTCCTCCAGCACTATAATATGACTTGTCATTTAAGGTCCTATCTTTGAATTTGAATTTTGATCTGACCCAAGACGATTCATGTCAATTGCTAACTATTTAAATCATATTAGACCATCTTGTTTCTTATATTGTTCAGCTTTATTCCTAATTAAGTTACTTCATTCATAGACTATATACGACAAACACGTAACTTGCACTTCCTAATTTCTATTACCTACTTTATTGCACAAAAGAAGGAAAAAGCTGTCTAACCCTAACTTGGCTAAAAACTATGACAGGACACGTCAAATCAACTAAGACCCCTACTTGAAGATATATGAGCCTTAGTCCCTTACCATAGTTGGAGCCTGGTATAAAAAGGTTTTGGAAGTGACCCTTTTGGTAATCCAAGGGCAGCCTCAACACCCTCTAGCATGCCTTCCGTTACCTTGGCTGCTGTAGTAGAAGGGATGTTTTCCTGATAAACAAAAGTCAGCTTAAATTTCAGTAATTAGAAGTTCTAACCATCCATGCATTTGCAATACAATGGCGTACCCCAGTGCCAGAAGGCTTCTCGCTTCGAGATACATGTTAATAAGAAGTCTAATTAATGTCTGACAGTATATAGGCTATAAATAAATTAATCAACTCCCTTTCAAGTATAATGCTAGGTGAGATAATCAACTCCCTTTCAAGTATAAAGCCCATCTAGCACTTGTGAAGTGAAACTAATTCGTTCATCATTGTACCATACTGTTTTAAAAGCCCAAGCACCAACCTGGGGAACCTTGTTCTGTTTTCCATAAGCAGCAGTGCTCAGAAAGGTCCAACAGTGAGGGCCGCCACTCTGGGAAGGCATTAGTTTCTTGGTATTATTGGCCATCCATGACACTGAATCAACTCCTCTCACAAATGCTCCTTCAAAAGGAACTTCATTGCCACCGGGAAGGCGAAGCGGGTCCTCAAATGCTGCTAGAAGGGCCCATATTGAACTCAACTCCAACCTCTAACAGAAAGGAAACAACAGGAACATAAAAAAAGAATGAGATGGATATAACAGTGCCTCAACAGTATACGTAGCTAAAAGGAGTACTAGTTTATCAAATCAAATGAACTGAACAGATGTCTGTACTGACCTTCATTTGTTTTGCAACTAATGGTAATCCTGATGTCATAAGCAAGCGATTTGCACATTTTCCTGTCAGTAAACAGAAAATACTTACTAGAAGCAAATTTTGGTTTACAGTTCACATATTTAGGGTATTCCAGGCTGATAACAGTGTGGACGAAGCAAAAATTTGTACAATTTTTTTTATTATGACACAATTTCAAAATAGCAATAAAAACAGACAACCAGACAAGCAAAGGCATATCTGATATCCCTTAGGTGGCTTATATTGTTTCCCCTCAAGAAAAAAGATTAGTGTCTATATTGTAATCATTTTAGCAAGGAAATGCTTAAGCAGAACATTTTAAGATACCATTGTGAGCAATAACAATTGCATCGAACTTCCCACAAGGCTTCCCATTTTCACTCAAGTGCCACATCCCATTGAATGGCTCCAGTTTACTGATCCAGCACGGTCTCACCACATTAACCAATGAAGTCTGCACGAGAGTAAAACTCTTAACAGGCAATAACACAGAACAACAATCATACTATTACATTCACTTTCTCTTACATCACCGGTATACTTTCTTTTTCTTTCTATCTCTCTTTTCCTTTTTTTATCACTTCACTTATCACGTCTGTCACGTTCTCTCTCTTTCCTTACCTTTCATCTTTTTATCTCTCTTCCCATATCTCCCTTACACCAAAAATAAAAGTGTTGGGAATATCACCTCTCAACAAAGAAGCAGCAGGAAAAACTGAAATCTCAAATAATAAAGGAGGGGGTGTATTTGTTATATTCAATTATGCCCCCTTAGTGACTAGAGGTTTCAAATTGTGGTTGTTGTTGCCTTGTGGTCATGTCGCATCACGTTGGTATGCAACTAGATGTGGTTAGATGCAATTAATACTGACCACAGTCACATGGTCCAGCATGATTCCAGTGACTCTAGAAACCATGATGGTGATGCCACAGCATGACCCCAATTTGAAACCAGTTTGAGTCCTTAATCTTTGATTGAGTGACTATGCAATCTAATGAACAATCACCTCAGAAAGCAATGAATCAGCAAGAAAGCGCATTCCATTGTTGGCTATATATCTTGGAGGAGATGGAAGAAACGGAACAAAATTACCACCCTTTTGAAGCTCTCCGACAGTACCCTTCCACTCTCGCACCAAGCCCTTATCCATCCAAGCATCAACTAGCTCAGCAAACCGAGAATCATTAACGGTAAAGAACTGAGCCGCATGGTCAAATACTAAAGGATTTGGATCAATAACCCTGGTTCCCATTCTTCCTCCAAGACCATGAACACCCTATAAGTATGAATAACGTTCCCTTCAGAAGGAGTATAATGAAACAGTGAAGTTAGTCAATTGGGGAGTAAAACATCAATTAAATCCTAAAAATACAGCCACCGATCAAGTTAGTCTCCGGAATTTTGAAAATTTCCTTGAAATAAACAATAAATCAATTTTTTGGTGTTTTCTTGGGGAGTAAAACATCAATCAATCCATAAAGCACAACCTAGTCAATGGAATTATGAAATTTCTCTTGAAAGTAACCATAGTTAATCAATTCAGTACCTATCTTATCATCAATTTAGTTTCTAAATTATCTAGAAGTAGGTCAATTTTTTTCTTAAATTATTTGAAAAATAATCAAATTAGTCCTTAAATTATAATTTGGAACTGAATTAATTGGCCATTGTTGATACACTATAATTTCTCTTTCGTAATTCCAAGGATTAAATAGATTCACAGTTGCAACTATAATTACTAAGTTGATATTTTACTAGTTAATTAGGGTTAAAAGAAGAGAAGACTGACGGTGTCGAAAACGGTGGAGCGAACGCCGCGTTTCTCCAAGAACAAGGCGCAAATGAGGCCGGAGATGCCACCACCGATAATGGCGACGAGCGGATCATCGGAGAAAGGAGCAGTGAAGGTGACTTGCTCTTGGTTGAAGGTTTTCTTCAGAATTGATCTTCGAGAGGTACCATAGGATGATTTCTTCTTGCGGAATTTGGAGAAAGAAGGTTTTTGCCGCGGTTGCGCATCCATAACCACCGTGGAAAATTTTTTGGATGAAAAGGTGAAGCTACAGCGATTATTAGAACTACGCGGAGTTAGAATCGTTGAGGGCCATAAGCCAAAGGTTAATGCTCTCGAGCTCTTGATGTTGAGAGGTAGAAGAACAACCATGGTTTTCGGATTGTATCGGAGGACCAGGCACAGACATGAACTAAGATTTTCTCGTTTTGTTATCCATGTTGAAAACTAAATACTACTCCCTCTATTTCACATATTATAAATTCTATTCAGATAATTATATTTATTGAGAAAATACTATGTAATAATACATTAATTTAAAAAAATTCATACAATTTTTTTTAATTTATCCTCACTCTTTTTTTTGAGTATTATATTAAGAAATTTTGTTAATGGGCAACTCATAAATAAAAATTTGTTATTAAAAAATGTAGTATTTAATACTACAAATATATATTCATTAATTATAATTTTTATTATTAATTTTTATTTATAGGTTGTTTATCTAGTTAACAAAACTCTTATATTAATTTAAAATAGTTCATTCATTAAATATTAAGTGTGACATGGTGGTAACTCATCTCATCTCTTAATTACGAGAGCAAGGTTCAATTTCTATGACAATCTAAATCTACCCACCGAGAATCGAACCCCTCTTCTTAAGCTCGAAAAACTCCTCTTAATATTACTTGAGTTACATACTCTCGACAATAATAAATATACCTTGAAACTTATATGTATGTTATATAATATGAGAGTAAGAGAAGATAATGTTTTTTTTTTTACTTTTTTACCTCTTAAAAAAGTTTACTGTGTGTTTATTTTAGATTTTATTGGAATAAGAAATAAAAAACATATAAACTGATATATTTTTTTGAGTAAGAGATCAATTGTAATTTCTTTTTTCTAGCGCTTCGATTCGTGTACATAGGTGTTATAAAATTTTAAACAAACAAGCCCTCAAATGGTTAGCAAAATTTATTAATATTATATTTCTTCATTTATTTTTCTCTTTTTAGAAAAAAGAAAAACTATGCTAGAAGAAGAATGTCCAAAGATCAAACAAAAGGCAAAAGGGGAGAATGGTTTTTTTTTTTTTTGGAATCCAAAAGGGGAGAATGTTTGAATAACCAACAAAGCCCATTTTTATCTCATCTAGTATCGATTTGCCATATTAGTGTGCCATGATATTTAAATATTTAGGTTATTTGATGAAAGCTAATTTGATTAAACTAAACTGACATAAGACAAAAACATCACTTCTTTTCTGTTAACCAAAAACTAATTTGATTAAAACTTTAATTTTGTCAATAAAAATTCACACACACTAAATGCCCTAGTTCATGTTCATCACTGCCTTATTTTGTTAATAATATAATTTTTATTTTGCCTCCATTAATCCCGTCTAATTTTGCTGAACATTTAACTTCTCCCTCTTGGTAAATTCATATTCTCTTTCATAACCTGCAAATGCAATTTTAGACACACATTTGGAATCCTTGACATTGGCTTTTCCTTCAATGTCCAATTGTCCATACAAACCATGATGACGTCCCCAGATAATACTGAAAAGTTAAGAAATCCAAGCTCAGAACAATTGAGGGCCATATAATACAGAGTTTAATACAACGAAAAGTGAAAAACACCAAATCAAAATAAAAGTCAATAATTAAAATTATTGATACACAACAAGAAAGACTATTCAATAAAAATAAATATTGAGTTTTGATCAAAGATCGTGATGAACACTCAATTGCAACCTCCAATTAAATCCAGCTCCTTTTAGCTCCTAAAATAGATACAGATAATCTGGAAACGAGATTTCATAATGATAAAATAAGTTGTAAGTTCCTAGAAGAAGGAATATATTTCATATTAATTTTCCTTGCCAAGTCCTCAGAGCAATTAGGAATATCAAATTCGGTACACATCTTACATCATCAACTTCAACTATTTATATATAAAATAATGTGTGCCGATATAACTTACAAAACATATACACTTCAAGTTAAAAAGAACAAGCCACATAAAAATGTCAGTCCGGATGAAGAGAAAATAATGCCATCTTTCTGCAAATATGCTGCCGTCTGGTGAAAATGAAGGCTATTTTCATCTCAACTGGTGGTCAGTAAAAGTCTTGTGATGCTCATGATTGGACTGATATGTCTGCATTTGCCTGCTCGGTGATTTTGGTAGGAGATGTTTTTGTTTCCTTATCATGTTTTGTTCGTTCTTTGGTTTTGCAAGTGCCGTTGCTGTTGCGTCCAGCGACCTGGTCCTTATTCTTGTGAGAGACAGGGCTAGCGGAGACATGTTTGGGGTTGCTGCCAACGCTGTGACGCACTCGAGTACAAAGGTCTGGAGTTGTGTTGGCAGCATCACCACAGCTCTTTCTCCGAGATAGTTTTGGGGACTTGGGACGAGTCAGTGGCAGCTGCCATCAAAGGGAAGGGAATGAAGGCTATTAGCAATTTGGAATGAATTAAAAATGACATGACCAACATGAAAATGCAAGGATGTGAATGTTCATACTAGTCAGTGACTAGTGAGAAAGAAACATAACAGAACTCACTAAATCCTACATTCAAATTTGCATCTTTGACATTGTCAAACATTTCAACATTCCTTTTGTAATATTCCTTCAGTTTATTCATGAAAATTTGGAAATTCTAAATAGTAATTAAGTTCACATTCATCTCGAGACTTGGAAAAGAGTTAAAAAGTACCTTTTTGAGCTCAGTCTTAGGGGGAGGCCCCTCGTAGTAGAAGCTTGGTACTGGTTTCGCTTTAACCACCAAGTTCTTTCTCAACTTCTTGATGGCTGCTTCTTCCTCTTCCTACACATGGTATTATTATATAAACAGAAAAGTCGTTCATTCAATTCATTGCAGAAAAGGTAATCTGGGAAGATAAAGACAAAACAAGTCACCCATGTTTATGGGCATAAACCTACGCTTACGGTTAAGTGATTAGATGTTTCTAGCACGAGGGCAGACCAAAAAAAAAAAAGGAAGTTTGGGGGGGAGGGGTCTGCAGCAGGTAACTAGAGAAACACCACTGTACCTTTTTCCTTGCCTCATATTGGAGTTTTTCTTCTTCAAGAGCTCGATGTTTTTCTTCTAACTTCTGATAGAACTGGATAGATGAATCAGAGTGACAATTAGAAAAAACCACTAACTAGATTCAACTGATAATACTAACTAGAAATAAAATCAGCCACAGAATATACACCAGAATTAAATGTTCAGTAAAATAATACCTCCCTCCGCTTCTCTGCGCGAGCCGAGCATCTGAAAGTAGGGGCTGATCCTACAGTTACCTTAGATCTAGCAGTGCGTGCAGATGCAACACTACTATTTATGGTTAAAGAACAAATGAGAATAATTGTATAATGTATTTAATTTAAATATAAGTAAAATTTAGCTCTATCAGGATTGGAGGATTCCAAATACTTTTAGTGAAGTTCATAAAAGGAGTTTGATAGTTGGTAGCATTCAGCATGGCAGATTCTACAGTTTTTCCAATATACCTAAATCTTGTTCAGCTAAAGAATAAACCATGTAAATGTTCAAATTTTTTAGGATACGATGAAGCAACAGACCAATTATCTTCATCATCATGGTGCTTCTTATCATCATGATGCAAGGCCTTCCTTGGTGAAAAAGGTGAGTTTGGCTGGAAAAAAGGGAAAGATTTTGCATATCAGTAATCTCACAAAACACACACTATGTCATACTCAAATGGCAATACAGACAGCTGCAAAGCATCCATATAAGCAAGTAAGATAAGTCTTTCACCATAGAATTTCTAGCAAATGTAACAGGCAACATTCCAAAACAATTTTTTTTATTGGAGTAGCCAGTTTTGCCATTCCTAGTTTAAAGGACTCCTCTTCAGATATTCAATTTAAAATAAGGTTGATTATATTTATTTGGTATAATATTATGATATTATGAGCTTCCCAAAAACTTTTGGTACCTATTCAATTTGAAATCGACCCAGTGATTGGTGGAATCCTTCCTTATCAATTATCTCAATTGTGCTTTAAAATGAGTCTCATAACATATTTATCAATTTCAAAGGGTCACGGGGAAAATCAAATTCTCAGTCAGGAACATATACCATGCAAACAAACATGCAGTTAGATCCTAATTCTGTTACTGGAAGCAATAATATAAACTTTCATGCACAGCCTATATTTGAAACATTTTGCATTCTTGACTCAATTCTCAAAATACGTGAACTTGAGCAGTTCATAGTTCATACTTAGAATTTCAAAATTTGATGATACAATACCTGTGAATTCTTTGAGGAACTGGGTGAGTGCGTACTGTTAGCATTTGGGGACAAGTTCAGATTATTTGCAGCACCTTCAGTATCAACAGTCAGTGTGTGGGTGACATGCTTTTCAGTAGCCTGATCAGTTGGCTGTGGAGCAGAGGGGCTTGGAAGCTCCGTATCCACAGAAACTGATATGGCAGCAGGTGGACTTAATTCTTTATTGTCATCCATCTTCTCTTCTTCAGATTTCTCATTCTTCTCTTCAGGCAAGACAACATTTAAGTTTGTTCTTTTGGCACACAAAACATCTTTATTCTCATGATGTTCAGCAGATTCCTTTATGTCATGATCCATTGCCTGAACCATTGCTGCAATTTTGGGAGAAACGCGCACTCTATCATTAATGTTACCATTTGAAGGCGCTATCATGCCATTTGTCTTCTTGTCCACAACCTGTATGCCAGTAACTTCCCTCCCCATGACACTGCAATGTATAAGTTACAGGTTAAGTAGCAATGCAATTAGAATAAGCAGTTGATGTTGATGAAGAAAATCCATTACTTCAACAAGGGAATAAATTTTAAATATGTCTCTAGGGACAAGAATATTTTGAGAAGATTAATAGAGAAGCATTCTAAAACTACGTTGACGTTGATGAAGAAAATCCATTACTTCAACATGAGAAGAAGAATTTTAAACATGTCTCTTGGGAAGAGAATATTTTGAGAAGATTAATAGAGAAGAATTCTAAAACCACAGAAACAGATGTCTTCTATCAGCCTGTTTTATGTTATACTTAATTGTAAGCAAAACACGTGAAAAAAGAAAATGACGCGGTGAAGAGATGCAGCAATCTATATGCTTCAACACATAATGTGCCCCTTATACACAACACACAAACAAACACAGACCCTTACACCTGAATCTCCACAGCGCCAGAAACCCATAATTAATTCCCTAATATTTGTGTGCCACCCTAAACCTAGAAAGAGGGTAATGAGACAGAAAAACAGAAAACAAAGAAACATATAAGGACAACATACAAAACAGCAGATACAAAGCAACAAAGGGAATGAATGCATTTCAAATAAAAATAAAATAAAATAAAAAATACATGGGATGGAGGTTTATGCATATGAAATAAATTCCAGTGCAAAATAAAAATTTAAGAAAAAAATATAAATAGAAAAGATCTTGATACTGATTCCTTTTGATTCTCCATACAAAAGCTAGAACTCATTTAAACCTAATATATAATTCACGAAAAGAGATCAGATAGACGAAAATTCACAGGAATAGAGTAGACAAAGGTTATTTATACCAGGTAATTTTGAACAGATACAGGACACACAGGAAGCATCTCACCGGAAAAAAGATCCAGGAGAATACCCTGCTTGAAAAGAAAAATGCTATTCTAGCAGAATCTCTTCATTTTTTTTTTTGTCGGAGCAGAATCTCTGTTCATATGATTTTAATTTTTTCCATGTTGATTTTGACCAATTAACAACCACTCCGAAGCCTTTAAATATTTCTTTCCCAAAAATAAATAAATAAACTGATTTTCAATTGGTTTTAACGTGGAAGGAAGAAAAGGGATAAGAGGAGCAGTTGGAGATACGACACTTGAAATAACTGCAGAATCATTTGGAAATATGCATGCAAATTTTAATGAAGCCAAAAAAAAAGACATTAAAAGAAAACTCCTGACTCCAACGTGATCTATGGAAGACAAAATGAACACAAAATCTATTTACTTGGATAGCAATAATAAGAACAAAGTCAATTAAGACAACGCTTCACGCTTTGCTTTGGTTTAATTGGAATAACATAAAATATTGAAACAAAAAGTCACCATTCACGAATTAGATTAAGCAGAAGCAGAAGCAGCTCTCAAAATCGAAGATGAAAAGCAGCAATATCACATTCATATAACACAATCAGCAACAATGAATTCGAAACAGCTCAAAAAAATTGCGAGAAACACAAAATTACAAAAAAAAAAAAAGCAAAGGATTAAGCGAGAGAGATCTCCGAAGACAAAGGATCGAGAAGCACATTGCAGAGAATGATTGAGAGAGAAAAATAGGGATAAGAAACGCACCAGAATCTCGCTAGCAGTTGCGCTCCGATCTGACAAGATCTCGAGTTGGGGTCTTCGTTTCTCCTCTCTTTCTTTCTTTCTTTCTTTCTTTCTTTCTTTCTTTCTCTCTCTGTTTTGTTTCTCTGTAGCTACGTGCGAAATCCAAAATTTATGTATGATTCCTTTCCTTTAGGGAGGTTTTTCCTTTTTTATAATTATTTTAGTCTTCCTTCGTTGGTTATTGGTTATATATAGACCCATCCCTTTTCATTTCTCCTCGTTTTTGTTCTTGTTTTTTATTTTTCTTTTTTCTACTAAATTATCAAAATAGTCCGAGTTTATATCACAATCGTTTAACTCAATCGATAAACACATAAAAATATACACGTATAAATATTTAAATTTAATTTATAATTATTATATTTTTTTTTATGATCCTAAAAAAATAGTCTCGACATTATAAAATTTGAATATTTTATAGTCGGTTTATTTTATCTTGATTGAACGTGTTGTGTGATTTGAAGTTATTATGACTAAGATGAATTTTAAAAGTTTATAATGATTAACTAAATGTATTTAGTTGGTGAAATTTTAAAACTTTAAATTAGTCTCTGATTTAATAAAATAAAAGAGTGATGTACTATTTCGGTCCTTAACTTTGTGAGCAATTCACTTTAGTCTGTGACTTTGTGCCTCTTTGACTTTGTATTTTGCAGGTCACTTTAATCCCTGAATTATATGAACATTCATTTTAGCCCCTGATTTTCAGGGACTAAAATGACTGATGTAGTGAAAGTCAGGGACTAAAATAATCAATAATAGTAAAAATCAGGGACTAAAATAAATGATTTCGCGAAAGACTTAACTGACTTATAAAATACGAAGTCAGAGACTATTTTAGTATATAATTCTAAAATATAATGTATTTTAGTCCTCTTTTATTTTAATATAACTTAATAGATAAAAATATTAAAATGTTTGTTGTTTTATAAAATTAAGGAATTAATTTGATATTTTCAAAAATTCCAGGGATTGAAATGTGTTATTTATGGTGTGCTTGATAACTTATTTTATATCACTATAAAATAATTTTAAAAGTTGAAACGTATAAGAATTCAAAAAGGTGGATTATTTTGACAGTTATTACCATTTTTCAAATGCTATTTTAACAAGCATTTAAAAACATTACCTCCTAACTTTTTCTTTAATAATATCCTTATTAATTAATTATCATTCTTTATTTTTCTACTTTTATTACATTTTATTTACACTATCAACTTCTAGATATAAGCTCTGAAACTTTTAATTTTGTTTTCCATATCTATCTATTAAATTTTAAGCTAATTTATCTATTATATTGTCAAACACATCCTATAATCTAATTAAGGACCAAATTATGGTTTTCCTTTATTTTATTTTTTTTCTTAGTTTGTTAATTAATGGTGAACAAACGGTGTTAAAATGACAGTGAGATTTGAACAATGTGGACATTCCAAGTCAAAGAGGAAAAGAACTAAATTTAAATTTTGAGTTTAAATTTCAATGGAAATAATAAAGTGTTTGAGATGAAGAAAATTGAGAGGGAAACAAGGGACAAAGGGGAGACAGGTGTAAGGTGTGGTGTGGCAAGTTGTATGGTCCTATATTCATTTCTCTGATTGTGACCTAAGGCAACTTCCTATGCTAAATAAAATATTATTATATTATACTTTTGCCCAAAATATTGAGCCGAAAATTATAAAAAAAAAAAATTAAAAAAGCATATTTATTTGTAGTAAAAAATACAAATAAATGGATCAAATGAGCATTTGAGAAGGATATTTTGAATAAAAATATTAAACAATCTAAATATAAATTATTATAATATTTGTCACTTACCATTTTTGTTTTATCTTCTTTTTTGCTTATTTTTACTCTTAATTATTGGTTATTTAAATGAGTATTTATGTGAGGATTATTTTAATGCATTTTTAGTATAAAATCTTTGCATTTAATGATGTATTTTATTATTTTGTTACTAAATGAGATAAAAGTATTATGTTAATATATAAATATTTAAAGAATATTTAAAAGGATGCATTTAATTTCATTTTCTTCTATGAATTTTTTTCAAATTAAAACATACTTTTTAGGAATGTATTTAAGCATCACTTTTTTAAAATGTTTTTTTCAATAGACGAAAGTGGGTTGGCAGACTTTTTTAAATGTTAAAGCCACACTTTTCTCTCTTAAAAAATTGAAATACGCTGCAAATTTTATTTATTTTCAATTTAAATTCTTAGCAATCGAAAGTAATTAAGGGTAGAAATAGATCAAATACCTTAGGAGCTAATAACCTAATTTATACTCAAATTTAAAATTTGTAACAATTACAATTTGCAAATAAGGATAAAAATATATGAAGTGGCTTGGGAGCTTATGACCTAACATTTAAAACATAATTAGGTCTGACTCATGTTGAAAATAAGCTTGACCACAAGTATTTTCAGAAAGTAAATAGCTAAATAGGTTATAGAGTGATATTTAGAGAAAAAAAAAAAAACCTTTTCGACTTAGTGTGTGTTTGGTAACACTGGCTTATAGCTTATTTAGGAGTTTATAGCTTGTAGCTTATTGTCAAGCGGAGGTGTTTGGTAACAACTAGCTTATAGCTTATATAAGCTACTAGTTTATAGCTTATATAAACTATAAGCTAGCTTTCATAAGCTAGCTTATGAAAAGCTACTTTAAGTAGCTTATAGCTTATGAAAAGTAGCTTTCAATAATTCTTTCCTATTTTACCCTCTAATCATTTACTACATGTTTACTCTATCAAATAATTTATTACATGTCCTTTTAAGTCATTTAACAAATATAAGCTTCATAATAAGCTAATTTTACCAAACACATCTACTTAATTATAAGTCACAAGTTATAAGCTATAAGTCATAAGCTAATTTTACCAAACAGAACCTTACTTGATTGGTCTTTATATTATTGTATACATATATGCATAATTTATTTATCAACAAATACACACATACACAATTAAAATTAAATCTCCATTAATCTATATTATATATGCATAATAATCATGTAAATAAACTTGTATAATAATATTGATATATTTTTATTAAAATAAAAGGGGGTCTTTAACCTTGATTTTTAAAATGGATTAACCTTTTGAATAGTTTAAAGCATGATATAGTTAATAGGTATTAAAATCTCGTAAGTATTCTGACCAAAGTTCAATTTCTCATCGTATGTATGAAAAAAATTTTATTAAAAATTATATTCATTTTGATGATCTTTACATTTTAAAAAGAATTAGTTTTCAACTATTAATAAATAATATTTATAGAGTACACCAAATCGAATATGTTAACTTAGAGCAAATCTTTAGCCAAAGTATAAACCAAACGCAAATCAAGACATTGTATATAGTGTGTATTTAATTTACAGCATCTTTTAATATATAAATGATATCCCGCGACTAATTGTTGGAAACTAATCTTTTTTGAGTAACAAAAATATCATTAAAGTAGGTACAAAATTTTTCAATGCTCAAGAGATTCAATTTTCTATCTAATATATTAATCTTAGGAGAAATTTTTAGATGGACACGTACCTAACACGTCAATTTGGGCACAACCAATAGAAAAAGTCAACTCATTAAAATTTATCCAAACTGAAAATTTAAAATAAAATTACCTTTCCTTCTCTCTTACATGATGTAAGTAGTTGCTTACAGTTTTAGAACTCAATCAAAAGAAACTATCTATTTTTCACAGTTTTAATGAATTGACTTTTTTCTACTAATTGTGTCCAAAGATGATGTGTTGAGTCTGTGTCCACCCAATAATTTTTCTAAACTTAGTTGGTAATTTATAGTTGGTTTGATATGAAAGCATTTTTATTGAAAGTAAAAATAAAAGCCTTAATTACACTTTTATTTCTCCAACTTTGTCTAGTAACTTTGGTTCACTAGTTTTTAATTGAGTAATTTTGATTTCTTTAAATTTTTTTTATTGTGCTACTTGGATCATTTAATTATTATTTTGTTACCTTTTTGACGGTCAATGGTCAAACTCCAATAAATTTAATAAATTAATAACAAAAAATTCTAAAAAAGAGATAGCAACATTTGGTATTTGTTTTAATTAATAATTTCTTATAAAAACAAAATATTACATTTAATATTTATGATTATTTTATTATATATTGTCCATTCACCGTTAAAAATAAACGAAAAATTAATAAATAGACCAAATTGCATTCTAAAAAAAGTTATGGTTTAGGGTTATAAAAAGTTGAAAAACTAAAACGGTTTAATTAAAAGTCAAAGAACTAAAATTATTCGATAAAATAAAAGTTAGTGAATTAAAAATCTTATTAAATTAAAAAAAAATTAACCACGATATATGACTTGTTGGTAGTTCACCTCGTCACTTAATTACGTATGTCAAGGTTCAATCTTTTGTTGGTGGAAATTTAGCAATATGTCTATTTGACAATCACACTTTGTTACTAGCTCAACTTTAGGTATGAGATTAATCCATGCTCCTGACCGTGAATATTTTGATAAAAGACAAAAGCTTTAACAAAAAATATTATAATTATAACTATTAAATTCAAATCAGGTTGAGTTGAGTGAAAAATCAAACAATCACTTAATTTGTATTTGGAATGAGAAAAAAGAGAAAGACGAGAAAATGAGATAAGAGAAAATTAAAATGAGAAAAAAATTTAAATTTTTTCTTGCTCTCTATAAATCAACTTTCTCTTCTATTTTCTCTTAAAAAAAATACTTTATTATCCATATTTTCTCTATTCCTCATTTTCTTTTCTCGCATTCAAAGATTAAATTAGTTAAATCTTGTATTGTTAATGGTAATAAAGTCCATTTGACCTTTAGGTTACAAGTACATATATACGGAATTGACTGTATACCGACGTGAGTTTTGGTGGCGAGAATTTCAGTTGCTAACGGCCGTTACTTAACGGCAACTTCCCATTATTTTTTCCTATTTTTCTTTTATTTATTACAATTACAAAATATGTCTCCAAATTAATTAATTAATTAATTAAATCTTTCAACCGACGACGTGGTGGGTGCCATTGGCTCTGTGCGAAACAAAAGTCACCAGTTCTTTCTGCTTTCAGAATCTTCTTGAAAAGATTTTTCATCTTTTTTTTTTTTATTTTTATGTGTGATTATTTGCATTTTCTTAAATTATTTAAAAATGTTTTATAAGCAAAAAGATATTATACGGTGACCTCGTCTTATTTGTCGGAAAGAGAATTTTTTAAATAGACATGTACTTAATACGTTAATTTTAGGTATAATTAATAGAAAAAAATTAACTCATTAAAATCTATTTAAATTGAAAATTTAAAATAAAATTATATTTCTTTCTCTTTTACATGATGCAAGTAGTTGTTTACGGTTTTTGAGTTTAATCAAAAGAAATTATCCATTTTTACTGTTTTTAGTGAATTAACTTTTTTTCTATTGGTTATGTCCAAAGATGATGTATTAGGTCCGTGTCCACTCAAAAATTTCAATGTGGGAAATTGGGCAAAAACGTTAACTTTGTTCATTGACGTATTTGCCCTTACTTGCGTGACCTTTCTTTTCTGTTTCTGGCTTAGAATCTTTTTTTTTTTTAATTTAAATTTAAATCCCTTAATTATGTAACTCCCAACTCCAAAGACCTCAAGCCACAAACAACCTAAAACTAGACAATGTTAATTTTTTTTTTTTTTTTTGTAATAAAGAGTAAATGTACACAAAACATTTTTGCCTTTTTTATCCCTTATCTTACATGATTTTATTGAACATTTTTATTTTCTTCTTTTTTCATCCTCTTAAAAATGTGTCCAATGTATTATTTAAACTAAGCAATTGGAATATATTCAAAATAATTTACGCATAATCACATAAACGTGATTTGATTCAAAGTACTATATTAATAAATACATATTTTAACATGTAAAACAGCATATCAGCTATAAATATTGCATAAATTATTCAAATTGATAATTTTTTTTCAGGGTTATCACGTAAGTATTTCAAGATGGATTTATTCCTATTAATAATCTATTGAGTGAGTGTTATCTTTGTAGCTCAAACCATCGGGAACATTTATTTCAAGACAAGTAATATTATTTTCAGAAATGTAAACATGAGAATGTTAGGGTCTGTTTAACGTGTACTTTCATTTTTTATTTTTATTCTCTATTTTCACATGAAAACATTTTTTTTACTATTTGTTTCAAGTTTTGAAAAAAGAAAAATGCTAAACAATGCTCTTAAGGCACTTTTTAAGGAACTAAATATAGTAAAAGAATGTTAGAAATTATAGTAGTTTATTGTATTTTCGAGACACAAAATATTATACATTTATGATTAATTTTTTTAAATAAGTGTCATTAGGACATTAATTAGCAAGACCCTTAAAAAAATGTATTTAGGTATTATTTACAGCCAGAAATATTGTTTTAGTGTGTCATTTATAATTTTTATTGATATAATGAAAGGTAGATAAATTACTTTTCTTTAAGAATATCCTATTTCATGTTATAATTTTTGTAATTTTTTGAATGTTAACAAATATTTTAATTGAGGTAAACTTTTAACCAAATATTTTATTTAATTTATCTAAAAAAAATATTTTTGGGTATTACATTCTTAGGAATTTGATTTTAGAGAATGATATTACATACCATAAATTAAAATAGCGTCGTATCAAAAAGTGAATAAAATAAAGTGTTTTAAAATTAAAATGGAGAAAGAGGAGTGAGTTAAATGCCCAAAAAAATGGAGGAAGAGGAGTCGGTGGACAAATGACTAGTTTTTCAGCTTTATCGGGACTAATATGCTTAGTTTTTGTTCACTTGATTATATGATGTTGTTTTGAATTTCTAGTGTGGGACTTAATTTGTCACATTATAAGTTTGTTAGAATATGTTAACGGCAATAATCATTTGTAATTATAAAAGATAAAGTCATAGGCCATTTTACTTATTCTTATAAGTTAGTGGCCATTTTAAACCGTAATAATAAAGTAAATGATCATTTAGGGTTATTTTTTCAATGTTTTCCTATTGATTGTTAGATTCCAAGTATTAAAAATGTTTTAACTGTGGAATCTTTAGGACTTTTTTTTTTTGGCAAATACAGAAAATTATAAGGAAGGAAGTATTTAATTAATTTGAGCATATTATGTTGTTTATTTTCGTTTTATATTTTTATATAATTATTAAAATTAAAATATCACATTATTTTTAACTTCAGTTATTTTTTTGAAACTTTATGGAAAATAAAATAAAATATTTTTTATTGTTTTCTGTACAATATTTTTTTTTTAAAAAGTAAACAGAAATTATGTGATAACCTTATAGTAGTTATCTAGGAAATCAAGAAATAAAAATAAACAATATTTTATCAAAGTAAACGTAACGAATCTTTGTAAAATTGTCTTCTTGTATCAATACAAAATAGCGATTAAGATGAAGAAAAAAGAAAAAGTAGCCATTAAGATTCTTTTTTTAAGTCAAATTAAAGAAGCTAATAAATAAAGACTTTGTGATTCGATACTCGAACAAAATTTATTTTTGGCTAAAATAGGTCATTTATATTTTGTCGAAGTCGTATTTTGATTCTTTATGTTTATTTTGTTTCAATTTAGTTCTTTACGTTTATTTTATGGACAACGTTAGACAATCCGCTAGTGTAATTAACCGAACTGAATACGTGGCACCTAAATGACATTAACGACGTTAGTTGTCATCCCTTTCCAGACTAAAACGACACCCTATTTAATTTTTTTTTTAAGTGTATGCAGTTTGTTAACTTAGATTAACGGAGACACGCTTAAGAAAAAAATTCAATACGATGTCGTTTTAGTCTCAAAATGGATGACAACTAATGCCGTTAATTTCATATAGGTGTCATGTATGCAATTCTGTTAAGTTAGACTAACGAATTCAAAGAACAGTCCAACGTTGATAAAAAACAAACGTAAAGGACCAAATTGAAACAAAATAAACATAAAGGACCAAAATAAAATTTCGACAAAACATAAAAGATCGAATGTGTATTTTAGCCTTTATTTTTATATAGTTACCATTTATTTATATATACTTATAAAAATAAAGATATTTCGTAACTATCTAACAATTATTCTGTACGAGAACAAACCATTTCGTGGCTACCCCGAAAATAAACAAAAAATATAATGATTGATGTATATATTCATTAAGATTTTTCACCCAAAAATTAATTTTATTCAAATTGATCACAAATCCTAATATGGATTTGATGGAAGCTAAATTTTTATACTTCTTACACAATTAATTCCACTTTTTATATATAAAAAAAAACTAAAATAAGTGAGGCTAATCCTAATCACGTAACTCAGTTAGTTGGCATATGAAGGCATATATGTATAAATATGGAGTTCGATCCCCAATTATATTACTTTCTTATAAAAAAAATTTAAACTAACTTAAATTGCGTGTAGTATATGTTTTTTTTTCTTCCCAAAGACAAGTTCCAAACATTAGCAAACATATATTAATTTCATGTAAAATATAGGAGAAAATGCAAATTGTGAACTCCAGCTACAAAAAAATTAGGTTGGCGACTATTTACCTAGCTAGATGCATATTTTAATTTTCCTAGCCCCTATTTATTAATTAATTAATTAATAACAACAAAACTAGAGCCAAAATGCAACGGTTCCTATACCTAGGTATATATGCTCAATTTTATTTCTTCAATAATAGTTCTCTTTCTTATTCAATCAACATATGTATATAAATTAATAGTCTAGATGTTAATTGCAAACCTACAACCTAGAGTTAGGGGATATAGTTTAATGAAAAATTTTAAAAAAGTAAATAAAAAACAAAAAAAATATAAAAATTAAGTATTTTATGAGAGTTTGTAATATATACATACATATATATAAAAAATATGATACAACAAACTAAAATTGTAAAATTAAGAAGTTAGATATAAAAACTTAAATTTAAAGAGTTCAAAAGTATAAAGACATGAGTGCAAAGTACAAAACTTTATTATATTACTCATAAGTTTTGCGCTCTCAATTATGGATTCGGATCCTCTCCAACGTTGGATCATCTAGCTAATGAAAAAAATATTAGACCACATGCAATTTAGTTATTTTATGTCATGCGGAACAAAAATTTTAACTAACACTGAAAAACAACTAGACCACATCTAGTCTAGTGTTTTTTCCCATCAGTTGGATGGTCTAGCGCGGGAGACAATCTATTTCTCTCAATTATATGTAGTCCGCCGTTGCTAAATGTTGTTATAGCTAGCTTGCACTCTCAAATGCTTAAGTTAGTGATTGTACTATATGATTATGGCTAAGAATAAGATACTTTCTTGATTTAGCAGGACTCCCATCTATCTGAAGTAGAGTCGATTTTCGTAAACCCACTACATTAGAAAAATTAAAGATAACACACTTCAAAACCCACAAACTAAAAGTAACTTTTTTTATTTTTATTTTTTTAAAAAATCACTAAAGTTCATTAAAAAGAACATATATAACCCTATTATAATTTAATCTATGATTCTATTTAACCCTATTGTATTGCAGATATTCGTTTTGTGACGCTACTTTCACACTGACCAGGAAAATTATGGGATTTGAAAGATGCTCTGTTTGTTCTGTTTCATTTTCACATGATGGCTTTCCAAATTTAATGCATGTGATTCGTTTTTTATCACTAAAATATTTTTTTTTTTAAAAAATACTAGTACTAAAATATTAACCATAAAATAAAGAGGAATACTAAAAAAATACATTTATTAAAAATTCACTTATAGAATTATTTTATTGGGGATAAAAATATTCATTATTTCAAAAAATTTAAATAATTTAATACATGTGTTTTAGAGTGAATCAATTCAGTATTATCCTGTTTGGAAAAATTTATGCACATCTTATTAAAATGGTTTATAGATTTTTATAAGATATTTTTAACTTATTTTCATAAACTTCATGGAATAACTTATTGGAATAATTTCTTTTTCTTATTCAAGTAATTTTGTCTATGAAAAAACTCTCAATTAAAAAAATTATATTTTATAAGTACTTAATTAAGATGTGTATCAAAACACATCATAAATATGATATAGTGGAAGGTAATTGTTAGTAATGCTTGAAATAAATTTTAACCAAAAAAAACTTTGAAATAAATAAATTCAAAACACAAAATTAACTCTTTTTAAGGTGATGATATTAATGGAGTGTCAATATTAAAAAAATAATTAATTTCTTCTGAGATAATAAGATAACCAAAATGGACAAAAATATTTTTTATACAAATAATTAAGAATTTGATTTGATCCACTTAAAAAGACCCAATTAACTACTATTAATTAATTTTTTTTAAACTAAAAAATCTAATTGGATAGAGAGAGTAATTAATTCTGGTCAAACATTTTTTCAAAGGTAACCTACTTTTTTGGCCTTAACTTTTAATTTGAATATCCAAATATCCAATTTTGTCCATCTATTTATTTATAAAGTCAAAAAGATTAATTATCCTCTCTAACACGCCTTCTATGTGGACTACTGTGCTATACAGTCACTAGTCACTGAATATATATAACTTCAATCAATTTCTTATTTATAATAATATTGTAGCAATGAAAAACAGATATCAACGAAAAGAAAGTTTATATTTTTATTTTTTACTACTAGAATAATATAAAAAAAAATTACTACAAGGAAAACTATTTTTGGAACTAACAAAGCTATTACAGTTGGTAGATATATAATTAAGGTTTTAAACATGTTGATGAGAGTAAAGATTTGAATTATGGCGGTGAATATAAAAAAAAATTTGTCAAGATTAGTTTACAGCCTTTTGATCCCCTGTTTTGTAAAATAGACAATTTCATTTTCTCTATTAACTTTTTAAAAATTAACGACGGTTTTTATCCTTATCGACAATGGATTTTATCTAAATTATCAACAAATCTCATCCAAACTAGTGACAAAGGAATTAAAACCATCATTTTTACAAATCTTTAATAAGGTCAAAATTGTTCTTTTAAAAATCATAGGATTAAATTTGTACAAAATATAAAATAGAAGACAAAAAATACAATTAAACAAAAAGAAAAAATATTTTTGAAATTTCTTTTTTTTTTTTTTACTTTCCTCACGTCTACGTTGAATCCAAAATCACTTCATTTTAATGTTCATTCACTTTCATTGTGATTTGTACGTGAGTTGATGAAGAAGACATTCAAATACTATTATTGTTGACAACTTGATCTCTGAAATAGTAATTGATTTTGAAATTCGTTATAATTAGCATCTGATTAAGAAGTGTTAATACTTAATTTGCAAGCTTGATTAATCATTAATTCATTGTTTTAAGATATATCTTGCTGTCATCATTAAATATTTAGACGGAAAAAAGAAGCAAAGTCCAAAATTAATCAGTCAAAGTTGTAAACAGGAGAATTAGGCTTGTTCCATTTTACTACTATTGTTAGCTTAATTTAACATCTAATAATTAATAATTAATAATTAATAATTAATAATTAATGGGACCTCTATGCCCCTTAGGGTTGTAACCTATTTGATTCGGTTGCTCACTAGTCACTTTATAGACATCCCTTTTCGTTTCACATATTCTTATACAATTTTTTAAACATATTATTTAATTATTTAATGTTGATTGAAATTGATGCCAAACCAATAAGAATTCTTAATATAATACTTAATATTATTTTAACCATTTATAAGTAAGTCTCATCCATACAAATCATTCTTTAAGGAAAAGTTATATTGACCTTCTTAAACTTTAGAGTATTTTAACCTCTTGTAAATTTTATTGTCTCATTACATAAATGTCATCTGCCGTTAACAGGATGGTTTTGGGCCTGTGCAAGGTGTCCAACCGTACAGGGCCCATAAAAATTTGGGACCTCACATATTAAATGATATACTTTACAAGTCTTAAATATTAAATGATGCACTTTACAATCAATGTTATAAAGTAGAATAAATGATAAGGTGTTTGGATTTTTAACACCATCACCTAAATTCAATTCCTATAATTGACATTTTGGAGTTTTATTTTTCTCTTTTTTCCTCTTTTCTCAGAATAGGCAATTTTTCTAGCGAATTTTAAATGTTTTATTAGAATACTTTTTAATGTTTTAATTGATTTTAGAATGTAATTTACTTTATTAGAATACTTTTTCATGTTTTAATTAATTTTAAAATATAATTTAACAATAAATTTTGTGTAGGCAAAAGTTTGTGAATAAAGGGCCCCATTTTTTTAAAAAAAAATTGAAATAATAAACCGGGTCCCCAAAATGTTTGCTCCGCCCCTAGCTGTTAATAATGCTCTGCACATGATTTCAAACCCAAATATATTAGTGAATTATCAATTTTGCTTCTGCTATTAATTTTATATACAAACTTTTACAGTAACATTTCCTAAATTTTACTCTTGTTATCTTTACCTTGTGAACTTTATTCCCGAATTTTCATGTAAAATTGACAATGCACTAATATATTTGAGATGAAAGTCATGTATAGAATATCCTTAACTAGCTTCATTAACGGACTTTTAACAGTGTGAGAGTTATGTATAATAAAGTGATAAAGTTCAGGGAGGTATGTGTAATTTATGAATTATGCAAGGGGTGATATAATCTGACCAACATTTAGAGGATATAAGTATAATTTTCCCTTCTTGCAATTTAAGCACATATTGCATTATACTACTAATAACTCAACAAGCAACTCAATAGGTTTGTAGGTTATGTGTCGTTGTTGTGGTGGTTACGAATGGGTAATGAAAAACGTGGAAAATGACTTATATTATGAATATCACAATGCATTTGATTATTTATGACTTAAGTACACAATAAGAGTTCAATTAAAAAAATTAGTTCATTCATTGAAAAATATCAATGACTTAACTACTATATTGAGCTTTTAAGTATATTCGGTTAGAGTTTCAAGACATTACTATCCACTTTTAATGTCAATTTACCTTTTCATGACTCTCTCTTATTTATCAATATTTGATATATTAACCTTAATCCATCATATATGTACTCTTTATGTGAATAATCCCAACCTTCTATAACTCTACTCTCAATAAAAACAATGAGAATGTTTCACTTTTAATGACTTTTACTCACATATGATACCAATATTTGGCGCATTACCCTTAGTCCAATTTACATGTACCATTTTTCATGGTCCAATCCTCAATTAGAGCTATAAATCATGAACATTAATTTATTAGGTGAAAGAGGTCTACGACTTAAATATAACTTTTAATTTTCATTAAGGTAATAAGAGAGCCCACTAAATCATAAGAATGAGAATTTGTGCCCAACAAGACTCGAGCCTAGGGTAAGTTGTATATGACCCGACTTGGAACTCATGCCACTCGAGTTACATATGTAATCAACTTTCATGTTTATTGTACATGGACTATTACATGTTCCAAACTAGTGGATCATTTAGATGGAATTTAAATGACGAATTAAAATAAAATTTATTAATTAACGACGTATAAGTGCCACCGAGCACATGTTATGTTAGATTCAGGCATCAAACTATATTTGCTACAACATAATTAGTTTTTAACAACATTTTAAAAAAATATTGTGAAATAATTAAAAATATTGTCTTTATATATTTACAGTATTTTTGAAAAATGTTGCATAAAAATCTTGTTGCTAAAATGTTCTAATATTTAAAAAATATTACAAGATTATTATAATTTTTTTTTTGTATTTGCAATATTTTTTGTAATATTGTGTAAATGTCATGTTAAAAAAATCGATTATATTGTAAAAATGTGTGTGTTTGGATTGGCGTCAAATCACGTTAAGATAGATAAATTGAGATAAATTTGGCACATAAGTCGAGACGGATTTAATGAAAGCAACAAAAAGTAGCGTTGAAGTGGATCCACATTAACGTGAATCCACTTCTATCCAAACAGACACTATATATGCAGTAACCTAAAAAATGTTGAGTGTTGGAGACTTGGAGCTTATCCACTCACCCTAATTAGATGGTTTCATATAAGAAAATTATTTGTTGACGAAAATGTATCCGTTTGGGTAAGAACACTATTTTTTAAAAAAAAATAATATTTTTTAGTGATTTCAGATTTTACTAGCTATAAATGAAATGTAATAGAAATTATAAATTTTTATTTCTTTAAAAGTATTTTTTTTATAAAAATATAAATAAATGTGCCCAAAAAAGATAAGAGGATTATTTTGCATACTATATTAACTCTTCCATTTTTATACATAAATATTTAAAACATAAATCACATATATTAAGAGAAAAATATTTGTTTTTGAGGAATAAGAGAAAAATATTAACACTGAGTAAATACATTAAATTATTTTGCATACTATATTAACTCTTCTATTTTTGTAATAAACATTTATAAAAAGGAATATTAATATTTTTATTTATGTGTTTATGTAAAAGAACTAAATGAGTGATTATTTAAATAATTTGTGCACCCTAAAAAAATAGAAGAATAAAAAACTGATTTGTGCACGATTGGGCTTCTCTCTCAACCATACCATGTCACAGTCTGCACTCCGCACACTCGAAGTTTATTATTTTCCTAATTACGTAATTATAATATTTACAATAATAAGTAATTGGTTTAACAATTTTGAGTTTTATGATTTTCTTTTTCTTTTATATCTGAAAGGTATTCTTTAATCGACAACGAAAATTTAGTCTCTTTAAGACATAGACGGAAGTAAATTTCATCTCTAAAAACAAAGTCTTTTTTACACATGTAAAAATTATGTTCGTCTTATATCAGTGAATATAATGAAATCATATCACTATTTATTATTATTTTTATTATAAAATTCAATCACCTTTATGTCATAGTTGGCCTAACATATTCCTTACAATTTTATTTTATAAAATATATAGTTATATATATATATATATATATATATATATATATATATATATATATATATATATATATATATATGCATGATGTGAGCATCATTGTTAGGATTAGCAATAATGAGTCAAGCTAGCTAGCTAGCTCACTAATTCTTTTTATTCAATAATAATTCACAAATTTTTTTTAGATAAGTTCTTTCAAAAACACAATAATTCAATAAATTATACTTATGAACTCAATAAAATAATATTAATTAAATTTTAAATTTTAAATCTTTTTGATAAATAAGTAAATTAAAACACTTTTTTTTTGCTTGACTCATTAGTTTAGTAAAAAACAAACTGATGAAAAGATATTTATCTTAAGTAATAACTATCAAAATCACAATCGCGACGAACCGACTATAGCTACCAAAAGTGCCTTAAAATGTAATAGTAGGATTAATTTACACAAAATCTTACATTACTGATAACTTTTTATTGAATTATTATTTTCTAAAATTAATCCTTAAATTAAGAGCTTTTATCCTTTAAATCATATATAAATAAATGTTTAATAAACTATTTGCTTATTCAGTCGTAGTTTTTTAAAAACTTATTTAACTTGAGAGTTTTGATTTATTATATATTATAGAAATGAACTTTTAAACAAGCTTAAAATTAAGGGCCTACTAACTATTCTTTTTAAAAGGAGAGGACATGGTTTAAAAAATGGCTTATATTAAACAAACAGACCTAGTCTATTTTCATCGCTAGATGGTTTGAGTATCCCTGTTTTATTATCTTTGCTTTAAAAACAAAATTAATTAATTATAATAATACACACATTTGATTTTCATGTATATCCTTTAATTTGCTTGCTGAGTTCAATTTCGTCTTTTAATTATTCTGCGCCAACTATATATAGTATAGTATATAACTCAATTCATGGTCCCCATAATATAAGATAAGCCTTGGATTATATTATCTTTTAATTTAATTATGGGGTGTGCATGTATATGCATTCTACATTTATAAATATGTTCAACTTTATATAAAATAGATCATAATCATTAATCAAGACAAGATGTTGAAGTATAACCAATGAAAAGATTAGTCAATAAGAAACGTGATACACTTTATTATTAGTTAGTGTTCCACACATATACTTGAAATGAACATAATATAATATTGAAATACAAACTCAATTAATTTTCGCTGTCTACTATGAAAAATTTCATACTTAACTTATATAATGTTGCAAATTGTTTTAAAAAATTTAGTTATAATTTGTTAATGTATTTCTTTTACAAAATAAGTGGGTGCATGTTAGTAAACCCCGGTATGGCTCACTAATGTACACTCACTTATTTTATAAAATGAATAGTACATTAACAAACTATATCTTATACATATATTTTAAAATTTCAAGTTATAACTTACTCACACACTCATTCTAAAAAGCAAGGATTTTAATTTTTTTCCTTGTCATTTTGTGTTAAATCCTTGATTAGGAGGTTGCGGGTGTCAATGGTGTAGCAGTGTGTTTCCTTATAAATTGTCAGAAAGAAAAAAAGAGACTAATCATTCAAAAAAAGTCTAATGGGTTTATTTTGTATGGCTCTACGAAATTGATCACTAAAATGAGGCCGTTACGATTAGTACCATTCTATTTGGGAAATGTACCATTTATTTTCGGACAGCAGTGTCCGAAAACACGTTTCTGGACGCTGCTGTCCGAAAAAATAAGGATGATTTACTTTTCATTTTCATTATTTTATGAATTTCGGATGCTACTGTCCAAAAAATGATGTATCGTTTCTGAATTGGATAGTGCTAATTCCAGCGACCCGACAATGAATCAAATAATTTATTTGGGCCTACTACAACTTCCCCCATACAAGAAATAGAATGTATATACCCTTTTTTAAACTTTAAATATATTATTTCTTGCTATACTTTTTTTTCAATTTAAGTTTTAGTTTTATATTTGAAAAATTTTTATTTTAGTTTCTACATGTTTATTTTGCTAAAAATTGGTTTAAATTGTTATCTTATCATGACTAACTCCTTAATGAAATAAAAGTGTAATGACAAAATTAAAATAACAATAAAGACTTATATCTAAATTCTAAATACGTATCAATATTAAAATTTTCTTTTGGTTTTGGTTGTTACACTTTCATCTTGTTAAATAATTAGTCTCAATAATTTTGACCAAATAATGATGAGGAATAATTATTTAATAGAATAAAAAAGTAAAAATTAAAACAAATTTTTTATAAGATATGAAGACTAAAATGTAAACTACTTGAAATGAAAATATATTGAAACCCTAATTAATTATGTTGAAGGTATGAATTGAAAGGCGAAGCAAAGTTAAAATGCAACTTCTCTTTAATTTGGGATAGAGATGTGTGATAGATTTCAATAATTTGTCTGGACCACTAAACCTATGTTGCCGACCTATTTGCACACTTCAATGCTGAATAACTATTTTTTCCAAACCATCATTTTATAATTTAGAATAAGGAGATAATATCGTGTTAAAATGTTAAAAAGTTTTATGTAAGTTAGGAATATAGTTATTATACAATATATAAATAGTTTGATATTTGTTTTTTATAAACTAGTTTTTAGGAGTGAGTTAGATTCAAACTTAAATTTAAGATGATATCTGAGTTTGATGGGAGTCTTTATTTGTTAGGAATATAGCTACTATATAATATATAAATAATATAACAGTGCTCGTCTTATGAGCTAATTATTAAGAGTAAATCAGATTCAAACTCAAATTTAAAATAATATTAGAGTGAGACCAGTCTCAATCTACTAAGAAAATAATCACCATATATAGAATATATAAATGGTGCGACAATTATCTTTTTATGAATCAGTATGAAATAAAAAAAGTTTATGGGATCAAAATAAGTGTACGTATTAAAGGATTTATATATAAAAATAAGTAGGAATTCGAACATAATTAAGCCTCTCGTGAGAAAAAAAAAAAACCTAATTTAATTGTTTATACAAGTTAAAATAATTAGTCTTTAACTAAAAATACAAAATTATGTTATGTTCCACTTGAATGACCTAAAATTATAGATGCCAAATAAAGTTGCAAAAAAAGAATATCACAACATCATACAATTAATTTAGGAACCTTGCCTTGCTATTGTAGCACATATGACCTTATTTTGTAAAAGTGTGAATATATATATCATAAAAAAAGCAGCACAAGGGACAAATGATTCATTTCCTAACTTTTCAATGTTGGTTTCTTTAATTTAGGGATAAAAATGTGCTTTATATATGAGATGCAATTGTATCATATTCTTTTTAATTTTCTTGTGACTTTGCACATATGCTCTTTTTTTTTCTTTGGTAAAACTTTCAACGTATGCTTTATGGTTGGTCCAAAATCAGAATCAGAAAAGGTAATAAAACAATGTGTTACACGTGCAATATTTGAACTTCATTAATCATTCATATTTATTTTATACCATTTTTTTAAGATCCAGAATGAAATTTCTAATCATAAACACTAACGAATCTTTTTGTAATTTGTTAGTTCAATATTATATAGTTTTTTTCTGGCATCATGATCACCTTATTATTTTCGAGAACAATGTCGGTGGGAATTCTTCAGTAATTAGGTTTGAACAATTTTTTTATTTTAAACCTTGTTTCAATAATATTTTTTTCAATTTTTATTATTGAAATCTTATATGGAAATAGTAACTCTAAGAAATTTTGACAACAATTAATCTAAACATTTTACGCATAGATATTTTAAAAAATAAATTTAAATTAATATAATATTTGTTAATATTTTTTTAGCATAGCCAAGATTTTGTCCACCCTTAAAATTAGACTAATCATGTTTGCACTTCATGACTGACACTGATACCAAGAATTTGGCATAGGTGGCATAGATGAGACTAATATTGGTTAATATAAAAAATATTACTAATATTTTATAATATTATAATTATAATATGTTATTTTCACTATAATATTAATATAAGGGATAATTACATCAATCTTCCCTGAGGTTTGCGCTTATTACTCTTACCATCTCTAGTTTTAAAATTACACTTATCCCCTAGAGATGAGGTAAGTGTAACGAATTTCAAACCTCGGGGGACTAAGTGTAGTTTTTCAGTGAGTAAGTGTAATGAAATTTCAAATCTTAAACAATAAGTATAATTTTAAAAGCTAGTGAGGATAAGTGTCATAAGCATAAACCTTAAGAAATGTTGATGTAATTATTTCTTAATATAATTTTCTTGAAAAATATTTTTTATGAAGCAGTTTAAAAAACATAACTATAATGGAAACTCTATTGACTACAATTTCCACTATTTTTTCCTTGAGAACTTCAACTAATTTTTCATCTACAATCATATAACTTGTTTGTTTAAACTTAAAAAATATTCATAAATTATGTAAAGATAGAATTATAAAGTAAATTATAAACTATTTGGGGATGTGATTTATTTTTTTAATCTAAGAGTGTGTTTGAATTAGTTGTGAAGTTTTTTGAAACAATATCTAAATTTTAGCTAAAAAAAAAAGAGTTAATATTGAGTGTGAAGAGAAATAATCAAAAGCTTTTTTTTCAACAAATACAAGTCCACTCATTCCTAAACCTTAAGCACACACCCATCCTAAACTAATTCTCACCAATATCCTAATCTAAATCACTATCGCCAAGGTTCGAATCTTGAACCTCCAACTCCAAGCCTTTAAGGCTTGATACATGATCACATGGACTATTACTCACTTATCAAATAATCAAAAACTTTATAAGTGCAACATACAATTACTCAATGTTGAAAAAAAATATAATCCAAAGATACCCTAAGTGATGTGATTATTTCATAAAGTAAACATCACCAAGTGCACTCTAAAATACAAGAAAAGTCAGACAAGAAAAATGTTAGTCACGGTCCAAAAACAAGGGAAATTAAAAAACATTTTTATTTATAAAAAAATATGTTTTTCTAGTAAAAGGATATTTTTGGGCCACAACCATTAAAAAATAGGGTGGGAGGGATTGAGACCACCTAATTTTGGAAATTCCATCATTCATTTATGTATAAAAATCATAAATCTATATATTAAAAAGGATGATATCACTCCCATTAAAGATGGTGCTAATCCATTCCACAAAAAACAGTTATTGTCAAAACCTTCAAGGTATTTTTAGTAGGCCTACACCATGACAGCCCACACGAATAAGCCACAAGCCCATAACCTATTATTGGTTGAAAAAACACAACCTATTATTTTTTTTGTATTTTTTTATCAAAATATATCAGTAATTTTTTGGTGAATGAAACCCATTAGTGTTTGATTTGGAAAGAAAATAAGGGACACTCACTGGACCCTTAAGTTGAGTGATTCAATTCCAAATTCAAATTTAGTCCAAAAAATATATATTTTCAATTTCTATCGATCGATGTATTAAGATTAAGGTTTAAATATATTTATTTGGCCTCGTAGTTTGTATTTATTTAGGTTTTAGTGTATATATTTTAAAAATTATAGTTTTACTTTCTATACTTTCACGTTATTAAGGTTTTAGTTTCTGACATTACTTCTGTTCATAATTTTGTCAATGGCTTATATGGCACACAACTCGACAAACGTTGAGTACATGGCATTGCCACATAACTTGCTTACGTTGTCGTCTTGATACCCATTATTAACAACCCTAACTTGCGAATTTTTTTTTCCCAATTTCATAAATTTCAAACCCTAAATTGCACGATTTCTTCAGTGAAGCACGTTTAGATAGCGTTTGGTAACTGAGCATTGCGTTTGTTAACGATGGAATATAACCATATGTCTTATTTTGCGTTTAGTGCTGATTAAAATATAAAAGTACTATGTATAATACATTTATAACTTTACTTTACTTGATAAACATATAAAATTAAATAAAAAATAAAATGGTACATTTTTAAATATTTAAAAAAAAATTATGAGCATAATTAAATAATAATTTTAAAATTTATTAATTTTTATATTTATATTTTATGAAAATGTTTTTAAATTATTATATAAAATTCTTACAAGATATATAATTATTTAATATACTTTTAAAAATAATTATTAAATACAATTTACATTTAATAAGTTTTTTATATAAATTTTCAAAAAATGTATTTTTCAAAAATAATTTTTGATCAAACAAAAAAATAATATAAGGTTTAAGGAATTTAAACATAGATTGTTTTGTTAATAGAAAATAACTAAGTAAAAATAATGATAATTTTTTCTCTATGTGTTCAGTTCTCGTTCGTTCGAACCTTTTCAGTGGAATCAAAAGTATTCTGTTCTGACATACTAAACGTAAAACAATACTCAGTATCCCGTTTTATTAGGTTCAAACACATCTACCAAACGCTACCTTAATAATTACGAGATTTGATGGACATGGAAAAATATTACGATGTTACACTATAGCAATTGATAAAAAGGAAAACATTAGAAGAAAGTTTTGGAGGTGCATAATTTGAAGAGTAAGTAGCACAAAATATACTCTATCTATTTTATAATATATGTTATTTTAAATATTTTAATTTTTTTCAAATTACTTGTAATTTTATAATTTTAATAATGATGTTAATTGTTTTTTACTTCACCCTCAAAGAAGAGAGAGTTGATATTGGGTGCGAGACAAAAGTTAATGTCAATATTTAAGAATGAGAGAGAAATTTAATTATAAAAGATGAATGGTATATTGAGAAATTAAATAATTTATTTTCTAAGATCAAGTGTTAAATGTTTTTAGTTATTGTGTTCAGACCTTAAACGACATCTATTACGGAGGGAGCACTTACATGGAACTAAGATCATGTACAATGCAAGCAACTTAATAAGTGTGTTTAGCTCATATTTTATTAATATTTTGATAGATACCGCAGGTACACATCACTCTATTAATTTAAGTAACTCTTACACTACAATCAAGGTTTTTATTAAACAACTCAAATAAGGTTCTACGGGTACCATGCAATGAAAGATTCTTATACTAAAATTCTATTTGTTTGATCTTACTTTTTTTTCAAATAATTATTAATCTCAGTTACTTATTTAAGCAACTCAAACTACGTTAATAAACTGAAATGAAAATTTATTTGTTAAGTTGAATTACTTAGCACAACGGGTAAGCTGCCGTTGAGAGTTGACATTATTAAAACGAAGCAACTACAGTCAGTTGATTAGTTTGGTGATGGCAGATACTAACTACTAACCCTCGAACGCCATCTCTTCCGTTAGATTCAGATATTTATAATACCCACTCTATCCCTGTTCTCTTCCCTTTCCTCTCCTTTTTTCTCTCAACCCTAAACCCTAGATTCCACCATTCTCACTCTGATTTCTTTCACGCGAACTTGCAATTGCGCCTCCATCACATAACCAAGGTAATTTCAACCACCATTAATCACTTCATGAGTACAGTTTATAGTTCAGTAACTGATTATTTGATCGTCATGGCCTCGGGGAAAACTTTTCAGATCCAGTTAATTTGAACTTTCTTTGCTGCTTTATCCTTACTGCTATGCTATTCTTTTATCGCAATTCGCTCTATAACGTTATGTTGCTTTGTTTTTTTTGTGTGTGTGTGTTTTGGTAGTGAAATCAGTGGGAGTCGTATGGCTGAGGTTGAACAGAACGCGGGTGGTGAGCATGACGCAGAGCAAATAATTGAGAACTCAGAGGTGGCGGAAGCGCACGTTCAGGAGACTGTGGTTGCTGAGAAGAAATGGCCCGGGTGGCCCGGAGAGAGTGTGTTCCGGATGTTGGTTCCTGCGCAGAAGGTTGGGGGTATCATTGGACGGAAGGGAGAGTTTATTAAGAAAATTGTGGAGGAGACACGAGCTCGCGTTAAAATCCTTGATGGCCCTCCCGGAACTGCTGAAAGGGCTGTAAGTGTCTTATAATTCCTTCCTCATTATTTGATTTCTCACTCTCACTTTAAGTCTGTAACTTTTGTGGATTTGGCTAGTAAGTATCTTGTTTACTAGTTAATTGCAACATTTTTCTTTTGTTTTGGGAATTCCATTATTTTGTTGCTTCAGCTGGTTGCTGTTGTAGTATTGATCTGGAATCTTGCATGCTCTTTTGTGCTGTGATTCTCTTTTTATGAAATCCATTTGGCGTAGATTATTATTTTAAAAGCTCTTGGCCGAGTTCCTCAAGTGATTGGAGTAGTAGAATGATATTAATTCACTGTAAATTTTTTTATCATTCATCCATAGAACTATTACTAGATACGGATGTCAGAAATAAATGAATACTGTGAGATCTGACTTGTCTTAAGATAAGCGCTAATGTAGTAAATAATTAGGTATATATTTATGTATTTTCCTATTGATCCTGTGGTTCAAATTTCTTATAAATATTTAGATTAGAAAATGTTGGGAGAGTCAAAGTTCGTTGGCATAGTGGAGGTTGAATTCCTTGTGAAGAACTGGAGGTTATGTTTCAGGCATCACTTTGGAGAAATTCATAGTGACGTCGCTAATTTTCCAGTGTAATTCAGTCTGTGTGTCTGTCAACGATGTTATGAAGGAGAGCAGATTGTGGCTGTCTTTCATTGCGCGATATTAAATCAAATTTTAAGATGACCTTAATCGTATGATAGAAAGAAAAAAACAATAATAATAAGGTGAAGAAGATGAACCATATTCGAAAAAGATAATGGCAAGAATCCTCAAAATATAAATTAAATTCTAACAGAAAATGAATCTGTGCAGGTTCAATGTTCCAATTATAAAGGCAACGACTCAATCATCAATTAGATCCCAATTTGAAGAACCAAAGTTCCAGATGCAGGGATCAGCATTGAGCATTGCAAAGTGCTGAAAAGTTTATTAGCATGTAGACATTTTGTTCCAAAGTACCGCGAAGCTCTGCATTCCGTCTGGTAAATTCAAAACCTGGATGATTGATGTCTTGCCGCAGATTGCTACTTGCAAGCAATGAAAAGAGGCTTATAACCGGCTCTAATACTATACTTTAACCATCATGTATCAAAACTAAAATCTTATGATTGCCATACATGTTAGTAAAAGATAAAAAGTATACAAAAAACCACCTAAGCCTGCCAATCAAATTTCTTTTTAACACAAGGAGCTTCTCTATGTGATAATGATTTATATTTTATCATAATAGTTCAATAGAAAATATTGGCCATACTGTTGCTGTAATCAGCTAAACGCACCATTGTAAACCAAGACTCGGTCTTAAAGAAATAGAGGACACTTCAACTGTGTCATGCATCTTACTTCTTGTGTCATGCCACAAATTATAAGCCAACTAAAATGACTATGTTCCAGTAGGGTACTTCTATTTTTCCAAGATATTGACTTGGTATATTATTAGTCCGTTTCAGTTGATTGAATAAAAGTAGCAACAGGCATTTCTCATGGTATATGGAATGTTTGGAGTTATTGTATGTATTGGTAGAGAGCTGGGAAAAAGAATTGTAAGGTTATATGCTAATGGTTCACTTCTCAAGTAAGAAAAATGGCAGATGGCCAGGAAAAGATACACTGGAATTATTGCACCTTGGAGAGGGGGATCTCGGTCAGAGGAAGAGTCCAGGATTTGCATAATCTTATATAAGTTAGATTTCTTCATGTTTTTTGTTCTTTATAGAAAATGCTTATTTAGACCCTATTGAAATCACACTCCATTTATCAATCTGGAATCCAAACTTCCCAGCTATTCACAACGAACAATGTGTTGCTATGGACTATGGTTGGTACTTAAACTAGTAGTTCAAATTCAAACGATTTAATTTTCAGATGCTGTTATCAGATAAGGTTGGCAAAATGTAGATTAGTTAGGTGCAAAAGTTGTCTTGTTAAGGTCTTGAACATAATGAGCTGAAGGACTGTTACAAAGGATCTGAATATCTGATGGTTAAGATTTTCTTCTTGCTTTTGCTGACCGATGATGATATTATAGAGATTAATTAGGGATGAAAATATTACAGAAAGTTGTTGTTGTTGTTGTTATTATTTTTATTATTATTTTGCTTGTTTTATTTTTTGCCAAGCCTGATATTATTGGTGGCAAGCAATGTGCTTGGTAATTAGTGCATTTTTTGGCATGTTATTGTTAATTAAATATGAATATCTCGCTTGTCACTCTGTGATCTGAATCTGTATTCTTGTTATATATAGATGTTGGAGAGAATGATTAGGACAACGATAAGCTTTTTTTTTAATCAGCTAGGACAATGATAAGCTGATTGTGTTATTTGTTCATTTTGATTAGGTAATGGTGTCAGGTAAAGAAGAACCTGATTCTTCCCTCCCTCCTGCTATGGATGGCTTATTGAGGGTTCATAAACGGATTCTTGATGGTTTGGAAAGTGATTTTAACCATGCTCCTTTGGGTGCGCCCAGGAAGGTTTCTACAAAACTACTAGTGACAGCCTCTCAAGCAGGAAGTTTAATTGGGAAACAAGGAGGAAATGTAAAATCTATCCAAGATGCGTCAAATTGTATAGTTAGAGTTCTTGGAGCAGGTTGTTGCATATATTTCATATAAAATTTTCATATCCTGTTGCTGCATTATTTCCTGTTTACATTATTTTATTTTATAATGCTGAAATTCTGTGAATTTCGTTCTGCTTTTTATTAAAAAGAATTCTTACCATGTTTTAATCAGAGGCAAGGTTGAGCCTCGTGTACTGGGTATGAGATCTGTAACAAAGCAGTTGACTGAATATGTTTTTAAGGCCATTCACTAAGATGAGGCCAACTTCATGACCCTCCACAAATTATAAAACACCGATGGCCTGGCTCTTTTCATCATGAGTGTCATTATTTCTTGGCACTTTTCAAATTACCATTTCATCATAAACTCCACTTATGGACTCATAGCCAGTCCCAAGCCCAAGCCTGGGTAATGGAGGAGGTTCGTGTTAGATCTTCAACAGCCAACTCAAAACTGGTTGAAACCTTATCATTGATATCATGAAACTATCAGATGTGTACCGGTAGCTCATATAAGTAGCACTTTAATGGCTTGTTAGAAAAATATTTGTTTACTAGTTTAGTTGTCAGGAAATCAATCATTGACTGTCTAATCTAGATCATTAAATCAATTAGTTTTGAACTTTGGCATCATTTAATGTTCTTGACCATCCTTTTTTAACCAAAAATTGTTTCTGGGGAGTGGTTTTAATCAATTATGGACTACATAACTGCTTTTACTTCTAATTTTCTGATTTAAATGAAGTATTACTGTGATTTGAAGCTTTTTTAAATCAGTGTATTTTGGTCCTTGGGTGGACTGCTAAACAGTCTCTAGTTGCTAAGCATCTGATCTATCTCTTCTGCAGAAGACCTGCCTATTTTTTCTCTTCAAGATGACAGGGTGGTTGAATTAGTAGGGGATGCCACTGGAGTGCACAAGGCACTAGAGCTAGTTGCCTCCCACCTAAGGAAGTTTTTAGTTGATCGCAGTATAATTCCAATTTTTGAAATGAATGTAAGTGTTATTTCATATTACGTTTGTGTGTGTGTGTGTGTTTGTGTGCGTGTATATATAATAAGCTGAGAAAAACAAGTAAATTGTTCTATCTCCAGATGCAAAT
This sequence comes from Cyamopsis tetragonoloba, assembly GCA_037177725.1. NCBI lineage: Eukaryota > Viridiplantae > Streptophyta > Magnoliopsida > Fabales > Fabaceae > Cyamopsis > Cyamopsis tetragonoloba. The sequence goes on from CM074125.1 coordinate 51,501,883, forward strand.
GGCTAATTCCCACCATGTGGAGCACCTGCCGCCACCCCATCAATCATGGGGTCCACCTCAGGGTTTTCCTCCGAATGTTGGTGGGGGTCCTGGTTTTGGACCGACCCCTCAATACATGCCTCCTCCGCGGCAACTTGAAAGTTATTATCCACCAGCCGAAATGCAGCTGCCTCCCCCAGTGGAAAAACAGCCCCATCATGGTATATCTACCTACGGAAGAGACATTTCAGCAAGTGTTCATGCACCTTCAAATAATCAGTCTGCATCTTCCCTATCTACTCAGGTACTTGTTGCAAATATGTTTTCTAGTAATCCCTAAAGGAAGCAGTGTGTTATGTGAAAATATATGTTGGTCTTACTTTTTTATTGGATATTAAGATTTGCGTTTTCTTAAAGTCTCTCAGAATTTGCTCTCCTTCTGTTTGTGTGTCTGTTGTTTCATGAAGAGTTTTGACTTTGCAGTTTAGTGCTATAACTATGTGAAACCTAGCAGGCTAATCATGAAGTTTCCCATGTAAATTCATAATTAGTGTTTTTTTCCATTTTAGATTTAAGGAGCCGAAAATGATATTAATTTGTCCGAATACTTGGATGTTTAGTGTAAGTATTTGAGCTAAACAAAATGTGTGAAATACCACGTGAAAATCATATTCAGTTTTTGGGATTAAGACAAGATGGTGTGATGTTTGATTGGTAATTTAGGCTTGGCTTCAAAATTGAAGTATGAATACTGTCGTGCAGTCTTGAGTCTTGACTGGCTTCGTTGTTTGTATCATTAATTGGATTGAAGAACATGCAATCTATAGTTCTATACTTGGAGCTGAGTTCTTGCTATTTATAAAAGTTTTTACATTTACCATCAATACAATTTAATTGTCTTGCTATGATAGTACCTCTACCTCCAGTAATTATTATCTATATGAGGATTGGGGAGTAGTACTATGGTGGGGAGTTTGGCAGTATAGGGGACTCCAATACAACTGAATTTTGAAGGACGCAATAGATAATTAGATTCGTTTAATGGGAAGAATCCAGGTCTCTCAAATACCTGGGAATTAGAGGAGAGAGAGAGTTACAATTGCATTGATACTGAACGGAGCAATTTCTGCTATAAAAGCTTTCTTTTCATCCTGTTACTGATCCGGTACTATCATGCTATTTCGGCAGATCACGCAGCAAATGCAAATTCCTCTATCTTATGCCGATGCTGTTATTGGAACTGCTGGGGCAAGTATAAGTTACATCAGACGAGCTAGTGGGGCTACTGTTACCATACAAGAAACTAGAGGTGTTCCTGGGGAAATGACAGTTGAAATCAGTGGAACTGCTTCTCAAGTTCAAACAGCACGGCAACTGATACAGGTAATCCCAATCATGGTTTTTTAATTCATTTGGAAACTATTCAATCTTTATTGTGCTGCTTGTCTTGGAAATTTTTAGCTATTTGAGACTTTTTCCCTCTTCTGTTGGTTTAATATTATTGAGTTAAAGATTTAATACGTGTTTGGATTAACTTATTTTGAAGAAATATTCGCTTATTTCCCTAAGCTTTGTGAGAGAACTTTTGAAAAATAAGCATTTATTTCTCTAGAATTAAACTTTCTCAAACATGCTCTTAGATTCATTTTGCATTAGAGTTTTATCAAGATTAATCTTCTATATAAAAATGGAGAGAAAGTGACGAGAAGCTACAAGCTTGTTGAGTTTGTGAATTACACACTTACAGACCCAAAGCAATGAAAGCATTACCTCAATGAAAAATTGTGACAAAAATTAATTTTATAGTGCATTTCTTTACATTCACTTCCTTTCCTCATCTGTATGACATAGAAAACCATCTTCTACTTATTTCATTTAACTTCGTACATTTTCTGTTTTTTCTCATTTTGTTTTCAAATAAAGGCTGAAGGTTTTCTGATCTTTGATGCTAGTCTTGCTGGATGTATGTTGTTAATCAGTTAATGCTTGAACTGATTTTAGTTCATGTAATTATGAATGTGGTGCAGAATTTTATGGCTGAAGCTGCGGTACCGGCGCAGCCACAAGCAGGTGGGCCAGCTGCTGCAGACCAAGGATACAATCCTTTTTCTGCTCCTGGTTCTGTCTATGCGTCTCCGCCTTCCAACCCAGGACATGCCGGAGGCTATGGTGCAGTTTATGGTGCAAACTATGGGTACTAAACAGGGGAGTACAAAAACTGCCATTGTTGAAATGTATAATGCTGGGAATAGTTTTGATGTAATTTAGCAAATATTATGACATTGAGCTACATTATTTGTTTCTAAATTATTTAAAAACGTGTTTTTTGTCTGACACTGGTGCTTTGTGTTGGTAGTCCATTTGGAAAGGTTAAGCAGACTATTTGTGACCTTCTGATGTGTTATTTACTTGTTTCTATGATTCTATTGAGTTGGACAGTTGGTAATCCTAATTCCTATGTCCCTTTCCAATTATGTTCGGAATAGTATATTAATGGGAGCTGCCATAATAATCAAAAAATTATTAGAAAATGGTTTTCTTTTTTCTGTTTGCAGTGTGAGGGAGTGAGTAGTTAAAATAGGGACTCCATCTTGTTTAGAATAAGTTTTGGGTATGCATTAAGGGTATTATCTTAAATTTTAAAAATGAAGGAATGTTATTTTTGTTTCTCCTGAATTAGGGAAGCCATAAGTATGAAAAAAAAATAATTATAAAAGTTACTTTCATAAGTAGCCGGTAAGGGTGGGAATATTGCAGACCGCTTGATAGATATTCAAGTATAGTCTATATCAGACTCAGGCTACGGTTATTTCAAAAATCCATTTAATTAAACAGACTCCACTTTTAGAAAAGCTTTTTATGCCTAATAAGCCAACTTATTTAAATAATGAGAATACTATTAGCAGTAATAATAATAAATACTATTAGCAGTAATACTAATAAGCCAACTTATTACTTATGTAGAAATTTTAATGTTATGTCTTATTATTGTATATTTGTTATGTTTAAAGATTTTTTTTACTAGTTTATGTATGACTTTAGATCTATTAACTTATTTAAAAATAAGGTTTTTAAATAATTTTAAGCACTTTATTATGAAATAAAATTTTAAACGGATTTTCAAAACTTATAACAAGTAATAAGTTAAATTCAGACCTCTAATTTTATAAACGCCTTGTCATCTAAAACATACTTCGAATGCAGTTAGAGTACTTTTTTAGTTAGAGTAAGGTTCAAAATATATTTTTAAAATAAAAAATTACTTTTCTATGATTTACTATTCAGTATTCTATTTCCCAAACACTCTTAATTTTTTATCATAAATGCATTTTAAATACTAAATATGCATTTTGTTACTGTTTAATAACCTAAACAAAGAGTAGGTTGTACTTCTTGAAATCCAGTTCACAACCATGCCGCCCACCATACCATACCACATAGCGTTCGTCTCTTTCAACTTTTCCAACCGACCATTTTCTGCTTCTTTACTAAGTATTGTCTCATTATAGATAGATTTTTATATATAAAAATAAAAATACTATACATTAATGATAACATCACTCATTCACATGGTTTTGTTTTGTTTTTTATGTACTGTATTTTTTTACATTGTTTGAGGTTAGAATATTGATATGTCATGCTTGTTAATTATCCTAATTATTATGCATTCAATAGGTTAACTTATGGATTTTGAGTGAAATTTTAAGTAACACTTTTGTCTATTAAAAAAAAATTCTTTCTTTTATTCTCTTTGTTATGAGGATACGAAAAGAAAAAGAACTATAATAATTTTGTAATTTTAGTTATATATTCTTTTATATAGGAGTATTTCTTTGTGTGTATGATCTTTTTAGTTATAATAAATTAAAATAAAATTTTGTTTACATAATTTCTTTATTTATTTCAAATTTTATTAAATATTATTATCCTGAAAAATTTTTATATAAATAACTCACTTCTGAAAAATAACAGAATCATTTTACAAATTATTTCATATTATAATTTATAAATACTTAAAATATTTATTAATCAATGTTTTAACTGTGACACCTAAAATTATTTAATATAAATTATTAATTATTTTAATTACTTATTTTTTTAGTTGATTAAAAATAAAAATACTCTAAAACAATAAAAAATAATTTCATTCATTAAACATGATTAAAATTTGTTACTAAACAAATTACTATTATTACCATTAATATTAATATTAATATTAATATATTACTTAAATTCAAGTCACAATTTACCCAACTAAAAACCAAATATTCACTAAATGAATCATAGGTTGCTTGATTTTCATATAAATATTTTCTAATTTGATTTTCTCTCTCTTTCATCAGTCATCACTCAGCACACCTCTTTTTGTTCTTGTCGGCTTCTTACCTTTTTCTTTTCTTTTTCCGCCCAAAAAACACGACTTTAAAAAAAAAAAGTGAGTTTAATTAATATGTGAATTCTGCGTGGATTTCCGTTGGAAAGCTTCAACCTTTCGGTTGATTTCACTTTGTATAGAACATCGATCTCTCTCTCTTCTCTCAATCTGATTCATTCCACTCTCTTTATTTCTCTCAATTTCACATAATAATTTCATAATTATCAGGTACTGTTTCACTTCATTTCCTACTTTTCAATCTATCTTCTATTTCTTTCACTTCCTGCAATAATAACTGATCACTTATTAGTAACTCCTTTTTTCTGATTCTCTAACGTCTAATAACTGTTAATTTTATTGATTAGAGTAGAGATCAGATTTATGCTATACATCTCAAACAATAATACTTGTTCTGATCCTGTTCTGTTCTGTTTTTCATCTAATAACAGTCTTGTTCTGATATTAATTGGAGTAGGAATCAATCAGATTTTTGCTATAATTCTCAATCAAAATACTTGTTCTTGTCTTATTTTTGATAAAATTTCAGATTATTGGATAGGGATAGTAAACAAGTGAAAAATTTTCTGATCTTGTATTAAGAAACCTGTTTATGCACTGCTGCGGTGCTGCCACCTCTAATGAACACTGTCAATATTGTTTTTGATAAAATTTTAGCTTTTTCTAGATGGGGATAGTAAAGAAATAAACAAGTTATCTGATTTTGCTCTTTCTTTTTTTTTTTTTTCTTTTTTTTTCCCCATTCCTGAATGTTTTCAGTTTCAAGTTTCAACCTTTGGCCCTGAATTATTCACATCATATTGGAAAGAAGGTCAAAATTTGATCATTATCAAATTTCAAGCCATTTTGAGTTGGTTGAATGATGGCTTCAACTGGGGTTTCAGTGTCATCTTCTAAGTGGAATAACCTATCCTCCTCGAGGGTTACCAGGGCTTTGGCATCGGCGATGCTCGAATGGTTTCTGATCTTTTTCCTGTTTATTGATGCTGTATTTTCTTATGTTATCACAAAGTTTGCATCTTTCTGCAAATTGCAAACACCTTGTTTGTTCTGCTCAAGGCTTGATCATGTGTTAGGAAAGGAGAAAAGAGGATTCTATTGGGACTTGATTTGTGGTACTCATAAGTCGGAGATTTCTTCTTTAGTTCTTTGTGGTTCACATCATAAGCTTGTAAATGTTCAAGGAATGTGTGAAAGTTGCCTCTTTTCTCTTGCCACCATCAATGAATCCAACGCTGAAACTTACCGATTATTAATTGGTAAATTTGGGGAGGAATCTGATGCCAGATTTGATCAGGATCCTTTACTCGGTGAACATTCGATTATGAACCGGTGTTCTTGTTGTGATAAGCAATGGGATTTGAATGATCAAAGGTTGGCATTCACCAAGTCAGTCAGGTCTCGCGCTGCGGATTTTGATGCACCGGATGTTGGTGGAAACGAATTTCATGAGAAAAGAAGGGGGAAACCATTTGTATCAGTTAGAAATAATCAGTTGGATCCTTTGTCTCATGTTGGTTACACAGAACTCAAGATCACTTCTGATACTGAGTCTGAATCTGAAGTTCCCTTATCGGATGATGATGGTGTAGAAGTTCCATGTGAAAATATCGAGCCTCACATCGTTGAGTTAAATGAGGATTTGGCTTTAGAGAAGCTCAGGGATTCAGATTCTGTACTTGAGCCGTCTTTATCCGAGTCAAGAATGCAACTAGAAGATAGAGATATTAATGGTACTAAATCTGCAGAAGCAACAATGGAAAGTGAGAGTGATTATCCTTCTCAAAATGAGCCTATTTCATTTGGTGATGTCTCTACATCATCAAATGAAATGGGACTTCCTGTTGAAGTCTCAAAGGAAAACTGTAAGTTTTTTAGTTTGTTTTTTTTAGCAGTGTTTTTTGTTTAAGCTTCCATTCAACATGACATACGTTCTGAAGCAAAATTAACGGTTGTGAACAGATGCGTATCTTTTTAACTTCCTATCAAAGTCCTTCTATGGTTATAACAATTTTAAACAAACGGGCACTAACACTTGGATTTGAAGCATGGAGGAGTATGTTATGTGATAAACCCATATTTTTCATGTTATCAAAGGAGATTTATTGATATTAATTATCTTATTAATTGGATTTAATCTAATCCTATTTCCTTTGTTTTGTTACAAAATAATAGGATAGATAATATTTGACGAGATAATGGATTTTGGAGCATATTATCATAGGAAATTGGGAGATCACATAAATAATACATTTGAGGACAGTTTGCACACAGATTTCATTAAACTTGGTTACAAAAATAATATTTTATGCTGTAGTTCTTTGCTGAAAAGAATAATCTAGTTTTTAAAGTCATTCATAATACCTTTTATACTAACAATAAACCTTTGTACATTTTTTTTGTTTCATAGATGATTTGACAAATGATGAAGCGGAGATACCATCTGAGCAAAGAACTACCATGGAGTGTGAGGAAACCATTAAATCAAGCGATAAGCTGACAAGGACAACATCGGAAGCAGGTTTAGAACCAAGCACCGTTTCTAGTGATATTGGTCAGCAAAATCCCACTTTGCTGGATCTTGGTGATGCTTACAAGTTAGCTATCAGTAGCAAAGGAAGACAGTTGTCCGGCATGCTTTCGGAACATTGGCTAGGGAAAGATTCTTCAAGACTTAGCGAAGATTTGAAGATCTTGTTGTCACAGTTTTCTGCCAATCGAGGAACTGATCTGTCTGTCAACGATATCAGTCCTAGACCGTCTTTAAATAGCGATGAAGTGAAGTCTTCTGATGTTTCTAACTCTAATGGAATACAGATACTTCAAAAAATGATCTCACTTGAGCGAAACGAATCGGGTTTGTCTCTTGATGGAAGCATTGTTAGTGAAATCGAAGGTGAAAGCGCGGTCGACAGGCTAAAAAGACAAGTTGATCACGACAGGAAACTTCTAAATGCTTTGTATAAAGAGCTGGAGGAAGAAAGAAACGCTTCTGCCGTCGCTGCGAGTCAAGCGTTAGCGATGATCACGAGGCTGCAAGAAGAAAAGGCGGCGTTGCATATGGAAGCGTTGCAGTATTTAAGAGTGATGGACGAGGAATCAGAGTATGAAACGGAAGCTTTGCAAAAAGCTAACGATCTTCTTGCCGAGAAGGAGAAAGGGTTAGAAGAGTTGGAAGCAAAGCTTGAATTTTATAGGAAGAAATTCCCTGATGAAGAGTCAATGATGGAGAATAACTCGGAAATGAAAGTGAAAGATATTGGTTTGGATCATTCACAAAGTACCTGCATTGAAAAAGGTGAACGTTTAAAATCAGCTACTGAAAATGCTAATGTTTCTGATAATGCCGAAGTTCTACACGCATCTTCGGAGGAAAAGAATGTTCAATCTGTAAAAAGTTCGCCATTGGAGTTTCAGGATGAAATGCTATATATTTCGCAACGTTTGAAGAAGCTTGAGAAGCAAGTTTACTCTTTCCTGAATATTCACCAATCTCAGGACAATAAGCTAAATTCTGAAAATGTTGAAAATGTATCACCAGGAAACTGCGAAAAGTTGGATAATGATACTCTAAAGCAAGATTCTGTTTCTTCACCAAAACTGAATTCAGATGCAATGAGTGATGATCAATCATCCAATGAACTTCCAATTTGCAAGCAAAATGGTGAAAGTAATGATTTCGCTTCTGCTGAAAGTTTGGTTTCGGAATTTACCGAAAGGTTGCGAGTTCTCGAGGCAGATCAGAGTTTCCTTGAGCATACCGTCAACTTGGCGAGAAATGGAGACGAAGGACGAAAGTTATTGCAGGAAATAGCTGATCACCTGCAACATTTGCGCAGGATTGGGATAAGAGAGTTGGATCAACCTGTTGCTTGAGTCTGTATATAAGGTCAGTAGTTAGTGCTAAACCTTTAACCAATAAATCAAAGCATTTGTCACTCAAGAATCTAAATTTGGAAATATTTTTAACGCAGAACACAAAAAAATAAGTGTCATGTTCACTATGCAATAATGGTTTGTTTCCAACAAAGAATTTTCAAAGTTAGATTCTTAAAATGTACAAAGTTATGTTTGTTAGAAAACCCTGACCCTATGTTTGGATGGAGCAATTGCAAAATTTCAAAGAACTTGAAATTCTAGAGAATTTTGGAAATACCTTCTATGTAGGTGAAATTGTGAATGCTTACCATCTAATTGAGTACAATTATGTATCCAAACAGTATATTTTTTTCTCCAAAACATTTAAAATCTCTCAAAAAATGAATTACCCTCTTAAAATTCTTCATCCAAACATATGGTAAGACTATTCCCATTGATACATGTCATTTGTTGTGAATGTTTGCTTTCTTATGGTTGTAAAGATAATTTGGTGCATGTTTAATTCAGCTTATTTCAGAGAAATAATTGTTGATTTTTGCAAAATTACTGATAGAGCTTTTGAAAAAGTAAATGACTATTTTCTTAGGGGGAAAAAATAGTTAATCCCAAATATGCACTTAATCAGCAATTTTCTTGTCAATTTTGCATTATATTTGTTACTTTGATATTCTGTCTATGATTTTTTTTTAACCCTTTGGTTGTTAATATTTTATAGATTCATACACAATCAAACAGCAATCAGGAGGAAGGTGCATTGTACAATCTTGTTTCAACTGTACAGTAACAACATATGGCTTTCATCCATGATCAAAGAAAATAGGATTTCAAATTATATGGAGATTTTTTATTTTATTTTATTTTGAAATAATTCCCTTTATCCCCTGTTTTTTTATTTGGGGTTTGTTTTGCTGGATTGAGTTGACAAGTTTTGAATTTGTATCTTTACAATAAAATTTTTCTTTTGGCAGTTTTGCATTGTAAATGAGTGATTGCTTGTTTCATTGGTGTCTTGTTGTATTGAAATAAGTATTTTAGAAACAGAGTGAACTAATTAACATTATTATAATTTTGTGAGAATTTTATTTATGGCCACTATTTACTTCAGTTGTTTGTATAACATATAAAGTTCTTTGCAGTTATTTGTTACTTGAAAACAGCTTATAAGAAACTTGTTTTTTTTTCTAGGTTGCTCAAATACATTTTGTCCAATTTTGTTCATTTGATTGTGATTTAGTAATTGTCAAATTAGTAGCACAGTAATAGATTTTTGCTTGATAAAGTTAGACCATAACTTTTGTCACCACATAAATGTCTTAGGTCACCACACATTTGCTTGGATTCTCATTTTCGAGCAAATATTTTGTGAAATGAGTTCTCAGAATTTGATAGTGTATGCGATTATGTGAGAAGTATGTGGTGTGTTCAAGATGTTGACAAGAAAGTTAAAGCTGATAAAAAATAAAAGAAAAGTAAATCAAGCCTTTTTTTTTTTGTCGGCAAATATAAACACACCCAACCTTAAACTTTAAAAACACACACCCATCCTAAACTAAGACCGAACCTTGGACCTCTAATTTCCAAACCTTAAATGTTTACTATATGATCATATGGGTTATTGTCTACTTGTCTAAACCAGGCTCACTTATTCGGCTATGTAGCGAGAGACGTTGAGATTGGCACCCAACTTGGGTTTATCATCATTTCAATAGCATGGAAAGGATGTTGTTACCTTCTCAATTTTGAATTGTAGCATCCGAAAAATTTTTGGAGACTAATTCAAAAATTGAATTGTATGTGACATTTAATTTCTTAAAGATAAGATTTTAAAAATTCCGGATAAAAGCATCCGAAATTAGGGTGGTGAGAATGATGTTGTCATCAAGTTAAAATCTAAACGTTTATGTCTGAAAAAAACAATTTTATCAAAAAAATTACTAAAATGATGCTAAACTCAATTTAAGTGGTGTCAATTCAGTGAGCCAGAGAAACATGGGCTTTATCCCATTATCAAGCTCTTAGATCCATTCAACACTTTAAGTTACATTAACGAAACAAAAAACTTGTATTTTTGATCTGCAAAGAAAACACACTTTTTTTACAAAATGTTAAAAAAGAAGAAAACTCACAAATTGTAAATCACTAGAGTTGACCTGAAAAAAAAAGGACAATAAGAAAAAAAACAAAGCAAGGAACGAAAAAGTCGTACCTTGACTGGAAACATATGATTCAATTTTGAGAATTTGTGAACTACGGACTCTCATAAACCGAGAGACTAATGTTTATGAATATTCGTAATTTACAAATTCTCAAAATCTAACTAAGGAAACAATTTTTTCAAAAAAAAAAAAAGTGTAATATCCTAAAAAAAAACATGTGTGATGACAAAAGTAAAAGCTTTTTACAAATTCCTTAAAATTTAAGAACTCCCATAAAAATCTAGCACCGGATAAGGTCTTAGACCCATTCAACACTTTAATCTTACATTGACGAAACAAAAACACAAAATTGTTGTTTTGGTGTGAAAAAAAAAAGTTGAAGCTTACAAAATGTACATCACGAGTTGACCTGAAAAAAATCAATTAGCAAAAAAACAAAGCAAGGAACGAAAAACCCGTACCTTGACTAGATTAAAAAAATAATAAAAGGACGGAAAGTAAAATGTATAGCATAAATATTAAAGATTAAATTAAACATTTAGTTCTTATATCAAAAAATAATTTTTAGTTCTTATATGTATTTTTGTTAGTTTTTTTGGTCTTTTTTATTATCCTTCTATTAGTCCTTACTAAAACAAATTCAGGAATTAAAACTAAAAATAAATACATGTACAAAGATTAAAGTGCAAAACAAATATATGTCTAAGGGATTAAAATAAAAAATAAATATATGTATAGGGACTAAAACGAAAAATAAGTATATGTATAGGGATTAATTAATTTCCATGTTAGTAGTTTATGTATTCATCATTGATTGACTCACAGAGATTCGGTTAGCTACGTAAGATAAAATTAATATTGTTAGTATTTAAATTGACTATAGGGACCAATCTAAAAATGACGGACACATATAGAGATTAAAAATAATGTTTTTTTATATAGGAATTAAAGCATATACGAGGAACACGTATAAAGACTAAATAATTAATTTATCTAATATTAAATAATAAACATAATTAATTAGTAAACTCTTAATTTTAAAAGTCATAGACTAAATTTGCTCAAAATAGTACAATTAAACTTAATGAATAATAAACATAAGCTAAAATATACATTTAGTCCTTTATGTTTTGTCGAAGTCCTATTTTGGTTCTTTATGTTTATTTTGTCTCAATTTGGTCCTTTACATTTGTTTTTTGACCAACTTTAGACTCTTCTTTGAATTCGTTAGTCTAAATTAACAAAACTGCATACGTGGCACCAATATGGCATTAACGGCGTTAGTTGCCCTCCATTTCTAGAATAAAATGACACCGTATTGAATTTTTTTGTTAAGCGTGTCTCTGTTAGACTAAATTAACAAAACTGCATACCCTAAAGAAAAAAATCAATACTGTATCGTTTTAGTCTGGAAATGGATGACAACTAACGCCGTTAATGTCAGGTGCCACGTATGCAGTTCGGTTAAGTAGACTAACAGATTCAAAGAAGAGTCTGGTCCAAAAAACAAACATAAAAGACCAAATTGAAACAAAATAAATATAAATAACCAAAATAAGACTTCAACAAAACATAAAAAAATTAAATGTGTATTTTAGCCTAAAAATAATTAAATTAAAGAGTAAACTCATAATTTTGAACAAAGAGTTTAGTAACTAAAATAACATTAAGGTATATATGTGAATGCATGCTTTTTAATTAATTCCAGGTGTTTGATTTAGACTCTCTGCACCGATCTTGAATACTTCAAACCGCGGATTTTTTTTTGGTCAACAACTCACACTAACTACTTCACCCTTATATATATAAATTAAACATTACATAATCTTTATAATTAATTTCATTAATCATATCATATCATATTCTCCTAATCTTCTTCATCATCAAATCAAATTTCTCTTCATTTTCATTCTCTCTCAATTATAATTCTCATTCATCACATTTATCATGGGTCGCCAATTGAAGATGCTAGCATTGATTATTCCAATTATTTTCTTCTTGAGTTTGGAAAAAATTTGGGCAGCGAGAACAATTGAAGGGGAAAATTATTGGTTACAGAAGAATTTAATACTTTCTTCATTGCAAAGAGGTCCTGTTCGTTCTTCCCAAAAGAATCCTTGCTCCACCGTGCCTGGCCATAGCCGAGGGCGGTGCACGTTGGGTCAGATTAACGCCGCCGGCCACGTCGCTCATGCACCGCCACTCTTTCTTGATTCCGTTCCAAGTTTCGGAATAGCTTCTTCTGTTGAAGAGAATGATACGACGATGACAACAAGTCTTATCTCACCTACTGATGTTAATGAAAATAATAATGCTCCAAAAATTAAAGGGGTTAAGAGCTTCACTAGATTGCAACAAAAACAGCTTCTCTCCCAAGAATGAATGTAATACTCCTTGGGCTTATACAACTAATTGCATATATCTTGTAATTTTTTTTTTTCATATAGAAATACATTTGTTAATTTTTTTTAAAATTTTTTATATATACAATTATACTGAGTATACATTTGTTAATTTTATTCTTTATGTATTCTCTCATGTATGAATTAAATTTCCAAAATTTTTATATATCATATTACTTATATATAATTATAAACTCCGTCACAATGAATTAACAGTCCAGATATTATTATTTTGTTAAAGAGCGTGACTAGATAGTGAATTAGTTGGAGATGATCCAAATTCGGCGTACATATATGTTATACTTATTATAATTATAAAAAGATTTGTAAGAATATTTAAGTTAAAAAATTTAGAATTATTATTGTTTTGACAATAACTTTTGGTATTTGATGCAAGAAGGAAGGGTTGACTTTTATGTTTTGAAAGAGTCAAACTTTGAATGTTTGAATAGATACTATAGTTTAGAAGACTAGCTAACCTGCAGGGACCATTTCCTGGTAAATTCATGTCAAGTTTTTTGGTTCTCTTGTGCATAAAGCTAAACCTCAAAAAAAAAAAACATGCAAGTTTAATTTATAGTTAGAGTAGCTCAAATTATAATTTGAAGTATGCAAATACTTTTTTTAGAAAATATATTAGCTAAGAGAGCTAGTTTTATTTTTAGGTTAAATATGTTTTTGGTTTCTGAATTTTTACGAAAATTTACTTTTAATCCTTGATCTTTAAAACTTTGTTTTTTAGTCCTTAAATTTTAAAAAAATTGCTTTTAGTCCATCCGTACATTTTATGGCAACGTGGCAATATGATCTGTTGACACGTGGACTTGATGAAGAGTTGTCAGTGTGTCACGTCACCAAAAATTATACGGAGGGACTAAAAATAAACTTTTTTTAAATCCAGGGACAAAAAATTAACGTTTTTAAGTTTGGAGATTAAAAATATATTTCTGCTAAAGTTTAGGGACAAAAACATTTTTGACTCTTTATTATAATATGGATATTTTTATTTCGAATAAGAAAATATATGTGACCACATAAAAAGAAAAAGACGATTGGTCCAATTTTTTTAAAAAAGTTACTACTCTTTTTTGTTGGGCCAAATTTTGGTGATATTCTAACTTACACTACAAGTCTAATTTAAAAACGATATATATATTCAACTTTTTTTTTTTATTGATTGTATATATTCAACTTTGCCACCGCCATTGATTCTCTCATCACCGGCCACCGCCATGTAAAGAGTTTTATATATAATATAATTGAGTAATTTTAAATCTTCCTATGTTCTTATAAATTTTTTTACTTACTCATTAAAGAATATTTTTAATGTGTTTTATAGTTTGAAGATTAAAAATGCACTTAATTTCATATCTTATACAGTAATAAGAGAATAGGAAGAAGGATTTTTAAGAGACTATAGCATTATTCAATAACATTTGATACAATTGATAAATAATTAAATACTATTAATTTATATTAGGATAGTTAGATATTTTAAATATGTTGAAAAGATTATGATATTGGTTGTATGGGCTTTGTTGGAATAGATGGTAGTTATTTCAATAATTACTCTGTTTCGAAAAAATTAATCTTTAACTATGTCAGTTGGAGATACTTTTGTTAAAAGAATATCTGGCTTACCTCATTAACTTTCTTGTGAGCACTTCTTTATCCTTACAAAATGACTATGTTTTTAAATTTTTTTTAATATATCTGATAGGAGGTTTAAAAGTAATAGGAAAAAAAATATGTATAACAATTAATATTTTGTATTTAGAATTTTATATTTTGGTAATATTGTGTATTGGGCTTGACTCAAGTAAATTAGGTTTTGCTTTTCCTCTCTCCTATATATGTACACAACTATTCATCAATGGAAAGTAATGAAAAAAATTATGAATTTTATATCTTTTATCTTTAATTCTTAGGAGTATAATAGTATAGTTTATTTGATAGAGAAATTTCTCTCTATCAATATCCCCTTTTATATATACACAGTTCACTTTAACTTAAAAAAACACAATTTCTCTTTATAAATACAAAAAATATAAAAATGAAAGTAATGTCAAAATATATACACACATTTATAATTTTAATAGAAAAGAATAATAAAATAAAAATACTTTTACACTTAAAATTTTAAATACGATAATAGTAAAAATGATTGAAATCAAAAAGTGTATAGTTGAATTAGATAGAATTGATTATATTTTAAAATATATAATCTAATATTCGTCTAATTAAAGTGGTTTCAATCTTTTTATATTAAATTTATCTCATAAATTTGATTCAATTTAATTTTTTATTATTAGATCGAATTGAATTAGATTGAGTTCGATCAATTCATCCAATTCATGATCACCCTATTGTGAGTATGTGACAATGACCAATGAAATGAACAATGAGTTGAGAGATTATAATTTTATTATTTATTTGCTCCTGTTTATATTGATCTTTCAACAACTGTTTTGTTCTAAATTCTCTCGGTGATCTGCTTTTCTTTTTCCTTTTTTCTTTATGCTGCTTTTTAGTTCAAAATAAATTATTTTGAAGTTAGAGTTTTCTCTAATTAGCTTCTATAGAAGTTATTATTATTTTCAATTTGTTTCTGATTATTAAAAAAAAATACTCTTATTATTAGTTTTAAAAGTTTAAAAATTGGAGAAGAAAAGTTTAAAAAATGTTAAATATTTCCATAGCATATGTTTAGGAGAATAATCCCGTAACCAAATCCCTTTTATCTCATAAACTAAAAAAATCTCTTTATAATAAAAAAATCTCCATATAATTACCATTACATTCATTTCCAAAATTGAAAAACTTCCATAATTACCACTATTGATCATCACTTAAACCCTAAAGCTAAAAACCTCCCAATCATCAAACTTCTTATCCATTCAATACAAAAAAACAAAATCCGTTCAACTATTAATGAAATTATTCATTAAGCTTACTTATTAAGTCGTTAAATATATTAGCAACCCAAATGACTATTGAAACCTTATTTAACGTCAAGTCGTTTTACTTATTTGATTACTAAATCATTTTTTGTCGGTTTGGTCATGCTTATAGGGAATCAAACTTCTGTGTTGATGCTCTCGCAAAGCTTGCATCTGGCAGTGTTTTTCTTCTCACAATGATCCACTCTCCTATCGCTCAACTGTCTAGTTTGTTGTTGGCTGATAGAGTAAGAGTTGTTGACTTTAGATCCCTTCTTTCTTAGTTCTTTAATTTTTATTTTTATTTATTTTTCTAATATACCAAAAAACAAAATCATTTTTTGTTTTTTTAGTGATTTACCTCTTAATTAAAAAGTACAAATAAACACTCTTACTTCTAAGTTGTTTGGGATGAGAAATTGTGTATGAATTTAGATCCTATCCAAATCCTCTCTAGCCAACATATTAGCCATCCATCTTACATACTTCTATCCTAGTTAACAATCATAATTTTTAAATTGTAGATACATTTAATGGAGAAATTGCTATATTCATTAAATGTGTAGTTTTTTTTTTTATTTATAAAAAAATTTAACGACACCAGGGTTCGAACCGTGTACCACACACTCATACACACATGTCCTTACCAGTTATGCTGGTCTTACAGGACATTGACTGTGTAGTTTAATGGATGAGAAAATGAGTAAAAGTGGTTCAATAGATGAGAGAATGCATGTATGAGATTAATTCATGAATCTTGAAGATATGTGTGATAATTTCAAGGTTCTTTGAATTGTACGAAAAATTAATTCTTCATGGAAAAAGAGATTTGTGAAGAGAATAAATCACCACCTCAAGTGAAGAGGAAGTCACATAGAAAGAAGAAAAGATATCTCGCTCTTGTTGAGGAAGGGGTACCAAAGTGAGATATCATTCCTTGTAATTTTGAATGGGAGACTCGGATTTGTAGGGTGATATACTATTCGAAAAAGGTTTTACTTGTTTATCCAGCAAATGTGAGATAATGAAAACCTTATTGAGATGGTTCCGTGAATGTAGGCAAGAAACGTCAAACCACGTTAAATTTTGTGTGTCTTTCGTTATGTTTTATCTATGTTTTGTGCGTATATGTATGGTCTCATCTTTGATAACAAATCAAGAGAGAAGATAATTACTTAATTATATATATATATATATATATATATATATATATATATATATATATATATATATAGGAGAAGAAAATGTGAAGTGTGTGGGGTTCATTTGAGGCAACAAGTCACATGGGTGAAGGGCAGAAGAAAGCCAAAAAAAAAATAGTACCATACATAATTGCAAAGTCATTTAAGGCAAGGCAAATTAAAGAGCTATGCCCACTTAGTACTCTGCTCGAACCAACTTCCCATGTAACTAATGCAAATGCCAATCTGGTGTTTCACAATTGCATTCACCCAATTTATTTTTTGAGAAATTATATTAATTTTTTTTTTAGATTTATGTTTATTACACTTAGATCTTATTTGTTTTCAAAATTATACCGATCTTAAATTGTTTGAAAGGTGAGGTCGGTATAAGTCGAGTCGTCAAAATAGATCATTTAGTCCAGCCCAACTCTAACGAAGCAGGGTCGAGGCCAAAGGTCCATGAGATTGAAATAGGCTCTGAAATTATTTGCCTTGCAAAGCCAAAAGGTCATAGGGTCAGGGCTAAAATCAGAGCCAAATCATGGTCAAATTTTTTATATGTGTCATCTATCGTGTGGGTTGGGACTAGAGTCAAGGTTAAATGAAGTTCTAGAAAATAAAAAATGAATATACAAAATTTGGTTTATTTATATATATATATTAAAACTGTTGCTCACAACTAAAAACGAAACATAACATTAGTCTAAACGTAATTGCTTAGCGTCTTAAAGGAATATTCAACAAGTGCAAAGAAGCATCATATATATATATATATATATATATATATATATATATATATATATATATATATATATATATATATATATATATATATGTGAGAGATGCTACTTCATAATTGTTAAAATATTTTTATTTTCATAGGAAAGTAGTATAATAGGGGATCGAACCTCGTACCTATACACGCATGTTTCCATACACTCATCAACTGAGCTACATGACTGAGACAATTGTTAAAATGATTTAATAGCACTGATCCATTCTTATGAATTTTTAAAAAATAAAATTTTCACCAATAATTTTATATTAGGTTAATTACATAGGACGATAAAAAAATAAATTAAGAAATATATCTATGATGATTTAAAAGTTTTCCGTCATTTCGTTAGCATAAATTAACATGAGGTTGATTCGTAATATGGACTTTTGTTTTTCATGAAAAATAATTTTAATTTGATTTTCTCTAAAAAAAATTCTGTTTTTTCTTGTTTTATCAAAATGCATGAAAGGTAGTCAATATGCTAAAAAGCCAAGCAATTAATATAAAAAGAAATAAGCAATTATATCACTATGTTAAATATAACCTTAGAGTGATTCATTTAAATCTATGACAAAAAATAAATAAATTAAAAGAGTGATTTACCTGATTAACTGGATTATTGGGTCAACGCATTTTTTTTATAAGAATCATGAATCTATATATTAAAAAAGTTAGTATCACTCACAATAAAAATGGTGCTAATCCTTTTCACCGTTATCGAGGCCAATTTTATTTTTGTGAAAATAAGAATTGGCCCAATTAAATAAAATATGGGATCTGATTAAACTAGTTCCAGAACCGAAACCCATTTTGATAGTATTATAATAGATTCACAAACTTGAGAAAAAAACTATGTAATTTCATAAACAAGCAATATATAGATATAATATATAGACGTAAAATCGAGAGATTGATAGAATTTTCTCATTATTTTTCCTTAGCTTTTATTTAATTCTTATTTCTTATTTGGTATTTGACGGTTTGATGATATGGATGGCTAGAAATGATTTTATTTTTAATTCTAAGGAGTTAGTGTCCGTATATTTTAGTGTTTTCAACGTGATTTTAATTTTGAAATTATGTTTAAATGGAAAAAATTAAATTAAAATATGTTTAGCTAAAAATCAAAATCACGTTTAAAGATAATTTTTTAAGTTCAAACAAGACAAAACATAAACAAAACCTTTTTAATTTATGAATTTAAGATCTTTGAACGTCAATCCAAACACACTTAAATTTTAAAAGTTGATTTTGGATTAAAGCAAAGAGGTTTTATATTTAATTTCTTTCTTTTACTAATTATTTGCTCCGTTAAATTGTATTATAGCTTTTTGTTCACTATTTATCTAATTCTTCTCTTATTTTTTAGTTTGGATACCTTTTACTCATCTTTAATATATTCTCATTGTTGCTTATAGAAAAAAAAAATTCTTATTTCTTATATTATACTCTACTCAAGTCAACATGTTCTTACAGTTTTCACTTTTCATTATTGTAATAAAATTAAATTTTCCTTAATTGCACTTTTGAGTCAACTGTATGTGATTTTAATCGAGTGATGTACCGTTTCAGTCCCTAATTTTGTGAGAATAATTCACTTTAATTCCTGACTTTGTGTAGATAGGTCATTTTAGTCCCTGACTTTATATTTTACAGGTCACTTTAATCTCTTAATTATATGATCATTCATTTTAGTCCCTGAAAATCAGGACTAAAATGAATAATATAGTGAAAGTCAAAGACTAAAATAACTGATTTCGCGAAGAACTAAATGATAAAATACAAAGTCAATGATTATTTTAGTATATAATTCGATTTTAATCCCACGTTTTTTTGAATGTTTTTAGTTTATCACATTTTATAACTTTCAATTTTAATAATTAGTTTTAGTGTTTTTTTTAAAAAAAAAATTAACAATTTATTTGGTATATTTTTTATCGTAATTTCGTTAAAAATATTATACATGATAATAAATTCATAATCAACTAAAATTCTGAAAAAAAAAAGAATTCTGAAAAAAAAATACTAAAACCTAATCAAGATTAAACATTATAAAAATATGATGATTGAAAATGTTAAAGAATTTATGAGATAAAAAATTCACATTAATTATATTCAAGGATACAAATTATACTAATTGACTAATTTATTTTTTGGTCAACACCAAAAATTTAATTTCAAATCTAAATTTAAACTGGATTTAATTTGTGCCTGTAATTTTCTGTCGGTTCTGTTTTCAATGATCTTGAACAATGGTTTTTGGACTATTCTCCTCTCTATCTCTTTCATGCTATAATGAATGGTTCTATTCATTCAATTTTTTCCTTTTCTTAGTAAATTTTCTGAATCTTTCTTATTCATGGTCAAATACTTGCCACAGTAGTATTTTCATAAAGTGTTAATTAATGTGCACTCTTTATTTACTATTCTCTTGTTTTTATTTATTTTCAATATACATATTAACAATATAATCATTATTTCTTTTTTTTGGTCAGAATAATTTTTGTATTCAAGTTCAATACACATATTAACAATACATAAGGGACTTAAACTTAATTGAAAATAAACATAAAAGATTAAATTCATTAAAAAAGTATAATATAAGAGATTAAAGTGAATTAAAAAATATACTATAAAAAATTAAAGTAAAACTTTCTTATAATATAAGGGATCAATGATATATAATTTAGTCTCATATATTTTATTGCTCTTTTTATATAGATTGTTCGGATGGTTGGGGAGTAAGTAACAGCTTCTCAGTTTGAACCGCTGTAAACACATTTTAGCCTATATAAAAAATAATTTGATAGTAAAACATATTTTAGTATTTCAATTAAAAATAAGAGTAAAATCGATAAAATTAACGTGTAATTAATAATTTATTAAAAATATAAATAAACAAATAAATATGAAGAATATTTTTCTCTAAGTGGATAAATAAATAGAATGAAAAGAGTAACTAATATATTCTCTCTCTTTTTTATTTTAGTATAAACAAAATTGAGTATAATAACAATCCCAAATGAATTTGGATTAGTAAAAGTGTGCTAGGTCCACAAAGTTTGAAAATGTGTATAGGAATATTTCACTCCCTAATTCAATTCTTATGAAAAGCATTCTATTGAGGAGAAGTCGCTATAACATTTGGGATTATGAGTTGACAAATTCTAAAAATCTAAATAATCAATATTAATGAATATTCGTTCAAATAAAAAAAAAAAGTGTAGTAACGTAATAAATAATGTAATGAGAAAAGGGTTTGCCTATGTTTTAGTAAGTGTAGGGAGAAATTAAGAGGTTGTTTGGTTTGCATTTTTGTTTTCTATTTTTATTTTTTATTTTCTAAAATTTTATAAAAAAAAATTTAAAATACTAAAAATAAAAATCCTATATTTTTAGCAGTTTCAATTTTTACTTTGTAAAATTATAAAAAATAAAAAGATAAAATAAAAAAAATAAAAATACAAATTAAACAGTCCTAAAAAGATCATTGATCCTTGTTTGGTTGAAGAAACACAACACAAAGGGTGAGAGGACCTACGTATACATAATATTGCAGAGGCAGGAGCATTGGGGGGCTATGCAAAAGAAAAAAGTAATGATAGAAAAGACAGTATTGGAATTTAAGCTCACAAATTAATTGTGACACCCTAACCACCCATCATGTTTCAAGAATTGAGACACAAACCAATTTCCCTTTATCATCATTATTTGACCCCAATTAATCATGATAAATACACCATTTTGCATTTATAATTATAAAATTTTAATTCTATTAAATGGTTTTTTTTATTTGTTTTTAACATAACATCAGCTTTGACCCATGATCCTCAATCACACAGTCCTCGATTTGAAAATTTACTAGAAATATATTACTAGACTCCTTTATCACCTTTAAAGTGATTTATCTCTTTCATGAAACCTTTCATGGTTTAAACTCGAGATTTTAGAGATATAGTCGTAATTCATGAATTCTCTTCGGCTTCTATATTATCGGTTGCGCTCGTAAGTTAAGGTTTGTAATTTGTTATAATATTTTTCACGGAAAATAATCTTGTACGAGTTGAAGACATTCACATGTTAATGCATATTAATTTTCAGTCATCTAAACGTAATTTACTAATAACAATTATAACTTGCTTGGACACAAATTTTAATTAGGTTTAATTGATCGAAAAAATTCTATCTTTCAACAAATATACTTTCACTTTTAAACAATTATAAATCAAATACAAATTTAATGTATATTTGGATTGATGTTTGATAAATATAATTTAGATGAATGCAAATCCATTAAATACATAAACTAGAGAATGTTGCTTCCACATTTAACATATTTGAATATAAAAAATGGGTTCGAATGTAGATTCAAATTTTCAATCAAACATATTGTATCTAAACTAAAATCTATTCTAAATTAAATGTGAATTTCAAACGTAAAAAGAAGCATGCTCTTGATATCTCATATTTGTAACTCTTTACTTGAAAAAATCAAGTACAAATCATTTGAATAAAAAAATATATATTTTTTTTTACATATATATTTGTGATTTGTGATGGTGAGATATTATGATGATGTGAGAATCTTAGAAATAGGAAGTTCCCCGTAAAAAGGCAAAACAATAGAGAGGGAGAAATCCACAAGAGGTAATTAGGGCAACTACCCTGCCATTGCCTGTTGTGTTGTACCATTGACCCACACATTTTGAAAGTGTAGGGTATGTATGTAGGGTAAAGAGGTTAAGTTTAAGTTCAGTTTGACCTTTAAATTTGTAATATTTTTATTTTCATGAAATGAAATGAATAAATGAAATCATGATGAGAGTGTCATAATCTCATTACAGTTGGAAATGGACTGGACAACACTCCTAAATAGAAAGAAAGAAAAGGCCATGCATGTGAACCTTTGGGCCCCAATTCCAACCCTTTTCTAATTTCTTCTATTTTAGTTTAATTTAATGATTTTTGACTAGTTGACCCAACAAAAAACAATTGAACCGAATGATAGGAAATTAAATATATTTTTTTTCTTTGAAATGAAGAGAGGATTCTCAAAATTATGTATTAAAATGAAGTAATTTTAAAGTTACATACCAAATTGGGGCATTTTTTCTTTTAAAAAAATTGGACTAGTCACACTTTCTGTACATTAGCTGCGTTTTAAACAGAACTAAATTACCGGCGATCACTAGTAAACTGCAAATAAGCGTCGGTTTAAAATAATTACTTAGCAGTTTGTTTTCATTTACCAGCGGTTATAACTACAAGTAAACAAACATTTACATGTGGTTGGACTTATAAGCGGTTCAAATCCCCGCTAACACCAAAATTTTACCCACTATACAAACCGCGGCTAATTCAAAATGCAACTATTTTTTTTGTCAAACAAAATTTATGCACACACTATTACATGCAACTCATTTATAATTAATTTAATGGTTAAATATAAAAAAATATGTACTAGCTTAATCACATAATTTTTTGCATTTAACCATAAAATTGGGTGTATATATATGTGGTTAAAAGTAAAAAGAAAAAATATGATTAAATTACTAAGTAATAATTAACCAATTCATTTACTAATTTAATCATGTTTCTTTGTATTTAACCATAAAACCAGTTGTAAATGAATTGTATGCAACAGTGGTGTGTACCAATTACTATTCTTTTGATAAATAATTTAAAGTATGCTCCAATTTAATAAATAATTTTAAAAAAATTGTATTTTCATATTTTTATATATAAGCACCTCAAATAAAAAACATATTTATTAAGAAAAAAGTCAACATCAATAAAATATATTAGTATCTTAAAAATTAATGATGTGTTTTTAATTTTACTCTTATTTAAAACTCTTTCATTTTTAAATCAAACTCTACTACTCGAATTAATTAGTGGTACAAAAATCAAAATAAACAATTTAATGTTTTATGCAATTTGCTTATATAAAAAAGTAAAATATGTTTTTTATGCCTATAAAATAAGATATGTTTTTGCCTCTAAAAAATTATTTTTTGTATTTTGGTCACTATAAAAAAAAAATTGTTGCTTTTAGTCCCTATCATTAAGAAATGTTCGTTAAGTGCCGATTAGGATAGTGGAGTGCCGCATATCAGCGCCATATGAGATATAAATAAATTTTTATTTAATATTAATATTAATTAATTATTTTATTAATAATAAAAAAGAATAATAATAATAATAATAAAACTAGGTATTGCCTTCTTATCGAAGCTCTTATCAGCGGACGACATCTAGAGAAAATTCCTGCACATGACCTCTTAGAGAGAGTCGAACTATGTCTTTTTATTATGCAACCTCTCTCGATTTACCTGGTACTTGTTGATCTTGAAAGGGACTATAATGGAACCTCTCTCGATTTACCTGATACACGTCAATTAAACATTTGCAGAAAAATGAAATTAGGTTTAAAAGACAAAGTGAGAGGTGACTAGTTGCAATGTTATGGAAGAAATAAGGGAACTAGCTTGGTGAGAGTAAAGTGAAACCTGATTACGTGCGTTCTTCAGTCACGGGAAAAGGGAGAAGGATGGATAAAAAGATGAATATTTTTTTGTTATTATTATTTTTATTATTAAGAAAATAATCAATTAATATTAATATTAAATAAAAAACTATTTAGATATGATGTGGTGCTTCAGTCACGGGAAAAGGGAGAATGATGGAGAGAAAGATGAATATTTTTTTGTTATTATTATTTTTATTATTAAGAAAATAATCAATTAATATTAATATTAAATATAAAACTATTTAGATAGTGTTGAGACGTGACACTCTATTATCTTAATCAGTACTTAAACAAAATTTTTTAATAATAAGGACTAAAAGTAACATTTTTTATTTTAAAGGAACTAAAATACAAAAAAATTATTCAATATGAATTGAAAATAAAAATACCTTATTTTATAAGGATTAAAAACGTATTTTACTTTATAAAATACACTTTTTTTTTTTGTTCAAAGCGTATATATATGAAAAAAAAGGCAGTATTATTTTGGCTAATGAGTCGTAGATACTCCATATAATACATTTGAAATTGTACCAAAAAAAAAAAAAGAAAAAGCTTCTTTTAACAGTGTGCCCATTGATAGACAATAAAAAAATAAAGTGGAAAACTTTTAATTGAAAATAATACTACTTTTATTTTAAAAATAACATTTTTATAGTAATTCAAAATATTTATTAATATTGTTTTAATCAAAACCCATTTTTTTTATTTTTTTATCATTTAAAAAATTGCAAAAAAGACAAATTTGAAAAACCATTTACGAATAGAAATGAGTTTTTATAGTGAAAGCATGTTAGGTCTGCGTGGTTTGAAAATGTGTACAAGCATTTCCTTCGAAAATCATTATCTTATAGAGGAGATTTAATTACGTTACTCTAACCTTGGTGACAGTGAAGTCTTTCTTAATTCATTTATTTTCTTTAAAAAAAACCGTTTATGAAGTAGTAATTGCTGGAAAAATACATTAAAATTGCAAACTTAAACCCATCAAAATTAGGGTTTTATTAAATAACATCGTTAAAGTATTTATTAAAGTTACTAGAATTTTAAAAATAATCACGTATATATATTATTCTTTCTCTAAAAAATACAAAACTTTATATTTTATTACCTCTTAATATAGAAATTTGGGTTTACAATTATAATATACTCTAAAATACATATTGTCTCGGGTTTTATAAGGAATAGTTTATGACATTACATATTATATATAGAGAATTGATATTGACACTCTTTAGTTGATATTGTCACTTTTTTTTAAGTTATTATAAGAGATATTTTATACTTATATGTATATGAAAGGAGTGGCAATATCAGCTAAAGGAGTGGCAATATCCATTCCCTTATATATTTTAACAAAAATAATGTTGATACAAGTACAACTTAATTGTTGTACAACTTATACAACATAATATTTTATTAATTTTACTAAAAGGTGAAAAGAAAAAAAAGCAAATCAACTAGAAGGGCTGGAAAATATTAAACATAATATTTTATTAATTTTGCTAAAGGTAAAAAAAAAAGGAAACCAACTAGAAGGACTGAAAAATATTAAAATATTCCGATTGCACAGGATGTATAAAAAAACCAGTTGTACGCCAAAATTTAGTGCTAATAAAAGTAATCACATCATTTTTATCAAAAAGTCATATAATATAATATACTTATTTTATTTTTCTTTAAAAAATGTATTTAATATTAATATTTTATAATAAAAAGTATGAATAGTCAAAAGACAAACATAAAAACTTCTACTAATTTATTTTTAAATTATACTATACCTTATAAAATAGACCATTAAAAATACTTTACAATTAATACCAAAAAAATATTTAATAACTTTTCACTTTTTTTTTCATCACTAAAATATTCACCACTAAAAACAGTAAAATTAATAAATTTTTATATTTTTGAAAAAAAAAATTATTTGTGACTCTTTCAAGTGCCCTAGTCTCTTAGAACAGTTGCTATAATTTTCTTACTCTATAAACTTTCCTCTACATTTATCAATTGTGTTGTGTATGTGTAGCTATGAGTAGAATTTGTATGGAAGGTGTTTATTGAATACAATCAATAAAATTTAAATATTTATATTTAAATAATACAACTAAATATTAATATATGTTTAAAATTTGATATTATTATTTTAATGTTACTTTAATTTTTGATTAGTTGTATTCATACACACATGTATCCACACAAGTGTTGCTCGAAGTTACAAAGAGAAGATTGAGGCAATTATTCTGTCTCTGTTCTGTTCTCAATGCTAAGTAACGTGCCTCTGTTTCAATTCCTAATCACTCACTTCTTAATTAATTTAATTTTAATTTATGGGTTGACATGCATAAAATTAATCATAGTAATTAGTTGCAGGAAGGCTGAGAGTGAGCGCGTAGGAAAGAGCGCGTGAGGGAAAAGGAATCTCTTACACACGCACAGACACAAGTCCAACGTCATCAACATTAAATATAGTCAGACCAAACCGGACGAGACATTTTCTCTTTTACGAGAAATTCTTTTTTCAAACCCAAAAACACACATATCTCTCGCTAGTCGCTAAGAAAAATAAGAGGAGGAAAATATACCAATAATATTACATTTTTTTATTTAAAAACAAAATTTCAAAAAAAAAAAATCATTTTATTTTCTCTACTCTCACATTTTCTTTTCACCTATTTTTTATAGATTCAAACATTGACTTAATAACTTTAGGCAAATAATATATAGTGTTCTAAATGTACTATTTAATGAGTCAAATATAGTAAAAAAATATTAGAAAATATAATTTTTTATATTCTCAAGAGACGAAATAATGTGCACTTATAATTATTTTTCTACTTTTAATAACCTTAATTAGTGCCATAAGGTATTGTATATCAATGTCCATAACTTTAACTGTACTAGGGGAGCCATGACTCACGGTAACTTTTCAATACGTTTTTCATATATTCCCTCCGTCTCAAAATATAAGATTCTTTAGAGAGTTTTTGCTTGTCTCATCTTATAAGATCCCTTGAGAATTTTTGTGCACATTTAAATTTTTTTACCATTATACCCTTGTTACTCAACTAATTTTAATGAACATTAATTGAGAGAGAAGTGATAGAAAGAGATTGAAAGGGTAAATTTGGAAATTAATATATTTTGTTAGACAAATTTAATGCATTAGTTAACCATTTTTCTTAATTTCCGTAATATTAGTTTAAGGGGTCTTACATTTTGGGACGGAGGGAGTATTATTTTCGGTCCAAAATATTAGTTAGTCTATTTCAATTTTACCTTTAATAAATGTAAACTTACTCTCTCTCAATTTTAGTAGAATAATTTAATAAATAAAGATAAATTTAAAAAACATTAACAAAATTTGTTTTGCACAAATATTTATAATATAGACCAAAATAAAAAGATTATAGGTGCTTATATTTTGGAGTAAAGATAGTACATAGTATATAGGTCTTGTTATAGACCCATCCCGCCAAGGTTTTACGCGCCAATGAGTAATTAATATATAGATAATATATATATATATATATATATATATATATATATATATATATATATATATACTTCTTTCGGTCTTTTTTATAAAGGTATAGAAAGACAATTATGTTTATTAAGAAAACATATAAAAAGAGTAATTAATAAATTTATTTTTAAAAGATTTACACAATTTTTTCAAGTTACCTATATTCTCTTTCTTCATTGCATTAAATGTACTCTACTACTACCTATAGTCCTATTTATAAGGAAATTATTTACTATTTTGGTCCCTTACTTTGTAGCCACATAGCACTTTTGTCCCTGACTTTTTAAAATGTCTGAATTAGTCCTTGACTTTACACTTTTTAGGTCACTTTAGTCCCCGATTTTAAGTGACACTAGCAAAATGCTTACATGATATGTTGAGTGCCTATATGGTATGTTAATTGACACTTAGGAGTCAACGTAAGCGACAAAATGACATTGTTTTACTTAATTTCAAAATAGGTAACCTGATTAGTCCCTTAAGTCACTTACAAAATAACCCAAATTTAAACCTTAAAACATTGCGTAACTTTGAAGATAAAGCAAAATAACATTGTTTGGTTGTTTACATGGACTCATATGTGATAAATAATGTATCATATAGGCACTTAACGTGTCACATGGGCATTTCATCAATGTCACTTAATGGCAGTGACTAAAGTGACTTATAAAGAGCAAAGTCAGTGATTAATTCAGGAAATTTAAAAAGTCTGGGACTATAATACTTTGTGATTACAAAGTGAGGGACCAAAATGGTATATCACTCATTTATAAGGTATTTTAAACCAAACCATTAATACCAAGTTGTTAAATGTAGTTAGCTGTCATAAAAATTATGTGATATGTCAATTTTATCCTTGAAGTGTAAAAGTGCATTAATGGCTTTAAGTTTATAATGTAAAAAAGTAGATATAAATTGAGTTATTTAATAAGGGTAAGAAAGGGAAAAACATATTAAATGCTTTATAAATTGTGAGTGCTTTATAAAAAGGACCACTAAAATCCTTTAAAATGTGTCTTATAAATAGGACCAGAGGAGTATCACTTTAAAAAAATCAATTAATTATAATTGGTAGACATGAAAAATAGTAATAATTGCTCTTAAAAATTTGTAGAGAGACTTATATTAATGACCACTAGTACTATTTGAAAATGGTCTTATAATAAGTATAAGTATAATGTTATAACCGTGATATTTTTACACTAGCATAAAAGTTATAAGGTGAGAAAAAAAATACAAGATAAAAACTGGGATTAATTTGATAGTATTTTAATTTTAATTTTTGAGGGATTAACTTTTGTCACTAATTTGATCTTTAACCATTTTTGTCAATAAATTGGTTTCTTAAAATTTTATTATGTGTATTTTGATCTAGTGACTAATTTGATGACAAAATTTTTTCTAAGGACTAAATTGGTGATTTGTAAATCTCCATAGTATCAATTTGATAGGTTACTTCGTCTTATCATTACTTTTCCAGTTTTTATTGCTACAACTGAAAGAGCTTTTTTAGACATGAAAATTACCAAGATGGAAGTTAAGTATTTGGTAGATAGCTTGATAGTTCACATTAAGTTGGGAATTGTAACAAGTTTTTCTTTAGTGTAAATTCTCAATGGCTTTAAGTCTTTGAAAGAATGTAGAGCAACACTTTGATTAAAAGGTAATTTCAAATTATTATATTTATTGACACTTTTATAGTTTTATGTTTACTTTTGTGTTGACATTATACCTAAAATTTCATATGTATAAAATTATCTATTTAATTTATGCATTTAAAATTTACTTCGACACCTCCAACGTTTTCTTTGAAGCTCCACCACTATACTTGCTTTATATATTTTTATATTTTTAATTTTTAAAATAGAAGTGGTATATATTACACTTCTTGTTTTGAAATTACACTTATCGAAAAAGTAAGTATAACGAAATTTTAAACTTCATGGGATAAATATAATGTTTTTAGAAAGTGAGTGTGATAAAATTTTAAACCCTAAAAAAATTTATGTATTTTTTTAAAAAAATATAATAAATATAAATATCAAGAAAAATTAATACAATTATCCTTAGATTTTAATATACTCCCACCGTTTCATACTACCAATACATACTCCTTACATAATAAAAAAAAAAAATTTCATACTATTTTAAAAAATTAATCTCATTTAATCTTCTTAAAATTATTCAAAATGAAATTATTTTTTCTAAAGTATCTTTAACTATGATAATATCTCTGTTTTAAAACAAGCCCAACAAATAAGTGAATGGGATCATCGAGGATATTTTAGACAAATTTTTATTACCTACTCTATATATTATGTTGATTAAGACTTTTTTACACAGATTAAGAATACAATAACTTCATCATTTTTTTATAATTTTTTAGACTAAAATAATCTTATTAATTCATTGAAAATACAAAAGGTCAATAACTGAGAATATAATTTAACACATGCATCTATAATTATTAAACGAGAGTATGACTGAAAAATAATTAATTATACTTTAAAAATGTAAAACAACAATACTTTTGACACAAAGGAAGAGAGAACAAAAAACAACATAATATATAGATCGAAGGGAGTAAGCACTTAGAATAAACTTTTTTTTTCCTATTATAAGCACCAACATAAAATATATGATACTTTTTTTTTTTTACTTCAACTTTACCCTTATTTATTACAATAAATTCACTATTAGTATGGTTGGTTTTTAAGATACTCTCTCAATTCCTTTTTACCTGTCGAAATTTTATATATCACACATTTTAAGAAATGTATTTAATGTTATTGTTTTTGTAAAATTTATGAAGTACTCCCTCCATTCCTTTTTATATCTCTCGAGAGAAAAAAATATTGTTTTCGTATATTTGTCCACTTATATTTTCAATGTAATGTTAACTGTATATTTACCAATTATAACCTTATGTTTAATTGGATGTTAATCAATGCTCCACTATCCAACCAATTAAACAACGAGAGATAAATGGTATGTTCCTTTTTATAAGCCCCTAACAGAGAAAATTGAGGCATTTATTACTTCCTCCGTTTTATAATAAGTGTCGTTTTAGAGAAATATTTTTTTTAAAAAAATGATTGCTACTTTATATTTTCAATGCATTATTGAATGCTCTTTTTTCTATTTTACCCCTATATAACAATTAACGCTCAACTAGAAACAACATAAGGTAGTTAATGTTTCAATTATTAATATGGATATGTTAGTAAAATTGCTTTAGACATTTATTTTATTTCTTAATTTCTAAAAATATCTTAAACAACTGTCATTTTAAAATGGAGGGAGTATGGTTTTTCTTTTTTACCCCTAATTAATGAAAGCAGAGGAGGTTAATTTTAAAATAAAAGTGAAAGTGGATTTTAAATAGGAGTAAAATTAAAAATTTATAATAATTTTTTAAAATACCAATGCATTTTATGGATGTCAATATTTTTCTTCATCTATATGATATTCTTTTAAGAGATTTATAATTAGGAACGAATGTAATATACTGTATAAGGTATTATTTGGACACAAATACTTATTAAAAAAAATTATACAATATTCCAAATCTACCCTGTTTCTCTTTTGTAATTGCAATAATTACATTCCACTATAATTCAAAAAGCTTATTAATTATAAATGATAGATATGAAAAAAAATTAATAAATGCTCTTAAATATTTAAATATTTGTACGTAATCTTATATTATAAGAAAGATTTTTTTATTTTGTGCAAATTTGCATAAGTTAAGGATACCTAAAATAAAAAAGTAGTAGAATATTTATTATACTTCCTCCGTCCCAAAATGTAAGACTCTTTAGAGAGTTTTTGTTTGTCCCATTTTATAGGACCCTTTGAGAATTTTTGTGCATATTTAATTTTTTTTTACCATTATACCCTTGCTACTCAACTAATTTTGATGAATCCAAAATACAATAAATAAAATCATGAATTAACTAAATCAATTTCCCTCTCCCATATAAGTGGACCTCATTGCTACCAAATTTAATCACTTTAACTTTTTATTGTAACGTACTATTTCCAAAATATTGAGTAATTAATAAAGTATTTCTAAAAATAAAAAATTAATAAAGTAAATAAATGAACAACATTAAATTAATTAAAAGAGAGAGAATGAGATAATAGAAAAAGAATGAAAGGATAAATTTGAAAATTAACACTTTTTGTTAGACAAATAATTATTAATGAACAATATTAAATTAATTAATTGCTCTTTTATTAATTATATTCTTGTTTTTAATTAAAGTATTAACATATTAATTAACTCTCAACTATTAAATCGTTGAACTAATGAGAGATAAGGTGTACTCCGATCCCTCCGTTCTCATTTATGTGTCTACTTAGTGATAAATTAGTTTGTTAAGAAATATAATAACTATTTTTATTTTGATCAAAGTATATTTTAAATTTTCTATAATACTCTTTATCTTTCACTATTTATTGGTTGAATAATGATGCATTAATCAACTATCCAATTAAAAATAAGAGTATAATTGGTCAAAATATTATCTTTATAATATAAGTAGGTTAAAGATCAACTAAATTTTTCTAAAGAAAGAGCATTGTGGTATGTTAAAAGATTGTTTAGATAAAAATAAAAAATAACTATGTTGCTTTTTCTCCTAACTTATTAACTATGAAATTGTAATTATAATATTTTATCAAAAGTCAAACTCACACAAAATAATTATTGGGCAGTTATAAAATATCGGTTAATTTCTACCATTAAAGAATAGAACCACATATATTTAAGTTACAAAATAATCTTCTACCATACTATATTTCGTAGTTAAATAAAGACTCGCTCCATATTTTGAGATTTTTAAGGTAATGTACAAGAATTAAAAAAGTAATTAGGTGTTCTAGTTTTTATAAATATTTATTGCATAATTTTTTATTATACCTTTCATTTATAGTTAATAGCATAAATATTGAGTGCAAAATATACGTTAATCATAAATACTATTCCCTCTGGTCCTTTTTATAAGGACCCAATATGACAATTGCAGTTATTAAAAAAACATGTAATTAAGTTAGTTAATGTATTGGGATTTTGAAAAATTATATATGTTTACCCCTATTTAATGTATTGGGAAGTAGTAAAAGATATTAATTCTTTTTGTAATCAAATTTTGAAATTAAAAAAAGTTGACTCATTATGATGGACAAACATAAAAAAGGATAATAAATATTTATAAATTTTGATGGAGGGTCTTATAAAAAGGACCACTAATATTGTCTGAAAATAATTTTATAAATAGGACCGGAAAGAGTAAAATTGAAGAATAATACTAAAATATATTTTTATTTTTATATTCTTAATAAATATTTTTAAAATATTATTTAATATTTTATTTTTATTATAAAATAAAATAGTAGAAGGATAAATAAAAAAGGAGTGATGGTAATGATGTGGAAAGGGAAAAGAAACGTAAAAGGAGGGGTATATGACATGAAGAAGTGATGAGAAGTGAGAAGGGAAGGGTTGGTCAAAATTGTTGTTACTCTCTCTCTCTTTCTCTCTCATCGATCACGTGACCAAGCGAGTTTGAGAGAGGAACATGCACGCAGTTCAAGAGAAGAGAAGAGAGAGAGAGAAAATTGCAGAAAGAGTCAAAACGAAGCTGCAAACCCAATGCACACTCTCTCACACATTGTTCATCTTCTCTTTCACTAGTCACACTCACTCCCTTTCTCATATCTATCTCCTCTCTCTTCTTTCTGTCTTCTACCATCATTGCATTACCCCACACACACAAATACAAAATCCTTTTAAAAAAAAATGTTTCATATATATAAATTAAAGTAATTTATAGAAAAATAATTATAAATATATTATTTTATTTTTTAAATATAAAAATTTATATTTTTTATTATATTTAACTCCTTAAATAGTGTTCTTAAACATTAAAAACGTTAATTAAATTGTCTGAAGAAGCTAGATACTTTATTTTAAAAATAAATATTATTATTCTAAATTTAATGTTCTCTTTTATTTATAATTTGTTTATTTTTTATTTTAATGCAAGAATGAAAATGACAAAAGAATGTAAAAAAAAAAAAAGACTAAAGAATTTATGTATTGGAGTAACTATATTAAATTTAAAACGATAATATTTCTTTTCCTTTTAATTATAAGTAACTTTTTTCAAGAATTCTATGTTATTGATTATAAGTAAATTTAATTATTTTGTTGTATTTAATAAAAAAAATATTTAAAATATCTTTAATAATTAATTTACTTACTATTTATAATAAATATATTTCTCTCTATAATAAATTTGATAGGGATATTCTAAAAAAATAAATCATTTTTATTTGAAACTAATGATATTAAATAATGTTAACCAATATTCTTAGTATGTGTATAATTAGTTATTTTTGCTTATAATCGTAAACGAAAAAAATATACATTTTCTATAAACATTTATTGCAAAGATAAGAAGCATTCATCATATATATTTTTGTTTTATTTTTAATTAATAAAAATAATTGAATATAGTTTAAAATGATATAAATAGTTGAATATAAATAGTTTAATTAGACTTAGATAAGAGTATACTCCTGCTGTTCCATAATTTAAGATCATATTTAGATAATATTAATTTTTTATAATATAAGACCTGATATAGTTTTTTAAAACATTTTTCTTTTTATGTTTATCCCTATAATTAATAAAAATTTATAAAGAGACGGTAAAAGGTAATTATATTAATATAATGAAAAAAAATGAATAAGTTATTAAAAAAATTATATATATTTTTAAAATTATTATATTAATTAATTTTATTACATATTTTTTAACAAGTATAATTATCTAAATATAACTTTATAATATGAAACAATAAAATACTAATTAGAAAAAGATCATTGTTTGTATAAAAATTAACACCTTTTATTAATACTAATATTGTCATTTTTTTAAATATTTGTCAATTTTATTTTAACTACTTATAACTAACATTGAAGAGTCTATATAAAATTATTTTAAGAACAAAATTTAAAAATAATAATTATTTTTTCTATTTTTTTATAAACAAAGAGATATAGAATATAATTAATATATTTATTAAATTTTTTACATTAAATTTAATAAGTTTAATTTAAGAGAGACGTGTAAAAAGAGTTTTGCATTTAGCAATATTCGAATTTCACTAGAGATATCAATAATACCTCCACTAAACTATTTGAGTATATTTGAATACTCGATATGACCACACTTTATGAAATTGGTAATTATGAATTCAAATATCCTAAATGTAATAGCAAAATTTTCTTGTACCAGTGTTTACAAATAAATATCTAAACATGCTCAAGATATTAAATAATAATATTGTTAGATTTTTTTTTGAATAGTGATAAATAAATGAATTAAAAAAATGGTATAAAAAAAGAGGAGTTTAGTATTTGTTTGTCTTCTGTGGGTGTGTGCGGTATTACTTGCACTCTTCTTTCACCGCAGGAAAGAAGTGTGTCTGTCTCCTCTTCTTCTATCTATCTATCTATCTGGTTTTGTAGAGAGAGAAATAAAGAAAGAGAATTGTGTAGAACAGAGATAAATAGTATCTTTCTTATCTTAGTATCTAAAAAATAAAAATGCAGCAACAACAACAGCAGCACCTGATGCAGATGCAGCCCATGATGGCAGGCTACTATAACCCCAACAACGTCACTTCTGATCACATTCAACAGGTTTAACTCTTCAATTTCGTTATTAGGAACCACAATCACGGTCGAATGCAGTTCTGTTAGACTACTGTCACTGGTGGTGCTCAGGCCCTTGCCCCCGTGAACAGTAGTCTCATTGCTTCTGCTTCGATATTTATATACACCTGTTTTTGGACACATCACACTTCAAACGGAAGCTAGAGTTTGGTAGTTAGAATAATGTTCTTTTAGATTCTAGAATCCGTTTAAATTGAACTACTGAATTCTAGAATCTGCACGAAGTGTGACGCGTTTAGAAATGAGTGTGGGGCGGATAGCACCCTTCTTTCTTCATCTTCTGTTATGTAATTCTTCTTTGTTTTTTCAAGCTTCAGAATTCTCCTTCCTTAATTTCAATCTGCCAGGATAATTAATTAGTAACAAACTGTCTTAATAATTATGTTTTCATTTTAGAAAAAACAATTCTTTCTCAAAATTATTCGCTTTCCAAGCATGGAAATTCTACTTTTTCCAAAATTGTCTTCAGTTTAATGTTTTTATGTACATAAGCTTTAGGAAAAAAAAAAAGTTTCAGTAGCTTTTATTACCCAAACGCACCTTGGGATTGGTATAGATATTTTTTTTTTTGGTATTGATGTTCTGGTCTAGAAAAAATGTTCACATTGAGAAAAAAAAATGTTCTGATTCCTTGCATAAATGGTTGAACATTCAAGAAATGCTTTGAGATGAAATTATACCTTAAAATGCTTAAAATTTCTTGAACTAGTTAGAATAATTTATTGCTGCATTTATTTGAAATTATTTGCCATTCCTTTATTTATTTATTTATTTTTTTGCAGTACCTGGATGAGAACAAGACGTTGATTCTGAAGATTGTGGAAAGCCAGAACACTGGGAAGATGAGCGAGTGTGCCGAGTAAGAATTGGATTCCTTTTTTTCTCATTTCTTATTAGAAATTAAATATAATAATATAGTATTTAAATAATGATTATAATATACTGATGTTAAGAATTTTGGAACTCCTTAATTATTACGAGACATTTTATGCAGGAATCTATCTAAAATTCTGAGTAACATAATTATTTGATATTCTCTAGTTTGATTTGGGGGAGAATACATTGATATTCGTTACGAGTAATGAGTTAAACTAATTAATGTTTTATTTACATGATGAAGAATATTTTAATGTATATATTTGAGTTACAAGAGAATCTGCAGCGTTTTGAAAACTTTTGTTGCAGTTTATTGCAGACTTCGGGTAAAGAGATGTACCTAGCTATATATATCTAAGTAATTATAATATTGATTCTTTATACAATTTGCAATACAAGTTGCAATATTATGCTATACCTTATGTCTCTTTGATGATTGTTTAACTTTTTAACATATTTTTTTGTTTCTCCTTTCTTACTCATGGTTGAATTACAAGAGAAAACCCTTGAAATCAGGCACTTGAGTTGTTTTATTGTATTTGTAGTTATCATGATGTAAGAATTGAAAACAATAGGAGATATCTTTTAAAAAAAAAGACCTTGCTTACATAATTAAATGATTTTATTAAAAATTTGGTTAGGCTGTTGGTTTACAATGTGAATTGATGTGTGTAGCTAAGATCACTTAATGACATTAATTGCTTAGGATGTTTGATTTACATTTCTATTTCGTGTTTTTGTTTGTTTGCTATTTTTCACAAATTTGTATAAGAAAAATTGAAAATGACTCGAAACAGCCTTGTTTCCTCCTGCACAAGAAAAAAAAAAGTTGAAAATAAAAAAATAGAAACAATAAATAAAAATACAAACCAAACAGGCTCTTGGTTGTTTGTATGCATTTAGAAGTGTGGTCGTTCGGATTCTAGAATTGTTTAACCTGAACTATCAGATTCTGGAATCTCTCGGATTCTAGAATTGTTTGACGTGAACTACCAGATTCTGGAATCTCAGTGAAGTGTGGTCCGGCTAGAAAAGGATGTGGGGCAGATAGAAGTCATCCATATTTATGGGAAAGGTTTCTATAGAGAAATCAAACTTTGTGCTTGTTGTTTGTGTAAGGATAGAGAGAAAAAAAAAGGATCATTAGATTTTCTGAATTGAAAATTTTGGCATCTCATAGGGTGTACTAATATGTGATATACATACTTGTTGCAATTATTCTAGGAGCCAGGCAAGGCTACAGAGGAATCTCATGTACCTAGCTGCAATAGCTGATTCTCAACCCCAACCACCTACCATGCCTGGTCAGGTACATGCTCTATTTTGATGACATTATAATTGACCATGCTCCTAATAATATTATAATGGACCACTTATGATAAGTTTAATTCTGAGAACGTTGAAAAATGATCGCTTATTTTTTAAAAGTTTTATCAAGAAACTCAAAAGAAAAAAGTATCTTTTTCTTTAAAATATTTCGGATCAATCACATTAAGATATTGATCACTTTGAATTTAACTTATCTAAAGTGAGTAAGTGCGTTTAGTGAGAAAATAAGAATAGATTTACCATTGATTTGATTTGAGTCAAAGCATCTCATAACTTTGTCTCATTTCAAATCAAAGCTGAATGCACTCTTGCTTTCTCACTCACTTTAGAGGAATTAAATTCGATTATTAATTAGTATAATCTTAACTTTATAAAACCTTTATTAGTCCTTGATTTTGTATATCTCTTGATATTGGTCTCCTTTGACTTTATAAAAGATCATTCACTTTAGTACGTTGAAAGGATTAATAATCTAATATTAGTTAACGACGTTTATTAAAGTCATGGACTAAATACGAGTTTATGCAAAGTGAGGAACTAAAATGACTCGAATATAATTTGAAGGACTAAAATGAAATCACTGAGAGTAATGCCAAATTTTACTTTGTGGCATATTTGCAGTATCCTCCAGGTGGGATGATGCAGCAAGGAGCACAGTACATGCAGGCTCAGCAGCAGCAGATGACACAGCAGCAACTAATGGCTGCGCGATCCTCCCTTCTGTATGCACAGCAGCCGTACTCGGCTCTTCAACAGCAGCAACCTGCGCTGCACGCCCAGCTCGGCGGCAGCGCCACTTCGGGACTCCACATGCTGCAGAGTGAACCAGGAAATGTGAATTTAGGTGGCAGTAGTGCCACCGTGGGTTCGGGTTCAGGCTCGGGTTCTGGAGGAGGGTTTCCTGACTTTGTCCGCAGCGGCGAGGGTATGCACGGTAGGGGCATGATTGGAGGTAGCAAGCATGACATGGGGAGTTCCGGCGAAGGCCGATCCGCCACTGAAGGCGGCGAATCTCTCTACCTCAAATCTGCTGAAGATTGAGGATTCCAACTTAATTTGAATTATTAGCTTTATGTTAGTTACTTAATTAGGAGAAGTAAACTAAATTAGGGAATCAAATGAAGAAGATTAAAGTGAAGTAGTAGTAGTAGTGGTAGCTAGCTCAAGAACTTGCTGCTTAGCTAGATAATGTTACTTTAATTATCTTGTGCTTAAGGAAAATCATTGCTTTGCTTGACATTTCTCTACATCTTAACATATTATTGCATCTTTCTTTTTTTTTGTTTTTTTTTGGACAGTACCGATTATTCAATTAACTTACATACATAGATTAAAAAAACATGTCTTTTATAAAAAACCAAAACATGGCTGCATTTCATTAAATTTGTACACAATCTTGTCATTTCCAATATATATGATTTTACTAACTTCACATTATGACACTGCAGGTCAAGGTATCCAACAAAATCATTGGAATAATTTTCAGTGATCTTGCATATATACACTTAGATCCAGTGGCTTAGCCAATTATTTCACTTCTAATTTTTTAGATGCATAAACGTGCACTTAGATTTACATTCTAAAACATGAAAAAACAATATATTTTAATTGAATATAAAAATATGATGGAACAGCAAATGTTTCAACAAAAAGAAAGTCTATGTAGTATGATTGAAGAAACTTTAATATTAATTAAGAAGTTATGGTTAGGACAAATCAATTTAATTAGATAATAATTTTATGATGGAAATATTATTTTCTTAAAGTGATTTTTTTTTCTTTCAATTTGACGAGTGTTTTATGTTTTTTATTAAGCATTTTCTTTTTTTGAAAAGTAGATAATACTGGTCAAAATTAAATTGAAAGAAAAATTTATTAGAAGATTTAATAAGAAGATTTAATATTACTCTAGTTCGAATTGATGTAGTTACACTTTCACCTCACGTATAAAAAAATGAAGTGATTATTATAGGGTAATTTACAAAAATGGCCCTTAACTTTTAGTCACATGGCCTTTAGTCTCTAACTTAGTAAAATGTCTAAATTGATTTCAGCAAGTCACTTTAGTTCATGACATTAAATGACACTAAGAGAGCGTCCATGCACATTATTTAACACACAAGAGTCTATATAAATGACCAAATGATGTCGTTTTGCTTAATTTCAAAATATGTAACTCAATTAATCCCTCAAATCACTAACCGATAAACTTAAATTTGAGTCTCAAAACACTATGTAACTTTAAAGATCAATCAAAACGACGTTGTTTAGTTGCTTACGCGAACTTTTGGTAGCAGAATAAAACAGAACAGAACGAGTTTGGTGACCATGGAAAATAACATAACTATATGCACTATTTTGTATTTAATGCGAATTAAAATATAAAAAATATTTTCTTATAATATATAGAAAGTTGTACTTTACTTGATAGAAAGTATAAAATTAAAAAAAAATATTTTTTTTATTTTTTTAAAAATTATGAGTATAACTAAATAATAATTTTAAAATATATTAATTTTTTTATTAGTATTTTATGAAAAGAATAAACTATTAAATACAAAATTTTCTCAATAAATACAATTATTAAATATATTTTTAAAAATATTATTAAACATAAATTATATTGAATATATTTTTATTATGTAAATTTTTTAAAAACAATATTTCTTAAAAATATTTTTTTGATAGGAAAAAAATCATATAAGGTTTAAGAAATTTAAATATATATATTATTTTGTTTATAAAAAATGACTCTAGGAAAATAATGATAATTCTTTTGTGTGTTGTTCTGTTCAATTCTCTTTCGTTCCACCCTTTTCAATGCAATCAATATGTCTTGTTCATTGACCTCAGTGTCCAATGTTTTGTTCCGTTCATCTTGACTAATGCACTAAACAAGAAACAGTACACAATGTCCTATTCTGTCCTGTTCGAATACGTCTGCCAAACGCTACTTTTATGTGTCAAATAATGTGTCACATAAGTATTTAATGTGTCACATAGACATTCAACTAGTGTTATACTGTTATTTAATACTAAGGACTAAAATTACCTATAGAGTATAATTGTGCAGAGTCAAAGACTAATTTAAATACAACAAAGTGAGAGATTAAAAGTTTAAAACGCCATGTGATTAAGACTTATATTAGCAAAAATAAAAAAAAAGTGCAAAATGATTTTGGTTGCTTTTGTTTTTATCTGAAATAATACAACATTTAATGTTAAGAATCAATGTTAACAAATTAAAAAAGCAAGGGCTTTTCTTAAAAAAAAAAGAAAAAGAAAAAGAAAAGCAAGGGCTTCACCCGTTTTTATTTTATAGTTGTAAAAATATGAACGTTATAAAAATGTGAATATAATTTATTGACAAATCACATGTATATATATATATATATATATATATATATATATATATATTGTCGCAAATTCCGAATTCCATTAGCGAGCGAGAGAGGAGTGATTGGTAGCCACGAGTTGGCGCGAAAGCGAAGGGAAGAAGAAGAAGGAGAAGGAAGCGAATTTACAGGGCGTCTTGAAGAATGTCGCTTCTTGGAGCCTCTCGATCCATTTTCACTCTCCACTTTCACTTCCACTCTCTTCTTTCTTTCCCTCTCTTTCTTTCTCCCAAAAATGTTGTTTCTCTTCCTCTTCTTCCTCAACCGCGCCATCTCGTTCCTGGTTAATTACTCCAATTTATGTCAACATACTGATTAACGCCTTCAATACTTTCCGTTTTCCACCTCAATAATGGTACGTGAATCTCTTTCTTGTACTCAAGTGAGATCCTATTTCCCCTTTTGCCATGATTGTTTTCCTTTCGGTGACCAAAGATTTAAAGAATGCCATTAGTAACTGTTGCATTATTGTTAGAACTATAGATTCTTATTTTTTGTTTAGGATGTCAAAGAATGTGACTGTTTGCTAACTTTTCAAGATTCAAAAACTCAAGAATATCTCTCAATTTAAAAGTATAGGATGATAAATTTGCAACTAAATCGTTATTGAATCTGAAGTGACCATTTGAACTTTTCAAGATTCATATTTTTATTGAGGATGATCATTTGATCATTTTTCAAGATTTATGAACTCAAATATCTCCCAATTTAAATGTAAAAGAAAACTAATTGGCAAGAAATTTGATATCTTGTCATATAGCAACTAAATGATGATGAAGTCTGATTTCTGTGCTAGAACTTACTCAGGATTCAAAAACTCGTTTCCTTTTTTTTTAATGAGCTCAAGAACTCAAAAAATGTCTCTTAACTTTACGAGATTTGTTTATATTTATAGCAAATTACCTGCATTCTGGAAAAATGCTGTAGTAAAATAGTGATGATTCCTTATCTCTACCTGCAGGGGACTCCGGTAAATATTATTGTGGGTTCTCATGTCTGGGTTGAAGATCCAGAGGTATCTTGGATTGATGGACAGGTGTCAAAAATCAATGGAAATGATGCTGAAATTGAAGCAACCAATGGAAAGAAGGTTTGTACTTTATAGGCTGCCAATGATGTTGTTTCATATTACGTAGTTTTTAATTCCTCCTTGATATCTGAAGCATTGTAAGAAGATTAATGGTTTTATGGTCAGTTTCTTAGTTATTGACAAGTTGTCTCCAATCTTGTAAAATCACATTTACAACGTGGAATAGATGGCATGCTGTATTGTATAGCTAAAACAATTTGCATTTTCTACCCCCTATTTGACCAGTTAAATAAAAAAGAGAGAGCAAACAATAGTGAAAGGAATGATAAACGGCTACTTTGTGACCATTCAATGTTTATTGCCCTGACAATTTGTAGTTGTATTGAACTTCTATTAGATACATAATGACCATTCTTTCTTCATCCTTGACCTTCCCAGCATTGGCTTGAGCTTTATATCATCATTGCGTTCT
Source organism: Cyamopsis tetragonoloba (assembly GCA_037177725.1). Lineage (NCBI taxonomy): Eukaryota > Viridiplantae > Streptophyta > Magnoliopsida > Fabales > Fabaceae > Cyamopsis > Cyamopsis tetragonoloba. The sequence continues at coordinate 51,544,496 of CM074125.1, forward strand.
ATTGAGTTTTTTTTTTTATATCTAACTTCCTCAAAATCTACTGTTACAATCATTGGAAATGTAAGATAATTTATGACTCTCTCTGCCTATGTTGTTTACCTGAGTCTGACTTCTATCTACTCTGATTGTGTTTTTGCCATTTGGCATTCTGGTCTGCAGTTAGAAAATAATATTTTTTTGGGTACTTTTGAAAGATTTTTAATGCATGAGGCCATTGAAGAAAATGCCTTTTTTTCCCCTAATAATTGTATTGCCAACTGGAAAAGGTAGAAAATATTATGGTAAAGCAAAGATAACTTCTGAATTGTTACTCATGCTTCTATTTTGGTTGTTTCAAGGTTGTGGCAAAGTTATCAAAAATATATCCCAAAGATATGGAAGCTCCAGCAGGTGGAGTGGATGATATGACTAAGCTGTCGTATTTGCATGAGCCTGGAGTCCTGCAAAACTTAAAAAGTAGATATGAATTGAATGAAATATATGTAAGGGCCTCTTCCCTTTGACATGATAAGATTTAACATAGTTTATGAATCCAAAATGTTGTTACCTATTTTATTAATTTCCATGGCAGACTTATACCGGAAATATTTTGATTGCAATAAATCCATTCCAAAGACTGCCTCATATTTATGATTTACACATGATGCAACAATACAAGGGAGCACCATTTGGAGAGTTAAGCCCTCATGTATTTGCAGTTGCAGATGTGGCATATAGGTAATCTGAAATTCTTCTAATAATCCAAATTCCATATCTGTTGTTGACCCAAAATTTAAGTTGATGACTTCATTAATACCAGGGCTATGGTTAATGAAGGAAAAAGCAATTCAATACTGGTCAGTGGGGAAAGTGGAGCTGGTAAAACTGAAACCACAAAAATGCTTATGCAATACCTTGCTTTCTTAGGTGGTAGGGCTGCCACTGAAGGACGAACTGTTGAGCAACAAGTTCTTGAAGTATGATTCTATAAATCACACATTTTCTTAACTTTAACAAAATTTCTGTTTTGTTTTGCCCCCCTACCAATGATGTTCCCCTTTTTTCTCTCTTGAACTTTGACTCATTTGAGACTTCTGTTTACTGATGTGAGTGCAGTCAAATCCAGTTCTGGAAGCTTTTGGCAATGCTAAAACAGTCAGGAATAACAATTCTAGGTGAGTCACACTTCGGAAGTATACACTGATAATATAAATTAACTTCGTTGTGTGTCTTTGTTTCATGTGGGCAATAAATAAAGGATTCTTTGTGTTTCACTCACCCTGATAGGCTGATAGCCAGCCTACTACTCCCAATTCTCTATTACACTGCCAAATTCAATGTGTTAATGTAACAGTTAAATTGGTTGCCGTTGTTCAAATTGGCTTTCTGAAAAGGGAACTAAGCTGCTACATGATGTGTACTTAATGTTCAGTCTTTTACCAAAGAATTGGTTCAAATTCTCCTTGTCTTAATGCTGCAGTCGTTTTGGTAAATTTGTTGAGATCCAATTTGATAAGAGTGGAAGAATCTCAGGAGCAGCCATTCGAACGTACCTTCTAGAGAGATCACGGGTTTGCCAAATTAATGATCCTGAACGCAATTATCACTGCTTTTATCTTCTTTGTGCTGCACCACAAGAGGTTAGTTGCAGGATAATCCATTTTTGTTGGATTTTTTTTTAATTATATAAACTAAATGCAATTTCTGCTAACAGGAAATTGAGAAATACAAGTTAGGAAATCCCAGAACTTTTCATTACCTTAACCAGTCAAAATGCTATGAACTGGCTGATATAAGTGATTCTCGTGAGTACCTTGCCACCAGGAGAGCTATGGATATTGTTGGAATAAGCCAAAAAGAGCAGGTATTTCTTTTCATAACTCATGAGTTTGAATTTAGTGTCTTCCATGCTGGAATATAGAACTATTAGCTTCTTATTTCTTACCTTTCTACATCCTTGTGCTGTCTTTTTGTCAGGAAGCAATTTTCAGAGTTGTTGCTTCAGTTCTTCATCTTGGGAATATTGATTTTGCCAAAGGAAAGGAAATTGATTCATCAATTCCAAAAGATGACAAAGCCAAATTCCACCTAAAAACAACTGCTGAGCTCCTCATGTATGGATGCTGGTGTATTATTACTCTCTATGGTCATATGGTTTTCTATTGAATTTAAGATTACTGTTATGATTGGATTTCTCACTTTATCAGGTGTGATGCCGATGCCTTGGAAGATGCGTTGTGTAAGCGTGTTATGATCACACCTGAGGAAGTAATAAAACGGAGCCTTGATCCCCAAAGTGCAGCAGTCAGCAGGGATGGCTTGGCAAAAACAATTTATTCTAGGCTCTTTGATTGGTAAGATGCTGAAAATGGAAAAAATGCATAGTTTCTGACCAGTATAATTATAATTATAATAAGTTAAAAAAAACAGGTGTGAATCTAGGATTCTGGTTTGATCCCTGGTGCATTAATGTGGTGGTTGACAGGTTGGTGGACAAGATTAATAATTCAATCGGACAAGACTCCAATTCTAAATCTTTGATTGGGGTCCTTGATATCTATGGTTTTGAAAGCTTTAAAACTAACAGGTAATATGTAGTTTATAAGAATAAACGTTCCAATCGATACAAGTACATCCACAAGATTGCATAACTGAAAATATTGAAAGCAACTGCTTCTGCATGTTTTCAACCATTTGTAAATTGTAACTTATTTTTAGCCTATCATGCCCTGCAGCTTTGAGCAGTTTTGCATTAATTTCACGAATGAGAAGTTGCAGCAACATTTCAATCAGGCAAAGTCTCAGATCACAATAAGCACTTAAAATTTGCCTATGATCATTATTTCCATGTTTCATATGTTTTTGATGATGAATTTCAGCACGTGTTTAAAATGGAGCAAGAAGAATATACAAAGGAGCAGATCAATTGGAGCTACATTGAATTTGTGGATAACCAAGATGTTTTGGACCTAATTGAGAAGGTTTTCTTTCCCTTTTTTTCACTTTCCTCAAGGACTGGACGGTCTTTAGTTCTTCTGGTGTTTGAAAGCAGTCAACTTGTATGTCCAAAGACTTTAAGAAGTGGAAACTAATGCTACCATGCTTTTGTTATGCTTGCTGATGTAATTCTGATGATGTCTTGTCTAATAAGACCCTATTGTTGAAATTCATCTCACAATCTATTTTGTATGACTATACATCCCCTATCAATATCGCAATCTGCAAAGATCAACTGTCGTTTATGGATGGGGGAAGTAGGATATTAACTTCGGACTATTTTGTATGACTTCACAAAAAGCTGCCCACATTCATAATGTAAGAGAAGTAGGGTGAAAACTAGCTAGGTTTGTTGGTAGTTGGTACTATTGTTGCTTCTTTTGAACTGAAGCACAAAACCGTATTGATTATATCACAATCTTTTTATCTTGAGGTTTCAGACACAAAATTCAATCCCTTATTCAAAACTTCCTTCAACTTTGGCCACCTCTCTTTTAGTATTAGTCTCTTACATTTTTTTCCTTTTTGCAGAAACCTGGAGGAATCATAGCTCTACTTGATGAAGCTTGGTAAATATTATTTTCACCCTTAAATTTCTTCCTTGAAAGGACAGAGGTTCATGGCAAGCTAGAAGATTTTTAACTTCCTTCTATTGGTGGCATGACCAGTTTTTATTTTATTGTTTTAATCTAAAGCTCTTTATTCCATACCATATTGGATTTGCTCTTTCATTCTAACTATTCCCCCTCATTTTGTCTTTCAGCATGTTTCCAAAGTCAACACACGAAACATTTGCAAACAAGCTTTATCAAACATTTAAGAATCACAAGCGCTTTATTAAGCCAAAATTGTCTCGAACAGATTTCACTATTTCTCACTATGCTGGCGAGGTATGACTTGTTCTTATAGCAGTGACTTCAACAAAATGAGACATTGTTTATTCATTTCTACTGTCATATATGTGCAGGTGTTATACCAGTCTGACCAATTTTTAGACAAAAACAAGGATTATGTGGTGCCTGAACATCAAGATTTATTGGGTGCTTCCAGATGTCCTTTTGTAGCCGGTCTTTTTCCTCCACTTCCAGAAGAGACATCAAAATCTTCAAAATTTTCTTCAATTGGATCTCGTTTTAAGGTATGTCTTTCCTAGTCTTCATTGTTAAACTTGTTTTGTCACAAATAGCAATGAACTAAAGATCAAATTGTACTCATGTCATGGCCTATAAAGTTGAACTTTATTCCTACCATGAGGAGGCTAACTAACCATGTTTTTCATATCCTGAATGGTGCAGCTGCAACTACAGCAACTAATGGAGACGCTAAACTCTACAGAGCCTCATTACATTAGATGTGTTAAGCCAAATAATCTCCTCAAGCCTGCAATATTTGAGAATGTCAATATTATGCAACAACTTCGTTGTGGTGTGAGTATACTTTGATTTTTTCATTCTTTGGATGATGATTTGTACAAAGTATGCCATAGTTACATCACATTTTCAATGTTTATTCAGTTGTCTCTAATGGTTGTCCATACAGGGTGTTTTAGAGGCAATTAGAATCAGTTGCGCTGGCTACCCTACTCGCCGTGCATTTTTTGAGTTTATCAACCGATTTTCCCTTCTTGCCCCAGAGGTTGTAGAAGCAAAGTAAGAACTCCTCTAAAATATCTTTTATGCCCAAGTGGAAGGATGCTTTGGCCTTATGCTTTCAAACATATTTTTACCAAACTTTGGCAGAGCTAAACTGCTAATTTTTTTCACCTGTGGGCAGCCAGGATGAGAAAATTGCTTGCCAAAAGATTCTGGAAAAGGCTGGACTTAAAGGATATCAGGTACTATGAAGTGTTTCATTAGAATAATTAGTTTGCTCGTGTCTTGTTTCAATCTCTTTACAGCTCATAATGCCTAAGAAACGACCACAGTTCATGGGTATTGCATCATAACTATATGGTATTTCGTTCAGCTATAAGTAACTAATGTCAACAAGGGTATTATGGGATTGTATAACATGCATATATGCATATAGTTATGATCTATTCACTTTCATGGTCACAAAGTTCATTTGATTGGCTCTTAATTGTGTAGATTGGGAAAACAAAGGTATTTCTAAGAGCAGGTCAGATGGCTGAACTAGATGCACGGAGAGCTCAAGTACTCAGTAATGCAGCAAAAACTATCCAACGACGTGTACGAACCCATCAAGCTCGTAAACATTATCTTGCATTGCGAAAGAAGACCATATACGTGCAGTCTTTGTGGAGAGGTAAATATTATAGTCATTTGTTAAGATAGGTGCAATATCGTATGGACTTCCCTAAATAGAATGATGTATCTCAGTCCTGTAGGGCTTCTCACTCCTCCGTTAGGCTTCTTACATCTTACTGCTTAATCAGTCTCATTTCTTTACATGTTTTTCACTGATGCATATTTGTAGGAAGACTTGCGTGCAAACTTTATCAGAACCTGAGAAGGGAGGCTGCTGCTGTGAAAATTCAGAAGAATGTACGCAGATATGAAGCTAGGAAAGCCTATACTAAACTCCAAGCATCAGTTCTTACTTTGCAAACAGCTTTAAGGGCAATTGCCGCCCTTAAGGAGTACAATTTCAGGAAACAGACTAAAGCTTCCATCATTATTCAGGTTATAGTCGACTACTATATGATTAGGATTATCCTCAAGGGTCATCAGTGTTCACCATTTAAATTTTCTCTCAAAAATATACAGGCTCGGTGGCGGTGCCACAAAGCTGCTTCATATTATAAGAGGCTCAAGAAAGGTGCAATTGTCACACAATGCCGATGGAGGGGGCGTGTGGCTAGGAAAGAACTTAGGAAACTGAAAATGGTACGTTTCTGTATATTCCGTGATTCTGACTAACTGATCCATCAGTGTATAGAACCCTCAGAAATAGGGTAGTAAAAATGCAAAAGCAACCAACATTAACACATGGCAAAGGATACTATCTTTTAGTGTGAGTTTCATATCATAAAGGTTAATACGTCCATATTTTTTATCATCATTGTTATCTTCATGAATGGAAAACCAGAAATAAATAAGTAAAAGTTGTCTCCCTATCTGCAAAATTGAAATTGCATTTAACTTTTCACCTCTGATTATAGGAGCCAAAGGTTTCTCTCTCTTTATATGTTCCATTTTAATTCCTCTAGCTAAAATAATCTAGGTTTGATGTGAAGCATTTGAAGTAGATACAAAACAGATCTTCTACTAAAGATTAAAGAATAAAAATGAATATCTCGTCAACATGATCCTGAACCTGAATTAGAAGTATGCATTATTTCTCTTTTACTTTTTGTGGGTTCATGATTGACCAAATCACCCAATTAAGCTGCTCCAATATGAATCGCATTTTGTTTTACTTATTTATTCATTCTTTTTATTATACTCTCAGTTGACATCTGTTTCCATTTGCTTTAGGCTGCAAGAGAAACTGGTGCACTTCAGGAAGCAAAGGATAAGCTTGAAAAACGAGTGGAGGAACTCACATGGCGTCTCCAACTAGAAAAAAGCTTAAGGGTGAGATATAATATCTTTCAAAATCATACATTTTGTAAAACATTTGCACAAATGGGGACTAAAAAAGGGAGAGTAAAGACCAATATGTGCAAACGGCCAATTATTCTCTCGATTTTGAGCCCTAAAGAAAACTACATGGAATCTTGCAGACCAACCTGGAAGAGTCCAAGGCACAAGAGATAGCAAAACTGCAGAATTCACTGCAGGAGATGCAGAGCAAAGTTGATGAAACCAATGCTCTGCTTGTAAAGGAGCGAGAGAATGCAAAGGAAATTGTTGAAGCACCTCCTGTTGTTAAGGAAACTCAGGTGGTGGTTGAAGACACTCAGAAGATTGATTCACTAACTCTAGAAGTTGAGAACCTAAAGGTAAGAATGTTCAGTCTTGCAACACCTAATATTCATGCTTTTATTTCTGCATACAATGCATCTTGGTCGCGGAATATTGTAGACAATATACACTTCTATTACATATAACTTGTGTCATTCTTAGAGTGGTTCATCAATTATTTTGCCTCTTTTACTACTTTTCTTTGGTTCATTGGGACAAAGTTTGATAACATATATGGAATTTGGCATATCTGATTGAGGCCCACAAAAGTATTTCAATGGGAAAAATATTTAAACTGCATGTTTATGGTCTGGACGTTATATATGTAATGATGTAACCAAAGTTTTCAACAAAGTAGTGCATCTCATTAATTATGGTTTCAAAAGTGAGTGAAACCTTTGCAGTACACTTTAGAATGCCAATCATCCTAAAAACACAAGTTGTTATGTAGAGGCATGATAATGATTCTATTGGACAGGTTGTGGCACCAAGGAATACAAAAATGATCAAATATTTTCTTGTTAAGTTTTAGTGGTATAGTTAAGTACTTAAGTTCTTGTTAGGTGTATAACAAGTCTATCATGTAAACAATGTTTTGTTGGCTTTATCTTCTCACAGACATCCCTTGAGTCAGAGAAACAGAAAGCTGATGACTTCGAAAGGAAATATAATGAAGCCCAAGCTTGTAGTGAAGAAAGGAGTAAAAAATTAGAAGACACGGAGAAGAATGTTCGTCAGCTTCAAGAATCATTGACCAGGTAATATAGATTATGAACAGTAAACCCAAATCCAGACTAACTGTTTTTAGTGCTAATCGAGTATGATAACTCTGAAAATCTTGGATTAGAACTGATTCATGATTGAGAATTGAAGATCTTTCAAACTTCTAAGTACCTAATTTCTTGCAAATGTTCGCTTTCTCCTCAGAAGTATGATAATATTATTGGCTAATTGATCAAACATTATTCTTTCTTTATTTCTCTTCACTAAGTTAAACTAATTATTGTTGTTGTTTTATTATTGTTGTTATTATTATTATTAAAGGATATAGGGAGGACAAAAAGGGCTGTAGGATAAAATAGTAAAAGAGATCAGGGTAATAATATTTTTGAAAATATGGTCTTTGATCAATCATAATGACATTGTGTGATCCATGTAGCCAACTTCACCTAGTAGGATAAGACTTTTGTGGTTTTCTTTTTTGTACTATTATTATTATGATTATTATGCTGGAGAAGTTTATATCTAATTCCCAAAATCTCATCTTAAAAATTGATATCATATATTACCATGATTGGTAAGCTAATTGACTGAATTCTCATGATTCTTTGATTAGGCTAGAAGAGAAGATTACTAATTTAGAATCAGAGAATCAGGTTTTACGTCAACAAGCTGTATCTGTGTCCATGGCACCTAGTAAGTTCCACTCAGGACGCTCAAGATCAGTTATTCAGGTATTCCTTGGAATGTATCTTACAAAAATGATAAAAGTATGAATATTATTATAAATGTTTAAAAGGTTTTCTTATCTCTGTTGATAGAGAGTTGACAGTGGACATATTGGAGTGGAAGGAAAGGCTCCTTCGGTAACTAACTTTATTTTGAATCTTTGTGACTTGGTTTGGATATTAATATGTGGATTTGACTTGTTTGCTTTTTCACTTGATAAACTAATCAGGATATGCATAGTTCATCAATGAACCACAGGGAATCCTCTGAAGTGGAGGATAAACCACAGAAGTCACTAAATGAGAAACAACAGGAGAACCAAGAATTACTCATCAGATGTATTGCACAACACCTAGGCTTTGCTGGGAATAGACCAATTGCTGCCTGTATCATATACAAATGCCTCTTGCATTGGAGATCATTTGAAGCTGAACGCACAAGTGTTTTCGATCGTATAATTCAAACAATCGGCCACGCAATTGAGGTGTAACATGGTCAACTTTCACGTGTAGTTCTCTCTTGCTTTCCTTTCTTAACATGTTTATTTTAACTAAAATATGTTTATTTGGACTTCAGACCCAGGATAACAATGATATATTGTCTTATTGGTTATCCAACGCATCTACACTTCTCTTGTTACTCCAGCGCACACTAAAGGCAAGTGGTGCTGCTGGAATGACTCCTCAACGCCGTCGTTCATCATCAACCCTGTTAGGGAGGATGACACAGGTAAGTATTACTTCTTATTTTAAGAGATTAATTCCCGTTGAGAAACTTTACTTCTTCAGATAAGTATACCATTTCATATACCATTGTTTCAGAGTTTCCGTGGAGCTCCAGCAGGAACCAATCTTTCTGTAATCAATGGCAGTATGGGCGGTGGAGTAGAAACATTGAGACAAGTTGAAGCCAAGTACCCAGCTCTACTTTTCAAACAGCAGCTTACAGCATATGTGGAAAAGATATATGGAATGATTCGAGATAACTTGAAGAAAGAAATTTCTCCCTTGCTTGGGTTATGTATCCAGGTATAGCAATTTCCCCATTAAAAGTCTAGTATGCTTCTATATACTGATCTACCATCATGCATGCCTTTATCAATTTATCAAGCTTTCATTTGATACAATGCCTTTCAATTCAACAATTCAAACATGTAACTATTTGAATGTGATGGCTTAGGCGCCCAGAACATCCAGAGCGAGCTTGGTTAAGGGAGCATCACGATCAGTTGCAAACACCGAAGCCCAGAAAGCTTTGATTGCTCACTGGCAGGGGATTGTTAAGAGCCTAGGAAACTTCTTAAATACTTTGAAAGCAAACCATGTTAGTAGAACCTCTTTTGACTGGAGAATTTTTTTCTTTTTCTTTGGGTGCTTTCTTATATCAATTTTTGCTGGTTATGCTTTTGATTTTTCACTAAAATATTTGAATCTTTCATATTAAATACCTGATTATAATGACATTGCTGGCTTCTCTTGAAGTTTACCAAAATTACATGACCTATTTTTTGTCCTTAAAGTTAGACATAATTTTTTCTAATTTCAAATTATTAATATAAAGGCAATTTATGCTCATTAAAATAAGGAGGCTTATTTAAATTTAAGAACAGCAAGGGAGGTCCACATAGTTTTGGGAACCCTCGAGGCACAGTTTTAAGAAATTAAAAAAAGAAAGAAATCATAACATTTATTGTATATATACATAGGCTTATTAAAGTTTTGATTTTCCCAACAAAAACCTTCGACTTTTAGTTTCTTAATCTGCGCAATATTGCACAGGTTAGAAAAATCCATTTTATTTTAATTTTTTTTTCCTTTGGTGCATTGTTAATGTTTGTATTTAGTGTTGTTGGAATTAAATATGTGTCTTCTGCTCAATCCCAATTCTGCTTCATTTTGGCAGGTTCCCCCATTTTTGGTTCGAAAGGTGTTCACTCAAATTTTTTCGTTCATCAATGTCCAACTTTTCAATAGGTTAGTTTGTGGTACATTTCATTGTTTTGGGGTTGTTTTCTGTTCTGCAAATCATAATTTTAATTTTCGTTTGCTGACATCTCCATTTCTCTTGCAGTCTTCTTTTAAGACGCGAGTGCTGCTCATTTAGTAATGGAGAATTTGTGAAAGCTGGTTTGGCTGAATTGGAGCATTGGTGTTATAATGCCACAGATGAGGTGCATTACTTCACACTATTGTTATACTTCACTGTTCTTCAAAAGGTATGAATACTAACCTCCTCCCATTTGGGTAAAATAATGCAGTATGCAGGTTCAGCCTGGGATGAGCTCAAACATATAAGACAGGCTATTGGATTTTTGGTAACAATCTAACTTCCCTACTATATACCATCTGCATGGTACTTGTTCTAATGCTCAGACAATAAAATATTTATAATTGATCTTTCCTGCTCATAATTTAGGTCATACATCAGAAACCAAAGAAAACGCTGGACGAAATAAGTCATGACCTGTGCCCAGTAAGTGAAAGCGAGTTCTTACTTTCTGCTTAAACATTCACTTTCCCAAATACCTACCATTGGCAATTTCCTGTATACAGGTCCTTAGTATACAACAACTATATCGGATTAGCACCATGTACTGGGATGATAAGTATGGTACACATAGCGTGTCCCCAGATGTAAGTTTTTTACACTAAACCATTACTCAAACTACGTTTAAAGTCATCTATGCCGGAAAGCAGTATGATAAATTCATATCAAAGATGAAAAAACTATGTTGAGCTTTGCCTATCAATGTTTTCATCTAGGTCATATCCAATATGAGAGTGTTGATGACTGAAGATTCAAATAATGCAGTTAGTAATTCTTTCCTGTTGGATGATGATTCAAGGTAAGCTGGATATTGTTCAAATAATTCATCAAAGTGTTGTCTTGTTTTTAAACTTATTTGATGCACACTTGATTAGTTCTCACAAAATAGTTCTTATTTAGGAGTTCAAATTTGTGTGTTACGACAAAATATGAAATAAATATGAAAAGTGAAATAATCTCGTGGCCCTTCCGTTTAAATAAAACTCATAAAGTGTTCGTAGACTCAAATGTTAAAGTCATAAGAGTTTATTTAAAAGAAATAATACTCAATCCACGAAATTAGGTAGATAGCCTAATTACATAACTTGATTTTACAATTACCATAAAATAGAACTACCATAAAAATAATTCAACCAAAAGCACGCAATGAATTGTTGAATAAAGTATAAGGCGAAAGTGATATAATGCTTTATATAGATACATTACGAACATAATAGGTTCAAAATAAAATTGAATGTTCAACTGAATTTATGAATCACAATTAAAATTGTTGGGCCACAATTTGCATAGCCATAAATGAATTGTTATGCCATGGTTTCTAAAAACTAAGTTGCTAGGTTTATAGGAAACTAAATGCATTAAATTGTTTAATCATGAACAGTGGCGGACTTTAGACTCTAATTTTAGGGGAACCACTAGATATGGATTCAACTCGCGACTCTATAAAGTCTAACAGATTTTTTTTTTTTAATTTTTTTTTTAAAAAAATGAGTTTGAGAGTACCATGCTTGCATTAACTATGACTTATAGAGCCACACAATGATTGGACTGCTCTGAACCAGTAGCTGTATTTCGAGCCAAAGAAAATTCTAATTTGAGTGGATATTGGTAGAAAAAGACCATTACTGTCTACATTCAACAGGCCACTAGTCGTTAATTATATTTTGACATTGTATATGTATATATATTTGTCACTAACCATTTGGAAACAAATGTTTGTAGCATTCCTTTTTCAGTTGATGACATATCGAAGTCAATGGAACAGATAGATATATCTGATATAGAGCCTCCACCTCTAATTCGTGAGAACTCTGGCTTTAGTTTCTTGTTGCCACGCTCAGACTGACAGCTTTTGTTGCAGAATTCATCAACTGATACTCTTACCTTCATCAAGATATCAAGATTTTTTTTTTTCTCTTTGGTTACATCAGAAAGAAGATTGTAGTATTTAACATAAGAAATTTATTATTACTCTTAGTTTGAAAAGGGGATGACATAGTGCAGATGTTACTGTACCCAAATAGCTTTGGGGATAGAAGTCAAAATCATATAGCCATTTTTTGGTGAAATTTTCACCATCTTTTTATTTGAACTTTTGGCACCTTCTGTTACTTAGGATGTAAGGTTTTGTATTTATGTTATTTTATTTGTAGCTAAAGCATAGGGATTTCACCAAAGTACAGGAATCAGTTATGACTGGCTGTGGCCCAAAATTTGTGTCCAGAAAATACATTATTTATCTGATTTTTTTATTTACTCAGGGCTCCTTGAGTAGTTTCTATTAGTCATCTAAATGAAATTGTACTATTTCTTTTCAGGTTTCACTTATGGTGTACAAGTGAAAAGTTGTGCACTGGTAACACAAGTGACTTCTTAGCCATTGATTTATTATTAAAAAAATAAAAAGTCAACATCACACTTTAAATTAATGAATAGATCTATGTCACATAAATTTATTCAAATTTATATTATCTATGTATGGCAAATGACACCTTTTCAGATTTTGCTTTGAATGGAACTGTATGGGAAATAACAGTTTTCCTGTTTGCTGTAATAACACTCATAAATAAACAATGCTTACCAGCAAAAGTGTTAACATAATGGATTATGTGAGAATTATGGTTTGAGTTATGGAGAAGATACTGATTGGTAGAGCTTAGTTTTACGATTCTCACAAGATTAGTTTCTTACCCTAAAGATATGGTGGGAGGAAAAATAATAACTGTATGATTTTTCACATTCACTTTCCTTTATTGCTCAGAGTTTTGATATATTCTCATAAATATAAATAATAGTATCTTAAGATGAAAAATATCAATGTAATCTATGAAATTGCCTAACATTTGTAAACTCACTAAGATTTTCTGTCATTTTTGCCGATATTTTGTTGGTTCCAACATGGAATAAAGTCTTACATAACATTCTATGTGCTATTAAAAACATCAGTTACATTAAATATTTTTATTTCTTTTGTTATTAGTTACATTAAATATTTTCACTTCTGTAGATTGTGTCTTCGTCTTAAGGAAAGACCGCTTTGCATTTGTCAATTGGATCTCAAATCACTGAGAATGAAGATTTTGTCTGTTTACTTTTGACAATACATAATATATGTCTGAAGGGAGTTATTCTGATTAGATTCATCTTTCATGTTGATGCAAGTGATGTACGACTACAATCATCAGAGAGGCATGAAAAACGAAAACTAGAGTTCAATGTCTTTCACTAGTGGTAGAAACGAAACTACCAGCTCGAATGCAAATAGAATCAAAGCGTTTAATGCAAGTGAAGAATATCAACGCGTTTAACACAAGCAAAGCATATCTGCTTTTAATATGTAAAATTCATATAGACGCTGAAAATGCAAGAAAAAAGATCTAGATCCAAATATTTGATTTACATCTATTAAAAGAAAAACATGGGTTGCAAAAAGCATTCCAGTATGCCCTTAAACTATTTAAGGCCGCAATTCTCCCATTCAAAGACTAGAGAAAAGGATGTTCAGAAGAACAATATGTTAAGAAAATGTTCTGCTATGGCCAAAGTACTAGACTTCAAAACAGAACAAAGAACCTAAAAACTTTTAATTTCATTACAACAGCATTAAAAAGATCAACTGCATCTACACTAAAAAAAAGACCAGTTCTCTCCACTAGGCAGTTAATCATGCTCCAAGTTGTTCATGACAGAGGAAGAGGATGGCCAAGCTGGTAGAAAGTAAGGAACCACTCTGCTAGATTCCCATGAAATGGCGGCTCCTTTACCCTGATAATTAACGACTTCCACCGTCTTGGTCACCAAATCACACAGAAAAATATTTCCCCCAGATCTAATGAAGACAGATGTAGTATTCTGAGGAAGAAATGATAATATGTGAGATTCTTTATAATGCATGCTCATAGATGATGGCATCTGCTTCCATGTATCCTTAAAATTTAACCTCCACCTACGAATCCACTCGTACTGCATCTTAGTACAGTTGCAGTAAACAGACGAGTCGACTTTAGGTTCCTTTTCAAGTACCCATATCTCCAGACCCAAGTTATTGCTCTGACCGTAAAGCAAACGCCCATCAGATGACTCCCCGAGAACAGATTCCTCATGCTCATACGTTAATTTTCCTTCTGGTAGTTTAATTAAAGCTACATACCTGTCTCCCAGACGCGGATCGTAAATGGCAAGTTTTCCCCATATGGCAAACCAGTGTACAACACCCCTAACCACCATACCTACCGTCCTCGGGCGCAATGCAAAGGGCGAAGAGCACATCAGAGTGGATTGCTTCCACTTCCCAGTTTTTGATGAGAAAGTCTCAATTGAGACAGTGTTGCGTTCCCTAAGTTTGCTCTCGCATTTTGCCCTGATCACCTTATAGCAAGGTTCATCATCAAGATATTCCTCAACAATCAACGCCATGCACAGAGTTTTGTAGAACTGCTGAGGTTCTGGGAGTTTGTACTTTTGCTTGGTCATGGAATTGTACACGTAATATGTCTTCGGATGGAGACCAGAAAGAATGATGCCATTGGAACAATCCATGAAGTAGCCAAGTTGCTTGAGGATTTTGGAACGCTTCAAATCATCACCTTCTTTACAAGTCGACAAGAATGGGAGGGCAGGCTCCCAAGAAGGGCGTCGATAGCCGTCCCGTGGCCTTCCAAGATATAAAAAGTTGCATACGAAAAAACCCAGAAGTCGAAAATCCTGTCCCCACTGACTCAAGTAGGAACGACGAAATGTAGAATTGCATATCACACGCAGCCATCTTTTTGAAACGATAGCCGATTTGGAGATAGTTGATGGTGGAAGCCGAAGTAGAATCAAATGCAGGATGTCATCACTGTTAAGTGCATCACTAACACTATCAAGAGTCATCTTCTCCTTTTTTGCCGTTGGCTCCATTTTTGTCAGGCCAGTCGTATCCAGCTAAGCATAACTGCAAAACCTTAACCAAAAAAGCAGTGCAAACATATCTTAATTGATATAAACTACATAAGCTCATTGCTTGATTAAAAAAAGAAGAAGTAACCCCAATCTCACTACTGGTCTAGATTTTGCAACAATAATGTCAAATCAAAACCCATTTGTTCAGACATCTGAGGCAAAACTTGAACCCTATTTACATGAATACTAGGTCAAGTCTATAAGAAGGGGTTTCATATGAATTAATTTCAGTTTTCACCAATCATCATGAAAGATCACGAAACTTAATTTATGAGCACACAGACGAAATGGACTTAACTCAGATGAACACCAAAAAAAAGTACTAGAATAGGAGCTAGGTATCAGCTCAAGAAATATATGATTTGAGAATTGATTTTGATCAAACCATAGTTTGCAAACTACCAAAACAATAAACACACTATACGGGGTTACCCTTAGCCACACAATTTGCGGAAGAGCCAGTTCCAAAACCAAAAGTCTCTTTTTTTTTCATAAAATAAAATAAAAAATCCACAAGCATTTGGTTTGAAGAATTTGAACACTAACTTCATCCCTTCATGAAAGAAATCTAAAACTGAAACTAGATAGAAGAGGTACAGATAGAGGATCATGGCATGCAAATTCATCATACAAAACCCTAATCGTTGATACAGATTTAGAAGAAATGGCAATGAGACACTCACAGTTCAAGTTTGGGGATTCAATAGCTGAGAGAGAGAGCTCCTCTGCTTCCGCATGCTTGTCCCTGTCAACTGACGAACACAGTGCAAGATCGAGTTTTTATATCGGAAATCGCATTTATCGAAACGGTTAGTCTTATTGGGCTTTTTTTGTTCTTCTATTGGGCTTTCATTTTTTTGGGAATCATTTTGTTGGGATTTCACCAAGAGAAATCTGATTTTGTTGGGTTGAGTCGGGGGATTTTGGGATTGACAACATCTCACTTGTAAACAAGACCACCCTATAGCTGATATCAGTGTTTGGAATAATGTTTTTGAACCGTGTCGTTCGTAAAATAAAAGTGATTTCTTTCTCATTTTAACTATTTTCCAACGACATAATCCGAAAATATCGTTCTAGATACTGATGTTCGAAAAATGGTAGTTTCATTCCCAATTGGGATGTTGCTAATCTAATGTCCTGAGTTGAGTTAATCCAAGGCTCGATCGAATCGTACGATAGCGTTTTACGACTGTATCAAAATAGGACAGAACAAGATACTAGAGTACTATTCTACGTTGAGTACATCAAATGGATGAAATACTAATGCAAATGAATGAAACACTTTGATTTCACGTAAAAAAGGTGGAATAAAGAGAACATATATCATTATTTTTAATGAGATATTTTTTCTTGACAAATAATATATAATTAAATTTCTTAAACTTGATAATACTTTTATTTGGACAGACCATATTTTTGAAAAACATTTTATTTTTGAAAATTTATACAATAAAATTATATTCAGCAAAAAATATATTTAATAATTATTTTTAGAAGCATATTTAATAATTATATTTCTTGTAGTAAATCTATCTTTAATAATTTATTTTTTTTCATAAAATATTAATATAAATTTATTACATTTAAAATTATTATTTAATTATGTTCATTTAAAATTGAAAAGTATATTAAAATTTTCAACTTTATTTTTTACATAATTTTTTATATTATACCTAGTAAAATAGAGTTATATATATATTATAATAGAGTTAAATCTATTAATGCTGTTTTTGGTGAAACTCTATTCATGTTGTCAATAATGAGGTTAATCGAAAAACTCCATAATCATCACCGTTTTTTATCTCATTGACAAAAAAAACTTCATCACTATCTTTGTCATCGCTTTTTAAATGTCTATTTGGTTAAGATTATCTATTTTCAAAATTAATTTTTTTCATAAAAAATTTAAATTTAATTATTCATTTAGCCGAATAGAAAAACCTCTGTTAACACCACCACCATCACATAAGCATAAATTATAATATTCTCATAACCACCAAAATGTTTGTCCTCTTAAGACCCACAAAAATAAACTCAACAACAACGAGTATGAACAATAAAGTATTATTGCTTTGAACCTAGCATATAAAAAGATATTACAATCGTCCACCATGACTCTATTTCAAAAAATATTTTTCGGTTTTTCGATTTTTGTTTGAAAGATGTTTATGAGTTGGCTATGGAGATGTACATAAAGAAAGTGGTGGTTATACAGTACTTCAACGTGAATAATATATTATATTAAAAAAAAATTTTGAGATAGAAATTTTAACGTAAATAATATATTGAATTCAAAAAATTTAAAATGATTTAAGTAATTTAAAAAATACGTTTTAATTTTTAAATGAAAATGCAGTAATCTTCAAGTGTATATAGTATACTATCTCTAAAAATTTGTTACATATTTAGAAATATAAAAAATTATATAAATTGCACTAGTAACTTAAAAGTGAATAAGAAATTGTCTTAAAGAAGATTTCAAAAACTTAAGTAATTTAATAAACATGATTTGATTTTTAAAACAAAACATTTACTTTTCAAGTGTATAGTATATGATATCTAAAAAGAATTGTTGCAATTTTAAAAATATAAAAAATTATGTAAATTGAGCTTCAAATTTTAAAGTAAATAATACATTATATTTAAAAAACTTCAAATAATTCAAAAAAATATGTTTTATTTTAAAAATATAAAAAATATGTAAATTGAGCTGTAAACTCCAAAAAGAATAATACATTCTTTTAAAAAAACCTTCAAATAGTTTAAGTAATTTAAAAAACACATTTGGATTTTTAAATCAAAGTGTCATATTTTTCAAGTGTATAGTACACGATCTCTAAAAAAAATTGTTGCAATTTAAAATTATAAAAATCATGTAAATGGAACTAGAAACTTGAAAGCGAAAAATCCATTGTTTTTTTTTTAAAAAAAACTTCAAAAATTTTAAAATTTTGAAAAATGCGTTTTTGTTTTTATTTCGAAAAAACCCAATTCTTAGTCCACGATCTATAAAAAAAATGTTGCAATATTAAAAATATAAAAAATTATATAAATTGAGCTAGAAACTTCAAACTGAATAATACATTTTTTTAGAAAGCTTCAAATAATTTAGGTAATTTAAAAATACCACATATTCATTCATAGTCCATTTGGGTAGGTGCATACCATCAATTCGAACTATAAAAATAGATCGAATTATAAAAATAGGAAGATACACGATCTCAAAAAAAAATAAATTTTGTTGCAATCTTAAAAATATAAAAAATTATGTAAATTGAAATAGAAACTTCAAAGTGAATAATAGGTAGTTTCCATAAAGCTTCAAATAATTTAGGTAATTTAAAAATACCTTATTCATTGTTATTTTGAAAAACACTCTATTCTTCAAGTGTATAGCTCATGATCTCTAAAAAATTTCAAAAATATAAAAAAATATGTAAATTAAGCTAGAAAATTCAAAGTGAATAATACATTATTTTTCATAAAGCTTCAAATGATTTAGGTAATTTAAAAGTACTCTATTCATTTTTATTTTAAAAAACTCTATTCTTACCATGAGTACACGATCTCTAAAAAACTGATGCAGTTTTGAAAATATAAAAGATTATATAAATTGAGTGAGAAATTTCAAAGTGAATAATACATTATTTTCAAAAATCTTCAAATATTTTAAGTAATTTAAAAAAATGTGTTTTCATTTTTATTTTGAAAAAACCTCATTCTTCAAGTGTATAGAACAAGATCTCTAAAAAAAGGTTGCAATATTAAAAATATAAAAAAATTAAGTAATTTGAGCTAGAAATTTCAAAGATGAATTTGTGATTGACTATTGGTCAGTATGTATTTTGATGAATGGATGACTAGAATGATCTTGGTGATGGTGTGAAATTAATGAAATTGGACTTTGGTTATGTTTGTGAATTGATTCTTGAGTGATTTATGATTAATTAGATGAAATTGGTATAATTTTGAAGGAATTGAGATGGAAGGTATGATTGAAATTGTAAAAAATTGGTCAATGCAAATTCCCCTGTTTTGGCTGAATTTTGGCACAGTTGGACTGAATATTTGACTTAGTTTTATTTGGATTCTGATTTTGTGGTTTCTTAAAAAGTTGTAGTAAATTTTCTTAGATTTTTAATGCCATAAGTTTCATCAAAATCCAATTTGTATAACTTGAGTTATAGGCGAAATATCAAGAGCTGCCAGATTTGGGTTTTTATCATGGGCAGATGCATTCAAGTGAAATTATCTACTATAAATAGATTGATTCAGATCTTTGATTCTGAACAAATGTTGTAGATAATTTCATTAGATTTCATTTGCCCCTAACTTCAGCCAATTTGGAGGTCTAAAATACTAATAGTATGCATTGCTGACGAAAAATAGCAGGTCTGATTTTGGGCCAAATTCGCGGTAGCAAAATTTTTGGCTACAGCGAATTTGACTTAGAACAGAGACTTTATTCTAAGGCATAGAAAAGGTTGATAATGAAATGAATAAGTGATTTTTTGGTATTTATAATCATCCGAAACTATTTCCATGATTTAGAATGGAATTAAAATGTATGATATGAATGACTTTGCTATTGATTGAGTTGATATACAATAGGGTCATGGAGATGTTGTGATATGTGTTAAGACATGAATGGTGAATACTTTGATTAATGTTTAATATAATTGAGATGTGATGAATGATGAATGTTGAAACATGTTAAATGCAATTGAGATGAAGATGATTATTGAATGCATGATAACTTGTAATGTGAAATAATAATGAATGATTTCCCCCATCAACTTTAGTTGAGTAAGCGGGTTAAATCTCACTAGTAGTATACCGGGTAGGTGGACAAGCATGAAAATGAAATGTAGGGTCTTCCAGAGATGGGGTAAGATGGCTTAAAGAAGTATGGTCTCGCAAAAATTGGGTAAGATGACCTGAAAGGAAATGACTATCCCGAAAGGGGTAAGATAGTCCTGGGCTAACCTGAAAGGGGTAAGATAGCCTGACAATTTGACCATGGATATGAGCTCATTTGTGCCTTACTGCCAACGTACCATGGTGGAGATCTAGTGCACTAAACTTCCGTTAAAAGAGGAAAAAAAAAGAAAAGAAATGAAATGAAAAGTAATAAAGAAAGATCATGACATGCATATATACATGATATTGTCATTGCATGCATTGTATGTGAATGTATGTTTTGTTTATATGAATGTGTTGTGTGTATGATGTGCGTCATTGGGGAGTTTTCCAGTTAGACTGGTTGTAATATTGATTAAAAATGTTTTTAGATAGACCGAGGGTTACTCGGTTATATGTTTTACGTATAACTGACGGTCTCAGTATTGTAGGTACTAGAATATGGTGAAGCTCAAGCAACGGATGAAATGAGCTGGAGGTTTTTCTTAGGTATAACCATACATGTTGAGCCTAAGTTTTATGTTCAAGTATTAATTTGTTCAGCTAGATAAGAATTCATTTAATTAAAAAGGATTGTAATAATTATTATTTTAGCTTCCGCAGTGAAAAAAAACGGTCTAGAATATAAGGTGTTACAAGAAAACACCATATTTTTCAAGTGTATAGTACACGATTTCTAGAAACAATTAAGGAAATGTTAAAAACATAGGTAAATTAAGGTAAGAACTTCATAGTGAACAAAAAATTATTTTAAAAAAATCAAATAATTTAATAAATTTTAATTTTTTTCTTCATTTCTAAAGTAGAAAACACTATATTTTTCAAGTGTATAGTACATAATTTCTACAAACAATTGTGGCAATTTAAAAAATATAAAATATTAGGTAAATTAAGCTTGAAACTTCATGGTAAAGAAAATATTGTTTTTAAACAAATCAAATAATTTAATAATTTAAAAAATTCATTTTCATTTTTAAAGTAAAAAACACCCTATTTTTCAAGCGTATTATACATGATTTCTAAAAACAATTGTTGCAATTCTAAAAATATAAAAAATTAGGTAAATTAAGTTAGAAAATTCAAGTTGAACATTACATTGTTTTCAAAAAATCAAATAATTTAATAAAATTAAAAAATGTAGTTTCATTTTTATAGTAAAAAACACCGTATTTTTTAAGTGTATAGTACACGACTTCTAGAAACAATTGTTGCAATTCTAAAAGTACAAAAAATTGGCTAAATTAAGCTAGAAAGTTCAAGGTGAAAAATACATTGTTTTAAAAAAAAATCAAATAATTTAATAAGTTTAAAAAATGTGGTTTCATTTTTAAAGTAAAAAACACTATATTTTTCAAGTTTATGATACACGATTTCTAGAAACAATTGTTGCAATTTTAAAAGTATAAAAATTATGTAAATTAAGCTAGAAACTTCATGGTGAACAATACAATGATTTCAAAATTTTTTTTTAATAAATTTAAAAAATCTATTCATTTTCAAAGTAGAAAACACCGTATTTTTCAACGGTAAAGTACACGATTTCTAGAAAATTGTGGCAAGTTTAAAAATATAAAATTTCTAGAAACAATTGTGGCAAGTTTAAAAATATAAAAATTTAGGTAAATTAAGCTTGAAACTTAATGGTGAACAATACATTGTTTTCCAATAAATAAATAATTTAATAAATTTAAAAAATTCTTTTTCGTTTTTATAAAGTAAAAGACACCCTATTTTACAAGTGTATTGTACATGATTTCTAGAAACAATTGTTGCCATTCTAAAAATATAAAAATTAGGTAAATTAAGCTAGAAACTTCAAGGTGAAAAATACATTATTTTTTTAAAATATCAAATAATTTAATAAACATAAAAAATGTGGTTTCATTTTTAAACTAAAAAACACCCTATTTTTCACGTGTATATTACATGATTTCCTTAAATATTTGTTACAATTCTAAAAATACAAAAAATTAAGTAAATTAAGCTGGAAACTTCAAGATGAACAATATATTGTTTTCAAAAAAAACAAAACATTTATTAAAATTAAAATTTTTTTTTCCTTTTTAAAGTAAAAAACACCTTATTTTTTAAGTGTATAGTAAACGATTTTTAGAAACAATTGTTGGAATTCTAAAAATATTAAAATTATGTAAATTAAGCTATAAACTTCATGGTTAACAATACATTATTTCAAAAAAGTAAAATAATTTAATAAATTATAAAAACTTTGTTTTCATTTTAAAAGTAAAAATCACCCTATTTTTTAAGTGTATTGTACATGATTTTTACAAACAATTCTTGAAATTCTAAAAATATAAAAAATTAGGTAACTTAAGCTAGAAACTTCAAGGTGAACAATATATTATTTTTAAAAAATAATTAATAAATTTATAAAATTATTTTCATTTTTAATGTATAAAATACCATATTTTTCAATTGTATAGTACACAATTTCTAGAAACAGTTGTGGCAATTTTTAAAAATATAAAATATTAAGTAAATTAAGCTAAAAACTTCATGGGGAATAATACATTATTTTCAAAAGAATCAAATAATTTAAGAAGTTTAAAAAATTCTTTTCATTTCTTAAGAAGAAATCACCATATTTTTCAAGTGTATAATACACAATTTCTAGAAACAATTGTGGCAATTTTAAAAATCTAAAATTTAGGTAAATAAAGCTTGAAACTTAATGGTGAAAAATACATTGTTTTCCAAAAAATAATAAATTTAATTTTTTTTTCATTTTAAAAGTAAAAAACACCCTATTTTTCAAGTGTATTGTACATGATTTCTAGAAGCAATTGTTGCCATTCTAAAAGTATAAAAATTAGGAAAATTAAGGTAGAAATTTCAAGATTAACAATATATTATTTTCAAAAAATCAAATAATTTAATAAATATAAAAAATGTGGTTTCATTTTTAAATTAAAAAACATCATATTTTTCACGTGTGTAGTACACGATTTCTAGAAATAATTGTTGAAAATCTAAAAATATTAAAAATTAGGTAAATTAAGCTTGGAACTTTAAGGTGAACAATATATTGTTTTTAAAAAATCAAATAATTTAATAAATTTAAAAAATGTGGTTTTCTTTTTAAAGTAAAAAACACCATATTTTTTAAGTTTATAGTACACAATTTCTAGAAACAATTGTTGCCATTCTAAAAATTATAAAAATTATATTAATTAAGATAGAATCTTCATGGTGAACAAAACAATGATTTCAAAAAAAAAAATTTAACAAATTTAAAAAATTCTTTTCATTTTTAAAGTAGAAAATACCATATTTTTCGTGTATAGTACACGATTTCTAGAAACAATTGTGGCAATTTTAAAAATATAAAAAATTAGATAAATTAAGCTAGAAACTTAATGGTGAACGATATGTTGTTTTCAAACAAATCTAATAACATAATATATTTAAAAAATTCTTTTCATTTTTAAATTATTAAACACCATATTTTTCAAGTGAATAGTATACGATTTCTAGAAACAATTGTTGCAACTCTAAAAATATAAAAGATTAGGTAAATTAAGCTAGAAACTTCAAGGTGAACAATATATTCTTTTCAAAAAATGCAAATAGTTTAATAAATTTAAAACATGCAGTTTCACTTTAAAAAGTAAAAAACATCATAATTTTCAAGTGAATAGTACACGATTTCTAGAAACAATTGTGACAATTTTAAAAATATAAAAAATTAGATAAATTAAGATAGAAACTTCATGGTGAACGATATGTTGTTTTCAAACAAATCTAATAACATAATATATTTAAATATTCTTTTCATTTTTAAAGTATTAAACACCATATTTTTCAATTGAATAGTACACGATTTCTAGAAAGTAACTCTAAAAGTATAAAAGATTAGGTAAATTAAGCTAGAAGCTTCAAGGTGAACAATATATTCTTTTCAACAAAAAGCAAATAGTTTAATAAATTTAAAACATGCAGTTTCACTTTAAAAAGTAAAAAACATCATAATTTTCAAGTGAATAGTGCACGATTTAATAGTGCACAATTCCTAGAAACAATTGTGGCAATTTTTAAAATATAAAAATTAGGAAAATTAAGATAGAAACTTCATGGTGAAAATCATATTATTTTAAAAAAAATTCTAATAATTTATTAAATTAAAAAAATTCTTTTCATTTTTAAAGTAGAAAACATCATATTTTTCAAGTGTATAATACACGATTTCTAGAAATAATTGTGACAATTTTTAAAATATATAAAATTAGATAAATTAAGCTAGAAACTTAATGGTGAACAATATGTTGTTTTCAAACAAATCTAATAACATAATATATTTAAATGTTCTTTTCATTTTTAAAGTATTAAACACCATATTTTTCAAGTGAATAGTACACGATTTCTAAAAACAATTGTTGCAACTCTAAAAGTATAAAAGATTAGCTAAATTAAGCTAGAAATTTCAAGGTGAACAATACATTATTTTCACAAAAAGCAAATAATTTAATAAATTTAAAACATGCAGTTTCACTTTAAAAAGTAAAAAACATCATAATTTTCAAGTGAATAGTGCACGATTTCTAGAAACAATTGTGACAATTTTTAAAATATAAAAATTAGGAAAATTAAGACAGAAACTTCATCGTGAAAATAATATTGTTTTAAAAAAAATTCTAATAATTTACTAAATTAAAAAAATTCTTTTCATTTTTAAAGTAGAAAACACCATATTTTTCAAGTGTATAATACACGATTTCTAGAAACAATTGTGACAATTTTAAAAATATAAAAAATTAGATAAATTAAACTATAAACTTAATGGTGAACAATATGTTGTTTTCAAACAAATCTAATAACATAATATATTTAAATATTCTTTTCATTTTTAAAGTATTAAACACCATATTTTTCAAGTGAATAGTACACGATTTCTAGAAACAATTGTTGCAACTCTAAAAGTATAAAAGATTAGCTAAATTAAGCTAGAAACTTCAAGGTGAACAATACATTCTTTTTACAAAAAGCAAATAGTTTAATAGATATAAAACATGCAGTTTCACTTTAAAAAGTAAAAAACATCATAATTTTCAAGTGAATAGTGCACGATTTCTAGAAACAATTGTGACAATTTTTAAAATATAAAAATTAGGAAAATTAAGATAGAAACTTCATGGTGAAAATCATATTTTTTTAAAAAAAATTCTAATAATTTATTAAATTAAAAAAATTCTTTTCATTTTTAAAGTAGAAAACACCATATTTTTCAAGTGTATAATACACGATTTCTAGAAACAATTGTGACAATTTTAAAAATATAAAAAATTAGATAAATTAAGCTAGAAACTTAATGGTGAACAATATCTTATTTTCAAACAAATATAATAACATAATATATTTAAATATTCTTTTCATTTTTAAAGTATTAAATACCATATTTTTCAAGTGAATAGTACACGATTTCTAGAAATGCAACTCTAAAAGTATAAAAGATTAGGTAAATTAAGCTAGAAACTTAAATGTGAACAATATATTCTTTTCAAAAAATTCAAACAATTTAATAAATTTAAAAAATTTGTTTTCATTTTTAAAGTATAAAACACCTTAATTTTCAAGTGTATAGTACACGATTTCTAGAAACAATTGTGATAATTTTAAAAATATCAAAAATTAGGTCAATTAAGATTGAACTTCATGGTGAATAATAGATTGGTTTCAAAAAAAATTAAATAATTTAATAAATTTTAAAAAATCTTTTTCATTTTTAAAGTAGAAAACATCATATTTTTCAAGTGTATAGTACACGATTTCTAGAAACAACTACGGAAATTTTAAAAATATGAAAATTAGGTAAATTAAGCTAGAAACTTCATGGTGAACAATACATTGTTTTCAAAAAAAATCTAATAATTTAATAAAATTTAAAAGTGCGGTTTCATTTTAAAAGTAAAAAACACCAAAATTATTGTGTATAGTACACGATTTCTAGAAACAATTGTTGCAATTCTAAAAATATAAAATTATGTAAATTAAGCTAGAAGTTTCGTAGTTAAAAATACATTGATATCAAAAAATCAAATAATTTAATAAATTTAACAATTTCTTTTCATTTTTAAACTAGAAAACACCATATTATTCAAGTGTATAGTACACGATTTTTAGAAACAATTGTGACAATATTAAAAATATAAAAAATTATATAAAATAATCTAGAAAATTCGTGGTGAAAAATATATTGTTTTCAAAAAATTCTAATGATTTAATAAATTTAAATATTCTTTTCAGTTTTAAAGTAGAAAACATAATATTTTTCAAGTGTATAGTACACGATTACTAGAAACAATTGTGGCAATTTTAAAAATATAAAAAATTAGATAAATTAAGCTAAAAACTTAATGGTGAAAAAAATGTTGTTTCAAAAAAATCTAAGAACATAATAAATTTCAAAAATTCTTTTCAGTTTTAAAGTAGAAGACACCATATTTTTCAATTGTATAGTACACGATTTATAGAAACAATTGTTGTTCCTTTAAAACTACAAAAAAAAAGGTAAATTAACCTTGAAACTTCATGGTGAACAATACATTGTTTTAAAAAAATTCTAATCATTTGTAAAATTTAAAAAATGATTTTCATTTTTAAAGTAGAAAACACAATATTTTTCAAGTGTATAGTACACAATTTATAGAAACAATTGTGGCAAATTTTAAAATATAAATATTAGGTAAATTAAGCTAGAAACTTCATGGTGAAAAATACATTGTTTGCAAAAAAATAATTATTTAATAAATTTAAAAAATCTATTCACTTTTAAAGTAGAAAATATCATATTTTTGAAGTGTATAGTACACCATTTCTAGAAAGAATTGTTACAATTCTAGAAGTATAAAAGATTAGGTAAATTAAGCTAAAAACAAGAAGATGAATAATACACTCTTTTTTTTTTTAAATCCAATAATTTAATAAATGAAAAAAATGCAGTTTCATTTAAAAGTAAAAATGACTCTAATTTTCAAGTGTATAGTACACGATTTTTAGAAATAATTGTTGCAATTCTAAAAATATAAAAATTATTTAAATTAAGCTATAACCTTCATGGTGAACAATAAATTTATTTAAAAAAAATTAATAAATTTAAAAAATTCTTTTCATTTTTAAAGTAGAAAACACCAAGTGTATAGTACACGATTTCTAGAAACAATTGTTGCAATTCTTGAAGTATAAAAGATGAGGTAAATTAAGTTAGAAACTTTAAGGTGAACAATACATTCTTTTCCAAAAAATCAAATAACTTAATAAATTTAAAAAATGCGATTTCATTTTAAAGTAAAAAACACCCCAATTTTCAACTGTACCGTACACAATTTTTAGACACAATTGTTGCAATTCTAAAAACATGAAAAATTATTTAAATTAAGTCAGAAACTTCATGGTGAACAATAAACTGATTTAAAAAAAATCAAATAATTTAATAAATTTAATTTGATTTAATTTTTAAAGTAGAAAACATCATATTTTTCAAGTGTATAGTATACGATTTCTAGAAACAATTGTTGCAATTCTAGAAGTATAAAATATTAGGTAAATTAAGCTAGAAACTTGAAGGTGAAGAATACATTCTTTTAAGAAAATAAAATAATTTAATAAATTTAAAAAAACGGTTTCATTTTAAAAGTAAAAAACACCTTAATTTTCAAGTGTATAGTACATGATTTTTAGACAAATTGTTGCAATTCTAAAAATATAAAAATTATATAAATTAAGCTAGAAACTTCATGGTGAATAATAAATTGATTTCAAAAAAATCAAATAGTTTAATAAATTTAAAAAACTCTTTACATTTTAAAATTGGAAAAACCATATTTTTCAAGTGTATAATACATGATTTCTAGAAACAATTGTGGAAATTTTAAAAATATAAAATATTATATTAATTAAAAAATCCTATTCATTTTTAAAGTAAAAAACATCATATTTTTTAAGTGTATAATACACGATTTTTAGAAACAATTGTTGCAATTCAAGATGTATAAAAGATTAGGTTAATGAAGATAGAAACTTCATGGTGAAAAATACATTGTTTTTAAAAAAATCTCATAATTTAATAAATTAAAAAAATGCGGTTTCATTTTTAATATAGAAAACACTATATTTTTCAAGTATATAATACATGATTTCTAAAAACAATTGTGGCAATTAGATAAATATAAAATATTAGATAAGTTAAGCTAAAAACTTCATGGTAAACAATACATTCTTTTCAAAAAAATCTAATAATTTAATAAATTTAAAAAATGCGGTTGCATTTTAAAAGTTAAAAACACCATATTTTTCAAGTGTATAGTACACGATTTCTAGAAACAATTGTTGCAATTCTAGAAGAATAAAAGATTAGGTAAATTAAGCTAGAGACTACAAGGTGAACAATATATTCTTTTAAAAAAAAATCAAATAATTTAAAAAATAAAAAAATGTGGTTTTATTTTAAAAGTAAAAATCAATCTAATTTTCAAGTGTATAGTATACTATTTCTAGAAATAATTTTTTCAATTCTAAAAATATAAAAAATAATGTAAATTAAGCTGGAAATTTTGTGGTGAACAAAACTTTGTTTGAAAAATTTAATAATTTAATAAATTTTAAAAATTCTTTTCATTTTTAAAGTAGAAAACACCATATTTTTCAAGTGTATAGTACACGATTTCTAGAAACAATTGTGACAAACTTAAAAATATAAAAAATTAAGAAAATTAAGGTAGGAACGTCATGGTGAACTATAAATCATTTTAAAAAAAAAATCAAATCAATTAATAAATATAAATAAATCTTTTCATTTTTAAAGTATAAAACTCCTTATTTTTCAAGTGTATAGTACACGATTTCTAGAAACAATTATGACAATTTTAAAAAATTAGGTCAATTATGATTGAAACTTCATGGTGAACAATAGATTGATTTTGAAAAATCAAATATTTAATAAATTTTAAAAATTAATTTTCATTTTTAAAGTAGAAAACATTAAGTTTTTAAGTGTATAATACAAGATTTCCAGAAACAATTATGGCAAATTTAAAAATATAAAAAATTAGGTCAATTATGATTGAAACTTCACGGTGAACAATAGATTTATTTCAAAAAAATCAAATAATTTAATAAATTTTAAATATCGTTTTTCATTTTTAAATTAGAAAACAACATATTTTTCAAGTGCATAGTATACGATTTCTAGAAACAATTGTGAAAATTTTAAAATTATAAAAAATTAGGTCAATTATGATTGAAACTTCATGGTAAACAATAAGTTGATTTCTAAAAACGCAAATAATTTAATAAATTTTGAAAATACTTTTTCATTTTTAAATTAGAAAACACCATATTTTTAAAATGTGAAGTACATGATTTCAAGAAACAATTGCGGCAATATTAAAAATATCAAAAATTTGGTAATTTAAGCTAGAAAGTTAATGGTGAACAATATACTGTTTTCTATAAATTCTAATAATTTAATAAATTTAAGAAATTCTTTTCATTTTTAAAGTAATAAACACCATATTTTTCAAGGGTATAGTACACAATTTCTAAAAACAATTATGGTAATTTTACAAATTTAAAAAATTAGGTCAATTATGATTGAAACTTCATGGTGAACAATAGATTCATTTGAAAAAAATTAAATAATTTAATAAATTTAAAGAATTCTATTTCATTTTCAAAGTAGAAAACACCATATTTTTCAAGTGTATAGTACACAATATTTAGAAACAATTGTGACAATTATTAAAATATAAACATTAGGAAAATTAAGCTAGAAACTTCATGGTGAATAAAATATTATTTTAAATTCTTTTAATAATATAATTAATTTAAAAATTGCTTTTCATTTTTAAATTTGAAAACACCATATTATTCAAGTGTATAGTATACGATTTCTAGAAACAATGGTGGAAATTTTAAAAATATAAAATATTAGGTCAATTAAGATTAAAACTTTATGGTGAAAATTACATTGATTTAAAAAATATTAAATAATTTAATTTATTTTAAAAATTCTTTTTTATTTTTAAAGTAGAGAACACCAAATTTTTAAGTGTATAATACAAGATTTCTAGAAACAATTATGGCAAATTTAAAAATATGAAAAAATCAGGTAAATTAAGCTAGGAACTTCATGGTTAACAATACATGATTTTCAATAAAATCAAATCATTTAATAAATACTAAAAATTCTTTTCATTTTTAAAGTAGAAACAACATTATTTTTCAAGTGTAAAGTATACGATTTCTAGAAATAATTGTGGCAATTTTAAAAATATAAAAATTAGGTAGATTAAGCTAGAAAGTTCATGGTGAACAAGACATTGTTTTCTATAAATTCTAATAATTTAATAAATTTAAAAAATTCTTTTCATTTTTAAAGTAGAAAACACCATATTTTTCAAGTGTACACGATTTCTGAAAACAATTGTGACAATTTTAAAAATATAAAAAAATAGGTAAATTAAGCTAGCAATTTCATGGTGAACAATACATCATTTCCAAAAAAATCAAATCGTTTAATAAATCTCAAAAATTATTTTCATTTGTAAAGTATAAAACACCTTATTTTTCAAGTGTATAGTACACGATTTCTAGATACAATTGTGGCAATTTTAAAAATATAAAAAATTAGGTCAATTAAGATTGAAACTTCATGGTGAAAAATAGATTGATTTCAAAAAATTAAATAATTTATAAAATTTTAACAAAATATTTTTCGTTTTTAAAGTAAAAACACCATATTTTTCAAGTGTATAGTACACGATTTCTAGAGAAAATTGTGACAATTTTAAAAACAAAAAAAATTAGGTAGATTAAGCTAGAAAGTTCATGGTGAACAATACATCATTTTCAATAAAATAAAATCAATTAAAAAATATTAAAAATTTCTTTTCATTTTTAAAGTAGAAAACACCATATTTTTCAAATGTATAGTACACGATTGATAGAAACAATTGTAGCAATTTTAAAAATATAAAAATTAAGACATTTAAGATTGAAACTTCATGGTGAACAATAGATTGATTTCAAAATGTTATGTAATTTAATAAATTATAAAAAATCTTTTTCATTTTTAAAGTAGAAAACACCATATTTTTCAATTGTATAGTACACGATTTCTAAAAATGATTGTGACAATTTTTAAAACATAAGAAAATAAGGTAAATTAAGCTAGGAACTTCATGGTTAACAATACATCGTTTTAACAAAAATAATATCATTTAATAAATATTAAAAATTCTTTTCATTTTTAAATTAGAAACCACATTATTTTTCAAGTGTATAGTACACGATTTGAAGAATTGTGACAATTTTAAAATTATAAAAAATTAGGTAGATTAAGATAGAAAGTTCATGGCTAAGAAGATTTTTTTTCTATAAATTCGAATAATTTAATAAATTTAAAAAATTCTTTTCATTTTTAAAGTAGAAAACACAATATTTTTCAAGTGTATAGTACACGATTTCTTGAAATAATTGTGACAATTTTAAAAATATAAAAAAACAGGTAAATTAAGCTAGGAACTTCATGGTGAACAACACATCTTTTTCAAAAAAATCAAATCAATTAATAAATCTAAAAAGTTCTTTTCATTTTTAAAGTATAAAACACCTTATTTTTCAAGTGTATAGTACACGATTTCTATAAACAATTGTGGTAATGTTAAAAATTTTAAAAATTAGGTCAATTAAGATTGAAACTTCATGGTGAACAATAGATTGATTTCAAAAAAATTAAATAATTTCAAAAATTATAAAAATCTTTTTCATTTTTAAAGTAGAAAACACCATATTTTTCAAGTGTATAGTACACGATTTCTAGAAACAATTGTGACAATTTTAAAAATATAAAAAAATAGGCAAATTAAGATAGGAACTTCATGGTGAACAATACATCATTTTCAAAAAAATCAAATCGTTTACTAAATCTAAAAAATTAT
The DNA here is from genome assembly GCA_037177725.1 of Cyamopsis tetragonoloba. NCBI lineage: Eukaryota > Viridiplantae > Streptophyta > Magnoliopsida > Fabales > Fabaceae > Cyamopsis > Cyamopsis tetragonoloba. Next base: position 51,576,654 of record CM074125.1, read on the forward strand.
TTTCATTTTTAAAGTATAAAACACCTTTTTTTTCAAGTGTATAGTATACGATTCCTAGAAACAATGGTGGAAATTTTAGAAATATAAAATATTAGGTCAATTAAGATTGAAACTTAATGGTGAACAATACTTTGATTTCAAAAAAATAAAATAATTTAATTAATTTTAAAAATTCTTTTTCATTTTTAAATTAGAAAACACAATATTTTTCAAGTGTATAATACACGATTTCTAGAGACAATTGTGACAATTTTAAAAATATGAAAAAATCAGGTAAATTAAGTTAGGAACTTCATGGTTAATAATACAGCTTTTTCAATAAAATCAAATCATTTAAAAAATATTAAAAATTCTTTTCATTTTTAAAGTAGAAACCATTTATCAAATGTATAGTACACGATTTCTAGAAACAATTGTGGCAATTTTATAAATATAAAAAATTAGGTAGATTAATCTAGAAAGTTCATGGTGAACAAGATATTCTTTTCTATCAATTCTAATAATTTAATAAATTTAAAAATTTCTTTTCATTTTTAAAGTAGAAAACACCATTTTTTTAAGTGTAGTACACGATTTCTAGAAACAATTGTGGTAATTTTAAAAATATAAAAAATTAGGTCAATTAAGATTGAAACTTCATGGTGAACAATAGATTGATTTCAAAAAAATTAAATAATTTCATAAATTTTAAAAAATCTTTTTCAATTTTAAAGTAGAAAACACCATATTTTTCAAGTGTACAGTACACGATTTCAAGAAACAATTGTGACAATTTTTAAAATCTGAAAAAATCAGGTAAATTAAGCTCGGAACTTCATGGTTAACAATACATCGTTTTCAATAAAATCAAATCATTTAATTAATTTTAAAAATTCTTTTCATTTCTAAAGTAGAAAGCACATTATTTTTCAAGTGTATAGTACAAGATTTCTAGAAACAATTGTGGAAATTTTAAAATTATAAAATATTAGGTAGATTAAGCTAGAAAGTTCATGATGTAAAAGATATTGTTTTCAATAAATTCTAATAATTTAATAATTTAAAAAATTCTTTTCATTTTTAAAGTAGAAAACACCATATTTTTCCAGTGTATATTACACGATTTCTTGAAACAATTGTGGCAATTTTATAAATATAGAAAATTAGGTAGATTAATCTAGAAAATTCATGGTGAACAAGATATTCTTTTCTATAAATTCTAATAATTTAATAAATTTAAAAATTTCTTATCATTTTTAAAGTTGAAAACACAATATTTTTCAAGTGTATAGTACACGATTTCTAGAAATAATTATAGTAATTTTAAAAATATAAAAAATTAGGTCAATTAAGATTGAAACTTCATGGTGAACAAAAGATTGGTTTCAAAAAAATTAAATAATTTAATAAATTTTAAAATATCTTTATCATTTTTAAAGTAGAAAACACCATATTTTTCAAGTGGATTAGTACACGATTTTTAGAAACTATTGTGACATTTTTAAAAATATAAAAAAATAGGTAAATTATGCTTGGAATTTCATGGTGAACAATACATCATTTTCAAATAAATCAAATTGTTTAGTAAATCTAAAAAATATTTTTCATTTGTAAAGTATAAAAAACCTTATTTTTCAAGTGTATAGTACATGATTTCTAGAAACAATTGTGGCAATTTTAAAAATATAAAAATTTAGGTCTTTTAAGATTGTAACTGCATGGTGAACAATAGATTGATTTCAAAAAATTAAGTAATTTAAGAAATTTTAAAAGATCTTTTTCATTTTTAAAGTAGAAAACACCATATTTTTCAAGTGTATAGTACACGATTTCTAGAAATGATTGTGAAAAATTTAAAAACATAAGAAAATCAGGTAAATTAAGCTAGGAACTTCATGGTTAACAATATATCGTTTTAACTAAAATAATATGATTTAATAAATATAAAAATTCTTTTCATTTTTAAATTTGAAACCACATTATTTTCAAGTGTCTAGTCCACGATTTCTAGAAACAATTGTGGCAATTTTAAAAATATAATAAATTAGATAGATTAAGATAGAAAGTGCATGGTGAACAAGATATTTTTTTCTATAAATTATAATTATTTAAAAAATTTAAAAAATTCTTTTCATTTTTAAAGTAGAAAACACAAAATTTTTCAAGTGTATATTACCCGATTTCTAGAAACAATTGTGACAATTTTAAAAATATAAAAAAATAGGTAAATTAAGATAGGAACTTCATGGTGAACAATACATCATTTTCGAAAAAATCAAATCAATTAATAAATCTAAAAAATTCTTTTCATATTTAAAGTATAAACCACCTTATTTTTCAAGTGTATAATACACGATTTCTAGAAACAATTGTGACAATTTTAAAATTATAAAAAATTAGGTCAATTAAGATTGAAACTTCATGGTGAACAATAAAATGATTTCAAAAAAATTACATAATTTAATAAATTTTAGGAAATCTTTTTTCATTTTTAAAGTAGAAAACACCATATTTTTCAAGTGTATAGTACACTATTTCTAGAAACAATTGTAAAAATTTTAAAAATATAAAAAAATAGGTAAATTAAGATAGGAACTTCATGGTAACAATACATCATTTTCAAAAAAATCAAATTGTTTATTAAATCTAAAAAGTTCTTTTCATTTTTAAAGTATAAAACACCTTTTTTTTTCAAGTGTATAGTATACGATTCCTCAAAACAATGGTCGAAATTTTAAAAATATAAAATATTACGTAAATTAAGATTGAAACTTAATCGTGACCAATACATTGATTACAAAAAAATAAAATAATTTAATTACTTTTAAAAATTCTTTTTCATTTTTAAAGTAGAAAACACATTATTTTAGTGTATAGTACACGATTTCTAGAAACAATTGTGACAATTTTAAAAATATGAAAAAATCAGGTAAATTAAGCTAGGAACTTCATGGTTAACAATACATCATTTTAAATAAAATCATATCATTTAACAAATATTAAAAATTCTTTTCATTTTTAAAGTAGAAACCACATTATTTATCAAATGTATAGTACACGATTTCTAGAAACAATTGTGACAATTTTATAAATATAAAAAATGTGGTTGATTATTCTAGAAAGTTCATCGTGAAAAAGATATTGTTTTCTATAAATTCTAATAATTTAATAAATTTAAAAATTTCTTTTCATTTTTAAAGTAGAAAACACCATTTTTTCTAGTGTATAGTACACGATTTCCAGAAACAATTGTGGTAATTTTAAAAATATAAAAAATTAGGTCAATTAAGATTGAAACTTCATGGAGAACAATAAATTGATTTAAAAAAAATTAAATAATTTAATAAATTTTAAAAAATCTTTTTTCATTTTTAAAGTAGAAAACATCATTTTTTTCAAGTGTATAGTACACGATTTCTAGAAACGATTGTGACAATTTTAAAAATATGAAAAAATTATGTAAATTAAGCTAGGAACTTCATGCTTAACAATACATCATTTTCAATAAAATCAAATCATTTAATAAATATTAAAAATTCTTTTCATTTTTAAAGTGTATAGTACAAGATTTCTAGAAACAATTGTGGCAATTTTAAAAATATAAAAAATTAGGTCAATTCACATTGAAACTTCATGGTGAACAATAGATTGATTTCAAAAAAATTAAATAATTTAATAAATATTAAAAATCTTTTTTTTTATTTTTAAAGTAGAAAACACTATATTTTTCAAGTGTATAGTACACGATTTCTAGAAACAATTGTGAAAATTTTCAAAATATAAAAAAATAGGTAAATTAAGCCAGGAAATTCATGGTGAACAATACATCATTTTCAAAAAATATCAAATTGTTTAAAAAATGTAAAAAATTATTTTCATTTTTAAAGTAGAAAAAACCATATTTTTCAAGTGTATAGTTCACGATTTCTAGAAACAATTATGATATTTTTAAAAATATAAAAAGTTAGGTAGATTAAGCTAGAAAGGTCATGGTGAACAAGATATTGTTTTCTATAAATTCTAATACTTTAATAAATTTAAAAAAAAATCAAATCGTTTATTAAATCTAAAAAATTCTTTTCATTTTTAAAGTATAAAACACATTGTTTTTTCAAGTGTAAAGACAATTCCTAGAAACAATGGTGGAAATTTTAAAAATATAAAATATTATCTCAATTAAGATTAAAACTTTATGGTGAACAATACATTGATTTCAAAAAAATAAAATAATTTAATTTCTTTTAAAAATTCTTTTCATTTTTAAAGTAGAAACACCATATTTTTCAAATGTATAGTATACGATTTCTAGAAACAATTGTGAAAATTTTAAAAACATAAAAAAATAGGTAAATTAAGTTAGGAATTCTTGGTGAACAATACATCATTTTCAAAACAATCAAATCAATTAATAAATCTAAAAAATACTTTTTATTTTTAAGGTATAAAACATCTTATTTTTGAAGTGTATAGTAGACGATTTATAGAAACAAATGTGGTAATTTTAAAAATATGCAAAAATCAGGTAAATTAGGCCAGGAACTTCATGGTTAACAACACATCATTTTCAATAAAATCAAATAATTTAATAAATATTAAAATTTCTTTTCATTTTTAAAGTAGAAACCACATTATTTTTCAAGTGTATATAGTACACGATTTCTAAAAACAATTGTGACAATTTTAAAAATATAAAAAAATAGGTAAACTAAGATAGGAACTTCATGGTGAACAATACATAATTTTCAAAAAAAATCAAATCAATAAATAAGTATAAAAAATTCTTTTCATTTTTAAAGTATAAAACACCTTATTTTTCAAGTGTATAGTACACGATTTCTAGAAATAATTGTGGCAATTTTAAAAATATCAAAAATTAGGTCAATTAAGATAGGAACTTCATGGTGAGCATTACATCTTTTTCAAAAAAATCAAATCAATAAATAAATATAAAAAATTCTTTTCATTTTTATAGTATAAACCACCTTATTTTTAAGTGTATAAGTACACGATTTCTAAAAACAATTGGGGCAATTTTAAATTATAAAAAATTAAGTAGATTAAGCTAGAAAGTTCATGGTGAACAAGATATTGTTTTCTATGAATTATAATAATTTAATTAATTTTAAAAATTCTTTTCATTTTTAAAGTAGAAAACACCATATTTTTCAAGTGTATAGTATACGATTTCTACAAACAATTGTGACAATTTTAAAAATATAAAAAATTAGGAAGATTAAGCTAGAGAGTTCTTGGTGAAGAAGATATTTTTTTCTATAAATTCTAAAAATTTAAGAAATTTAAAATTTCTTTTCATTTTTAAAGTAGAAAGCACGATATTTTTCAAGTGTATAGTACATGATTTCTAGAAAAAATTGTGACAATTTTAAAAATATAAAAAAATAGGTAAATTAAGCTAGGAACTTCATGGTGAACAACACATCATTTTCAAAAAAATCAAATCAATTAATAAATCTAATAAATTCTTTTCATTTTTAAAATAAAAAACACCTTACTTTTCAAGTGTATAGTACACGATTTCTAGAAACAATTGTGGTAATTATAAAAATATAAAAATTTAGGTCAATTAAGATTGAAACTTCATGGTGAACAATAGATTGATTTCAAAAAAATTAAATAATTTAATAAATTTAAAAAAATCTTTTTCACTTTTTAAAGTAGAAAACACCATATTTTTCAAGTGTATATTACATGATTTCTAGAAACAATTGTGACAATTTTAAAAATATGAAATAATCATTTAAATTAAGCTAGGAACTTCATTATTAACAATACATCGTTTTCAATAAAATCAAATCATTCAATTAATATTAAAAATTCTTTTAATTTTTAAAGTAGAAAGCACATTATTTTTCAGGTGTATAGTACACGATTTCTAGAAACAAATGAAGAAATTTTAAAATTATAAAAAATTAGGTAGATTAAACTAGAAAGTACATGGTGAAAAAGATATTGTTTTGTTTAAATTCTAATAATTTAATAAATTTAAAAATTCTTTTCATTTTTAAAGTAGAAAACACCATATTTTTCAAGTCTATAATACACGATTTCTAGAAACAATTGTGAAAATTTTAAAAATATAAAAAATAGGTAAATTAAGCTAGAAACTTCATGGTGAACAATACATCAATTTCAAAAAAATATCAAATCGTTTAAAAAATCTAAAAAATGCTTTTCATTTTTAAAGTAGAAAACACCATATTTTTCAAGTGTATAGTACACAATTTCTAGAAACAGTTGTGACAATTTTTAAAATATGAAAAAATAAGTCAAATTAGGCTAGGAACTTCATGGTTAACAATACATCATTTTAAATAAAATCAAATCATTTAGTAAATATTAAAAATTCTTTTCATTTTTAATGTAGAAACCACATTATTTTTCAAGTTTATAGTACACGATATCTAGAAAAAATTGTGACAATTTTAAAAAATAAAAAATTACGTAAATTAAGATAGGAACTTCATGGTTAACAATACATAATTTTAAAAAAATCAAATCAATAAATAAATATAAAAAATTCTTTTCACTTTTAAAGTATAAAACACCTTATTTTTTAAGTGTATAGTACACGATTTCTAGAAACAATTGTGGCAATTTTACAAATATAAAAAATTTGGTCAATTAAGATAGGAACTTCATGGTGAACATTACATTGTTTTCAAAAAAAATCAAATCAATAAATAAATATAAAAAACTCTATTCAATTTTAAAGTATAGTACACGATTTCTAGAAATAATTGTGATAATTTTAAAAATATAAAAAACTAGGCAGATTAAGCTAGAAACTTCATGGTTAACAATTCATCGTTTTCAATAAAATCAAATCATTTAATTAATACTAAAAATTCTTTTCATTTTTAAAGTATAAAACCCCTTATTTTTCAAGTGTATTGTACACGATTTCTAGAAACAATTGTGGCAACTTTAAAAATATAAAAACATAGTTAAATTAAGATAGGAACTTCATGGTGAACAATACATAATTTTTAAAAAAAATCAAATTAGTTATTAAATTTAAAATATTCTTTTCATTTTTAAAGTATAAAACACCTTATTTTTTAAGTGTATTGTACACGATTTCTAGAAACAATTTTGGAAATTTTAAAAATATAAAAATTAGGTCAATTAAGATTGAAACTTCATGGTGAACAATAGATTTTTTTTTTGGTTCATAGGAAAGCACTACAACCGGGATTAGAACCCCGTACCCACACACGCATATTTTTCAAGTGTATAGTACACGTTTTCTAGAAACAATTATGGCAATTTTAAAAATATAAAAAAATAGGTAAATTAAACTATAAAGTTCATGGTGAACAAGACATTGTTTTATATAAATTCTAATAATTTAATAAATTTTAAAAATTCTTTTCATTTTTAAAGTAGGAAACACTATATTTTTCAAGTGTAAAGTACTCGTTTTCTAGAAACAATTGTTGTGATTTTAAAAATACCAAAAAATATGTAAATCAAGCCATATACATCATGGTGAACGATATATTGTTTTCAAAATATTCTAAAAATTCAATAAATTTAAAAAAATTTCAATTTTAAATTAATAAACACCATATTTTTCAAGTGTATTGTACACAATTTCTAGAAACAATTGTGGCAATTTTAAAAATTTAAAAAATTAGTTCAATTATGATTGAAACTTCATGGTGAAAAATAGATTTATTTGAAAAAAATCAAATAATTTAATAAATTTTATAAATTATTTTTCATTTTTAGAGTAGAAAACATCATATTTTTCAAGTGTATACTACACGTTTTCTAGAAACAGTTGTGGCAATTTTATAAATACAAAAATATGTAAATCAAGCTAGATACATCATGGTGAACAATATATTGGTTTCATAAAATTCTAAATATTTAATAAATTTAAAAAATTCTTTTTATTTTTAAAGTAATAAACATCATATTTTTCAAGTGTATAGTACACGATTTCTTGAAACAATTGTGGCATTTTTAAAAATTAGTCAATTATGATTGAAACTTCATGGTAAAAAATAGATTGATTTCAAAAAAATCAAATAATTTAATAAATTTTAAAAATTCTTTTTCATTTATAAAGTAGAAAACACCATATATTTCAAGTGCATAATACACGTTTTCTAGAAACAATTGTGGCAATTTTAAAAATACAAAAAAATAGGTAAATTAAACTATAAAGTTCATGGTGAACAAGATATTGTTTTCTATAAATTCTAATAATTTAATAAATTTAAAAAATTCTTTTCATTTTTAAAGTAGGAAACACCATATTTTTTAAGTGTATAATACACGATTTCAAGAAACAATTGTGACGATTTTAAAAATTTAAAAAATAGGTCAATTATGATTGATACTTCATGGTGAACAAAAGATTGATTTCAAAAAAATTAAATAATTTAATTAATTTTAAAAATCTTTTTCATTTTTAAAGTAGAAAACACTATGATTTTCAATTGTATAATACACGCTTTCTAGAAACAATTGTGAAAATTTTAAAAATACAAAAAAATAGGTAAATTAAGCCAAATACTTCATGGTGAACAATATATTGATTTCAAAAAATTTTTAAAATTTAATAAATTGAAAAACTTCTTTTCATTTTTAAAGTGATAAACACCATATTTTTCAAGTGTATAATACACGATTTCTAGAAAAAATTGTGGCAATTTAAAAAATTTAAAAAATTAAGTCAATTATGACTGAAACTTCATAGTGAACAATATATTGATTTCAAAAAAATAAAAAGAATTAATAAATTTTAAAAATTCTTTTTCATTTATAAAGTAGAAAACAACATATTTTTTAAGTGTATAGCACATGATTTCAAGAAACAATTGAGGCAAATTTAAAAATACCAAAAAATAGGTAAATTAAGCTAAAAATTTCATGGTGAACAAGAAATTGTTTTCTATAAATTATAATAATTTAAAAAATGTTAAAAATTCTTTTCATTTTTAAAGAAGAAAACATCATAATTTTCAAGTGTATAGTACACAATTTCTACAAACAATTGGGACAATTTTCAAAATATAAAAAAATTAGGTAAATTTAGTTAGTTACTTCAAGGTGAAAAATACACCATTTTAAAAAAAAATAAATCAATTAATATATATAAAATATTCTTTTCATTTTTAAAGTATAAAACACCTTATTTTTCCACTGTATAGTACACGATTTTTAGAAACAATTGTGTCAATTTTAAAAATATAAAAATTTAGGTCAATTAAGATAGGAACTTCATGGTGAACAATACATCATTTTCAATAAAATCAAATCATTTAATTAATATTAAAAATTCTTTTCATTTTTAAAGTAGAAAGCACATTATTTTTCAAGTATATAGTACACGATTTCCATAAACAATTGTGGAAATTTTAAAATTATAAAAAATTAGGTAGATTAAGCTAGACATATCATGGTGAACAAGATATTGTTTTCTATAAATTCTACTATTTTAATAAATTTAAAAAAATCTTTTCATTTTTAAAGTAGAAAACACCATATTTTTCAAGTGTTAGTACACGATATCTAGAAACAATTGTGACAATTTTAAAAATATAAAAAAATAGGTAAATTTAGCTAGGAACTTCATGTTGAACAATACATCATTTTTAAAAAAATCAAATCAATTAACAAATCTAAAAAATTCTTTTCATCTTTATAGTGTAAAACACCTTATTTTTCAAGTGTATAGTATACGATTCCTAGAGACAATGGTAGAAATTTTCAAAATATAAAATATTAGGTCAATTAAGATTGAAACTTTATGGTTAATAAAATAGTTTAATTAATTTTGAAAATTCTTTTTCATTTTTATAGTAGAAAACACCATATTTTTCAAGTGTATAGTACACGATTTCGAGAAAAATTGTGACAATTTTAAAAATATAAAAAATCAGATAAATTAAACTAGGAACTTCATTGTTAATAATACATCATTTTAAATAAAATCAAATAATTTAATAAATATTAAAAATTCTTTTCATTTTAAAAGTAGAAACAACATTATTTTTCTAGTGTATAGTACACGTTTTCTAGAAACAATTGTGGCACTTTTAAAAATATAAAAAATTAGGTAGATTAAGCTAGAAAGTTCTTGTTGAACAAGATATTTTTTTCTATAAATTCTAATATTTTAATAAATTTAAAAAATTCTTTTCATTTTTAAAGAAGAAAACACCATATTTTTCAAGTGTATAGTACACGTTTTCTAGAAACAATTGTGGCACTTTTAAAAATATAAAAAATTAGGTAGATTAAGCTAGAAAGTTCTAGTTGAACAAGATATTTTTTTCTATAAATTCTAATATTTTAATAAATTTAAAAAATTCTTTTCATTTTTAAAGAAGAAACACCATATTTTTCAAGTGTATAGTACACAATTTCTAGAAACAATTGTAACAATTTTAAAAATATAAAAAAAAGGTAAATTAAGCTAGGAACTTCATGGTTAACAATACATCATTTTCAAAAAAAACAAATAGTTTAATAAATCTAAAAAATTATTTTCATTTTTAAAGTAGAAAACACCATATTTTTCAAGTGTATAGTACACGATTTCTTGAAACAGTTGTGACAATTTTGAAACTATGAAAAAATCAGGTAAATTAGGCTAGGAACTTCATGGTTAACAATACATCGTTTTCAATAAAATCAAATCATTTAATAAATACTAAAATTCTTTTCATTTTTAAAGTAGAAAACACATTATTTTTCAAGTGTATAGTACATGATTTCTTGAAACAATTGTGGCATTATTAAAAATATAAAAAATTAGGTAGATTAAGCTTGAAAGTTCATGGTGAACAAGATATTGTTTTCTAGAAATTCTATTATTTTAATAAATTTAAAAAATTCTTTTCATTTTTAAAGAAGTAAACACCATATTTTTCAAGTGTATTTTACCCAATTTCTAGAAACAATTGTGACAATTTTAAAAATATAAAAAAATAGGTAAATTAAGCTAGGAACTTCATGGTGAACAATACATCATTTTCAAAAAAATCAAATAGTTTAATAAATCTAAAAAATTCTTTTCATTTTTAAAGTAGAAAACACCATATTTTTCAAGTGTACACGATTTCTAGAAACAGTTGTGACAATTTTGAAACTGTGAAAAAATCAGGTAAATTAGGCTAGGAACTTCATGGTTAACAAAACATCATTTTTAATAAAATTAAATCTTTTAATAAATATTAAAAATTCTTTTCATTTTTAAAATAGAAACCACATTATTTTTCAAGTGTATAGTACACGATTTCTAGAAACAATTGTGACAATTTTAAAAGTATAAAAAATTAGGTAGATTAAGCTAGAAAGTTCATGGTGAACAAGATATTGTTTTCTATAAATTATAATAATTTAATAAATTTAAAAATTCTTTTCATTTTTAAAGTAGAAAACACTATATTTCTCAAGTGTATAGTACACGATTTCTAGAAACAGTTGTGAAAATTTGAAAAATATAAAAAAATAGGTAAATTAGGCTAGGACATTCATGGTGAACAACACATCATTTTCAAAAAATATCAAATTGTTTAATAAATCTAAAAAATTATTTTAATTTTAAAAGTAGAAACCACATTATTTTTCAAGTTGATAGTACACGATTTCTAGAAACAATTGTGACAATTTTAAAAATATAAAAAAATAGGTAAATTAAGGGAGGAACTTCATGGTGAAGAACAAATCATTTAAAAAAAAATCAAATCAATTAATAAATCTAAAAAATTCTTTTCATTTAGATAGTATAAAACACCATATTTTTTAAGTGTATAGTATACGATTCCAAGAAACAATGGTGGAAATTTTAAAAATATAAAATATGAGGTCAATTAAGATTGAAACTTTATGGTGAACAATACCTTGATTTCAAAAAACTAAAATAATTTAATAAATTTTAAAAATTCTTTTCATTTTTAAAGTAGGAAACACCATATTTTCAAGTGTATAGTACTCGTTCTCTAGAAACAATTGTTGTGATTTTAAAAATACCAAAAAATATGTAAATCAAGCCATTTACATCATGGTTAACAATATATTGTTTTCAAAATATTCTAAAAATTTAATAAATATAAAAAAAATTTCAATTTTAAATTAATAAACACCATATTTTTCAAGTGTAATGTACACGATTTCTAGAAACAATTGTGGCAATCTTTTAAATTTAAAAAATTAGGTCAATTATGATTGAAACTTCATAGTGAACAATAGATTCATTTCAAAAAAATCAAAAAATTTAATAAATTTTAAAAATTCTTTTTCATTTTTAGAGTAGAAAACACCAAATTTTTCAAGTGTATAGTACATGATTTCTAGAAAAAAATTGTGGCAATTTTAAAAATTTTAAAAATTAAGTCAATTATGATTGAAACTTCATGGTGAACAATAGATTGATTTCAAAAAAATAAAAAAAAATTAATAAATTTTAAAAATTCTTTTTCATTTATAAAGTAGAAAACACCATATTTTTTAAGTGTATAGCACATGATTTCAAGAAACGATTGAGGCAATTTTAAAAATACCAAGAAAGAGGTAAATTAAGCTTAAAATTTCATGGTGTACAAGAAATTGTTTTCTTTAAATTATAAAAATTTAAAAAATTTTAAAAATTCTTTTCATTTTTAAAAAAGAAAACATCATAATTTTCAAGTGTATATTACACAATTTCTACAAACAATTGGGACAATTTTCAAAATAAAAAAAAATTAGATAAATTTAGTTAGTTACTTCAAGGTGAACAATACACCATTTTAAAAAAAAATAAATCAATTAATAAATATAAAATATTCTTTTCATTTTTAAAGTATAAAACACCTTATTTTTTCCGTGTATAATACACGATTTTTAAAAACAATTGTAGCAATTTTAAAAATAAAAAAATTAGTTTAATTAAGATTGAAAATTCATGGTGAACAATAGATTGATTTCAAAAAAATCAAATAACTTAATTAATTTTGAAAATTCTTTTTCATTTTTAAAGTAGAAAACACCATATTTTTCAAGTGTATAGTACACGTTTTCTAGAAACAATTGTGGCAATTTTAAAAATATAAAAAAATTAGGTAAATTTAGTCCGGAACTTCATGGTTAACAATACATCATTTTCAATAAAATCAAATAATTTAATAAATACTAAAAATTCTTTTCATTTTTAAAGTAGAAACCACATTATTTTTCAAGTGTATAGTACACGATTTCTACAAACAATTGCGGCAATTTTAAAAATATAAAAAATTAGGTAGATTAAGCTAGAAAGTTCATGGTGAACAAGATATTGTTTTCTATAAATTCTAATATTTTAATAAATTTAAAAAATTCTTTTCATTTTTAAAGTAGAAAACACAAAATTTTTCAAGTGTATATTACACGATTTCTAGAAACAATTGTGACAATTTTAAAAATATAAAAAAATAGGTAAATTAAGATAGGAACTTCATGGTGAACAATACATCATTTTCGAAAAAATCAAATCAATTAATAAATCTAAAAAATTCTTTTCATATTTATAGTATAAACCACCTTATTTTTCAAGTGTATAGTATACGATTCCTAGAAACAACGGTCGCAATTTTAAAAAATAAAAAATTAGGTCAATTAAGATTGAAACTTCTTGGTGAACATTAGGTTGATTTCAAAAAAATTAAATAATTTGATAAATTTTAAAAAATCTTTTTCATTTTTAAAGTAGAAAACACCATATTTTTCAAGTGTATAGTAGACGATTTCTAGAAACTATTTTGACAATTTTAAAAATATGAAAAAATCAGGTAAATTAAGCTAGGAACTTCATGGTTAACAATACATCATTTTCAATAAAAGGAAATCATTTAATTAATATTTAAAATTATTTTCATTTCTAAAGTAGAAAACACATTATTTTTCAAGCGTATATTACACGATTTCTAGAAACAATTGTGGAAATTTTAAAATTATATAAAATTAGGTATATTAAGCTAGAAAGTTCATGGTGAAAAAGACATTGTTTTCTTTAAATTCTAATAATTTAATAAATTTAAAAATTCTTTTCATTTTTAAAGTAGGAAACACCATATTTTTCATGTGTATAGTATACGATTTCTAGAAACAATTGTGACAATTTTAAAAATATAAAATAATAGGTAAATTAAGATAGGAACTTCATTGTGAACAATACATAATTTTCAAAAAAAAATCAAATCAATAAATAAATCTAAAAATTTCTTTTCATTTTTAAAGTATAAAAAGTCTTATTATTCAAGTGTATAGTACACGATTTCAAGAAACAATTGTGGCAATTTTAAAAATATAACAAATTAGGTAAATTAAGATTGAAACTTCATGGTGAACAATAGATTGATTTCCAAAAAATTAAATAATTTAATAAATTTTAAAAAATCGTTTTTCAATTTTAAAGTAGAAAACACCATATTTTTCAAGTGTATAGTACACGATTTCTAGAAACAATTGTGACCATTTTAAAAATATAAAAAATAGGTAAATTAAGCTAGGAACTTCATGGTGAACAACACATCATTTTCAAAAAAATCAAATGGTTTATTAAATCTAAAAAATTCTTTTAATTTTTAAAGTTTAAACCCCCTTATTTTTCAAGTGTATAGTATACGATTCCTAGAAACAATGGTGGCAATTTTAAAAATATAAAAAATTAGGTCAATTAAGATTGAAACTTCATGGTGAACATTAGATTGATTTCAATAAAATTAAATAATTTAACAAATTTTAAAAAATCTGTTTCATTTTTAAAGTAGAAAACACCATATTTTTCAAGTGTATAGTACACGATTTCTAGAAACAATTGTGACAATTTTAAAAATATAAAAAATAGGTAAATTAAGCTAGGAACTTCATGGTGAACAACACAACATTTTCAAAAAAATCAAATCAATTAATAAATCTAAAAAATTCTTTTCGTGTTTAAAGTATAAAACACCTTATTTTTCAAGTGTATAGTACACGATTTCTAGATACAATTGTGACAATTTTTAAAATATAAAAAAATAGGTAAATTAAGCTAGGAACTTCATGGTGAACAAGATACTGTTTTCTATAAATTCTAATAATTTAATAAAATTAAAAAATTCTTTTCATTTTTAAAGTAGAAAACACCATATTTTTCAAGTGTATAGTACACGATTTCTAGAAACAATTGTGACAATTTTAAAAATATAAAAAATAGGTAAATTAAGCTAGGAACTTCATGGTAAACAACACATCATTTTCAAAAAAATCAAATCAATTAATAAATCTAAAAAATTCTTTTCGTTTTTAAAGTATAAAACACCTTATTTTTCAAGTGTATAGTACACGATTTCTAGAAACAATTGTGACAATTTTTAAAATATAAAAAAATAGGTAAATTAAGCTAGGAACTTCATGGTGAACAAGATACTGTTTTCTATAAATTCTAATAATTTAATAAATTTAAAAAATTCTTTTCATTTTTAAAGTAGAAAACACCATATTTTTCAAGTGTATAGTACACGATTTCTAGAAACAATTGTGACAATTTTAAAAATATAAAAAAATAGGTAAATTAAGTTAGGAACTTCATGGTGAAAAATACATCATTTTCAAAAAAATCAAATCAATTAATAAATCTAAAAAATTCTTTTCATTTTTAACATATAAAACACCTTATTTTTCAAGTGTATAGTACACAATTTCTAGAAACAATTGTGGCAATTTTAAAAATATGAAAAATTAGGCCAATTATGATTGAAACTTCATGGTGAACAATAGATTGATTTCAAAAAAATTAAATAATTTTATAAATTTTAAAAAATCTTTTTCATTTTTAAAGTAGAAAATACCATATTTTTCAAGTGTATAGTACATGATTTCTAGAAACAATTGTGACAATTTTAAAAATATGAAAAAATCAGGTAAATTAAGCCTGGAACTGTTTGGTTAACAATACATTATTTTCAATAAAATCAAATCATTTAATAAATACTAAAAATTCTTTTCATTTTTAAAGTAGAAACCACATTATTTTTCAAGTGTATAGTACACGATTTCTTGAACAATTGTGGCAATTTTAAAAATATAAAAAATTAGGTCAAATAAGATTAAAACTTCATGGTGAACAATAGATTGATTTCAAAAAAATTTAAATAATTTAATAATTTTTAAAAATTATTTTTCATTTTTAAAATAGAAAACACCAAATTTTTTAAGTGTATAATAAACGATTTCTAGAAATAATTGTGGTAAATTTAAAAATATAAAAGATTAGGTCAATTATGATTGAAACTTCATGGTGAACAATAGATTGATTTTAAAAAATATAAAATAATTTAATAAATTTTAAAAATTATTTTTCATTTTTAAAGTAGAAAACACCATATTTTTCAAGTGTGTATTACACGTTTTCTAGAAACAATTGTGGAAAATTTCAAAATACAAAACAATATGTTAATAAAGCCAGATAAATTATGGTGAACAATGTAACATCCCGAAAATCCATCAAAGAGGTTTAGAACTTAAGGGATTAATTATGATTTACAAAGAAAAGGAAGAAGGATTAGTTGTAAATAGAAAGGACAAAAGAGGGTCAAAGATAACACGAATATTTGAATATGAACAGTCATATTCGAATAATATTCGCATATGAGCTGTCAATATTCGAATGGTATTCGAATATGCATGCCCATTATGCACAGTAATATTCAAATAGTATTCAAATATGCAAGATAGTATTCGAATATGCAAGTGAGAAACTGAATACTGGAGCCTTATATTCGAATATGGACCCCAAAGTCTATAAATAGGGGTGCCTTGTCTCCAAACTGGCTGTTCTTCAGTTTCCTCACTTCTCACACTCCTAAAACCCCTTTCCCCAAACCAACTACGTCACAACTCTTCAACCCTAAGGCTTCCATCTCAAAAGACTAAGGTTCCAAACTGTTTGATTCAGATTCAAAGGCAGCTACGGCAAAGGAACCAGAGTAGGAGGCGTAGGAGAAAAGGATTCAGGGAAGTTCCAGGTAACCCTGAAAATCCCAAATTCCTAATACTTGGAATTCAGAAACATGTGACTAGGAAATGATAGGAACATGCTGTTAGGAAAATCAAACTGTTATGTTTTGTTTAAGTTTGATAAATGATGCATACTATGTTTGAAATATTCATGATATGATTGATATTGTATGATTTTGATAGGCTTTATGTTGAAGAATGATGTACGTGATATTGTGAAACATGTTAAAGGTATAAATAAGGTTTTCCAGAATTAAATGTGACACTAACTGGGAATCTGATATTGAAATGATATCAAATTGGTTTGAAAAGGATTGAATCCATTAGCATATTCAAATATGTATTTGAATATGGTATGCCATGTTCAAATAGATATATGAATATAACATGTTTGTCACATAGAATCCGAACAAATGAGAGTTGGTAACCGGATAAGTGCATATTGGAAATCCTTGTTTATATGCTATATGTGCAATGTGAATGTGTGATGCATTAGAACTGAAAATGGAAATGTTAAAAGAGGCTCTTCCCACTCAATAGATATTGAGCAAGAGGGTTAAATTCCACCGGAAGTAGACCGGGTAAAAGGACAGAGCATAAAATGAAAAAAATGAGAATGTAGGGTTACCCAGAAAGGGGGAAAATAACCGAAAGTACTGGGCTATCTTTACAAGGTAGGTAGTCTAAGTACAAAGGGTACTATCTTCACGAGGTAGGTAGTTCCCTAGGCTAGCTCGAGAGAAAGTTAGTAGCCCGGCAGGAGGATCCTTGGGGGACGCTCGCCAGGACCGTGATGATGATGAGCTCAATACGCGTTACTGCCACGTGTTTTGGTGGATTCCCGGTGCACATGGTTTCCTGTTAAAAGAGGAAAGAAATGGAAACGGAAAATGATCATGCATGCATATCTATGTGATTGAAATTATACTTGTTGTTTGTATGTTTGGTAGGACTTGGATTTGGGACGGTTTTCCAATTAGACTGGCTGTAATACTGTATAAAATTGTTTTTATGGCCGACGGGTTACTCAGTTATATGTCGAGCATATAACTGACGGTTAAAGTATTGCAGGTGGCTCGGATTCGGAAGGTGTTAGCGCATGAGCAGTTTTGCAGCCCTTTACTAATAATTAGGTAGTCATTAGAGTCTTTGTATGGCTACCTTAGCTAGACATATGTAGATTCTCTGGACTGTAGTTGAAACACTTGTATTTTATATGTATATATTTTATTAATTTCCGTTGCGTTTTGTTAAAAAAAAAAAACTACCCTAAAAATCTAGGTGTTACAAACAATATATTGTTTTCAAAAAATTCTAAAAATTTAATAAATATAAAAAATTCTTTTTCATTTTTAAAGTAGAAAACACCATATTTTTCAAGTCTATAGTACACGTTTTCTAGAAACAATTGTGGCAACTTTAGAAATACAAAAAAAATATGTAAATCAAGCTAGATACATCATGGTGAACAATATATTGTTTTCAAAAAATTCTAAAAATTTAATAAATTTTAAAAATTCTTTTCATTTTTGAAATAATAAACACCAGATTTTTCAAGTGTATACTACACGATTTCTAGAAATAATTGTGGCAACTTTAAAAATTTTAAAAATTAGGTCAGTTATGATTGAAACTTCATGGTGAACAATAGATTGATTTCAAAAAATCAAATAATTTAATAAATTTTTAATAAATAAGGTTTCATTTTCAAAATAAAAAACACCTTATTTTTCCAGGGTATAGTACACGATTTCTAGAAATAAATGTTGCAATTGTAGAAATATAAAAATTATGTAAATTAAGCTAGAATCGCCATGGTGAACAATACATTTTTTTCCAAAAAAATCTAATAATATAATAAATTAAAAAAAACTTTTCATTTTTAAAGTAGAACACACCATATTTTTCAAGTGTATACTAATTGAGTTCTAGAAATAATTTTGACAATTTTAAAAATATAAAAAATTTGGAAAATTAACCTAGAAACTTCATCGTTAACAATACATTCTTTTAAAAAAAATCGAATAACTTAATAAATTAAAAAAATGCAGTTTCATTTTAAAACTAAAAAATACCTTATTTTTCAAGTGTAGAGTACACGATTTCTAGAAAGAATTGTGAAAATTATAAAAATATAAAAATTAGGTAAATTAAGCTAGAAACTTGTTGGAGAACAATACATTGTTTACAATAAAATCTAATAATTTAATAGATTTAAAAATTCTTTTCATTTTTAAAGTATAAAACACCATATTTTTCAAGTGTAGAGAACATGATTTCTGGATACAATTGTGACAATTTTAAAAATATAAAAAAATTAGCTAAATTAAGCTAGGAACTTCATGGTGAATAATACATCATTTAAAAAAAAAGAAATCAATTAACAAATCAAAAAAATTATTTTCATTTTTAAAGAAGAAAACATCATAATTTTCAAGTGTATAGTACAAGATTTCTACAAACAATTGTGACAATTTTAAAAACATAAAAAAATTAGGTAAATTTAGTTAGTTACTTCATGTTGAACAATACACCATTTTCATAAAAATAAAATCAATTAATAAATATAAAAACTTCTTTTCATTTTTAAAGTATAAAACACTTTATTTTTCAAGTGCACGATTTCTAAAACAATTATGGAAATTTTAAAATTTTAAAAACTTAGGTCAATTATGATTGAAACTTTATGGTAAACAATATATTGATTTAAAAAAAATCGAATAATTTAATAAGTTTTAAAAATTCTTTTTCATTTTTAAAGTAGAAAACACCATATTTTTCAAATGTATAGTACACATTTTGTAGAAACAGTTGTGGCAATTTTAGAAATACAAAAAAATATGTAAATCAAGCTAGATACATGATCGTGAAAAATATATTGGTTTTAAAAAATTCTAAATATTTAATAAATTTAAAAAATTCTTTTTATTTTTAAAGTAATAAACAACATATTTTTCAAAAGTATAGTACACGATTTATAGAAACAATTGTGGCAATTTTAAAAATTAGTCAATTATGATTGAAACTTCATGGTGAACGAGAGATTGATTTCAAAAAAATCAAATAATTTAATAAATTTTAAAAATTCTTTTTCATTTATAAAGTAGAAAACACCATATTTTTCAAGAGTACATGATTTCAAGAAACGATTGAGGCAAATTTAAAAACACAAAAAAAGAGGTAAATTAAGCTAGAAATTTCATGGTGAACAAGAAATTGTTTTCTATAAATTATAATAAATTAACAAATCTAAAAAATTATTTTCATTTTTAAAAAAGAAAACATCATAATTTTCAAGTGTATAGTACACGATATCTACAAACAATTGTGACAATTTTAAAAATATAAAAAAATAGGTAAATTAAGTTAGTTACTTCATGGTGAACAATAAATCTAAAAAATTCTTTTCATTTTTAACATATAAAACACCTTATTTTTCAAGTGTATAGTACACGATTTATAGAAACAATTGTGGCAATTTTAAAAATATAAAAAATTAGGTCAATTAAGATTGAAACTTCATGGTGAACAATAGATTGATTTCAAAAAATCAAATAACTTAATAAATTTTAAAAATTCTTTTTCATTTTTAAAGTTGAAAACACCATATTTTTCAAGTGTATAGTAATCGTTTTCTAGAAAAAATTGTGGTGATTTTCAAAATACCAAAAAATATGTAAATCAAGCCATATATATCATGGTGAACAATATATTGTTTTAAAAATATTCTAAAAATTTAATAAATATAAAAAAAATTCAATTTTAAATTAATAAACACCATATTTTCAAGTGTATTGTACACAATTTCTAGAAACAATTGTGGCAATTTATAAAATTTAAAAAATTAGGTCAATTATGATTGAAACTTCATGGTGAAAAATAGATTGATTTCAAAAAAATCAAATAATTTAAAAATTTTAAAAATTCTTTTTCATTTTTAGAGTAGAAAACACCACATTTTTCAAGAAACAATTGTGGCAATTTTAAAAATACAAAAAATAGGTAAATTAAACTATAAAGTTCATGGTGAACAAGATATTGTTGACTATAAATTCCAATAATTTAATAAATTTAAAAAATTCTTTTCATTTTTAAAGTAGGAAACACCATATTTTTCAAGTGTATAGTACACGATTTCTAGAAAAAAATGTGAGAATTTTAAAAATATTAAAAAATTAGGTATATTAAGCTAGGAACTTCATGGTGAAAAATACATCATTTTCAAAAAAATAAAATCAATTAATAAATATAAAAAATTCTTTTCATTTTTAAAGTATAAAACACCTTATTTTTCAAGTGTATAGTACACGATTTCTAGAAACAATTGCGGCAATTTTAAAATTATAAAAAATTAGGTCAATTAAGATTTAAACTTGATGGTAAACAATAGATTGATTTCAAAAAATCAAATAACTTAATAAATTTTAAAAATTCTTTTTCATTTTTAAAGTTGAAAACACCATATTTTTCAAGTGTATAGTAATCGTTTTCTAGAAAAAATTGTGGTGATTTTAAAAATACAAAAAAATATGTAAATCAAGCCATATACATCATGGTGAACAATATATTGGTTTCAATATATTCTAAATATTTAATAAATTTAAAAAATTCTTTTTATTTTTAAAGTAATAAACAGTATATTTTTCAAGTGTATAGTATACGATTTCTAGAAACAATTGTGGTAATTTTAAAAATTAGTCAATTATGATTGAAACTTCATGGTGAACAATAGATTGATTTCAAAAAAATCAAATAATTTAATAAATTTTAAAAATTCTTTTTCATTTATAAAGTAGAAAACACCATATTTTTAAAGTGTATATAGTACATGATTTCAAGAAACGATTGAGGCAGATTTAAAAATACAAAAAAAGTGATAAATTAAGCTAGAAAATTCATGGTGAACAAGAAATTGTTTTCTATAAATTATAATAATTTAAAAAAATTTAAAAATTCTTTTCATTTTTAAAGAAGAAAACATCTTAATTTTCAACTATATGGTACACGATTTTTAGAAACAATTGTGACAATTTTAAAAATATAAAAAAATTAGTCAATTTTGATTGAAACTTCATGATGAACAATAGATTGATTTAAAAAAAAATAAAATAATTTTATTAATTTTAAAAATCTTTTTCATTTTTAAAGTAGAAAACACCATGATTTTCAATTGTGTAATACATGTTATTTAGAACAATTGTGACAATTTTAAAAATACAAAACAAAAGTTAAATTAATCCAGATTCTTCATGGTGAACAATATATTGTTTTAGAAAAATTCTAAAAATTTAATAAATTTAGAAAAAAATTTCAGTTTTATTTTATAAACACCATATTTTTCAAGTGTATTGTACACGATTTTTCGAAACAATTGTGGCAATTTTTAAAATTTAAAAAATTAGGTCATTTATGATTGAAACTTCATGGTGAACAATATATTGATTTCAAAAAATTAAATAATTTAATTAATTTAAAAAATTCTTTTTTATTTTTAGTGTAGAAAACACCATATTTTTCAAGTGTATAGTACACGTTTTCTAGAAATGATTTTGGCAATTTTAAAAATATAAAAAAATTAGGTAAATTTAGTTAGTTACTTCATGGTGAACAATACATCATTTTCAATAAAATCAAATCAATTAATAAATATAAAATTCCTTTCATTTTTAAAGTATAAAACACCTTATTTTTCTAGTGTATAGTATAGGATTTCTAGAAAGAATTGTGGCAATTTTAAAAATATAAAAAATCAGGACAATTAAGATTGAAACTGTATGGTGAAAAATACATTGATTTCAAAAAAATCAAATAATTTAATAAATTTAAAAAATTCATTTTCATTTTTAAAGTAGAAAACACCAAATTTTTAAGTGTATAATACACGATTTATAGAAACCATTGTGGCAAATTTAAAAATATAAAAAATTAGGTCAATTATGATTGAAACTTCATGGTGAACAAAAGATTGATTTCAAAAAAATCAAATAATTTAATAAATTTAAATATTATTTTTCATTTTTAAATTAATAAACACCATAATTTTCAAGTGTATTGTACACGATTTCTAGAAACAATTGTGGCAATTTTTAAAATTTAAAAAATTAGGTCAATTATGATTGAAACTTCATGGGGAACAATAGATTGATTTTAAAAAAAATCAAATAATTTAATAAATTTTAAAAATTCTTTTTCATTTTTAAAGTAGAAAACACCATATTTTTCAAGTGTATAGTACACGTTTTCTAGAAACAATTGTGAGAATTTTAAAAGTAAAAAAAAAAAGGTAAATTAAACTATAAAGTTCATGGTGAACAAGATATATTTTTCTATAAATTCTAATAATTTAATAAATTTAAAAATTTCTTTTCATTTTTATAGTAGAAAACACCATATTTTTCAAGTGTATAGTACACGATTTATAAAAACAATTGGAACAATTTTAAAAATATAAAAAAATTAGGTTAATAAAGCTACGAACTTCATGGTGAAAAATACATCATTTTCTAAAAAATTATATCAATTAGTAAATATAAAAAATTCTTTTCATTTTTAAAGTAGAAAACACTTTATTTTTTAAGTGTATAGTACACGATTTCTAGAAACAATTGTGAAATTTTAAAAATATAAAAAATCAGGTACATTAAGATTGAAACTTCATGGTTAAAAATAGATTGATTTCAAAAAATAAATAATTTAATAAATTTTAAAAATTCATTTTCATTTTTAATGTTAAAAACACCAAATTTTTAAGTGTATAATACACTATTTCTAAAAACAATTGTGGCAATTTTAAAAATATAAAAAATTAGGTCAACTAAGATTGAATCTTCATGGTGAACAATAGATTGATTTTAAAAAAATAAATAATTTAATAAATTGTAAAAATTCATTTTCATTTTTAAAGAAGAAAACTCTAAATTTTTAAGTGAATGATACATGATTTCTAGAAACAATGGTGGCAAATTTAAAAATATAAAAAATTAAGTCAATTATGATTGAAACTTTATGGTTAACAATAGATTGATTTCAAAAAAATCAAATAATTTAATAAATTTTAAAAATTCTTTATATTTAAAGTAGAAAACACCATATTTTTCAAGTGTATAGTAGACGTTTTCTAGAAACAATTGTGGCAATTTTAAAAATACCAAAAAAATAGGTAAATTAAACTATAAAGTATATGGTGATCAAGATATTGTTTTCTATAAATTCTAATAATTTAATAAATTTAAAAAATTCTTTTCATTTTTAAAGTAGAAAATATCATATTTTTCAGGTGTATAGTACACGATTTCTAGACACAATTGGAACAATTTTATAAATATAAAAAAATAAGGTTAATAAAGCTACGAACTTCATGGTGAACAATACATCATTTTTAAAAAAAATTAAATCAATTAATAAATATAAATATTCTTTTCATTTTTAAAGTTAAAACACCTTATTTTTTAAGTGTATAGTACACGATTTCAAGAAACAATTGTGACAATTTTAAAAATATAAAAAATTAGGTCAATTAAGATTGAAACTTCATGGTGAACAATAGATTGATTTCAAAAAAATTAAATAATATAATTAATTTTAATAATTCTTTTTCATTTTTAAAGTAGAAAACACCATATTTTTCAAATGTATAGTGCACGTTTTCTAGAAATAATTGTGGCAATTTTAAAAATAACAAAAAAATAGGTAAATTAAACTATAAAGTTTATGGTGAACAATATATTGTTTTCAGAATATTCTTAAAATTTACTAAATATAAAAAAATTTCAATTTTAAATTAATAAACACCATATTTTTCAAGTGTATTGTACACGATTTCTAGAAACAATTGTGGCAATTTTTAAAATTTAAAAAATTAGGTCAATTATGATTGAAACTTCATGGTGAACAATAGATTGATTTCAAAAAAATCAAATAATTTAATTAATTTCAAAAATCTTTTTCATTTTTAAAGTAGAAAACACAAAGATTTTCAATTGTATAATACACGTTTTCTAGAAACAATTGTGGCAATTTTAAAAATAACAAAAAAAATAGGTAAAGTAAACTATAAAGTTTATGGTGAACAATATATTGTTTTCAAAATATTCTAAAAATTTATTAAATATAAAAAAAAATCAATTTTAAATTAATAAACACCAAATTTTTAAGTGTATTGTACACGACTTCTAAAACAATTGTGGCAATTTTTAAAATTTAAATAATTAGGTCAATTATGATTGAAACTTCATTGTGAACAATAGATTGATTTCCAAAAAATCAAATAATTTAATAAATTTTAAAAATTCTTTTTCATTTTTAAAGTAGAAAACACCATATTTTTCAAGTGCATAGTACTCGTTTTCTAGAAACAATTGTGGTGATTTTAAAAATACCAAAAAAAAAGGTAAATTAAACTATAAAGTTCATGGTGAACAATATATTTTTTTCAAAATATTCTAAAAATTTAATAAATATAAAGAAACTTTCAATTTTAAATTAATAAACACCATATTTTTAAAGTGTATTGTACCCGATTTCTAGAAACATTTGTGGCAATTTTTAAAATTTTAAAAATTAGGTCAATTATGATTGAAACTATATGGTAAACAATAGATTGATTAGAAAAAAATAAAAAAATTAAATAAATTTTAAAATATTTTTCATTTTTAAAGTAGAAAATACCGTATTTTTTAAATGAATAGTACACGTTTTCTAGAAACAATTGTGTCAATTTTAAAAATACAAAAACATAGGTAAATTAAACTATAAAGTTTATGGTGATCAAGATATTGTTTTCTATAAATTCTAATAATTGAATAAATTTAAAATATTCTTTTAATTTTTAAAGTAGAAAACACCATATTTTTCAAGTGTATTGTGCACGATTTCTAGAAACAATTGGAACAATTTTAAAAAGATAAAAAAATAAGGTTAATAGAGCTACAAACTTCATGGTGAAAAATACATCATTTTTAAAAAAATTAAACCAATTAAAAAATATAAAAATTCTTTTCATTTTTAAGGTATAAAACACCTTATTTTTTAAGTGTATTGTACACGATTTTTAGAAACAATTGTGACTATTTTAAAAATTTTAAAAATTAGGTCAATTAAGATTGAAACTTCATGGTTAACAATAGATTGATTTCAAAAAAATAAAATAATTTACTAAATTGTAAAAATTCATTTTCATTTTTAAAGTAGAAAACACCAAATTTTTAAGTGTATAATAAACGATTTCTAGAAACAATGGTGGCAAATTTAAAAATATAAAAAATTAGGCCAATTATGATTGAAACTTCATGGTGAACAATAGATTGATTTTAAAAAAATAAAAAAATTTAATAAATTTTAAAATTTATTTTTCATTTTTAAAGTAAAAAACACCATAATTTTCAAGTGTGTTGTACACGTTTTCTAGAAACATATGTGGTAATTCTAAAAATACAAAAAATATGTAAATCAAGCCAGATACATCATGGTGAACAATATATTGTTTTGAAAGTATTCTCAAAGTTTAAGAAATATAAAAAATTCTTTTCATTTTTAAATTAATAAACATCATATTTTTCAAGTGTATAATACACGATTTCTAGAAACAATGGTGACAATTTTAAAAATATAAAAATTTAGGTAAATTAAGCTATGAACATCATGGTGAACAATACATCATTTTCAAAAAAATCAAATCAATTAATAAATATAAAAAATTCTTTTCATTTTTAAATTATAAAACACCTTATTTTTCAAATGTATAGTACATGATTTCCAGAAACAATTGTGGCAATTTTAAAAATATAAATAACTGGGTCAATTAAGATTGAAACTTCAGGGAGAACAATATATTGATTTCAAAAAAATCAAATAATTTAATAAATTTAAAAATTATTTTTCATTTTTAGAGTAGAAAAAACGATATTTTACAAGTGTATAGTATACGATTTCTATAAAAAATTGTGAAAATTTTAAAATTATAGAAAATTAGGTCAGTTATGATTGAAACCTCATGGTTAACAATACATTGATTTAAAAAAAATCTAATAATTTAATAAATTTTACCAATAATTTTTCATTTTTAAAGTAGAAAATACCATATTTTTTAAGTGTGAAGTATATGATTTCAAGAAACAATTGCGGAAATTTAAAAAAAAATAGGTAAATTAAGCAAGAAATTTCAAGTTGAACAATATATTGTATTCTATAAATTCTTATAATTTAGTAAATTTAAAAAATTATTTCATTTTTAAAGTAATAAATACCATATTTTCAAGTGTATAGTACACGATTTCTAGAAACAATTGTGGCAATTTAAAAAATTTTAAAAATTAGGTCAATTATGGTTGAAACTTCATGGTGAACAATAGTCTAATTTCAAAAAAATCAAATAATTTAATAATTTTAAAAATTCATTTATATTTTTAAAGTGGAAAACACCAAATTTTCAAGTGTATAATACACGATTTCTAGAAACAATTGTGGCAAATTTAAAAATATAAAAAATTGGATCAATTATGATTGAAACTTCAAATAATTTAATAAATTTTAAAAATTATTTTTCATTTTTAAAGTAGAAAACACCATATTTTTCAAGTGTGTAGTACACGTTTTCTAGAAACAATTGTGGTAGTTTTAAAAATACAAAAAAATATGTAAATCAAGCCAGAAACATCATGGTGAACAATATATTGTTTTCAGAATATTCTAAAAATTTAATAATTATAAAAAATTCTTTTCATTTTTAAATTAACAAACACTATTTTTCAAGTGCATAGTACACGTTTTATAGAAATTATTGTGGCAATTTTAAAAATACAAAAAAATATGTTAATCAAGCCAGATACATCATGGTTATCCATATATTGTTTTCAAAAAATTCTAAAAATTTAATAAATTTAAAGAATTCTTTTCATTTTTAAAGAAATAAACACCATAATTTTCAATTGCATAGTACAGGATTTCTGGAATCAATTGTGGCAATTTTAAAAATTTAAATATTAGGTCAATTATGATTGAAACTTCATGGTGAAAAATAGATCGATTTTAAAAAAATCAAATAATTTAATAAATTTTAAAAATTCTTTTTCATTTTTAAAGTAGAAAACACCATATTTTTCAATTGCATAGTACACGTATTCTAGAAAAAATTGTGGCAATTTTAAAAATACAAAAAAAAAAGGTAAATTTATCTAGAAAGTTGATGGTGAACAAAATATTGTTTTCTAAAAATTATAATAATTGAATAAATTTAAAAAATTCGTTTCACTTTTAAAGAAGAAAACATCATAATTTTCAAGTGTATAGTACACGATTTCTAGAAACAATTGTGACAATTTTAAAAATATAAAAAATTAAGTAAATTTAGTTAGTTACTTCATGGTGAAAAATATATTATTTTCAAAAAATTCTAAAAATTTAATAAATTTAAAAAATTCTTGTCATTTTTAAAGTAATAAACACCATATTTTTCAAGTGTAATATACACGTTTTCTAGAAACCATTGTGGCAATTTTAAAAATATAAAAAATTAGGTCAATTAAGATTGAAACTTCATGGTGAAAAATACATTTATTTAAAAAAAATCAAATAACTTAATAAATTTTAAAAATTCATTTTCATTTTTAAAGTAAAAAACACCATATTTTTCAAGTGTATAGTACACGTTTTCTAGAAACAATTGTGGTAATTTTAAAAATACAAAAAAATATGTAAATCAAGCCAGATACATCATGGTGAAAATTATATTGTTTTCAAAATATTCTAAGAATTTAATACATATAAATTTGTTTTTCATTTTTAAAGTTGAAAACACCATATTTTTCAAGTGTATAGTACACGATTTCTAGAAACAATTGTGACAATTTTAAAAATACAAAAAATTAGGTCATTTATGATTGAAACTTAATGGTGAACAATATATTGTTTTCAAAAAATTCTATAAATTTAATAAATTTAAAAAATTCTTTTCATTTTTAAAGTAATAAACATCATATTTTTCAAGTGTATAGTACACGATTTCAAGAAATAATTGTGGCAATTTTAAAAATTTTAAAAATTAGGTCAATTATGATTGAAACTTCATGGTGAACAATATATTGATTTCAAAAAAATCAAATAATTTAATAAATTTTAAAAATTATTTTTCATTTTTAAAGTAGAAAACACCATATTTTTCAAGTGTATAGTACATGATTCCAAGAAATAATTGAGGAAATTTTAAAAATACAAAAAAAAAGAGGTAAATTAAGCTTGAAAGTTCATGGTGAACAAGATATTGTTTTCTATAAATTATATTAATTTAATAAATTTAAAAAATTCTTTTCATTTTTAAAGAAGAAAACATCATAATTTTCAAGTGTTAGTACACAATTTCTACAAACAATTGTGACAATTTTAAAAATATGAAAAAATTAGGTAAATTTAGTTAGTTACTTCATAGTGAACAATACATCATTTTCAAAAAAATCAAATCAATTAATAAATATAAAAAATTCTTTTCTTTTTTAAAGTATAAAACACCTTATTTTTCAAGTGTATAGTACACGATTTCTAAAAACAATTGTGGTAATTTTTAAAATATAAAAAATTAGGTCAATTATGATTGAAACTTCATGAACAATACATTGATTTCAAAACAATCGAATAATGTAACACCTAGATTTTTAGGGTAGTTTTTTTTTTTTTTAACAAAACGCAGCAGAATTTAATAAGATATATACATATATCAAAATACAAGTGTATCAACTACAGTCTAGAGAGTATACATGTGTCCAGCTAAGGTAGTCATACAACGATACAAATGACTACCTAAGTAATAAAAAAGAGCTGCAAAACTGCTCATGCGCTGACACCCTCCGAGTCCGAGTCACATGCAATACTGTAACCGTCAGTTATATGCTCGACATATAACTGAGTAACCCGTCGGCAGTAAAAACAGTTTATATAGTATTACAGCCAGTCTAACTGGAAAACCGTCCCAAATCCAATCCCTCCCAAACATACACACAACAAGTATAATTTCAATCACATAGATATGTATGCATGATCATTTTCCATTTTCATTTCTTTTCTCTTTTAACGGGAAACCCTGTGCACCGGGAATCCACCAAAACACGTGGCAGTAATGCGTATTGAGTTCATCATCATCACGGTCCTGGCGAGCATCCCCCGAAGGATCCTCCTTCCAGGCTACTAACTCTCTCTCGAGGTAGACCTCGAGCTAGCCCAGGGAACCATCGACCTCGTGAAGATAGTACCCTTTGTACTCATACTACCTACCTCGTGAAGATAGCCCAGTACTTCAGGTTATTTTCTCCTTTTCGGGATAACCCTACATTCTCATCTTTTTCCCATTTTCTGCTTTGTCCTCTTACCAGTCTACTTCCGGTGGAACTTAACCCTCTTGCTCAATTTCTATTGAGTGGGAAGAGCCTCTTTTATCATTTCCATTTACGGTTCTAATGCATCACACATTTATATTTAGCATATAAACAATGGTTTCCAGTAGACTCTTATCCGATTATCAACACTTATTTACTCGGATTCTATGTGACAGACATGTTATATTCATATATCTATTTGAACATGGCATTCCATATTCAAATACATATCCGAATATGCTAATATTGGGCTTAGTCTAATTTGAAACCAACTCAATATCAAATTCCCAGTTAGAGTCACATCTAATTATGGAAAACCTTATTTATACCTTAACATGTTTCACAATATCACATGCATCATAAAGCATATCGAATTCATACAAGTATCAGTCATATCATGCATATTTCGCACATAGTATTCATAATTCAATCATACATCAAACTTTGAACACAACATATTAGTTTAATTTCCCTAATAACATATTCCTAGCATTCCCTAGTCACATGTTCCTAAATTCCAAGTATTTAAGGATTTGGGGTTTTCAGGGTTACCTGGAACTCCCTGAATCCTTTATCCTTTAGCTTCAAGATCCAATCTCCTACTCCGGTTCCTTTGCCGTAGTTGCCTCTGAATCTGAATCAAACAGTTTGGAACCTTAGTCTTTTGAGATGGAAGCCTTAGGGTCGAAGAGTTGTGACGTAGTTGGTTTGGGAACAGAGGTTTTAGGAGTGTGAGAAGTGAAGAAACTGAAGAACAGCCAATTTGGAGACAAGGCACCCCTATTTATAGACTTTGGAGTCCATATTCGAATATAAGGCTCCAGTATTCAATTCATCACTTGCATATTTGAATATTAGCTTGCATATTCGAATATGACAAGGCATATTCGAATATGACCGTTCATATTCAAATATTTACTTTATCTTTGTTTCTCTTTTGACCTTTCTATTTACAACTAATCCTTCTTTCCTTTTCTTTGTAACCAAATCCCTTAAAGTTCTAATCCTCTTTTATGGATTTTCAGGATGTTACAAATAAGTTAATAAATTTTAAAAATTCTTTTTCGTTTTTAAAGTAGAAAACATCATATTTTTCAAGTGTATAGTACACGTTTTCTAGAAACAATTGTAGTGATTTTAAAAATACAAAAAAAATATGTAAATCAAGCCAAATACATCATGGTGAACAATATATTGTTTTCAAAATATTCTAAAAATTTATAAATATAAAAAAACCATTTTTAAATTAATAAACACCATATTTTTCAAGTGTATAGTACACGATTTCTACAAACAAATGTGGCAATTTTTAAAATTTAAAAAATTAGGTCAATTGTGATTGAAACTTCATGGTGAACAATAGATTGATTTCAAAAAATCAAATAATTTAATAAATTTTGAAAATTCTTTTTCATTTTTAAAGTAGAAAACACCATATTTTTCAAGTGTATAGTACACGATTTCTAAAAACTATTGTGACAATTTTAAAAATATGAAAAAATCAGGTAAATTAAGCTAGGAACTTCATGGTTAACAATACATCGTTTACAATAAAATCAAATCATTTAATTAACATTAAAAATTCTTTTCATTTTTAAAGTAGAAAGCACATTATTTTTCAAGTGTATAGTACACGATTTCTAGAAAAAATTGTGGAAATTTTAAAATTATAAAAAATTAGGTAGATTAAGCTAGAAAGTTCAGGGTGAAAAAGAAATTGTTTTCTATAAATTCTAATAATTCAATAAATTTAAAAAATTCTTTTCATTTTTAAAGTAGAAAACACCATATTTTTCAAGTGTATAGTACACGATTTCTAGAAACAATTGTGACAATTTTAAAAATATAAAAAAAAATAGGTAAGTTAAGATAGGAACTTAATGGTGAACGACACATCATTTTCAAAAAAATCAAATCAATTAATCAATCTAAAAAATTATTTTCATTTTTAAAGTATAACACACCTTAATTTTCAAGTGTATAGTACACGATTTCTAGAAACAATTGTGGCAATTTTAAAAATATAAAAAATTAGGTCAATTAAGATTGAAACTTCATGGTGAACAATAGATTGATTTCAAAATAATTAAATAATTTAATAAATTTTAAAAAAACTTTTTTCATTTTTAAAGTAGAAAACACCATATTTTTCAAGTTTATAGTACATGATTTCTAGAAACAATTGTGACAATTTTAAAAATAAAAAAAAATAGGTAAATTAAGATAGGAACTTCATGGTGAACAATACATTATTTTCAAAAAAATCAAATCAATTAATAAATCTAAAAAATACTTTTTTTTTAAAGTATAAAACACTTTATTTTTCAAGTGTATAGTACATGATTTCAAGAAACAAATGTGCCAATTTTAAAAATACAAAAAAATAGGAAAATTAAACTATAAAGTTCATGGTGCAAAAGATATTGTTTTCTATAAATTCTAATAATTTATTAATATTAAAAAATTATTTTCATTTTTAAACCATAAAAGAGCTTATTTTTCAAGTGTATAGTATACGATTTCTAGAAAAGATTGTGGCAATTTTAAAAATAAAAATTAGGTCAATTAAGATTGAAACTTCATGGTGAACAATATATTGATTTCAAAAAAATCAAATAATTTAATTAATTTTAAAAACTTTTAAAGTAGAAAACACCAAATTTTTAAGTGTATAATACACGATTTCTAGAAACAATTGTGGCAAATTTTAAAATATAAAAAATTAGGTCAATTATGATTGAAACTTCACAGTGAACAATAGATTGATTTCAAAAAAATCAAATAATTTAATAAATTTTAAAAATTATTTTTCATTTTTAAAGTAGAAAACACCATATTTTTCAAGTGTATAGTACACGTTTTCTAGAAACAATTGTGGTCATTTTAAAAATACAAAAAAATATGTAAATCAAGTCAGATAAATCATGATGAACAATATATTGTTTTCAAAAAATTCTAAAAATATTATAAATATAAAAAATTCTTTTTATTTTTAAATTAATAAACACCATACTTTAGAAGTTTACGTACACGATTTTTATAAACAATTGTGACAATTTTTAAAATATAAAAAAAAACCTATGTAAACTAAGCTACGAACTACATGGTGAAAAATACATCATTTTCATAAAAATCAAATTAATTAATAAATATAAAAAATTCTTTTCATTTATAAAGTATAAAGTAGCTTATTTTTCAAGTGTATAATATACGATTTCTAGAAACAATTGTGGAAATTTTAAAAATATAAAAAATTAGGTCAATTTAGATTGAAATTTCATGGTGAACAATAGATTGATTTCAAAAAAATCAAATAATTTAATAAATATTAAAAATTCTTTTTCATTTTTAAAATAGAAAATACCAAATTTTTAAGTGTATAATACACGATTTCTAGAAACAATTGCGGCAAATTTAAAAATATAAAAAATTAGGTCAATTATGATTGAAACTTCATGGGTAAATATAGATTGATTTCAAAAATATAAAATAATTTAATAAATTTGAAAAAATTATTTTTCATTTTTACAGTAGAAAACACCATATTTTTCAAGTGTGAAGTACATGATTTCAAGAAACAATTGCGGCAATTTTAAAAATACGAAAAATTAGGTAAATTAAGCTAGAAAGTTCATGGTGAACAATATACTATTTTTAATAAATTCTAATAATTCAATAAATTTAAAAAATTCTTTTCATTTTTAAATTAATAAACAACATATTTTTCATTATATAGTACACGATTTCTAGAAACAATTGTGGCAATTTTAAAAATTTTAAAAATTAGGTCAATTATGATTCAAACTTCATGGTGATCAACAGTCTGATTTAAAAAAAATCAAATAATTTAATAAATTTTTTAAATTCATTTGTCATGTTTTACGTAGAAAACACCAAATTTTTAAGTGTATAATACACGATTTCTAGAAACAATTGTGGCAAATTTAAAAATATAAAAAGTTAGGTCAATTATCATTGAAACTTCATGGTGAACAATAGATTGATTTTAAAAAAATCAAATAATTTAATAAATGTTAAAAATTATTTTTCATTTTTAAAGTATGAAACACCATATTTTTAAGTCTATAGTACACGATTCTTAGAAACAATTGTGAAAATTTTAAAAATATTAAAAAGTTAGGTATATTAAGCTAGGAACTTCATGGTGAACAATAAATCATTTTCAAAAAAATCAAATCAATTAATAAATATAAAAAATTCTTTTCATTTTTAAAGTAGAAAACATCATTATTTTCAAGTGTATAGTACACTATTTATAGAAACAATTGTGGCAATTTTAAAAATTTATAAAATCAGGTCAATTATGATTGAAACTTCATGGTGAAAAGTAGATTGATTTAAAAAAACTCAAATAATTTATTAAATTTTAAAAATTCATTTTCATTTTTAAAGTAGAAAACACCAAATTTTTAAGAGTATAATACACTATTTCTAGAAATAATTGTGGCAAATTTAATAATCTAAAAATTCATGTCAATTATGATGGATAATTCATGGTGAACAATAGATTGATTTCAAAAAAAAATAATAATTTAATAAATGTTAAAAATTATTTTTCATTTTTAAAGTAGGAAACACCATATTTTTTAAGTCTATAATACACGATTTATAGAAACAATTGTGAAAATTTTAAAAATATTAAAAAATTAGGTATATTAAGCTAGGAACTTCATGGTGAACAATAAATCATTTTCAAAAAAATCAAATCAATTAATAAATATAAAAAATTCTTTTCATTTTTATAGTAGAAAACATCATTATTTTCAAGTGTATAGTATACGATTTATAGAAACAATTGTGGCAATTTTAAAAATTTATAAAATAAGGTCAATAATGATTGAAACTTCATGGTGAAAAATAGATTGATTTCAAAAAAATCAAATAATTTAATTAATTTCAAAAATCTTTTTTATTTTTAAAGTAGAAAACACAAAGATTTTCAATTGTATAATACACGTTTTCTAGAACAATTGTGACAATTTTAAAAATACAAAAAAATAGTTAAATTAAGCAAGATACTTCATGAACAATATATTGTTTTCAAAAAATTCTAAAAAATTGATAAATTGTAAAAATTCTTTTCATTTTTAAAGTGATACACACCATATTTTTCAAGTGTATAATACACGATTTTCTAGAAACAATTGTGGCTATTTTAAAAATTTATAAAACTAGGTCAATTATGATTGAAACTTCATGGTGAACAATAGATTGATTTAAAAAACAAATAATTTTAAAAATTCTTTTTCATTTATAAAGTAGAAAACACCATATTTTTCAAGTGTATAGTACATGATTTCAAGAAACAATTGAGGCAATTTTAAAAATATAAAAAAAGAGGTAAATTAAGCTAGAAAGTTCATGGTGAACGAGAAATTGTTTTCTATAAATTATAATAATTTAATAAATTTAAAAAATTCTTTTCATTTTTAAAGTAGAAAACATCATTATTTTCAAGTGTGTAGTACACGATTTATAGAAACAATTGTGGCAATTTTAAAAACTTATAAAATCAGGTCAATTATGATTGAAACTTCATGGTGAACAACAAATTGATTTCAAAAAAATCAAATAATTTAATTAATTTTTAAAAATCTTTTTCATTTTTAAAGTAGAAAACACCAAGATTTTCAATTGTATAATACACGTTTTCTAGAAAACATTGTGAATATTTTAAAAATACAAAAAAAAAGTTAAATTAAGCCAGATACTTCATGGTGAAAAATATATTGTTTTAAAAAATTTCTAAAAATTTAATAAATTTAAAAAATTCTTTTCATTTTTAAAGTGATAAACATCATATATTTCAAGTGTATAGTACACGATTTATAGAAAATATTTTGGCAATTTTAAAAATTAGGTCAATTATGATTAAAACTTCATGGTGAACAAGAAATTATTTTCTATAAATTATAATAATTTAATAAATTTAAAAATTTCTTTTCATTTTTAAAGTAGAAAACATCATAATTTTCAAGTGTATAGTACACGATTTCTAGAAACAATTGTGACAATTTTAAAAATATAAAAAAATTAGATAAATTAAGCTAGTTACTTCATGGTGAAGAATGCATCATTTTCAAAAAAATCTAATCAACTAATAAATATAAAAAATTCTTTTCAGTTTTAAAGTATAAAACACATTATTTTTCAAGTGCATAGTACACAATTTCTAGAAAGAATTGTGGCAATTCTAAAAACATAAAAAATTAGGTCAATTAAGATTGAAACTTCATGGTGAACAATAGATTGATTTCAATTAAATCAAATAATTTAAAAAATTTTAAAAATTTATTTTCATTTTTAAAGTAGATAACACCAAATTTTTAAGTGTATAATACACGATTTCTAGAAACCATTGTGGAAAATTTCAAAATATAAAAAATTACGTCAATTATGATTGAAACTTCATGATAAAATTAGACTGATTTCAAAAAAATAAAATAATTTAATAAATTTTTAAAATTATTTTTCATTTTTAAAGTAGAAAAGACCATATTTTTCAAGTGTGTAGTACACGATTTCTAGAAACAATTGTGGTAATTTTAGAAATACAAAAAAATATGTAAATCAAGCAAGATACATCATGGTGAACAATATATTGTTTTCAATATATTCTAAAAATTTAATAAATATAAAAAATTCTTTTCATTTTTAAAATAACAAACACCTTATTTTTCGAGTCTATAGTACACGATTTCTAAAAATAATTGTGACAATTTTAAAAATTTAAAAAAAATTAGGTAAATTAAGCTACGAATTTCATGGTGAAAAATAAATCATTTTCAAAAAAATCAAATCAATTAATAAATATAAAAAATTCTTTTCATTTTTAAAGTATAAAACATCTTATTTTTCAAGTGTATAGTACATGATTTCTAGAAACAATTGTGGCAATTTTAAAAATATAAAAAATTAGGTCAATTAAGATTGAAACTTCATGGTGAACAATAGATTGATTTCAAAAAACTCAAATAATTTATTAGATTTTAAAAATTCATTTTCATTTTTAAAGTAGAAAACACCAAATTTTTAAGAGTATAATACACGATTTCTAGAAATAATTGTGGCAAATTTAATAATCAAAAATTTAGGTCAATTATGATGGAAACTTCATGGTGAACAATAGATTGATTTCAAAAAAATCAAATAATTTAATTAATTTTAAAAATTATTTTAAATTTTTAAAGTAGAAAACACCATATTTATCAAGTGTATAGTATACGATTTTTAGAAACAATTGTGAAAATTTTATAATTATAAAAAATAACGTCAATTATGATTGAGTAAACAATATATTGATTTCAAAAAAATCAAATAATTTAATAAATTTTGAAAAAAATTTTAAATTTTTAAAGTGGAAAACACATTATTTTTCAAGTAATAAACACCATATTTTTAAGTGTATAGTACATGATTTCTAGAAACAATTGTGGCAATTTTAAAAATTTTAAAAATTAGGTGAATTATGATTGAAACTTCAAAATCACATAATTTAATAAATCTTAAAAATTCATTTTTGTTTTTAAAGTAGAAAACACCAAACTTTTAAGTGTATTATACACGATTTATAGACACAATTGTGGCAAATTTAAAAATATAAAAAATTAGTTCAATTAAGATTGAATTTTCATGGTGAACAATAGATTGATTTCAAAAGAATCAAATAATTTAATAAATTTTAAAAATTATTTTTCATTTTTAAAGTAGAAAACACCATATTTTTCAAGTGTATACTACATGTTTTCTAGAAACTATTGTGGTAATTTTAAAAATACAAAACAAATATGTAAATCATGCCAGATACATCACAATGAACAATATATTGTTTTCAAATTATTCGAAAAATTTAATAAATATTAAAAATTCCTTTAATTTTTAAATTAATAAACACCATATTTTTCAAGTGTATAGTACACGATTTTTACAAACAATTTTGACAATTTTAAAAATACAAAAAAATTATGTAAATTAAGCTACGAATTTCATGGTGAACAATACATCATTTTCAAAAAAATTAAATAAATTAATAAATATTAAAAATTCTTTAAATTTTTAAAGTATAAAACACCTTATTTTTAAAGTGTATAGTACATGATTTCTAGAAACAATTGTGGCAATTTTAAAAATTAGGTCAATTAAGATTGAAACTTCATGGTGAACAATAGTATGATTTCAAAAAAATAAAATAATTTAATAAATTTTCAAAATTCATTTTTATTTTTAAAGTAGAAAACACCAAATTTTTAAGTGTATAATACACGATTTCTAGAAACAATTGTGGCAAATTTAGAAATATTAAAAATTAGGTCAATTATGATTGAAACTTGATGGTGAACAATAGATTGATTTCAAAAAAATCAGAAAATTTAATAAATTTTAAAATTATTTTTCATTTTTAAAGTAGAAAACTCCATTTTTTCAAGTTTATAATACACGATTTCTAGAAACAATTGGGAAAATTTTAAAATTATAAAAAATGAGGTCAATTATGATTGAAACTTTATTGTGAACAATAGATTGATTTCAAAAAAATCAAATAATTTAATAAATTTTAAAAATTATTTTTCATTTTTAAAGTAGAAAACACCATATTTTTCAAGTGTATAGTACACGATTTCAAGAAACAATTGAGGCAATTTTAAAATTATAAAAAATTAGGTCAATTATGATTGAGTAAAAAATACATTGATTTCAAAAAAATCAAATAATTTAATAAATTTTGAAAATAATTTTTTATTTTTAAAGTACAAAACACCATATTTTTCAAGTGTGAAGTATATGATTTCAAGAAACAATTGCAGCAATTTTAAAAATACCAAAAATTTGGTAAATTAAGCAAGAATGTTCATGGTGAACAATATACTGTTTTCTATAAATTCTTATAATTTAATAAATTTAAAAAATTCTTTTCATTTTTAAAGTAGAAATCACCAAATTTTTAAATGTATAATACATGATTTGTAGAAACAATTGTGGCAAATTTAAAAATATAAAAATTTTGGTCAATTATGATTGAAACTTCATGGTGAACTATAGATTAGTTTAAAAAAAATCAAATAATTTAATAAATGTTCAAAAATATTTTTCATTTTTAAAGTAGGAAACACCATATTTTTTAAGTATATAGTACACGTTTTCTAGAAAAATTGTGGTAATTTGAAAAATACAAATAAATATGTAAATCCAGCCAGATACATCATGTTGAACAATATATTGTTTTCAAAATATTCTGAAAATTTAATAAATAAAAAAATTCATTTCATTTTTTAAATTAATAAACACCATATTTCAAGTGTACACGATTTCTACAAACAATTGTGACAATTTCAAAAATATAAAAAAATTAGGTAAATTAAGCTAAGAACTTCATGGTGAACAATACATCATTTACAAAAAAATCAAATAAATTAATAAATATTAAAAATTCTTTTCATTTTTAAAGTATAAAACACCATATTTTTCAAGTGTATAGTACATGATTTCTAGAAACAATTGTGCCAATTTTAAAAATATAAAAAATTAGGTCAATTAAGATTGAAACTTCATGGTGGACAATAGATTGATTTTAAAAAAAATCAAATAATTTAATAAATTTTAAAAATTCATTTTCATTTTTAAAGTATAAAACACCTTATTTTTCAAGTGTATAATACACGATTTATAGAAACAATTGTGGCAATTTTAAAATTATAAAAAATTAGGTCAATTAAGATTGAAACTTCATGGTGAACAATAGATTGATTTCAAAAAAATAAAATAATTTAATAAATTTTAAAAATTCATTTTCATTTTTAAAGTAGAAAACACCATATTTTTGAAGTGTGAAGTACATGATTTAAAGAAACAATTGCGGATATTTTAAAAATACCAAAAATTAGTTAAATTAAGCTAGAAAGTTCGTGGTGAACGATATACTATTTTTAATAAATTATTATAATTTAATAAGTTTAAAAATGTCTTTTCATTTTTAGAGTAATAAACACAATATTTTTCAAGTGTATAGTACACGATTTCTAGAAACAATTGTGACAATTTTAAAAATATAAAAAATTAGGTCAATTAAGATTGAAACTTCATGGTGAACATTACATCGTATTCAAAAAATTCAAATCAATAAATAAACTTTAAAAATTCATTTTTATTTTTAAAGTAGAAAACAAAAAATTTTAAAGTGTATAATACAAGATTTCTAGACACATTTGTGGCAAATTTAAAAATATTCAAAATAAGGTCAATTATGATTGAAACTTCATGTCGAACAATAGATTGATTTCAAAAAAATCAATTAATTTAATAAATTTTAAAAATGATTTTTCATTTTTAAATTAGAAAACACCATCTTTTTCAAGTGTATAGTACACGTTTTCTAGAAACAATTGTGGTAATTTTAAAAATACAAAAAAATATGTAAATCAAGCCAGATACATCATGGTGAACAATATATTGTTTTCAAAAAATTCTAAAAATTTAATAAATATAAAAATCTCATTTCATTTTTAAATTAATAAACACTATATTTTTCAAGGGTATAGTACACGATTTCTAGAAATAATTGTGACAATTTTACAAATATAAAAAAATTAGGTAAATTAAGGTACGAACTTCATGGTGAACAATACATCATTTTCAAAAAAATCAAATCAATTAATAAATATTAAAAATTCCTTTCATTTTTAAAGTATAAAACACCTTATTTTTCAAGTGTATAGTATACGATTTCTAGAAACAATTGTGGCAATTTTAAAAATATAAAAAATTAGGTCAATTAAGATTGAAACTTCATGGTGAACAATAGATTGATTTCAAAAAAATCAAATAATTAAATAAATTTTAAAAATTCATTTTCATTTTTAAAGTAGAAAACACCAAATTTTTAAGTGTATAATACACGATTTCAAGTGTATAATAGTACATGATTTCAAGAAACAATTGTGGCAATTTTAAAAATACAAAAAAATAGGAAAATTAAACTAGAAAGTTCATGGTGAACAAGATATTGTTCTCTATAAATTCTTATAACTTAATAAATTTAAAAATTTATTTTCGTTTTTAAGTAAAAAACACCATGTTTTTCAAGTGAAAGTGTATAGTATACGATTTCTAAAAA
Source organism: Cyamopsis tetragonoloba (assembly GCA_037177725.1). Lineage (NCBI taxonomy): Eukaryota > Viridiplantae > Streptophyta > Magnoliopsida > Fabales > Fabaceae > Cyamopsis > Cyamopsis tetragonoloba. The sequence goes on from CM074125.1 coordinate 51,618,120, forward strand.
CAATTGTGACAATTTTACAAATATAAAAAAATTAGGTAAATTAAGCTACGAACTTCATGGTGAACAATACATTATTTTCAAAAAAATCAAGTCAATTAATAAATATTAAAAATTCTTTTCATTTTTAAAGTATAAAACACCATATTTTTCAAGTGTATAGTATTCGATTTCTAGAAACAATTGTGACAATTTTAAAAATATAAAACAATTAGGTAAATTAAGCTAGGAACTTCATGATGAACAATACATCATTTTCAAAAAAATCAAATCAATTAATAAATATAAAAATTCTTTTTTTAAGTATAAAACACTTTATTATTTAAGTGTATAGTACATGATTTCTAGAAACAATTGTGGCAGTTTTAAAAATATAAAAATTAGGTCAATTAAGATTGAAACTTCATTGTGAACAATAGATTGATTACAAAAAATCAAATAATTTATTAAATTTTTAAAAAAATCATTCTTAAAGTAGAAAACACCATATTTTTCAAGTGTATAGTACACGATTTCCAGAAAAAAAATGTAGCAGTTTTAAAAATATAAAAAATTAGGTAAATTAAGCTAGAAACTTCTGGTGAACAATACATTAATTTCAATTTAATCAAATCACTTAATAAATTTTAAAATATCTTTTTATTTTTAAAGTATAAAACACCATATTTTTCCAGCGTATAGTACACGATATCTAGAAACAATTGTGACAAGTATAAAAATATAAAAATTAGGTAAATTAAGAAAAAAATTTCTTGGAGAAGAATACATTGTTTACAAAAAAAAATTAATAAATTTAAAAAATTCTTTTCTTTTTTAAAGTAGAAAACACCATATTTTTCAAGTGTATACACGATTTCTAGAAACAATTATGGAAATTTTAAAAGTATAAAAATTTAGGTGGATTAAGCTAAAAACTTCAAGGTTAACAATACATTCTTTTCAAAACAAATCAAATAACCTAATAAATTAAAAAAATGCGGTTTCATTTTTAAAGTAAAAAACACCCTATTTTTCAAGGATATAGTACACAATTTCTAGAAACAATTGTTGCAATTGTAAAAATATAAAAGATATGTGAATTAAGCTAGAAACGTCATGGTGAACAATACATTATTTTCCAAAAACATCTAATAATATAATAAGTTTAAAAAAATCTTTTCATGTTAAAGTAGAAAACACCATATTTTTCATGTGTATACTAATTGAATTCTAGAAACAATTGTGGCAATTTTAAAATATAAAAAATTAGGAATATTAAGCTAGAAACTTCATGGTTAACAATATATTCTTTTCAAAAAAAAATTGAATAACTTAATAAATTAGAAAACTGCAGTTTCATTTTCAAAGTAAAAAACACCCTAATTTTCAAGTGTATAGTACACGGTTTCTAGAAACAATTGTGATAAGTTTAAAAATATAAAAAATTACGTAAATTAAGCTAGAAACATCATATTTTTTAAGTGTATAATACATGATTTTTAAAGTTAAAAAAAACACCCTATTTTTCAAATGTATTGTACATGATTTCTAGAAACAATTGTTGTTATTCTAAAAATATAAAAAATTAGGAAAATCAAGATAGAAAGTTCAAGGAGAAAAATATATTATTTTAAAAAAAATAAAATAATTTAATGGTTTTAAAAAATTTATTTTCATTTTTAAAGCAAAAACACCTAATTTTTCAAGTGTATTGTACAATGTAAATAATTTCTAGAAACAATTGTTGCAATTCTAAAAATATAAAAAATTAGGTAAATTAAGATAGAAACTTTAACGTGAACACTACATTGTTTATCAGAAAATCAAATTATTTAATAAATATAAAAATGTGGCTTCATTTTTAAATAAAAAACTCACTATTTTTCAAGTGTATAGTACCTGACTTCTAGAAACAATTGTAGCAATTCCAAAAATTTAAAAATTATTTAAATTAAGCTAGAAACTTCATAGTGAACAGTACGTTGGTTTCAAAAGAATAAAAAAAATTAATAAATATTAAAAATTCTATTCATTTTTAAAGTAGAAAACACCATATTTTTCAAATGTATAGTACACGATTTCTAGAAATAATTTCGGCAATTTTTAAAATATAAAAAATTAGATAATTTAAGCTAGAAAATTTAAGGTGAACATTACATTGTTTATAAAAAAATCAAATTATTTAATAAATATATAATTCCGGTGAACAATACATTATTTTCAAAAAAAATCATATAATTTAGTAAATTTATAAAATTCTTTTCATTTTTAAAGTAGAAAACAACACATTTTTAAAGTGTATAGTACAAGATTTCTAGAAACAATTGTGGCAATTTTAAAAATATAAAAATTATGTAAATTAAGCTAGAAACTTTATTGTGAACAATACATTGTTTCCAAAAAACAACTAAATGCTTTAATAAATTTAATAAATGCATTTTCATATTTAAATATAAAAACACTCTATTTTCCAAGTGTGTAATACACGATTTCTAGAAAAAATTGTTGCAATTTTAAAAATATAAAATTATGTAAATTAAGCAACAAACTTCATACGAACAATACATTGATTTAAAAAAAAACATGAAATAATAAAATAAATTAAAAATTTTCTTTTAATTTTTAAAGTAGAAAACACCGTATATTTTAAGTGTATAGTATACAATTTCTAGAAACAATTGTGGAAATTTTTAAAAAAATTGGGTAAATTAAGATAGAAACTTCAAGGTGAACAATATATTATTTTAAAAAAATCAAATAATTTAACAACTAAAAAAATTTGGTTTTATTTTTAAAGTAAACTTTCAATTTTTCATGTGTATAGTACGCAATTTCTAGGAACAATTGTTGCAACTCTAAAAATATAAAAAATTAGGTAAACTAAGCTAGAAACTTCAAGGTGAAAAATACATTGTTTTCAAAAAAATCAAAAAAATTAATAAATTTAAAAAATGTGGTTTTATTTTTAAAGTAAAAAACACACTATTTTTTAAGTGTATAATATACCATTTTTAGAAACAATTGTTGCAATTATAAAAATATTAAAATTAGGTAAATTAAGCTAGAAATTTCATGCTGAAGAATACATTGGTTTAAAGAAATTAAATAATTTAATAAATTTTAAAAAATTATTTTCATTTTTGAAGTAAAAAACACCCTATTTTTTAAGTGTATTATACACGATTTCTAGAAACAATTGTTGCAATTATACAAGTATAATAATTAGGTAAATTAAGCTTGAAATTTCAAGGTGAAAAAATAGTATTTTAAAAAATTATATAATAAATTTAAAAAAAAAAATTCAGCAAAAAACACTTCCTATTTTTCAAGTGTATAGTATCCGATTTCTAGAAACAATTGTCGCAATTCCAAAAATGTAAAAATTATGTAAATTAAGCTAGAAACTTCATGGTGAACAATACGTTGATTTCAAAAGAATCAAATAATTTAATAAATATTTAATATTATTTTCATTTTTAGAGTAGAAAACACCATATTTTTCAAGTGTATAGTACATGATTTCTAGAAACAATTGTGGCAATTTTTAATATATAAAAACTTAGGTAAATTCAACTAGAAACATTAAGGTGAACAATACATTATTTTCAAAGAAATCAAAAAATTTAGAAACTTTAAATTTTTTTTAAATTTTTTAAGCAAAAAAAACACCTTATTTTTTAAATGTATTGTACAGGATTTCTAGAAAGAATTTTGGCAATTTTAAAATATCGAAAATTACGTAAATTAAGCTAGAAACTTTATGATTAACAATACATTAAATAAATCAAAAAATTTTAAAAAATTGTTTTCATTTTTAAAGTAAAAAACACCAAATTTTTCAAGTGTATTGTACATGATTTCTAGAAACAATTGTTCTTATTCTAAAAATATAAAAAATTAGGTAAATTAAGCTAGAAACTTCATGGTGAACAATACATTATTTTAAAAAAATAAAAAAAGTTAATGAATTTAAAAAAATCATTTTCATTTTTAAAGTAAAAAACAAACTATTTTTCAAGTGTATTTACATGATTTCTAGAAACAATTGTTGCAATTCTAAAAATATAAAAAATGGTAAAAGGAATCTTCAAATTGAACAATACATTATTTTCAAAAAAATCAAATAATTTAATAAATTTAAAAATTTGTTTTCATTTTTAAAGTAAAAGCAAATTATTTTTCAACTGCATATTACATGATTTCTTGAAACAATTGTTGCAATTCTGAAAATATAAAAAAAAATAAGATAAATCAAGCTAAAAACTTTAAGATGAAAAACACATTGTTTTTAAAAAAATCAAATAATTTAATAAATTTAAAAAATGCGGTTAATTTTTAAAGTAAAAAACACCACATTTTTTAAGTGTATAGTACATGATTTCTAGAAACAATTGTTGCAATTTTAAAAATATAAAAGTTTTTTAAATTAAGCAAGAAACTTCATGGTGAGCAATACATCGTTTTAAAAAAATAATTTAAAAAATTCTTTTTCATTTTAATAGTAAAAAACACCATATTTTTTAAGTGTATTATACACGATTTCTAGAAACAATTGTAAGAATTCTAAAAATATTAAAATTAGGAAAATTAAGCTAAAAACTTCATTGTTAATAATACATTATTTTAAAAAAATCAAATAGTTTAATAAATTTAAAAAATTCTTTTCATTTTTAAAGTAGAAAACACCATATTTTTTAAGTGTATAGTACACGATTTGTAGAAACAATTGTGGCAATTGTAAAAATATCAAAATTTATATAAATTAAGCTTGAAACTTAATGGTGCACAATATATTGTTTTAAAAACTTCCTTTTCATTTTTAAAGTAAAAAACACCCTATTTTTCAAGTGTATTGTACATGATTTCTAGAAACAATTGTTGCAATTTTAAAAATATAAAATTAAGTAAATTAAGCTAGAAACTTCATTGTGAGATACACAATGATTTCCAAAAAATCAAATAATTTAAACATTTTAAAAAACTCTTTTCAGTTTAAAAGTAGAAAACACCATATTTTTCAAGTGCATTATATATGATTTCTAGAAACAATTGTTACAATTCTAAAAATATAAAAAATTAGGAAAATTAATCTAGAAAGATCAAGGTGAAGAATACATTGTTTTAAAAATATAAAAAAATTGTGATTTCATTTATAAAGAAAAAACATCGAATTTTAAAAGTCTAAAGTACACGATTTCTAGAAACAATTGTTGCAATTATTAAAATATAAAAATTATAAAAATTTAGTTAGAAACTTCATGGTGAAAAATACATTAATTTCAAAAAATAATAAATTTAAAAAATTTAAAAATTCATTTTCATACTCAAAGTAAAAATCACCCTATTTTTAAAGTCAATTGTACATGATTTCTAGAAACAATTGTTGCAATTCCAAAAATATAAAACAAAAATTTGATAAATTAAGATAGAAATTTCAAGGTGAAAAATTCATTGTTTTAAAAAATCATAAAATTTAATAAATTTAAAAAAATAAGTTTCATTTTTAATGTAAAAAATACTATGTTTTTCAAGTATATAGTACTGGATTTCTAGAAACAATTGTTGCAATTCTAAAAATATAAAAATTATTTAAATTAAGTGAGAAACTTCATGGAGAACAATACAATGATTTCAAAAAATAAAATAATTTAAATAAGTTGAAAAATTCTTTTCATTTTTAAAATAGAAAACACCATATTTTTCAAGTGTATAATATACGATTTCTAGAAATAATTTTGACAATTTGAAAAATATAAAAAAAATTGGAAAATTAGTATAGAAACTTCAAGTTAAAAATTACATTGTTTTCAAAAATAAAATAATTTGACAAATATAAAAAATGTGGTTTCATTTTTAAAGTAAAAAAACACCCAAAAACAATTGCTGCAATTCTAAAACTATAAAAAGTTATTAAAATAAGCTAGAAACTTAATGGTTAACAATACATTGTTTTTAACAAAAACAAATAATTTAATAAATTTTAAAAAAAAAATCAGTTTTAAAGTAAAAACACTATCTTTCTAGTGTATTGTACATGATTTATAGAAATAATTGTTGCAATTTTAAAAACATAAAAAGTTATATAAATTAAGCTAGAAACTTCATGGTGAATAATACTTTGTTTTCAAAAATACAAATAATTTAATAAATTTAAAAATTGCATTTTTTTATTTAAATTAAAAAACACCCTATTTTTCTAGTCTATAATACACAATTTCTAGAAACAATTGTTGAAATTTTAAAAATATAAAAATTATATAAATTAAGCTAGAAACTTCAAGGTGAACAATATATTATTTTAGAAAAATCAAATAATTTAATAAATATAAAAAATGTGGTCTGTTTTTAAAGTACAAAACACCCAATTTTTCATGTATATAGTACAGCATTTCTAGAAACAATTGTGACAATTTTTAAAATATAAAAAATTAGGTAAATATAGCTAGAAATTTCAAGGTGAACAATACAATGATTTCAAAAAATAAAATAATTTAGTAAATTTAAAAAAATTCTTTTAATTTTAAAAGTAGAAAACACCATATTTTTCAAGCATATAGTACACGATTTCAAGAAACAATTGTGGCAATTTTAAAAATATAAAAATTATGTAAAATAAGCTAGAAAATTCATGGTGAACAATACAATGATTTCAAAAAAATCAAAAAATTTAATAAATTTAAAAAATTTGTTTTCATATTTAAAGTAAAAAACACCCAATTTTTCAAGTGTATTGTACATGATTTCTAAAAACAATTGTTGCAATTCTAAAAAATATAAAAAATTAGGACAAAGTTTGTATTGAAATGTCTGTTCTGTTAAGTGTATATCCCTATTAAAGATGGCTGTTTTTGACAATTAAAATTTTAGAATTGGGCTTTGTGATCTGCACAAGAGTTATAGATAATCCTCTTATATTTCAAATGCTTTTGGTTTCACTCAATTTGGAGGTCTAAAACTCAATTTATGGCCAAAATACCAACATGATGTGTTGCTGAGGAAAAATGGTTCTGTGCAGAATTCGCGGCAGCGAAAATTTTCGCTGCAGCGAATTTCTAGCTGAACTTTCTATGTCAATTTCGCGGCGGCGAAATTTTTAGCAGCAGAAAAAATGACTCAAGAGAGGACCCTTTGTTTTTACTTCCAAAATGCATTGTGGACCCTAATAGACTATTTCTAGGGTTAGAATCAATGAAAATAGACCATATGACTTAGTAAAATGTATTAGGGTCATGAAATGATTATGATAAGTATAGTGTTATAACATGGATGACAAGTGCTTTAATTAATGATTAATGAAATTGTAATGTCATGAATGATGAATGATGAATGTTGAATGCAAATTATATGAGTTGAATGTGAAATGTATGATAATATTTGATGTGGAATGAAAATGAAATTTAAAGACAAGTTTAAGCTTTCCCCACCGAAAGAAAGGACTATCCTATTGATGCGGGGTTAAGATAGTCCCGGGCTATCCCATTGATGTGGGATCAAGATAGCTCGGTAGCCAGTTTGATCATGGTAGGGACGCTTGTCGTGGTCCTAGTTTTGAGCTCAACCTCGCGTCACTGCCACGCGCTAGGGGAAGCCTAGTGCACAAGACTTCCATAAAAGACTCAAGAAAAGAAAAGAACTAAGTATGTTAATGAAAGATCATGGCATGCATACATCCATAATTGTCATAGCATGCATTATGTATGAAATTGTTTCATTAAATTGATTGTGTGTTATGGATTTAAATGGGATGTTTTCTAGTTAGACTGGCTGCGATATTGTATAAAAATGTTTTCAAAATGCCAGGGGTTACTCAGTTATATATTTACATATAACTGACGGTTACCATATCGAAAATATCAGAAGATTGTGAAGCGAAAACCACAGATGGGACGAGCTGTGGGCTTTTTTTAGGTATAACCATACAAGGTGAACCTAAGTCTCAATTTGATATATTAATTTGTTCAGCTGTATAGGAATCCGTATAAGTTGAAAAAGTTATAATTATTATTATTATTATTATTATTATTATTATTATTATTATTATTATTATTATTATTATTATTATTATTATTAATTATTGTAAAGTAGAATTTAGCTTCCGCTAGTGTTTAAAAAAAACGGACAAAAAAATAGGCATTACAATATTTTTTCAATGTATAGTACACGATCTCTACAAAACTTTTGTAATTTTAAAAATATAAAAATTATTTAAATTGCACCAAAAAATTCAAGGTGAATAATATATTGTTTTAATAAAACTCCAAATAATTTAGGTAACTTAAAATCACCCTATTTATTTTTATTTCGAAAAATACGCTATTCTTCAAGTGTATAGTATACTATCTCTAAAAAAATGCTTAAATTTTAAAGATATAAAAAAATATGTAAATTCAGCTACATATTTCAAAGTGAATAATATATATTTTTTTTACTATTTATAATACATTATTTTCAAAAATCTTCAAATATTTTTAGTAATTAAAAAGATGTGCAATCATTTTTGTTTCAAAAAACACCCTATTCTTCAAATGTATTTATAATACACGATCTCTAAAAAAATTCAATTTTAAAAATTCTAATAAATTAAGTAAATTGATCTAGAACTTTGAAACTGAATAATACATTGTGTTTAAAATACTTCAAATAAATTAGGTAATTTAAAAACACTCTATTCTCCAAGTGCAATATATATGATCTCTAAAAAATTGTTATAATTTTAAAAATATAAACAATTAAGTAAATTGAGCTACAAACTTCAAAGTGATTAATATATTATTTTAAAAAGCTTCAAATATTTTAGGTAATTTCAAAACATGTTTTCATTTTTATTTCAAAAAAACGCTATTCTTCAAGTGTACAGTACACGGTCTAAAAAAAACTTTGGAAAATTTAAAAAATATAACAAATTAAGTAAATTGAGATAGAATTTCAAAGTAAATAACACATAGTTTTCAGAAAGCATCAAATAATTAAGGTAAGTTAAAATTTCCCAATTCATTTTATTTCGAAAAACACCATATTCTTCAAGTGTATAGTATACGATGACTAAAAAACTGTTGCAATTTTAAAAATATAAAAAATTATATAAATTGAGCTAGAAACTTCAAAGCAAATAATACAATGTTCTCAAAAATTTTTAAATAATTTAGGTAAATTTAAAAATGCATTCTCATTTTTATTTCGAAAAACAGTTTATTCTTCAATTGTTCTAGTACAAGATCTCTAAAAAACTATTGCAATTTTAAAAATATAACAAATTATGTAAATTGAGCTAGAAACTTCAAAGTGAATATACATTTTATTCAAGAAGCTTGAAATAATTTAGGTTATTTAAAAGCACCCTATTCATTTTTATTTTGAAAAACGCCCTATTCTTCAAGTGTAGTACACGATCTCTAAAAAAAATTATTACAATTTTAAAAATATTAAAATTTATGTAAATTGAGCTAAAAACTTCAAAGTAAATAATATATTATTTTCAGAAAGCTTCAACTAATTTAATATATTTAAAAACACCCTATTCATTTTTTAAAAGAAAAACACACTATTCTTGTATAATACACAATTGTTAAAAAAGTTGTTGCAATTTTAAAATTATTAAAAAGTAAGTAAATTAAGCTTGAAATTTAAAAGAGAATAATACATTGTTTTCAACAAGCATTAAATAATCTAGGTAACTAAAAAACTCCCTATAAGTTTTTATTTCAAAAAACACTCTATTCATCAAGTGTATAGTACATGATCTCTAATAAAATTGTTGCCATTTTAAAAATATAAAAAACTAAGTAAATTGAGCTAGAAACTTTAAACTGAATAATACATCATTTTCATAAAGCTTCAAACATAAAAGGTAATTTAAAAACATCCTATTCATTTTTATTTCGAAAACATCATATTCTTCAAGTGTTATAGTACACGATCTCTAAAAAATTATGTGAATTAAGTTAGAAACTTCAAAGTGAATAAAACATTGTACTAAAAAGATTTCAAATAATTTGAGAATTTAAAAAATACATTTTGATTTTTAAAAATTTCATATTCTTCAAGTGTATATAGTACATGATAATATATAAACTGGTCTAATTTGAAAAATATAAAAAATTATGAAAATTGAGCTAAAAACTACAAAGTACGAAATACGTTGTTTACAGAAAGCTTAAAATGATTAAGGTAATGTAAAACCAATAACCTGTTAATTTTTATTTCGAAAACACCCTAATCTTCAAGTGTATAGTACATGATCTCTAAAAAAATATTGAAATATCAAAAATATAAAAAAAATATGTAAATTCAACTAGAAACTTCAAAGTGAATAATACATTTTTTTAAAAAAGTTTCAAATAAGATACGTAATTTTAAAACACCCTTTTAATTTTTATTTCAAAAAACACCTCATTTTTCAAGTGTATATAGTACACGATTTCTAAAAAATTGTTGCAATTTTAAAATATCAAAAAGTGTGAAAATTGAGCAAGAAACTTCAAATTGAATAATAGATTGTTATTGGATAGCTTCAAATGATTTAGGTAATTTCAAAAAACATATTTTCTTTTTTATTTCAAAAAACACGATATTCTTCAAGTATATAGTATACTATATCTTAAAAAACTGTTATATTTCTAAAAAAAATATAATAAATTATATAAATTGAAATAGAAACTCCAAAGTTAGTAATACATTATTTTTGGAAAGCTTCAAATGATTTAAGTAATTTTAAAACACCCTATTAATTTTGATTTAGAAAAACATTGTATTCTTTAAGTGTATAGTACATGATTTTAAAAAACATTGTTGCAATTTTAAAAATATAAAAAATTATGTAAATTGAGCTAGAAAATTCAAATTGAATAAGATATTATTTTCAAATAGCTTCAAATAATTTAGGTAAATTCAAAACACCCTATTCATTTTTATTTAGGAAAACACGATATTCTTCAAATGTATAGTACACAATCTCTAAAAACCTGTTTCAATTTTAAAAATATATAAAATTAAGTAAATTGAGCTTCAAACTTCAAATTTAGTAATACATTCTTTCCAACAAGCTTCAAATAGTCTAGGTAATTAAAAAACACCCTATTAATTTTTATTTCGAAAAACACCATAAGTGTATATAGTACACGATCACTAATAAAACTGCTCCTATTTGAAAAATATAAAAAATTAAGTAAATTGAGCTAGAAATTTCTAACTGAATAATATATTTTTTTTAGATAGCTTCAAATATAATAGGTAATTTAAAAATACCATATTCATTTTTATTTCGAAAAACATTTTATTCTTCAAGTGTATAGTACACAATGACTTAACAAAACTGTTGCAATTTTAAAAATATAAAACATTATTTAATTTGTGCTAGAAACTTCAAAGTGAATAATATATTTTTATAGAAAGATTCAAATATTTGGGTATTTTTAAAAAAATTTCATTTTAATTTTTATTTCAAAAAACATCATATTCTTCATGTAATATAGTATACGGTCTCTAAAAAAAATTCAATTTAAAAATATAATAAATTGTGTAAATTGTGTTAGAAACTTCAAAACGAATAAAACAATTTATTATAAAAATTTTAAATAATTTAAGTATTTAAAAACATATTTTGAATTTTAAATTAAAATATCATATTCTTTAAGTGTATATAGTGCATGATATCTAAAAAAATTATCGCAATTTTAAAAATATTAAAAATATGTAAATTAAGCTAGAAACTTTAAATTCAATAATATATTGCTTTCAAAAAATTTCAATTATTTTAATTAATTTAAAAAACAAATTTTAATTTTTGAATCAAAGTGTCGTATTCTTGAAACATATATTACATGATCTCTAAAAAAATTGTGCAATTTTAAAAATATAAAAAATCATATAAATTGAGATATAAAATTCAAAGTGAATATCCATTATTTTTAAAAATTTTAAAATAATTTAAGTAATTTAAACAAACATGTCTTCATTGTTAAATCAAAATGCCATATTCTTCAAGTTTAACAGTACATGATCTCCAAAAAAATATATAGAAAATTACGTAAATTAAGCTAGAAACTTCAAAGTGAATAAGGCAATATATTAAAAAAACTTGAAATGATTTAAGTAATTTAAAAAAAACACATTTTGATTTTTAAATCAAAATGTCTTATTTTTCAAGTGTATGGTACGCAATCTCTAAATAAATGTTGCATTTTTAAAAATATTAAAAATAAATATAATTTGAGCTAGAAAATTCAAAGTAAATAATACATTGTATTAAAAAAACCTAAAATAATTTGAAAAATCATGTTTTGATTTTAAAATCAAAACGTGGTATTTTTCAAGTGAACAAAATAGAAAAAGTTGTTGCAATTTAAAAATAGAAAAACATTTAAATTGAGTTAGAAACTTCAAAGTGAACAAAATATTTTTAGAAAAAGATTCAAATAATTTAAAAAAACACATTTTGATTTTTAAATCTAAACACCGTATTTTTCGAGTGTGTAATACCCAAACTCTATTAAAATTATTGCAATTTTACAAATATAAAAATTATGTAAATTGGGCTACTAGCTTCAAAGTAAATAATATATAGTATTAAAAAAATTTATTTAACTTAACGCCATATTCGCCAAGTGTGTAGTACATAATTTATAAAAAAAATTGTTGCAATTTTAGAAATATAAAACATTGTATAAATTAAGCTAGAAAGTTCAAAGTGAATAATATAGTACAATATCTTCAAAGTGATTATTTCATTTTTTTCAAAATAACTTCAAATAATTTAAGTAATTTTAAAACACATTTCTATCTCAATTTATATAATTGGGTAAATTGCAATAACCCCCCTTGAGTTTTGGGAAAATTGCACTCCACCCCAAACTTTATCAAAATTAGCACTCCATCCCATTTTGTTCAGTTAACTGGCATTTTTGGCCTGTCAATCTATCACATAAGTATTAAAAAATAATTTTTAATGTTAATGGAAGATCTAGAACAAACTGGTATGATAGAAACGTCAGCAGTATAGCAATTAACTAACGTTTTTGCCTCATCAGTTTGCTACATCAGCCTTAAAAATAATTTTTGAAGTTAATAAATGGACATCTTTGTAGATGTGACAGATGAGAATGACAGAAACGTTAGCAGCAATCAACCGTAAACGGTTAAAGAAATAGGGTGAAGTGCTAATTTTGATGAAGTTTGGGGTGAAGTGCAATTTCCCCAAACCTCAAAGGGGTTATTGCAATTTACCCTTAAAAAAAAAAAAAGGTGGGTTTCATTATTTTCGGTCAAGGTAGATGTGATTTTGGTATTTACATTAAATTAAACCCTTCATGAGTTCCAATGATTGTGCACATTCCAATCCTGAGCCTTCACCTTCTCCGAGCAGAGGGTTTCCACCATGCTCCATCCTCCATTTACTCCTCTATAATAGTACTATACAATGAATAATTGTTTCTTCATTTTCAAAAAATTCTTTCTCTCTTCCCACTTCTACTCAAATACTCTTGTACTATTCATTGAAGGATCAGATATGAGAATTAAACTCAACAAATGATTCTGCTTATGATGACTTTTCCTTAGTTTTTGTTATTTTAAATTCTTCCATTCTATGTTGCTTCTATTACGATCAATCTGTTGTTTGGGCAAATATGTTCACATATCATGTCTTTGGTTTCAATAGGAAAAAATAGTATGTTTATTTGCAAATCTGTTTAATTTAAATTGTTTTAATAGTAGTATAATCTTTCTCTTGATTCCAGAATCCAAATACATTTATCACGTTGATTAAATTTTTTTTGGCTACAGTATTACAACTTCAGTATAATTTGTTATTTGAATTAACTGTGTTGCAATTACTTTAATATAATTTGTTATTTGAATTTAAGTTAACTATATCTTCTTAGTTATTTTGACAAGTAAAATCATATGCAATGGCGTAATGGAGTATGAATTTGGTTTATTTGGGTTTGGAATGAGTTTATAGGTGTTTGGACATGAAATTCTATAAATTTGCATGTAATATTCGAACATATATTTGAATATATGATGTATATTTAAATACATATTTGAATGTCGAGTTACATAACTTAAATATTTGAATATGGAAAGGAAATTTTGAGAATTTGACTTCAAGGTCTTTTATAGCATTGTAGAGGTCCATGTTATCTTTCTAATGGCACCGGTTTCACTTAAAACTATTAAGTATAACTCAAGTTAGAGCCTATATACCAAAGTAATGTCAAAACTGAGACGTTAGCACATGAATTTGTTTCTAGCTTGAATTACACATAGAATGAGTCTTTATCGTAGTTAGCTTCCTTCATAGAAGTCGTAAATAATTGTCTTAGCTTTAAAATAAGACCATAATCTTCTCATTCTGTTCACTAATTCCCTAATTATGCCCCATAGATTGTATGTAACCACACTAATCTCTTGCTTGAATGGGAAATTAGGAAAACTAGACAGTTAAATTTGTGTATTTTAGACTTCATTTCTTGTTGCATCTTGCATGTGAAACTTAGGATTTACAATTAAACTAAAGGACTTTGAATAGGCTTGATGATGACAATTGTGTTGATTGCAATTTGTTATTGGTAACTACAACTTTGATGCAGTTGTTTGATTGTGAGAATGCATATGAACTTAGTTCTTTTTGGAATAATTTCAAGAACTCACAAGGATATTCTCAAATTGTTTTTGAAACTTGAGACTGTTTTTTTGGGTTAAGCATCTACGTGGGAAGTTACTTCTGATGCTTTCATTTTAAAGCCCGAAAAAGTATGGTTTTTGAAAGCATCTCTGTAGGGAGGGGCTATGATTCTCTCGATGTTTTTTGTGTTAAACCTTCATTGGATAACTTGTAAGGGTATGACAAGGGCCCCTTACCGAATAACTTGTTAAAATGATTGATTATTTGGTTGTAAGGTTCAAAGAGGGATGCTTTCATGGTCAGGATGAGCTCAATTTTTGTACTTTAAGCACAATCTTGATCGACTAACTTGTGTTTTCAAAATAAAAAGAGATTCTAATTAAAATATTTGATTGAGATTTCTATTGTGTGATTTTGTTGTTGATTATGGGATTGTAAATTATACGTAAACTTTGTATGATGTTTTTCACTTCGGTGGCTGAGAACACTGTAAGTTTTCAATTCCATGTAGTTATTGAGATATATTATTGTACCTCACATTACAGTCTTTTCAGTCAGCGTGATACACAGGGAGGCGCAAACACTTTAATTTGTATTATGCTATTTTAGTTTAAAGGAGTTCTTCCTTACCATTGGGTAGTAGTTATTGTATTTATTCTTACTCTAGATTACTTAAATTATTTAAAGTTTTTCTTAAAATATTTATTATTACTTTGAAGTTTCTTGTTTAATATTACATAATTTTAGTTTAGAGACCAATATAAATATGAAAATGAAAATGATGGGCAAGTTCAAAAAAATACTAAAAAGGAAAATTATGTGTAAAATGTAATATCAAATCACAATGTTATTGAAAAATGAAAATTACCACTATAAATATTCACCAAAATTGGCATTATAAATATTTAAAAGCATTATTCAAGTTTTGTCCATTTAATAATTAACATAATGGCAGCGTGCATCCACAAATAAATTAGATCCCCACCTTGAATTAAAATAATTGTTCCTCATTATGAAAAGGTGTTTCCTTTTGTTTTTTTTTTTTTTTTTTTTTTGAGAATCCTTTCTGGTGATCTAATTTAAAATGGATTAAATAAAATATATTATTTATTAGAGGATACATTTAGTTACATAAAAAAATATATTATTTATTTTTTTTACAAAAATTTTATATCCCACCTTTTTTAGTAATATATTTGTATTAACCAAGAACAATAATGTAAGAATAGTGCTATAAAAATAGCATAATTTAATTTGTTTTCTTATTGAAAAAGGGTTTCTGGTTATTCTTTTCTGAAGTTAAATGACCAATCAAATTTGGGTCCATCTGGTTATTTAGTTGTGTGATGATGAAAAGGGGTTTTATAATTTTGTGTCTTTCAATTCAATAGTCACATTACTCATTATTAGCAACAAATGCCAAGAAAATAAAAGTTCTAAGGCCATTTTGGTTAGGACAATATGGTGTAGGTTTAGTTTTGTTTTGATAGAACTAATTTGGTATGAAATTTATTTTTAAATAACGTGATTTATGTTTGAGAATTTTTTATTTTAAAAGCAAGTTAAGAATAAAAAAATAGTGTAAATTTTTCAGCATAACGAAAAAACAAGTCTTACCTTTTTGTGAAATTGATTTTAGAAGATAAAAATCACATTTAACAAAAAAATCAAAACTGAACCTAACAATTATTTTATCACTCAAAATTAATTTTGAAGATTCAAAGGTGATTTTTTGCAGCCCAAAAACACACACAAGGAGTGCTCTTGCTTTCATGTCAAACAAATGAAAAGAAAAAGTTTAATGGCATTTCGGTTGCAAAGTTTGGCAGGTGAAATTAATACTGAAATCCAAATGGGAAGAAACTCTGTTCCCCAACCACCAAGATATTGGGTTGAGTGCTTGAGTAGAATGAGAGAAATTTAAACTTTTGAAATCATAAATTTCATCAATCACAATAAAATATTATTATTTTTTGTTTTCTCAGATTTTTTATAATTGATGGACAAAGAGCAAAGTCTATGATCTCAAATCGAGAAAAGGGATTACTTCCTATAAGGAATCTTGGATGTAAAGTGTTTACAATGTTTAGTGCGTTGAATTTAAGTGCCGAAGACAAAAATTAGTAGTGTATTTCAAGTAAATTCACACAATATAACCGAAATCAATATTATTAAACAACAAAATATGTGTTCTATTCGATAACAAGATAAATACACAATTGATTACAAGTACATTCAGGGTAAAAGCGAATAGAAAATGAAAATCAAAACACAATTAAAGTATTGTCGATCAATATCTTGCTCGTTAGTAAAGGAGTTATCAATCTCGTGCATAACCGGCAAGATAAGGACCTGTTAGCCGTTCCAGGGTGTCAAGGACTTATCTTGTACAACTAACACACGATAGTTCACTCAAGATGATCATAGTCCAAGGACCAATGCTAGTTAGTTATAGAATGCCTAGGGATTTGAGTCCAGCTCAAATCCAACTAAATGTTAAGTAGTCACCTCGAGAGTTAGTTATAAATAATTAGACTCTGTAATAATTAGGTAAAGACTTTAGCATTAGAGTCATGAGCCTCCATTATTGGAGCAAGGAGAAGCTTGGAACGAAGATCATGATGCAGATGGTGTACATGCTCTGATGCCCAAACATACCAAACGATTTACAAGTGTAGCGATACAAGTTATAAACGAGATATTGAATCGAAACAAAAATAACGTTACATGATAGTTCGAAAGCTATGCTACAACTACATCTAAGTGGTATGGAAGATACTTTTTTTTGCCTATGTAGCTCTTTGGAAAGTTTAGGCTCTTGGAAGTTTCCAGTGAAGTGTGTATGGGTCCCAACCCTTGGACCAAGGCCTTTCATTCTATTTATAGATCGTATTTTGCTAGCTAACTCCCTCAACCCTCTAACTTTGTTGGCCAATCAAAATGAGTCCAATTATCCACTAAGAGTGTATTTGGTAGCACTAGCTTATAGTTTATTTAAGAGCTTAACTTATAATTTGTATCTTATTGTCAAATGGAGGTGTTTGGTAACTACAATCTTATAACTTTTAGCTCATAGCTTGTAGCTTATAACTAACTTTTAATAATTTCTTCTTATTTTATCCTTAGGTAATTTATTATATTTTATTTTTTCAAATCATTTATTATATGTAATTAATGTAGATCCCTTTTAGTCATTTAACACACTTTTAACTTGTCATAAGTTAATTTTACCAAACACATAATCATAAGCTATAAGTCATAAGTTATAAGCCATAAACTATAAGCGATTAGCTATAAGCTAATTTTACCAAAGAGAACCTAAACCATATTCGTGGCTCTATTAAAATATCGGCCATCCAATTTTCTTAATGTTCGTTATTTCTTTTAATCCTCATTGTTGATGTTTTCTAATCACCTCCGTCCATTTCTTGGTCTCCAGATGACTTCACCACCATTGAATCTTCAAGCTTCGACCTACTACACTTGTACATCCTTCACAACTAATCATTATGATCAAATGATATTAGATGTCAAACTTAATAAAATATTATGTATTCTTTATGTTTTTATTTATCTGTCCACTTAGAGTATATTACGCATATTAAAAAATCCAATCATTATTATTGTTTTCACCAAAATTGTTATTGAACTCCTTATAATAATCTAATTAAAGATAGGGACAGAATTAAAAAAAATGTAATTAATGTTTTATTAAAAATATAAGTAAACAGATAGATAAATAAAAAAAAATTCTCTATATAAACAAATGAAAAGGAACAAAAAGAGTATGTCATAATTTTTTTTTAAATATTAAATTTTATTTGATCAATGTATCTTTATTGAACGGATTCCGATCCACTTATCTTCTCTTGATCAGTTTTGGTCATTTATTAATCAAACTTATATATGTTCATTCTATTAGCATTACCAATTCTCTAATTTAAAATGAGTGGTGTACTATTTTGGTCTCTAATTTTGTGAGAACAATTTATTTTAGTCTCATATATACTTTATGTGGATAAGTCACTTTAGTTCCTTACTTTGCATTTTGCAGGTCAAGTCCCTGAATTATACGAACATTCGTTTTAGTCTCTGACTTTTAGGGACTAAAATGACTAATGTAGTGAAAGTCAGGGACTAAAATGACCAATAATAATGAAAGTCAGTGACTAAAATAACTGATTCTGCGAGGGACTAAACTGACTTATAAAATACAAATTCAGAGAATATTTTAATATATAATTCAATTTAAAATCAAACAATAACCTTATAAGCATTCATTCCCAATCGACAAATGATTAGTTACGAAAAGAAATCAAACACTATAACAATGTCAAAACTTTTTTATTGAATATAACTTATCTTTAACAACATGTTATATAATTTTTATACAACATTTATAAAAGATGTTACAAATATATAATTATACAAAAAAAATTAATAATTTACAAAGACAATATTTTTATTCAGTGATTTATCAATTTTTTTAATAATTTAGTAATATATTTTAAAATATGAGTAAAAATTAATTAGGTAATAGTGTTTAATTGATTAACTTCATTTACATCACAACTGATTTTTATTTTATTTCTTTTCAGAAGGAAAAATTATAAGGGAAGTAATTATGAAACCTTATTTTTGCACCAATAATATAATAGCTAGTAACCTTTTAACCATATTAATATATAATAATGAAAAGTGAAATTATTATAGCTATATATAAAAGTGCTTTACTTTATAGTCATCGACCTGGCTAGTAGCAAGTGACAAATTAAAGAGTTGGTCAGATCCACCATGTTGTGTTGATGATGAATAAAATCTTTGCCACTTGTCAATTTTGTAAACAAATTGTATATACAAATTAAATTAAATTTATCTTTCTGTTCTGTATCACTCTTTAATCTTTATTTCTTATATTATTTTTATAGTATTTGTTTCCCAGCCCAATAATATATATTATTGGCAGATTCCCCACTCAAATTTAGTAGAATCTTAACCTAATTGTCTAGTAGGATATTCCTTTCCACTATTTATTATCTTCTCACAAATGAGCAGAAGTGTTGAATGTAAATATTTCAACAATTGGATCAAGTGCTAGGCTGGTCTCCAATGTTTTTTATGAGGATAAAGTCTATAACTAACTATTTAAAAATAAAGTGTTCATTAAAATGAATACATGCCTTTTTAATAATTTTTTTTTTATTTTTTAATTTAGTTATATGTCTTAATGTGCCTCTTTTATAGATTTAAGATTCTCTATTAGTGGTTGATTATTTCGATGTGACATACTTAAGTTTATAAAACGATGGTATAAGTGTCTCTAAAGACACTTTAACACCTAAGTCAGCATAGACATTATTCCAGCAGAAATGAAAGACCGATGACAATAAAGAGTATGTAAGACCTTTATACCAAAGGAATGAGTCAGCAATGGTGGAAATGGTATAACTAACCTATGGTTGAGTTGAACGTTCTAAAATCCTTAGTTGATAGTGATGTGACATAGGATTAGTACGAGATCTAGTGATGTATGATGCACTTGCAATTCATCTAGGTAGACATGATTTTGTGTTCTTGATGCACGATTACGAGTATCTGGTTTCTGTCGATATAATTTGACCACAGTCGATATTCTTCTTCTCGATCTATTAATGTGTCATGACACATGTAGCACTCGAATGGATAAAATCATAGTCTAGTAAGTTTTCAATAACTTCACGTATCGTTTATCAAAATCTCCATACACACGTACATACCATCTAACATACTAGATATATGTACCCCACAATAAAGAAATTATCATTTATTAATGTTATTTTTTGTTGACTTCGGTTAAATTAATTACCGTTAGTATACACTTTATCTAATAGAATTAATCTATTAACATAAATGAATAATATTTATTATTAATTTATAGACTATTAATAAAGATTTTTAATGATTATATTAACAAAAAAAAATTGTTAGAGAAAATTTATAACAACAATAACTAATCTATAAAAATGTTAATAAATAACAAATTGTTTATTATGGATTGTACCGTGTATATTTGTCCACATTCTACACCACTAGCATCGTGTTTATCATCGTTTCTATTTTTATTTTAAGCCATAAAATTGGTGTAGCTAGGGTTTTACTCAAATTTGAATGAGTCTTACACCAGAAGCAGCATCTTTTTTTTTCCAGGCTAATAGAATCTCCTTAATACTCAAATCTCGTATCAGCTGAGTCACATATATATAATATAAGAATTATAAAAAATATGAAAAAAAATTAAGTTAATAAACTATTATTTAATTTTTTCAAAATAACTTGTTAAACTTTACAATTTAATTTGTTAAATAAGCTTAAAAATAAATAAATAAAGGCATCATCATAATGTTAACACTTTGTATTTTATACCACCTAAGCTTCATATTTTTTCCTAACCCTTATCATAATATGCTTCACGAAAAAAGAAATACTAAAGACATAATTACAATGTAAGCCATATCACAAAAATATTTTGAAGAAAGTTCCTAATTTTAGGCATGTAGCATTAATTCTCGTCATTAAAAAACATAGCTTCCAATTCATGTTTATAAAAAAAACAAATGAGTTATCTCAAAGATTCTACTATTATCATGTGATTCAAACTCATCTCCGGCTATGTCCAACTTTTTTTCCACTTAAAGGCATTGTGAACTTTTTTTAAAATAAGATAAAAATTACTATGAACAAATACTAAATCTTATGTCTTATGAGGTGTTATCTTATATTTAAATGTTTTCATTTTATTTTTATATTTGACATTTTTTTTTAAAATTATAAATTTAGAATCAATTAATTATTTTTTATTTTATTTAACATATGATATTTATAAGTAGTTTTTTAAGAAAAAAAAATTATGAAAAAGTGTCTTGGAAGTGTAGAGCTACACACAAGTTTTAACTCAGAATGTCAAGCTAAATAGAGGTGTTGGCTCGAAGTGTCGAGCCAAAATATATTTTTGTATTGGACACCGCTAGAAAGGTGTCAAAAACATGTCGGATATTAGTGTTGGAAATGTGTCATATAAGTGTCAGTGTCAGATGAGTACCAGACACACTCACACAACAGTTGAGAGAAATGTGAGTATTTCGTAAGCATTCCCTACTTATTAATATGAGAAATAATATTCACACAATTACTATTCACTCCACAACCTACAACTCTCATTCAAACAAAAAAAGAAATTTTTGGTGAATAATAAGTGTGAGTTTAGAATTTTTGGTAAGTATATAGGTAAAGAATAGTACATATATATTGAAGTATTAAAGTATAAAAAAAAAAGCTTAGTTTCATCCGTCCCTGGCCCACAGTGGACTAAGAAATCTATCTATCAATGCTCCATTATAAATTAAATGAAACCCTTAATTTTGGGATCCAAAACTAAATCTATTAATCCCCTTCTTTGTTCTTTCTTTCTTCATTCTTCATCTATGGAGTAGAAAAAGAAGAAGAAGAAGATGATGATGAAAACGATCAATTACTACTATTTGTTGTTTATGGAGCCATGGCCAAACATAATTGCACAAGAAACGAGGTAGAAAAAAAAAAGAAAACTGATCTGATGATGAGGAGCACTAAATATTACTCTAGGCAAGTCTGATTCTTGGCTTTTCAATTTTCATCTCTCTATTCCTAAAATAATAAATATTTATATATTTATGTTTTATTATTATAATCTATATCTATATGTGTATTTCTTTTCACTTGAATTTGATCCTTTCGAGTGAACAACATGTATTTTGGCTTATAAAAAAATAATAATAATAAAATCTGTTGTATCCTTTGCCATGTGCTCTGTTTACTCTGCTGCATGCATTTAAGTTCCTTATTTTTTATGAACTTCTTGTGTTTCAATTCATCTTGTTCTTACTTCTTGTTCAATTGGATTCTTCAATACAACTGGACTGTCCCATCATATATATATATTAATATATATACTTAAATATATCTGCCTACATTCCAAAGCTGCAGGAATTGAAGTAACCAATTATAGTTCACCACAATAATTGGTGTGACATCAGTATTTAATTTGGAAATCCAGTTCAATTTATTTGTATCTAATTATTAGTATAAAATTAAAGATGTTCAGCTGCAAATGATCAACAGGTAATAAACCACTATGTTTAATTTAATTCTATTGGGGTTTTATTATGAATTATAATAGTGGGTCAGAAATAATTAGTTAGACCTAATTTTAAAGTATTTTTTTAGTCTATATATGTAAGTGTTTTAGGAGAAAAATAAAAATCAATGAAAAATATGAAGTTTTATTTTATTTTTTAAGAGGGATTCTTCACTCTAGTGAAAAATTTATTTTTTTTAATTTTGGTTTTTTACAGGGTTTTTAAGCTTCAAAAGAAAAAGGAAAAAAAAAACCCTATTAGGTTTTTATGGCAAGGATGGATTAATTAACACGGATAATTATAACATGAAGAAATATTATACTATTATTATTATTATTCCTTATTCCTATTGGTATTTTCAAGTTTCAAAAGACAATCCTATAAGGTTTTTATGGCGAGGATTGATTAATTAACATGGATAAATAAATTCTCAAAAATACACTTATATTTAACCATATATTTCTTTCATGACTCTTAATCGCAAATAAAAAAAAATATAAAAAATATCCCAAGCACACAATAGGGTCGTAACTATTGTTAGCCAAATAAGATCATTGCCTAAGACCCATATTTTACAAGTTCTCATTTTTGTAAAGTTTTATTAATATAAGAATTTTTAATATGATACATGGCTTTCATATTTTAAAATGCATATATTTTTTACTTTTTATATTTTTTTATTCTAAAATATTTAATCACTAAAATGATTATTACATTGCTTAATATTAAAACTATATATATATATATATATATATATAAATATTAGTTTTTTTTCATGTGAAAATATTTTTTAGAGTATGGTTATTGTCACTCCATTAAGTTTATTATCACTTTCTTAAAATCATTTTTAATTTAAAATATATTTTTTAACCAATCAAATTAAAGTGTTATTACATAAATATTATTAAATATTTTAAAAAAGAGTGACAATAAATTTTTAGGAGTGATAATTGTCTCAACCACGTAATATTATTAGAATTACTTGTGAGTATTGACACCATGATACCATTCTATATACAAGAACTTTTTCAAGATTTCAATTATTATTAAATTATATTTGAGACTAAATATGTTATAAGATTGATGGAAAATTTGACTATATTTTCTTCTATGTATAAAGAATTATAGTTGGTTGATTATAAAATTTTATAAATAATTTTACATTGTAGTAAAAAATAAAATAATAATTATTAATTATATTAAAATAGGTTTTGATTTGAATTTTTACTTTAAGCCCCAAAATCTCTAAATACGGTCCTCAAATACAATAACATTAAAATTAACCAATAGTAATTAGACTATATTCATGGACTTTTAATCACACAAACACTTAATAAGGAAAACGCCCCAGCATAGCACAAAGTAACTAGTATAAAATTAATTAAATTATATAGTAATTTAATCATCTATTATTTACATTTAAGTATTTAACCATCAACACAAGTATAGATTGTAATGAATAATAGTTGTACACTAATTATTACTCGTTAAGTAATTACTTCTCCATCAATTCATTTTTAGGTATTCAATTAGAGAGTAAAAATTTGTTACGATTGAACTGTTCACTTATGTTATTAAGTAAGTATTAATTATACTTTGTAGTAGTAAATATTATCCTAAAATTAATATTTGAAGATTTAAACATGTTAATTATTATATTTTTTAATATGCGTAACTTACATTAGCTAGACAATTAAACAGGAATAAAAAAACCTTAAGGGTTAGTTTAGTGGTGTAAGACTCCGCTAAGTTCATGAGAGGGACGATCCACGACAGGAGGACCCGTATTCAAATCTCATCTATACCAAATTCCCGGGGAACAGCGCCAGCCACGCAGTGCAAACGAGATTAGACTCATCTTAAGGACAAGAAAACTCATGGTTAAAAAAAAAAAAGTCAAAAGAATAATAGTAAATTATTTTTAGGATAAGGATGATCTCTTGTCAAGTCCACCCTTGATTAATTAGTCCATTATCTGCTCCATTTTAGTAATTATTAAATGAGTTAATCAATTAATCAACTTAATTATGTCCCACCTGGAGGACAATGATGCAACCAACAACAAAAGAAAGTGGTTTAATTAAATAAAGTTAAACGGATGATTAACAAATTTCTATTGGTTTATGAGTCATCTTCGCCAATAACGACAACTCTAATTACATACTTAATAACTTCAATAATGTGCAATGACACTTCAATTGAACTCAATAAAATAATACTACTATAAATATCCAAAATCAAAGAGCATTTATCATATGATTGATTTTAGAAATTCGACTTCTAAATAAAGAATGTGTTTGTTACAATTGATTTATGAGAAAGAATCATGAATTAGAGCATTATTTTTTCTACTTTTATTGTGCAAGTTCCACTATCACTTGTCTCAAATATATATAGTAAGGTATGATAGATAATTGGAGTTGTGGTTTGGTCTTGACTTGGCTATGTTTGGTAAGAGAAAAAGATATTGATATTATGCCCAAAACATGACAATAAAAATAACAAGTGTTTATTGTTACTCTTGTGTATCCATTATCACTCATACTCAAATTAATGGTATATAAAAATTGTAAAACATAAATAATTAATAGAAGCCACAATTCACATGAAAGTGGAACCCATTAATTAACATGAACTATAAGTAGCGCATGAAAATAAACATCATCAAGTATTGATCATATATTCAATGCTATCATTATATATGGAATGTGTTTAAATATCCATTGAAACCATCAAACTTACTTTTATCTCTCATGGAGATTGAAAGTTATCTTTACAAGAACTCAGTAGGAGAAATTTTGTAGTAACTCAGTTTTGCAGTATGAGAAATTTTCTCCTTTCTTAGATATGGCTTTAGATTTTGCACCTAGAAAATTTCACTTCTGAACTATAAAGCAAACATGCACGAAAACTCGCTGTAAATGAAATTTACAGCGTAGTAGACTCAATTATGTGTGATTTCAACAGAAGTTCATCAAAAAAAAAAAACCCCAAAAATAATTGAAGTTCATCTTTCAAAAGAATAACAATAATATTACAACATAACATGGGTTACATACAAAGCTAGATAGACAAAAAAGAATCCTTAATTACAAGTGTAAGTTAATGCAGAAAGAAAATATGGATCATAATTTACATCACAAGTTCCTATTATTATGATCAGCATAAGAAACAAAATCGCCTGTTATTTCTAGCAATGTCCCACTCATCAAGGCCTTTAAGAAATGATCTTATAGCAAGATGTTCTGAAGCATATGTCATGAAAGATGCCAATATTATGCCTCCAACAACCATCAGACCCAACCTGCAAAAAAAATAGAAATGGGAATGTAAGTACTAATGAAAAATAGCATATCATAAAAAAAACAGCTTAAAATTAAGACAGGAAAAATGGTTAATTCCACTTCGAAATTAGGGAAGGATCCTTAATGTGTGTTTGGTTTGTTGGTGACTTAACGTGAAAGTACTGCTTATGTCATTAGAATGCATGTCACGTTTGCTTAACAGTAACCAAACATGCACTTAGGTTTCATTGACTTTTCAGCCTATACGAAAAGAGTGGTAACTACTAAGTGATATGTCATGATGCAAATTGTGCATGCTGCAATAAGAGGAGAGCTGTCCATATGGGTTTTAGCCCTAGGAACAGCCCTGCCCTGACCATGTTAGGGCCACTAGGCCACAAAGCCCACAAATTCAAAAGTTCATTGGGCCAAAAGCTCACAGGGCCAAGAGAGGTTGGGCCAACACATAGGCCAATTTAGCTTTTTTTTTTTAAAGTACAATCGGATGCGAGGGTCAGAATCAGGTTGGACTAACCCTAGCCCTCACATCCAACTGTATAATTAAAAGAAAAATAGTGTTGACAAGTGGGCAATAACCCATATGGTCATGTATCAAGCTTTTAAGGCTTGGGAGTTGGAGATCCAAGGTTTGAACCTTGGCGGTGATGTGATTTAGATTAGGATATTAGTGGGAGTTAGTTTAGGATGAGTGTGTGTTTAGGGTTTAGGAATGGGTACGTGTGTATTCGCCGAAAAAAAAATGTTAAATCGGTGAATGGGTTGGTCATGTGGGTTTTCGAATTTGTGGGTTTTTTAAGCCCTAACCCCAAGAGGGCGGGGCCTAGGGCTGGGATAGGCCGGATGGCCTATAATGATAGATTAAGAGCTCTTTCATAATGTACTAGAACACAAATTACCTCAAAAACAAGGCAGTAACTCCAAAAAGACAAGGCAAAGATGGAGCAGCAATGGCCAAAAAGGCCATTCCTAAACCATAGTACCATGTAGTAACATCACAAGAAGACACTTGGCGCTGATGACCTGTAAATACAGATGATGTATAAAATTAACTATGTAAATAAAAAGTTTAACAAAAAACAATAAATCACAATCAAATAGAAAGATAGAACCACTCTTGACAACATACGTTTTCCTGAATCATAATCTGAAGACTCGGGATGTGGCGAGGAGGATGATGCCCGTGATGCAACGGTTTTTCCCCACTGATAAATCAAATGAAGATAGCCGCCAAACAATATGAAGAAAATTGTGAATGTCCATTCATACATTAAAAGCAAACCGGTCCACGGCATCACTTGGCGAGGAACAATCAAGAGTGCTAGTCCCAAAGACACCACCACAGCTATGAAACATACAGCGATGGAAGTGCCACCCAAATACGCAGGAACCTTGTACTGAGAACCATTTAAGAGCTGCTTGATACCATAGAAACATATCTTAGTATGTTGAAAATACATGAATGATGGATTTAGATCCTCTCGTGATGATTTTCACACGGCCTCGTCATGTTGAAATTTCGTGTCTATCTCTCTCTCTTAATGAGCATAAAATAACTGGGGCTTTGTTGAAATTTGTGATCATTAAACAACAGAGAGATAGATACAAAATTTCAACTTGACAAGGTTATGCGAATATGCATTCTCTCATTTGAAGCCATAAAATAACCTAGTCATTTGATGAAAGAGACAGTCACATAGAGAAGATTTCCTGTGCAAGAAAAGAATGTGGCCATTGTGTTTGTCACTAATCAAATGACTCGGCCATGTTCGCGTTTCACATTAGAGGATCAAAATTCCCTAATAGATGGAAAATAAACCGTAAAACCAACCTGATGGATTGAACTGGTTGTTGATGTTGAAACACTAGTGTATGCATGTGGCACACTTGATCTAATCTTGTAATAAATGTGTCGAAGTTGATCACACGGTGAATGCCCCTGATTCTGCAGAAAATAAAAAAAATCTGATACTTATGTTATGTGAAGCTCTATTAGCTTATTGCTCAGATTGGACAAGAGTATAAATCTATGACAGCTGACCTTTAGAATTGAATGGTAGCAGAAGAAGACTAAAGCACAGAATGGTAGCAGAAAGAGAAATTTCACAAGAAAAGCATCTTTAGGATTTTGGCCTCCTCCTGTTCCGGGTAGGGACTCCTCAAGCTGTTCCCTTACATCCTGAAGAACAAACATGTCAGCATTTTTTGTCACAAGCTTGTAGACATGATTACATATGCAATGTGTTCTTTGTATATATTTGAGGATGAGGATTTGAGGAAGAGAAAAAAATTTAATATATTAATAAATAACAGACCATAAGAGGGAAATGAGTTGCACAAAATACCTGCCAGACATCAACAGGTTTCAAAAGCCAAGATGTCCACCAGTCCCAAGGCTTAAGGGGGCCCAGAGTATAGTGAATCACGCGGAGTTCGTTCTCATCTACCATCCACTGGATAGATCAGCATGAATAGTTAGAACGCAAGATGATTGAATTGAAAGATACAATATAAACGAATGCTCAGAGACAAATATATACTTGGTATGCATATGAGCGCGTATAAAACCTTAAGCATAATACACATTATCAAAGGTTTAATAATTTAAGCCTGCATGATGTGATTGCAAAAGCTACACAGCCCATTCAGGCTACGTGCCCTAAAACAGGACATAATAACCAAAAAAAACAAAAACAAAAAAAAAAGAACCCAAAAATTTCAACAGAATTAAAAATCAGCGACAACATTTCAGAATAGATTAACAAAGATGATGCCAATATGATGACAAATAACCTTGACCCACTAGTATGCCCAGATTAACAAAGTAGATCTAACTGTTGAAAATAGGTGTGTAATCAGCAATCGGGTCGAGACAGGTTTGCCTGACAAATGGGTCTGGTCTAATGAATTCACTTTGGTTCAGTTGGATTGGGTTCAATAACTTTCTTAGACATGACTGAACCAAAACAACTCAATCAATTTTGGGTTGTTTCAGATCGGGATTTTTATATTCTAAAAAATCTTTAAAAAGTATAAACAAATCAAAAGAATTTAATAAAAATTAAAAAATGATATAGAAATTGAAAAATTATGAATTGTTTCAAGTCAGATTTGAAATTTTCAACCCATTACCAAACCGACATCGATCAAGTTTAATATTATTTTATCATCTAAACTGAACTGATATTTTGTCTTCAGGCCAAGTAGATCAGGTTTACAGGTCTACCCAAACCAATTTCACCCCTAACTAGAACCGTTACGTTGAACCGAACACTAAATAAATCATTTGACATCATTAATACAGGTCAATTGAATGTCATATTTTAGTCCAAAGACAGTACATGATAAACAAATCATATCATACATATTGGTCCTGTTGGACAAAAACACACTAATTAAACAACAAATTGTTGAAGTCTTTTGGACAAGTTACGCATCAATCAAATAAAGCAACCAAAACTAGCAAAATTCCATCTCAACTGAATTCATCTAAGTAGATTTAGCCAGATCAAACTAAAATGATGCATGTATCTCTCATCTCATGGTTCACTAACTCTAATTACTTAAAAAGAGAGAACCATCCTCTCATTACCTATGATTTAGTACCTTGTTAGCGAGCATGTAAAGACCGACGTCTGCATTATACAGTGTCGACAATCGCTCCATTTCAGGAATTGGTCTGGAGTTCAATGCCTCTGGGGTCAAATTTGGCTCAAAAACATGCGCATTGGGAAATCCAGGGTAATATGAATTGAGAAATCCCTGATCTCCTGTCAAAGAGAGAAAGACAGATGAAGACAATTGTTAAAAAGCTATCAACTTCAATAAGATGTCTCGCATACGTGGCGCTCAATACAATTAATAGAATTAAAATTAATGCCCTAAATTGCTTTACCTCCAGTGTAAGATGCAGTAGTTTTTATTTTGCTCATCATGTCATTGAAAACAGTTTCAGATGGCTCCACCACCATGACTCCCGAATTCAACCTCTCAGAATGCTTTAAATTAGCACAGAACTTCCCACATTTGAATAGATCATCAATATTTTTAACCACAATAGTGTCCGCATCGAGGTAAACAACTGCACATTCACATTTAAAATATAAACAACCAATAAACCACACTCTGATTAAAACCCAAGACCTAAAGAGCTAATTTATCATCTCCAGTTTGACTTGATTCAAAAGCAACTTACAACAAGTAATAATTGAGGAATGAAAGGTTAAGTTTTGAGATAACTGAACTGCATCGAAAAAACTACCATTTCAAGGCCAATAACCTAAGTGAAAATTGAAAGTTCCCCCTTTTTCTATAACCAGACAAGAATATACAAAAGGCAGCAATAAAAGAAGAAAATGTTACCTTTCTTGTAGTCAGTCATGTTAAATATTTTCAACTTTGTATAGACACCCCAAAATCTCTTTGGACGAACTCGATTAGGATTAGCAAGTAAACTAATCATCTCCACTATCCACCCATCAGCCTACACAGAAATTCAAACATAAATCCATCAAATAAGTGTCCCTTTGGCTAAACTTCCATTCAAAGTGACATATGTTACGAAGCAAAATCAATAGTTCGGTTTTTTTACTACAGCATCTCATACATTTTTTTTAATGAAATTTGAAGTCAGTTAGCACTTAGCAGAGACAAGAATGAAGAATCTTAAACAAAAGGCACAGAGAAGTTCAAATTAGAAAGATGAAGTTCGAAATTTCAAAATTTGAAGAAATCCCATAATTTATTAGAGTAAAATCAACAAGAATAGTAGAAAGATTACCTTGAGAAGGGTTTTAGCATAATCAGAAACCCCATCAGAGACCAAAACCACCATATCCTTGTTGGATCCAGTGTTCCGAATCGATTTCCCCAGAACTCGAACGCCCAACAAGAATTCATCTCCATACAAGAGAGTGACATATGCTTCATCCGTCCTCTTAGATCCCACACAGCCTTCAAATTGAACACAAAAAACTAAGCAAATTACCAAACATGAAAGCCACCAAATGGTACCATTTGCTTTCATTATAACTCGATTCCGATTCTCCAGAAAAGAGACGTTGGACTTTGAATTGAATTGTGTGTTGCAAGTGTTAAATAAGGGTTGGAAGTTGAATAGAATTTTCGAGCTTCAGTTCTCTCCGTCGTCTCTGACTAGAACTCTGGTGGTCTTCTCTGGCTGCGTAGTTGCGACTTTGATCCTGTGCAGCGAGTTCCACGGGAAAACGCTGCCTCCTACAACGCTTCACTGTCATTTCATTCCATTTTTCCATTTTTTGGAATAAAAAATAGGCTCCATTAAGTCCTCATAATTCTTGTAAAATTTATAAATTTTAGTTTTGGTTTTTATAAAAAAAAATTATTACTATAAAATACTTCTGTATGATTTTAGTGCATTTTTCATATAAAGTACAAATTAAAATAGAAAAAAAATTAGAAACTTAAGGATGAAAAATTAAAGAAAAAAAATTATAAGAATGAAAATCAAACATTTTAATTTCTTAACGACAAAAAATAAACAAATTTTTTTGCAAAAACTAAAACAAAAAAGTTTGAATTTTATAGAAAACAAAATATATTTAAGTCTAAAAAATAAATACAAACAATTTTACGAAACTTATTCTTAAAAAAGAATACGAGCTGTCTAAATAAAAAATAGTCTAAGTCTCATATGTAATAGATTTATCTCTATAAATTTTATACACAAAGAAATAACTTTTTCTTCGAATGTTAAATATTTGAAATTTATTCCATCAAATTATGAATATTAATTAACTTTGTCTTAAGAATAACAAAATCAATTCATCTTTAAAATTTATATTTGTTATTAAATATTATAATTTTATTATGATTTTATTTAATGTTTTTAAATTAATATGATTTATCAATAAGTGTAATAACACGGTGACAAAATACTCAAAAAATACAAAATTGTTATTATAATTTGACAATTTGTTATTTTTAAGATTTCGTGTTGTTTCCCTAAAATAAAAAGTATTTGAAAGGTGAAACAAACGTTTATAAGCATTAATTAAGGTCAACAGAGTTGACACAAATGGTAAGGAAGTGGGATTCCCTCAACTTAGTCATGAGATCGAACTTCCGTGTAGCTATGTAAATCTCTGTAGCTATGTAAATCTCTCTTGGTGGACAACCCTTCTCAAGGTAATCTCTAAGTAGTCTTGGACTGATTCAGTTTTAGAGTGCGGTTCTTGATAAATTCCTACTGATTGAATCCTAGTTTGGGCACTGACACCTTGTCCACTAGCATAGAGGTGTCATGTGCCTCTCCTCTCCACCAATTCAAACAAAACGTTAATTAAAAGTGTATTTTGAGTATTTTCAAATTTGTTTTTATCAATTGTTTAGAAAAAGAAGAAAAACAATAGAAAACAATTCTTTCCCTTATTTTTTGCCAGATAACATGCGAAGGAAAAGAGGAAGAAAAAAGAAAAGAGAAGATCTAGCTTTTGCTATGATGTAGGAATACTCTATTAGGAGTGACAGTTGTATCTGTTTGTTTATTAGGCATATAGTCCAATCATAAATCAAACGAATCCTCTTAATTATAAATTTTAAATTAATGAATTACTGATGTAATGAACCAATCAATTGTTCTTAAATTATTGAACACATATATTAAAAATTTTAAAAAAAAAATGCAGTCATCTTCATGTCCATTGACAGTAAAAAAAAAAAAGAGGAAATGAAAATGAAAAATAATACATTTTAAACAGATGTCTTTGATTTTATCATCGTTTCTCGTCTCCTTCTGGTTTGGAAGCTTTGATTGACAATTGTGGGAAGGAGAATTGAAGAGGAAAGTGTGTAACCTTTTCTTGGTCTTCATCGTGCCTAACTGCCTATGTAATACCATGTATATTTACTATTTATCGTATCACCATACACTTAATTCAAAAAAAAAAAAACTAATTTTTTATTACAGCTAGTGATAAGTAGTACATTGTAAATAGAAATTGTACACTAAACATTTTTATTCAATTTAAGACAGTGGGATATGTTTTTCTGGTACATAGAAAGTGCAGGATTCTCCTCTAAGCTCTAGCAGTCTAGCTTCACCAGAGGCAAATGATTCAGTAATAAATTGCTTTGTTATGAAACAGAGCTATGCCTCCAAAGGCAAATGAGAGGAAATGCAATAAGATTTGTACATATGGTCAGAGAAGCAGGACTAGCATATTTCATCTCATACCCAGATGGCCACCATAAAGCTATATTGTAAAATAGGTTCACCACAGAAAATCTAGAAACGTCGGATCAGAACTGAATCATACACAATGGTTCGACTTGACTTGACTCGCATATGCTACAAGCCTACAACCAACATGGTTCTGTAATAGCTCCATCATCAACCACAAAATCTGAACAAAAACCGGAGAGCAAAAAACGAGAAAAATATATATACAAGTGCGTCCTACAGTCTGAAAAAAGGACCATTCTAAAGATTTTTTCGCCCCAATTGCCAAGTAAACTGATCAGCAGCTGCCATAGCACGAGATGCTGGACCAATAGAACCATCATACCTGAGATACTAAAAGATAAGAATACAGACAAAGAGAAAGAGGAAAAGTAGAGTGAAGTGCATCTGTAGTCCTTGATAAACATGCTGAACTAGAATTATATGCTTACATAGCAACCAAAATATATGCTGCTGTTTGCATAACAATTGCACCTTCACCAGCAGGCTTTGATGTGTTTATACACCTTGCACTAAACCAATTCTCATGAATTGACGTGACCAAGTCTGCCATCCAAAGTTCCATTAGTAAATTATGAGATGAAAACTACAATGCACCATAGCAGTAGATAAAGTTAAACATGGTGCATAAGAAGTATGATAACAAATAAGTCAAATGACATGCATTATTATCTCCTATAGAATATCATGTATCTCCCAGCCTAGCTGCATTTCAGGGCATCGCAAATTTTCAAACTTATGTGCAAACTTATTTTTTTACAAGAAAAAATAAAAAACAAGCTCCCTTAACAAAATTTTGGTTAGAAGTGTTCTATTTTTTAAACAGCAGGCTGAAATGTACAAGGTCAAAGAAGTGAATTTACATAAATAACATGCTTATATAGCTCATTTATTAAGACCTTCTCCATGAATTCTACAAAGCTACTAGGAGTACATAGAGGTAGGTACTAATGAAATCGATCTTGACTTATATTTTCCAACTATAACCTAGAAGTTGACCATCCAACATGTGTCCCATAATTACAGGGATATGGATTAGATCTATCAATAAGCTGCATATGCAAAATTGTGTGCGCACACACATGCTGCTGAGCTGTGATTCTCCTAAATTAGTAAAACGTTTCAATGGAAACTTCCAACAATTACGCATTTTATTTCATGGATTGCCAGGTATACTCAAACAATAAATGCAATTCCTTGTTAACTCTCCACAACTGCTTTCTTAAATCACAACCAATCACAATTGACAACTATATATAGTAGTACATGATTGCCACTTCCCCTTTGGTGGGGTGCTGCTAATACTGATGTGCTTGGTGTAAAATTGTGAAACCACTCAAGATTGCTTACCACCTAAAACACTTCTGCTTGTGCCTCTTATCTTATTCCCCCCCCCCCCCCCCATCCTAATTTTTGTTCTATATCTGAACTCTGGGTTGTAATCCTTTAGGATATTTCTTGGTGCTTTAGCTACATATATCATCTTGGAGTCCTGTATTTTTTGGGGACTTCTCTGTAATTTTTCAGCACCCTTGGCGCTAAATTAATAAATATTTGCTGACTAAAATAAAAAAAAAAAGCTATATATCTATAACACAGCTTGTTACTATGTTATCCCTCGTTGGTGCAGAAACAAATCGAAGCCAAATATGCTCCACCAGTTTAGATATTGAACCCTAGCTCAAATCTCCTGGAGTCTAAAATTCCAGATTACGTAGACATGCGAGAGAACAATTCAAAAGCATATTTTCAATCTAACAATTTCAAATTTTCCATATAGTAGAGGGCATATAAAAATAAGCCAAAAAGTAGAAATACCACAACACTCCTACCAAACTAAGCAGCAAGTAATAATTTGAGAACACTAAATGCAGCTGTGCATAAGCTTATTACACTGATTGGACCCAATCATGAAGGTCTCCGTCTGCAGTTTATTGTTTTTGACAAAGTCCACAAATTGACTCAATTCAATGGGATGGGCTTTTATTCCTTCCTGTTCAGCACTGCAGCATCCAGTAGTTCATGATAAATTCAATATTCAAAGTTTTAAAAATAACATAAAGAGCATTCCAAACATGCAATAGAACAGCCTCAACAAGCCAGTATGAAGTTTACCACACAATATGCGCAAATTTTCAAATACGAGTACTTAAACTTCTTCAAACACTGATAGTATTAAAAAGAGATTTGCCACCAAAATCACAGAACAACTTACAATGTTACAACTATTTTTTGTCTACATCAACAACAATATAACAACAGTTTGGCAGCCAATACAATAGCAAGGCAAGAGATTCCATTTAATCCTAAGGAATAAAGTGCAATGTAAACTAAAACTTCTGAATAGGAATGAGAAGCAAGAAGACACCACGTATTAGATTTAGGAACATGATGGAGAATTCAGTCAAACAAGTTTCAAAAGCCAATACTAGCACTAGTTCCTCTTATCTTCTTAGGTTGCAAGTAGTAAAAGCGACAGGTGGAGCATAATCAGAAAAGTAATCCTCCATCCAAAGGAGCTTACTTAACACTAGTTATAGTATATATGAAAAATCCAGAATATTAGTCTAGTAACTAGGGGATCACAACTTTAAGTAGAAGCTCCTCAGTTCGAACCGAAGTGGATGCATTTGGCTTATTTAAAAAAATAAATAAAAGAAGTATCAATGAAAATTCTTCATCATCATAAGTTGGCATTATTATGGAAGTCTACTGTCTAGGTCAAGTTAATCAATAAATAACGAACAGAAGTTGCATATGAAGAAAAATTTATCAAAATTAAAAGCCAAATAGAGTTTAGGTTATAGGCAACACTTGAAGTGTTCATTGATCTTAATTATTTGATTATTTCTCACCTTAAAGAAATCACAACACCAGGTATCATTATACATTAACAAAAAATTCATGTAAAGAAAGAGAAAATCAGAATGGTTCTTACATTGTAGATAGCAAGCGAGAAGGTCCAGTAGGGTCAAAATTAATGAGCAAAGCAGCTTTCAAAGGATGATCTAGAAGAAATGCGATTACGAAGATCAGATAAGAGTTACCAATTTGACAAAATTCATAAACTAACTAATTCAAATATCAAGAGATTAAGAGGTTGAAGCATATGTGGATTCGTTATTTAGCTTACCGGAATGGCCAATGTTGGTAGAAGCCCACTTATCCCATGTTCTATGCACAAAAGCCCAATCCATGGCGTCAAGTGAGAAATTGGGAACAAGCAAAGTGAGTGAGTGACAGAAGAGAAGACACGGCAGAATTGCGCCGCGACGTTGCGACGGCGAACGGTGGTGCTACCGGAGGAAGCCGAGACTACTGGTGCTGAACCAGTGGGTGGAAAAGTGGAAAGACGCTTCGAGAACGAAGGAGTGATGGCAGAAGCGAAAAGCTGTAACAGTGGCCAGTTCAGAGAGAAGAGGGAAGGTTCGTTCTACACTTCTACTTCTACACACTAATTTTATTTTGGTTAAATTATTATTTTATTCCTCAATCTTAAGAGTTAAATTCAATTTAGTCTTTCAATTTTTTTTTTAATTTAATTTGATCTTCCATGTGTTATAATTGGTTTATGGTTATCCTTTTCCGTTAAAACTAATGGAGGTTGACTAACTCCGTTAAGACCATGGCACGTATCGTGTTCTGATTAGCCATTAATAAAATAATTATAAAAATATATTTTATACATTTAAAAACTAAAAAATCTTTTTTAAAATTTTTTAA
Source organism: Cyamopsis tetragonoloba (assembly GCA_037177725.1). NCBI lineage: Eukaryota > Viridiplantae > Streptophyta > Magnoliopsida > Fabales > Fabaceae > Cyamopsis > Cyamopsis tetragonoloba. Next base: position 51,655,116 of record CM074125.1, read on the forward strand.
AAGTAAAAAACTCTGAACTTCTTCTTCCCCAACTCTTCCATCCCCAATCCAACCACCACCACTGCTGCCGGCGACGCCCACCACCCACCCATCCACTACCAGCGGCCCTAATCCCACCACCACCCGCTCACCATACTCAACATTTTCTTTAGCGGACCAAAAACAGAATCAAACATACAAAATTTTCTCTCCGAATTTCTCGCATTTATAACCGATACTGCTTGGAAAGCCGGTGGGTTCAGTTTTTAAATCTCTCTGTCTATTTTATTTCTTTGATTTCATCTATTTTGAACATGAAATGCTTTCAATCCAGTTTATTAAAAAAGATTTCTACTAGATCAAATTTGTGGAACACATAGGACAAGTTACATATCTAATTTCCATAAGTCTCCATCGATGCAAACAGATTCAATCCATCATCATCACTTTCGGAAACTATTCATCGCAAGATACCCTTTTCCTCACAAATCTCATCGAGTATGGTGAGCGGTGGTGGTGGGGTTAGGGTCGCCGGTAGTGGATGGGTAGGTTGTGGACATCCCTGGCGGTGGTGGTGGTTGGGTTGGGGATGGAAGAGTTGGGGAAGACGAAGAAGATATGGTTTTTTTTGTTATTATTTTAAGAGATTAAAATGTTTTTATTTTTATTTTTAAATATATAGAAATATATTATAATTATTTTATTAATGGCCAATCAGAACATGACACGTGTCATGGTTTTAACGAGTTAGTCAACTTCCATTAATTTTAACAAAAAAGGATAAACGTGAACGTTCAACTGTCACACATGAAGGACCAAATTGAACCAAAAAAAAAGTTGGAAGACTAAATTGAATTTAACTCTCAAGATAAAGACCAAAAGAGTAATTTAGCCTTTTATTTTTTAAGAAAAAACTCTCTCTTAGGTTAATTCTGCACGGTTACCAATTTTTGTTTTATTTTCCTTTAAATCAAATAAAACAAATATTTTGTTATCCATGATTTTCTCTCTTTTTTTTCTATTTTTTCTCCTTCCATCCAAACAAACCATTAGAGTCTGTTTGATTTTCAATTTAAAAAGTGCATATAAGTATTTTTACTTTTAGTGAATTTAAATTTTAACGCAAATTTTACCAAAGGAAAAAACTTTTACTTCCTCTAAAAGTGCAACTCCCTTAATTCTTTAAAATTGTATAATAGAAGAAAAATACTTGTAAATTAGCTGAACTCTCATTAATTTAAAAACCTTTAAAATAACCTCAAAATATACCTGAGAAAAATCTTAATTTACAAATTACAATGTTAAAAGCTTTTAATAAATAACATTTAAAATATTGAAGTTTTTATTTGAAGATAAAATATAAGCTAAGATTTAATCAGCCGACTTGACTCAAGCTTCTTCCCATTAGTTGCAAAGCGAAAACTCAATGATTTCTTCTACTTGGATATGCAGCAAATCCCACGAAAAAAAACGATAGTAAAATGTGACAATAGTATTTTCTCAAAACAATTAAACTATGAAATATATAGCTATAACTCGGATGAAATTTATAGAAAACACTTCATTCATAAATTACATCCAGCAATTATAATTGTGTGGTGATAGCAAACATATTACTTGGTACCCACACATTTTCAATAAACATGTGCACAATTTTTTTCTTTAATTTTGTCTTTTCAATTGTCAGAGCATGTGGCATTGCGGCATGAGGAGAATGAAAATCTAACTTAACTATATAAAGAATTTGTATTGTATACTATTATATCTTCTAACCCACAACTCTCATACCCTTATATCATTTTGTTATTATTATCTATCATTATCAATTATCAATTATTATTATTATTATTATTATATTTAATATTAATTGTATCTCTACATTATTCATTTATTCTATACATTTGATTACAAAATTAATAAATAAAACCAACTAATAACAATTTAATCAAATATTTATCTATAAAACTAATTAATAAATTCAGATTTTATTACTTATTATTTAATATACTTAATTTAAATCTGGTTGTTAATTTTTTTTAAGATTATCTCATATGTCTCTCGGTCCCTCATTCTTATGTTAAACTTAAATTTAAACCTTAATAATTTTAAGATTATTTTAACTACCTTGAATCATTCAATGGTATGAGCTCATATAAACCTAAAGAGAATGCGCTTCAATCTCTCAACTACTTCCTCCCATACGCATTTTGTTTCATTTTACTTTTTATGTTTATATTTTCTTTTCCAAAATAACCATCACTTTAATAAAAAAATTAAACATTATCTATATTTTTTACAACAACACTTTATTTATTATAATGACTCACCTAACTTTTTAATTCATGCATTAAACACTTTAGTTTCATTAATAGGGATATTTTAATAAAACAAATTTTTTTTAGGGTAATAATGATTTTAACTAATAATTATTTTAAGGCAGTTGCATATTTTTTTATCAAAATAAATAAATAAAATAAAATAAAATAAAACATAGAAAATATCTCTATAGCTAACTTATTTTGGACAAACTTTTCTCTTTTTCTCTTTATCATTAAAAAATTAAGTTGATAATAAGTCTATCGAACCCCTGACCTTATGTCTAAGGGACCGATCACACATCACTTAGACCAAGACCAACCCTCGATAGCTTGACCAACTTTTCTTGTTGGGATTTGTCAATATGTAACATCTTTGACCCATCCTATTCCTTAGCTAGGCAATAAGAAAATCAATATTTGTTTTTGTTAATAAATTTTGTCAAACTAGCTCAATATAAAGAAAAAACAGAAATCCAAAGGAGAAAAAAAGGATCGACAAAAAACAAGTGAAAAATGTTACTATATTTATAAATGATTTTGATTGACACCCCCTAAAATTTAGGTCAAAGTCTACCATTGATAATGGGTGATTTACAAGTTTTCAAAGTTCAAAGACTGAGTTTCACATGATCCAAATTTTGAAAGACTAATGTGCATTTAAAACATGATAATGTTAAATCATATGTGACCATATAAATTATATTAAGTATGCGTCCTTACATACATTTTTTTTTTTTGTGTTTCATATCCTTACATACATTGGAATACAAACAATAGTTAAAAAAAATAAAAAGAAATTACAATATGTTGGTAAACAAAACTCAGTTTAATTAACCCATTCAATTGAATGCAAATATACATCTGATAAAAGTTCCAAAAAAAATTAAAAATAAAAAAAATCATGAGATAGGATCTATCTCAAGCTCCAGGATTGGAATGAACAACTGTAGCATGCATCTTGAATTTCTCTAACGAAGCAAGTCTACCCTCTTTCTTTCTGCCAATTTACAGCACTTCTAACATTCCACGAACGCATCACTCACTCTTATTGATGCATTGGGCAAGTGCATAAATGTGATTCAAATGTCACAATGTTCATGTAATAAGCCGAATACACCCACATGGATTCGAATTGTCATTTTATTTCTTCTTTTCTCTCAAACATATGATTCATCGAAAGTGAGCTCGGACCCACTCACGAGATTAACCTTTCCTCCACGCCTCTTTTTCTGGTTACCCCCTCCGCAAGTAATCGAAAACTCACACCCAAATGCCGTCCCGAAACACGAAAACAACCCATTGCGACGCCTCGCGCGTCCCGGCGTTTTCCCCGGGAGTTTCGAGCTTTGGTTGGATGAATTATTGTTATTATTGTTATTTAGTCTCTCCTCAAAATCTTCGTATGCGGGCGTAATCTCTGCCCTCCACCTCTCTATTTTAGTCTTCATCCCTTCCGTTCTGTTATGCTCCGACCAACCATCAACCGTGGAGCTCTCTGCCGTGCGCGGTGGAGCAGGCAAGGGGTACAACCCCTTTGCTATTGCCGCTGCCACCACCGACGGTGACGGCCCCACATCAGAGCAAAGAGACTCCTCGTTTCCCCCTTTTCGAGGAAATGGCGCGCTAATTTCGGAATCCTCACCATCAATAGCATAATCGTTACCATTACCATGTTTTTCCGTGCCATGGTAGTTATAACTGTATTCATTGAGACTCGAGTCGTTTTTCTCGCTTTGGCAGCGTTGCAAAGATATGAGATTATTATAATCCATAGGAGAATTTTTTTCATGGCTAATTTCATTGTCGTTTTGTTTCTTTTTCTCTTTGTGATTGGAATCCATTAGATCCCAATAACCAACTGCAGAAGAACTAAGCTCTGAATAAAGCGGCATGCTCCTCATGGTGCTATCAAGGAGAGTAACGCCGATGTTAAGAATCCCCTGTGGTCGACCGGAGGGTCTTCGGATCTGAAGAGCCACAAATCGTAGCTTTGGTTTCCGGTTGCCGGAGCGCGGAATCAGGTTGCTAACGAGCACGCCGACGGTGCCAATGAGAATGTCCTTGATCCACGATGAGGCATAGATTTCGATCGTGATCACTGAGCTTTCAGACTCGAGGAATTCCTCGTCGACACGGAACACAAATTTCTCGTTCCATGTGGGGTTAGTGTGGCCAAGTTGATCTATCTGAGTTATCAATTTCCGTTCGGGATGTAACCACGCGACGGCGTAGGCTCTAACGGATTTCGTAACGACAGATAGATCTTGCGCAGAAATTATGTTCATTTCAAGGAGCTGAAACGGAGGTCCAACTGCTGACATTTTCGAGGTTCAATTTGGTGATTGATGCAAATAACAAGGATAGGTGGTGGTTGTGATGGTTGTACTAGTTCTAATCCGAATCCTCTTCTATGCTAAAAATATTCAATTAATATGTCTAAGAATCTCAACCGTACATTGATAAGAAACAAAGATAATATACGGTTGAGATCTCGATTGAATACACAATAGAGGATTCGAATTCGTGCGGTGGTGTACGGCGGTCACAACCACTCACCTCCCGTTATCGCCAAACCAAAAGAACCTCTTTTCTCTCTATCTTTCTACATTTGATGATAAATTTGATTCATTATATTAGAAAACAATGAATGGAAATGTGACCTTTTTATTTTTGGGTTATTAGCGCGTGCCATGCGTCAGAATGGAAGACAGAGCGAAAAGAGGTTATTCGTTTCAAAGACTTGATAAATAGAAATAGGGGTTTAAAAAAAAAAAAAAAAGGCAACAATGATATTTTGGAAGGTAACTAAAAAGATAAATTTATCAGTATTTCTATAAATCATAAATTCATAATAGTTGTAAGTTTGTAACGAAGTTGCAATGTACAGTGTTAACCATGTGTCTTAACTGCATCTTGAGAATTCAGCAATGGCTGCGGTGCGATCCATTCGTAACAGAGCCAAGTGTTCAACAATTTGGATTTTGTATGACAAATTAAAAATAAAGACACATTTGTTAAGACACCTCTGATTCTGTTCGCTGCCTTCTAATCCAAAAATGATAGAAACAGATACTAGTACATATTATACATAACAAAAAAAAAATGATATTATTTCTTAGTGCCAGTTTAGGGTTAAAACTATGATTGAAGTATAAGTAATCTGTAATTGTTTTTTTTTTTCAACAAATTTAATTATGTATAATATAATGTCTTACTAATTTTGATAAAAAAATATCTAATAAATCTCTGAATCATGTTGCTTAGTTGCTAAACATATCATTACATGCTTATATGGGTATCGAGTTTAATACTCAATTGGTGCAATTTTCCGTGAAAAAAATAAAATAAAAAGCAATATCTAACAAACATTACTTTGAAAATTATTATTTCGATAATAGTTTTCTAAACAAAAACCACTTCACTTCATATTAAGGACCATTTGTCATTGCTTACATTGAAAATTAATCACTTTTTGGATAAAAAATCAATTTTAAAAGTTTGTAAGATTTTTTTAAAAATAATCTGAAATAAAAAATAATTAAATTTTTTTTTTTTTTGAAAAACTATTTTGAACTGCTTCTCAATATATTAAATTAAACTGTGATAAAAAAAGAAAAAAGATTAAAAAAATTATTTTTTTTATTTTAAATAAACATAAATTATTTCTTATTTTTATCTTAATCAATTAAAAAATCAAAAGAAAAGAGAAAGTACTAGTTTGCAAATAAAATAAAAACAGATACCTAGTACATATACGTAACATAAAAAAGTTGATATTATTTTTCATTGTGGGTTTAGAACCACTTTTAGGTGGTGAAAATGATTATTTTATAATTATGATAGGAATTGATTTTCTGATGTTTGAGTAAACTTTTGTGTAATCAATCACAATATTAAAACTATGATTGAAGTATAAGAAGTTTAGTTGTTTGTATTTCTAATAAATTAAGGGAGTGATATTGTCATTCCATTAATTGATATTGTTACTCTTTTTTTTTCTTTTCTTTTTTTTTGTAAAAAAGTAAAGTAAAATTGAATAAATTTTTTTAAATGGGAGTGGCAATATCAAAATAAGAGTGACAATATCAATTCCCTAAAACTAATTATGCTTAATATAATGGGTAAATTTATAAAAAAAGTTTTCTTTAAACATATTTATCAAATTGAGTCTTTAAAAATATATTTATTTAATTGAGTCTATTCACTATTTATTTTGATTTTTTATTTAAAAACAAAAAAACAAAAATTCATTCAAGTGTAACCACGTAGGGCTGTCTAAACAGGCTACCGGCTCTATTCGGACTAGTTCATTCAGGTAGCGGGTTTTTACCGTTTGGGCTAAAAAACCCATTTCTGTTCGGATTCTCAATTTAAAAATTCAACTCGACCTTATGCGGGTATCAAGACTTTTTTGAGTAGCCCATATTTTTTTGTCATTCTAAAAAATTGACTTATTATTTCTAAAAACGATATATTACTATTTTTTTCTTGTATCAATTTTTTTCTTTAAGATAATCTACTTGAGACTCTAAAGAGTAGTATATATTAACAATTTTTTCTTTAAGATAATATACCTTGTCAAGATAGCATTGAATATTAAATAATATGTAGCACAACAAATAAACAAAAAATGGGTGGGCAGCCCAAGGTTGACAGGTTTTTAGAGCCCAAACCTATTTTTTTGGGCTTATATATACGGTTTAGGCTAAAAATATTCGGTTTTTTTCGGACTTGCATTTTCGATACCAAAATTCTCCCATTTTGTTGTTTATTCGCGCCGCCCCTATGAGTAGGCCCATTTTGCTGTCTTTGTCGCCACGTGGCAGGGGCGCAACTCACCAGGTCGCCACGTGGCGACACCTAGATTTTTGTATCAAAAAAATTATAATTATTAAAAACAATTATTATAAAATAATAAAAATTTATAAAATATTATTCTATATTTAAAAAATTATTTAAAAATTAACAAATATTTTTAATTTATAAAAATAAAAAAATATTAAAAAACCGTGTATATATATATATAATCAAAATTAAAAGGCTAACCATGTAAAAGTTGTGTTTGAAACTTCAAATTTTTTTTTATTTCATGCCATAATTTTAGAATATATTTAATATTTTTAATATTTTTGAATTTCTTTAATTTTTGAAATATTTTTTTAATATTATTGATTTTTTAAACATATTTTTAAAATATTTTTTCTAATATTGGCTTTGTCTAGAGTGATCAAGGAAGACAATGGTGTAGCACCATTTAAAAAAAATGTGTTATAGTGTAAGTGCTGCATAAGAATGTATTTAATAGCATACGTTAGACATACATCATTAGATTTAATGGTGCTTATTTATTTATAATATTTAAAGAATTCAATTTACAAAGAAGTCCTAATAATATTAAAAATTGAGATTTCAACTTGGGGTGCTCTGCTTCTCTCTCTTTCTCTGACTTCCCTTCTTAGCTTTCAACTTGGGGGATTCGGATCCAGATTTTGGCTTCATTGCCCTCAAATTTTATCTGGGGTTGTTCAGAATCCGAGTGATTTATCTCTTTTTGTTGCAAAGTTTGGTTTTTCGAGGTAAGTCTTTGAACCTATGAGAAAAATTTTGATTTATCATTTGTTGCTAGGCTGTTGGAGTTGTACGCCAATCATGGGATTGAATGTAATATCTCATGGCATCGGAGACCGGAGACGGCATAGAGTGTATTTGGCACAACTAGTTTATAATTTATTTAAGAGTTTATAGTTTGTAACCTATAGTTTATGAGTAAGTGGAGGTATTTGGTGATAACAAGCTTATAATTTTTATAAGCTATAAGTTAGCTTTCATAAGCTAGCTTATGAAAAGCTACTTCAAGTAGTTTATAACTTATGAAAAGTAGCTAAACGATCTCGGATTGATGTGAAATTTTGTAGACAAGATCTATATGATAAGTAGTTTCAATCCAACGGTGGGTTTCGTGAAAAAAACTTCAACATGTCGTTTCTAAATGGTGTAAGAATTGGTGTAAAACTAATTGGTGTCAACGGATCCTAACCCAATGAGTTAAGATCCATACCCTTTTGCTCCTGCCTTGTAAATGATTTTTCAAAATGAACGTTGTTCATACTTTGGGTTGCAACATTAATAATCGTCACAAAGAAAGTTGCCAAAAGAATGAATCACCTAATACAGTGAAAATGTGTACTTAAAATTATAATTACAAAAAAATGGCATCTATTTGGTAGCAACATTACAATCCTTAAAAAAAATATTGCCAAGAAATTATGAAGTCACCAACATTATCCCTTATTTTTTTCTTTTTAGTCCTTAGTATATTTTGCTATTAGGTCCTTTAGGATAAGAACTAGATCTATCACTAGTATTCTGTTATTTTCCTAATTTTCGATTGTTTTCTGTTTTAGTTCTGTTAAGTCAATTTACTGATTAAAATCTTCCCTAATATTAAAAAAAGGGATAAATACTGTGTATTGAATCAAGTAAGGAATTATTTGTAGTATTTCTCAGAAAAGTGTATTTTCCTTCTTTTTTTCTCTGATATGCGATCCAATTCTCAGGGTGTCGTAACCCTTCTGGTTGAAACCTTGTTAATTTCCTTGAGCAAAACTTGGATACTGGAACAAAACATGAACCAAAAATAATATGAATATTTTCATTGTTATATGTAATATCAATAGAAGTAAATTCTTTCTTCTTTTTTTTTTTTGTTTGTGAATGATTGGTGGAGTTCAGAATTGGATCATTAGATTATAATGGTGGAGAAAATACCGAAGAAAAAGAAAAATGCTAACGAAGAAGAAGGAAAAAAAGTTATACAAGAGAAAGAAGAAGGCTGATGTTATTATCACTTTTTTATTGATTGCTATTTTTCTTTTAATATTTTTAAAAATAAAATATATTTTATTTTATAGTTAATAAAATTAAAGTATTAATATATAAATATTTTTAAAATATTTAAATAAGAGTGACATAGACATAAAACAGTTACAATAGCACTACTCAAGAAGAAGAACAAGAAAAGGAACAAGGAGAGAATAAGGAAAAAGAGCAATAGCAGGTTTTAGTGCATATTTGCAAAAACGGTAAAAACTATATTAGTGCGTTAATGTGATTCACTTCAACGCTATTTTTTGTTGCGTTCATTGGATCTGCCTCAGTTGCCAATCCAAACACACACTTATTTCAAGAATCAATAATCGATTATTGTTATATAGCCGGTTTGTTTTAACTTTTGATTTGGTTAAAAGTACTTTTTACTAAAGTTAAAAATACTTATTTCTATTGATTTGTTTCGATTTTTGTGCATCAATAATCTCAATAATTAGTTAAATCTCAATTTGTGCATTTTTTAACTTTTCATTTAACTAAAATATAAACCAAACATAATCAGAATCAGAAAATAATTAGATTTTCTGCTTATTTTGAGAAGTAACTTGCTTCTCAAAATAAGCAGAAAATCTGAATATTCTTATTATAACTAAACATACATAGCTTCTCATTCTTATGATAATAACTTGAAAAAAAATCAATTCTTTACTTATAAAAATAATCAATTATTTTTAAGTTTAAATAAACGGGTTCATAATCGATTATAAAATAATTAATTTTTGTTAAAGTATGTGTTTAGTTTAGTGTTGGTAGAATTGATTTTCGATAAACGTTATTTTATAGAATTGATTTTGTATAAAATTGATTTTAAAGTAACATAATTTATGTTTGACAATTTTTTTCATAAAAGTAGGTAAATTTAGAGTAGAAATACAGTGTAAATTTTTCAACCAAATGTAAAAGTAAGTCTCACCTTATTTCATCCAAAATTGATTTTGGCAACTTAAAATCAATTTTAACATTTTCTCAACGTATAACAAAACAGTTGATTTATCAACTAGAATCAATTTTGGCTCTTCAAAATCAATTCTCTTTCGACCCAACATTTTTCCATACATGCACTATATCGTTAAAAAATGGTTTTGAATTTATGAAATCAAAAGCTTTTATCAAAATTTGCCAAACAACACCAAAACATCCCCCAACAACTTTTTTGCTCTAAAAAAATGTTAGAAATCAAATTCAAACATGCTCTTATTCCTGGCTTATTTTCTCCCAATTTGATGAGATACTGATTTGATTTCTTATAAATTTAATTTGATTTGAGTTGAGATTATTTGATTGTCTTGATTAGATTTGTTGTCAATTTATTTGAAATTTCCAAAATGAAAACTAAATCAATATATTGTTTTCATTAATTATAATTTATTTAGATTATAATTATGACAAAATTTTACTCTATCTTTGGGGTTTAATTTATTTCAAATATTAACCTTTTTTTATTTATTTTAGTTTTCTGTCTATCACATTAAATGAGTTAAAAACTAACCAAAATGCATCTCGAACTAAATATTTGGTTGGATAAATTGATGGGTGGAACTCGCGGGGACAATGATGATTTCAAGTTGGTTATGAAAATTTTATGGTGATGCAAAGTTCCTATTAAATGTTTAGTTTTTTGCTGGTAACTATTGCTTCATTTCATCCCTTGCAAGTCGCAACTCCTTTGTCGTGGTATTGTTTTGGAGAATGTCGAATGCACTTTGTGTAACATGTACGATGAGGAGTCAATTCATTTATTTCTCTCCTGTCCAGTTACTTATAGCACTTGGGTGATATTGCTAAATGGTTGGAGGTACATGTAAGACTTGTTTGAAATATTTTTTATCTTTAGTTTTTAAAAATTGTATTATAAATCAAAACACTTTTCAAAAAAAGTGAGAGGAATTTTCAATACATATTTGTGTATAAATTCAGAAAACTGAAAATTGAAAACAAAAACAAATTTCAGATGTATTCAAATTTTGGTTTTTAAATACTGAAAAATAAAAATTATTCCCAAAAATTGTTTTTGAGAACTCGTCTACCAAACAGGTTTTATAGTTTTCTCTTTTTAAAAACAAAAAATTGTTTTCAAAAACAAAAATTAAACATGCCCGTAGTCTTCCCGAATTGGCTTGATGGCCATTTTCTTGCATGGAGGAGACTTGGTCAGCATAAAAAAGAAACACAGTATTTTACTTTTATTTGGGTTAGTGTTATGTGGTCAATATGGTTTCACATAAATTATATTGTCTTTCGTCATAGTATAGTGGATTGTAATGAGTTATTGAATTATATTCATTTGCGGTCTTGACGATGGATTTGTAGTTCTGTAAAGAGATGTTATTTTAGTTATGTAGATTGGTGTTCTAACCCTAGAATGTGTCTATCATAGTTTAATTTGTAAGTAGGAATGATTTCTATTTTTCTTGTTGTTATTCTTTGTTTGTAATGGGTTGAAGTATCCTTGCACTCCCCGTAATAAATTTGTTATTGCCATTAAAAAAACTAACCAAAATGAGTTAAATAAGACAAGTGTCAAATTTAGAGATTATTTAATTTTTTGATTAGATTTGTTGTCAAATTATTTGAAATTTCCAAAATAAAGACAAAATCAATATTATTTCCATTAATTATAATTTATTCAGACTATTTTTTTATAAGCAATTTATTGAGACTATTATTATGAAAAAATTATACTTTTGATTATTTATCTTTAAAGTTTGATTTATTTCAATTATATATATATTTTTTAATTTAATTTAATCCTCAATCTATCAGATTTAACTCACATTTACCCTTTTTATTGGTGATCGATTAAAAACTAACGAAAAGAAGTTAATTACATTAGAAAGAAGCACATGTCAAATTATACTTTACTTTAGTCCTCTATCTTCCAATCACCTTTGCAGCAATCCCACTCCCTCTCACCGCTGTCGACGGCCATCACCACACATTTATCCACCGTTGGCGACCCCAAAATCTTATTTTTCATGGTTGAAGCTTATTCCTCCAAACTCACCAATTTGTTAGACTTCTATGGTTTCTTCCTGATAATACGTCACTTCCCCCTTTCTTATCCTCCATCATTCATTGCATCATAAAAAAAATAATTACATTTTGGTTAATGTTCAATTGGATAATTGTAGATTTTAGAATTTGTTTTGTTTAAATTTGAGTAGAATGAGAAGTGAAAAACACATAAATCGAGAAAAAAATTAATGATTGAGATTATTAATACTCAACAACCAAAACGATATAATAAAAGTAAATATTTTTAACTTTGATTATAAGTAATTTTAATCAAATTTAAATATTAGCCAAAGGTGCCCTAGTTGTTGGGCTTTGAAAATGTAATTCTAAAAAGGTAAACATTGCAACAAATTGTTTCAACTCCTTGAAAATAATAAATAATAAATTAAATTAAAAATTACTTTCTACTCACACAATCTCCTCTCCACACACACCTCTTCTAAAAACAAAAGAAATAATGTTTCCTCATATTATTTTTATTTTGTTAATATCGTTGGAACAAATTTGTGTCATGGAAATAAATATTGGAAAAAAAAATAGATAAGATTTTATAGGTAGGTTGGTAAGTATTGTTTACCCATAAGAGTTAGAGATTTACCTCGTAATCCTAGTCCTATTTATAAGGTATATTTTAAAATAGTTTTATAGTCTTTTTTATAAGACACTTACCAATAAGTATTTAATTTTTTTTTTCTTACTTACCATTGTTATTAACTTGGACAATTTCAACTATTTTCTTGTAAACGTGAAATATTTAATATTTTTTTATGAGTTACTAGATAAAATACTTAAATGTTAGTGAGAGAATATCAACTCTCAAATAACTATCAATAATACTTTAAAGGTAAATTTGATAATATACATAATTTTGGAAACAATTAACTATATTTAACTATTTTTTATATCCACATTTTGGTTAAAAAACACTTTATAAATAAAAACAGAAGGAGTAATAAATATGGTTTTAGTAATGAACACACATTATCGAAATAAATCTCTAACTAAAACATTTTTTTTTAAATGACTCTATATTTAAAGAGACTAAAAATCCAATTTAACATTTTGCGTTAGTCCATATCAAACAATAGTTGACACATGAAATTGCTTATGTAGTACTCTCTCCGTTCCAAAATATAAGAAATCAGCCGTCTTTCATACAGTTTAAGAAAAATAGTTATTTTATAGATTTTAAAAAAAAATTGTTATTATATTTCATGTTTACCCTTGAATAAATGTAAATCTACTCTCTCCTAATTAAGAATATTATCTTGAAACATTAAGCTGATTATTCAAGCTCTCATTGGTTAGACTTGCATGCAAGAATAAATTTATGCTTTAATGAAAAAATGTGGAAATTATAAATATTTTTAGTGGAGGGATGTGTAAATAGGGATAAATTTGAAAAAATTTAATAAATTTGTATTGTATTCTGGACAGGTGCTTATATTATAAAACATAAAAAAAATGACTAGATTCTTATATTTTGGAACGGAGAGAGTATTTTTGTATTTCACGTCATCACTTAAATGAAGTCAAATTCACTTAAGGATCAACACTTCTACTCACAATAACTTTTTCAAAAAAATGAAAAGACTAATTTCAAAACCATCTTATATTTAAAAGACAAATGATATATAGTGCTTTAATGACATTATTTATAGAGTTAAATATTGTAAAAAAATTATTGAAAATTATAGTTTTTAATATTTTTAAGAGATAAAATAATGTATAGTTATGATTACTTTTCTAATTTTAATAACTTTAATAAGCGTCCTAAAGGTATTGTTTATCGAGACTCTATTTAAAATAACCAAAAACATAATTTAATTTATTTTTTATTTTTTCTTTTGGCTTAGCAAATTTGGTCTCTCAACTTTTTTAATTGTGTGATTTTAGTCCATGTACTTTCAATTATGCGATTTTAGTCCCTTAACTCTGTCAATTGTGCAATTTTTGTCTTTTAACTTTGAATTGCGCAATTTTAGTTCATAAACTTTTCTAATGGTGTGATTTTGATTCTTTTGACTATATCTCCTTAAGAAACTAATGGTCAACACGACCAAACTCATTATATGAGTTTTCATTTGTGTGATTTTGATTTCAAACTTTTTTAATTGCACGATTTTTGTGCGCTTACACATTTTATTTTATTGATTTAATTTTGTTAACTATTAGTTTCTTAAAGAAAAATGGATTAATTAAGCAAAATATTACAATTTAAAAAAGTTGAATGACAAAAATCGCAACTTACCTTCTCTTAATCTTATCTTATTTTATCTTAATAATATAAAAGCAAGTGAGGCGAAAGGGGAGGAAAATTTAGAGCACCTAAAAAATATGCAATGAATCTGAGCCTTTTATTTTCAGTCAAATAACTATAAATAAAATATATGAAAAGAGCATCAAAAGTGCTAAATAATATAGTACAAATATATAATGAAGAATAAAAACAGAAACAGAATCAAATGAAATAAAAAAAGAAAACAACAAAACAACAGAGAACTAAATAACAGAAAAATAGGCTAACTAAAACTACATTCTTATTAATAGATAATAAACTTTTCAATTATCTTTTTCAACTAATTTTTTTTTATTTCACATTTATTTATTTATTTTATTTAAAACATTCTTATCCGTATTTAAATCATCCTAACCCGTAATTAATTATTCCTCTATTTTTCCTATATAAATACCAAAACATTTAAGAGAGTGGTTCTATCGGAAATCTTCAATACTTACGATTTCCAAAACCGTAACCCATTTAGACTATATAAGCTTCTTATCATTCTGTGCATAGTATGTGTGTACTAAAATCACACAATAAAATGTTAGAGATTAAATCATACCATCAAAAAGGTAAAGAGACTAAAATTATCTAATTAAAAGTTAAAAATCCAATATTAATACTCTTTCCATTTTGAAATATTAGTTACTTTAGGGGATTTCACATGGATTAAGAAGAACAATTAATTTCTATAGAATCTAACAAAAAGTGCATAAGTAAACTAAATTAATCATTGACTTTGAGTTTTACTCATTAACTATTAGCTATAAAAACAATAAAAGTGAGAAAATTTAATAAATATAGTATTAGTAATGGAAATGTGACAACTATTTTGGAACAAATTTTTTTGTTAAGGTGACTAATATTTCAGAACAGATGGAGTACATCATTAATAAAATTGCAATATTGCACATGTTAAGAAACTAAAAATTTAATTTAACATATAATTAATATTGTGTTTACTTTTCATATTGAATTTCTTAACCTATACAATATTACGTAGGATTTAAAACTCCTAGTTTTATATCTCTTCACGCTAAAAGTAAGGAGTACAGTTATAATTTTTGAACGCCACCTGTCACATGTGCAACCCGGTAACACGCCCTGCAACACACTTGATATCACTGGTGTAACAAACTACGCCAATCCGGAATCGACGTTTCTGATTCCAATGCTCCCTCTATATAAGCCGCATACCCTGATTCTCTCTCATTATTTATTCTGTGCCGTTTCTTCCTTTCACGGAGATTTTCTTCCTTTTCAAACTCGCTGATTCTCTGCTCTTTTCCTGGAAAATCATCTTCTCAGCTTCTATCGGAGGTAAAGGTAACGAATCCTAGATCATTTTCATCCTTTTTATCGTTTCTTTAGTCTTTCAAAGTGAAATTCTTACGATATGTTTGTTTCATATGAAATGGAATGAAATACTGGAACAATCCATTGTTAATCTGTTATATGCTCTGTTCCTTACTGGTTCTTTAAAATGTGATGGAATCGATGAATGTTTAACGGAAACACTGCTTCAGTAGGTTGGGATGAGCTGTTCTCATGCAAAATTGATTTAGGTTTAAATTGAATTTGTTGTGAAGTTAATTACAGTATTTTAGAAATGTTTGTGAAATGTTCTTATGTAAGGTATGGTTGTATAGCTCATCCTTTTTAAAATTTGAAAACCCCCATTAAACTAAAGCTTTAAAAGTAAGACTAAAATATTAACTTCTTTCTTCAACCTGTCACTAAATTTTTTAATGATTTTTTTTTTCATTAAATATATGTTTTTTCAGGAGTAAGCGTTACTTGACAACTCTATATGGTAATCTAATTTTACTAATCTAACCATTAAAAATTTATAATACATCTATTAATTATACAAAATTTTATATGCTTCGAAAACTTGTTTGTAGTCCATTAATCAATTTTAATTTAAAAAATAAACTATATTTAGAAATTTTTGATTTTTTTAAAATTTGGTATAAATGATAGTAATGATTATGATTGAAAATTTTATTTAGTGACAAAATATTTGAAAGACAAAACTATGACAAATGAATCTCAATTTTACTCTCTAAAATTTTTTATATTACTAATTTAGTTAATAGAAGGTTTTTAGGTCAAATGCATATTTTGGTCTTCTAATTCTTATATTCTTTTCATTTTGGTCCTTCAAATTTTTGAGGTTTCATATTAATCTCTTAATTTTCAAAAATATTTTATTTTGGTCCCAACTGTCAATTTTGTTAGTAAATTTAATGGAGTAATGATGCCGAAATTAACTTTACTGAGAGCCATTTATTTGAAAAGTTAAAGCCGTCATCACTTTTCCTTTAAATTTACTAATGGAACTAACAATTGGGACCAAAATAAAACATTTTTTAGAGTTAAGGGGATAATATAATACCTTAAAAAATTAAAGGGTCAAAATGAAACGAACATAGAAGTTAGAAGACCAAAATGTGCATTTAATCAAGTTTTTATTACTACTTTATTCCTCGATGATCTTTCTAGAACTAAAATAATCATAGAAAATCTAAATCTAAATTATTTTGATCTGAACTATTTATTTACATATTAGAATTTTGTTGAACTTTGAAAAGTTGGGCATTTAAAAGTTAGTGTAGCGTAATTTAGTCATTGATTTTTGGCGGTGCAAATAGATTTATGATATTGTGTTCCGTGATGCAATTCAATTAATTAGTTTATAATTAAAATTATTCGGGTATTGGATTAATTTGAATTTTTTTGAAAAACCTGTGGATCAAATTGAACATTTAATATCAAACATAAGACATATTTGAATTGTTTTTAAACTTTTAAAGATTAATGTGAACTAAGTTAACAATGATGTTACAATGACATATATGAATCGTTTTTAAAATTTTAGAGACTAATATATATTCTTAGAGATTAAATCATGTATTTTTTTCATTTAAGAATTAAACACGTGAAAAAAAGTATAAAAGAAAAGAATCTATTACAGAGTCTTCTTAGTGTGTGTTTGCTCTATAGTTGGCCGAAAATAAAATACTTTTATTAGAAGTTAAAAATTGTTATTGAAGGTGGTTAAAATTTGTGTCTAAATAAATCATAAATGTTAATAAAAAAATGAAAGTAATTTCACTTGATAATTAAACATACACTTAATGCTTAGCTGCTTGCCAAAGGTCTCGCCTTTCATAATTTTATGGCCTCTTCTACCATTCTTTTTGAAATCTTTGAACTTGTGCAGGAAAGATATTGATTTTTGATCATGTCAAGTGCGAGTTGAATTATTGATAGTGTGCTTCAGCAAAAGTGCTTTGTTTGATTCTTGTGACACTTTCCTTTTTGGAACTATTATGTCTCCCAATCCAAGAGTTATTAAGGCCTTCAGCTCTATGAGAGCATTGGGAATTTCCAGTGAGGAGGTGAAGCCAGTGTTGATAAAGCTCTTGAGAGTTTACGATGGTAACTGGGAACTCATTGAAGATGACAATTATAGGGCACTCGTTGATGCATACTTCGATTTCACGGAAGATAACAAGGTTTCTCTAACTACTCTGTTTTAAATTATGTTGAAAGATTGAAAGATGAACAGGAAAACGTTTATTCTAGGAGTAAGTGTTGCGACACTTACTCTATTTGTAACTCTATATAGAGATTGAATTTCATCAATCCGGTTGTTGAGTCATTAGATATTATCATGAAGATGATGTTACCAAATTTTAGAAAAATTGAACATCTCTAAATACGCCATCTTATAGGTGACATTTATGTATGTTTTAAAACGTTTTTTATTTATGAAATTGAAGTTGATAGATAAAAGATCAAAAAAATTTTAAATGAAGTAAAATTTTGTATAGTTGATCTATATACTATGAACTTTTAATTAAATAAACGGATTGATAAAATTCGATGTCTATATGAAGTTATTAAGCGGATTAAGTGTCCAACACTTATTTCATATTAGATATTTATTTCGCTTAATAACTTTACATGGACAATAAATTTTTTCAATTCAACTCTTTAATCGTAAGGTATTATCATGATAATTATCTATACCAAATGTTATAGAAAAAACTATATATCATCTAGTAAGTTATGTTTTCAAAAATGATTTATTTATTAAATTTAAATTGATTAATGAAATACCAAAAAAAATTTAAATCATATAAATTTATATAGTTGATTTATATATTATAAATTTTTAATTCAATAACTGACTTATAAAATTTAATGTTGATATAAAATTATTAAACATTTACTCTTAAAAATGAATCCATTTTCATATTACATGAGGTGAAAATTGTATTCTATTAACCTAAATTTTTGGGTTTGTGCAAATAGGCATTGAAGTGTTTGTTCTTCCTCTTGTGTAACTTATACTTTCACTTGTTTGCATACATAATGTGATTAATATTTTCATTTCTTCTCTATTAAACCTTATGTTTTGCTTATTTGTAAAAGATTACTGATTTTTTATACACCAACCTTTAGTACTCTTCATTTTCCTAATTTTTAATTCATTTAAAGTAAATAATAATATTATATTATCAGTGTAAGAGAGGTGTAAGCTTTTTGGGTGTCAACAATATTAAAGTGAGTTTTATCTCACACC
This sequence comes from Cyamopsis tetragonoloba, assembly GCA_037177725.1. Classification (NCBI taxonomy): domain Eukaryota; kingdom Viridiplantae; phylum Streptophyta; class Magnoliopsida; order Fabales; family Fabaceae; genus Cyamopsis; species Cyamopsis tetragonoloba. The sequence goes on from CM074125.1 coordinate 51,674,194, forward strand.
CCTTATCAACATATTTAAAATTTAACTATTTACTTTTTTTTAAAAAAAAAAACTCTATTTATAAACTAGCGAAAGTTTTGAGCTTGATTGAAAAAAAAAATCAAAATCAGATTTTTATTTGCAAAGATGTGAAAAGATACAATTGGAAAGAAAAACACATTTCATGATGTTTATTTATATTAAATTTATATTAAATTATATAACGTGAAAAGAAATTTGGGCGACCAGAAACACTTTTGAATCTTTTCCCTTTATATAATACTTATTAAATATTAAATTAATTGTTTAATTCATGGGTCCCTATCAACTATCATGGAGGTGAGAACTGAGAAGTCAAATTGTGTGTGGGGTCAATTTCTAAATATTTATGGTTTGTTTGTATTTTGTAACAGTGGAATCTGCATAAAGCATTTTCTTCCTCTTTGGTTTTCTTTCCTTTCCTTTTCTTGTGTAATTTCAATTTCAAAGTTAATACTTTTCATCAAATAGGGAACTGAAGGCAAAAGAAAAGCTCCTTCCCAAGAAAAACCACTACCGAAACTGGTTTTGGTAGATGAAGAAGATGATGAACAGGTTTTTGAAGAAGACAAAAATGTACCACCAAGAACTTTCAAACGGGAAATTATTGAGCCATCTCAAACTTTTGTGAAAGATATTAACCCCACAACCAGTTCAAATCCAACACATAAAATGTTAAATGGAGTAGAAAAAATCTCAAATTTACCTCCTAGAAAATCATGTCCTGAGAAAGCATCATCTGCAGGGGATTTGGAGAAAGAACCTGTGAAGCCAACAACAAAGAAACCTAAGTTGCAGTCTCCACCGACTTCAATAAGTGATCATGGTAAACATGTAAACTTAACTTTTTTTTTTCTTCTTATCCTCCCACCTTATTATTAAGGTCTTAATGAATTGGGCGTAGACAGATTTATCTTGCTAAGCAGTGCTCTCTAAGGAATTTAAATCGTGATTTTCCACCTAAATGATAGTATGTATACATGACACCTTTAATTTAATCATGTTTTTTTTTTTTTCAATTTGCACAGTTTTCTTAAAATTACTTTATTGACTAGAGGGAAGCTCGTAGTAAAAATAATAACAACAATGAAATGATATATAATTATTAGTTTATTCAGTTCATTTATAATTTATTTAACATTAGTCAAATCAAATTTTTTTATTTTTTTTAATTTTTTTATATTAAAAAATAGTTAAATATGAGAATAAATAAGTTACATCTTGTATCTTGTATGTAAATAGTGAGTGTATGCGAAATTTTTTCCAAGTAATAAACCCCAAATCTTGAAATTTCAGGGATTGTAATCTTTTTCACTAACATCTAAAGACTCATGAATTATTCTTTTATTTTGTAAAACATATTCATTTTAATTATTTTAGGTACTAAATAATGTTAAGAAATTAAGTAAACAATAATTAAAATAACTATTGTTAGGTCAATAACTAATATATAATTTTTAAAAACTCATGGATTAGAATGTCGTATTCTTACCGTCTTGAAGACTAATTTAGGATTTTACTGGAGAATCTTGATAGTTACTACTGTTATTTACTTAGCCTTTGTTTGTTTGGATGAGTGGAACTAAAGAGGAAAGGAATTGAAAGAAAGTAAAATGTGAGAAGATGGAAAGTAAAAGGAAGAAAAACTTTGGATTTTATGTTTTTTTAGATGTCATCTTTTTGGTAGAAGGAACCTAAATTCCATCTTTTTCTCTTATTTTTGTTTTATTTTCTCTTAAACCAAACAAAATAACTTGCTTCTTCTCATTTTCTTTCCTTTTAACAAAACACACCATTAACTTTTTTTATTGCGCCCAGCAAAGCCAATCTAGCATCTGTCTTTACAAAACACATCATTAAAACTACTCTGTAGTTAATTTCTTGCTGATTTTATGTAGGTTTATCGGATTCTTCAAATGGAAATCTTTGTGTCAAATCTCTGTCAACTCAGGATCAGAATATGCAAATTACAAATACTACTAGATATACCACAACTAGTAACGGAAATATCACCATTGCTTCTACAAGTCATGGAGAAGTTAAAATATCTTTAAACTGTAACTCTGCCTTGAAAGAATCAAACTTCCGTATTCCAAATTTGGATCTTGTTATGAAGTTCGTGGATAAAAATTACCTCAGCTCTTGCAAAACTATTGAGCCCCATTTTTCTATGATGAATCTGTTAAGTGCCTTATGCAGAAGTTACCTGAAGTTGGGATACAGAAAAGGATCATCTTCTTCGATTCATGCTAATCTGCCACAGAAATCTGTTACTCAAGATGAAAGGAAATCCTTTCATTTTATCAGTGACATTACAAAAGGTTCAGAAAAGGTGAAAATATCACTAGTAGATGAATTTGGCAATGAGGAATTGCCAAAGTTTAATTACATACCACAAAATATAACATACCAAAATGCTATTGTGAATCTTTCATTGGCTCGGATTTCGGATGAGGATTGCTGTTCTGGTTGTTCAGGTGACTGTCTTTCTTCGCCGTTTCCTTGCGCTTGCACTCAGGAAACCGGTGGAGAATTCGCTTACACCAAAGAAGGTTTGTTGAAAGAAGAATTTCTTACTTCTTGTATAGATATGTTGAACGAACCACAAGAACATAATTTTGTGTACAGTCAAGAGTGTCCAATAGAGAAGACAAAGAATGAGTATATGCCTGAAAAATGCAAAGGGCATATGGTGAGGAAGTTCATAAAGGAATGTTGGAGGAAGTGTGGATGTGACATGAATTGTGGAAATCGGATTGTGCAACGAGGTATAAGATGCAAATTGCAGGTAAGCTTTTCTGAATGCTCTTACAAGTTAAAACTTTTATGTTTTCAGAACGCTTATGGACGTTGAATTTTGTTTTAGAAATGCTAATGTGATAAGTTGTTTTCATCTAAATTCAATTTTTTTAAAAGAAAAAATGCTTATGTTGGTCATTGAAAGATTATATAGCAACCCATTTTTGTCAATGAAGGACGAATTTGGTGAGGTTTTTAATTTTTTGAGTTACGCTATCTGATTGGTACTTGTTGTCTTCTAACTCTTTAGGTGTTCTTAACTAGCGATGGCAAAGGTTGGGGCCTTAGAACTTTAGAAGACTTACCCAAAGGAACTTTCATTTGTGAATATGCTGGGGAAATATTAACCAACACAGAGTTATACGAAAGGAATGTGCTTGACAGTGGCAATGACAGACATACATACCCTGTTACTCTTGATGCAGACTGGGCCACAGAAGGGGTGTTAAAGGATGAAGAGGCACTATGTTTAGATGCAACGTATAATGGAAATGTTGCAAGGTTCATCAATCATAGGTAATATTTGTGTGTGTGAGTTTTATCGTTGCCTCAACGTCAAAGAACTATTGTTTGATCTCTTTGTACTCTCATCATTCCAGGTGCTACGATGCAAATCTCATAAACATTCCTGTTGAAGTGGAGACTCCTGATCATCACTATTATCATGTAACGTTAGTTGGTTACGCAAAATTTGAGAAAGACAAAAAATGAACTTATGGGCATATGTTTGACTTTGTTTTATTCTTTTTGCAGCTTGCCTTCTTTACTAACAGGGAAGTGAGTGCAAATGAGGAGCTAACGTGGGTAAGTAATTGTTTGGTTTTGTGGTGGTAGAATTGATTTTGGATCAACGTAATGTTATAAAATTGATAGAATAAAATTGATGACAAGTAACACTAATTTTTTTGGATAACAAAGAAAACTAATATTTGTAGTAGGTGCCTAAATTTGTTGTTGGTGGTGGGATCCTATTCCCCCAGGCATATCAATTAAACACGAGTTTATGACATAGTTGATGGATAATTTAATCCTTTAAATACGTTGATAAGAGTTTAAATTTTGAATATGCATATAAAAAAGACTTTGTTAAAAGAAATGATCTCTACATTTGAATTTGAAGGAGATTAATCTCCAACTCTGTCAAAAGATGATAGTTTACCAAATCATCATGATGTGCAGGATTATGGTATTGACTTTGACGATGAAGACCATCCTATTAAAGCATTTCGATGTTGTTGTGGAAGCGAATTCTGCTCTGACAAGAAACAAAAAGGTTAGTTCAACTTGATCTTAATCATGCTATCATGTTGGATTTTTAATTTCACCCTTGCCCTTTTGTACTCGTTTAGCTTCTTCCCTGGTGCATTTTTTTAGTTTCAGTTTTAAAATATAATAATGACATGTCAAAATGTATTTATTAGCTCATCGGACTATGAAATTTCTTAATCATACTCTCTCCATTTCAATTTACTTATGTTTACTTAAATGTATTTTGGTTATTTATGTTTATTTTGTCTAAATTTGGTCCTTACGTTTGTTTTTTGGAGGAACTGTATACGCTTAAATGTCATGTAGGTGCGACGTATGCAGTTCGGTTAACTAGACTAACGAATTCAAAGAAGAGTCTAACGTTAGTCAAAAAATAAACGCAAAGGATCAAATTGAGACAAAATAAACATAAAGGACCAAAATAAAACTTCGACAAAATATAAAGAACCAAATGTGTATTTTAGCCTAAATTGTTTATTTTTATTATTATTATTATTATTTATGACCACGGCTAGTGATATGACCATTGCTAATGAAACTCTTTTTATTAGAAGCAAGAAGTTATTATTTGTGTTTAAAATTTATGTCTAATTTAGTTATAATGTTTAAAAAATAAATAGTACTTTATCTTTTAACGAATTTTTATTTTGGTCTTTTATCTTTGTCAATTTAATTATTTTATTTTTTCACACCATGTTAGTTTTTGTGTTAATATTTTTGAGTGTTTTCATCTACATCTTCCTTAATGTCATCGTGGCATTTTTATTAAAGCACTCAATGAACTATTATGGTGTAAGAATAAAGATAAATGACCAAAATAAAAATTTGGTAAAAAAATTAAGAGATGAAATATATTATTAAAACCCAAGTCTTCCAACTGAAAGATTAACATTCACTATTATGTTGTGTGAATAAATCTAAGACTGATATTTCTACTTTCATTCATGATGATTCAACATATAGGGAAAAGAAAAATGTAAAATCAGGTTCATGTCTGAAATCTGCAATTGAAGCGAAGCAATTCATGCGTCCAGTACCGAAGTTGAGAGCCAAATAAACTTCTTGAGGTATTACCCCAAAGTATATACTCTAATCCTATGATTCAAAATCTGATTGGTTACTATAGTGAAGCATCATTATCAAACTTAATTAGATGATAGTCTTCTGACACATTATTCCTTTTCAAAGATGTATTTTGTGAAGCAGTCTTTGATCTTCTTGGCTTCTTTGCTCAAGATTTTATTGCTTTTGTGACACATTATCCCTTCTTTTTGGGAAAGGAACTTTCTCATTGCAAATGGAAACAAAACTAAGGTGTAGAAATGTACAGATGGAAATTTGTTATTGTTGATTTAGAGTTTAGTTGGTAAAACAATTTTCAAGGGATTCATGGATGAGAAGTTAACATGTATGGCATTCAGTTTTATATGTTGGCAAAGTAGGTAATATATCTTGTGATTACGATTCTCATTTTAAAAATGTGACAATTATACTCCATTTGTTTTTTATTACAAGCAATTTTTTTTGAGAATATTATGTTGTTTTTATAATAAACAACTTTAACTATCTTTACTACTTTTTTTTTTTTTTGGGTAACAACTATCTTTACTATTTTCACTAAAAGGATTAAGAATAAGATACTTTTTAAAATAAAATTAAAATGCGAAATAAAAATGAGAAAGCGATTATTGAATTATCTAAATTATTCAAAGTTTTTTTTTTTTTTTTGTAAATAATGTATTAAAACACTTTGAAGTTTCTAGTTCAATTCACTTTTTTAGAGATTGTATATACATTTGAAAAATTAAGAGCAATGATAAATCTCATTAATGCTATTTTCACAAATTTTCACGAATGTATCTTTTGAAGCTTTCGTAAAGATTTGATTCGTGTAATTAAGAGTTTTCGTTTTTGAAATACAAACTCATTTTTTAATTATCTAAATTATTTATTTTTCTTTTTAAAATAATGTATTATGATACTTTGAAATTTATATAGTTCGATTAACATATTTGTTTTATATTTTTTTTCAAAAAAATTGCAATAATTATTTTAGAGATTGTGTATTATATACAATTAAAAAAATATAGTATTTTTTGAAATAAAAATGAAAATATGTTTTTTAAATTGCCTTGATTATTTGAGTTTTTTCCTCTCAAAACAATGTATTAAGACACTTTGAAGTCTCAAACTCATTTTATTTTAGAGGTTGTCTACTGTACGCTTGAGAATAAGATGTTTTAATTTTTGAAATATAAATGAAAATAAGATATTTAAATTACCTGACGCATTTGAATTTTTTTCCATAACAATGTATTACACCATTATGATGTTTCTAGCTTAACTCACGTAATTTTTTTATATTTTTAAAGTTGTAACAATTTTTTTTAGAGATCATGTAAAATAGGGTGTTTTTCAAAATAAAAATAAAAAACGTGTTATTAAAATCACTTAAATTATTTAATTTTTTTCAAAATAATGTATTATATTACTTTGAAGTTTCTAGCTCAATTCATATAAGTTTTTTATATTTGTAAAATTGCAATATATTTTTAGGTCGTTTACTATACACAAGGTAAGAATTTCAAAATAGAAAAAAAATATATAAGTAATAAATACAGGTAATTTTTGTCTTTCTCTATGAAATCTGTGCAATGTTGTTAGAAAAATCGTTTTAAAATAAAAATAAACATGTATTCAAATTTTTTTTTAAAAATAATGTACTTTGACACTTTGAAAATTTTAACTACATTCACATATATATTTGTAAAATTGTAACACTTTCTTTATTGATGTTTATTATACACTCGAAAAAATTGTGTTTTTTAAAATAGACACTCTCAAGTTTTCGGCTCAATTCACATAATTTGTTATATATGTGTAAAATTGTATCAAATTTTTTAGAGATTGCAAACTATAAAATTAGATAAGTGGGTGTGTTTTGAAATAAAAATGAACACGTATTTTTTAAATTACTTAAGTTATTTGAAGTTTATTTTGAAATAATGTATTATGATACTTTGAAGCGTTTCTAACTCAATTTACTTTTTTTTAAAATGCGTGTTTGGATTGACGTTTGCGAAATTAAATTTAAAGTAATGTGAGTTTGCATAATAGATTTTAACTAAACGTGAGTTTAAAGTAACGCGATTTTTGTTTGGATACCATATATGAAAACATGATTTTAACAAAAAATAGTGTTTAAATACTTTCTATCATAATTGATTTTAACTATATACAATTACCAAAATGGATATTAATGTTAATATAAAGCATACAGTATGTTCAATTTATATTATTATGATATTTAAATTATCAGACAAAAACTAGATACAATAATCACTCATTATAATTTTTTGATTCTCAAAATATAATTTTTCAATCTATTCATTCACTCTCTTCCCATTTTTTTTTCCTTCATAACCTCTCTTCTCCCTAATTCTCCAATTTTCCCCAATTTGCTACCCATTCACTGCAACTTGCAATTCCACAGCACCATCACATTAGAGACAAATGACAAAGGTAGACTATAAATAAGAACAAGGGCAAAAAGGAAGGGTAAAATGGAAATCAGACCTAGTGAGATCTGTGAACTAGATGCAGAAGCTATCTCTAGTAGTGTGTAACAAACTCGCGTATGGCTAAGATTAAACGCGCATTTGATTTGGTTCCCAAACATTATCGCAAAATGGGATACTCACGTTTGGAGAAGAAATGCACGTATGAAGGCTTGGGAACGCCAATCCAAACGGGTACTTAGATTTGAAAAAATGAACACTTTTTTATAGATTATTTACTATACACATCAATAATAGAGTATATTTTAAAATAAAAATAAACAGTTGAATTTTAAATTATCCAAATTATTTGAAATATTTTGAAAACAATGTATTACGATAATTTGAAGTTTCTAGTTAAATTCACACAATTTTTATATTTTTAAAATTGCAACAATTCAATTATATATCATTTACTATATATATACACTTAAAGAATAAGACACTTTTTTTTATATAAAAAATGAACACGCGGTTTTTAAATTACCTAAATTATTTGAAGTTATTATAAAATAATGTATTATTACACTTAGAAGTTTCTAGCTAATTTCACATGATTTTTTATATTTGTAAAATTGCAACAATTTTTTAAAATAGTTTAGTGTACACTCAAAAGAATAAGGTATTTTTCGAAATAAAAATGAACACTCTGTTTTTAAATTAGTAAAATTATTTTGACATGTTTTTTTTTTCAAAACAATGTTTATGACATTTTAAAGTTTCTAGCTCAATTCATGTGAATTTTCATATTTGTAAAATTACAACAATTTTTTTATAAATTGTTTACTGTACACTTGAAAAATATGATGTTTTTGTTAAAAATAAAAATGAACAAGCGTTTTTTTTTTAAAACTCATTTATTGCAATGGCAATTTAAAATATTTATTGCTTAGTTGATAATCAAGGACGTTAAATGAAATTAACTATCTTTGTTAATTACGTGCGTAAAGATTGTTAATTTTGATTATTATATTAAGAAAACGGAATAGTGTGTTTGAACCACATAACTGTACATTGATTAGATTTTAGTGATCACTCTTAAGAAATCAATTTGCATTTATATTTTAACCTTGACCTTTCAAATTAAATCTAATCTTTTAGTATTCTCATTTTTTACCTGAATAAGTATATAAAGAGTTCATTTGTTTCAACTTATTTAATAAAATAAATACTTATTTAATAAAAAAAATAATTATAAAAATTTTTAGTCTGTTTGTTTGTACTTCTCAAAATAATCAGAATTAGAAAATAATCAATTTTTCTGCTTATTTTGAGAAACAAGTACCAAGTTACTTTTAAAAATAAACAAAAAATCTAATTATTCTTATTGTAACCAAACATACGTAACTTTTGATATATTCTTGGCAAAATATTGAGATTTTATATGGGAGAATAGAATATAATTTAGTAAAGATGTTACAGGTATTTGGGTGCTATTATTGCCACCTCTTCAATTTCGGCTTACATCACACATTTTTTGCTTCTAAATTTGTCCTTTTTTCCTTCTAAATTTGTCTGGTTTTAAAAAATTGGACGAATTTTTGAAAATAAATCGTAAAACACCTCAATGGTTTTTAAAATCTGTAAGCGCTCGATAATTAAAAATTGTTTGCCCACGAGTTCTAAAAACAAGAAGTTGAACTAAGCATAAATCTATGCAACTGTAACTAACGATGTTTAAAAACCATGGACGAACTATTTTTAATTACCGGGCCCGCCCAATAATTAAAAACCGTTAGTTAATTTTGTGAAAAGCTTATTAATTCGCTTAGTTTCTACGATTCGAGCGCACCCAATTTTTAAAAATCGGGCAAAAGTTAATTTTGGAAAAAAAAATTATTGCGTGACACCCAAAAAAAAATTGAAGAGATGTAAATAGTGGCAGCCCAGGTATTCACACAATACTCTTAAAATAACAAAGTAAGAGAACTAAAAGAAGGTACATATAATTTCTGAAGGAAGGAAGATTCAAGTACAAAGGTAAGTTAAATTAACCCTATAAGTTAAGAAAACAATTTAAGAAAATTTATAAGAAAAGTTTCATACCCAGTTTACCCTGCCTCTTGTGTTTCCATACGTGTGATTGGTATTGTTTTTCAATTAGAATTTGAATTTCACTACTTGATTGAAATGAATTGAGCTTTAATATTCATGTTTTTCAAATGAAACTTGAAGAAAGGGATGCATAATTATTAAACTAATTAATTTGAAACTAATATATATAGTGTCAAGCGATCTTTCCAGCAGTACCCTTACGCAGTTTAGCACAATATTCAAATAAGCTTCCATCAAAACAACGCCTCACAGCTTCTTTTGACAGATATCCTTGTTCATCTTTTGCCAATATGTACAATACTCCCCACTCCATTTTACTTCCAACCCTGCATTTCCACCATTTCAACAAATTTATATATCTACATTTTCTATTATTTAAATTAAATGTCAAATTGTTGTGAAACAATTAAAGGGTACGGTAAAGTTATTGTCACTCTAAATTAAATTAAGTATTGGGTTAAATATATTTTTTTTTGTTCTTATACTTGATATTCATTTAGGTTTTAGTCCTTATATTTTAAAAGTTGAGGTTTTAGACCCTACACTTTCACGTCGTTAAGGTTTTAATCCTTGACATTAATCTCGTTACTAACACTATTACAGTTAGCTTACGTGACACTCTATGCTATCAAACTAACAGTCACATGTGAGTCACGTAGGTCAGCTATATTAGTGATGGGACTAACATCAGAGACTAAAACCTTAACGACGTGAAAGTGTAGTAACTAAAAGCATAATTTTAAAGTACAGGAACTAAAATTTAAATGAGTGTAAAGTATAATGATTTAAGTATTTTAGTGTGCAATTGTGCATATAATTAAATATGGAAAAAAAAAAAAAAAACTAGAGAGAGAGAGGACCAGCCAAAGAAGTCATAAGCAACTCTGTTTCCTTCAGTCATTTGCCAGAGCTCCTTCATTGTCAATTTGTCAGGAACTTCATGAGCATACTTGCTGAACATGATTTCTAGATTTGATGGTATGAACCTGCATTCAATATTATATTATTTATTGTTTCAACCATAGCACTTACTTCATGTTTGTTACAATTTAATAATTAACAAGGTCATTCTTGTAATTTTCCTAACCTTCCCTCTGTGTCATAGCTTCCTGAGTCACTTCCATGCTTTGCTTTGTGTATGTTTTGTATGTAAATTGGTAACAAAGGTGAAGGTAGCCATGTCTGTGAAACATTCACAAGTAAGTGGGAGTATTAAGGGTATGGAAAAGATTAAAATAATTTTACTTCTCTCTTAACTTTGCTTCATGTGCGTTTTAGTGTCAAAATTTTCAAAATGTGCATTTCGATTACATTGTACTTAGGCACAAAATCATATTTAGTGACAGTTAAAACCGTTGTAAATTAGGATAAATAAGGTCATTAAATGTGACTTTTGTACAACGACACATTTTGCAAAGGTGGTATCTTTGTTTGCACGTCTTCAAAAGTAATTGCACTTGAGTATGATACAAATATAAAAAACTTATTTATTTTTAACCCTAAAAAGAATACTAGTTTCATGTTAAAAGTGCCTTACAGGAAGAGTAGGGTAACTGAGAGTTGCATGAATAAAAATGGCAAATATGAAGGAAAGAATGAAGTTGAAACCAAGTGCACGGAATCCTGCAAAAATATGAAGGAAATCAAATTAAATAAAAATAATTTTAATTAGGAAAAAAAAAAAAACTGAGAAGGTTTTTATATTTCTACCCATGGGCCGATAGCTATCTTCCCCACGAGACAATCATGTTTGAGAGTAGAGCTAACTTTGTCATTGAAATATTTTTTATCTATAAGACTCAAATTCTAAACTTTTTACTTAAACCGGGATTAACTCAATATATCTAACTTAAGAGAAATCTAACATATATCGGTTAAATTAACTGCACGTTATTAAATTAATTAAATAAATTGGTCTTATATATGTTTTTTTCTTCCGGTAGAAGTCTAATCTTTTTTTATTGTAGATAGACTGTTCCCACAACTTATGCTTTTTTCAGGGTTTAAATCATTATTCTCCCATCAGGTTATATTGTATCTGTTCTGTCTCTATCACTGCGCATCAACACCCTAGTGGCCTTATCTATGAATAGCAGTGAATCATATTAATTATTAATTAATTAAAAAATAGAAAAAACACCTGTATATGTCTCCCATGGATAGATGATACCATCATTGTTGATATCAAAGAATGAAGCATGTTGTTGAAGTACAGACATGTTGTTGTGTTTGTGGCCCCATGTCCCATTCACATTCTCTGTATCAGGTGCACTCAATGCTCTAGGCAAATCTGAACATTTAAAAAAAAAAAAAGTGAGATATCTACACAAAAATGACCTTTTCTCTTCAAATGACAAATGTTTTTTTTTTTTCTTTTGCGAATATTTTAGCTTGCATGAAAACAATCCTATTAAATCATCAATCATGTACCTCACACTCACACACACATATTTTTACCGATTGTGCTGGCCTTACTAGACTATTAATCAATCTATCATGTTTGGTTGAAATATAATAATAAGAGAGGAGTAGAAAAAACTTAAGAAATGCGAAATGAAGTTTTGGATCCTTTCGAAAATTGAGTGACTCTCAAGTAAGAGGATTGATGAGACAAGTTTCAAAAACCAAAACAAATTTGGGTTTGTTCTAATTGTAGAGCCAACAAGATGTTCCTGTCTACTTCTTGATTCTATAATTAGAACAAATACATATTAAGTGACTCTGAATCTCTTCTAAATTTGAGTGACTCATGACCGATGAGACGAAGTTCAAAAACCAGAATAAATCTCTCAAAATTTCTCAATTTCCTTACATATCAAACTCAAAAAGGCCAATTCCACTCTCCTCTCTTCTACTTGAACCAAACATTCCAATAAAACATTTTATTTTTCCTTCCCTATACTTGCCACCTTTGAACACTACTCTCTTCTATTATCAATTAAAATAATGAACATGAAAAAAGAAACAAATTAAGAAAAATAAATAGATTACATGGTTTAGGGAGTTTGGTTTCCAAATCCATAGGAAGCTTCCTCTGAGCAGTAATTGGTGCCTTCTCTGCCACAGTAGCCATGGATTCGCTTGATGCTTCCATTGTTGCTGCTTCTGATGCTATTGCTTATGTCTCCAATTTTCTTTCCTTTATTATTTTCTTTATTTCTCAAAAGAGAAAAAAGAAATGTAAATATTTGTTTCTTGGAGATGCTTAAAAATAGGGAAAGAATGCTCGCGAAGGTGAAGGAACAAGCTAATGCCAACACTTTCCTTGTGACTCGCTTTTCTTTTTGTGGTCCTTTAAAGCCTAATTAGACACATGTCTTTTCAGGTAAAGCTTTTACCTTACAGTCACTTAATCGATCTATTTTAAATTGCTGAAATCGATAAAAAATCAAAATTAAAAAATTGGAGAAATTTTTTTTTGTATAATGTAATTAGTTTAGTTTGGTTTGATTTATAAAAAATTATATATATTTTTTAACAATATTCAAAGTAACGTATCTTTATAATTTATATTATTTTATATTATATAAGTTTCTCTTAAATTTTTTTAAATTAATGTCTAATTTTTAATTAAAGGACCAAAAACTTTTTTTTTTATTAAAAGAATAATCAAATGTTTTTGTAAGTGCAAAATGAAAATATTTTTTTTCCAAACATGCCTTAAGCTAACTGTCCGTTTGCTTATACTTTTAGTACAAGTAGAAGTACTTATAAAGGAAGTTAAAAAATTTTACTTGTGTCAGATCAATCCAGAATAATTACCACTAAAAATACTTTTGTACTCTTTCCGTCTCATAATATAAGTTTCAACTAACATTTCACACAGTTTAAGAAAAATGGTTAAATTATTGGAACTAGAAGTATTAATGATACTATTGAGATGTTACACCAATCAAATTTAAACTTAATTATTTTCTATTGGTGGAATGACTTTGAAAATTAAAAAATCATAATAAATACTTATAATTTTATGTGTAAGGGCTTATATTATAAAAGTCTTTTTAGTAGTTGAAGCTTATATTAAGAAGTACTATTTTAACTTACAAACAAAAAGACTCTAAAACGGGGTTTTTAAGTGCGTGTGCATTGTTAGTGTATGTAAATATTTGAACTAAAAAATTTGCACAACATAATATGAACTAAAATATACTCCATGTATTATACCTAAGTTTTGTTATTAATACTATTTACTTTTTTATGAACAAATTTAAAAATAGCATGTAAAAATTGAATTAATAAATCTAATTTAAATTGCAAAAGTTGGATTGGATTAGTTCATATATCATTTAAAAATCAAACCAATCAGATAATTAGATAATAAAATTGCTTATATTAGATCGAATCGTTTTCTTCTTTAAAACTGAATTAATTTGCATCACAACATTCCTAATTAATACAACAACACCATTTATGTTTTGAATCCCATTTTGTTTTGTTTTGCTTTTTATAGCAATTTAGTTACTTGTTGAATGATTATTTTCATATGCAACTAAGGCAAATTTGGTATAGCACTTTTTGACATACCTATTTTAATAGTTATTCATGGTTATTGGCTGAAATAAAAAAATAATTATTAAATAAATAATATGATCATTAAATTAAGAGCGAAATCCTCATTATTTAATGAATCTTATTAAAAAATAAATTTAGACCAGTGGAGTATTATTTTTTCATCAACAACATCAAAAAATTTAATTATTAACAAAGGAGAATTAAAAAATATAATCATTCTAACTCAAATACATCAAATAGAAGAAATACAATACAAAAAAAATAATGAATTTACATTTGGCTAGCGAGTTAAGCGGGTTGATTCGCATTAATATTAAAAGATAAAAATTAACTGAAAAATCAATTAAAATTTTAAAAAAAGTGCACGAAAAATTTATTAAAATTCTAAATATGAGTTTAGCAAATCCAACTCAGCTCAACTCGACTCGACTTACAATTCTTGCAAGTTAAACGAGTCGAGCTAATTTTAAATAAAAAATTTTGAGTTAGTATTTTTGAAACACAACTCACCTATAAGTCAAGTCGAATTGGTTGACAAACCATAACTCATTTTGAGGCTCTAGTATATGCTATTCAATTTAAGTTTTATTTAATAAAATATAAAAAAAATTAAGTCAAAATTGTCAAGAGCTTGTAGCTCAAATAACATAAAGAGAAGCTATTGAAGTTTGAGGAAAGGAGTTCGATCCCCGGTTGGGTAGATTTAGGAGTAGTGCAATGTAATATGAGAAAATTACTAAAATATCTATGTAATTAGTACATTCACTTATATGAAAAATTGTGAGTGTTCATAATAAGCCTAAAAAACTCACAAAGTCTCTTATACTCCCTCCATTCCAAAATTATAGTCACTTTGGACTCAAAATCTTATTCTAAAATAATTGTCACTCTACAATTCCAAGATACAATAAATTATATATTTTAATATTTCTCTCTCATCACCTCCCTTATTTACTAATCATCATTTTTCTTTTTAATTTTTTTATCAACCACTTTAGCTTCTAATTGGACATCTTAGTCCACTTATATTAAAAACTTATCAATATCAATGATTTTTTAATATGTATAAAAAAATAAAAAAGATTATAATTTTGGAATAAAGGGAGTAAAAAGGAACAAAAAAAATTCTATTTTTTTTTTATCTGTTATGAAAAAGACCAAACAAAGTAGTATGAATCTTGAAAATGAGTCTTATAAATCCTAATTTCTTGATTCAATTAATAAATGAGCCAATTGTTATGATAATCATATCCATTATTGCCATTCATGGCATTGAGACTTGTCAATTTCAATTAAATTCAATTAATACTAAGTTGACTAAGTAATAAGTACCGCCTCTATTCTTTTTACTATTTTTATATGAAGTTTTTTAATTAGCGCATTGCACGTATCTAAAAATTATAAATAAAAAAAAATATATAATATTTATTATAAAAGAGATATTATAATATGAAATATTAATAATGTCTGAAAAATGTATTATAATTTTTTTATGATTTTGGTCTCTCAACTTTATTAATTGTGCAATTTTGATTATTTCTCGTTAAGAAAGTTAATAATTAACGTTGTCAAACCCATATAATCAATTTTTATTTGCTTAATTTTAGTCTTTTAACTATTTTAATTACACAAATTTAATCCAAAACTTTTTGAATTGTGCGATTTCGATAACATCACATACAATTGTATTAGTTTGTCTGCATTTAACATTAGCATCTTAATAAAAAAACAGAAGAAATGACCAAAATAGCGTAATTAAAACAATTAAGGAATTAAAATCTAAGAAACTAAAATTATATAATTAATAAAGTTAAAAGGACCAAAATTATAATTATGTTTAAAAAAAATCGGTCACTCATAGGAGAGGATTTGGATCTTGCAACACTACACTGACTAGATGATAGATTCAATTACGTTAAAATGTATTTTTGGTCTCTTACGTTATTGAAAAGTTTTAATTTGGTTTTTAAAAGTTATAGTTTGGTCCCTTACGTTGTATTTATGAATGACTTTCGTCCCTTATGTTATATATTTTTTCCAAGTAAGCGCCTAAAATGAAGGACGAAAATGATTTAAAAGTACAATATAAGGGACCAAAATAATTCAAAAAATACAACATAAGAAATTAAATTAAAACTCTTTAAACATAAGAGATCAAATTAAAACTTTTAAAACATAAAAAACTAACTAAATTATTTTAATAACGTAAAGATCAAAACTGTATTTTAACGATTCCATTTCCATTTCGTTGTCTAACAAAATAGACGCAGCACATACAGTAGGGTCAGGGAAAGAAGGAAGATGCTCAAAAAGAGTTAAGAGAGTGACAATTATTTGGACACTTCATTAGCACCCTTTCGCCGCCATCACCAGCCAACAACATCCACTTTACTTTTTTTGTCTTTCTTTCTCCCTCCCTTTTTACAATTTTTTTATAATTAATTATGATTAGGTGTTTTTTTAAGTGTCATCTCTAATCTCTAATTTTCTATAAAGATGGCATATTTTTTTTATTCAATTAACTAAAAAGTTTGATTGGAGACAATAAAAATTTTAATTAAATTATATTTTTTTAAATTATTTAGATTTAAATAAATATAAATCAGAATTTGAACCTCAATACTAACACATGTGTCTACATGTGGTCATTAATGGAACAAAGCTATAGTATTTTTAGTCCTTAAATTATAGATCAAAATTTAGTTTGATTTTTTCTTTTTAGCTTCACTTATTTTTGTTTCATTTTATTTCATTAAATAATTAATAAAAATATCTAAATAGTTGTTGGAGATGTGAAAGAAGAAGATAAAGATAAAAATATTATTGAGAGCATTTATTATTTATCAATAAAATTAATAAAAAATAATTATATTATATTAAAAAGATAAATTATTAATATAAAAAAATTAAATGAACAAATTAAAATTTAAAATAAAGTTATGGGACTAAAATACAATTATAGTTACATGGAATTGATCTTGCGACCACTTAATAGCCTATCAAGAGTTTCACCAAGTGAGCTATGCTCATCCATTTGTCATACAAATAATTTGTTTATATATAGTAGTATAATATGTCAAATGTGTAGATACTCTCACATAATAATACATAAATTATAAATTATGTAAGAAAAAAATTCAAAATCTTTTAATATAATAATATAAATATATTTATGAATTTTTTATTACAATATATTTATAAATTTATTTTGTTAATATATTTGCATTTTTTTTAATTTTTTTTATCTAACTTATAATTTTATATATCAATCTAAATTTATCAATATTTATATATTTAATTTTGTATAAACATTAATATTAGTATTAAAATATTATTAATATACAAAAATTCTTTAATATATTAAATTTTATAGTAAAATATATATTACATTCATTAACATTAGTATAAATTATAAAATATCATATATCGAGTTAAACCAGTCTGATTAGTGACCCAAGACCTTGACCGAGTCGATTACTAGTATGAGTTTTATAACTAGGGATATAAGTAACTAATACTTAAGTTTTAAGCAAATATTAGGCTAAAAAATGTGATCTATACTAGAGCTTGAAGTGACCTAGAAGAAAAATACATAATTAATTAATATTTTAACTTGAAGTAAATTGTATTTCAAAAATAATAGATCGTAAGTAATTCATAATTGAGCCTGAAACAAATAATAACACTTAGAAGAAAGTGACGCAAGTAATTGATACTCCCTCCGTTCCTATTTATAAGATGTCTTTTAGAAGATTTTTATATTCCGTTTTATAAGACGTTTTATAGTTTCAATAGAGCATTTATTACTTGTTTTCTTATTTATCCTTATTAAATGCATTGACTATTTGTACTATTTAATTGTGATTGGTTAGCGTGATATTTTATTAGGGATAAAATTGATGTTATATAAATTTTTTAGAAAACCAATAAAATTAATTAAACTTGACTACTTTTATTGATATGTGTGATGTGTAATATCAGTTAAAAACGTCTTATAATAAGGAATGGTGGGAGTACTTAACATAGAGATGACAAAATATGTAATAACTATTTATATATGAAAATAATATTTAAACGTTAATTTTGTATTTACTAAAAAATGTTTAAACATTTATTTTTATTAATTTGTAATTCATTTTTTTTGTCAAAAAGTCAACAAGTTGCAAATGACAAGTTGACAACTTAGAACAAATACATTCACCCGAATCGGACGGCTTAGATCGACCAAGAGCCACACGTGTGAGCCGCAAGATTATAGTAGCAGTTTTGCTTCACTTGTCCAATGACGAGAGAGAGAATTTTATCACTAATCATCATAGAATCAAAAGCTAAAGCCTCTGGACGAAACGAAACGGAGTTTTGGGTTCATTTCGAAGATTGTTTGTTTCAGTTAAACACGACAAAACCCCAATCAAAGACCTGTGTATTTCAACTCCTCCTCTTCCCTTCGTTTTTTCTTCGATTCTCAGCTTTTCTAGATTCCCTTTCCGGTTTTTCCCAATTCCCCCCCAAAAACACTCATCAATTTACAGGTAAAATTCTGTTACTCCTTATCCAAAATTCTGTAAGATTATTGATTATTGATTGTTGATATTGACATGAACTTTAAATTTTGGGAATTTCAGTTATTTTCTGTTTGGTTGTGAATTTGTTTAAATCTGGAGTTCTGGTTTTTGATCTATTCTGGTCTGAATTGTGTGGCCTCAATCAATGGATCTTAGCAATAGGTGCATCTTGCTTTGGTGGGTTCCTTGTTCTTTAGTCTGTGGTTGTGAAGAGTTGTTCTTATGTTTCTTCTGTGACACTTGTCAATGTTTTTGAAGGGTGAATTGCAATTTGATAGCACTACTCTTTAACACTCTTCTTCCCTCAAGCTTCCTTTGTGCCATGAACTGGACTCATTTCCAATTCACCATTCATGTTGATATTTTCTAGATAGGTATTCGAGTGGCTTACGTTTCAATATCAGCTGCATGTCGTTATAGCCAAGAATTTGAATTTGTTCATGAGTGTGGCCGGCAAATTATTTATGGTTTAAAACTTATCTCTTTCCCCCCTAATTTTTTTTTTTTTAAAAAAGATCTTTTGGGATTTCTTCAATTATGACCATGTTGTCTGATTACTAGTAAACCTGATTTCCATTTTATCAGTTATGCTTGTTTGTTTTTGTTTTAGCTTTCATTCACGGTGGCTCTAGTTACGTGGTAAAATAAGTGGGTAAATATTTGTTAGCTGCACAAATCGTGAACACTTTCAACGGAAACAATTTTATTTTTTATTTGTTTTTAAACTTTGAGCCAGCTCCTGTTTGCATTGAACCAAAGCTGAAACAAACGGGACTGAATTTGTGTTTATGTCGACCAAGTTATTCCATTTAACTTTGTTATTTTTACTTGTAATTTGTAATGTAAAGGTGCCTTGGATTTTCCTGCTGTACCCAAGTAAGTTGGTGATGCTGTGAATCCAACTGGCAATTACACCGCTTCTTATCTTGTGTTGGTTTACTTTTGGAACATTTTTTAATTCTTTCAACATCTATGGACTTTGTAATGTATTTTGGAGTTGAATAACCATGTGCAGTTGTATCCGTTTTCTAGTGCTTTTGTGAATTCAACTGTTTACTTATCAGAGAAACAACAAGCTTATATCCATGACTAGTGAGATATGAACACAAAAAAATAGCTGATTGAATTGCTGTATATTTTAAAATAACGTTATTAATGGTTCATCCATTGACATACAACCTTCTTTTTGTATTGAAATTAGGACATACGAAGCTGAGTCACTCCAGAGCCCTGAGAGCTATGTCATCTTCTTTTCCTGTACTTCCCACTCCCATGGAAAACAAGTACATGAAACCGCCGGATTCTTTTCCTCTTCAGCCCGTGAGAGACCTAACTGCAAATCCTGCCTTGCAAGCTACATCGTCAAATTCGATCAGAAGTGCTAAACAGATGTTTTCATCCGGTGCTGAATGTCCTGATGACATCCCTTTTTCTTCCGTTTCTCAGCATGATAGGCAATATCAAGATTCTCCCTTTGTTTCTCACACATTAGGTGAACATGTCTCTTCAGAAATGCATTCAACGACTTTTGTTTCTCACCCTCAAGAAAGTGAAGATATTTCCTGGGGACCAGATCCATTTCAGGATATTCTTACTTTTCCTGAAAATGTTTCTGTCCAGCATCATCCGGTGGAAAACGGTGCCTGTTTCGTGAATGATGACAGTATCAAAAAGACTGATTTTGGGGAGTGGGTTGATCAGTTAATGTCAATTGATGATTCTCTTCACCCAAATTGGAATCAGCTTCTTGGCAATGACAATGTAGGTGAACCAAAACCAAAGGTTTGTTTCTCAAGCTGATTTTTATTAGTATTGCATTGTTATTCTTATAATAAGTTACTAGAACATGTAGGTGCATCTCATTCCTAGGTGCCTCTGTGTGGGTTAAGGGTCATGATTTTTCCCACATAATTTAGTTGATGAAAAATTGATAATCAAGACAGTCTTGATCTGTTTATTTTGTGTCGATGAGTAACAAAATGGTGTGTATAAATCTCCATAGTTATGGTCATAATCATTAAAAATTTCTAGCGATTGTTGTGGGCATTTGGATTTTTGTTAACAAAACTAAAGTTTGTGTCAAACCTTGTTTTTGCTCGACACAATGAAAGTGATCCTTTTGTTCAAATATCATAACACATCGTTACATAGAGATTAAAGTCAGTTTGATTGCTTCAACGGAAATCCAAATCCACTCATTATTGGCTAAAATTTCCCTTTCATTCACCTTTTTGCAAGGAGAGGGTTATGATTTATTTTGGGTCACTTAGGTGCTTAGTTCTACTTCTATTTTCAATTTATTTCATCACACATGTGAGTGTGAATTCGTTTATATAGTTCATTTTCTCTTCATTTTTATGCCTGTTTATGTGGTTCTAGCAGTTTGAAATCTGTTATTTTAGTGTACATTAATGTTCTGTTAATAGTTTCTTTAATTTATTTTTATTGTACAAGGTGTGGAAACATATACTACTCTTTTGATGCAGGCGATCCAGGTTCTGCAGCAGCCGCATACATCCTCCGGAGAAGTTAATGGTATTTGTAATTCTGTGCCAACTGCACCGCAAACTAAGCCTAGAATGCGTTGGACCCCAGAACTTCACGAGGCCTTTGTGGAAGCAGTCAATCAGCTTGGTGGTAGTGAGAGTATGTTTACTTCTTCCTATTCTCATACTTATTGACCTTCTCTTTGGAATGTTTCTTAACATCTCATGATTTTAATATATGCAGAGGCTACTCCCAAGGGTGTCTTGAATCTTATGAAAGTTGAAGGCCTTACCATTTATCATGTGAAAAGCCATCTGCAGGTACATTTGTGGTTTTTCATCCACCTAATAGCTTGTGCGTGTGTCGATTTATTTAATCTATTGTTATTCACAAATTATCTTTTGTTTAATTTCAGAAGTATAGAACTGCCAGATATAAACCCGAGTCTTCAGAAGGTATGTTGAAGTGTATTTATGAATTCTGTTGTTTTACTTGTGTTAATATAACCAGGTTTTATTACTGAGTATTTCTGATTTTTTGTCAAAATATGAGAGCTAGACTGTAAATGAGATCCTCTCTTTACTTGCAGAAACTTCTGAGAAAAAGATGGCTTCAATTGAAGAAATGAAATCTCTAGACTTGAAAACGTGAGTCTCTCTCTCTCTCTCTCTTTATATAACTTTTAGCAGCTGTGGACCATTTGCATTTATTGTTCGCATCAAGCTGATTGTATTGTTTACTAAATGTAATTTTCCTATAATTATTATGTATTTGAATTTAAGATATAATCTAGCACAGATTGGTACTAGTAAGATGACCCTACAGGTTTGAAATATAAACAGTAAATTAAGATTATTCTCTTTTGCCTTCAAAATTGAAATGAATATTAAAGCTCATAAACATACTTTGGATTTTGGTTGCAGGAGCAAGGGTATCACCGAAGCATTACGATTGCAGATGGAACTCCAGAAGCGGCTTCACGAACAACTTGAGGTAATTTGTTAGTAGTTGAGAATTGAGATTCACTTTGTGTGTAATCCAGAAGGGGGAGTTTTGTTTGCGTTGTCGTTGTCCTTTTATCTTCTGTTTGGGAAGAGAGTAACTTCAAGTTTTTGTCATGTTCTGATATATAACTGTAATGCAGATTCAAAGGAAGTTGCAGATTCAAATTGAAAACCAAGGAAAGCATCTTCAGATGATGTTTGAGAAACAAAGAGAGATGGATGACAGCAAGGCTAAGGGCTCCACCACCTCCCCTTTAGAGGAGCCTTCTGCTGCAGTATCAGACACAGTGCTGCCTTCTCCCTCAGTAGACAACTTAGAAACCCTAAATGAGGAACGTGACAAGTTCGGAAGCAACAGTGGCATTCCAAAAGTCATGCCTGAAGAAAGTTCTCAGGACACAAGCACAAAGAAAATTGCAAGTGAAGCAGAAGTTACTGGTGAAGGAGCGGTGATAGAAGATCAGGTTGCTGCACCACCTGCAAAGCGGGTTAAGAGTTAATGACAGCAGAGATAATTGTGTTATGCTGGAACTGAATTAAACTGTCTGCTTGTGATAAGGAATCAATGATAATCTCAATTGCACAGCAGTAATTTGACTCCCTGACTTTGATTATTTGGGATAAAATTTAGTCTAGTCCCTAGATTTGTTTGATATTATTGGATATGATTATAGACTCCTTGGAACTTGTTGAAATATTATTGGTAAGGTTAACTGAATTCTGACTATTTTTTTAATTTGGCTATTCAGCACTTAAGTTTAACAGAAACTGACTTTGGCAACTGTCATAATGCCGGAAGTATTCGCTATTTCGTGTCTGCGGAAACTTTGAATAGCGAGCAGCCAATCTTAGCTTCTATGAGCATGACAATTTTGTAATATGTAACCTCTATTATTTTGTGTATATGGACGCAGTAACCTGAAATCTTCATTTGAGAAGGAACATTGCAGGAACTAGAGGAAATTGTTTGGAGTGTTTATTTTTCTGTTGAACTAACATGGCTTGCATTTAGAGCAAATCCAACTACATACGAGAGATAATGGGAGTGGATAAAGTCTCTTTAACAAAATACCTTTCGTTTATATGCACAATCAAGATATATTAACACTTTCATAAAAACTTTGAATTACCATAACAAGTTCTCATATTAATTACTATTTTTAAATTCTAAAAAGTAAGTGACGCTTTTTAAAATAAAAATTTTTCATGTTAAATCTTTTTTGTATCCATAAGCATATATTAGAAAAACTTAAAGAAAATACGTAAGATAAAATCCTGTCATTTCATGTTTAGTTTTCAATTAAAATTTACCGTGTAAAAGAAAAAAAAACCAAAAATTGATTGGAGATGATGATTAAGGGTATGATTGGTTTATATTTTAATAGAATGAGAAGTGAAAAACACATAAACCACCATAAAAATCAATAATTGAGATTATTGATGCTTAAAAATCGAAACGATCCAATAGAAATAAATAATTTTAAACCTGTTTGAATAGGATTTTGGAAGAAACTAAAATGTATTTACGTCGAAATCAAAATTTCTAATTACTCAAAGAAATATTTTAAAATCTGTGTCAAAATACATTCAAAATCCTATCTAAATGGACCTTTTTAATTTTGTTCAAAAGTGATTTTGGTAAACAAACCTGCTCTAATTAATTAAGAATTAAAACAAAAATTGATTGGAGATGTAGAAGTAGAATAATAAAGAAGGGAAGGGTTGTAATAGCAAAAAAAAAAAAGAATAAAAAAAATAAGAAGGGAGGAGTTGCCGGAGCAGGGGAAGAGAGTGAAGGAGAGATGTTGTTCCAGGTGGGTGGCCAAGGTAGTCGTCCGACGTTCTTCGAAATGGCGGCGGCGCAACAGCTCCCGGCGAGTCTCCGCGCCGCTCTTTCTTACTCCGTCGGTGTCTTAGCCTTACGCAGACCCTTCCTCCACCGCTTCCTTGACTACGAAGACGAATCCTTCGCCTTCCTCATGCTTCTCCTCGAATCTCACAGCTTACGAACCACAGGTCTCTCCTCAACTCAATCACTCTTTCCTTCAACATTCTCATCTTCCATCACATACTCTTCATTCATTCCTCTTCTCTTCTTCCATCAGACGCTTCTTTCTCCGAATCTCTCTACGGCCTTCGAAGAAGACCTGCGAACATCAGCACCGACGACCACAAAGACGCCAACGGCTTGCGCCGCCGCCAGCGAGTTCTTTCCGTCGTTTTTCTGGTGCCTCTGCAACCCTAACTACTTCTTCCTTAAATCCTCCAATTTAACTGTAATTGTTATATATACACAAACCTAACACTTCATTCTTAGTTACAATTAATAAGAAGATCGCGATAACATTAACATAATAATAGAAAAAGTTTCAGTGAAGTTTAGTATTATTTTATAACTTCCATAGCTTTTGATTAGTTGTGTTAATAGATACTGGTGCTCACACTAGAATTGCTTCCAATTCAATTGATTCCTCTCTTTCTTTGTGTGTGCCTTTTCAGGTTGTGTTGCCTTATTTAAAATCGAAATTGCATTCAATCTATAACAAAGAAAGAGAAGCTAGGCTTCAAGCTAGTCTGTGGGGAGATGAAAACGATGGATATGGTGGCCTAGGAGGTTTTGAACAAGATTCTTCTCCTCTACTGTCAACCTCCACCTCGGATGCAGATGCCTCTGTTAGGGCGCGTATCACGATGAGGCTTAAGAAAATTGTCGGATTTTGCTACCCGTGGTTACATGCTAGTACCGAGGGTATGTGAAATTCAATGATCAAGCTTATCTAAAGTGACACGGCTTGTAAAGTGATGAAGTAACAGTACATGTGACGTACTACATCCACCCTTAATTTAAGTTAAAATACTTGGCAACTGTAATCCACTTTAAATGAGTGGTGGATGTAGTCTTGTTTTCTCGGTTTACATACTCACTCACTCTAGAGGAGCTAAATCTGAAATATTCAGGTTTCTTGGCACTTAGGATTAGCTGTCTTCTATTTTGTTAACAACCTCTGCAAATAGTTTCATCATTTTCTAGTTTCATGATCTTTTTCAGATAAACAAAAGTCAGCTTGGTTTTTATATTTCTTTATTTTTTCTTTTTAATTCTCATGCTGTTTATCTTCCCCAATTGATGTCTAAATTGAGATATTTACATTGCAGGTTGTCAATTTGCTTACCAGATGTTATACCTATTGGATGCTACTGGGTACTACTCACTAGCTCTGCATGTGCTTGGGATTCATGTCTGCCGAGCTACGGGGCAAGAGTTGGTAGGCATTAAGAAAAAATGTCTTCATTATTTTGTTCTTTATTTGAAAAAGTACAGTCAGTCAAGCTTTTTTCATGTTTGACACATGCCTAATATTTGTATGCTCTGCCTTTTTATGGTGTAGTTTGGCTTTTCCTTTTGTTCTTTGACCTGAGCACCATCTTGGTTCCAAGCTTGCCATATATTTTCAGTTTCACAGCCTCGTTTTCAACTTTTAGAGTTCTAGTCCAGTCGCAAATGTTGAGTTTTGAATTATGGGGTCATTGTTAAATTGTTAGTGAGAGGCATGTTGGAAGAAAATTTATTGGCATGTTAGACTAGATTTACAATTTTTGCCAATTTAATGCATGATTCTTCCAAGAATACCAACCCTAATGCATTGAGCATGCTAATCTATTAGTTTTTTCTTCAATCTGTCATGTAGTTATGTTCAATGGTATGATGCTTGACTAAATATATACTATACTTTTATATGTCTTCTTCCATATGTGAGCTCTGTTTTGAAGTTTAAGAACAATTTGTTCATCTAATACCAAAAATTAAAAATTGTCATTTATGTTATATGATTGATTGATTGATTTTGCGCTTCACTCCTTTCATGTCAAGATAGATGGATACCTCTTCTAGAATTTCGAAGATGCGTAGCCGTGAACGTGAGAGACTTCGTGGCCCTCAATGGTTAAAGGTATGTGAATTTTTTTTTTATTAGCACCATGTTTTATCTTCATTTCGCTTTCCTTGAATTGAGAAGAAACTGTTAGCTCAATATCATATTAATGTTATCCATATTATCTCTAAAAGTAGTTTTGCCATCATTAAATTCTAATGGCTCTCTGATAATTTCTTTGGTGAATTTTTTCTGTTTCTAATTTGACTAAGGGCATGTTTGGGTATTCTTGATTCCAACATATGTTGGATTGTTTGATTTTGCACTTACAAAAGCTTTTGATTCTTCTTTTAACAAAGAAAAAAGCTTTTGGTTCTTTAGCTAAAAATTATCTTAAAAATTGCTTTCCAAGCAAATCGGTTCTTTTTTACAGCTAATCTAAACATGCCCTAAGCTTATCCTCACCTATTGACTGTCACCTTAATTCAAATGGTATTTTATGTATAAGCGTATCCAATCTGTCACTATGCATGATAATGCTTACTGTGTGAATAAACGTCTGTTTATGCTCCATTTTATCTATAAAAGCACACTATGATTCTATAATGTATTTCATGATGCAGACATTGCAAGGAGCATTGCTCAGCTGTTCATATGCTGTACTTGACTATGCACAGACGGGTTTGATTGCGGCAGTGTTCTTCTTTAAAGTGAGATGGCTAACCTTTTTATTAATTAATATTTTTTTCTTCATCGAGTACTAACAATATGGCAAAAGTTGTATAGAATTATCTTAAACCAAGTTTTCAATTCATGAATTGATTAATGTCCACCTCGGTATTATTTATCAAATATCACTGGCTCACTGCCACTAGAGTCATAGTTGGCTCAAGCCTCTGGATGGTTCAGTTTATCTTGAGTTTCACTTGTTCTGTCTAAAGGCCCATAAGAATACCTGCCAGATTTGTGCTGTTCAATTGGTTATCTCTGTGCAAATTATCAAGGAGCATAATCATTTACATATTATCTATGTTAATTATTTGTAGATGATGGAATGGTGGTACCAGTCTGCTGAGGAGAGAATGTCGGCTCCAACAGTATATCCTCCCCCTCCTCCTCCTCCTCCACCAAAGGTGAAGAAACAATTTTAATCTTTTCTTCCACCTCTCTTTCTCCATCACTGCTTTCTTGGACTAGTTCTGTACATCATATGAATCTGAAGTATGAATCATTCTGCTCGAATAAATTAGATCTATGTGGGAAAATATAAAATAAGGGATTGAACTTTTGTTGTAAAATCTTACTCTTCACTATTAATGTTGCCAGACTTTGCATCCTCTGTGATCTAGTATCAAATTAGAAAAATCAAGTAATTAGATAAAGTTAGGTTTACCCTTTGCCTAAAGGACCTGTACTAATATATCATATGAACAGGTGGCAAAAGAAGGAATACCACTACCACCAGACAGGACAATTTGTCCGTTGTGCTCTCAGAAGCGCGTAAATCCATCTGTAGTTACAGTTTCAGGATTTGTCTTCTGCTATGCTTGCATATTTAAGTACATTACTCAGGTGAGAGCTCTAGACTTCTTGACTGTGATGCTGAGAAGTATTAGATTGTAAAATCTAAATATAATGTGAATCTCTTTACTTTTCATGGTCCTATATCTGACTTGATGGTTAAACTTGTGCTATTTTACGAAATAGTAAACCTCTGAAAAATTCATGGAGATGTTACATCTTAGTGTCTTGCAATTAATATTTTGTGGATAACCTTTTTTTATAGATACAAATTCTAAATGAAATTAACCAGAATTGATATAGAGATGTAAATGTGGTTGTTGTATATGACTAACTGACAGGGATCACTCTTCTAATTCTACCCAAAAGTCAATGTTACCTCTGTTTTCTTTCAGGATATGTAGTATTTTTCCCTTATTCTTGACCATATGTGAAATGAACTATATACGGAGTGAAGCTATTTTTGGTTTTTTTCCCTGTTTCATCTAATGCTTGTTTTCTGTTTGCTCATTACAGTATAAGCGCTGCCCAATCACGTTGATGCCTGCAACAGTTGACCAGATAAGGAGACTCTTCCATGATGTATAGTGTAGGCTTGGTGATTTGTTGTTGTGCTAGTGTATGCTAAGGTTATTAGCAAATTAGATTGGATAGGTTATATTATAAATATTTTTATGATGATTTGTTTTTATAATATATATAATATATAATATATTTATGCATTTATTATATTTAAGTTGATAGTACTACACATGGAACTATCTGTGAGAAAGTTTAGTTAATATGGAGAGCTGGAAGCCGGGTTTATGAAGTAGAATCCCGGGAAGTCACGTGCCCGAGACGATTTAATGTCAAGCTCTCAAGGATTTGGAAAGGAACTATCAGACTAAGAATAATGGTCTTCTACGGGAGAAAGAAATCCATAAGAAACAATGAGTCAGAACCAAGTCAACAACGACGACAATCATCTAACGGGAAAGCAGAGGAGCGCTGTCACACTACTTTCTCGGTGAGTCTCGTGTAGCATGATTCTTGCCACATTTGTGACAGCGCTCCACTGCTTTATTGTTGATGATAATGGTCTTCATCATTGACTGATCCTGACTCACATGGTCTTCTGTTGAGGACCATATTCCTAGTCCAATAGTCCCTTTCCGAATCCTCAGGAAATTCTTGAGCTTAGGATTCTTAGTCCTAAGCTTCGTAGCAGTAGACTCCAGAAACACGGATCTTGACATCACTCGGTCTCGTGTACGGGACTTCCTAGGATTGTGCTCCATAAACTCAGTTTCCTCCTCTCCATATTAGCCAACTCATTGGTAGTGAGTACTGTCAACTTAATTATTATATTATAAAAACAAGTAGAGCAAATTAAAGATCATATAAATTAGCATGATGGATAAACAAAGTTAAATTAAAATCGGATAAGTCATTGAAAGTTGAAACGAATTGTGAACACCCATATTCTCTGCAGAAGAGGCGGTTTTTTTTTTAGTTTTTTAAACTTTCAACATATACATCAACAGAATTGAGACACTGTAAGAAAACAGCAAAAAACAAGAATTTTGAATCACCTATGCACCAGAACTGAAAAAAAAAAAACAATCAATTAAGCGAATGGCTTATGCCTTACTGTTAACAATATTCATCTAGGTCTACAATGGGAAAAATCAATTATCCAAATAACGAATGTATTCCCCAGAAAACACTCAAGTTCAAACTTCGCCAACAGTAGCTTCGAACGCTTGCTCTAGTCTGGTCTTCATTTTTGTAGAACTCCATTTTACTTTTGCATCCTGCAATTTAATTTTAATACAACCAATTATTTAATTCGTTCATGCTTATACATCCACTAGCTAATCAACATTGTGGGATTTTCATTGATTCATCATTTATAGTAGCAATTAAAGTGGCTTCCATTTTCATTGTGTTTAGAACCATTTCTCTTTCATGGATTTAGTTACGTCTAATTGAACGATTTAATAGACACAGGCTAACTTCACTTACCTTTCCACTTGTGTTGAAATCTGAATCCATGCTCTGCTCTGTGTGACTCCAATAGCTTCCAACAGTTCCAATAATTGGTGTCTCATCTGGACTCCTACTTCTACACCTCCTACAAGACATTGTTGATTTATCAGACACAGAATACTTCCTTATCTCGTCAACGGTCAACGCTCCTAGAATTGGCCTATCCTCATGACTCGTTGGTGATCCTCTTCCTTTTGGTGTACCTTCTCCCACTGAAATATTATCACTACCACACTTTGAAATGGGTGTGGTTTCTGATTCCACCAACCAGCTAGAGAGGCTTGTGTCTACCCTTATTCCTTCATTTTCACCACTCAATTTGAATCTCTGCCTTTCTTTGCGGTTTGAAGGCTTTGGACTAACAACCGGTATATCGGTATCATGCTTGATGTTTTCTTTACCGGGTGTGGTTGGATCATCTGTGAAAAATAGATTATATAAATAATTGATATTGAAGTTGAATTTGTGAGATGGTAGATTTGAAGTTGAATTGTGAGATGATATATCAACATTAAAATGTAAGGGTAAGCTTGGGAGAGAAAAAAACTAGTACAATATCAGTCATAGTGCTCAAGGTAGGAGGAGGAAAAAAACATCTTTTTTAATTAAGATAGTTGTTGTTTATGTTTTTATCTAGATTGCCAAGCAGCCACCCTTAACTAAAAAATAGGTTTTACATTGTTTTAAATCTGGGTTCAAAAAGCACAATGCAGTACCAAACATGCACATAGTTGTTCAATAGTTACAGTATCTCATACTCTATTATCTTTGAAAATATGATTTTTGACCGAATTTAATGGAGTCACGTGATAAAGGTAGTGAACTCACCTAGTGGGATAAGACTTTTGATGTCGTTGTTCGTTGTTGTCAGTGATCGAAGCACTTTTGTTTCGACCACTCTCACTTGAGTGAGATTCTCTATTGGATTCAGCACTCTGAAAAAACTGTTAACTTCGTTCTCTGCTTTTTCAGCTGATGAAATTCGTTTTCTAGAATCCGTTGACAGAGAAAACAACGATTCTGAAGACTCTTCTTGAACCCATGTTCTGTTAATATCATTTTTCTTCTCCTTGTAATCATCATCATCTTCTTCTTCAACAGTTACATCCAAATCAGTTTCATCTAGATTGATATCATCATATCCCTCATCAGAGCAATCTCGATATCTATATTCAGAAACAGAGTGATTACTCTGTTTTGCTTTCTCTTTTTCTACTTCCTTTTCCTCAAAAACTGAAGATTCTTCACCGAGATTCAGTTTCCCTTCAAGTTGCTTGGTGTTTTCTTCCTTTGATTCCTTCTCTGAATCACTAGGATTTGACCCAAATGCGAAAGATTCCTCTTTTCTTGTGCAAAATTGATTGTGGATTTGAATTGGGCTGTTAACTTCGAAATCTGGATTTTGGGCAGGTGAAATTTGTTTTCCGGAATTGATGGACAGAGAAAACAGAGACTCTGAAGACTCTTCTTGAGGAAAGTTCTTAAGAACATCTTCTTCTTCATTGATATCTTTTTTCTCTGTTTTTTTCTGCTTCTCCTTGATTCCCTCAAAGCTTTTTATTAGTTCTTCCTTTGTTGGTGTCACTTCGGCATTGCTATTTGTTTGCTCTTCAATTTTTGTCCTGAAATCGCAAATTACATCAGAAACACGAAGGCATAGCTAATCATGTTTAGAGAATTAAATTGACTTTCAAAGAAAAACGGTTTCAAACTAGGAACAAAATCATCAATTTCACTGGATAGCAAAAGCAATATTGACAGAAACTCTAATTAGAAGCTGAAAAATGTTGATTTCCCAATAAAGTCATAGTCAAATTGATTGCTTACCTTCGTTCTTCTGCTATGAATTCTTCAACAACAATCTTCTGTCGTGCGAACTCAATAGCAGCTTCAACAATTCCTTCTGTGACATGGGTCTGCAAAAAAAATCAACAACTTTTGAGAAACCCAAAACTAAAAATTGAACCTTTAAGATATATAGAGATTAGAAAGAGAAGTGCTTTGAAATTGAAACAGTATTCAGCTAATGAAATTTCCTTACATGGGTTTCTCTATTGGGAGTTTCATTTGCCAAAGTCGAGTGCTTTCTGCGTTTTGAAGAACCAAAACAAGGGAGAAAGCACTTCATCATTAGCCACTACTATTGAATTTTAAAAAGCTTTTTTTTTTTTTTGGGTTAGCTATTGATTTGCAAAAAGTGGCTTTGGTTCTAAAGAGAAGGGTAAAAAGGAGAGCATCATGAAAACAGAACAGAGAAAAAAGAGGAAGAAGATCACAATGTATGGAAAAAACAGAGTACCGAAGTGTTTTCAAAAGGATTTCAGAATGTGGGACTGTGAGCTTTCAAAATTTGACCGTTGGGAACAGTTGGGCCCATGCTTGGGCTTCATTTAAGTTTTTAACACAGTGAAACTGTACTTATGAAGTCTTCGGAACCTGTTTTAATTTTTTGAACAGAAATTAATTACTAGGAGTCTTGCTCATTTATTATCGTTTCAGTTAAGGAGAAAAATAATTACTATTCTTAATTGCTACTCCATCAGTTTCTTTTTAACTGTAATAATTTTTAAAAGAAAATGTTTTTTTATTTGTTTATTTTCCTATTATATTTTTATTAGTTTATATATTTATCATGTAGTAAATAATAATTTTAAAAGCCAATAAAAATATAAAGAAGAATTACTTGAACAAGAACATTAAATAATTAAGTTTTTTAATTTATATGATTTTTAAAATTGCAATTGATAAAAAGGAACGGAGAAAGAGTAGTATATGTCTATTTTTTAAAAAAAGAAAGCAAATCTCACGTTAAATAAACTATCTAAATCTTCGTTATAACTCTATAAGACTCTAATGGGTCTTAATTATCTGCTTATTTATCATTTAAGAAAAATATTAATTATTTTTTGCGGATTTACTCCCATATTAATTCTTCTATTTTTTATCTGTCCATTAAAAAAACTTGTTATTTGTCTATCAACTACTATTGAACCAATAAAATAACGAGAAGTGAAAAGTATTATAAAAAGTTCAAAATTATTTGATGAATAAAAAAATAATAATTATACTTTTTAATATGTGTATTTTATCTTTGGACAAATAAATAGAAAAAAATGAAGTAATAAAATATTCTATTTTTCAAATATGAACAAGTTTTGACATGATTTTAAACTCTTTTAAGACTCTAATGCTCTCTTTGTCAAGATAAAAATTGCACATATTAGAAAAAACATATATCCAAATAATTTTGATTATGTTATTAGTATAACCGACTATCTTCCACCTCCATTGGAATCAAGCATCCTACCCTTCTCATCAATCAGAATCTCTATCATCATCATCAGTGTCAACAAATTGTTCAATGCTTCTACATGAAATCTTATTTGAAGAAAATATCTACAGTGTTAAAAAAATAACAAGACATATTATATTGGTTTTTCTTTTTTGACTTTATCTTTTTTTTATAAATATTAAATACATATTAACTGTGTGTTCATATAAATATTTTTAAATAGAGAGATCGATCTCAATCAAATAAAAATCACGCCGTGCCTCCAATAATACTTTGTCATGCACTCATGTGAAACCAATGAATTAAAATCACACATTTGGACAAAAGAATACATCACGTATTTTTCTTATTTGAAAAAGGAATAAAACAGATCTTGCTTTGATAACTCTGAAGTCTGAAGCTTAAATCTGATTGTATGATAAACTCAATGTTAGAATGAGATTTTCCATATAATTTTGGATCTTCAACCCACCCATCTATCTGTTCTTTTCCATATCGGAACAATTGGCTGCCCATATAACCAAAAAAAAAACAACTGTTTGTCAAAGAAATTCCTAGGAGAAACCCTCCAATGTTGAAATGTAAAGTGAGCTGCAGATGTGTACAAAGAAAGACTATTTTTATCTGGAAACCATTAATAATACTAAACCCGATATTAGTAATCATCATCATAATATTCGTCATCAGATGAAACTTCCCAACTTTGCTTCTCTATTCTCTTATGCATGGCTTTACTACTTAGCTGGAGTTGGTGTTTCTTCTCATCCAAATACACCCATCTGTAGTCTGTAGGTATGTTAAAAGGATCAACTCCATCCTTATATCTGCGACTATCAGAGTCACTGGACTCTCCTTTCGTCCATGAAGAACCCTGTGAGTCCGAGCCCTTGGATTCCTTCGATCTCACAGCAGCTACTTCGCTGGAGAGTGGAGTTGAAAACTCCTCACCTGGCTGAAGCTCCTCAAACTTCGTAAAAGTGACGAGCACCCGGATAGTAGGGATTATTGGGATAGAAACCTGAGTAGAACCAGAGAGAAGCCTTTATTATAAATATAAAGAACAAGCATGGATACTGAGAATGCCACAACACAGAAATAGATGAGGATCAGGTACAATGTTATTGCAGGGACACAAACACAAGTTGATTTCTTTATATAGTTTATAGGGTTCAAAATATATTACCCTTCTGAACAAAATGTCAAGTGAGATTTGATGTTAATACTTTTAAAACGTGA
Organism: Cyamopsis tetragonoloba; assembly: GCA_037177725.1. Taxonomy (NCBI): domain Eukaryota; kingdom Viridiplantae; phylum Streptophyta; class Magnoliopsida; order Fabales; family Fabaceae; genus Cyamopsis; species Cyamopsis tetragonoloba. Next base: position 51,708,412 of record CM074125.1, read on the forward strand.
AAAGAGGTCTTTGTACTTTACCAGTTGTGCACTTTACTACATTTTTGTCGATACTGTTTAAAATTAGACAGAACAATGCATTTCATACATTTTAGTTTATCACTCTTGCATTGTTTTGAAAATAACCTTATCGGCAATAGAATTATCATGTCATGATTGTCAGGTATATTCACTCAAGGACAAACTTACAATCTACTCATGCTGTCACGCACATATATCAACACAAGAATGACCAGGTAAACCGACGTCAGTCAGAATCCCATCAAAGTTGTGAAACCAAAGTCAGTCACAAACTCACAACTTCAGAGAATAACATTCAAATTTCCATCCGGCATATACATACTAAGAAATAAAGACTAAGCTCACAGCCTCACACTTTACCCACAAAAAGCAACTACAGATAATATGGGGTGATGTATTGCAAGATTTCGGAGCAACAGAGAATACAAACTTTTAAGAACTTCAGGTTATGTATTTGGATTACCTGGACAGGAAAAGTACCACGAGGAAGCTTAGTTGTCAAAAGCTCTCTGAGTCTTCTAAAAGCCTTAATCTTATTTGCTATGACGTCAAGTAGAGGCAGAAATTCTTCAGTTTTCAAAGGGTAGTCTGGCGTCAACCACAACATAGGTTTTAGACCTTTTTTATACTCACCCCCGTGCTTCAACACATTACTAATTGATCCTTTCTTTTTATCATTTCCCTTCTTAGTGTCTCGATTATTCTCCTTCTCCTTCAGAAACTTGTTATTCTTCGCATTTTTGGATTCCTTAGAGTCATCAATGCTACTACTCCTTAAAATTTTCTTCTTCCAACCAAACCAGCTCTTCTTCTCTTTAACCACACCATTGGCTTCAGAGTTCTCACGGGAAGATGCTGAACCATTTTCTTGACCATAAAAAACTCCACGTTTCTCATCCTCATAAGTACCATACAAATTTTCCCTTTGTAGTGTAGATTCTAGGTGCCTTCTTTCGTCAGAGGTCAGCACCTTTCTTTTATCAGCAGCCAGCACATCATCATACTCATAATTGCTTTCTCCGTCTTCATCATCTGCATCAAAGTACTTTTCATCTGAACAAGTATCCTTCGGCCACCTTGACTTCATACTCACCGTCACATTATTCATGTCATAAACTTTTGCTTTCCAATTCCCAACCATCTCAGTCTTCTCCTGACGCCTCCAAGTTAAATGGGGAACAAGCTTAGCTTGAGTAACGTCAATACCCGGTTTAAACATTCTTCTCATAAGCATCAAGCCAACATCAACAGAAACGTCACCTTCTGTTTGTGGTGTAGAAGTTGATTCCAAAGAATCTGTGACTTCCTCCATCCCGTGGTTAAGAGCAATCACAGATCCAGGTGGCAGAGTTAATTCACCGTCCACTGAAGCATAGCCCTCTCCTAAGAACAACAATGATTGCTCTGTTCGCTGGACGTGGAAGCCCTCAAAACCAGAAAAGGTCGTATCAGCACGGAAATTAGAACCACGCTTCCAAATTCGATAAGTATCCGAAGGGGCTACATGCCCAACAAAAGGAATGACAGAGCTGTCAAAACGGAAAGTGATCTCCATATAAAAATCACGAATGCGGGCTACCGTAGCAATGATGCTGGGGCGTCTACGGCACCATTTAGCCCAAGAACCAGGTCGTACGCACCGTGCAATCTTCACGGCTAACAATTCCTGTCTGCGGTATACTGCTTCTTGGAGAGCATTCCAACCATCCTCATTTTGTAGAGTATGATCTGCACCAGCAGCCAACAAAATCTCAAGGGCAACTGAATCCTTGAGACGGACTGCAAGGTGAAGGGGGGTCTCCCTGCCAGGAACATCGCGGCGATCAACAACAGCGGAGACCTTATCTGCTAGAAGTTCAGCAGCAATAGATTCAGCTTCTGTGTTGACCTCTCCAGGCTTAGGAAGCTGAGGCAGGGCGGAAACAATTCGTTTTAGGGTATCATAATCTTGCTTAACAATTGCCCAGTGAATAGAACTGTGTGCATATCCGATAAAATCTTTGGGATTGGGAATCCTTTCTTTATAGAGGCGGCTCATATCTTTGGGTTTGCTTTCACAATTCAAACACTGCAATCATTTTTCCATGGTTTGAATGACAAGGAAACACCACAAAAAAGGTAATCTATGTTTGTTTGTTGTCCAAGTATTAGCTCTCCCCTGCCACAAAGAACCTACTTCAACTGGCAATAATGATTTCGAAACAAGATAAAAAATAAAAAATAAAAGGCAAGGTTTTCAGGAACTGTTTCTGTTTTTTCCAAAAAAAATTGACCATAAACTCCCAATTCTCAGTAAGCTAGCCGATCTTGATCGGAGCCTCAATCAAAACAAATCTGCAAACAAAGCAAGCCTGAGCCTAAAAAACCAAACAAAGATTTACTAAAATCAAACAGTTCTAAAATTTATTAGATCCGCGAAACTTATTACTATTATTCTAATATCTTCTCAATTTCTAATTGATTGATTGTGTACACTGTCTCCATTCAAAACTCTCACTCAGAACCGCTGATACCACAGAAAACAGGCGGATCAAAACATTACGTCTTTTTAAGCTTGATTTCAGATTTCAGATCATATACACATCGAAGGAAAAGAAAAGAAGATCAATGATCATTATTAGATGACATAAATTTGCGAAGAGACAAAACAAGAAATCAAGAAAGCACCTGCGGAAGGTGAAAAAGGAACATCAAAACCGAAAACGAAGTTGCGGTTGCGATCTCACTGGAGAGTGATTGCTACTGGTAAGGGTTGTTGTTCATATGATCGAATTCAAATAGTTGAAAGACCCAAATTGAATCGAAACTGAAATTCGGTTATTAAATTGGGAATGGAAAGGAGAGAAAAGCGAGGGAAGAGAGGGGAAGATCGGACGGTGGGAATGGAATGGGGAAGATGAGATCTAAGGGTGGGGATGAGAGTTTGGTCATGTACTCTGACTCGGACCTTGCAACATCGCGCGCTATCGTGGGCGGGAACATCGCTTTTGTTTTTTATTTATATGTTTAAATTTAGATATTTAGATATAGATTTGGCTAATCATTACCCTCAGACTCAGGACAATGAATAGGTCTATAAATAAAAATTTATTATTAAAATATGTAACATTTAATTTAATATTACGAAAATATTTTTATTAATTATAATTTTTATTTAAAAATTATTTATTGATTGCGTTAAAAATATTGGTTAGCAAAATCTTTTATATATTTAAATTGAAAAATACTGAGAGTTTGTTTGATTTTTATTTTTAAAAATAGTTTTTTGTATTTAAAAATTAAATAGTTTTTGAAAACAGTTTTTGTTTTGGTTTGTCAGTTTTCTGAGTTTACACACAAATTTGTGTTGAAAATATCTCTCACTTTTTTTTGAAATTATTATTAAAAATATTTTATAATACAGTTTTTAAAAACTAAAAACTAAAACTATTTCAAATAAATCCTAAATCCTCTTACTGAATCTTCTTACAAATTTTCTTACCCATTTAATTTTGACAATCATTATGTATCTTCTACTAAACATTTATTTTTTTAAAAGATAGACAATACTCATTTGAATTTAGATTAAAAATAACTAGAATTGGAAAGAAAACAATGAAATTAGATAGAAGATAAGATTAGCGATTATATCAAATGATTTTCCTAATACGTGATTTATGGACATACGATACAAAAATTAAGTATTATCACTAGGTGTTGCGTCGTGGTTGCTCATGTCAACTCTATCTTAGGGATTGCAATGGGGTGGGTGAGGCAAGAGAATTTTCTCCCACTCCTCACATTTCTCATCTTTGTTTCTTGCAACAAAAATTGTTTCATCCCCTGTTCTTTGCCTCTCTATGAAAATTGTGTGATTCCCTTGAATATTAAAAAAATTTTAAAAAGTATAAAAATTTAAAATAAAAATCGATGTAAGAGCCCGAACAAACAACGTAAGATTAAGAATGATTCAATAGTAAAAATAAGTACGACAAGCAAAAATGGCGTATAGAAATACACAATATTTGATATATGCAAGGACAAGAACTAAGAGTAGAGGTAATAATAGATAAAAATTCATCATTTTTTTGTGTATACTTATTGTATTAATTATATTATATAAGAATATTTATGTAATTTTATATATATACTCGAAGATATGGGGACCTCGTGAGACGAGGAGCATGATCTCCATCCCATCTCTGAATCTATAGTGTGGGAAACCTTGTCCTCATCTCCGTCCTCGTGGGGAAAAATTTCCCGACTACGGCCTCAAATGAAACCGTCCCCGTGGGGTTTCCAAATTCGGGTGGTGATTACCATGCCTACTCTAACCACATGTGTGAGGTTTAATTCTTTGTTTGTAGAAATAAAGCAACATTTTATGGTTACTCGATGTTTCGTGAGAGCTCAATTTTGGAGAAAAGATTAGTTACCCTTTCTAGATGGATAATATGTGAAAAGTTTAAAAAAATAAATAGTAAAATGTAAAAAATTAAATTCCAAAAAATATAATTTGTTTTCATAATTGTAAAATAATAATAAATGTTATCTTTTATGTAATTCAAAGTATTTATTGAATTGTTACAAAAAAAAAGCATTTATTAAATTATTTACCAAAAAAAAAGTATTTATTAAATTGTATTAAATGTGTTTTATGTTCTCTTTATAATTTTTTATTATGTACTTATGAACATACCTTAGATAAATTGTACATCAGATGATACAATTTTCCTTTTAATTTATTATTTTATTATTATCAGCATCAATTAGATTTAATTTCAAGCACTCTATCACTTTTTTTTTTTTTGTAGACAGAGGAGAAAGAAAATAAAAGAAAAAACAATCTATTCACTTTAACCTAAGCCAAATGATTTTTTTTATGCATTATATAAAAATAAATGTAGAAATATAAAATATAAAATAAACTATTTTACTATAATAAAAAATGAGTAAAATATCATCATTTATCTGTATAAAAAAATATCATGTCATAGAGAGAGAGTAAAACATCATCTTATTCATTAAAATTACAATTACAATCACCTCACCAAGCAATTAAGTTCGAGAAATTATGAAAAGGAAAATTAAGGGTCTGTTTGGTTTTTATATTTTATTTTTATTTTATGTTCTTTTTTCAAATTTTTTAAAAGGAAATTTGGAAATACTAAAAACAGTTTTTCTTTTTCAATTTTTATAAAATACGAAACAGAATCAAAACAGAAAATAAAAATATAAATCAAATAGACCTTAAGTAAGATTTGGATTCCATTGAGTGTCGAACGGTTTAATAGTTGACTTCAGCAACATCAAAATCATTAATTTATTATACACACCAACCGAGTAAGAATGGGGAAAAAATAAAGTACTCCCTTCGTTCCTTTTTATGTGTCTCCTTACCAAAAAATTTTGTTCCTAAAAAATCCTCCTAATTACTTATTAAAGAATATTTTCAATGCGTATATTTTCAAGAGTGAAAGTGCATTTAATTACATACTTTATATGGTATTAGGAAGATAATTAGGAGAATTATTAGGAGGATATAGCATTGTTCTTCTTAATATCTGTCTCTTTAGACTTTCAAGAATGTATTTATTATCTTTTTCCTATTATACCCCTAGTAATAAAATGGATAAGGGTAATTACTATAACTTTCAAACATTAAAGGCACAGGAGAAGGAAGAGCAATCAATGAGAAGCCAATAGTATTCATCCGAATCATTTATTAGCCCTACTCCTAACAATGTTAATAACTCTGTATCGGTATGTGGTGAATAAATTACTATTACTCCATAAAATTAAATTTTATAATTTAAAAAGTGTAGGGGTAAAACAGGAAAATAGATGTTAAAATTTTGTGATCCAAGAATATTAAATAAGTTTCTTAATATTTATGTTTTTTGCTTAGAAGACCGATAAAAAGGAACGGAGGGAGTATCCAAATCTATCTATCGACCTGTTAGACTGTCCAACGCTAGGGAGGATCCAAATATCTCTAAGTATTTCAAAATATTAAAAGACATTCATGCTAAAAATAGTACTCCATCCGTTTCACAATGACAGACGTTTAAAGTTATTTTACGGAGATTAAGAAATGAAATAAATGTCATAATAAATAAAATAATTTTATTAGTATATCCTTATTAATGATTGAAATATTAAATACCTCTCATTGGTTTTAGTTGAGTATTAATTGTTATATATGGATAAAATGGAGAAAATAACATTTAATAATTTAATAATACAGTAAAAATATAAAACCACAATAATTTTAAAAAAAAATTATTTATCTAAATCAATACTTATTACGAAACGAAGTGAATACTATTATATGCAAGGAATGGGGATGGACATCAAACAAGCCACACATAAGGTGATCAAAGGCTATATATGGGAACATAAGCTTGTACTAATTTCTGTGGTTTTCATAAACCTCTAATTAATTCACATATAAACCTCTAATTAATTCACATATATTAAAAAAGTGATTAATTTAATTAAAATTATTTAATATAATTATGATTTATATTAATTTTTTAAATTATCTTTTAATTTATTGAGGCTTATTAATACTTTCTACGTATTATTATTATCTTCAATTTAAAACATAAATACGCAGAGCAAAATTTTCATGATTTATATTATAAGTATCTACACAAAATATAAGATACATTTATTAATTTTTACTAACTTTACCTTTATTTATTAAAATAATTTTTTATTAGTATTGTTAATTTTAAAGATAAAGATTACATTTATTCAGAAGTAAAATTGTAATAGAGTATTTGTTTTTTCAAAATAAATACAATAATTATTTTTTTTAAATTATGTAAAAAGTGTCTAGGTACTTATATTTTGAAACGAAGGCAGTAACTTTTCAAAAAAGTTGTTAAGTGATAAGGATATATATTTTGGTAAACAAAAAATTAATGATACAAAAAATCTAGGAGAGTGTCTTATAAAAAAGACCAATAAAATTTCTCTAGATGATCCTTAAAAAAGAATAGTTTTTTAAAAATTCGTAGAATTGTTTAGTAATTAAAAAAGTAAAGTTTTTTCTGTGAGATTATAGTTTTTTATATCTTACTTTTAAAAAACTATCTGAAATAGCTATTAGTTTTCAAAAATTATTTTTTAATAATTTATTTCTAAAATTATTCTTACTCAATTTTATAAACCACAAACTAGCCACCTTATTACCCTAATTTATTAATATAATATTATTTATTATTTTTAGTCATTTAATATAATTTAGTTAATTACACAACTTATTATGTCAAACACTTATAATTAGTTGTGATTAACTTTGAAAATAAGTTGTAAAAAAATTGATTGTCTGAGACATAATCTATTTTGTTTGGATATATTTGCTTTTAGAAGCAATTTTTAAACTTTTTGAAACAATGTCCACTTTTTAGCTAAAGGACCAAATAGCTTTTTCTTTGTTAAAAAATAATCAAAAGCTTTTGTAAATACAAAATATAACTATCCAACATACATTAAATAATAATCATTTTCTAAACACACCTTTTATTTTAAAGTTGTGCCAACTTCATAATTAAAAGTTAAAATTATTTCCTAAATATTACCCAAAATTGCTCAAATAACTCGTTAAGCATGATACAGTGATCAAATATACATTTAAACCTTTTCATTAAATTATAAATATAATGAGTGAATTATTTAAATAACAGATTGTGATGAATAAAAGAAATTTATTCTTTTAACTCAATCAGATTAATTATCATAAATCAACATCATTAGTTATAATTGTTTGACTCCATCGATTTGAACTATAGTAAAATTAAATTACACTCCGTATGTTTCTTGTGTCTTTTAAAGTTAATTCATACTTATTTAAAAGCATAGGCTTATTTAGTTCAAAATTTTCTTTCCTGTTACATTCTTTTCTCAATTTCTCCCACATTTTCTTTCTATTCATTTTTTTCTACTTATTTTCTATAGATTCAAGCATAGGCTTATTAAGGTTAAAAAATGGAAATATTAAATAGAATATAAATATGAATAATTTTAAATCCTCCTAATTCAAGTTCCTAAAAATCCTCATATTTATCATTTAAAGAATATTTTTAACGCTTTATATATTATCTAGATTGAAAGTGCATTTAATTCCATATTTTATATGATATTAGGAAGATAAGTAGGAGGATATAACATTATAAATATTATTGTTTTTGAAAAATATAATTAAAATCATTCAATGTTTAGCATACTACTATTAGGGGGCATTTGGTACTGGGAATATTTTTTTTATTCTCAGGAAACTTACTTAAAATCATAACTACTTGTTTTTGATAGAAAGTTTAAGTGAATTTTCTAGAAATATTTTTTCATTCCCACCTTAAAAGGTGGATATCATTAATCCGAAATAACTAAAACTCATTCTTATATCAAACACTTCATTTAGGATATGTTTGGCCTAGCTTTTTACAGCTTCTCTTCTTCTTATAAATAGAAGCTGAACCAAACACTTTTTAAAAGAAGCTCTTATAATGAGAAATAACTTTTTTAATAAAAAATTGCTTATAAATTAAAAAATAATAAAATTGTCGGACAACTTTTAGTTTTTCTTTTAAAATTCTAATATACAACTTTAACTCAAAAGTAGCTTTTAAGTTAAAGCATGTTTGGATTAGATTTTTTTTCAAACATGTTTGATAGTTGTATTTTGCACTTAAAAAAACTTTTTGATTATTCTTTTAACAAAGGAAAAAACTTTTTGTCCTTCAGCTAAAAATTGTACATTATTTAAAAAAGCTTTAAAATAGCTTTTCACAGCTTAAAATAATTTCTGACAGCAAATATATTCAAACAAAAATCGATTATGCCTCAGACAATCGATTTTTTTCACAACTTATTTTTACAATTAATCACAACTAATCTAAACATACCTTAATAAAAATCAGATTAAATGAAGCTTTATTATATAGACACTTTATTTATTTAGTTTTGATTAAGTATTATTGTAGACAAGCACAATTTACAGATTTGCAACCATGGTCCAGGTTCAATGTTTTGGGAAATTGGGAATGTTTAGATATGCATAAAGTTTTTATTGAATTTATTTCTTTTTAAGGGTTAAAAACAAATAAGTCTCTTAAATTTTAGTGTATGTATTTATTTTTAAAGTATGTATTTTAGTTTTCTATATTTTTTTGAAGTGTGTATGTAGGTATAAAATTATATTAGGTCTTGATATCTAGTACCCTTAGGGCAGTTACTAAAAGTAGAAAAATAATCATAAGAGCACATTATTTCGTCTCTCGAGAATATAAAAAACTACACATTTTAATATTTTTTTATTATATTTAAGTTCTTAAATAGTGCTCTAAGGGCACTAAATATCATTTGCTAATTATATTTAAGAACAGTTAAAATGTTGCTAATTAAACAAAGACGATTACTAAATATGATTTTTGTACTACAATACACACTTTAAAATTTGTTACTTAAGTTCATACATTAAATTTAGATGACTTATTTATTTTAACTAATTTATTGATTGATTATATAATCTGTGAAGCATAATGATCCAAGAATTTCAGGTGGAAGTCAACCTTTGTTATGATGGTTTGACCTATGCTTCAATCCCAAAGAGATACGGAGAGAGATTTATTCTAATTTGTGACAAATCTTGCTGTGCCAGTACTAATTTCACATGCCGACACACTCTTAAATTAAACGTGCATATTTCTCATTTTCTTTATAAATTTTAAAAAAAAAATAGAAGAAGAATATAAGTAGAAGCTAAGATAATAAGATATAAGTTGTGCTTGAGAAGCATCTACTTCAATTTTGAGAGATAGAGCCATATTTTGTTACTCCATCTGTTCTTCAAAAAAAAGTATCAAGATTATTTGTTTAGAAATTTTATTCTTTCTATTAAAATTATGTTATCATCATAAAGTTTTTTAGATTTATTTCAATATTTTTTCCCGAAAATATTTGTACTATTTTTTAAATAGGGCCACGGATGAGATAAATCTTCATAAGATGCTAATTTGATATCTATCAAAGGAGAAAAAAAGAAAAGGCGGTGAAGAAAACAAGCTAAAGTGCATTACATGGATTTTGTATGTCTGTTGGCTATATTAAGCTCCTCTAACCCTTTATTTGTTTTGAGGAGATAAAATGTGATGAAAGAAAGTATAAAGAAAGAAAGTAGAGCAAAGAGAAAGACAAGAAAAATTGAGTGTATTTGGTTTGAAAGAAAATGAAGAAAAAGATGAGAAAAAATAGGTATGAGACTTATGAATAATAAAAGTCCACTCTCAATTTTAACTTTTTTTCCATTTTGGAGAGAAAAATTTACTGGTGAGACACATGCTTGATTTGACATTTCTCTCTTATTTTCTCTCTCAAACCAAACAAGAGAAAGTTATGTTTTTTGCTCAGTTTCTCTTCCCTCATTTTCTTTCTTTCCGTTTTAACCCCAAACAAACAAAGGGTAAGGGAATTTGTCATTTTTAAATTTTCATTTATTTTTAAAGTTTTAGTATACTTACAATTTTTTCCTCTTTCCAAAGTATCTATTGTGAGAAGTAGTAACTAACCGTTTATTTTAAATTGAGTTTGTATAAAATAGTTGTAAAATAATCACAAAATATTGTTTTAATTCACCAGCAAAGAATCAAACTCATATACATATAAGATAATATGAGCTACCACCATGTCACAATTCGTTACTTTTGTGTCTTGATTTTCTAGATTAATAAGAGTAACAATAACTAAAACCTAAGTAGCTTAAGTCAAATTTGTTTAGTAGCTTTTGTGTCTTGATTTTCTAGATTAGTAAGAGTAAGAAGAACCGAAACCTAAGTAGGTTAAGTCTTAAAAGTGGGTTTCATAAGACACATAATCTCCTCACATCTTATATATCTTGTGCAATTATTTTCTCTAATAGTGTGGCTTACAATTTATTAAATAAGTCTTCGTACTTTTAAGGTGACTTGTATTATTTTTAAGAAATATTCTTTATACAACTATTATTTATTATTACAATCCATAATTTAATCAACAATTTTTTTATTGAATGGATTGCGAATTATATTGATGAATAATAGTTGTATAAAAGCATAATTTATTATTATTTTTGGTTGAAAAAATGTGGTGATAAGGGAAGCCAACCCTAATATCACTCGGTAAGGCACTAATGTCAAAATGAGGATTCAACCAAAAATTGTGAATTGTTACTTGGGCCACGACATCAACCGTTTAAAATTAGATCAATTTAAATCATCTAAAAGACTCATAATGAGTTCCATAGTGGTAGAAAGGTAGGGTATCCCTACAAAAGATTGCCCATTAATATAGGGTTTTAGTGACAATGGGAGTTCAAACTCAAGCTCATACTTGTGCCACATCGACGGCAATACAAAGGAACACTAAAATTTTAAGGTTTAATTGTACTTTTAGGGCTTGTTTAATTTGTATTTTTATTTTCTGTTTTTATTTTTTATTTTCCTTGTTTTGAAATTTTACAAAGAAAAAATTAAAAATGCTAAAAAAAATACTGTTTCTAGCAATTTTATTATTTTTTTTTAAAATTTCAAAAAATAGAAAAAAAAATGAAAACATAAAATAAAATCAGAGATACATGGACAAAGAGATTTCTAGTTTGCACTTTTCTTGATTTTGGTCCTCTAATTTTCAATTTCGTAATTTTGGTCTCCTAAACTAACATATACTCAAATCAATACATGGGTTGGGTAAAAATATTTGCAATTTTTAAAAACTTAGGAATCAAAATTACGAAATTAAAACTTCAAAGAGCAAAAACTGATGTTGATGTACACATTACATAGTTCTTGATGCAAAACTTCTTTAGTTCATCTGATTGGTTGGCTCATCCAAAATAAATATCAATATCGTTCCAATATTTTAATCTCAATAAAAACCCCTACCCTAATTTATTTTAATCTCTACTTAATCCCTATATTGTTGTCTTATTTATTTTTAAATATTTTTTGTTTATGGCATCCATAACAATATCTAAATGAGACCTCAATTGTTCTATCTCGTTTCACTTCAATTACTTTCTCTAATTTATAATCTATAATATATATTTTATAGATCCTTGAATATTTGGGGTTGTAGAATAGAAATGCGGATGTTTTTTATTTTTTTTTTATTTTTATCATATCATTTAGTGAGCATCTTTTATCTTATATTTCATTAAAATTGAGGGCAATATAATATAATCTGTAGGCAGACGCGGATGATTATCACATTCATAAGAGATTTCCAACATATCAAATTCCCTTCTTGAAAATCTGCACTTTTCCAAACCCAGGAAATAGAAGGAATCCTAGAATTTTTCCTTGGGATAAAGACTTTTACATCATAGGTAGGAATGGGAATGAGCTGGTTGAAAATAGATTTTGAATGGTTAGATCTGGGTTTGCTTTTGAAACTAAAAGTCTCAGCCTGACTTGTTATTTGTCATAGTCTTTTTTTAAGGTCTAAAACATCCGTTTAAAATTCTATTTTATACTGAGCTCTCTAAAATTATTTAAAAACTTACTTTTAAATAAGTTAGTGGACTTAAAGACATACATAAGGCAGTGAAAAAAAATAACACAATAAATGTACAATAATAAAATATAACACTAAAATTTTTACATAATAACAGTAATATTAACATATATAATCATATTATAATTTGTTATTATTATCATTAATATTATTAAAATTATTTAAATATGCTAGCCTATTAGACATAAAAGGCTTTTTAAAGAGTTCGATATCTAACATGTTTTATTAAATAGAATTTTTAAATAATCTTAGCCTAAGCTTGATATGGCTATAATTGGCCCTGTCGAGCTGTCTAGCCTATTCTCACCCTTAATCACAAGCACACTAGTGCAAATTTAAGAGACCAACCAGAAGTGTAATTAAGCCAATTTTTAATATAAGTACAAATAAAAGATAAACACAAGAGTCAAGAAGGGTTGACCCGAGTGATTGGTGTTCGGACAGGGGCGGAGCTGCCTCAAAATTTTTGGGCAGCCAAATATAAAAAACTAAATAGATCAAAACTTTAATAATTTTTACTCATAATTTAAGAAATTATATATACATATTACTGATTTTTTTCTCAAGAAGGGCCAAGACCCCCTCATAACATAAGGGTAGCTCCATCCTTGTGCTCGGATCCCTGCTTGTTAAGTTTGGGGTTCAAAATCTCACTCTGTTGAATTTATCTTTTGTTGATAGACAATCCGTAAACTAGACTATAACTCATATGTCCTGGCTTTAAAAAATAAAGTGTGAGGATGATGTAAAATTAGTAGTTAATTGAAAGTGGACACTTTATACAAAAATGATTTTGGTATATAGTAATGAATACTATACTCACTATGTGTATATAGTATAGTCAGCTGAAAAACATTAAAGAATAAAGATTGAAGAAGATGGTAGGACGCACTTGATCACGAGGATAATGGAAAGAGGCGGCAGAACAGTAAGAATTTGTCTAATTTTCGTCCGTGGGCGCATACTACTTTTGACCTCTCTCTCCCAAAAATCATTACTTTAGGATCTTTGAGGGATCCCCAAGTTTCTTAGAGAAGCAACCTCGAAGCTCAGTTGGTGTCTACCTAGCATTTGTACTTTGTCACAAAATCACATTATTACATTTATACAATAAAATAATAATCAACTCTGAATCTGTGATCAGGTTTATTTCAACTGTGCAGGAATTGGAAAAAACCGCAAAAGTAATGGAATCACCATCAATTACTTTTTGGGTGTCATTAAAGGCATTACACGCATCTCAAAACGTATCACATATTTGTTATTTTTTTTTAAAAAATGCCTTCTAACCGGTTATTAATATCCGGGCGATACCAGAAAATAATTTTCAGGCGACTTTGGATAATAATTTCCGGTTCGTCAGTCTAATATAAGATTTGGCCTCAACCGGATATTAATATATGGTTGAATCCGGATATTAATATATGGTCATAACCGGATAATCATGTATGGTTTCAACCGGATATTAATGTTTGATTGGAACCGGATAGTCATATCCGGTTAGATCAAAATTAATTAAAACAATGCATTTCCAGTCAACTAACTTAAATATAACATAAAAAACATGAACATATAACATAAAATACTTACATTTTGTTTAATAGATGTATCAAGATGAAACAATAGCAATTTCAAGTGGTTTGTTGTTGTTAGTGAGTGATTGTGTGGTGAGTGATTTGGTTTTGGAGGTAAGAAAATAAGGATTCTGATCCTTAGATGCGTTTTAAAGTATTTGAGAAAACCGGATTACATTATCCGGATACGCCTGGAAAAACATGTCCGGTTGGAACCTGACAAAAATATCCGGTTAGGGGGATAGACTGTTTTATGACGAACCGGAAATTATTATCCGGAGTTGCCTGAAAATTATAATCCGGTGGGAACCTAATATTAATATCCAGTTAGAGGGTATTTTTGGAAAAAAAAATAGCGGATGTGTAGTGCGTTTTAAGAAGAGTGTGGTGCCTTTAATGACACCCCTACTTTTTTTTAAAATAAAAGATAAAAAATAAAAAACCACATGCTGTTTACTTGGACCACATCTATATTTATCACCATTACAATAATATAGAGAACCCCCGAAGCTACTATGAAAGAGCCTGTATGTGCTACATTCCAAGTTATAATTACATAGAAATATATAGACAATACACATACATCATTTTGTTGTGCAGTGCATCAGAGAAAAAATGACAAGAACTCCTTGCTGTGAGAGCATGGGACTGAAGAAGGGTCCCTGGACTGCTGAAGAAGATCATATTTTGATCTCTCATATTCAACGCTACGGCCATGGAAATTGGCGCGCTCTTCCTAAACTAGCAGGTCAATGCGCGTTTCGTTCAGTTTATTTTAATGAAATAATTACTTAATTATTTCTATCGATTCTTCTCTTAAACAAATTTCTAAAGAAGTGCTAACTATTGAATGACTAGTAACATTGTTAAGATGGAATATATAAAGTTCTCTAAATAGTATTTGATTTTATGGTATTTTATTATTTTTTAGGTTTGTTGAGGTGTGGCAAGAGTTGTAGGCTTCGTTGGATAAATTACTTGAGACCAGATATTAAACGAGGGAAATTCAGCAAGGAAGAAGAAGATACCATCCTCAAGTTACATGAAATTCTTGGAAATAGGTAGTTACAAATTAAACATTTTTTTTTATTATGTAGTATATTATGTATTATAAAATGTGATTGACTTTAAAAAAAATGAAAATTAATGTGCTAGTGAACTCTTTGATGCTCAGGTGGTCTGCTATAGCGGCAAGATTACCAGGAAGAACAGACAACGAAATAAAGAACTTCTGGCACACGCATTTGAAGAAGAGGATTGAGAAAAGTGCAGTGCACATTGCCAATACATCTTCGCACGCTCAAGCGAAAAGTTCGGGGACTAAATTGGACATTTCACGAACCGTGGACGCATCAAGTGCTGCTTTTAGCGTCAGCGCGAGAGCAATGGCTACTAATTATTGTGTACAGTCATCAAAGAGTCATCAATCTTTTGTAGGGATGGAATTTCAGAGTGCAGTTTCTTCTGATACTTCAGGAGAAACCATGAGCAATAATCATGGTTGCAATAATCAAATCAGTGAAGAAATGAAATTTTGGTACAATGTGTTCATAGAATCAGGGGAGCCTTCATGAGGGAATTGAATTTAAATCTAGCTAGAGAAATGTTGTAACTTGTATGATATTCTATGTACAGAGGAAAATTGAAGATGAATTGAGAAGGAACACTAGTGAAATTTGAGAAACCTTGTCGGTTAAGATGCAAAAAGGCATAAGTTACTGTTTTCCAAGTTAGAAGCAAAGGCAAAATTTGCCTTCAAGTTTAAGCTTGGATTATGTAATTTCTTATGGATCATTGCAATGAGAATTATTTGTGGGTCTAAATTGGATGCCATTGTCAAACCAGAATAGTATGCTACAAAGGTTTTTTATTTTGTTATTATTATTAAGGGCTTTTCTAACTCGTGTAATATTGTACAAATTAAAAAAATTAAAAAAAAAAAAATACAGTATTGTAAAAGCAAGTCTTACCTTATTTCAGTCAAAATCAATTTTATTGATAAAAATCGCGCGTCCACGGTGAGACTCGAACCTATTTGTGACGTAAATGCTACATTTATGTATTATATATAAAACTTATTATGGAGCAAAGTTTTTCCCCCTCTTGTATTTCCTCACTCTAATTAAGAAGGAAAATTTTTTTTTGGGCATAATCAGCCTCCTTGTTTGCTTTAGGGTTCAAATTGTAGATCTTTATGTCATATGCCAATAGGCGATACTCTTGTTGGTTTAATGAAGCTTACTTAAGAGTTGTTTTTTTTTTACTCTTTTTAAAGAAATATCTGACAATACAAAAAAATTCGTCGAGAAAAAATTATAAAAATAATTCACACTCCAATTATTCATAATTTTTGGTCTCTCTTACTTTGTTTTTTAATTGTTGTGATATTGAATAACTATCACCCACATTGCATTCACATTCGTGTAAATAATAGCACTCTTGTTATAATATCCTTATCATATTATAACTATTAAAGACTAACTTGTCATCTATATACATATTTGCTCTTTTAATAAGTTTTGTTTTTCTTGTATATTAATGTATTTCACATAAGAAATGGATAACAAAAACTTTAATATGGAAATAGATAATTAAATTTATTAATCTAACGTGAGTAAATTTTATACTAATTAAATTTATTGTAAATATATAATTCATTTATAATAAAAAATTATTAATTATCTACTTTAATTAAATATTTATTTACACAACAATGCATTTCTCAATTTTATTTATCCTTTTTAAAGTATAATCATTTTTTATTGGATTAATCACACATAAGAGGAAATTTTTTTAAATAAATGAAAATACTAATATTTCAATCAAATAGATTGAATATATAATATCAGGAAAGAAAGAATAATTTATGATATTTTATTTTTGCCGTGAAGATTTTTCATTCGAACTAAAAAATAATTTATTATTTTAAAAATTTATAGGTATGTAATCTTACGAAATAAATTTATTTATATTTTAAATAATGTATTAAACGTTCAACAAAAACATTCCGATAATGTATTAAATAATTTTCAAATTATATCAAATTTTGCATAGTTGATCTACATCATGTAAACTTTCAATTGATCAGTTGGATGGACGAAATTCTTTTTTATCTGACCGTTATAATTAATTTAGTTTTAATATTTTTAAATAAATTAATATAATTTTTAAATTATTTAAAAAAATCAATTTATAACTTAGGAATTAAATTAATAAACGGTTATTAATTTTAGGAATTAACTTTTATAATAACTTTAAGGGCCAATGAATCAATGATGATGATAATAATTTAAGAAATTAAATTAATACTTTATTCAATAGTGATGGTTTTTCCACCGTTAGGATGAAACTAATTCTGATCGTGTTGCGTGACTGGTGGTGCTGACTCCCAAAAATTTGGCATAGGTGAAATTCGAACACGAAATTTCCCATTGTGAATCATTCTTTCTATAAATTTAGCGGGACCTTACACTGCTAAGTAAACCCTCGGTTATACTTTATTCAATATTTTAACATTAACGTTATTACGATTTTTTTTTTTTTAAAAAAAAAGAGAGAGAAAAATATGAACATTGCCACTAGGATGAATTGATCATATTGGAAACTCAAGAGGTGGCCGAGTTAAGTTACTTGCAGCTATGTTCTTTGTAAATGAAGATAAACAAAACAAAAACCCTACAAAACTCTTCAACTAAAAAATTCTGAGATTCGGTCACAGTGACGCAGCATAGCTCCATTGACGCGTCCAATGGCTTTGGCAATCTCCAACATTCTCCACTTCCCTAAATTCACTTCCTCTCCCAACAATTTCCCTCCCAAATTCTCAACCTCTCTCAGGTTTTATCCATTTCCTCGCTCGCTACTCGTAATTGAAACGCTAATTCAATTTTCGTTGATTTCAATTGCTTCTCTTTTAACTTATAAGATAAGATGTGTTTCGATTTTTTGAGCTTAATAAAGTGCGATTTGGTTTGAATTTTCAGGTTTCCCCAGACAGCAGCATGGAGTGGCAGAAGGATTATCTGTGCTGCTGCATCTGCAGCTGGAAGTTCTAATCCTGACGGTGACTTAAATCCTTACGAGGTAGAAATTGCTATGTAAAAATTTACACGGCTTTTCCAAGAGCTTATGAACAACTTATAGAAACAGCTTATAGGTTCTTATAAGTTGATTTTAGCTTATTTTCAAAAGCTTTGTAGACGAATTTATCGGAATAAGTTGTTTTTCGTTTGTTCCTATGAATAGACTCTTATCAGTTATTTGATAAGAACTTACTGCATAAATGCTTAATTAAACAATGTATCCAAACACATCATTAGCTCATAATTTGAAATTTGAAGTCATTCAATTTCAGTTGGTTATTCCTGTATCTGAGTTGTTATAGTATCGTCTTATAGGTCCTAGGTGTAAGCCCTATTGAGAAATTTGACCTGATCAAGGCAGCATATGCAAAAAGAAGGAAGGAAGCTGAGATGAACGGTGATGAAGCAACTGCTTCCAGAGTACGTTAACTTTACTGTCCATTTTTGTAACTAGTAACTACCAACAATATTTTATTTTGTAACAATCTATGATGTCATTAACAAAATGGCAACTAGTTTTTCAAGTTTGAACTGAGGGAGTTTGATTAATTGCATCATGTTTGGAAATGGAAAGTAAAAGTATGTTAAGCAATATATATTATAGAGTTAAGCTCTACTTCTAACCCCCTGCCCTGCCAAAATAAAGTTCCTCACTCTCTTGTTGGAGTAGGAATTCGGAGATGACTTTCTGCATAATGCTTTTGATTTTCCTTTTTTGAAACTCATGAGGTTGGTATTTGTAAATAATCCCTATAGGTATATGATTTTTGTTTAAGTTTAAAGCACTAACAGATGGTCTTGTGCATTGTAAACGCAAAATCCAGTTGGAAAAGGCGTACGACAAGATCATGATGTCTCAATTGACTAATCGGAAAAAGGGTGTGACTTTTGGATCATTTAAGGTAAAGTAAGCAAATCCTTCTTTTCCTGGAACCTCAAAATTGCACACATAATTTGAAGGCATGACTACACAGAGATATTTGTTTAAATTGTGTTCCAGTCTGAGGCTGCTTCATTAACTTAGTTCTGGCTGTATTTGATGCATTTTATATTCACTGGACTTCCTTTGATGAAGTAGCTATAAATTTATGGAACAGCTCTTTTAATATTTTTTTCCTACTCCAAATGAACATAAGTTACCTATAGATCATGACAACAAGGGAGGAGTTGATGCCTTCTTATCTTGAATTCTTGATTTATTTCATTCTATTTTCTCCGGGCTGCTTTGGGTGGAAAGTTTGGGTTAGACAGATTGACATGGTGAAGTGACAGCTAAGTTTATGATTTATGAACTCCGGTCTTAGAGTCATTGATGATTCTATGCATTGTGCACATACACTAACACAATCATGTTTTTTATGCAATTCTTTTAGGTTTAGCATGGGTAGTAGTGGTAGATATTGAGAAGTATGCAGCTATCTTTGTAGGAGAATACTTTAATGAAATTAGTTCAAAGTTATATTGTACCTTCTTCCTATTATATCCAAGTGTTACCCTAATTTGTTGTTGTTTGTTTGCATCTCAAAGTCTTATATAGCTTAAAAGTTATAATTCTAAATTAAATGCAGGTTTCAAAGGATATCAAGTACGCTGACAAGCAGCCAATTATACCTTGGGGGCCAAGGTTTGATATTGTTTGTTATGACTCATGAGATGGTAGTTAGATTTGCCGCTGTATATTGTTGCTTCTTTTCTACCATTAGCTTACTAAAATAACTATCAACACGATAGTCCTTACTTTAATGGAATATTTAATATTTAATACCAACTGTAGTCTGGCTGGATGTAGTACATCATGACTAGGACCACTATAGGGCTACTTTGCCGCAATTTGGTTGGGAGTCTTCTCCAAATAACATCCCCCCTGGCCTAAAAGTTTCATCCAATTCATGGCTGAATTGTTTAAATCTAATCTGAACCAAACCCAGTTAATCAAATCATTAAATAAATAGTACTAATTATGATCTCCTTTATACTTAATGCGATCCAATCACTATTTGTATTATATTACTGCTCTGAGAAAATGATGTGTCTATTGGTCTATACCTTGTGAAGTAGTGTTTCCAGGAGTTATTTGTACTTGGAATAGTTTCTGCTCATTTTGTTTGGACAGAACAGCTAGAAAGGAAAATCTAATTTTTTCTGCTTGCCTGGACGTAAGACATATTTCTAGTGTTTATTTTGTGGTGTTCTTTCTTCATATTACTGTTTTTCCCCTCATCACTCTCACACTACATGTGATCTTTTGACGATATTTTGTTCTTCAATGCAATTCTAGGTTTTCTAAATCAAGTAAAAATGATATACAGATCAACTTGGCAATATCCGCTGTTTTTGTAAGTATAATATGCAGATTTTTTTTTTTTCTCAGAAAATATAAACCATGTTAGTCTTGACGAGTCTTATGTCTTGTGTGGTATTTAATCTGAATTGTTTACCATCTGTCTGCAGACAGCTTGGATTCTTGTCAAGCGAAGTGCTGAATATAAACCTTTGCAATTTTTAGCCTTTGCTTTTGTTTATAGGCTTTTTGAGAAGTTAAAATCCTTTGAATCTCCGGTAACGCCCAAATATACTGTGAGTATCATATTCTAGTGAAATTTCAAAATCCTTTGTATTTGAACCAAGTTGAAGTTTGATACAGGAAGAGGGTGAAGATACTTTGAATCCTTTGCTTTTGTATTTGAACCAAATATACTTCGAATCTTTTTCAGTAGAATTCTATAGTTCATGTTATTGTTTGATACAGGAAGAGGGTGAAGATACAGGAGAAGGACTGCGCATGGGAAAACGACTGCTCCGGTCACTGGCCTTAGTTTTTGGATGTGTAGCTGTTTCATCTTTGGTATGAGGATCCATTAGATTTGTTTGGTGTGATTCACGGATCAATACTTTGGTGTCCAAATGTTTTGGCTTGAATAAGAATTAACAAGCTAAAATAATATATTTTATTCAGAAAAACAAAAATCAAAGAGGGAGAGGGAGAATCAGTTCATGTTATCATCATCTTTTGGTGTGAACCAAATTGTTTTACATCATGGGATTCCAGAAAGATGAATAATCTTATCTTATTTTAAAGACTTTTTATAGAAGAGACTTATGGTAGCTGATTTATGAAAAATTGGTTTTTGTACTGTTATGGATTTCCACTTGGACCTAAGTACCTAACACTGCAAGCTAATGCTTTTGGTAGAGACTGGAGATAGAATCATCAGATTAATGATGCTAAAACTAATTTATAATGTGTAGTTTTACCTTTTGATGGAAAAACTGTTTAGTTGGTGGTTCACTATTTCATCTGTCATTAACTTTTCATGCTAGTTAAATGCAGCTTTAAGTTTTATATGTTCTTATCATCATTATTACATATTGACATGCCTCAAAATTATCTGATTTTTCAAATAAAATATTAATACTTTCTGGTGCAATTTTTGCAGGCATACACTTTTATTTTGAACATAATTGAGTTTGCGGGTGGCTATATTCCTGCTCTTCTTTACAATAGTCAGGTACGAAAAAATGAGCATTCTCTTTTGGCTTAAAATATTTAAGATAGTTCCAGTCATGTAGCTCAGTTGGTGGGCGCATGGGGACATGCGTGTGTGGGTACGGGGTTCGATCCCCGATTGTACTACTTTCGTATGAAACCAAAAAAAAAAAATTTAAGATAGAACAGTCCAGAATGATAGAATCTTTGTGAATAACATGCAATTTTGTTGCCTTTGAAAGTCTGGAACATTCTTTATGTGGGTTTTCTTGTCAAATCATTTTATTCCTGTTTTGCTGTGTAGCAAAGGGATGCATTTATAATCATGATAATGGTTTATGAATTTTACTATAACTATATCTTGGTTACATGAGTATAATTTTTAATACTTGTGGAGGGATTGGTTGCCATTCATGCATGATATACTTATGGCCTAGGTTAGCTAGTTCGTTGCCTAATTTGCTATGTTTCTTAATAGACATACAAATTGGGATGCATAATACACATCAACCTTAGGGAAAAAAAATTTTGGTCCATTGCGAAAAAAATTGCTAACATGTATATATAATTTCTTAAAATATGAGTAAAAATTAGTAACATTTTAAGTAACTGGCAACCCAAAATTTTGATTTATTTAGTAATTTATATTTGCCCCCCCCCCCCCCCCCCCCAAAAAAAAATAAAATTGGGCTAGTTCCAGCCTGATTTTATGGCAAAAATGTAAAATATAAGAACCAATTTGATGTGTATGCCTTTAGAGAAGTGATTTGATGTAGACGGGGGATCCGTTTGTTGTGAATTTGTCAAATAAGATACAGCCTACCTGGTGTATGTTTGCGACATATGAATTTTTTGAAAAATAACCTTTTTTTTTAATAAAAATATTACTTTAATTAAAAGAAATACCTTTTGTCAGATTTTAAAATAATTTTTGAATTTTCTATAAAAAATAATGATGTTATCGTCTACCGTACACTTCTCATGATACTAGTTTTATTTATTTATTGGTTGACTAAAAAAGACATCGTGATCTTGAGAAAATGATCTGTTTTCCCATGTTTTTCAGTGTGTAGTGCTGGTAAGTTGACATTATAATGACCTTAATGGTATCTGCAGGAGTTGATCATCACCACTACATCGGCAGTAATGCTTTATATTTTGGCATGTTATTATAGATAGTGGAACTCTTGTTGAAGACGAAGATATAAGGCATCTAGTCATTTTCAGAATACTGTGTGTACTTCTTTTCTTTCCTTTATTTTTTTATTTATTTATTTTCTATTGTGGACTGAATTTCTTTAGGTGTTTCACTCAAATTTTGTCAAGGGAAATGCATTTTCTTTGTTTTATCAAATATTATGTTTGAATGTTATGATATATTTTTTTTGGGTAGGGGGATGATGTTTTTTTATAAACAAAAGTGCACCTACTAGGGATTGAGCGCAATGATATTCATTTTGACTGTTAACAAGGTCATAGTGAGATAGGGATTGGCATCGAATTCAGACACAATGGCACTAGTAAAAATTATTCATAATGGGAGATGTATCTACTAAAATAGGTTTGGGTTCGAATTTGGATATTTACCTGTTAATTTTAATGGGAATAGGTATTTTTTCAATACCGCGTATTTTGTATATTATATTAGAATATATTAATATATTAATCCTTTCACTTAAATAAAACTAGACCTTGTTAATATTAATATGAAAATGTAACTTTTTGTGCACCAATGCACAGAAGATTCACTTGTGCATTTTAAACTTCTAGTTTGACACTAGAAGTGCAAAACCAAACACAATATAAATATGAATTTAGCTCTTTTTATCTTATTATTATTTTTAAAACAAAAATACTGAATTGTAGCAGAACACGTTTATAAGTTTCTATTTATGATGCATGAAGAAAACATGTTTATAAAATTGCTGGTCAAAGTGATATATATTAGTGTCTTCGAAACCACTTCCGGAGCGGCCAAATGATTATTTCACGTGGATTAAACTTCAATATGTTTGTGTAAATTACGCATAATAAATCATTGCCTCAATTATTCTTGAATGAGAAAAATTTGAGTAGTTAAGAATAAGAATTATAAACATTAAAGTCTATATTGATAATTATTTATCGATAATTATAATTTTTAAAAGAAACTTTGATGAAGAGTACATATCATTCAATATTTTTTAAAAAATTACTTTTATGATACCATTTATATAAATAAAAATCATGATACTTTATTATGAGTTTACTCAACATTTATTTTGCAATATCAACTTCTTTTAGAATTAATTAGATTGATAACCTGTGCGATGCACGAATAGACAATTTATTTTAGCAAGTATATTGTTCAAGTAAACACAATTTTTTTTTTATTAATTCGTAACATGGAGATATGAATTCAATCCTTATAACAATAACAATATTGGTGTTTTTTTTTAAAAAAAAAATACTATTGACCATTTTTAATTAGAAAAAAACATGTATCATAAATATGTGAATTTGAAGAACCAAAAACAATACTGATTATAATGAATATAGATTGGGAAAGGCTTTCTTATATTGGATATGCAAACTTATAAAACTGCTGCTGATATATTCTATATATATAAGAGAATGATAAGATGAACATTAACGACAATAAGCATGTTAATTTATTCATTTCTCCATTCTGAAATATTAGTCAGTGAATTTTATTTTATATGAATTAAAAAAAATAATTAATTTTTATAGAATCTAACAAAAAATAGTAAGCTAAATTAATCATTGATTTTAGGATTTACTCAATAGCTATTAGGTATAAAAATAATAAAAATGAGAATAGTTAATAAATATAGCATTAGTAATATAAATATGACAAATATTTTAAAATAAATTTTTTGAAACTAAAGTGACTAATATTTTAGAACGGAGGAAATATTTTATTAATTAATTTAATTAACTCAATAGTTTTAAGGCAATGATTTCAACGCTCAAATATGAATATAATCATGATGAACATGTTCATTTACCTATGAGTCTACGTCAGTGTCTCGTCTTTTGTTATGAGAGAGCGCCATTAGTTTTTCTGTTCTATTTTTCGCTTTGTCTTGAGCTTTTGCTCTTCTCACATAAAAAATATTATTCCTTTATTTATTAGTTTATAATTTAATATTTTATATTTTTAATATCTTAATACCTTTTTATTAGTTTGTAAGTTAATATTGAATATTTTTAATATTCTCAAATTTCAACTATACGTCTGTTTATAATATAATTTATAAATACATAGATTTAATAACATAATACATGATACACAAACACAAAAAATGCTACTACTTTTTTTTCTCTTGCCAAGCAAACTCAAATGCAATGATAAAAAAAAATTGTTGATAAATGGAAAATTCATTTTGGATAACATAAAACTTTTTTTTTGTTTTGGTAAATGCAATTAGAAAACATTCAATACAATAAACTTGAGTGAGTGGAAATACGCATCATATCTTAATATATATTTGTATAACTAATGATATATATATATAATAGATTAAAAAAAATAATTTCTTAATTTTTCTTAAAAAAACATCTCCCTTTATATTATTAAGATAATTTTTTTTTTCTTCAAGCAAGCAAATTCAAAAGCCATGATGATTTTTTTTTGTTGATATATACAATTAGAAAATATTTAATGCAATAAACTTGAGTGAGTTAAAATATACATTATATCTTAATATATAATTTGTTTAACCTATGATGTATATAGATTGATTTAAAAAAAATTCAATTTCTCCCCAAACAACATCTCTCTTTATATTATTAAGATTCTTCAATTGCGAGACAAAACAAACACATATTTGATTTTCTTCGGATAAAGTCTCAGCTTCTCTTGGAAAATTATATTTTAAATTATAAATTTCAAGATAAGAATAACATAAAATTAGGTGTCTATCCCAAAAAAAAAAAAATATAATTAGGTGCTTGTTTGATTTTCAATTTTTTTCATACATAGTTTGATTTTCAATTCAGCCAACGTAACATGAATTTTAATGATATATAATTAAGGTTTAAATAAATTTTTCGTCCCACTAAAATATTTAGTTTTGAATTTTTCGTTTCTGCATAGTTTGAGAATATGTACAAATACTCCATAAAGATATTTTGATTCTAATCCTGCTAAAAGTATTCTTTCTCTACGGTTTTAAAAAAAGTCAAATTAATTTTTTAATACCTATATGTTTTCATTTTTTGTTTTAGTCCTTACACAAATAAAATTGTTTTTGTTCCTATACCAATTTTTTACACACATGTCTCTTAACTTGGTTAACCAAGTAACGCCATTAATCCCTCTAACATACTTCAAGTACAATCAACAATTTGGTCTTTATAAGTGCCTTTCTTTTCAATTTAGTTCTTATACAATAAAAATATCTTTTTTAGTCTTTATATGTGTATTTTTCAACGAATAGGTCTATGTATTGCATTTATTGTCTAACACCCTTACTTCCTAAAACATAATTCGATTATGTCCAATACTAGATTGACATTTATAATATCGTTGAGTTGGACTACTTCCTATGAGTTAAACATTCCCTCCTTAGTGGTGGAATCCGTGGTCGATTTGATAGAAATAAGGAGTGGCGACAAGGAGGAATAATCATTTGGTCGCCTCGTACCACATTGGTCGAAATCATAAGCTGGTTTGACCATGGTAGTTTCTTTGATAACAAAAATATGATGACATGAACAAAAGTGCAAAACAGATCCGTGCGAAGACTAAAATGAACTTTTTTTTTGTCTTTGTATAGAGATTAAGAGTTCGTTTGTTTAAACTTAAAAGTAATTGATTATTTTTTAAGTGATTATCATAAGAATCAAAAGCTAATTATGTTTGACTACAATAAGAATAATAAGAGACTGTTTGGTTTGCATTTTCATTTCTTATTTTCATTTTCTGTTTCCTGTTTTCTAAAATTTTACAAAGGAAAAATTGAAAATGCTGAAAATAGAAATTTTTTGTTTTAAGCATTTTCAATTTTTTCTTTGTAAAATTTCAGAAAACAGAAAACAAACTGAAAACAGGAAATAAAAACAGAAAATGAAAATGCAAACCAAACAGCCTCTAAGATTTTCTGTTTATTTTGAGAAGCAACTTAATACCTACTTCTCAAAATAAGCAAAAAAATCTAATTATTTTGAGAATCACAAACAAACAAATTAAAAAATTTTAGAGTTACTTTTTTTTTTTATTAAAATAAGTATTTATTTTACTAGAGAAGCTCAAATAAACGGGCTCTAAATTAAAAAAGGACACATATAGGGACTGAAATGACATAAGGAAGAGCTCTTTGAGTTCAAGGTGAGAGGTTCGATTCCCGATGGGGTAGAATTAAGGGTAGTGTAGTGGAGATGTGTGTGTTTGGCCGATAAAAAAATAAAGACTAAAATAAAAAATAAAAACACATATAAAAATTAAATGATTAATTCAAATAAGACATAAATTAAAATGCAAAACGGTAACAAATATAAGGATTAAAATGAATAAAAGTTACGTATATAAACTAAAATTAAAGCGAAAATAAAACTAGTGTATTGGGTGTTAATTAATTAATTTTTTTTTAACAAAAGTTCTTCGCATGAGCGTACGGGCCGATATTGTCCGGTCCAGATAAGCTGAACCGGGTGCATTTGTTGATACTGCCACTGGTTATTACTGTTAGTATAATTCCGAGTTTGAAGAGAGTGAGAAAGGTTTTCGCCGTTTGCGTTTCACGTTGAAGCCGGACGAACATGGTGTAAGGTTTGCGATTGGCGGTTCCGCAGACACAGACACATATTCAAACACCTACAAGGTTAGGTTAAGTTTGTGCTTTTGATTCTTATTGTGAAATTATTCGGTAGTGTTCGATTTTGTGAGGCTGAAAAACCCTAAAATCGAGTGGGAGCAATAGAAAAGGGGGAGCGAAGATGAGGATTATGATAAAGGGTGGTGTTTGGAAGAACACCGAAGATGAAATCCTGAAAGCTGCTGTTATGAAATATGGCAAAAATCAGTGGGCTCGAATCTCTTCTCTGCTTGTTCGTAAATCTGCCAAACAATGCAAGGCTCGTTGGTACGAGTGGCTCGATCCATCCATTAAAAAGGTTTTCTCTCTTCTCTCTCCTTTCTGGATTCTGCATTTTCGTTCCTTCTTTTTTTATTTGGGCATTTATTCATTCTTCCTCTGAGAGGAAAAGTTCAGATTTTTAGGGCCTTTTAGAAGAGCTTATATCAACCCTATAGATTAATGCCTCTAGAATTAGCTTAAGGCTATGTTTGGGTTGGCCAAAAGTACTTTCATAAGCATGTAACGACGTGCAAGGTTGTTTGTTTTCATAAGCTGTTTTGAGATTATTTTCATAAGCTTTATGTTAGAGCAAGTCATAGTCATACAAATAAATTAGCTCTCATTTGATAATAAGTGCTTAAGTAAGCTGTTCATCCTAACACACCCTTGTTAGCATTTTTAATGCCTTTGTCTCTCGGAGAAGATTGTTATTTTGCTAGCTAATTTCTTCTACTATGTGGTTTGTTTTCTTGTTTCGGTACTCTGTTATTTCTGATATCTATGCTGTTATCCAAGATTTTCTGTTTGTATGGAATGATTTCTTAATTCTGTCTTTTCTAATTTTTGTAGACCGAGTGGACGAGAGAAGAGGATGAAAAGCTGCTTCATCTTGCTAAGCTTATGCCCACGCAATGGAGAACAATTGCTCCAATTGTTGGCCGTACTCCTTCTCAGTGCCTTGAACGGTATGAGAAACTCCTTGATGCAGCTTGTGTTAAGGATGAGAACTATGAACCTGGTGATGATCCCCGGAAGTTGCGTCCTGGGGAAATTGATCCAAATCCCGAGTCTAAGCCTGCACGCCCTGATCCGGTTGATATGGATGAGGATGAGAAGGAGATGCTTTCTGAAGCACGAGCTCGGTTAGCCAACACTAAAGGCAAGAAGGCAAAAAGGAAAGCCAGGGAGAAACAGCTTGAGGAAGCCAGGAGGCTTGCTTCATTACAAAAAAAGCGAGAACTTAAGGCTGCTGGAATTGATATTAGGAACCGGAGGAGGAAAAGGAAAGGAATAGACTATAATGCTGAAATTCCCTTTGAGAAGAGGCCTCCTCCTGGGTTTTTTGACGTCACTGATGAGGATAGACCTGTGGAACAGCCCAAGTTCCCAACTACAATTGAAGAACTTGAGGGAAAAAGAAGGGTTGATGTTGAAGCACAGTTAAGAAAGCAGGACATAGCTAAGAATAAAATTGCTCAAAGACAAGACGCCCCATCTGCTATTCTGCATGCCAACAAGCTAAATGATCCAGAAACAGTTAGAAAGAGATCAAAACTTATGCTTCCACCACCCCAGATTTCGGACCATGAATTGGATGAAATTGCAAAGTTGGGTTATGCCAGTGACCTTGCTGGCACGGAGGAACTCACAGAAGGTAGCAGTGCTACACGTGCTCTTCTGGCTAATTATGCACAGACGCCTAGTCAAGGAATGACTCCTTTCAGAACTCCTCAGAGAACACCTGCTGGCAAAGGAGATGCTATCATGATGGAAGCTGAAAATCTGGCTAGGTTGAGGGAGTCTCAGACACCATTGTTAGGAGGAGATAACCCAGAGTTGCATCCTTCAGATTTTTCTGGGGTCACTCCTAAGAAAAAGGAAATTCAGACTCCAAACCCAATGTTGACTCCATCTGCAACTCCTGGAGTTGCAGGCCTTACTCCTAGAAGTGGTATGACACCAGCTAGGGATGGCTTTTCTTTTGGCATGACTCCAAAGGGAACTCCTCTCAGGGATGAGCTACACATTAATGAGGACATGGATATGCACGAGAGTGCTAAACTTGAGCAACGGAGACAAGCTGACATGAAAAGAAGTTTGCGCTCTGGTTTAAGCGGCCTTCCACAGCCCAAAAATGATTACCAGATAGTGATGCAACCAGTTCCAGAAGATGCTGAAGAATCTGAGGAGAAGATTGAAGAGGATATGTCTGATAGAGTAGCTAGAGAAAAGGCTGAAGAGGAGGCACGACAACAGGCATTACTTAGAAAACGATCCAAAGTCCTTCAGAGGGAACTTCCCAGGCCTCCCACTGCTTCTTTGGAGCTTATTAGAAACTCCTTGAGAGCCGATGGGGACAAGAGTTCATTTGTTCCCCCAACCTCTATTGAGCAAGCTGATGAGATGATACGAAAGGAGCTTCTAACCTTACTGGAGCATGACAATGCTAAGTATCCACTTGATGAGATAACAAACAAGGAGAAAAAGAAAGGAGTGAAGCGTTCAGCAAATGGGCCTGCTGTCCCAGTTATAGAAGATTTTCAAGAAGATGAGATGAAAGATGTAAGTTTTCACATATGTATCTGCTCATGCGGTCACCTTTAAATTTCCTTTATATTGCCTTTTACTTCACTTTTCTCTCTTTGATAGTAAGAGAAGCCTGGTCACGTTCTGGTACATAGTTTGATCTCTTGTATGGAGGATACACTTATTTTTGTCCTGCTGATATTGAAATTATTATTACTTCATCCGTTTATTTCTGTATTCTCATTTTCATGTTATGTGCCCCTTCCACCCCTTAAAAACCACTTAAAGAAGCATCGCATGTATGGAATAATTAGGTGGAAATAATTTGTACGTCTCTTTACTTTAAATTTCGATCAATGCATTTTTCTTTTAATATCAGTTTCATCTGGTATTCACTACACAAAATTGTATGAATGTTTCTATTTCCTCGTTACCTAGTGGGATAAGGCTTTTGTTGTTGTCGTTTACATTTCCTATTATAAAGGTTGTTGATACCTTTGGGGCTTGTGATTGTTTATGATGTACCATCTCCTTTAGGAAATGACTGAGTATTGGGATAGTATTATTTATGCTTATGCTTTTAAGTTATAAATTTTTAATTAAGTAGGATTTCTGCTCATAATTTTTGCAGTTTTATGTTTTCCTTGGAATCGGATACTTCCTGATTTGGATGTAGTTCCCCATGTTCTATATTCCTTTTTTTCCCCCTTGAAATTAAAAAAAAGTGTTTCTTTGAGTACAGACTAATATAAGTTTTCTTTTATCAGGTACAGATTGTAGTATATGCTCTGCATTTATGTTCATTTGCCAAATATTAATGTGAACTTCTAAACCTAGCTATCAATTACGCCCTCCATTCCAAAATTATAGTCATTTTATAATTAAATTTTTGTTTCAAAACTATTGTCATTTTAAAGTTCCAAGATATAAATAATATTTTTTTCCATTTCTATCCTCTTCTAATGAATGCATACCACAATCATTTCTCTCTCATCACCTCATCTACCAATCATAAATAAGGGTAATTTTGTCAACTACTTGTAAAGCTTCACTACAGTTAATAATTTCTTAATATCTGTTAAAAAACCTTGAATGACAATAGTTTTGGAATGGAGGGAGTATAATGTTATTCCTATTAAATCTTGATGATGGTATTGTTGGAGATACTTGCAAGCAGAGTTGTTAAACTCGCGCTTCAACACGTTGAAGCGTACGTTTCAACGTTTCACAACCACCCCAGCGCGCCGCGTGCCGGGATGATGCGGTTCTGACCGGACGCGGTCTGGTGCGACGCTTCAGCAGGGTGAAGCGGTTGAAACGGCGCTCCAAAGTGCCTCAACGAGCCGGTTCGCACTGAAGGAATCGGGTCGGGTCACACGACCCGGGGGCAACAAAGCAAAATTCCCCTGTTTGCTAAACTTGTCCACACCTAACAAGCCTCGCGACCTTTCTCCTCCATTTTACTGAACATTTTGACTCCCATTTTTACTTTTCTTCAGCCTCACATCTTTCCTTATTTTGAGATCTAGCCAACTAGGGCAGGCTGAATGCTAGTTGGTACTCTTAATTTTATTGTTTTTTCTTTTTTTGTTTCTAATGGCCACATATTGGGCTTTTATTTAAAATAACAAGTTTTTGGACTATTTTTACTGTTTTTGAAGTTATTATTAACCATCAAAAGACAAAAAGTTGTTATTAATAATTATTAGACACCATTTTGGATATTTGTTGACTCTTACGAGTCGAGTTACGCTTCACGATTCAACGAGTCGACACCCCCTCTCCGTGTCGGCCCTGAAACTACGCTTTAACTACCTTGCTTGCAAGTATCTATGTTGCTTGTTATTTATCTGTATGTTTTTCCTATTAAATCTATATTATGGTATAATTGGAAATCTTTGCAAGTATCTATGTTGTTTACTATTTATTTATATGTTTTTCTTGATAGGCTGATCAGTTAATAAAGGAGGAAGCCCAGTATCTTCGTGTGGCAATGGGGCATGAAAGTGAATCCCTTGATGAATTTGTTGAAGCACATACAACTTGCATTAATGATTTAATGTACTTTGCCACCCGTAATGCCTATGGCCTATCAAGTGTTGCTGGAAACATGGAGAAGTTAGCAGCTTTGCAGAATGAATTCGAGAATGTAAGAAGCAAGTTAGATGATGGTAAGGAGAAGATGGTACGCCTTGAGAAGAAGGCGACAGTACTCACGCAAGGCTATGAGGTATGTCATCACTATCCTGTATGCAATTTTTTACGTTTTTGTTTCTTGCAGTGTCCCCTTCAATTACTGCCTTCATTATTATTATTTTCTTCGATGCTTGTGGAAATTTTATTAAGGTCCTTATGTCTTTATGTTGTCTGATACGGAAATACCACTTTAAACTTTAAAGTTGGTTTTGTAACTGAAAATGATATTGACTAAACTTAAAACTGTTGGAACTAACAATTTATGGGAACTCTAGGCAGGGGAACTGGTAGCAGTCACTTGTGAAAAGTGTTGGGAAATGCATTTCATCATTGTGGGTTTGCATAAGTACTTTCTTTTGAAGTATAGGAATTTGCACAAAATATGATTCATTCAAGTGTTATCCATGGGGGACCTGGCTCGTGATGGTGAGCCAAAAATCTTCCATAGGTATATGGTGGATGGGGTTGCAGCCAATGACCGAGGCAGGGTGGGTTATATGAGAAGTATAAAACATATGAAAGAATGCTAAAATAATCTGCTGAATAAAAATTAAAATAATATTAACTTATATAGGGAACAATAAAATTATAGAAACATCTTGTAATTGAAATTCACTAAATTTATTTTAAATTGAATTTGAAGATAAAAAACACTAAGGCAACCATAGAACAGTTTAATATATTTATGAAAATGGTGAGTAAGAATTATAGTTCCCACATTGTTATTATCTTTTTCTTACATTCGTTTTTTCCCCTATACTTTTGTGTCTAATATCATAAAACAAAATAATTTTAGCATTAGGGCGATGGATAAGCAACCCATTAATAGAAATTTTTAACAAAAGTTACAATTAATGAAAATGTACTTGTAGCATTAAATGCTACACTTCTTAGTACAAAATTTCTATTTATAGCAAGGTTAGCAAAATCGCGATTTAAAGCGTAAAATAGTACGATTTTACGATTCTGCATAGCCCCTGCGTCTGCGTTCAAAATCGCAATTTTGCAAAGTCGCTGCAAAATTGGCGATTTCGTCGGCAAAATCGCGAAATCGTAGGCGTTCCGATTCTGTTTCCAGCGTGGATCGGGTCGGGTTAGGTTTAGTTTATTGATTTAACCCGTTTTCAAAACGGGTTTTGGGTTAAAAAACCCTAATTTTGTTCCTCTCTGCTGCGCGATTCTGCCTCTGTTTCTTCTCCCTGTGTTTCGCGATTCTCCCGCTGATTCTCTCCCTCTGGTTCGCGATTCTCACTCTCCCTCTATTCTGTACCTGACTCCCTCTGTTTAGTAACCTTTGTTTCATGAGTCACGACCTCTGCTTGTCTCCTCTGTTTCGCGAATCGCGACCTCTGTTTCTCCCTGTGTTGCGACCTGAACCTGATAGTGATTCCCTCTGTTCTGCTTCTTGTCTGTTCTGTTTTGCTATGACTTGTGAACCTAATAGATGTGGATTGTCTTTTAGGACTTTTTTTTAATCTCGCTAAGTACTTATTATGAGTTATGAACTTGTGTTATGTTATGGAATTATGGTAGTATTAGTATGGTACTTTATGTTTGATGTGATGTAATCTCAATTGTGATTTATTGGAATTTTATTTATATGTATATGTCATTTTATATGCATATATACTTATTTAAGTATATATAAGTATATATTTGATTTTAAGTAAAATCTTCCGTCTCGTGTTACGATTTCACGAGTTACGATTTTGCACACCCCTCCCAATGTCACTTAAGATTACGATTTTGCTAACCTTGATTTATAGGCAATGGTTAGCAAAACCCTTATTAATAAAATTTAAAAAATATAAGTACATAAGATAAATGCAACAAAAAAATAAAAATTTAATAAAATTAATTATAGTAATTGACATATTTAATCTTACAGCACTTTCAAGTTTCAATTTTCCAATTCTTTTACTGGCAATCTTGGCTCACGTGAGTTAACACATGGAAAGTAGAAATGAGGCTTGATTTGCATTGAAGAGAAAAGAAATGAAAAAAAAAAGGTGATAAGCGAGGTATGAGTTGGGCTGTAAAGGTTTCACAGCCATACTTGAGTTTGGTGGAGTTAGAGAAAGAAGCACAATTTTTGCCAGTGGAAAAGGGCAGAAACAGATGAAGATAGAATGAATTCTGTCTGTGGGAAGAGGAAAGTTTCACCTGAGAAGTGGAGAAAGAAGAAACGCAATTACAAGATATCGAAAAAAAATTGAAGATATAGAAAAAACCACTCGCAAGTTATTTAGCTGGAGGAGAAGCTGCCAGCGATAGAGATTTTGATCGCCAAAGATGATTAATGAGGTGGCTTGTTGAAGTGATTTAGGTTGACAAAAACCATGTATCTTTCTCAGATCTGAAATATGCTTTTTGAACTGCTTTTCAGCCATGGTTTGCTATAATTGCCATGCTGCTCTAATATTGCGGCTGCAATTTTCCACCACATGAAATCCCATGACTTCATTGTGGTATTCTGTTGGATTTCGGCCACACCATTCCCTCAGAGCCGCATTTTAACAACACTGCTATATTATTTTATATATTGATATTTTGATTTGATACTTTGGAATGATTAATGTTGGAATTGTTTTTTCTTTTGGCTATTTGGTGCTTTAAAAATGCATTTAGGACAAAAGAAGGTTGTTAAACAACTTGTTTGTACTTAATATCTCTTAAAATATGCCACTTAATGAGAAGCCATGTGGTGGCCACCATAAAGGAAGTAAAGATAGACTCGTGCAAGTTAATGCAATCCTGCTCATCTACAAATGTGCAAGAGGCTACATTAACATGGCCTTTCAAGCTATAGGGAAGCTCCATTTGTATGAAATGCTGTTGTCTAAAACTTTTTTTTTTCTTAATTTTATTTTGAGATAGCATCATCTTCAAATTTATTTCGCTGGTTTTTTTGTCTTCTCAGTCCATTTAATAAAAAGTTGCACTTTTTATTTCACTGGTTCACAGCATATTGGAAAGTAGAATCTCCTGTCTCATCTTTATTGATTACTATTATGTTACTACTTCTCCGTGCACTCAATATTGACCTTTAAACTTTGGCTTTGTTATTTTCAGATGAGGGCAAAAAAAACTCTTTGGCCGCAAATTGAAGCCACTTTCAAGCAGATGGATATAGCTGCAACAGAATTTGAGTGTTTCGAAGCATTAAAAAAGCAGGAGCAGTTAGCAGCATCGCACAGGATAAACAATCTGTGGACGGAAGTACAGAAGCAAAAGGAACTTGAGAAAACTTTGCA
Organism: Cyamopsis tetragonoloba; assembly: GCA_037177725.1. Classification (NCBI taxonomy): domain Eukaryota; kingdom Viridiplantae; phylum Streptophyta; class Magnoliopsida; order Fabales; family Fabaceae; genus Cyamopsis; species Cyamopsis tetragonoloba. Next base: position 51,743,887 of record CM074125.1, read on the forward strand.
GAAGAGGTATGGGGATCTTATGGCAGAGCTGGAAAGGATACAAATTGCCATGGACCAGTTCAGGGTTCAAGCACAACAGCAGAAAGAAATTGAAGCCAACAATAATGCACATGTTCCTACTGAAGCCACAGCTGAAGAAATTAATGTGCAGGGCACAGAAAATCACGAAGATGTACCCATGTCAGTTGACAACGAAAGTACCATATCGGACGGCCCATCTCTAGTTGGAACTGCCGACCAGCAAGTAGACGTTGTACAAGACCAGGCCATTTCTAGCTCCAAAAATGATATGGATGTAGATTCTTGTGAAGAGCAAGTGACACAAGACACTGGTGTTAAGTTGCAAGAAGCACCTTCTGCAGAGGTGGACAGTGCAAAAGTGGTAGAAGATAAGAACATTGAAATAGACAACGGGGAGACCGCACTGGATACAAGTGCTGCTGCGGAAATAAGTAGTATCGAGGGAATTAGGGAGGAAAGAGATGCTGAGAATCCAGATGAGGTTGTGGATGCTGTAAACCAATCTGATAAATAGCAAAAGAGAGAAACCACCGTATTTGATCGAGGGATAAGATGGAAGTTGCTGATATTAAAAGAGAGGACATAGATTAGGTTGGAGATGCGTCGACAAGTTCTGATATTGTAGTTTTTTGGGAATTGTCGCTCAACCCAGATTTCAACGAGTATTTTATCAGAATGAATTGCATGGAGTGAGTCATTGTTTAATGGATGGTCTTCAACAAAACTTCTGCAACATTTATGAATTACTATGATAAGCATGTAATTTGTAGCAGCATGTTGAGATTGAGATGGTACCTGTATGTTTCCCAATGTTTTTGTCTCGTTACTTACTTCCTACTAAGTGGATGTTGGTAATGTGCTCTTTGATGCGATTGATAAAGAGCATTGGATTTTGTCCATGAAATTAGATTGTTATCCTACATGTAATATTCTCTTTAAACTATTTCGTTTACCCTTTACCTTCTGTTTGGAAGAGTAGAAAATGGAAGGAGAGAAAATGAGAGGAGAAAAAAAAAAGTAACAAGAGAAAATGGGAGGAAAAAAGAATTTGAATTATTTTTTTGTTTAGTCAATTTTTTTCTGTTTATTTTCTCTTCAACTAACAAACAAAAAATTATATTGTTATCTATGTTTTCTTTCCATACATTTTCTTTCTTCTCTAAACAATAGGTTAAGGCTAGCAATCTATTACCTCCTTCATCGATTAGCTTTCATTTTGTAATATTTGGTTCTTTGCGGTGACTATGATGTGTTTTGCTTAAAAGTATGCAGGAGTGTGTCATGGTCCTGAGTTAGGGGTGTCTCCAGTCAATCGAGCCTCCATTTTCAAATCTAAAGGTTCCACATTTAAAATTTAGTTTTTTTTTTATTATTTTTTACCCAAAATAAAAAATAAAAGGATAAGATTATGACACATAAGAAAATGGACTTTCAGTTACCGGAGGGGATCCATTTTCCATGGTCCTAGGGATTGAATTACACTGGTTATCGTGTAAATTGAGAAAATAAAAAAAAATATTTTAATTTCAATGGAAGTATTTGTTAATTTAATTATTTTATTTTAAGTTGAAAGCTTTAAGCTTGTACATTTAAAGGTAATAATAACTGAGTTTCGGAACATTCACTTTAGAAGAATTAAATATATCTACAATCTACTATGCCATCTTAGAATTAAACTTTTATGGTGTTGGGAGTGCTTCTTGTATTTTTAGTTTCTCTCTTATAATAATTTGAACTTGTATTATTGTGCGTACTTTTAGTACTCATCTAATTTTATAAAATCTTATTTGGCTTTTTTTTTTTCAAAAAAAAGAATTCACGTAGTTTAGTTGATGAATTTATAAAAATGTGTGTGAGTATCGTAATGTTTGTGTGAGTATGGTGTTTAATCTTTGGTTAATATAAAAAGGCTAAATTGATAAGTTGGTCCTGTAACTTATTTTTGTGTTTCGATTTGGTCCTATAACTATTAAACATTTCAACTTAGTTTTATAACTTATTTTTCTATTTCAATTTGGTTTTGTAACAATTATACATTTCGATTTGGTCCTGTTACTTATATTTTTATATCGATTTGGTCTTGTAACTTTTTATTTCTATTTTGATTAGGTCTTAACTGAAAGGATGGATTTGTTGGATGAAAAATAAGTTACAGGATCAAATCGAAACAGGAAAATATGTTACAGAACCAAACTATTAATTTGACCATATAAAAATTAAAATATATGTTAGTGTAAATTATAACTAAAATTTTAGCTCCTAACTAGGAGTGGAAAAAGGCCAGTCGGCCTAACAGGGGCCTATGGCCTGACCTAGCCTAGCCTGTTTAATAAAAAGGCCAGGTTCAGTCTTTTAAAAAGCTTATTTGAGTAAAAAGGCTAGGTACAGGCCTTTAAAAAAGTCTATTAAGCCTAATAGGCTGACCTATTAAATTTTAATACATATATTTATATATATATATATATATATATTATAAGTTTTATAAATATAAATAAAATATTATTTTTAAAAAGTTAATATATATATAATAAATTTTATAAATGTAAAGATAATAATTTTTTTAATATGTTTATAAATTAAGCTTATTTAGAAGGCTGGTTAAAAAGGCCCATTAACCTATTTAATGGCTTGTTGGCATATTTAAGTTAGAATTGTTGGCCTTTTTAAAGACCTTAGGATAAAGTGGGCCTATAAATAGGCTTTCATCAGGTTTTATAGGCTTTCAAATAAGCTAGGGTTAACTTGAGAAGTGAGTCTATGATAGACCAATAGACTAGATTTAGCTCCATCAATTATAAAATAAGCCAGACCTATTTAGCCAAAACCTAGCCTGACCTGGACTGTGTCTATCCTATCCCTAACTATGTTGATTTAAAATATTGATTATGATGATTTTAGTCTTTTATTTCGTTAAGAAATTAATTCTTGCTGGCTGCTGTTATGGCAAGACAATGGCAGGGATTCATTCTTTTACAAAATGAATGTGTAAAAACTAAAATTAAAATTTTAAAAGTATAAAAACTTAAATAAATATAAAATATTATATGACGAAAAATATATTTAAACCTTAATTGTTTTTTATATTAATTTTAATAGTCAAGGTTGTGACATAGCAATGGTTGGTGGAGATACCATCTGTTGTAATAAGATATGATTCCTTTCTTCTTCTTCTTCGGATTATTGTAGTATTAAACTCGTTGACCTCACGTGCTTTCTTTCAGTGCTGAGCATTTGGAAATAAATTTTATCTTATTTGCTTTGAAATTGCTCGCGTGCTCCTCATTGAAACTCAGAACCAAGCACACATTTACTCTATAATGCAATTGATTCTTGTGGAGGATACCCTAGTTCGACAAATTTATATTTGTTCTTACACTCTGCATTCAAATAAGGAATTGCGTTCATAGATACTGCTCAATCATATTCTGGTTACTTGCGTTCTTGTTGGAGTATCTCTATCTAGGTATTTATTTCCTCTGTTTTGAATTTCACTCTGTTTCTTTCTCTTCCATTGATTCTGTTCTGTTTGAGATGAAGTAATAAAGAAAGCATTAATTCCATCTTCCTTGCTTCTATGATGCTTGCTACAAAATACTCTTCATTTTAGTTGCAGTTGATGTTCTGTGCTTTTTGTTTTCTTCTGTAAATTTGAAGTCGGACGCAGTTGACAGATAATTAGGTCCTTGAATAATGTAATGTTGACTAGAGTTCGATTTCCGGCTGTTTGCGTGGAAAAGACTTTGTTGAAAAGGAAAAAATTCAGTTCGGTGATCTCTACTTCTCGAAAGAGATTAATCTCCTGCGGTCGGACTCAAATTGACTTTGGTGCACCTCAATCTCTATTTATTCTTTTTTAACTCTCCTATGTTAGGTTTTTTTATTTTTCTTCTTGAAATGCATTGAGACTATTTGAAGGAGGGTTTGGCTTAGGCAACTTATTTTTCCCATGCTTTTCATCATAATTTATGTATACTGATAATTGATCTCTTATCTACGGAATTTGAATCCAAAAATATGCCTAGAAATTTCACAGAAAGTAAAGCCTCAATTAAGTTTTTAAATTACAGTTGCAGTTACTATAGTTGCGTTAAATGTGACCAAATGTGGTCAGATAGCACCATTGCAGACCGCAATCATAGTCTGAATGTGATTTTAGTGACCCTCAAAACCATGATATTGCGACGTGATGTTGCGGCCACAATGTAAAACCTTTGCATCAATACAATTTCTAAAACATTGCTAATTTGGTTGATGTTTTTACTTTTGTAACAAATGCAAATGATACTTTGTGACTTGTTTTAGTTGCAGAGAAAATGGTAACAACAAGGACAGTGGATCTTCGTTCAGACACAGTAACAAAACCAACAGAATCAATGAGAGCTGCAATGGCAACTGCCGATGTCGACGACGACGTTCTCGGCCACGACCCTTCCTGTCTTCTCTTGGAAACAGAAATGGCAAAGAAATTGGGAAAGGAAGCTGCACTTTTTGTTCCATCAGGAACTATGGCCAACCTTATTTCTGTGCTTGTGCATTGTGATATTAGGGGAAGTGAAGTGATTCTTGGAGATAATTCTCATATCCATATTTATGAGAATGGAGGAATTGCAACTCTTGGAGGGGTTCATCCAAGAACAGTTAGAAACAATGATGATGGAACCATGGACATTGATTTGATTGAAGCTGCCATTAGGGATCCAAAGGGGGAACTAGTGTATCCTACCACAAGGCTTATTTGCTTGGAAAATACTCATGGAAAGTAAGCAATTCTTTAATAGTGTGAATTGAGTAAATAGCTTATTTGGTCCTCAAACTTGCATACTGTATTTACCTTAGTCCCTGATCTCAGGAAATTCCTTTATCAGTCTTCGAAATTACAAGGACTAATATTTCCAACAGAATGTAAGTTGGAGGAGGACTAATATGCCTGATACATTATTAGGTTATGGTTAATATGGAGATTTCTTTAGTTTGGGGGATTAATGTGAAGGGTGTGTGCAATTTATGCATGTAAACTTTTAAAATCGTCAACCTAGATGCTCACTTCTGCATTACACTGTTGCCATTGCCATTTGAGTAAATACTCGAAATTGAATGTTGCCTTTATATTAGTCCCTAAATTAAAGAAATCGCCACACTAGTATCAAACATTAAAACTTCTCCGACATATTAGTCTCAAAACAATGCAATTCAAGACGTTGGTAGAGAATAATGTGCCCGAAAAATTGCATGTTTAGGGACTAATATGAGGTTTTCTTAGTTTTAGGACTAATGTGAAGGTGGTGTACAAGTTCAGGGATTAAGTTAGCTATTCACTCATCAGAAATTAGTATCACACTAAATCAATTATGGTTTAATGCTCACAATTTGTTAATATATGTCTTTGGATCTTAAGAGTCCCTCTCCTTTCTAAATTGATTAAGATTTAATAACAATATGGATTATTGATAATTTTTTTCTCCTGATTGGAATGCAGCTCTGGTGGTAGATGCCTTTCAGTTGAATATACAGACAGAGTTGGAGAAGTTGCTAAAAAACATGGACTCAAGCTTCACATTGATGGAGCTCGCATATTTAATGCATCAGTTGTATGTATATTTTCTGATTACTCATATGATCAGTTGTTCAATATGAAGTCAAATAAGTAATTAATAAATTCTCTTAAGTCTTAATTCCATATTCATATTGTTGTAGGAAGAGATATGGGAATGAAATCATCATGTCTTTTAGCACAAACCTAGCTTTCAGTTTCTTTAATTGGTTACTGATCAAATGCTTTTGGGTTTATATTCCTTCCTGATAACATGTTCAAATAATGCAATACTTGACAGAATTCTTTATTTTTTTTATTTTCAGGCACTTGGTGTTCCTGTGGATAGACTTGTTCAAGCAGCTGATTCAGTATCAGTGTGTTTCTTTTGTTTTCTTTTTACTTTGTTTGTTTCCTTTTCTTCTTAGATGGACAAGATTCATAAAAGGGCACTTAACTAAGGATACGTTTAACTATAAATTATTTAGTAAATTAAGGTCAAAATATAATTTATATCAAATAAAAAAATGAATACATTACACCCTTTCTCACTTTAAAAACAAAATCATCTTAAGAGTTTTCCAAGATTTAGTATGGTATTCAAAGAAGTTCTAGAGAATCCATTTAAGTACAAAATTCAAATCAAATCAAACTTATATTTTGTTACTTCTAAACCCTATAGAACATAGTGTGTGTTCATTTTATTGATGTCCCAATATGAAAGTACTTTCACTTGAAACAAGAAATTGTTGCTGCGGTTAAACATAGTTTACATTTTCATCTAAAATCATAACCATTTGTATATTATCATGCGCATATATATCACATTTGTTCAACTGATAATCTAACTAAAAACTTATGATTCCTTTGAATTAGGCATGCCTATCAAAAGGCCTGGGTGCTCCAGTTGGATCTGTAATTGTTGGTTCAAATAGCTTCATCACCAAGGTAGTCACAAATTCATTTAATATAATATGTTAAATTAACTTCGAAAGAACTAGATTTGAAGTCTTAACATATGTTAAATTTTAGGCTAGAAGGCTCAGAAAAACCTTAGGTGGTGGAATGAGACAGGTTGGCATCCTTTGTGCTGCTGCTCTTGTTGCTTTGCAGGAAAATGTAGGAAAGCTTGAAAGTGATCACAAGAAAGCCAGACTTTTGGCTGGTAAATAGCATACAATTTTTATCCTAGTCTATTGGAAGAATCACAATTTTATTTATACTCCCTGATAAATTTTTTCTTCAAGTGAATATCCAATCTAGTTTCTGAACTCGCACACTGTGTTTGAATTTGTCCTTAAATTAAAGAAATTTTCACATTGGTCCCTCCATGTACTTACAATTTCTTGAGTATATTAGTCTCTAAACTGTGTAATTTGGGTCATCGATAGGGACTAACACGCCTAACAAATTACAAGTTATTGGACTGATTTTTGATTGTTCTAGGGACTAATATGAATCGGATACCGGATACCGGATACCTAAGTTCGGGAATTAGATGGCTATTTATTCTTTTTTATCTAAATTGTTCTTGCTTTACTCATAAAAATTTGCCTTTGTTTTAGATGGATTGAATGAAATTAAAGGGCTGAGAGTGGATACTTCTTCTGTGGAAACCAATATTGTGAGTATTTAGTTGATTCCATTCATGTTAAATAGTAAAACTGCATTATTATTGCTCTACTTGCTTCTTGTTGAGCAGTTATTCCATATTTCACTACCTAATATATTTAGGGAGAAAAGATTCTCTCATGTTTAAATTTAATGTGATCATGTCATGTTTGATTTTCGTGTTTATCTTTCTCTTTTTTAAATTTAAATATACAAGCCCAACAAAAATTAATGAAGAAAGAAATAGATACACATGAGAGGATCAATTCCTGTATTCAAGAATTTAGGCTGTTCCTGAAGCAGAGATTTCTGTTGGATCCTTATTGATAACTATCTTAGCTTCAAAAAGCTATAAATCACAGTTATTTATTATTTATAATTATAATTATAATATATATAACCAGTATATTTGCTCTTTAATGCCAGATATATGTTGAAATTGAAAAGGGCTTAGGAACTACAGCAGCAAAGCTATGTAAGGATTTGGAAGATTATGGCATCCTTCTGATGCCAATTAGCTCATCAAGGTCTTGTTGAATTGCCCCTATTACTAATTAATGACTGATACAAGTATTAATTAAATTTTGATTTTTTTTAGCATACTGTGACTTTCATAGCATAACTAGTTTTAAATCCAATATATTTTCACTCGGATTTTATTTAAAGAGTGTTTCAACTTGGACAATGTGTGTTCCTTTCTGGGTAAAGAAATATTATAGTTAAAATATAGGTTACTCAGTTGTAATTAGTAATAAAGTCAATTTTTAGGTCCAAGGGAAAATTATGATGAGTCCTAAAAAGTATCAGTTGGGAAGACAAATTTGTCTAATATCTACTCTCAAAAAATCAGTCTTCTGATTTGATAATATATAGGGTGGAGATACTTTGGGAAAGAGAGAGAGAGAAAAGATATAGGTTACTTCAAAACTATCCATTAGTAACAAGTATGGAATCCCAAAGAACACTAGTAGTTTAGGTTATCATTAAAATAGATGACCTACCAACGAAGTTCGACATAATTGGTAGATAATTGAGTTTTTTAAACACGTTGACAGGGGTTCGAATCCTAACCATGAGATGTTGTAACCACATCTATGATCTCTCTATAAATTAGTCTTTAGATATCAACTAGGAATACCATTGTTCAAAAAAAGACAGATGGACCTAAAATTTTATTATTATGTTTTTATATAGATGCAAATGAGACTTATATGTGAAAAAAAGGAAGAAGAAATAATAGTTTTCACAGTACAACAGTTTTTGTGGACAAAATGTCAGGGCATGGAAACAGCTCCCAAAAGAAATCTTTATAATGAGTTTTTCAGTTTATGGAATTTTCTTTTTTCTATTTTAGAAGTAAGTTATTTATATTTTATATCAAACAAAACAACCATTAAACTTTCTGGAAAATATGCTAATAGCCAAGATGCTGAAGTCATTATTTGTTTCTTCCAGATTGAGAATTGTCTTCCACCACCAAATATCTGCGGATGATGTGCAATACGCCTTGTCGTGCTTTGAGGTAATTATTAGAAATCAAATAAATAGTCTTTTTTTGACAATGTGCAATAGTACATAATTAGTTTGTTTTTTTTCCTTTTCATTTTGTTAGCATATAGTATTTACTTTAGAAAATGAAGCTCTATTATTGAATTTTGCAGCGAGCTGTTAATGGATTCCGCAATGAGAATGGCAACTAGAGGAAGAACTCCAAATTGGACATTATTGACCTTCAATTTGTACCTCAAAAATAAATAAATAAATAAATAAAAGTTATGGACCTTAATTAAAACTTGAAAGTAATAAAGAAGCTTTGAAAATGGCATGTATATGTATTTTATGATATGAATGCAGTGGCTTGATCTTGAACAAAATTGTAGGGGCACTAAATATTTGTCAAAAATGGTTTAACTAAATTTTATATCAATCATACAAAAAGTCTCTTATAAAGAAATAATTAAAGCCTTTCTTCAATTCTCTTTTTATTTTTTCAATAAGCCAAATACATCCAAGTTAGATTAAAATGAGGAATTGTTGCTTAAAGTTGTACTCTCCTAATCACTACACTAACACGCCGGATGCAGGCCTTTCTTCTCTTTTATATGATTATGGCGGTAATCAACAAAGCTTCTTAATTTTTAGTGCGTCTAATTTTAGGTTTGAATGCATCTAGCATGTTAGTTTGGTGGTTAGGGAGTAAAGATGTAACAATTACTCCTCAATTTAAATTCATATAAATACATTAAGCTTTTTTAAAAAAAGCTTAATTACACCTTTAGTCCCTATAGTTTGTTCATTGTATAATTTTGATTTCTATAGTTTTAATTAAACGATTTTGGTCCTTTTAAAATTCAAAATGTGAAAATTGGTTCTCGAGGTACAATTTTCTTCTAATTTAAACAATGTTACTCTATATTGATGTTACTAATCATACATAAGAAATAAATCACAATTCTTACTATAAGTTTTAGTTGCGTCAATAACGGATCTGTTTAATTTTGATATTTTGATGGAAATTGAACCTCAAGAGTCAAGACTCAATTTTCACATTTTAAATTTTAAATTATATAGAAACTAAAATTGCTCAATTAAAATTACAAAAATCAAAATTATACAATTGATAAATTATAGTGATCAAAATACAATTAAGTCTAACAAAAATTATGTTTAAATGATTTAAACATGAGTTCATTTTAATGGAGTTAAAAGTATTTTTAAAAGCAATTACACATGATTATGGGAACCGGATCATGTTGAGTGAATTTGTAACATATTGAAATATCTTATAGGCTTTTTATAAATTATTTTTAGTTTATTTTTATAAATTTCTTATAATAACTAAACAGATTAAGTTATTTTTAATTTATTCAAATAAGTTTTAATTACAATTTTACCTATAAATAAACTTTTCTTTCAACAAAAATTTATTATATATATACTTAATTAAATTGTGTATTCAAATTCATTTGAAACCTACTTTTTAATTTCTTATACATTCTTCTTCCACAATTTGAAAAGGATGCCATATAATCCTATCCGTTTATACAATTTATTAGCAAACTTAAAATATCTCCACCCACACTTATTTCAACTTCTATTTGTCCTTTACTGAGCTCTTTAAGATTTGAGTAGTTCAGAATGACCGCATAATTTCCACTTTTAAAAGTCTTCTTGACATTAAAGTCATGTAAGGCTCACCTCCTCATATATAAACTATTTGAAGTAGCTTGTATTTTTATAAAGTTAATTTCTAATAATTTTTTTTATCGTTAGGTTATTTATTACATGTTTATTTATTTGGGATGTTTGTGGTCCAAGTGGAGATGGGTTGTTTGTCTCAACCCTAACTCTAAATTTAGGTCAAATTGATTATTTTGACTTAATTCCAACCCTACCTCTAAATAAACCCAATGATGCTGATGTCTAATTAGAATTTTGGGTCAAAGAAACTTTCGAAAACTTTCAATCTAATTTTCAATTAACAAATTCAATGTTCCAAAACATTCCAAAAAAATAGTTTTCAAAATATAATTCTTTGTACATTTAAAGCACTTCTTAGGAAGACCTTTTTTTTTTCTATTAAAAAATATAAAAAAATATTTTTGGGCCTTAATTTCCCGATAATAGATAAAAAAAAGGAATATAAAAAATTAAGGTGGTGTTGGATGGCGAAAATTGGTGTACCAATCGGAGCGACCTTGTAGGATTTGGTGGGCTTAGACATGATAATAATAAAAAGATGGGATTAACACCATCTCTATTGAAAGTTGCACCATTCTTTTTATATGTAAGAATCATAAATTTATATACTAAAAAGGATGGTGCCACTTCCAATAAGAATGGTGCTAATCCTATCCACCTAATAATATGGACACTGGAATTTGCATCATCCAAGTTAAAAACGAGTCCATCTTTTTCCGGTTATTAGTTTTTGAAATAGTATTTTTGGATGTTGTTGTCTCGAAAATAGTAAAAGTACGAAGGAAATCATTCTTATTTTATGGACGATACCGTTTAAAAACACTATTATAAACACTAATATGATCTCGTTAAACTGGAATGATTTCAACATCTGTATCCTTAATAATATTAGTTGTGCAAAAATAAAATAGTAAACACTTAATTATTCATGTCCAAAAAACAAAGGACTTAATTATTCTTCCGAAGATATTTGGAGAATTTTTTATTTTTTTTATTTTTTTTAGGTTGGAGTTTTGGATGTGATGTATAAATAGGATTTGGAATCTTCATAATCTCTCTCATTATCCACTTAGCCTTTAGTATCCACGTGACCATGTTTAATATTTTTTTTTACAAAATTATGGAGAGAGAATTTTACCGTCCCAAATATTAGAGCAGCATAAATAAATCTTTTGTTTAAGAGAATATTTTTCATAAGAATTGAATCAAGAACCTCTTTTTTTAATATTGTTATACACATTCTCAAACTTTAAAAAATAAAGATTACACATACAAAGATAAACCAAATTAATACTTTTGTCCTCTAATTTATTTTTTTTCAACATTGTCTTTTAACTAATAAAAATTTTAAGTCAATCATATAACTTTTTGTTTGATTTAAATTTCGTCCTTTTCATTGATTCCGTTAAATGACTAACGAAAAATTATGAAAACAATGTCAAAATAATTTAGATTTTACATAAACCTTTGTTCATAAGGACGTTGTTTTGATTATTGTTGTTAGTCATTAAGAGCTAACAAAAAAGATAAAATTGAAACAAAACAAAAAATTATACAACTGATTTAAAACTTTTATTCATTAGATGATTTAATTAAAAATAAAAAATAAATTAAAGTATGTGTTGTGATCCAACCTGACAGGAATGTAGGACGAGCAAAATGGTCTTCTAGATCAGCAAAGGGCAGTGGGATTACTTCAGGGTCCTGAGCTCCGGCGGCGTTGGTGTGCACCTGCAAGCACTCTGACGCTCAAGTCAGTGAGTGAATTAGGGTTTGTATATATGATAATATATCTTACGTACCTTGCATGGTGCATTATGATAGTATTTATAGAGTGAGGTGAATGACCTAAATATGGTCCGTATTGGGCCAGGATCTGTGCCTGGGCCCAACCCTCATCAGCTGGGCCTGGATAATAGGCCGCGCCCAACTTACCAGGATGCTGGCGGTATTTGGTGTTTACTTGACCCGGCATGTTAACGTCTATCCGGGATGCCATTATTTTGGTCCACAACAGTTGCCCCCCAAGTCGTCAAGCTCTTCTTGGGAAAGGTTGGCGAGTTCATTCGTCATGCCAGGTGGATGTTTGATGGCGATTCTAGAAATGTTACGAGATGACGGTTGATTTTCTTTTAGGGCGCGTGTGTTTCACGCACCCCACTTTGGGCACTGTGCGCGATGATTAGCGTGGTTCTTGGGCCCCACATCCATTAAGGTGATGTGACGGTTTTTACTTTATTTCTTTTCACCCGTTACATTTTACCTCTTTTTCAAGCCATTAAGTATGACTTTGTTGGCGGACTCTACCTGTCCGTTTGATTGTGGATGTTCTACACTGGCAAAATATTGCTTGATGCGAAGTCCTGCTAGCATTTCTCGGAAGTCTTTGTCAGTAAATTGGGTTCCATTATCACAGATAACTTCCACCGGGATACCGAAGCGGCATATTATTTGCCGGAATACAAAGTTCTGAGCTTTGACTGATGCTATGCTAGGTAAAGGTTCCAGTTCAATCCATTTAGTGTAATAATCAACAGCAACTATAAGATGTTTAAACTAACTTGTGGTTGGAGTGAAAGGTCCCAAGAGGTCCAAGCCCCAAGTGTGGAAGGGCCAGGGGGTGGAAATGCTGTGCAGATCTTCAGCCGGGATGTGGGACAATGGACTGTGTTCTCGGCACTTTTGGCACTTCTTCAAGTGATCAGCTGCATCTTTGTTCATGGTTGGCCAGAAGTATCCTGCCCGCAAGGACTTCCTTGCAACCGATTTGCCACCAATGTGGTGACCGCAGCTTCCTTCATGCACTTCAGTGAGAACATACCATGTTTCGGATGGTCCAATGCATTTAAGCAAGGGAGTTGATAGTCCTCTTCTGAATAGTTGTCCTTCTATCACGGAATACCGGGATGCATTTTGTACCAACCGCTTTGCTTCCCAGAGATCTGCCGGGGTGGTACCTTTAGTGATATACTCTATTATTGGGGTCCTCCAATCTTCATTTTCAACCTGCAAAATAGCATAAGGAGAAGGGAGAACTTCTTCTACTACTGACTTCAAAGTTGAGGATGACTTGGTGCTGGCCAATTTGGAAAGTAAATCAGCGCGACTATTCTCCTCTCTTGGAATGTGCTTGATCTCAAATTTAGAGAGACCAAGTAGACTTTCTTTAACCTTTGCCAGGTATTTTTGCAACAATGGCTCTCTTGCCTGGTATTCTCCTTTTATCTAGGATACCACCAATTGGGAATCTGAACATAAAGTAATCGCGGTAGCCCCTAATTCTTTTGCCGCGCATATCCCGGCTAAACAGGCTTCATATTCTGCTTGATTATTGGAGGTCGGAAATTCAAATTTCAAAGAATATTCTACCGTTATCCGCTCATCGTTCTCGATCAGTATGCCTGCGCCCGCTCCTTTGGGGTTTGAGGACCCATCAACATAAATGGTCCAGGATCCTTTTGGTTCTTCACCGGGATGTGTCATCTCGGCTACAAAATCAGCCAGAGCCTGTGCTTTGATTGCTTGACGTGGTTCGTAAGAGATATCGTACTGTGACAACTCTACTGCCCAGGTCATCATTTTTCCTACCAAGTCAGGTTTGTGCAAGATTTGCCTAATGGGTTGATTTGTTCTTACCATAATGGGGTGACATTGGAAGTATGGCCTCAACCACCGAGATGCAAACAGCAAAGTGTAGGCGACCTTCTCAAGCCTCTGATAATTTAGTTCTGATCCTTGTAGTGCTTTAGAAACAAAGTATATCAGACTCTGTTTCCGGGATTCCTCCCTCACTAAAGCCGCGCTAATTGCGTCATTGGTGACGGCTAAGTAGAGGTATAGGGTTTGTCCAGGTTCTGGGCGAGATAGAACTGGTGGGGTTGAGAGGATTTTCTTAAGCTCCTGGAAAGCTTCTTCACATTCTGCATTCCACTGGAAGTTTTCCTTGTGTCGTAGAGTTCTGAAAAAGGGGAGGCATTTCTTAGCAGAATCTGGGAGGAATCTCGTCAAAGCAGCGATCTTTCCCGTTAGTTGTTGGACCTCTTTAATAGTTATGAGACTCTGCATACTCAACACAGCACTACACTTGTCGAGGTTGACTTCAATCCCTCGACTAGTTAGCATAAAGCCTAAAAACTTTCCGGCTTCGACCCTAAAAGTACATTTGTTAGGATTTAGCCTTAAATCATACCTGCACAGTTGTTGGAAGGTTTCATGCAAGTCAGCCACCGGATCTTTGTCTTTTGGGGTCTTTACTATCATATCGTCAATGTAGACTTCAAGGATTCTGCCAATCTGCTCTTTGAAGACTTGGCTCATCATCCGTTGGTAGGTTGCTCCGGCATTCTTCAAGCCAAACGGCATCATAGTGTAACAGTAAACACCCATGTCGGTGATGAACGCCGTTTTCTCTTGATCTTTAGGGTACATTGGGATCTGATTGTAGCCGGAATAAGCATCCATGAAAGATAGATATTTATAACCTGCAGAGTTATCAACAAGTTTATCGATACAAGACAAGGGGAATGGATCTTTGGGGCATGCTTTATTCAGATCTGTGTAATCTGTGCACATTCTCCACTTCCCGTTAGCCTTTTTTACCATCACCATGTTTGAGAGCCAATCTGCATATCGTATTTCTCGAATGAACCCTGCATCTAGCAACTCCTTCACCTGTTTTTCTATAGCTGCTTGTCTCTCTGGTCCCATTTTTCTCTTCTTCTAGGTCACCGGGATAGATCCCGGTTTCAAAGACAGCCGATGACACACGAATTCTGGGTCCACCCCTGGCATGTCGGAAGAAACCCAAGCAAACAGATCTTTATTCGTCTTTAACAACTCAATGAGTCTTTCTTTGATGATGGGGGGCAGGCTAGCCCCTATCTTGACAATCTGATCTTCTTTAAGTCATATTTGGACTAAGATCTGGTCTCCTTCTGGTTGAGGTCACTGGTGTTCAAAATCTGCTCTGGGATCTAGGTTAGTCATTATGATCCCTGTATCCCGTATCAGATCACGTCTTTTCATCTTTTGTTTTCCTTTCTCCTCTGCCGTTACTGGCAAAATGGATGGAGATTTCGTGATTTTGAGGCTTTCTTGATAGCATCTCTGCGCATCACTACTCTTTCCACGGACAGTTACTACTGAGCCATCTTCTCCTGGAAACTTCATGGCTAAATGGATGGTGGAGACTATGGCGCCAAGGCTGTTCAGAGTTGGCCGCCCAATGATTGCGTTGTAAGCTGAGGGACAATCCACCACTATGAACCTAGCGGGAATTGTTTTAGTATTTGGCTTTTTGCCAAAATTCACCTTAAGGTCAACATATCCTTTGGGGATGATTGTATCTCCCGTGAAGCCAATTAAGCTACCTTTGTGAGGAATTAAATCCTTGGATCCTAATCCCATTTTATCAAACAAGCTCCAGAACATAATGTTAGCTGAACTTCCTTGATCAATGAAGATTCGATGGACTTCGAAACCGTTCAGATTAGCTGCTATGACCAATGACTCATTATCTCGGATCCGTTCTTCCGGGAAATCCGCATCTGAAAAAGATAGCACTGGGTTAGCTACAGCAGTTACCTGGAAACAAGAATCCCTGACATCTCGGGTCCTCTTCTTGTCTTCGAGACCCTTTAAGCTGGCTCCTCCAGCTATGACTTGAATTATTCCCCTAGGAGGGGATTCCTGTGCTCGTCTTGGGCTCCGGGATCTCTAACGGATTTCAGCTCGTTGATCTCGGTCCCTAGGAGGGGATCTGGGTGTGTGTGTCCGAGGAGATGAACTTCGGCGACGATCCCGCCTTTCTGGGGATACCCGAGCATAATTTCTCAACCTTCCTTGTTGGATCAAATTTTCAATTGCATCCCGGAGTTGGATGCATTCATTGGTAGAATGTCAACGATCCCGATGGTATTCACAGTACTTATTTTTGTGCTTTCCTACCGTTTTCAAAGGTGGTGGCCGCTCTCTTAGTTCAGAATGCATCACTTCTTTCAACACTGAAGCTGGCGGGACTACTAGCGGAGTATAATTGTTGAAAAGACCCTTGCGCTTCTTGGGAGACCTATCCCGGGATTTGTCGTCTTTACCCCGGGATTAGTTTGGAGGGACAATTTTTGCTTTGTCATCCTTCTTGGCGGCTTGGGCCTTCTCCCATTCTTCTATTTTGATCCACTTTTCGGCCCTGACCTTCAGGTCATCCATGGAGGTGGGCTTATCTCCAGCCAGTTGCTTGGCGAAGGCTCCTAGCTTCAATCCTCTTACAAAGAAATATAACACCAAGTTAGGTTCAACATTCCTAACTTCTAACACTTCATTGTTAAAACGTGTTATATAATCTCGTAGAGATTCATCCTTTCCCTGTTCAACAGTTTCTAAGTGGAATTCAGATTTGAACTGTCTTTTACTGCTAGTGAAATGAAGAATAAACTTATCTTTGAGAGTTTTCCAGTTGCTGATGGACTGCGGTGGAAGGTCTGAGAACCAACAACTTGCAGCCTCTGACAAAGTGAGGGGGAAGGCACGGCATACGATGGCCTCATTCACCCCTTGAAAGTACATGACTCTTTCAAAAGTGCTGACATGTAGAGTGGGATCCTTGGTTCCATCGTATTCCTTCAGCTTCTTTGCAAACTAGAATCCATGAGGAAGGGCATGGGACATTATCGAAGGCGTGAAGGGATTGTCAATGTACCCGAAATCCGGAACATTTTCGTCCATATGCTCCTGATTACCAGCAGGTTGTCCGGCTTGCTGGCCCCCAGGGGGGACAGGGGGCGGATTGGCCCCCTCAACCCGAGATTGATGCGGGGCCCCTTCATGTCGGCGACTTAGCCGTCCTTCTTGTTGCCTTTCTTGAGTTTTCAGATTTCCTTCTTTATCTCCTTCAACTACGGATTTCCGCTGCTGCTTTTCCGCGTTGTCATTATCTTTTTCCAGATTTTCAGGGTTTGGCTGGGTATGCCTCTCAGCTCTTTCCTCTTCTGAATCATCTTCGATAACAAGATGCTTGCCCCTCCGTTGTTGCTCTTTAAGATCTGCGATCTCTTTAGCTTGTGACTCCACCAACTGTTGTAGTTTACGGAACTCTGCTTCAATATCAAAGTGCTGGGATGCCTTTGCTTGATTCGACGCTCCAGCCTGCTGTCTCACTCCTTGGTTTTGCACGCTGGGATTGTTGTAATCCCTATTCCTGGTTGAGCCAACCATTGTTGATGATGGATAGAAGCGAAACTTTTTTTGTTGCGTTCCCCACAGACGGCGCCAATGTTGTGATCCAACATGACAGGAATGTAGGACGAGCAAGATGGTCTTCTAGATCAGCAAAGGGCAGTGGGATTACTTCAGGGTCTTGAGCTCCGGCGGTGGTGGTGTGCACCTGCAAGCACTCCGACGCTCAAGTCAGTGAGTGAATTAGAGTTTGTATATATGATAATATATCTTACGTACCTTGCATGGTGCATTATGATAGTATTTATAGAGTGAGGTGAATGACCTAAATGCGGTCCGTATTGGGCCAGGATCTGTGCCTGGGCCCAACCCTCATCAGCTGGGCCTGGATAATAGGCCGCGCTCAACTTACCGGGATGTTGGCGGTATTTGGTATTTACTTGACCCGGCATGTTAACGTTTATCCGGGATGCCATTATTTTGGTCCACAACGGTATGAAAGTATTAGTTTAACCTTCAAAAATATATATAAACTTTGCGGATAAAGAAAAAGAGTAAACATTCTATAAACTTTTTAAAGTGAGGATTTAGGGAATTTTTTAACCAATGACAGTAGACTAATTCTTTCATATCAAAATAAATTTTAGGTTTAATAACAAAATATTTTTTTACACACATGATTAAAATTTTATAAAAAAAATTGTCATATAAAATGCAAGTAACCTATAAAGGGAACTAATTTCATTTGACAAATCAAGAGTGTAGTGTCCCATCCAGGTAAGACATTGAAGCAGAGTGGGATTTAAACTCTCACAAACGTACATATGGGGCCAATTACTACACCTATAACCTAAACAATATAATAAAGGGTTTGTATATTTTTTTAAAAAATAAAAAAAAATTATTTTTATTAGATGATATTAATTTTTGTGTATTAATAGTCTTAATTATTAATTAAATTTTAGTTTTATTATAAAAAAATTAAATTTTGGTTTATCTAATTTTTTTTATTTTTATTTGGGTCTTGATATACAGTGCCTAGGGCACTAGTTAAAGTTATTGGAAGTAGAAAAATAATCATAGGAACACATTATTTCGTCTCTCGGGAATACAAAAAATTACACATTCCAATATCTTTTTACTATATTTGGGTTCTTAAATAGTGCCCTTAGAGCACTAAATATCATTTGCCTTTTTATTTTATTAAATATAAATCAAACACGCATAAAATTTGTCCCAATTATATAGTTCAGTTGATGAGCACATGAGACATGTATGTGTAAATATAGGGTTCGATTCTCGATTGTACAACTTTTCTATAAAAAAAAATACACAAAATCTCTTTTTATAATCCATGGTGTAAGGTGCAATGAACTTGGTTTTAGGATCCAATGTTCAAAGAAGTCGTTTTCATGACTTTTTTGTGTGTAGATGGGCCCTCATGCCAGAGTTTTGTTTTGTTTTTCTTAGAATATAGGTGTCCTTCACGAAAGACACTTGTATTATCATTATAGGTTGTAAGTATTTTTTTTTTTTTGCAAAATAAAGGGCTCCACCACTTTTGAGGGAAAGAATGATGCAAACAAGGAAATGAGAAAAAGCAGAGTACATTATTGATTCTTACTATTCTTAGTTTATGAGATTCCAAATTGAGAAAAAGAAATATTTTGCCCTTCCAATGAAAATGTAAGCAATCTGAAATATAGAATGTCAGTTCCATTATTGAAATTTGAAAGCCCTTCTATTCTTGGAGACGATGATGTTGGAATTTTCTTAAATCTAATAAAAATATTCACTTTACATTAGAATACCGTTACACTAGAATTATAGTTAAAATTTAAAATTATTTAGATTAATCTTAATGCTCGTAACTACAAGGTGCAGCAAAAATTTTGATCACGAACCCCACAACCCTTCAGTGTCCTGAACTCATAGATAACATAGAGACAAAACTAAGATAGAGAAAAGATGATACTGTGGTCTTTTTCAAATAAACCTCTTATCCTAAACTAGGATGCTCCCTTTGAATCGAGAAGAGTATGTGGCAAGACGACAATTTGATATGCGGGGGCCATCACCTCAAATCTATTTATAAACATGTTATAGGTTTCTCATCGTGCCCACTGTACATTAAACCTAAGTTTTTACTCATATGAGCCCACATCAACAAATTATTTTAACCGATTGTATCAATCACTGACGATTTATAAATGAAATTTTTTGGTTAATTTATATAATTTTTATATATTTAAAATTTACATAATTGTTTGTAAAAATGATGTACTATACACTTGAAAGTGTTTTTTACTTTAAAAATAAAATTTAATTTTTTAAATATATTAAAATATTTGTTCACCATGAAGTTTTTAGCTTAATTTATATAATTTTTATTTTTCAAATTGTAACAATTGTTTCTTGATATCGTGTACTATATACACTTGAAAAATAGGCTGATTTTTACTTTAAAAATGAAAACTAATTTTTAAATTTATTAAAATATGTGATTTTTTTTTAAAACAACGTATTGTTCACCATGAAGTTTCTAGCTTAATTTACATAATTTTTATATTTAAAAATTGCCAAAATTATTTCTAGAAATCATGTACTATACACTTGAAAAATAGGTAGTTTTACTTTAAAAATGAAAATGATTTTTTTTAAAATTATTTGATATTTTTGAAAATAATATATTGTTCACCATGAAGTTTATAGCTTTATTTACATAACTTTTTATATTTTTAAAATTGCAACAATTGTTTCTAGAAATCGTGTACTACACACTTGAAAAACTAGGTGTTTTTCTATTACTTAAATTATTTGTTTTTTTAACAATTATGTATTGCTTACCTTGAAGTTTTTAAATTAATTTAAATAATTTTTTATACTTTTAATTTTGAGAGAATTGTTTTTAGAAATCTTGTACTATATACTTGTATGACAGAGTGTTTTAAACTTTAAAAATGAAAATGGATTTTTTAAATTTTTTAAATTATTTGATTTTTTTTGAAAATAACGTATTGTTCACCATGAAGTTTCTAGCTTAATTTATATAATTTTTTATATTTTATAAAATGCAAAAATTGTTTCTAGAAATCGTGTACTATACACATGAAAATAAGGTGTTTTTTAACTTTCAAAATGAAAACGAATTTTAAATTTTTTTAAATTATTTTATTTTTTTAAAACAATGTATTATTCACCTTGAAGTTTCTAGCCAAATTTAAAAATTATATTTTTAATATTGAAATTATTGTTTCTAGAAATCGTGTACTATATACTTGAATAATAGAGTGTTTTAAACTTTAAAAATGAAAACTCGTTTTTCAAAATTTTTAAATTATTTGATCTTTTTTAAAACAATGTATTATTTATCATTAAGTTTCTAGGTTAATTAACATAATTTTTATATTTTTAAAATGGCAACAATTGTTTCTATAAATCTTGTCTTATACACTTCAAAAATAGGTTGTTTTTTACTTTAAAAATTAAAATCAATTTTTTTAAATTTATTAAATTATTTAATTTTTTGAAAACAATATAGTTTTAAGTTGAAGTTTCTAGCCTAATTTAAATAATTTTTTTATTTTTCATATTAAAATTTTTGTTTCTAGAAATCGTGTACTGTATACACGAATAATAGAGTGTTTTTTATTTTATAAATGAAAACACATTTTTTGAATTTGTTAAACTATTTGATTTTTTTGAAAATAATGTATTTTTCACCATGAAGTTTATAGCTTAATTTACATATTTTTTGTATTTTTAAAATTGCCACAATTGTTTCTAGAAATTGTGTACTATACACCCGAAAAATAGGGTGTTTTTTACTTTTAAAATGAAAACAAATTTTTTAAATTTATAAAAATATTTGATTTTTTTGAAAACACACTAATTTTAACTGTGAAGTTTCTAGCTTAATTTATATAATTTTTTATATTTTTAAAATTACCACAATTATTTCTAGAAATCGTGTACTATATATACACTTGAAAAATATGGCATTTTTTACTTTAAAAATGAGAATAAATTTTTAAATTTTTTAAAATTATTTGATTTTTTTATAAACAATGTATTGTTCACCTTGAATTTTATAGCTTAGTTAATATAAATTTTCATATATTAATTTGTTCAGCTGTGTAAGAATCCATATAAATTGAAAGAGCTGTTTGGTCATGAGTTTGAACCACGGAAGATCCCCCAAATCCTGGAATAAAAGAGATTTATTCGCATGGGGGATAAGCCACTTAAAGGGGTGGCTAAGCTCTAAGTACACAATCGGGGATGGTGGTATGAAGTCCCGCCCAGGGTGTTACATTAAAAATGAAAATTAATTTTTTAAATTTATTAAATTATTTGATTTTTTTGAAAACATTTTATTGCTCACTTTGAAGTTTCTAGCTTAATTTATATAATTTTTTTATATTTTTAGAATTGCAACAATTGTTTCTAGAAATCGTGTACAATACACTTGAAAAATATGGTGTTTTATACTTTAAAAATGAAACCGGATTTTTAAAATTTGTTAAAATATTTGATTTTTTTGAAAACAACATATTATTCAACATGAAGTTTCTAGCTTAATTTACATAATTTTGTATATTCTTAAAATTGCTAGATTTGTTTTTAGAAATCGTGTACAACACACTTGAAAAATAGGTTGTTTTATAATTGAAAACTGAAAAAGAATTTTTTAACTTTATTAAAATATTTGATTTTTTGAAAACACCGTATTGTTCACCATGTAGTTTCTAGATTAATTTATATAACTTTTGTGTTTTAGAATTTGCCACAATTGTTTATAGAAATCGTGTATTATACATTTGAAATACGGTGTTTTTTACTTTAAAAATAAAAATGATGTTTTTAAATTTATTAAATTATTTAAAATTTTCAAAACAATGTTCACCTTGAAGTTTATAACTTAATTTATATAATTTTTCATATTTTTAGAATTGCAAAAATTGTTTCTAAAAAATGTGTACAATACATTTGAAAAATATGGTGTTGTTTAATTTTAAAATGAAATGAATTTCGTAAATTTATCAACCTAATTGAATTGTTTGAAAACAATTTATTGTTTACTCTGAAGTTTTTAGCTTAATTTACATAAATTTTTATATTTTTAAAATTGCCACAATTGTTTTTAGAAATCGTGTACTATACACTTGAAAAATAGGATGTTTATTACTTTAAAAATGAAATTGATTTTTTTAAATTAATTAAAATATTGAATTTTTAAAACACTATATTGTTTACCATGAACTTTATAGCTTAATTTAAATAGTTTTTTATATATTTAAAATTTTCACAATTGTTTATAGAAATCGTGTACTATACACATGAAAAAAGAGTATTTTTTACTTTAAAATTAAAATAAATTTATTTTGTTTATTAAATTATTTGATTTTTTTTGAAAACAATGTATTCTTCACCTTGAATTTTCTAGCATAGTTTGCAAAAATTTTTATTTTCTTAGAATTGCAACAATTGTTTCTAAAAATCGTGTCCAATACACTTGCAAAATAGAATGTTTTTTACTTTAAAAATAAAAATGAATTTTTTAAATTTATTAAAATATTTTATTTTTTTTAAAACACTATTGTTCACCATGAAGATACTATCATAATTTACATATTTTTAATAAACTAAAAATTGTCACGATTGTTTATAGAAATTGTGTACTATACACTTGAAAAATATGATATTTTATATTTTAAAAATGAAAATGAAATTTTAAAATTTATTAAATTATTTTATTTTTTTTTTGAAAATGTTGTATTGTTCATCTTGAAGTTTCTAGCTTAACTTATATAATTTTTTATATTTTTAGAATTGCAAAAATTGTTTCTAGAAATCGTGTACAATACTTTTGAAAAATATGGTGTTTTTTACTTTAAAAATGAAAATGAATTTTTTAAGTTTCTTAAATTACTTGATTTTTTTTAAAGCAACTTATTGTTCACCATGTAGTTTCTAGATTAATTTATATAACTTTTGTATTTTAGAATTTGCCACAATTGTTTATAGAAATCGTGTATTATACATTTGAAAAATAAGGTGTTATTTACTTTAAAAATGAAAATGATGTTTTTAAATTTATTAAATTATTTTTAATTTTCAAAAAAATGTATTGTTCACCTTGAAGTTTATAACTTAATTTATATTTTTAGAATTGCAAAAATTGTTTCTAGAAAATGTGTACAATACACTTGAAAAATATGGTGTTGTTTAATTTTAAAATGAAAATGAATTTCGTAAATTTATCAAATTATTTGATTTGTTTGAAAACAATGTATTGTTTACTATGAAGTTTCTAGCATAATTTACATAATTTTTTATATTTTTAAAATTGCCACAATAGTTTTTAGAAATCGTGTACTATACACTTGAAAAATAGGGTGTTTATTACTTTAAAAATGAAATTGATTTTTTTAAATTTATTAAAATATTATATTTTTTTTAAAATAATGTGTTGTTCACCGAGAAATTTCTAACTTAATTTACAAAATTTTTATATTTTAAAAATTGCTATAAATGTTTATAGAAACCATGTTCTATATACATGAAAAATAACGTGCTTTTCACTATAAAAATTTAAAAACATATTTTAAATTTATTAAAAGATTTGATTTTTTTGAAAGCAATGTATTCTTTATCATGAAGTTTCTAGCTTAATTTAACTAATTTATTATATTTTTAGAATTGCAACAATTGATTCTAAAAATCGTTTTCTATAATCTTGAAAAATAGGTTGTATTTTACATTAAAAATGAAAATAATTTTTTTCAATTTATCAAATTATTTTGTTTTTTTTAAAATAATGTATTGTTCACCATGAAAATTCAAACCTAATTTACCTAATTTTTATATTTTTAAAATTTACACAATTGTTTCTAGAAATCGTGTACTATACACTTGAAAAATTGGATGTTTTTTTACTTTAAAAATGAAAACAAAAATTTCAATTTATCAAATTATTGAATTTTTTAAAACAATGTATCTTTCAGCATAGAGTTTCGAGATTAATTTACATATTTTTTATATTTTTAAAATTGCCATAAATATTTCTAGAATTCGTGTTTTCACACATGAAAAATAACGTGTTTTTTACTATAAAAATGTATACACAATTTATCAAATTATTTAATTTTTTAAAACAATGTATCTTTCACCATAGAGTTTCGAGATTAATTTACATAATTTTTATATTTTTAAAATTGCCATAAATATTTCTAGAATTCGTGTTTTCACACATGAAAAATAACGTGTTTTTTACTATAAAAATGTATACACAAATTTTAAATTTATTAAAAGATTTGTTTTTTTAAAAGAATTTATTCTTCATCATGAAGTTTCTAGTTTAATTTACAAAATTCTTTATATTTTTAAGATATCAACAATTGTTTCTAAATAGGGCATTTTTTACTATAAAAATGTAAACACACATTTCAAATTCATTAAATTATTTGATTTTTTGAAAATAATTTATTCTTCAACTTAAAAAATCTAGCTTAATTTACCTAATTTTTTTATTTTTAGAATTGCAACAATTGTTTCTAAAAATCATGTACTATACGCTGAAAACTAGGGTGTTTTTTGCTTTAAATATGAAAATTAATTTTTTAAATTTAATAAATTATTTTATTTTTTATATAAAACCATGTTTTATTCACCATGAATTTTCTAGCATAATTTAAATAATTTTTATATATTTAAAATTGCAAAAAAGTTTCGATAAATCATGTACTATACACTTTAAAAATAGGGTGTGTTTTACTCTAAAAATGTAAACACATGTTAAATTTATTATAATATTTGACATTTTTTAAAATAATGTATTTTTCAGCATGAAGTTTCTAGCTAAATTTACCTAATTTTTATATTTTTAGAATTGTAACAATTATTTCTAAAAATCGTGTACTATACACTTGAAAAATAAGGTGTTTTTTGCTTTAAAAATGAAAATAATTTTTTTTCACTTTATTAAAATTTTTGATTTTTTTAAAATAATATATTGTTCACTATGAATTTTCTAACCTAATTTACATAATTTAATATAATTTTAAAATTGCCACAATAGTTTCATGAATCCTGTTCTATACATTTGAAAAATATAGTGTTTTTTACTATAAAAATGTAAACACATATTTTAAATTTATTAAAAGATTTGATTTTTTTGAAATTAATGTATTCTTCATCATGAAGTTTCTAGCACAATTTACATAATTTTTTATATTTTTAAAATTGCTACAAATATTTCTAAAAATAGTATACTATACACTTTAAAAATAGTGTGTTTTTTACTTTAAAAATTAAAATGAATTTTTTCAATTTATCAAATTATTTGATTTTTTTAAAAATAATGTATTCTTCATCATGAAGTTCCTTGCTTAATTTATCTAATTTTTTATATTTTTAGAATTGCAACAATTATTTCTAAAAATCGTGTACACGCTTATGTTTTTTACTTTAAATAAGGAAACAAGATTTTTCATTTTAATTTTTTTGAAAATAATTTATTGTTCATCATGAAGTTGCTAGATTAATTTTCATAATTGTTTATATTTTTAAAATTGACACAATTGTTTCTAGAAATATGTACTATACACTTGAAAAATAAGGTGTTTTTTACTTTAAAAATAAAAATTAATTTTTTGAATTTATTAAATTATTTTATTTTTACATAAAGCAATGTGTTGTTAACTATTAATTTTCTAGCTTAATTTAAATAATTTTTTATATTTTTAAAATTGTGAAATTTTTTATAAAAATCGTGTACTATACACTTTAAAATTGGTGTTTTTAACTATTAAAATATAAACACATATTTTAAAATTATTATAATAATTAATTTTTTGAAAATAATGTATTCTTCAACATGAAGTTTCAAGCTTAATTTACCAAATTTTTAATATTTTTAGAAATGCAACAATTGTTTCTAAAAATCGTGTACTATATGCTTGAAAAATAGGGTGCTTTTTGCTTTTAATTTTTTTTTCAATTTATAAAATTATTTGATTTTTCTGAAAACAATGCATTGTTTAGTATGAAGTTTCTAGCAAAATTTACATATTTTTTTACATTTTTAAAATTATCACAATTGTTTCTAGAAATCCTGTAAACACATATTTTAAATTTTTTAAAATAGGGTTTTTTTTACTATAAAAATGTAAACACATATTTTAATTTTTTTTAAAATATTTTATTTTTTTGGAAACAATATATTCTTCATCTTGAAGTTTCTAGCTTTATTTACCTAATTTTTAATATTTTTAAAATTGCAACAATTGTTTCTAAATATCGTGTACTATACGCTTGAAAAATAAAGTGTTTTTTTAATTTAAAAATGAAAACAAATTTTTTAAATTTATCAAATTATTTATATTTTTGAAAATAATGTATAGTTTAGTATTAAGTTTCTAGCTTAATTTACATAATTTTTTATATTTTTAAATTTGGGACAATTGTTTCTACAATTCGTGGACTATACACTTGAAAATTAGGGTGTTTTTTACTATAAAAATGTAAACACATGTTTTGAATTTATTAAAATATTTAATTTTTTTGAAAACAATGTATTCTTCATTGTTAAGTTTCGAGCATTATTTACCTAAGTTTTTATATTTTTAAAATTGCAATATTTGTTTCTAAAAGTCGTGTACAATATGCTTGAAAAATAAGGTGTTTTTAGGTTTAAAAAAGAAAAAGAATTTTTTCAACATTTCAAATTATTTATTTTTTTGAAAATAATGTATTGTTCACCATGAAGTTTCTAGCTTAATTTACATAATTTTTTATATTTTAAAAATATCTATAATTGTTTCTAGAAATCGTGTACTTTATACACTTGAAAAATAGGGAGTTTTTTACTTTAAAAAAATTAATTTTTTCAATTTATCAAATTATTTGATTTTTTATTTAAACCAATGTCTTGTTCAGCATGAAGTTTCTAGCTTAATTTGCATATTTTTAATAGTTTTAAAATTGCCACAATTGTTTCTAGAAATCGTGTACTATACACTTGAAAATTAGGTTTTTTTTACAATAAAAATGTAAACACATATTTTAAATTTAATAAAATATTTGATTTTTTTGGAAATAATGTATTTTTCATCGTGAAGTTTCTAGCTTTATTTATCCAATTTTTTATATTTTTAGAATTGTAACAATTGTTTCTTAATACCGTGTACTAAACGCTTGAAAAACAGGGTATTTTTTTAATTTAAAATGAAAATGAATTTTTTAATTATAGATATGGTATTTTTTATTATAAAAATGTAAACAAATATTTTCAAATTATTAAATTATTTGATTCTTTTGAAAACAATGTATTCTTCATCATCAGATTTCTAGCTAAATTCACCTAATTTTTTATATTTTTAGAAATGTAACAATTGTTTTTAGAAATCGTGTACTATACGCTTGAAAAATAGGGTGTTTTTTACTTTAAAAATGAAATCGTTTTTTTTCAATTTATCTGTAACATCCCAAAAATCAAATCATGAAGGAGTATTTATCTGTGACACACAGTTGAAGAAATCTCTATATTGTCCCTTAAATTCTCCTCACAAATAACCTTTTAAGCAAGGACCCTATAGCAATTTTTAGTAAGTTCACCCTATAACCATGGAATAACTACACACAAGAACTCTCACTTTCTTCTTCTCTTATTTCACGCAAGACACTCACATTTCTCCCTCATCATTTTACCTCTCCTCTAACCCCAAAAACAGAACACCACACTCCACACTCTCTTCTTCTCTTGGCCTCCACCACCATTTTCTCTCACTAGGAATTGTAAGTCCCCAACAACCAAACTCCACATGCAAATACATTTCCTCCATCCACTCATCTTCCTCTCACTAGGGGGTTGTTTGGATTTGACTAAGATCAAGAGGGGAAGGTTGATGATAGTTCAAGAGGTTTGAAAGGAAGAACAAGGAAAGAAACTCAGAATTTGGAAAGGGAAGTATGGAAGAGGGAAGGAGCATCAAGAGAAGAAAAAAGAAGAAGGAACCAAGTGAAGATGAAATTGGAGCTTGAAAACCTAAGGTAATCCTATCTCCATTTTAATCTAGTATATTGATTCTTCATGTTGGAAAAATGAAAGAATTCTAGGTTCAAAAGATAGAAATTTCGGAGTAGGAAGCACTTTGGTGTGAGTTAAGTTAGGATTTTGTTTCCTGTTCTGATCTAAAAAATAACCGTGAGTTTGCATGCAACACTAGGACATGTAGATGACTGAATTTGCCTTTGCACTCTTCATATAGGTTGTAGGAAATCTTGTTATATTTCAAATGGCTTTGGTTTTACTCCATTTGAATGCCTACAACTCAAGTTATGATCCAAAAACTGAGATAGTGTCAATGTTTATGGGCTGGGTTTGTCTAAACGTACCATTCTATTCGAGGAACCATTTTGACAATTAAACTTTTAGAACTAGGTTTTGACATCTTCATCAAAGTTGTAGGTAATCCTTGTATCTTCAATATGATTCTAACTTCATATCAATCCATGGTTCATAGCTCAAGATATGCCCTAATTACTGAAGTCGTAACCAAGGTAGAACAGCTTCAGGTCCAGAATTTGTATTTCATATTTATCTATAATGTTAACCTCCTAAAACTTTGATTATGCCTTCAAGCCCTTCATAAAGGTTATAGATAATGTTATTATCTTTTAAATGGCATTCATTTCATGTCAATCCAGTAACCACAGCCCAATTTATGGTCAAAAGAATGAAGTAGGTTCACAAATTCAGCTTGTGTCATGTAGTTAACTTACAACTAGAAATTCACCCTCTAGATGTTGGATTTGGAACATGACTCCTTCATATGAATTGTAAATAAATGTGTTATGTTTTATCTCCAATTGGTTTCACCAACATATTGTATCTGAAACTCCAGATATGGCGAGTTGATGAAGCTGTGTTAGGATTTGAAAGCATGAAATTTCAAGTTGAGGTAACCCATTCAAAACCCCAAATTAGACCCTTAGAGAGTAGATTATACATGTGGCTAGGATATTGCAACTTGATTTGTTAGATTGTATGATAATGGGTTGAATGTGAATGTTAGTATGTTTGAAAAATCTAATAAATGTTGTGCCTTGCTTGTGTGGTATGATGTGAATACATGTTGAATCTTTGTTTGGAAATGAACTTGGGTGATTTCGTTGAGATGTGTATAAGAATCACGGATGTCTTGTCTCTTGTAATTTGGAATCTTGGAATAGGTATGATGATGTGTTCATGTTAAGTTGTTTCAAATTGTGTTGAAATATGATCTTGAATTGGGATGTAATTGATTTGAAATTTGGATGAAAATATGAGTTTTTATGCAGTAACTTGGTGTGAATTTAGAACCATTTTTTATGCCATTTTGGTCTTCATAAGAGTTGTAGATAATCCTCTTAGCTTTCAAATTATTTTGGTTTTACTCAATTTGGAGGTCTATAACTCTAGTTATGGCCAAATTACTGAGACAGAGTTTGTATTGAAATATCTGTTCTGTTAAGTGTACATCCATGCTAAAGATGGATGTTTTTGACAATCAAATATTTAGACTGGGTTTTTTGTTCTTCACATGAGTTGTAGATAATCCTCTTAGCTTTCACATGCTTTTGGTTTCACTCAATTTAGAGGTGTACAACTTAAGTTATGCCAAGATACCAACACGACACGTTGCTGAGAAAAATGGTTCTGTGCTGAATTCGCGGCAGCGAAAATTTTTGCTGCAACGAATTTTTAGCTGAACTTTCTGTGTCAATTTCGCGGCGGCGAAAATGACCCAGAACAGAATCCTTTGTTTTTACTTCCAAAAGGCAATATACCCTTCAAGTGGCTTATTTCTAGGTAATAATGAACAAAATAGGTTATAATGTCTTGAAAAACCATAAAAGGGTTCATGAAATTATAATGTCATGAATAATAAATGATGAATGTTGAATGCAAATAATATGAGTTGAATGTAAAATGCATGATAATATGTGATGTGAAATGAAAAATGAAAAGATTGAGAATGTAGGGTCTCCAGTGATTGGGGTAAGATGGCATGAACTAGTAGGGTTGCCTGGAGACCGGGAAGATGGCCTGAACGAGTAGGGTTGCCCGAAGATTGGGAAGATGGCCCTAAAGAAAGGACTATCCCAGTGATTGGGGTAAGATAGCCCGGCAGTTTGATCACAGTGGGGATGTTTGTCGTGATCCCATGATTGAGCTAAAATGTGCGTTGCTGTCATGCGCCCAGGGAGAAGTCTTGTGCACAAGGCTTTCGTAAAAGACTAAAGAAAAGAAATGAAACAAGTATGATAATGAAAGATCATGGCATGGATACATTCATAGTTATCATTGCATGTATTATGTTTGAATATGTTGCATTGGATTGAATTGTGTGTTAGGTATTATATGGGGTGTTTTCCCGTTAGATTGGCTGCGATATGGTATAAAAATGTTTTCAAAGTGCTAGGGGTTACTCAGTTATATGTTTACATATAACTGACGGTTACCATATTGCAAGTATCAGAAGTGAAGCGAAAGTCACAGATGGGAGAGCTGTGGGCTTTTCTTAGCCACACATGGTAAACCTAAGTCTCAAGTTCATATATTAATTTGTTCAGCTGTATAGGAATTTGTATAAATTGAAAGCGTTGTAATTATTATTATTAATTATTATAAATTAGAATTTAGCTTCCACTAGTGTTTTGAAAAAAAAAGACTAAAAAATTAAGGTGTTACATTATCAAATTATTTGATTTTTTTGGAAATAATATATTATTCAGCATGAAATTTCTAGCTTAATTTACCTAATTTTTTATATTTTTAAAATTGACACAATTGTTTCTAGAAATCGTGTACTATACACTTAAAAATTAGAGTGTTTTTTACTATAAAAATGTAAACACATATTATAAATTTAATAAAATATTTGATTTTTTTGGAAATATTGTATTCTTCATCGTGAAGTTTCTAGCTTTAATTCAGTAATTTTTTATATTTTTAGAATTGCAACAATTGTTTCTAAAAATCGTGTACTATATGCTTGAAAAATAGGGTTTTTTTAATTTAAAAACAAAAACGAATTTTTTCAATTTAACAAATTATTTTATTGTTTTGAAAATAATGTATTGTTCAGCATGAAATATCTAGCTTAATTTACATAATTTTCTATATTTTTAAAATTGACACAATTGTTTTCTAGAAATCGTGTACTATATACACTTGAAAATTAGGATGTTTTTTACTATAAAAATGTAAATAAATATTTTAAATTTATTAAAATATGTGATATTTTTAGAAACAATGTATTCTTCATCGTTAAGTTTTTATCTTTTTTCACCTAATTTTTTATATTTTTAGAATTGCAACAAGTGTTTCTAAAAATCGTGTACTATACGCTTGAAAAATATGGTGTTTTTTACTTTAAAAATGAAAACAAATTTTTTCAATTTATCAAATTATTTGATATTTTTGAAAACATTGTATTGTTCAGCAGAAAGTTTCTAGCTTAATTTACATAATTTTTTATATTTATAAAATTGACACCATTATTTTCTAGAAATCGTGTACTATACACTTGAAAATTAGGGTTTTTTTCAATTATTCATCATTAAGTTTCTAGCTTTACTTACCTAATTTTTATATTTTTAGAATTTTAACAATTGTTTCTAAAAATTGTGTACTATATGCTTGAAAAATAGGGTTTTTATTAATTTAAAACTGAAAACGAATTTTCTCAATTTATCAAATTATTTGATTTTTTTGAAAATAATGTATTGTTCAACATGAAGTTTCTAGTTTAATTTACAAAAAATTTTACATTTTTAAAATTGACACAATTGTTTGTAGAAATCGGTGTACTATACACTTCAAAAATAGTGTGTTTTTTGCTTCAAAAATGAAAATGAATTTTTTTGATTTATCAAACATTTTGATTTTTTTAAAAACAATATATTGTTCAGCATAACGTTTCTAGCTTATTATACATAATATTTATGTTTTTTAAATTACAACAATATTCTTGAAATCGTATACCATACACTTGAAAATTAGTTTTTTTTTTACTATAAAAATGTAAACACATATTTTAAATTTATTAAAATAATTGATTTTTTGGAAACAATGTATTCTTCATCGTGAAGTTTCTAACTATATTTACTGATTTTTTTATATTTTTAGAATTACAACAATTGTTTCTAAAATCGTGTACAATACGCTTGAAAATTAAGGTGTTTTTTCTTTACAAACGAAAATGAAATTTTTTATTTTTTTGAAAACAATATATTGTTCAGCATGAACTTTCTAGCTTAATTTACAAAAAATTTTATTTTTTTAAAATTGCCACAATTGTTTCTAAAAGTCGTGTACTATACACTTGAAAGTTAGGGTTTTTTTACTATAAAAATGTAAACACATGTTTTAAATTTTTTTAAATATTTGATTTTTTTTGGAAATAATATATTCTTCATCATAAGTTTCTAGCTATATTTACCTAATATTTTATATTTTTA
Organism: Cyamopsis tetragonoloba; assembly: GCA_037177725.1. NCBI lineage: Eukaryota > Viridiplantae > Streptophyta > Magnoliopsida > Fabales > Fabaceae > Cyamopsis > Cyamopsis tetragonoloba. The sequence goes on from CM074125.1 coordinate 51,776,930, forward strand.
TAATTGCAACAATTATTTCTAAAAGTCGTGTACAATACACTTGAAAGTTAGGATTTTTTTACTATAAAAATGTAAACACATGTTTTAAATTTTTTTAAATATTTGATTTTTTTTGGAAATAATATATCCTTCATCATAAGTTTCTAGCTATATTTACCTAATATTTTATATTATTATAATTGCAATAATTGCTTCTAAAAATCGTGTACTATACGCTTCAAAAATTGGGTGTTTTTAACTTTAAAAATGAGAAGAAAACGAATTTTTTGAATTTATCAAATTATTTGATTTTTTTGAAAACAATGTAATGTTCAGCATGAAGTTTCGAGTTTAATTTACATAATTTTTATATTTTTAAAATTGCCACAATTGTTTCTACAAATCCTACTCTATACACTTGAAAAATAGGGTGCTTTTTGTTTTAAAAATGAAAATGAATTTTTTCGATTTATGAAATTTGTAGATATTTTTGAAAATAATGTATTGTTGAGCATGAAGTTTCTAGCTTAATTTACATAATTTTTTATATTTTTAAAATTGCCACAATTGTTTATATAAATCGTGTACTATACACTTGAAAAATAGGGCGCTTTTTGCTTTAAAAATGAAAACATGTTTTTTTGATTTATCAAATTTGTAGAATTTTTTGAAAACAATTTATTGTTCTGCATGAAGTTTCTAGCTTAATTTACATAATTTTTTATTTTTTTAAAATTGCCACAATTGTTTCTAGAAATCGTGTACTATACACTTTAAAAATTAGGTTTTCTTTACTATAAAAATGTAAACACATATTTTAAATTTTTTAAAATATTTGATTTATTTTGAAATAATGTATTCTTCATCGTGATGTTTCTAGCTATATTTACCTAATTTTTTTTTATATTTTTAAAATTTCAACATAAGGTGTTTTTTAATTTAAAAATGAAAATGAATTATTTCAGTATTTCAAATTATTTGATTTATTTGAAAACAATGTATTGTTCAGCATGAAATTTCTAGCTTAATTTTCATAATTTTTTATTTTTTTAACATTGACACAATTATTTTCTAGAAATCATATACTGTAGGTGAAAATTAGGGTGTTTTTTACTATATAAATGTAATCACATATTTTAAATTTATTAAAATATGTGATTTTTCCGGAAACAACGTATTCTTCATCGTTAAGTTTGTAGCTTTATTTACCTTATTTTTTATATTTTTAGAATTGCAACAATTGTTTCTAAAAATCGTTTATTATACACTTCAAAAATAGGGTGTTTTTTACTTTAATAATAAAAATGAATTTTTTCAATTTATCAAATTATTTGATTTTTTTACAAACAATGTATTCTTCATCATGTAGTTTTTAGCTTAATTTACCTTATTCTTTATATTTTTAGAATTGCAACAATTATTTCTAAATATCGTGTACTATACACTTGAAAAATAGGGTGCTTTTTGGTTTAAAATTGAAAACGAATTTTTTCGATTTATCAAATTATTTGATTTTTTGAATATAATGTATTGTTCAGCATGAAATTTCTAGCTTAATTAACATTTTTTTAATATTTTTAAAATTGCCACAAATGATTCTAGAAATTGTGGACTATACACTTGAAAAATAGGGTGCTTTTTGCTTTAAAATTGAAAAAAAAAATTCGATTTATCAAATTTGTAGAATTTTTTGAAAACAATTTATTGTTCTGTATGAAGTTTCTAGCTTAATTTACATAATTTTTTATATTTTTAAAATTGCAACAGTTGTTTCTAGAAATCGTGTACTATACACTTAAAAAATTAGGTTTTCTTTACTATAAAAATATAAACACATATTTTAAATTTTTTAAAATATTTGATATTTTCTGAAATAATGTATTCTTCATCATGATGTTACTAGCTATATTTACCTAATTTTTTTTATATTTTTAAAATTTCAACATTTGTTTTTAAAAATCGTTATTATACGCTTGAAAAATAAGGTGTTTTTAAATTTAAAAAGGAAAACAAATTTTTCAAATTATTTGATTTATTTGAAAACAATGTATTGTTGAGCATGAAGTTTCTAGCTTAATTTACATAATTTTTTATATTTTTAAAATTGACACAATTATTTTCTAGACATCATGTACTGTACACCTGAAAATTAGGGTGTTTATTACTATATAAATGTAAACACATATTTTAAATTTATTAAAACATGTGATTTTTCCGGAAACAACGTATTCTTCATCGTTAAGTTTGTAGCTTTATTTAACTTATTTTTTATATTTTTAGAATTGCAACAAATTTTTCCAAAAATCGTGTATTATACACTTGAAAAATATGGTGTTTTTTAATTTAAAAAGAAAAACGAATTTTTTCAATTTTTCAAATTATTTTATTCTTTGAAAACAATGTATTGTTCAGCATGAAGTTTCTATCTTAATTTACATAATTTTTTATATTTCTAAAATTTCCACAATTGTTTCTAGAAATCGTGTACTATACACTTGTAAAATAGGGTGCTTTTTGCTTTAAAATTGAAAATGATTTTATTCGATTTATCAAATTTGTAGATTTTTTTGAAAACAATGTATTGTTCAGCATGAAGTTTCTAGCTTAATTTACAATTTTTTTGTATTTCTAAAATTTCCACAATTTTTTCTAGAAATCGTATACTATACACTTGAAAAAAAGGGTTCTTTTTGCTTTAAAAATGAAAACAATTTTTTTCGATTTATCAAATTTGTAGAATTTTTTGAAAACAAATTATTGTTCTGCAGAAAGTTTCAAGCTTAATTTACATAATTTTTTATATTTTTAAAATGGGCACAATTGTTTGTAGAAATCGTGTACTATACACTTGAAAAATTAGGTTTTCTTTACTATAAAAATGTAAACACATATTTTAAATTTTTTAAAATATTTGATTTATTTTGAAATAATGTATTCTTCATCGTGATGTTTCTAGCTATATTTACCTAATTGTTTTTATATTTTTAAAATTCCAACATTTGTTTCTAAAAATCGTGTACTATACACTTAAAAAATAGGGTGCTTTTCGCTTTAAAATTGAAAACAAAAATTTTTGATTTACAAATTATTTGATTTTTTGAAAACAATGTATTGTTCAGCCTGATGTTTCTAGCTTAATTTACAATTTTTTTATAGTTCTAAAATTTCCACAATTGTTTCTAGATAATGTGTACTATACAATTGATAAATAGGGTTCTTTTTGCTTTAAAAATGAAAACAATTTTTTTCGATTTATCAAATTTGTAGAATTTTTTGAAAACAAATTATTGTTCTGCAGAAAGTTTCAAGCTTAATTTACATAATTTTTTATATTTTTAAAATGGCCACAATTGTTTGTAGAAATCGTGTACTATACACTTGAAAAATTAGGTTTTCTTTACTATAAAAATGTAAACACATATTTTAAATTTTTTAAAATATTTGATTTATTTTGAAATAATGTATTCTTCATCGTGATGTTTCTAGCTATATTTACCTAATTTTTTTTATATTTTTAAAATTTCAACATTTGTTTCTAAAAATCGTATACTATACGTTTGAAAATAAGGTGTTTTTTAATTTAAAAATGAAAACAAATTTTTTCAATTTTTCAAATTATTTGATTTATTTGAAAACAATGTATTGTTCAGCATGAAGTTTCTAGCTTAATTTAAATAATTTTTTATATTTTTAAAAATGACACAATTATTTTCTAGAAATCATGTATTGTACACTTGAAAATTAAGGTGTTTTTTACTATATAAATGTAAATACATATTTTAAATTTATTAAAATATGTGATTTTTCCGGAAACAATGTATTCTTCATCGTTAGTTTGTAGCTTTCTTTACCTTATTTTTTATATTTTTAGAATTGCAACAATTGTTTATAATATCGTGTATTATACACTTGAAAAATAGGGTGTTTTTTACTTTAATAATAAAAACGAATTTTTTCAATTTATCAAATTATTTGATTTTTTTGCAAACAATGTGTTCTTCATCACGAAGTTTCTAGCTTAATTGTAACATCCCCCAATAAGCCTAAGTATATGACGTGTCCGGAAGCAACAAATATATCTTGTGAGTAGACCAATTATTATTATTATTATTGATACTATTATTATTATTATTATTGAAATTATTATTATTATTATTGATACTATTATTATTATTATTGAAATTATTATTATTATTATTATTAATATATATATATACATATAGGTGGATCATTAAGTGGCATATTGCCACTTTCACCACCTCACCAGACACAACACACACGTACACTATCTAAAGGATGCACACACTCACACACATGATTTAATAAATCATGTTGCCATGGACAGCATATCATGGGGAAAAAATGAAAAAAATGAAAAGGCTGCTTGATACCATAATGCATGCTCCGGATGAAGGAAAAATAAATAAAGGCCATAAGCATGATTTCCCACACACCTTAATGCCATGCGTAGCCAAAAATAAATAAAAAGGGGCCAGAATTTGTACTCCATCACAAAAGATTTATAACACTATTAGAATCATCTTCCATCCCACGCCTCACTTCCTCATCTCTCCACCATTTCTCCAAAATTTCCAAGATACACAAAGAGAGCCACATCTTTCCTCACTAGCCTTTCCTTCCAAATTACATCACCAAGAAGACCTAAAATTCATACGTTCTCACAGTCTCACGCTTTCATTTCACTGCTTTTGCTTGCTTCCAGCATTGCTAGTTAGGGTCTGAAGGTTATAGGGACAAGGTTCTAGAGCTCAAAGACAAGGTAACCCAAGAACCCCAATTATAATTAGGAGATGATATTGTAAAATTTGTATCTCTGAATCCCCTTGGTGAATGGGTTTGAAATTTTGCATGGTGATGGATTTATGATTTTAGAGTTTCAGAACATAATTTTATAATTTTTGGAGTTTTTCATGAGTTTTGGTGAATTTTTGAATGCGCCATACCATTGCTGGAAAGTTTGTTAAACATGAACATGCAAACTATATTTTGGGAATTTATTCCTCACATTTCAGTAAGTTTTTTGAAGTGAAACTTTTTACAATTAATTATCTATATGTATAAGGTTATATTATGAATTTTCATGATTTTTAGACATGTGGTTAATTTTATAAAATTCTTACAATGAGGCATGTCTAGTGCTGTGAAAACCAACCAAAGAAAATTCATACAGTTACTTCGAAAATTGGTTTCTCTCTAGTTACAAAGTACTTTGATCTGAATATTTTTATAGTGATTCTTCTATATGTCTATTATCTTATGGTAAACTTTTATGATTTTTGGATATGTTTGTGATTTTATAAAATTATTACATTGAAACATGTCACATGCTGTCAGGAACAGTTAACCAAGATTTGTTTAGTTATTTCGAAAATTCATTTCTTTCTGGTTACTCAGTATTTTGGTGTGGAAGTTTTTATAGTGATTCCTCCATATGTTTATTAGCTTCTGGTAAACTTTTATGATTTTTGGATATGTTTGGGATTTTATAAAATTACTACATTGGAACATGTCACATGCGGTGAGGAATAAATAAGTATTAAATGTATGAACACGCTAGCACTATGAAAAGAATAATCCATGTTGAAAGTGTGAATTTTGCTTTGAGATGTTAATTGATTGTTATGACCTTGTGAAAAGTGATTATTGTGATGATTTTAATTAGAATGACATCTAAATGGGCATGCAATTGATGAGTGAATTTGATGATTTGATGATGATTACCATGTACGTGATGATTACATTTATGAAATGAAAATGATGAAAATGTTTTCCCCAACGGATGTTGAGTAAGCGGGTAGAATTTCCCATCGGTAGTAAACTAGGTAAGTGGACAGATAATTAAACATGCAAGATGTAGGGTCTCCCCGCGATTCGGGGGTAAGATGACCTGAACTAGTAGAGTGCCCTATGAAATGGAATCATGGCCCGAAAAAAAGGACTATCCCATTGATGTGGGGTTAAGATAGTTCTGGGCTATCCTAATGATGTGGGGTCAAGATAGCCTGACAGCTAGTTTGATCACGATAGGGACGCTTTCCGTGGTCCTAGTTTTGAGCTCAACCTCGCGTTACTGCCACACGCTAGGGGAAGTCTAGTGCACGAGGCTTCCGTAAAAGACTAAAGAAAAGAAATGAAACAAGTATGATAATGAAAGATCATGGCATGCATACATTTATCATTGTCATAGCATGCATTATGTATGAGTGTTGCATTGATTGTGGATTGAATTGTGTGTTAGGGAATAAACGGGGTGTTTTCCAGTTAGACTGGCTGCGATATGGTATAAAAAAAATTTTCTCAAAATGTCGGGGGTTACTCAGTTATATGTTTACATATAACTGACGGTTACCATGTCGCAGGTATAGAAGATTGGGAAGCAAAAGCCACAGATGGGACGAGCTGTGGGCTTTTCTTAGGTGTAACCACACATGGTGAACCTAAGTCTCAAGTTCATATATTAATTTTTTCAGCTGTATAGGAATCCGTATAAGTTGAAAGAATTGTAATTATTATTATTATTAATTGTTGTAATTAGAATTTAGCTTCCGCTAGTATTTTGGAAAAAAAAAAAGGACCCCAAAATTAGGGTGTTACATTAATTTACCTAATTCTTTATATTTTTAGAATTGCAACAATTATTTCTAAAAATCATGTACTATACACTTCAAAAATAGGGTGCTTTTTGCTTTAAAATTGAAAACGAATTTTTTCGATTTATCAAATTATTTGATTTTTCGAAAACAATGTATTGTTCAGCATGAAGTTTCTAGCTTAATTTACAATTTTTTTATATTTTTAAAATTGTCACAATTGTTTCTAGAAATCGTGTACAATACACTTGAAAAATAGGGTGCTTTTTGCTTTAAAAATGAAAACAATTTTTTTTATTTATCAAATTTGTAGAATTTTTTGAAAACAATTTTTTCTTCTGCATGAAGTTTTTAGCTTAATTTACATAAATTTTTATATTTTTAAAATGGCCACAATTGTTTGTAGAAATCGTGTACTATATACACTTGAAAAATTAAATTTTCTTTACTATAAAAATGTAAACACATATTTTAATTTTTTTAAAATATTTGATTTATTTTGAAATAATGTATTCTTCATCGTGATTTTTCTAGCTATATTTTCCTAATTTTTTTTATATTTTTAAAATTTCAACATTTGTTTCTAAAAATCGTATACTATACGCTTGAAAAATAAGGTGTTTTATAATTTAAAAATGAAAACGAATTTTTTCAATTTTTCAAATTATTTGATTTATTTGAAAACAATGTATTGTTCAGCATGAAGTTCCTAGCTTAATTCAAATAATTTTTTATATTTTTAAAATTGACACAATTATTTCCTAGAAATCATGTACTGTACACTTGAAAATTAGAGTGTTTTTTACTATATAAATGTAAACACATATTTTAAATTTATTAAAATATGTGATTTTTCCGGAAACAATGTATTCTTGATCGTTAAGTTTGTAGCTTTCTTTACCATATTTTTTATATTTTTAGAATTGCAACAATTGTTTCTAAAAATCGTGTATTATACACTTGAAAAATATGCTGTTTTTTACTTTAAAAATAAAAATGAATTTTTTCAATTTATCAAATTATTTGATTTTTTTGCAAACAATGTATTCTTCATCATGTAGTTTCTAGCTTAATTTACCTAATTCTTTATATTTTTAGAATTGCAACAATTATTTCTAAAAATTTTGTACTATACACTTGAAAAATAGGCTGCTTTTTGCTTTAAAATTTAAAATGAATTTTTTCAATTTATCAAATTTGTAGATTTTTTTGAAAACAATGTATTGTTCAGCATGAAGTTTCTAGCTTAATTTACTTAATTTTTTATATTTTTAAAATTACCACAATTGTTTCTAGAAATCGTGTACTATACACTTGAAAAATAGGGTGCTTTTTGCTTTAAAAATGAAAACAATTTTTTTTATTTATCAAATTTGTAGAATTTTATGAAAACAATTTTTTCTTCTGCATGAAGTTTCAAGCTTAATTTACATAATTTTTTATATTTTTAAAATGGGCACAATTGTTTGTAGAAATCGTATACTATACACTTGAAAAATTAGGTTTTCTTTACTATAAAAATGTAAACACATATTTTAAATTTTGTAAAATATTTGATTTATTTTGAAATAATGTATTCTTCATCGTGATGTTTCTAGCTATATTTATGTAATTCTTTTTATATTTTTAAAATTTCAACATTTGTGTCTAAAAATCGTATACTATATGCTAGAAAAATAAGGTGTTTTTTAATTTAAAAATGAAAACAATTTTTTTCAATTTTTCAAATTATTTGATTTATTTGAAAACAATGTATTGTTCAGCATGAAGTTTCTAGCTTAATTTACATAATTTTTTATTTTTTTAAATTGACACAATTATTTTCTAGAAATCATGTACTGTATACTTGAAAATTAGGTTGTTTTTTAATATATAAATGTAAACACATTTTAAATTTATTAAAATATGTTATTTTTCCGGAAACAATGTATTCTTCTTCGTTAAGTTTGTAGCTTTATTTACCTTATTTTTTATATTTTTAGAATTGCAACAATTGTTTTTAAAAATCGTATACTATATACTTGAAAAATTATGTTTTCTTTACTATAAAAATGTAAAAACATATTTTAAATTTATCAAATTATTTGATTTTATTGCAAACAATGTATTCTTCATCATGTAGTTTCTAGCTTAATTTACCTAATTTTTTTATATTTTTAAAATTTTAACATTTGTTTCAAAGAATGGTGTCTTATACACTTGAAAAATAGGGTGTTTTTCGCTTTAAAATTTAAAACGAATTTTTTTTATTTATCAAATTATTTGAATTTTTGAAAACAATGTATTGTTCAGCATGAAGTTTCTAGCTTAATTTACAATTTTTTTATATTTTTAAAATTGACACAATTGTTTCTAGAAATCGTGTACTATACACTTGAAAAATAGGGTACTTTTTGCTTTAAAAACGAAAAAAAAAAATCGATTCATCAAATTTTTAGAATTTTATGAAAACAATTTATTGTTCTGCATGAAGTTTCTAGATTAATTTACATAATTTTTATATTATTAAAATTGTCACAATTGTTTCTAGAAATCGTGTACTATACACATGAAAAATTAGGTTTTCTTTACTATAAAAATGCAAACACATATTTTAAATTTTTGGAAATGTTTGATTTATTTTGAAACAATGTGTTTTTCATCGTGATGTTTCTAGCTATATTTACCTAATTTTTTTTATATTTTTAAAATTTCAACATTTGTTTCTAAAAATCGTGTACTATACACTTGAAAAATAGGGTGTTTTTCGCTTTAAAATTGAAAACAAAATTTTTCGATTTATCAAATTATTTGATTTTTTGAAAATAATATATTGTTCAGAATGAAGTTTTTAGCTTAATTTACAATTTTTTTATATTTTTAAAATTACAAGAATTGTTTTTAGAAATCGTGTACTATATACACTTGAAAAATAGGGTGCTTTTTGCTTTAAAAATGAAAACAATTTTTTTCGATTCATCAAATTTTTAGAATTTTTTGAAAGCAATTTATTGTTCTGCATGAAGTTTCTAGATTTATTTACATAATTTTTAATATTGCCACAATTGTTTCTAGAAATCGTATACTATACACGTGAAAAATTAGGTTTTCTTTACTATAAAAATGTAAACACATATTATAAATTTTTCAAAATATTTGATTTATTTTGAAATAATGTATTCTTCATCATGATGTTTCTTGCTATATTTACCTAATTTTTTTTATATTTTTAAAATTTCAACATTTATTTCTAAAAATCGTGTACTATACATTTCAAAATAACATACTTTTCGCTTTAAAATTGAAATCAAATTTTTTCGATTTATCAAATTATTTGATTTTTTGACAACAATGTATTGTTCAACTTGAAGTTTCTAGCTTAATTTACAATTTTTTTATATTTTTAAAATTTCCACAATTGTTTCTAGAAATCATGTAATATACAGTAGAAAAATAGGGTGCTTTTTGCCTTAAAAATGAAAACAATTTTTTTTATTTATCAAATTTGTAGACATTTTTGAAAACAATTTATTGTTCTGCATGAAGTTTCTAGCTTAATTTACATAATTATTTATATTTTTATAATTTCCACAATAGTTTGTAAAAATTGTGTACTATACACTTGAAAAATTAGGTTTTCTTTATTTTAAAAATGTAAACACATATTTTAAATTTTTTAAAATATTTGATTTACTTTGAAATAAGGTATTCTTCATCGTGATGTTTCTAGCTATATTTGCCTAATTTTTTTTATATTTTAAAAATTTCAACATTTGTTTCTAAAAATCGTATATTATACGCTTGAAAAATAATGTGTTTTTTAATTTAAAAACGAAAACGAACTTTTTCAAATTTTCAAATTATTTGATTTATTTGAAAACAATGTATTGTTCAGCATGAAGTTTCTAGCTTAATTTACATAATATTTTATATTTTTAAAATTGACACAATTTTTTTCTAGAAATCATGTACTGTACACTTGAAAATTAAGGTGTTTTTTAGTATATAAATGTAAACACATATTTTAAATTTATTAAAATATGTCATTTTTCCGGAAACAATGTATTCTTCATCATGTAGTTTCTAGCTTAATTTACCTAATTCTTTATATTTTTATAATTGCAACAATTATTTCTAAAAATCGTGTATTGTACACTTGGAAAATAGACTGCTATTTGCTTTAAAATTGAAAACGAATTTTTTCAATTTATCAAATTTCAGATTTTTTTGAAAAAAATATATTGTTCAGCATGAAAATTCTAGCTTAATATACAATTTTTTTATATTTTTAAAATTGCCTCAATTGTTTCTAGAAATCTTGTACTATACACTTCAAAAATAGGGTTCTTTATGCTTTAAAAATGAAAACAATTTTTTTTGATTTATCAAATTTGTAGAATTTTTTGAAAACAATTTATTGTTCTGAATGAAGTTTCTAGCTTAACTTACATAATTTTTTATATTTTTAAAATTACCACAATTGTTTCTAGAAATCGTGTACTATACACTTGAAAAATTAGGTTTTCTTTAATATAAAAATGTAAACACATAATTTAAATTTCTTAAAATATTTAATTTATTCTGAAATAATGTATTCTTCATCGTGATGTTTCTAGCTATATTTACCTAATTTGTTTTATATTTTTAAAATTTTAACATTTGTTTCTAAAAATCGTGTACTATACATTTTAAAAATACGGTGCTTTTTGCTTTAAAATTGAAAACGAATTTTTTCGATTTATCAAATTTCTTGATTTTTTGAAAACAAAATATTGTTCAACATGAAGTTTCTAGCTTAATTTACAAATTTTTTTATATTTTTAAAATTGCCACAATTGTTTCTAGAAATCGTGTACTATACACTTCAAAAATAGGGTGCTTTTTGCTTTAAAAATCAAAACAATTTTTTTCTGTTTATCAAATTTTTAGAATTTTTTGAAAACAATTTATTCTTCTACATGAAATTTCTAGATTAATTTATATAATTTTTTATATTTTTAAAATTACAATAATTATTTCTAGAAATCGTGTACTATACAGTTGAAAAATTAGGTTTTCTTTACTATAAAAATGTAAACACATATTTTATATTTTTTAAAATATTTGATTTATTTTGAAATATTGTATTCTTCATCGTGATGTTTCTAGCTATATTTATCTAATTTTGTTATATTTTCAAAATTTCAATATTTGTTTCTAAAAATCGTGTACTATACACATGAAAAATAGGGTCCTTTTTGATTTAAAATTGAAAACGAATTTTTTTCGATTTATCAAATTATTTGATTTTTTGAAAACAAAATATCGTTCAGCATGAAGTTTGTAGCTTAATTTACAATTTTTTGTATTTTTAAAATGGCCACAATTGTTTCAAGAAATCATGTACTATACACTTTAAAAAATGGGTGCACTTTGCTTTAAAAATTAAAACAATTTTTTTTGATTTATCAAATTTGTAGAATTTTTTGAAAACAATTTATTGTTCTGCATGAAGTTTCTAGCTTATTTTACATAATTTTTTATATTTTTAAAACTGTGTGTACTATATATTTGAAAAATTCGGTTTTCTTTACTATAAAAATGTAAACACATATTTTAAATTTTTTAAAATATTTGATTATTTTGAAATAATGTATTCTTCATCGTGATTTTCTAGCCATATTTACCTAATTTTTTTATATTTTTAAAATTTCAACTTTTGTTTCTAAAAATCGTGTACTATACACTTGAAAAATATAGAGTGCTTTTTGCTTTAAATTTGAAAACGAATTTTTTCAATTTATCAAATTATTTGATTTTTTGAAAACAATGCATTGTTCAGCATGAAGTTTTTAGTTTAATTTACTATTTTTTCATATTTTTAAAATTGCCACAATTGTTTCTAGAAATCATGTACTATACACTTTAAAAATAGGGTGCTTTTTGCTTTAAAAATGAAAACAATTTTTTTCGATTTATCAAATTTGAAGAATTTTTTGAAAACCATTTATTGTTCTGCTTGAAGTTTATAAATTAATTTACATAATTTTTTATATTTTAAAATTGCCACAATTGATTCTAGAAATCGTGTACTATATACTTGAAAAATTCGATATTCTTTACTATAAAAATGTAAACATATATTTTAAATGTTTTAAAATATTTGATTTATATTGAAATAATATATTCTTCATCTTGATGTTTCTAGCTATATTTACCTAATTTTTTTATATTTTTAAAATTTCAACTATTTTTTCTAAAAATCGTGTATATACTTGAAAAATAGGGTGCTTTTCGCTTTAAAATTGAAAACGAATTTTTCGGATTTATCAAATTATTTGATTTTTTGAAAACAATGTATTGTTCAGCATGAAGTTTCTAGCTTAATTTACAATTTTTTATATTTTTAAAATTGCCACAATTGTTTCTAGAAATCGTGTTCTATACACTAGAAAAAAGGGTGATTTTTGCTTTAAAAATGAAAACAAATCTTTTCGATATATCAAATTTTTAGAATTTTTTGAAAACAATTTATTGATCTGCATGAAGTTTCTACATTAATTTAAGTAATTTTTTATATTTTTAAAATTACCACAATTGTTTCTATAAATCGTGTGCTATACACTTGAAAAATTAGGTTTTCTTTACTATAAAAATGTAAACACATATTTTAAATTTTTTAAAATATTTGATTTATTTTGAAATAATGTATTCTACATCGTGATGTTTCTAGCTATATTTACCTAGTTTTTTTTATATTTTTAAAATTTCAACATTTGTTTTTAAAAATCGTGTACTATACACTTGAAAAATAGGGTGCTTTTCGCTAAAAAATTGAAAACGAATTTTTTTGATTTATCAAATTTTTTTATTTTTTTAAAACAATGTATTGTTGAAGTTTCTAGCTTAACTTAAAATTTTTTATATTTTTAAAATTGCCACAATTGTTTGTAGAAATTGTGTACTATACACTTAAAAAATAGGATACTTTTTGCTTTAAAAATGAAAACAATTTTTTTCGATATATCAAATTTTTAAAATTTTTTGAAAACAATTTATTGTTCTGTATGAAGTTTCTAGATTAGTTTACATAATTTTTTATATTTTTAAAATTACCACAATTGTTTTTATAAATCGTGTACTATACACTTGAAAAATTAGGTTTTCTTTACTATAAAAATGTAAACAAATATTTTAAATTTTTTAAAATATTTGATTTATTTTGAAATAATGTATTCTTCATCGTGATGTGTCTTGCTATATTTACGTAATTTTTTTTATATTTTTAAAATTTCTACATTTGTTTCTAAAAATCGTGTACTAGACACTAGAAAAATATGGTTCTTTTCGCTTTAAAATTTAAAACGAATTTTTTCGATTTATCAAATTATTTAATTTTTTGAAAATAATGTATTGTTCAGCATGAAGTTTCTAGCTAAATTTACAATTTTTTTTATATTTTTAAAATTGCCACAATTGTTTCTAGAAATCGTGTACTATACACTTGAAAAATAAGGTGTTTTTTGCTTTAAAAATGAAGACAATTTTTTTCGATTTATCAAATTTGTAGAACTTTTTGAAAACAATTTATTGTTCTGCATTCTAGATTAATTTACATAATTTTTTATCTTTTTAAAACTGCGTGTACTATATACTTGAAAAATTCGGTATTCTTTATTATAAAAATGTAAACACATATTTTAAATGTTTTAAAATATTTGATTTATTTTGAAATAATGTATTCTTCATCTTGATGTTTCTAGCTATATTTACCTAATTTTTTTATATTTTTAAAATTTCAACTTTTATTTCTAAAAATCGTGTACTATACACTTGAAAAATAGGGTGCTTTTCGCTTTAAAATTGAAAAACAAATTTTTCCGATTTATCAAATTATTTGCTTTTTTGAAAGCAAAGTATTGTTCGGCATGAAGTTTCTACTTTAATTTACAATTTTTTATATTTTTAAAATTGCCACAATAATTTCTAGAAATCGTGTACTGTACACTTGAAAAAAAGGGTTCTTTTTGCTTTAAAAATGAAAACAATTTTTTTTGATTTATCAAATTTGTAGAATTTTTTGAAAACAAATTATTGTTCTGCAGAAAGTTTCAAGCTTAATTTACATAATTTTTTATATTTTTAAAATGGGCACAATTGTTTGTAGAAATCGTGTACTATACACTTGAAAAATTAGGTTTTCTTTACTATAAAAATGTAAACACATATTTTAAATTTTTTATAATATTTGATTTATTTTGAAATAATGTATTCTTCATCGTGATGTTTCTAGCTATATTTACCTAATTTTTTTTATATTTTTAAAATTTCAACATTTGTTTCTAAAAACCGTGTATATACACTTGAAAAATAGGGTGCTTTTCGCTTTAAAATTGAAAACGAATTTTTTCGATTTATCAAATTATTTGATTTTTTGAAAACAATGTATTGTTCAGCATGAACTTTCTAGCTTAATTTACAATTTTTTATATTTTTAAAATTGCCACAATAATTTCTAGAAATCGTGTACTATACACTTGAAAAATAGGTTGCTTTTTGCTTTAAAAATGAAAATAATTTCTTTCGATTTATCAAATGTTTAGAATTTTTTGAAAACAATTTATTGTTCTGCATGAAGTTTCTAGATTAATTTACATATTTTTTTATATTTTTATAATTACCACAATTGTTTCTAGAAATCGTGTACGATACACTTGAAAAATTATGTTTTCTTTACTATAAAAATGTAAACACATATTTTAAATTTTTTGAAATATTTGATTTATTTTGAAATAATGTATTCTTCATCATGATGTTTCTAGCTATATTTACCTAATTTTTTTTATATTTTTAAAATTTCAACATTTGTTTCTAAACACCATGTATATACACTTGAAAAATAGGGTGCTTTTCGCTTTAAAATTGAAAACGATATTTTCGATTTATCAAATTATCTGATTTTTTGAAAACAATGTATTGTTCAGTATGAAGTTTCTAGATAAATTTACAATTTTTTTATATTTTTAAAATTGCCACAATTGTTTCTAGAAATCGTGTACTATACACTTGAAAAATATGGTGCTTTTTGCTTTAAAAATGAAAACAATTTTTTTCGATTTTTCAAATTTTACAGAATTTTTTGAATACAATTTATTGTTCTGCATGAAGTTTCTAGCTTAATTTACATAATTTTTTATATTTTTAAAATTGCCCACAATTGTTTCTAGAAATCGTGTACTATATATTTGAAAAATTAGGTTTTCTTTACTATAAAAATGTAAACACATATTTTAAATTTTTTAAAATATTTGATTTATTTTGAAATAATGTATTATTCATTGTAATGTTTCTAGCTATATTTACCTAATTTTTTTTAGAGTTTTAAAATTTTAACATTTGTTTCTAAAAATCGTGTACTATACACTTGAAAAATAGGGTGCTTTTCGCTTTAAAATTGAAAACGAATTTTTTCGATTCATCAAATTATTTGATTTTTTGAAAACAATGTATTGTTCAGCATGAACTTTCTAGCTTAATTTACAATTTTTTTATATTTTTAAAATTGCCACAATTGTTTCTAGAAATCGTATACTATACACTTAAAAAATAGGGTGTTTTTTCCTTTAAAAATGAAAACAATTTTTTTCGATTTTTCAAATATTTAGAATTTTTTTAAAACAATTTATTGTCTGCATGAAGTTTCTAGATTAATTTACATAATTTTTTATATATTTAAGTTACCACAATTGTTTCTATAAATATATACTTGAAAAATTAGGTTTTCTTTTCTATAAAAATGTAAACACATATTTTAAATTTTTTAAAATATTTGATTTATTTAGATATATTGTATTCTTCATCGTGATGTTTCTTGCTATATTTACCTACTTTTTTTTATATTTTTAAAATTTTAACATTTGTTTCTAAAAATCGTGTACTCTACACTTGAAAAATAAGTTGCTTTTCTCTTTAAAATTGAAAACGAATTTTTTCTATTTATCAAATTATTTGATTTTTTGAAAATAATGTATTGTTCAACATGAACTTTCTAGCTTAATTTATAATTTTTTTATATTTTTAAAATTTCAACATTTGTTTCTAAAAATCGTGTACTATACACTTAAAAAATAGGGTGCTTTTCGCTTTAAAAATGAAAACGAATTTTTTTCTATTTATCAAATTATTTGATTTATTTGAAAACAATGTATTGTTCAGCATGAAGTTTCTAGTTTAATTTACATAATACTTTATATTTTTAAAATTGACTCAATTATTTTCTACAAATCATGTAGTATACACTTGAAAATTAGGGTGTTTTTTACTATATAAATGTAAACACATATTTTAAATTTATTAAAATATGTGATTTTTCCGGAAACAATGTATTCTCTATCGTTAAGTTTGTAGCTTTATTTACCTTATTTTTTATATTTTTAGAATTGCAATAATTGTTTCTAAAAATCGCGTATTATACACTTGAAAAATAGGTGTTTTTTACTTCAAAAATAAAAACAAATTTTTTCAATTTATCAAATTATTTGATTTTTTTGCAAACAATGTATTCTTCATCATGTAGTTTCTAGCTTAATTTACCTAATTCTTTATATTTTTAGACTTGCAACAATTATTTTTAAAAATCGTCTACTATACACTTGAAAAATAGAGGATTTTTTGCTTTAAAATTGAAAACAAATTTTTTCGATTTATCAAATTATTTGATTTTTTGAAAACAATGTATTGTTCAGCATGAGGTTTCTAGCTTAATTTACAATTTGTTTATGTTTTTAAAATTGACACAATTATTTCTAGAAATCGTGTACTATACACTTGAAAATTAGGTTTTTTTTACTATAAACATGTGAACACATATTTTAAATTTATTAAAATATTTGATTTTTTTGGAAATAATGTATTCTTCATCGTTAAGTTTCTAGTTTTATATACCTAATTTTTTATATTTTTAGAATTGCAACAATTGTTTTTAAAAATCGTCTCAAGAGAGAGTTGCAAAACAAACTAAAAGAAAACAACTCGCAAAGCTACCAAAACATAGCATTATACTAGAGAAAAAAATCCATAAACTATGAGAAAATTACACAACATACAGAATTCAAAGTCCAATCACTGAAAGCATAATGAAAATGACTATTAGAATCATTTGACCACAACCAATGTTAAAATTGTGTCAATGATGTGGTTTACATCCCAAACCATTTAAGTGAATATCATTTTGTTACGATTTAACTAAACGACTGCAAACCAAACTGCTTGAGATCATTTTATAAATATGATATCTGAACCGTATATTAGACAATGCACGTATCTAACGATTTAATGTTTAACTAAACACAACCTACAAGGTGGTGTATATTACATGTGGCCCAACAAGCTACTGTAAGAAACAATCTAAAAATTATGTATAGTACTTTTTTTTGTGTATTAAAAATTAAAAATATGTGCTTTTAAAATGGAAAAATGAGTAACATTCTTTAAATTAAAAGTGCTCCTGCCGATAAAATAAACTAAATAAGTGTTGTTAAAATTTTATTCTTTCCAGATTTGGCACAATGCCAGATTACTCTAATTGCAAGAAATAAATGTACCCAATTTTTTTCAAAAAAGAAAAAGAAAAAATATGTACCTTTATTAATATTAATTAATAGTAAAAAAAATATGTAGCCATTTATTGGTTGGTGCCAGAAATAGTACGACAGCCACAGTGACCAATGAAATGAGTTGTGAAATCTGATGGACACCCATGCGACCTGCCTCCATTTGTGGAGTTTTGTTTTGAGATTCCAATGCTGCTACTGATTTTTATTTTTATTTTTATTTTTTTTGGGTATAAGCTTTTTTCATTTTCAGAAGAGGGTGAAAAATGAGATTCAACTTCTGATGCTACTATTCCTTACTCTAACAAAGAACACAAGAATTTTTTATTATATTTCTTTTTTACCTTTTTTTGAAATTTTTATAAAAGTATTAAAAATAACTGAAAATTTTTTAAAGTATTTTTAATATAAATTTTTAAAAACAAAAATAAAATTAACAATTTAACGTAATTATACTTATTTTAAAATTAGCCATTTCTATGTTCCAGAATTAATTCTTTTAATCCTTAAAATTATACTTTAGGTACTAGTTAAATTGAAGTATTTTAAATAATTCAAGAAACTTAATTGGTCTATATTTAAATAAATTAGTGATTAATTGATCTATTTTTATAGTAATTCATAGACTAATTAAATCGATCACAGGGACTATAACAAAAAAAAAATTGATCATAATGACTGAATTAATTAACACTTGTAAATTCCAAGGACTAATTTTTCACAATTTTAAAAATCAAATTAATTTTTTTTCTTAATTTTAGTGATTAAATTGTTAAAAAATATATGTCAATTGTTAAAATTAAGTGGATAAAAAAATTTATAAAAAAATTTAGTAAGATAATATAACATTTTTCAATATAAAATTTCATAAGAAGAGCAAAACATTCACTTAATTTGGCTCGCCTGACAAAACTGTTATTTTAAGGTGTGTTTGTATTAACAATTAACAATAAATTATGAAAAGTTATAAACTAAAATATTAATAGTTATAAAGTTAGAGGTCATTTGAATATTAATTTATTTTTTAAAAATTGGTTATAATTTTTTTTTATTTAGTGACATGAACTTATATTAGTGATGCATTTAATTTTTTAAAGACTTATTCATTGATAAAAATCTTATAAGAATCACATCTATTTAGTGACATTTATATTTTTCAAGAATGTAAATAAGATTTTACTCAAATTAAAATTCCACTCATAAAAACTTTAATTTCATAATTACTAATCAAAGATATACCTTTTCAGAAAAAATAAGTCCCTAATTTTATAGGGGCTAGATTTAGGAAAATTCTTTAAGAGGGGTTAGTTTTATAATTTTCTTTTAAATATGACACTATTCACTGTGAAAGTTCTGTTCTTATCTCATAATGGAAATACCTACTATTCCATAATAAGATAAACACATTCATGATGAGATAGACACATTTATGACAAGATAAAAACTTTCATGACAAACGATAAATAATCTCATTAAAAAAATAAAATATAGCCTAAATAGTGATCTCACTCACATAGTTAGTCCTTACCTAGACTATACATAATAGAGTACTGTCCAAACATACCTAAATAGTAAATAGTAAAGTAAATGATGCATTATGAAAATGAATTTGGGGAAAATAAATGATTAATATAATTAAGAAGCGCTTAGTAGGAGAGTGAGGAAAACTCATCATGTCATCAATGGTCACCATCATCAATATGCTTACTGCCAAAACTGTGTCCTGTTTAAGGGCACAGTGAGACTACACTCTTCTCTCTCTCTCTGCTCATCATCATTTTAACCTTCAGTTCTTCACTGAATCCCTCTCACAAACATAATCAACACTCTCACTTTGCTTCCCTCTTTTCTGGAAAACCCTCATTTTCAAACCTTTCCACCTTAACAAAAAAAAAGTATCATTCCTCATCACCAATAATACTATTTTTCTTTTTTCACATTAAAAAATGCACTGTTGTTTCACCTTAATTACATCTTTTATTATTCCTTATATAATTTCACCAGCTACTTGCAAATAAATACAAGCTAGCTAGCTAAGAGGAAAAGAAAACCCTAATCTCCTCAAAATTGGAACTAAAACAGATTAAAGAAAAGCTTTCATCAGATCATCAGATCAGATCTTCTCTTCAACATTTGGCTATGGATTTGGTTTCTGGATCAAGAAACAACACTACTAGTTACCAGTTGGAGAGCGAGAGTAATTCATCCAACAATACCAACGGTACTACTTTTAGTTACAAATTAGTAATTAGTTTATTATATTTCATCTTTTTATTTTCATTTCTTGTAAAAATAAATCATTTTCTCTCAGTTCAATTTCTATTATTTAATTTTCTCTTTTCCCCCACTTTTAGTAATTAACATGCTATCATCATGGTGCCTGACTCAGATTTTTTTTTGTTTTGGATCAGAACTGTATTTACAGTCTCTCTTATTTAATTAAATATTTGATTATCATCGATATAGTGGTGGATTTACAGCTGACCTAATTGACCATTCGTTTGGCAATAAAAGGGTTCCCGCATCGATTGGCATCCATCTGGATGTAAATTAAACAAATTCTTTTCATTTAATTAAGCGCGAATTATACCTATCATTTATAAGCCTTAATCGTCTAATTTTTTTAATCGGCCAAATACACACCCTCACACTACACTATTCCTAAATCTATTCTACCGGGAATTGAACCCTTCCCCTCAAGCTCCAAGAATTTCTCCTTATACCACTTAACCTTAATCGTCTAATTAGTAGTTTAATAGTTGAGTAATAGCTGACAAACCATTATTTGACCATGATAAGTTGGTTAGGTTAGCTATAAATTTATAATTAATTAAATTGTTAATCATCATAGAAGTAAGGGAGACAAATTGCAGTTGTACTTTTCACGGTAGAAAATCCTAATCCTATCCCACCGCAATGGTAAGGTGTGGCCGCGCGCGGCTCATAGAGCTATGTCAAGCTCATTTCTTTGTTTTCTTCCCTTTTCTTAGGTATCATTGAGAGTGGAAGCGGAAACGGCGGCAGTTGCTCAAGTCGTTACGAGAACCAAAAGCGGCGGGACTGGAACACCTTCTGCCAATATCTCCGAAACCACCGGCCACCAATTTCGCTGGCCATGTGCGGTGGGGCCCACGTTTTGGAATTCCTTCACTACCTTGACCAATTTGGGAAGACAAAAGTCCACAACCCTCCTTGTCCTTTCTTTGGCCTTCCTAACCCTCCGGCTCCCTGCCCTTGCCCTCTCCGCCAGGCATGGGGCAGCCTTGATGCCCTCATTGGTCGCCTCCGTGCTGCCTTCGAGGAACACGGCGGCTCCCCAGAGACAAACCCGTTCGCGGCCCGAGCCATTAGGATTTACCTACGTGATGTACGTGAGTTCCAGGCAAAGGCCAGAGGAGTTAGTTACGACAAGAAAAGAAAGAGGCCTAAACCCAAGAATATTGTCACTACTAGTAGTAGTACTTCTACATCTTCCCCAAATGCCACTTCTACCTAGTCATGCATCATATAGTATTATATCTTTTTCTCTTTTTTTTTTCTTTTTTTTTTCTGTTTCGTATATTTTGTGAAGCTGTGGCTGTTTAATTATGTTAATTTTTGAAATTTAATTATGGTGACTTTTATGTTGATAATGTCCTTGAAATTGTTTTTATTGTCTTCTAATTGAGTTCCGCAAAGTGATCACTATAGTACTAATGGAGTTATATATCTGATCTTCCAAGTGATGATGTGATGCATGGTTTTCTGAACTAGTCACGGTTGAGACTCTAACACTTTTTTTTTTGAGTTTGGGACTGATCTGCTAAAAATATGTGGTATAAGAATATAATATTTTTATGATTTTTACTTACGATTGCTACGAGGATAATAGTTAAGCAATTTATATATAAAAAAAATTATTTAAAAATGTAGTATTTAATGTTATAACTATATTTTTAATATGATTTTCAATACAAATTTTTTATTTATGAATTTTTTAACCACTTTCCTTAAATGGTGTTTGGTATAAGGAATATTTTTTTATTTTTAATATTTAAAATTATAACTTACTCATGTTAATTATAATGTATAAGTGAGCTTTTTTAAAATATTTTTTCATTCGATTCTAAGAGGTGGGTATTGCTTACATAAAATTATATATAAAAAAAAAAAAAGAACTTTTTTGAGAAAGTAATTAAAACAACTCTTGCATATTATGAAATGCTCTCTTAGCCTATATTTGGAAGGAGATGATAGAAAATAAAAGGAGAGAAAACTTAGGAGAGAAAAAAAATTGATTTTTTTCTCTATATGTCAACTTTTTCTTTTATTTATCTTTATTTTCTGTTCAACCAAACAAAAAAAAATCTTATTATTTGTGTTTTCTCTTCTCCTCATTTTATTTTCTCTCTTCCAAACAAAAGGTTAAGGCCGTGTATAGAAAAACCTTTTATATATAGGATTTTGTTAACTATATTATCCTAATTAAGGGTAATGAATAAACAATTCATTAATAAGTCAGTCTAATAAATTTAAAAGACTTTTTTAATAATTTGTCTGATCTATTTAATTATTTAGGCTTTTAAAAAAATCCTTAACCTAACCTATTTAATAAATAAATTTGATTTAACTTTCGTTGTCTCTCTTTCTCTTCTTCCATGCATGTAAATTAACTGGGAGAGAGAATCGAAGTTGAATAATCTAAAACTTGTACTTCTTGCCAATTAATTTACTCCATCTTTCAAAAATAATAATAGTGATATATAATGTTGTTTTAAAACCCATTGGATACACGTATGTATATATAGTAGTAGCTGGATTAATAATTGGTAACATACATATCAATTTATTATTGAAAGCTAGGCGTTGATTATTGTAGTTAATTAACTCACGAGCTTAATATAATTGGTCAAATTAAATAGGGATTACTAACAAAATTTGATACAATTACTCGTAGTAAATAATCAAGTCTTTTAAGTATGTTAGTAGAGGTTTTAATCTTAGTCATGTGCATAAAATATATTTTGTTAAAAAAATTGTATTCATTTTAATAATATTTTTATCTTCAACTGTCAACAGAAAAATAATACTTTTATATATATTAATTGAGGATTAGGTATATATATATTAATTTAAAGATGATGATATTGTGAAATTTGTATGATTAGACTATAAGACAAAACCTAGATTATCTTGTATGTTATAGATGCCAGCTAAAAATAGACATGGCAAAAGTAACTTAAATGATAGAATAATTTTTGAGTATTGACAAAAAGGGGAAGTTTTATTTGCCTAACCCCCTATATATATTGGACATCGAGCCCTTAATTAATTTTAATGAAAAGTGATTCTCTCTATGATGGATTATATTGTCTCCTTGTATAATAGTATAGTACTAATTTAATACTATATGGGCTAGGTCATATCTTAGATAAGGGAGAAATTAAAGCCCTTTTAAGCAATTATCTATCCTAATGTTGAGTGTCAAAACATACACCTAACAATTATCTATCTTGGATAAGAGAACTTAGCTAGGGTTTCTATTGCAGGAAGAATTAATTAATTCCCTATTTTGTTGAAGTGATTGTCAAGTAATTAATAACGTTTTGTATTTCGCGGAATTCGAACATGAGACTTTTCGTTGTGGATTGTCCCTCCTATAAATTTAGTGAGACCTTACACCGCTTAGCCAACCCTTGAAGTTAAAACATACTGATTTGAAATTTTTTATTGTTAACTTTTTTTTTGTACAAATTATATTTTACTAATTGTCTCTATTGATGAGGCACGCGAGGAAACGTTATATCTTTGTTTTTTTTTTTTCCTGAAATTAAAGTAGTCTTACTCCGTTGATTTCGCATATTTAGTGGAGTCTAATCAATAATTTGCCTTACTCCACCAGTGTACATTTTTATAATTACAGTAGTAACCAAAAAACATAAAAAAATAAAATAAAATTGAGTGTGAAGGTATACAGATTATATTGTTTGTCAGATTAAATAATAGTAGTTTTAGTTAAATCATTGCTGTAATTTCTTTGTAACTTTCTATTAATATAATGCAAGTAATTGCTACTCCTTTTGTCACCCTAAATCTATTGCCACTCATATTTACTGTTACACTAAAAAAATGTATATACAGTATTAACAAAAACAAATCATACAAATGGTTTAAGTTGTTATTACAATAACAATAAAAACAAGTTTTATTTCTTCTAAGTGAAGCCAGTTTCATCGATTGCATACATTATTGCACATATATCCACCAGTTTGGCCATGAATTCTCTTAGGATCCTTTTAAATCTCCCTTTTATCTTGTTTAGTTTCACAGGATTAAAGATCATATTATCTACTCTCTCTTAAATATTTCCAATGACCTTATTTGCAATGTTCAACCAGTTGCAAATTTGTAAGTCTATGCATTTTTTTCTCTCTTGTTATCGTTTTATGTGTTACCTGTTTACAAAGCCACCCTCATTTTCAGCCTCTCCATTTCCTTTTTTGTTTTTGATAGTAGCATCTTATAGTTGGATTCTTTCGAAATATTTTAATAATAGGGCTTTTAAGATATTGTTATTAATTAGATGGTATTATATATTATATATATAATTAACATCTAGTACGTAATCTTGAAACTGAAAAATAACTGCCCCATAAGAAAGGAAAAGAAATTACAAAATAGTACTCTCAATAGTTGTGTTGGAGCCAGGTCGGTGCATGAAATTTGTGCAATTCTACATATATATGCTTTAGTTAAAGTATGTAATTTTACTTATTTAATTTTAATAATATATCTGAACATGTTCTTAGAATTTAACTAACACAACCTTAGTTTTGCTATGAAAAAACCCATTTTGTGTCTCCTTAATTGATGCAAGTATACACACGAAAACCCTAAGTTGTACAAACTTATAATCTGTTTAGTCGCGCAATTAGAAAACCAAGAGCAATAGTTAGTTCTGTGATTTCTACCAAAAACAAAGCCAAGAGGAGAAGGCTAAAGTGTATTTGGAAAAACTGACAAGATATACTTGTTAAAAGCCAAAAAAAGATTTGTTTGACAGTTAAAAGTTTAAAGTTGTAAACGGATAAACTAGCAGAAAGAATTTAAAATGTTTGATAAAACTAAAGATTAAACTGACAGTTAAATATCAAAAGACATTGAAGGACATAACATTATTTAACCAATAAAATCTGATAGATCTTTAAATTTAAATACTCATATTTTCATTTATTTCAAATCATTTTCAATCTTAAAAATTATATTTATAATTATTTTTATTAAACAGACACCAAGGCTCAAATTATATTTATAAATTTAGTTTACACATAATGTAATCTTGGCATATTGAATAATTTTAAGTTTTTTATTACTGTTTTTTTGTTAAATTTACGATATAGTAAAATATAAAATTAATTAAATTGTAGTATTCTTTTTTATATAGAGACTTAGTATTCTTTAGTTTCTCCATTGTATGACAAACTAACCAGAGAAAAATTATTTACATAATAGACAAATAAATTATATATTTTAAAGTTTCAATATACAAAAATCATGAAATGTCGTGGTGAATTAAACTAAAAAAAATACTTAAACTTTGAAGAAAATTATTTTGAAATATTAATATTAATAACAAGAATGCATTCACACTCCTCCATAAATTGTTAGCAAATAAGATTGCAAGCTTATTTTTGTAAATGAAACAAGCTTTTATCTAGATAAAAAGTAGTGACACACACTCCTAATGAAATTGGCACAACAATTGTCTTCGAATAGATCGATGTGAGTGTTTTTTCATTAGTAACTTGAATTTCTAAGAAACGCAAATGGAATTGAATTGATTTTTCTCTGAAACTGGATTTCTTGTCTTGATTAACATCCATAACCATTTTCACTGCAATTTTTTGTCACTCCCAAATCCCACCACATCATATCATTGCCGATCATTAGTTTTTTCAATCAAACACATAGTGACGACAAAATATTGATGGTCACCTACTGTCAAGATTCAGCATGAATAATTCTCACACAACAGTTGCAGTTGCAGTTGCAGTTACACATAACTGTACACTGATGAGAATGAGCTGGAAAAAAAAAACACATGGACATACACCAAAAATAACATGGAGCCACTTTTGTAGTTATTGCAAAACTCGAGTAAAAATTAAATTACTCTGGCATTCTGATCTCATCAAGAATAAACTTTCCTAAACGCTTAAGTTTTCATATGCTTGGAATGATTCAGTGTCTCTTTAACAGATCTGAACAGAATTTGTGCTTGTGGAGTAGAGCGCAAACATGAAAGGGTGTGGAAAGAGACTCCTGTCAGACCAAGTGACAGTAAATCTTTATCTACACAACACACCAATGCAGTTTGCCAGAAAAAGAATGACTTCACTACCATTTTGTTGCTTAATTGCTACTCAAGATCTTCAAATAGCTTTTATGCTCTTCTGATAGGCCCTGACTTACAAAAATAACCTGCTTCTACTTTTGCAAATAACTCGAGTGATCTGACTAACAAACGCCCCATGTAGAAAGGACTAGATGATTTCTGTAACCACAAAAATTTCTTGTTCCAGGAGATTAGCTCTATTTACTTCTCCAGCTGCTGGTTCAATTAGTGATGTCGACTCTTCTTTTGAAGCTTTTTACATCATAACCATACATGGTTGATCGATCACACGGTTCTCAGAAATCCACGAACTTCAACTAGGAAGCTATTAAGATTTTTTCTAAATCGCTGGTAATTTATTCGATCGAGGGAGGAAGAAAGCTGATTTGCACTTGTTAGTGTGTGCAATGCATTTGCCAGCCTAGATCTGAGTGTTGGATTTGCTTGTCTCTCGATCAATTCATTGCCCAATCTCTAAAAAAGAAAAGAAAATTACCGAAGACCACTCAGGAACGATTGATTAAATGGAGAGAATAATCATGCTTGATTAACTGGTTCTTTTTGGAAAAGTAGAATATCAAAAAGACAATCGATGTACTAAATTAAAATAATGTTATTAACTACTCCCTAGGTCCCATAATATAAGCCCCAACTACCAAAAAGTCTTGTCCCATAATATAAGGCTCTGGTTGGTAAAACTAGCTTATAGCTTATGACTTATAGCTTATAGCTTATGACTTATAATTGAGTAGAGGTGTTTGGTAAAATTAGCTTATTAGGTAGCTTATATTTGTTAAATGACTTAAAAGGATATGTAATAATTACATGTAATAAATTATTTGATAGAGTAAACATATAATAAATGACTAGAGGGTAAAATAGGAAACAATTATTGAAAAACTACTTTTCACAAGCTATAAGCTACTTGAATATGAAAAGCTAGCTTATAGCTTATAAAAGCTATAAGCTTGTTGTCACCAAACACCTCCACTTGACAATAAGCTACAAGCTAAAAGCTATAAGCTCCTAAATAAGCTATAAGCTAGTGTTACCAAACACACACTAAGCTCCTACACACAAAATTAGAAGCATTTATCATGATTTTTTAATTTTCAAAGTCATCCAACCAATAGAAAATAATTAAATTTAAATTTAATTGGTGTAACATCTCGATAGTCTAATTAATATTTCTAATTTCAATAATTTAACTACTTTTCTTAAAGTGTGTAAAATGTTAGTTGGGGCTTATATTATGGGACGGGACGGAGGGAGTAAAAACAGAGCATATAAGGAATCTAAGCTGGTTCAAATGTGATTTAGATGGAAATAGAACAAAAATCTAGAAATCATAATCCTGATATGGAAAGTAACTTGCATGTTCATAAGAAGAGAAATAGCAACATAAGTCCATTTATAATCCAAATTTATACTAGTTCAACCATGTTAGTTAAAATAAATTGAGCAAGCAAGCATGCTTGTAACAGAAAAAACTTGTATCGAATTTTTTTCACCAAATGCAAGTTAGAGCGGCAGACCTGATATAGGCCTTGCTCACAAAGAATAAGTGGAAGGAGAGCATCTGCTGCAACACTTATTAGATCAGAACTGAAATAACAAGAGAATGCTATTAGTCAACAACAATGTGGTTTCGCATCAGTATTAACAAAGACATGATTGGATGTTGCCTTTCATTAGCATAAAACTATTAAACAAGGTACTTGTTAGGAAATGTGTTTGCAAGTCTAAATCATCAAATGCATGATTATAAATACATGCGAAATACTGATAAAAAGTACGTGGATATGCCCTACGATGTCATTAATTGATATAGACATTCAATCTCCCACCAAAAGAAGGGAAAAAAGGACAATTAATGGCCTGTTAATTCAGTGACGAATACTGTAGATATATTCGATTCAGAAAACTAAATTATATCCATATTCTTCATTCTCTGCTTGCATAGGTAAACAGAAACAACCCCACTCTCAGGTCCATACCATGGTGGTGCTGGGTGAAAGAGAAAAAATATCGATTTGCATTCTCACCTGTAATCCTCAAAGAGGAGTAACTGCAGTAATGAACGTAGGAAGCGGCTTAGAAGACCTTCCTGAAAATTCCCACTTGAATCCTTATGACCCATCGCATGGGCACCCAAACCTACATTACCATTACCAGTCTCCTTATAGTGGTAAGAAGCAAGAGCCTGAAGAGCTCTCATACACTTGCTAACCACATCTGCATCCTGCTAAGTCAGTAGAAGATACAGTTCTTAGCAACAAATTCTAAGTAAATCACAATTTACAAAATTGAAAAGCACTATTCTGATTATAAAATGAGTACACAGTGGAGACATTTCTCCTTTTTGTAAAAAAAAAAAAAAAAAAAAATTAAGGTCACTGGACGAGAATGCTAATCACTGGAAAAACACAAAAAAAATAAAAATAAAAATGGGACCTCTAAGCCGAATCTTATGTAGTTTCTCACAGTTTCATCAAATTCTATTGATTTTTAAAGAAGAAAGTCACATTCGTAAAGATATTACCTGATGATGGAGACCAAAATCAAGCGTTCCAAGTATATGAGCAAAAGCTTCACTATTTAGTTGTGCAAATGTTTCAGGATATACCTCCAACATATGTGAGAGAAGAGAAAAATACTGCAAAGAGATTATACAGTATCAGCATTTGGGCAATTATCAGTCTAATATTTTTTGCACATCTACATGAATATCTTACATCATGACAGAGTTTGGGATATTTCAGGAGGTCCATAGAAATCAGTGGTGTGACTATGTGAAGACCAAAGTAAACCACCTGCAAGACCAAACCGTCAGAGATTGAAAATCTAACTTTACATGAAACAGGTAAATTTAATAATGATATAACCTGAGATATGTTAGTGCCTTGGGCTTCAATAGAATCAGATGAGAAATCAATCTGTCAAATCAAGTATTTATCAGTTAAGTTGGTCCAATTTTAAGGAGGAATACAGGAAACAGGTAGATCTCCTTCCAATTGCTAGTCTATACTTTTTACAAAAAAAATAAATAAATAAAAACAAAAATCTTTACCATGTCTTTAGAGCAAAGACTTGAAAGAAGTTGAAGAAGAGCACGCAAATCTCTATACTTATCTGTTTTTGCCTCATTAAGTAAGCTGCTTGAAAGACTTAGCGATATCTGAAAATGGAGCAAAATGGGAACTTGAGCGAGAGTTTTTTTAAGATAAAAAAAAAAAAAAAAAAATCTGCAACAAACTATATCTGTGAGATTTCTTTACCGATAGCAACAACATAGACCAAAGTCCAAACAAATTATAATCAAAGCAATTATACTCATACATTATCAGGATCAATGAGAAATGCAAAAGATATGGGATGAATTGCTCTTTCCCATCCCCTGTGCCTCTACTAACCGATAAAACAATATCCATTACTTCTAATATAGCAGGTAATAGGATTCTGCAGATTGTCTCCTTTCCGACTATCTAACCTCAAGATTGTACCATGAATTGAACCAGATTGAAGCTTACGGTATATTCAATTTTCCCCCAAAAAAAATGCCAAATTGAAGAAAGAGTTTGAGGATACAACTCATACAAGAAGTGCTTATTCCCCCCAGAGTTTGGAAAACCATTCACACAGGTATTTTCTTTTTATTCTAATTCAGTTTTATGATAAAACTGAATGTACTCAAACAATTTCCAAACGGAAGAGCCACAAAGAAGCCTCTCCAAAGAAAGTTCAACTTATCAAAAAGTTCCTCCTGACCCAAACTTATTTCCGTACAAAAGCAACATAATTGATAAAAGAAATTTACCTTGCCAATATTGTGAGAAGAATAAAGTTGAAGCAAACCCATGCAAAAATTAACCACCGCAGCAGTTTCTTGGGCCTCCAAATAAGGAATTTGTCCATCAACCCAATCAACTACAAATTTAAGTAGCAGGTAGACAACTGCAGACTAAGCAATAATTGCATATAAGTGCAGAATAACAAGATGTCAGAAAATGGAAATTTATACACATTTGTAAAACTGGAAAAAATGAATTAATTATTAGGACGAAAATTAACGAAGAAAATCGACAACATTATAAGGAATTCAGGAGAATATAAAGATGTTCACCAAAAGTATAAGATAGTCACAAAGATCACACTTGTGTAAAGAGCATTGAGGATGAAAAAATAAGTCAAGATACCAATAAATGTCAATTCTACCTCATTTTTATACACTTCAAGAAGAACTAGTATGGGATTCATTACAGAGAATCCTAGCTCATATAATGCTTTCTGCGTTCGAGGTTCAGAAGCACTTGCAGCTCCACGTAGCCTTTCTAACATGCAGCTGACCTACAGGATATCAATGATGATATTAAGGATATATTTTTATTCAAAAATGAAAATGAAGTAAATGTTTGTGACCTCACCGATAGGAGGATATCTGGTTGTTGGGCAATATTTTTAAAATTACTCTTGCTGGACATCTCCACTATATATGTTGCAATATGTCCCATGAGATTTCTTACATACCTTTATATAAAAACAAACAAAAATTTACAATGTCGTAAATCTTTGAAAAGTTCAAGAAAGAGATTTTGAAGAAACTACTCACTGGTTTGTCGCATCTGAATTTCTCATGCCCGAAGCAGAGCGAACAAGTGTTTGTGCAAGAGAACGCTGAAGCAAGAAACTAATGGCATTTAGATGACAACTCATAGGAACAAAGAAGCTGGTGGGTGGTAGTTGATTAAGTTCTTACCTGATGCGCAGCGTCCAATAAGAACAAAGTCTTTTCAGTGGAAAATGCAGTTGCCAGTTCATGCCATGAATTCTGCACATGATATCAGAAGTTGAAGATGATCATGCCCAGATAATATTTACTGCTATTAAATTATTGACTTGCATAAAAAATGAAAGGTTACTGTCTTACTGACTATATTAAAATGTGAGGGTCATTGAGACTTAAGATATAGAAGCATAACCATTGTTCTAAAGATAAACTGGAATTCGGTCATTTGTATGCCCTAGAACTTGGATAAAGCCAATTAAAGATATTGATATATCAATTAGAGCATTTAAAGTGTCAAACAGATAAAACATTGCAGTTAAAATATTATTTAAAAAATTATTCCATTCAAAATAGAAAGAATCTGATTTTTGTGTTACCAAAGATAGTTATTTTAGACTACTACGAATTTTCAAAAAAAAATGAATATCGAAACATCAAAACATCACCTCCTTCAGAACAATCAACACCCTAAGTTAATACTCTGGTCCTATTCAAACACCCTAAATAAATACTCTGGTCCTATTTAAACACCCTAAATAAATACTCTGATTTTATTTATAAGGCATACTTAACTGAATTACACATGCCAAGGAAAACAGTTAAATTTAGTTGGCTTCACTAAATTTCCAAAAAAGCTGTATGATATACCAATTTTACCCTCCTTTAAATAATATGCTTGGTAGTTACAATAAAAGAGTATCAATAGTCATTAACAAGGGCAAATAAGTAAACCAGCAATAAATGCTTCATTGGAATTGGAAAATGCCTTCTAAAAAGGACAATCAATTTTTTTCTAACAGACGCTTTATAATAAGGGCCAGGGAGACTATTAAGAAAAATTGGTGAGGGTCCATAAGAACCAAGTAGACAACTAGAAAAACTCATTGTGCTAGCTTGGTCATAAAGTTGCCATGCCACTAAAGCCCACATTCAAACAATTATGCATTGTCGAATTTATGTTTGGAAAAACCTCAAAAGGTGTAATTCTGTTACATCTACAAAGAGAGAGAGCACAAAGGAAAGAGAGCCACCCAGAATTATAAGACTCAATTGAATGTCAACAAGTCTGCTGAATTATGCAGCAGAAATAGTGTAGTGGCTACAATGAAACTAGAGAAAGAAACACTAAGATTTGCTATGGAAGCTACCCACATAGAACTAAGGCCCTTAATCGAGAAAAACCACCTCCCGGTCTCCAGAAAACTACTTTCTCCAAATCAGAATACCCTTCTTTCTCTCACTACTCCCATTTCCCCCACCCCCAACTAGCAGCATCCCTACAGGAGCTTCTAAACCAACTTACCCCCATTATCCACTGCACCCTTATTCCTTCTCTTTTGAACTCCTGAAACTCCTGGGCAGTTGAGCCATTCTCAGCCTCAGGCCCACTTCCAATTTCAACAGTTTCTGGCCTGGCAACCATGAAAAGCATTGACAGACACTTCATGGATCTTGTGTTTGGAAGCCTAATATCTCTAAGGGAGAATCCATGTGGTTTTCAAATGTTTCAGAGTTTGGACCACACTATTAGTATAAGCAACTGATTACCAATTTGAAGCACCCATCAATGAAAAAGAACATTTTAAAGCATTAAGATTATGAAGTTTGCGTCAACATAAAATAGTCAGCTTTGATGTGTTTTGCCACTTTGAAATACATATATGTATTGACTCACCAGGGTAACAAGGTGAACGCATATATGCTTTTGCTGAACCAGCGAATGAAGTAACTCGTAACAAGTAAGTCCCTGAGTAAAAATGTGTTACATTAAGAACGATTTCACTGCAATTAGATAGAAATGCGGATCAACATATCCACTCATCCAATCTTTCACCCGCATTGTGTTCCCCACCCCCAAAAAAAATTTAAATATTTGGAATTCATAGGAACTTAGGAAGACATTTTCAAATTAGGTACATTTAACTGAACATGTAGTTAGCTTCTTCAATTTATGGATGACTTTTTCATCAGGATAAAAAATATGTACCGTGAAGAATACATTCAGACTCTAACTAACAAACTGACTATTATCTCTAATAATAATCTAATATGGATGTAGAGATAGCCACTAAATTGATCGTGTAGGATCAGAGCTGAGTGACTCTCAGTCTCATCGCTCACTACCACTTATAAATTATAATGTATGTTTACATAACATATTACAAATAGAAAATAAACGGTCAAGTATTTTTTAGTCCCTATAAAAATTGAATTTTAGCTTTAGTCCCTAATTAATTTTTATTCATTCCCTATATATATATATATATTGTTTTAAGTACCTCTCAAATAGAGATGGCAATGGGCATTGGTAAATTCTGGGTAGAATACTAAAGTATCCATCTCCACACCCGCATTTTTAAAAAGTTCTCCATATCCAGACCTATCCCTACCTGAATAACAACTTCAGTACTCATCCAGATATCCTCCTTGTATCTATGTACCTAGATCCAAACCTATTACCTGCATTGTAGGTAAAAGACGCATTATAGTTAAAAGACAACGTGACGGATTGAGAGTGATCAAGGAATGGGCAATAGAAGTGAAGAAAAGCTGTTAAAAGGAATTAAAGAGTGAATTTTGAGGGGGTTTTAAACTCGAGCGAGAATGACTCTGCATGTGGGAAATGCAGGTACAGAGAGTGATATTTTAGCACCCTACCTAGACCCTAGCCATTGTCATCCCTACTAGAGAGGGACTAAAAACAAATATTTTTGTTAAGTGAAGAGACTAGAAATGAATTAAATTTAACTAAGACTAAAATCAAAATTCGTGAATTTTATAGGGACTGATATCATAGTTAACCGGATTTTTTTTTTTAAATTTAGATGTAAAGATAAATGTAAAGACTGCAATTGTAAACATCTGATTTTCCGTGAATACTTTGCATTAGTAACTCAGATGAAAACTACATAGACAACCATCTGCAAATACTTGACTCGATAGAGAATATCCGAAACTGTCAAAATCACGAGGTTAAAACTCAAACCTGCAGATCCTTTTCCCCTGGATATGATGTAAGTGTGATCAAGGATACACGGACAATAATATCAAGAACAGGTTTCCCTTGGTTGTGTTCCCCAAAGAAATTAAGCAAAGCCTTTTTTGAACTATGCTCATGAAGATGACCAGAGTCTAAGATTTTCTCTCCAATCCCATCAGAAGACAATAGATATGTACGACACCACCTTGCAAGAAACCAGATTACTGACTGCATAAAAGATAAATTTAAAAGGGAGTGAGAAGTAACAAGTGCCTTATAGAAAAGAATTACAGAATTTTCAAAATTCAGTATCATTCTCAATCAAAACGATCAACTGAAATGCACTAATTGTATAGAAAACAATTTAGGAAACCCAACAGTAAAATGGCTTATATTGACATAACAAACAAATATAGCTAAGAGTGATTTCATTTTAGTGATGAAAAAAGTTGCAAGCTGTTTAACTAAAATAAAAAGTTACATAGCAAAAATGGTGCAAAAGAACATTAGTATAATAATGTTCAATAAATACAAAAATAAATTTTTTTAAAAAAAAGTCAGAAGGCGACAAAAGAAACATCCAGATTTGATGTCTATAGCAAGGATATTTAAAATGAAAACTGAAGGAGGTAGAAGAGCCAGACTAACATTACACAAGACGGAATGAATAAAATGTATTACCTCCATAAGTCGGGGACTAAAAACTGAGGCTCTCATCTCTGGATTTAGGCACTGCTCAGCAAATTTTATGATTGAGCTGCACTAATTAATAAGAAACATGAGTTTATGGTTGCACGAGATCAGACATTATACCCAATGCAAACATGAACCTAAGGGATTCCGTTCCAGTGTTTTCTGGATTTTAAGATTCAATTATCCATTGAAGAACCCCATGACTTAGAGCAGATCTTAACTTCAAAAAATTGTTAAAAAGGCTACAAGACACATTGATGTACACACACAGACAGACCACAAGACATGAGTAAATCAAAATAAATCTTACACAGCTAACCTTTTATATGATGTCTTTCTCCTAAAATTCACCGTTCAATAATAGGTTTCAACCAAGCATAATCATGCTCATGAAATTTCAGATTAATCTAAAACTGCTTTTCACACCATTTCACATAGATCACATAGATTACTGTAAAGTACTGTATACTTTTCGAAAACAAATAAAATCTGAATTGTTTGATTACATATTGTTATGGGTTTTGCTAACCATTTCCCTAAGGGCAATGGTTAAGCAACCTTTAAATAGAAATTGATAATGAAAATCATAATTAATGAAATATATTCGTACTTTGTAGCATTAAATGCTACACTTCTTAATAATCAATTTCTATTTATTGGTTGCTTATCCATCGTCCTAAAGGACAATGGTTAGCAAAACCCTATTGTTATATTACAAAGTTACTCAAAATTAGTATGCAAGATACGCATTCAACAGCTAAATCTATGATAATCATTTCTACAAAAAAAAAAAAAAATTAGCATCCAAGAATTTTGGACAGGTGCAAATATGTGAACAGGTTCACTAAATATCAGTTACTGCAGGTCTTATCAAGAACTCGGTGCAAACACCAAATTTGAAATCAAAAAAGAGAAAGGAAGTAATTTACCTGGAAAGGAAAATAACAGGATGTTTTTCTGCTTCGGCAGCATTAACAACGAATTGGGTTTGTATGGCATTAGGAACCTAAATATCACACATGACAGAACCTTCAATTACTATTTGCACCACGCATTAATGTCAACATTCCCAGAATAATAAGAGTTAAATATGGAAATATAAAGTAAATACGAAGAATTATTCTTTCTATGTATGATAATGCCAATGTTTATGAGTATTCCCGCCCCTGCAGTAAAAAACATGTTTCCTCGAGCCTTTTCTCACTAATAAGTTTTCATCTTTTAGCCAACAAAAAAAAAAAGGAAATGCAATACCAAATGAAAGTGTTAAGTGAGATATATAAAATAAAGAAAGAATAAATCACATACCAATGGTATTTCCCCCTCCCCTTCATCTGAAATTACATGCCCAATAATCAGCAACAACGAATAAAGTTCTTCTAAAGTTTCGGTCAAATCAATAACGCCCCTGCCCTACAAATGAAGCGAAAATTTTGAGCTAATGAAAAAATTCACACAACTTAGCACAAACTCATTATTATAAATGGATAATTCAAAAACACAAACTACAAAGATTTAACATACACGCAATAAAACGCAAAAAGAAATCTGAGTGGTGTGTTAAGGATAGTATGTCACTAATCCTGTTAGAATTGTCCACATACGTCTCGGTATATGTCCAAATACATAGAATAGATCATGTGTTTTAACTTCTAAAGGCTAGGATGACCCAATTGAGCATGAATAAGAAGAGGTGAATCGGCCGCTGAACCCCATATGTAGGAGGTTGAAGCTTGTAAAGCCCATGTGACTCACATCCGGTGCCAATCACCCGATCCCTCGATTGTACAGAGAGAGGTATGCGGAAAATTTTAACAAATACGATATTTTATTATAGCAGTTTAGTTTTGTATATTTAAATTTGTACGATCAGGAGACATTTCTGCCCCATTACTAAGAAGAATTATGCAGTTTAGTTTTGTATATTTAAATTTGTACGATCAGGTATGAGGATAAGATAGGTTTAAGATATGCGTATATA
This sequence comes from Cyamopsis tetragonoloba, assembly GCA_037177725.1. NCBI lineage: Eukaryota > Viridiplantae > Streptophyta > Magnoliopsida > Fabales > Fabaceae > Cyamopsis > Cyamopsis tetragonoloba. The sequence continues at coordinate 51,813,904 of CM074125.1, forward strand.
AATCCTTTTATTGTAATTAAAATTAAAAATATTGATAATAAAACATATAGTTCTACGTTCTTAAACCCAAAAAAAATAATTAAATAACTAAGATATTAATTAAAAATTATTCATTATAGATTGTTAGCTAGAAAGAAGAGATAGGTACAACTTAGAAGTTCTTATCATTACTCGCCTTTGAAGCCTTCAATAGAATCGCAAGAAGACAGCACCGCTTAAACTTTGATTTTGGTCATCTTTTTTGTACCTAGGAATTTGCTTCTTTTCTTCTGTTTTTTGCTTCTGAGATTTCTTCTATTTATATAATTAAAAATTGAATTTTCCAATACTTGTTTATTTTAAGTATCTAACCGAATCCAAAGAGAATCCTGTTTTTCTTTTCTTCGTTTTTCTTTTAATGTTAACAATACCTCTAGGGCACGTATCGGAGGCGTATTAGAGAGCATTGGTATCAGATAAAATAGGTTTTCAATTTACATGAATCCATGCTTCCGAGCTTATGTGAAATCTTCATCCAAGAAAGTATAACTCCATAAGAAAATATAAAACAAACCTGATTAAGGCGTGCAACCCTTTCAGCAAACACTCTCGTGAGCAAAGAAATTGTAATGTCAACAGAAGCTCTCGCAATAAGGGCATAAGAGCTTAACCTTTCATCCATGGCTGCAAAGCCAATACCATTTTTAAAAATAAATAAATAAATAAAGATTCAACAAACCCTAAAATAATCATACTGGACATCAAATCAAAATATAGTAAATAACAACCAAATGCTAGCATGTGCAAGTTTTATAAATCTTTGTACAATACCAGATACAGAAGCATGAAGATAGTCTGAATCACCATCATCATTGAATGCTGATGCAGAGGCCACTAAATAAAGAGAAAGTTCACATTCTCATTAAAAAGTATACAAGGAAAAAGAAAGCAAGTAATACAACAGAAAATAACAAGACATTATAGAAAATTGCATATAGGTTTTACTTCTTAGCTCGCATTCCACAATGAAAGCAAAGAGATCCGCAGCAGCTTTTATCCCTTCGGGCGGAAGTAAAGCACTCACAGTGATAGTATTTGTTGGCTGAAGAAGAAGAATTAAAATAGCTCAGTTTAATGATCAGAACTAAATAAGCTTCAGAATTTCAGTTTCAGATTGAAGAAATTATAATTCCAGTTAATCAACTTACATGTATGTTGATTCACAACAAAACAACAAAACGTGCGTCTCTTGATGCATTTAGGTTCACAAAATTTAAAAGTCATACATTGATATTAATTAGGAATAACAATTACGTGAAGGTTAAATAAATTAACAAGTGTTACACATATACTGCCACAAACAGGATAATAGCATTGAAATATGTAACAGCTTATTTGTTTTTCAGATAGCAGAAAGGAAACAACAAAGTATCTCAAATAACTCTAATTAAATAAATACCATTAGAATGGCAGTCCAAGTATCCAATAAGATATCACGTGCTTCCCAGCTCCAAGTCTCCTCTTCTGCGTTACTAGTCATGAGGACTTTAATTACTTCGGACATCAACGTCGACAAAAAGGTAAGAGTACCAAAGGGCCTGAAATACCAGAGCAAAATGTTCACCCAAAAAAAATTATTTCAACAATGACAAAAACATTAATTTGGTCATCTAAAGATTCACCTGTCACCAATTATCACAATTAGTTCTGCAAAGATTTAAAACGATACCAAGATAGTCCTCTATGAACTCTCTGTTTGGGACCCCATAAACGACACTGATGTGGCTGTTAAATGCCTATGTGGCAGTTAACCCATGTTTAGACAGAGTCCACTCAGCATGACCTATTATTTGACCCCAATTTTTAAATTCCTAACGATTAACCCTATTTTCTGCAAACCCAAAACCCTAATTGCAAACCAAAGAGGAGAAATCAGAGAGAAAGATGGTTGCTCCACAATGTCAGCGAATTCACAAGGTAGTTCGTTTTGCTGCTCTCACCAATGTGCAAGTGAAGATCAGAATCATGTTGATGTGCAGTCACAGAGGACACCATGTGATTGTGGCAAACTTAGTATTGTTTATATCTTTGAAAGACTAATTGATGACAAGTGAATCTTTACATGACAAAATTAATGTTTTTATCTTCAACAATCATTGTAATTAACACAGACAAACAACTGCAGAAAAAATTAAATTACAATCAAAATTACCTAATAGATTTTAGGAGATTGTCGAACACATACGGAGTTGTTACATTTGCAATAGCCAACAATGCACGACAACCTTCAAGCATCTCACTGAATGAAAGCAGCACCAATTTGAGGGTCAAATTTAGATAAATAAAATGGTACAGGAATGGGTGCATTATACAGATTAATATTCTCCAAACCTTTCACTTCTCCCGCATTCAATAGATTGTGAAACAGTGTCAGGAGGGTCTACCCACTCTATTATCCCAGATAAGAGTTGCAGAAGATGTCCGTCATGCATTTTTCCATCATCTAGATCATAGCAAAAACAAACTCCGAGAAATTTAAATCAAGAAAATACACGCACAATTGGCATAAAGGAAGACAAGGAAACACTTATACCAGAAAGAAATACAGTTCCGGTTAAAGAACAAAATTGTACAATTAACTTTCTAGCAGAAATAGCAATAGGGCAGTCAAGCCAGTAGCCTTCACATGAAAATTTCTGCCTCACTGCTGCATATAAACCCAAAAGCCATCTAACATGACCACTTAATATCAACACATCACGCCAATCTGAACCAGGCTGCATGAAAGCATCAAAACAAGAATCAAGGCCCGTCAATAGGAGATTTATACAACATTTATAGTTATGAATCTAATCATGATAGCTAATGTGTATCAGTCTATTGTCTTTCATTCTATCAAATTTATGTAAGCCATTAATATGCAAACCAACTGATTACCTGCACTAGGTGGCATTCCGACCTTTTAGGAGAATCCCCATCTTGCCTAATTCCCGCAGAGAAGATATTTACGTTCACTTTTGCATCACTGGCATTGCAACGAAAATCCCAATTCAGGATTTGAAGCATGAAATCCAGTGCAGCAGTGCAAACTTTAACCTCAGGTACAGCAGAGGTAGATTCTACAATCCTGTTAGTGACACTTAAAGCAGCTTCTTGTGTCCAACGGTAGAATGTCTAAAACATAATGTGAAGAAAAAAAAGAGAAAACTAATAACAATTCAGGAAATAATTGTCCAAGGATAAATAATCGTAAATACTAACAGAAAAAGTTCAATTAGCTCAAGTAAATAAAAGTAGAATAAATATTCCAAATTTAAAAGACCTTCAGGTAATCTTGCTCAAGTGACCTCCTACACTGCTCATGAAATTCCCTTGGAAGGCCCATAGCACTTGAAGTAGACGGAGAAAATTCAGATACCTAATAAATAAATTACAAAATTAAAAAACAAAATAAAGACTTGTATATCTATCAGCCAATGCAATAACAGGAAATTGCAAGAATTTCTAATTTTCTACACAATAAAAAAATTACATACCAATGATTCGAGGAATTTGATTCCAGCAAACTGCACATCTACTCCATGAGTGCCCATAATAGCCTGGTTCACCTGTGATGTGTTAAACTGTCAGGCATGCGTGGAAGGTGGATGTTTGAGAGAAAACTAAACCCCCTAAATGGGGATATCCCAATTCTTAAATTTGGATTCTAGCCTAGCTCACTTCCAGAAGCTAGCTCATAGGAGGATTGTCACACCACTTGTATACTCTTAAGTGGCAATATCTCTAGTTGATGTGGGACTTTGAACAACAAAATTTGGTTTACAATGAAGATGAACATAGAGAATATAAAAAAAAAAAAACAAGAGGAGCATTGACGAAATACGAATAATGATTTAGGATATCTTGGTGAATATATTTATATATTTATAATTGAGGACAAATTAATGGTTAGAAAGGTTAATCACCTCAAAATATTAACCATCTTTGAAAATTGTTAATCGATTTTCAAGTTAATCATTTAAAAATGAAAACATGTGCTATAATAAACTTAACGGAAACTCTTGCTTTAAATTTTAGGAGTTGGGAAGACAAGTGGGGAGTTGGGTCCGGTGATGTAACTGATAAGATATTCTTTTCCTTCCTAAAAAGGATAAGAATATGCCCTAATGTCTTCTTAAATATTTTATTATAAAATATTAAAATAATTTAGTTTATTACGTGAGTAACGGATTTTAAATATCCCAATCTTACAAGAAACCAGCAAGCATATGCTTCTGTTCAAAGAAAAAACCTAACCTACCCACTCAAATTCACTCCAAGTGTTCAGATATCGTTGTCATCAATTCTGACGGATTTGAACAGCCACTGATACATTTCATGCATATAATTAGCAATTATGACCAAATTATTTTTTTGGTGTCCAGTAGTATGAGGAGGAGGAGTAAGAAGCAAACATGAAAAAGAAAAAAAAGTAATACTGAGACTAAAGCTGAAGGAAACTACAAACAAAATTTGCTAGCACCTGATAAAAGAGTGTCTCCTTCTCTGCAGCTGCAAACTCAAGCCTGCACATTATAGAAAATATTTCTCAAACCAACTATAAGAGATAAATCCATAACCTCAAACCTTAGCCAATATTGATCTGCAACAATATAATAATCAACTCCTCGTGAAAATAAAGAAATCTTGCTATAATATGTGCCAAAAATAGAAAAAAAAAAAATTTACTACTGTGCAACTTCGACTAGGAAGAGTCCACCACATGGTATATATAATATCTCTAAATCAGTTACTGTTCATAATGTAGAACTAAAAATAACGGCATTTAAATTTATATAGTTCTTCAATAATTTACAAAGATACAAAAAGGTGCGTAAGCACTGTAAGATATTTAGAATCTGACAAAATATCATCCACAGCATCTAAATTCATTCCCACAGCATGCTCTGGTGACTCAAGTTCTAACTTCTAACACTATCAGACAAACCACCCATTGATAGCAAACAGGCAGTAAAGAGAGTATACTATAGAGAAAAGGAGAGGGCAACAGGAAAAATCAACCAACTGTAATGGAAAGAGAGGAGGGTAAGTAAGTAGAGCTGGCAGTTCGTAGACAGTAACTGTAAAAGAATTAAAGAAACAGAAAATAATAGAAAGGAAGGTCATTTTCAGCATAAATCTTGGAAGTAAGGAGGACAACAGGGTCTCTCAGATACCCTTAGTCCATTGAAGTCATTTTGAGTTCTTTCCAATCTTGACTTTTAGGGATTGAAACTAGGGAATAAAGTCATTCTTTTCTGTCTGTGTCTTGCATTACCTCAATCGCATTATTGCTGAGCCATTGTATCACCCATAAAGCCAATTATTTGAATTCAGCAATAATCTGATATTCCTCCATTATCTTCATAACACACACAAAAACATAGATATGTATATATGTGGACATGCCAAGTTGTGATGAAAAGAATCAAATGTTCAATTATGAATAGGATAAGAACGAGCTATTGTATATATGGACATGCCAAGTTTGTGATGAAAAGAATCAAGTTTCAACTATAAGTAGGACAAGGTTGTACATGCAGATTACTTACTCGTAATAAAACAAAACAGGACGTGCTACTTACCAACCCCTTTTCATCAACTGAGTAGCCACAGAAGAAACCTTTGCTATGACATAGCCATCAGAAGAACTAGCATGTTGCATGCTATAGCATAGACAAAAACTGCATGAAATAGATATGTTAACAGGTATAAGTAATAATAGGTCAAACAGTATAATGACTTGGTAAATTAGAGGAATGTCATTGTAAGTAGCAACTATAAAAAAAAATGTGATACAGTTGCACAACAACGTTTTCGTCTTTTAGAACACAAAATGAAGTTCAGGTATTACTAATATTAAACTACCACACAGTTTGTGTTAGGAAATCCAATTCAAACAGAGAAGAAAGATAGGAAAATAAGCAGAGAATTGAAGGGGCACTGCTAGTTTTATTCATTTCAAATCTTTTTACAGAAACAACCAGAGCGTAGGGCAGCTACAGAGATGGTATCTCTACCTTACACAAGAATAACAAAACATTCATATCTTCCTTCAAGCATGAAACCCAATTAAAACTAACCGCATAGTGAATTCTCTCACAATCTACATAAGGAACTAGTGGCCAGCTCACAATAACCAATTCTGAGTACTGACACACCACCCCACTAACTAACTCCAAGGTCCCCCTTCATTCTCCCACAGTAAACCTTCCAAACCCTTGACTCATCTCCCCTCTTATCCACTAATTGGCCCATATTTGGAACTCGGGCCCTTACAGCTTGAATTTAAAGTGGTACACATATATCAGTTGTGTTCTACAGAATAAAGATTTTAATAATAGAAATAGAATAGGTCTTCACTTAAAGCCTAAATCAATTCTTCCCAATCCCTTCATATCATCATTTCAAGCATTTCTGTTTAATGAAATATGATTCGCGTTTCGTTGTATTTTGCAGTCCATGAGAAAAATCCATTTTTCCAGAGAGTGGTTTTCTTTTTCTTTTTTTTTTTCAAAACTTCTCCAGATGTGGTGTTTGATTGAGCAAAAAGGCGTTGTGCAATCCATGTAGCCGACCTCACATAGTGTGAAAGGCTTTTGTTGTTGTATAGCTTCTTCCAACCACGAAAAATGAGTGACTGTGTTAAACTTGATATAAGATCTCCACCTTGAACATGCCCACCTATACAACAAACCCTACACAGCCCCGTTCCCCCCCCCCCCTCAAAATAAAAAGGGAATATAAACATCAAGAGCCTCCTCAACTGACGAGTGACGACTTCTTTATCCTCGTATGGAACATGAAATAAACAAAATCAATAAAAAGGGGGATGCGAGGAAAGATTATTGAACAAGGCGCTCATGATGTAAGTATTAGAAAAGATAAAAAAGAGACTGTGGACTCAATGGTTCAACGAAACCTAATCAAGCCTCTCTTATCATCAGCAGTAAGGAAACCCCATTCTCTAATAGCTGCTTCTCTGATTGCAGCAGCCGCTTGAAACCTTGCCGTTGCCACCTGAGAATTTTCTGCACAGACGAAATCACGACAGTATGAGCATGATCTAAACCACAATACAGAATTTGAGAATACCAAACAAAAAAAAAATATTTAGCCATGCAGAGTTGGACAGCAATATGAATACCAAACAAATGCACAAACATAATCTAATAAAGTATAATGAATGAGCATGATGGGTACAAATTGTTCTAAAACCAATTAGTCAATTAGATCTCCATTTTTTTCAAATTGATAGGTGAGACACAATCACCCACAAAACAGGACTCTGGCAAGCAAAGAAGGGGTGACCCAGTGCGTGAGACTCTCACCGAGTGGGGGGTGAGTTGGGTAGATGTACACAACCTTACACCTGCAAGTGGTGATATAGGGTGTTTCCCATATTTAAACTCTTGACCCTCAAGTCACAAAAAATAGCTTCACTGTTGCTCCAAGGCTTACCATCTAAAGGACAGCTTAGTTATTGAGGCTACCACCTATGGAATTTGGAAAGAGTAGGGGGAGCCTTGACCCCCACTTGCAGAAAGAAATGTTTCAGGATTTTAACCTGTGAGTCCGTGACCCACTTACTCAAGCCAGCAAAGAAACCTAAAACATCAGTCACCACAATTAATAAATCTTCTCTATAAAGGAGTTTTGTTGGCCATATATACTTGAGATTTTCTGCAATACAGTCATTGGCAAAGCAAAACCTTTTATGCTATATTTGGAAGCTTTTGAGGAAAGAGGAAATCAAGGTAAGAAAAGAGGAAAGGGATGGAGGGAAAATTGATTCTTCCTGTTTTAGATGTTTGAGTAAGGAAAGGAAGGGAACTCTTCGACTTGTTTGAGGGTTAGAGTTAGAAAAGGAATTAGAATTACTTTCCCTTCCTTCTACTCCATTCCTCCCACATATGTCTTATCCAAACATAGAATTAGCATCACTGCTATAAATTTCCTGTCCATCGCTAGTTTGATCCCATGAAATTCGATTCTGCTATCATTTTCTAGTCAAAGCAATAATTCAACCAAGATTATTTTTTATCAAAAAATAAAATAAAATAAAATAAAATAAAAAAGTGGGCATGAAAAGAAAAGATTTCTTACAGCACCTGCTATAAAGTTGAAGCTATACTTTTTAAAGGTAACTATATCGCTAAAAGATAAAATATTTTAAATAAAAAGCAGTATTAAAGTCCTATAGCCTGCATACATATATAAAAACGCTAAACTAGAAATTAGTATAACGACCATCAAAGCACAGATCATTGACACTAAAGACTTTGTCAAACCCATTCAACACCAATGACAAGCAAAATCGACACTAGGAGGTAGGAACCAAATAGCAGAGTCCCCTATATTGTTACTGATGAAACAAAATGACACTCAAATTATTGAACAATTACTCAGCAACAAGCATAGCACTACAATACTTCATTTGTTTTTGAGTTGGCTGTTTTCATTATCCAATAAACAAGCACCATCAGAAATATATTATAATTACCTGAGAAGCTAATGAGGTCTTGAGTAAACATTTAAAAAGCAACTTTTACATTTTAAAATAGCAAATAGCAATAGATCTCTGTACTGGAACTGGATACTCTCCGTTTCCAACCTCAACCGTTGATTTCAAAAAGTATTTGTGATATTGAAAAAAGATGATATGGAAAAAAGAGGAAGGGAAGAAATGGAAAGGATCCAAACCCCCTGCGTTGGGATCATTTCACCTTAAGTAGAGTTAGCATCAACACATATAATCAACTTCATTCGCAGATTCTTGATTGTGATTATTTGAATTTGCTATTTGGCATACTGATTGTAGTAACCATTAGCATAATACAAAAAGCAGATACTTGTTTCCATATGGCATGTAAACTCACCAAGAATAAATTGGCAAGTCTTGTATGGCTGAGAAGACTGGCCTAATGACATTATAACTGCCTCAGAAGCTCCTGGATTGATATGCATCTGAAAATAAATACAAAAACACATAATAAGAAAAAGAACATATTTACATGTGTACTTGATACTTCAATGAAATGCTTGCAAAAACTGTATTCCTTCACTGCACCCACATGAATTTCACATAGAAAGTGTAAAGCAAAGATCTACTTGAAGAAACAGTAGTGGGACTATGGAACTCCCTATCCATATTGCAAAATTTACTGTATTCCCACAAAGTGCTTTTCTATCATAAACGTTTTCCAACTAAGTTTTACATGTGAATAACTTGTGCTAGTCTTCCTAGACTTTATGAACAGGCAATCCACAAGCAATTAGCATGAAACTAAATGTGTTGGAATACACCAAAAAGATAACAGAAATGTGGAGTTAAGACCAATTCATAATTGTACGGATTGAGAGTGAAAAATATTGAAAATTTGTGTTGCTACACATATCCATTGCTCGTCAAACATTTTCTACTGATGAATGAAGAAACTTTCAGAAGTGGTTTACAGCAACATTCTAGAGCCAGACATCTTTAGTTATCTTATAATTTTCTTACAAAAGAGTGATAAAAAATGTAACTATACTATCATAAGTGTATATAATATGATCACAGATTTTTTTTATTTGAATATGATATGGTCAAGCTGTTTCAACCTTCTACTTTAACCAGAAAAAAAAAACGTTTGAATAATGAAAAAATAGCAATTTAGAGCAGCACACTATATTCAACGACTAATGAATTTCCACTCCTCTGAATCTGATATTTCGTTATAAGCTGCCAAGCATAGCAGGAATAACAACGGACAACACCCAAGCTAGTTTCAATTTTGAGGGAAAAAAACAAAAAAAAAAAAAGATCAAACTATAATCGTTACCACAGCAAGCAACTAAATGTGAAACAGCTAAGTTCAGCATTTCGATTTTCAATCTGATTTACATCCACAGAATAAGGAGTTTCGGACTCGGATATACACTCTTTTCCACTATAGTTCAAACGAACACAAATGAAGATGGAATTTCGAATAATGAGTGAGATATAGAGCAAAAAAAAAGTTGAGGATGAAATTGATCGGAACCTGAATGGAGGTGCAAGCGAGCTCGATGGCTCTCATGGTAGACTGAAGCTCGGCCAAATCTGTGGTTCCACCTGGAGTTGAAAACCCTTGCATCTTCGCAGGACAACGAAATCAGAAGAAACAATTCAAAAATCCTAATCGGAATTTAACCAGAGATGAGAAGATCGCAGCGAAAAACCCCTCTGAAGATGGTAAACTCGGGAAACGGAAACGCAAAAGGAGAGGAAGACGATGAGTGAGTGATAGGGTAGTGAGAGAGAGAGAAGGGGAAGGAGAAGGTGTTTTGGTTCTTATGTGAAGATGAGTGCGCTGTGCGGCTGGGTAACCTCACACTACGTTAGTCTCTAGTAATACCCAACAGCAACAATGACAAGTGCACTTGCAATTCCTTTGTTCTGCCCCTGCTTTCGCATGTGTAGGAGAAGCTCTCTTTTTTTCTTTTTTCACTAAACATTTCTTTTATTTTAAAGGAAATAGTAACTTTCATCTGGATTTTAAATAACAAAATAGCTGAAAATGCGAAACAAAATAACAAAATAAAAGATAAAATAACATAAGTACTAGATTACGGGGTTCGATCTCCAGTTGTATTATTTTCTTACGAAAAAATAGAAGATAAAACAAGCATGAACCTAATAATAAAGATAAATCTTCATCTTTTATAAAAACTAGCTCGTGACCGTACGAACATTCATCTTATAAGATCTTTTAGAGAGTTTTTGCTTATCCCATTTTATAGTACATTTTGAAAATTTTTGTGCATATTTAAACTTTTTTTACCATTATACTCTTGCTACTCAACCAATTTTAATAAATTCAAAACATTAATTAAGAGAGAGTAAGGTAACAGAAAGAGATTGAAAGGGTAAATTTGGAAATTAATACTTTTTGTTAGACAAATTTAATGCATTTAATTAAATTAATCAATTTTCTTAATTTTTGCAATATTGATCTAGAGGGTCTTACATTTTGGGACGAAGGGAGTATTAAATTATTTAATAAATTACTTTACAATATAATAATTAAAATAAAAGATATAATTGAGCTTAAAAAATATTGCATTTAAAACATTTATCTTAACTATACTTTAATCTATAACCTGTGAAGAATTATATTTTATCGACACAATCTCTCTCGCGAAATATTCTTCACTCCTCAACTATTGCACAAAACTATTAAATATGAAAAAAAATCTTCACAGTTTATTATGAGACTCTTGTTGCATAGTAAATTAGACTTTAAACATTATTAAAACATGATAATACACTTGCAAAAAGCAAAATAAATACTACAAGTAAAAAAATTATATACTGACTTGTATACTAACTTTCCAAAACCTTGCATAAGTTAACATATAAGAAAAAAATTGTGATATTAAGTACACAAATTTTGTTGAAGTTTGATCATAATATATTTCTGAACCACATATAACCTGCTTTAAAAATTATAAAATAGACAAATGATAAGTTCATTCTTGAACAAACCGATTAATGCATTAAAAAATATATGTTATCTTATTCATAAATAATTTAACAAATTAACTCAAAGAGTTGACTTAGCAGTGTAAGACCCCGCTAAGTTTATATGTTATCTTATGATTATCTATCACCTTCCTATCTTTCCTTTGTCTCTTCCTTGGATTCTGTAACTATTCCTAAAACTACATGTGAAGCCTTGGCTAATCCAGGTCCGCAATAGGCGATGTTGGAGGAAATGAATGCTTTACATTCTAATGGGAGTTGGGAGTTAGTTCTGTTATCTCCTGTGAAGACTTCAATTGGCTGTCGTTGGGTGTAAGCAGTCAAAATGGGTCTAGATGGTCGTGCTAATCGTTTGAAAGCTCGGCTGGTTGCTAAGGGATATACTCAGATATTTGGTCTTGATTACAAAGACACATTCTCTCCGGTGGCAAAGATGGCTTTTATCCATTTCTTTCTTGCTTTGGCTGCCATTTATCACTGGCCACTTCATCAACTCGACGTTAAGAATACATTTTAACATTGCACATTATGGGAGGAGATTTACATGACACAACCACCTGGCTTCACCATTGTTGATGGCTCTCACCTAGTTTGCCGGTTACGTCAATTGTTCTACGGCCTAAAATAAAACCCTCGAGCTTGGTTTGGACGTTTCAGCTCTGCACTGATACAGTTTGGCATGACTAAGTGCGAAGCTGATCATTTTGTCTTCTCCTTTCATTCTCGTTCTGGCAACCACATTTTTCATGTTGTATATGTCGATGATATTGTCATCACTGGAGATGATTCACTTGACATCCAGAAACCCAAAGACCATCTCTCTCGTCAATTTCAAACAAATGACTTGGGTCCTCTAAAATACTTCTTGGGCATTAGCATTAATCATCGTAAGTAAGCTCTCGACATCCTTACCAAGACTGGTATGCTAGACTGTTGACCATGCGACACTCCTATAGATCCCAATGTCAAACTTCTTTCGGGCCAGGGGAGCTATTAGTAGACCTAGAGAAGTATCAACGCTTGGTGGGGAGACTTAATTACCTCACTATTAGCATACCTGACATTGCTTTTGTCAGTGTAGCAAGCCAGTTTCTAAATGCCCCTTGTGACAGTCATTGGAATGCCGCAATTCGTATTCTTCGATACATCAAACGAGCTCCAGGACGTGGGTTATTATATATAAACAGAGGCAATGCTAAAATCACTTGTTATTTTGATGCTGATTGGGCAGGATCACCATCAGACAGGAGGTCCACTTTTGGATATTGTGTTCTCATTGGAGGAAACCTAATCTCATGGTGAAGTAAGAAGTAGAATATTGTTGCCAGATCAAGTGCGAAAGCCGAATATCGTGTTATGGTAGTACCTACATGTGAGCTCATATGGCTTAGACAACTACTTCAACAATTGAGAATAGGAGATATCAAAGGAACAAGGCTCATTTGTGACAATCAAGATGCTATGCATATTGCATCAAACTCCGTTTTTCATGAAAGAACCAAACACATAGATGGATTGTTACTTTGTTAGAGAGAAGGTGCTTTCTGGAGAAATCTCAACAGACTTTGTCAATTCGGATGATTAGTTGGCTGACATGTTTACGAAGTCCCTTAGAAGCACTCGAATTGATTACATTTATAACAAGTTTGGAACATATGGCATATATGCTCCAGCTTGAGGGGAGTGTTACATAAACTGTCCAAATACTTAATGTCTAAATGCATTGTATATGATAGTCATCATTGTATATGATTTAGTCCTTATTATATATAATTATAACGATCCTGTAATTAAAGTAATACTACTATAAATATTTTTCCGGTTAACAAATACACATGAAAACACTATCTTTTATTATATTATGGTTAACAAAAGTGCTATATAATTTGAAGTTCATTTTTTTAAAAAAGAATTCCAAATTATATACTCTTGCGAACAATTATATAATGATATTCCAAAAAAAATTCCAAAAAAGAATTCACCACTACAGCCTATTTATTACTATAGTCATTCTTAAGAACAATTTTTGCTACTACAACATATTGGTAATCTATATCTATGCTATAATTTATTTCTTCTACCCCATTCCATCATGGTCCTATTATTATCCAAACTTGTTATAAAAACTCAAGTTTGAAGTTGCCCTCAATACTTGAAATTACATTGATCTATCGTCTCTCTTTCGTACGAATATTTTATAATTTATCCTATTCAATATTTTCATACAATTAATAACTTGTCTCTAAGCTTTAACAACACATCCAAGAATTTAACTAGTCATGCCCTTTGTCTACATGTCCTGGTTATTTATTATAAATCCTTATGAGTGGGTGCTCTTTACTCTTTAGGTCCAATACTAAGGTGGATCACATCTCAAAAAAAAAAAAAAAACCTTATTTCATAAATATCATTTTTTATTAGAAATCCAAAAGTTATATTTAATGTACCATTTGGATTGTTTTTATGTCTGTTGATAAATCATTAATAATACTGCTATTAAATCTTTAAATTGATTTTTGAGATTATAATTTTCATGTAAATTAGTCCATGAGATTATGAAAACCTCAAGTTAGTTTTGACTTTGCAAAAAATAATTTATTTAAGTCATTTTCTACTTAATTTTTTAATGTCATTTAATAGGTAAAAGGACTAAAATGCATATTGTTTGCAAAGTCAACTACTAATTTGTGGTTTTCATTATCTCAAGAACTGTCTACAATTTCATGGACCAATTTAAGAGTTTACTCATTGTTTAACGTAGAGGAATTACCAAAAAAAATGCTAAAAAAAGACATTAATTAATATGCAATAAATATATCTTATTTATTATTTTAAATTATTAAAAATAAATTAAATATTTTTTAACTTATGAAACCTAAGACTAAGACGAATATAGTGATTAATTATTTTGATCTCTCACTATGTAATTATAGGGTGTTTTAGTTCTTACCTTTTAAAAATATCTAAATTAATCCATGACTTTGCATTTTGTAAATCAGTTTAGTTTTTACTATTAAATGACATTGACGAAATACCTATTTGACATGCTAAGTATCTATATGACACGTTATTTGTCACGTGTGAGTCCAAGTAAACCATCAAACAATGTCGTTTTGTTTAATTTCAAAAGTTATGCAGTGTTTTGGATCTAAAATTGAGTTATGTTCTAAGTGATTTGATGAACCAATTAAGTTACTTATTTCAAGATGAAACAAAATGACGTTATTTTGTTGTTTACGTAAACTTCTAAGTGTCAATTAACATATCATATAGGCACTCAATGTGTTACGTATGTATTTTGCTAATGTTACTTAATATTAGGGATTAAAGTAACTTACAGAGTGGAAGGTCAGAGACATATTTTAAAAGTCAAAACTAAAATATATGGTGGCTACAAAGTGAAGGACAAAATACTTAAAGCTTTTTTGATTTCTTTTTCTATAATCAATTTTCTATTATTAAAAACAAAAAAAAACTAGACAACCTATTTGACAGACTAGTTTTGAAAAACAATTTTTGAGAATATTTTTTTATTTTTTAGCATTTAAAAATTAAAATTTAGAAACATCTAAAATTTGATTTAGTTTTTAGGTTTATAAATTTACACATATCTGTATTGAAAATACCTTCCACGTTATTTTAAAAACTGTTTTATAATAGAATTTTTAAAATTAAAAATTAAAATTATTTCAAATCTTAAATAATTCATAAATTGTTATTCTTGATTTTTTTTTTAAAAATAAAATTAATGAAATCGGGTGTTGTAACTTGGAAGTAGTGTTGAATGTTGACTGTACACGCATGGTTCTCAAAGATGTGATGAGTGAATGACTGATGATTGGATTCGGAAGACCGTATTTTATCATGCGCAAACCACGTGTCGCGCTTCCTAATTTATATTTTCCGCTGCTACATTTTCATTGCTAAAAAATAAAAATAAAAATACGTACACGAATTTCTCCTATTTTATTTTTCTCAGCATCTGCACAATTATTTGTTCTTCCTCCCTCCAAAATCGCGTGGATCTCTGCAAAATTCTTCCCCAAATTTTCTATTACTCGCATTCTTTTTCTTTCACAACCTCTCATCAGATCACCGGCACCGTTCGTTTTTTTCAACCTTCATCGTTCATTGGTTCTAAATTCCTTATAGTAGAAAGATCTAGGGTTCCTGCTGAATTCACAGCTATCTCAAGCACATTTATTTGTAATCTATTTGCTGCACGCTGTTTCGATTCAAAGGCATTGAAATTCAGCTTGCTCCACTATAAAAAAAAGGCTTATCCAGGATTGGTTTTGATCTCTGAGAGGTTTGGGTTGTGAATGAGAGATACGGATACGGATTTTGTATAGATGAGCATGGAGGTTGTTAACGATGCGGTGTCGTTGGAGGTCGATTTGTTGCAGCTGCCGGAGGTGTCCGCTTTGGCCCTCAAGTCTAACCTGAGCTTCGTGGAGACGCTCTTCGAGCAGTGGCTGTCGCTTCCTGAAAGCAATCGACTGGTAAGCCATGTTCCTCAATTTCGGAATCAACGTGTTGCTACATTGATCATTTTGAGATCCTTATTGTCTATTTGTTCATTGGAACGTTCGTTGTCAGATAATAAATTAATATTCATTTTGATACTAATAGTTGAATCCACAAGGTTTGTGAGATAGATGCATTATTACTTATGTTATGTTAATCAAAGATGTCTATAATATGGGATTCCGTTCACCTACCTCATGAGAATTATAACTTTTCATTGGAATCATCGCTGTATTTTAGAAGTAATTGATTTCGGCGGTTACATCTTAATCTCTGTCTTTAGAGAAATTACCCTTGGCTATTCTTCGAAGAACTATGCTAAACTATTGTTTACTATCGGACGCCAATTAAATGAACTTCTTCTGATACTAGAAAGGTTGAAGTGTACTAATGAAATATTGGTTGTCAACTAGATGCGTTTTGGTTTTTTATTTTTGAGTTTTTATTTTTGAGTTTCCTTATACACAGTGTGTTTGTTTAAGCGTTACAAGGCAATTTTGTAGGAAGAGGAAAATTTTTCACTTTGCGCAATGACACTTCTAATGCCAAAACAAATGGGCTAATAGTTCATTTTTACAGAATCTTTGAACATTCTGCCGAATATAATGCATGCATTTATGACTAACACCTTTGAACATTCTGCCGAATATAATGCATGCATTTATGACTTTAGTCTCTTTGCTGTCTTGCCGTTGTTTGTAGGTGACATCATTGCTAAATGAAGCAAAGTCAGGTGCTCCCTTGAATGTCCCAGGGAATTGCTCTAGTCCAAATGCTGCAAGCAATTCCTTGCCTTCCATGTTTCCTGCAGGCACTGCACCACCTCTTTCGCCAAGAAGTTCATCTGGTTCCCCTCGTATAGTGAAACAAAGAGTTGGCCCTTCTAATTTGGGTTCTCCTTTGAAGGTTGTCAGTGAGCCAGTTAAAGAATTGATACCTCAGGTTAGGCACATCTCATATGTTTTCTCAATATTTATGTGATAGTAAACATAATTCATCTGAATTCTGAATGAAAGGGAGTGGAAGTACATCTGAAATGAGGATATGATATTCTCCAAAACTAAAAAAGCAAAATACATCAAAGTAGGCAGAATGATAAAAAATACAGAAAAGCTGCCCAATGTCTTTACATAAATGAAATGACAACTTGCTTGAAAGAACCAGTACTGGATCACGAAAGACAGGCCATGCAAAGAGTCCTCTCCGGTAACAAGTTGAGGGGCTGAGAGACACCCATAAATATGTCAGCATCCTGCTTAACCTTAAGCATTGAAGGACTGTATAGATTTCACATTGTCGTAAAAACTTTTCCGGTCTTTGTTTTTACTGACATCGATGCTGTTACTAAGTAGGACACATCCAGTGCTCATAAAAAACCCTACAAACTTGCAACAAATAATTTGTATTAGTCCTATCACATACCATTGTCGAGTTTTCTTAATGTTCATACTTTTATTTTGTGCCTGCCATGCTAATTGTGTGTGTTCTTTCTTTCTTATTTTTTGGTTCTCCCTCTGCTCCGCTCCATTTTCATCCTAATAAGTACTTGTGTGCTTGCAGTTCTACTTCCAACATGGGCGCCCTCCTCCAAATGAACTGAAAGAACAATGCTTGTTTAGAATTGACCATTTATTCCATGGTCACTTGGATGGGCTGCAGATACACGGTGAGATGTTGCAAATATTAATTGGTTGCAGCCAGAAGGGCCAGTTGGCAACTGAGGAAAAACTGATTTCTAATAAGTGGCACTTCTAGCTTTTTAAGCAATCACCCTCATGCAAATTTTGAGCAAAAATAACTTATTTTAAATGTTTCCAAAAGTTAATTTTCATCCGTTTACATATCACTTTATAACATAATAAAGAGTTATGGTAGTAAGTGATAACATTCTGTTCTTTGGTGTGTTAGAGTTCAAGTCGATTACCAAGGAAGTATGCAAGCTGCCATCTTTTTTTTCCACGTCTCTTTTCAGAAAGATTGATAATGGAACTGGTCTAGTGACAAGGTATGTAAACGAATTCTCTACTTTTTTATGCTATGGGTGATGGTTCTTGGAAAGAGCTTTTGAGAATACTGAATACCTGTGTTCCTGATTGTTTTATGTGTGCGTGTGTGTGTATTTTTTTTTCCTTTTTTTCGGAAAATTGATTTCTTTGAATGTAAACTGATTTTGGTACTATTAGTGGTGGATCTATCCTTGATTCATATTTCAAGCTCAAAAGAGAGCAGAGTTTGCATGAGGTTGCATGCTATATTAATATATTACTCCCTCTGTTCCCATTTATAAGCCCCTAAAACAAAAATCACACATTTTTAAAAAAGTGTGGACATCAATAGAATGCATTGCTTTCTAGATAAAATATTATCTCTTTACAATTTTACCCTTATATAAGTCAAACTTCACTATCTATATAATCTATATCTATATCTATATAATTTAAAACTAAACTCAACCACCCTCATTATTTAAGGGTAAAATTGAAAAGACGTAATAAATGCTCCTCGTTTGTGTAGTAGGGGCTTATAAAAAGGAACACTAACATTTTTTTAGGGGCTTATAATTAGGAATGGAGGAAGTAATATTAATGGCCTATTTTTGTCCCTTTATTCAATCTGTTTATCCATATGTAAATGACATAATCCATTTATTCTGCCCATCCTCAACTTAATTGGGACTTCACGTCTGCAATTTTAGTATTTTAAAACAGTTGCACTATACCATTGCATAAATTGGACTTTGGACAGTCAACAATGATGTTGAAACTTGAAAGTAATTAGTCTGAGGAGCGCCTAGGAAAATTGTTAGAATCAACCTTAAAACAAGGAAAAGAGTGTGATTACATTTACATCATCAAATTAGTAGTCTTTTGATAATTGATAAATATGACAGATTTGAAAATTGTTACATTAAGAAAAATCATTTGGGATACTGTGTTTGGATTAGCTTATTTTCAGCCTTTTTTTTTACAGCTTTCTTAGAGAGATTTTAATAAAGGTGATTAATTCCTCCCCAAAAAAAATTGTAATGGACATGCACTCAGACGTATGTATGTTTAAAATGAATCATATAGGAGTCTTTCATGTATAACTGGAGAACACAGTCGAAAATCAATACTGCACTTTTAGTATTGAAAAGTTTCAGAACTGAATTTCTATAATTTCTGAAGTATTGAATTGGGAGGTTTGGAAAAGGTCCTGATCTGACAGCTTTGTTGAAATTCTTGATGTAATGTTGCTATAGGGAAGCATTTATTGATTATTGGATTAATGGGAACATGTTGACAAAGGATATAGCAACCCAAATATTCACAATTTTGAAGCAACCACAGCTTACGTATCTTACTCAGGTACTTTGCTTCCTGCTTTGTATTTCATTTTATTTTCTCCACTCCGAGAATTACAACTCAGCCATGGCCTGATGATATTCATCAAAATATGTCATTTATTCAATTGCCTTTTTTATTCTAGTTTGATTTGATTGGTTTTCTTGGTTTTGATATTTTATTTCTAAACACATATGTGCTAACTATATCATGCTTATTGTTAGGATGATTTCAAACCTGTGCTACGTGAGCTTTTGGCAACTCATCCTGGGCTGGAGTTCCTGCAGAGCACACCTGAGTTTCAAGAAAGATATGGTTTGTCTTCCATCTTGGTTAGGAACTTGTATTTAGAGGTTCATGTAATTGTTGCTATCAGCAAATGATCTCTTGGTTTCTTAAATGATTTTTTTAAATGTAACTAGGTATCGTACCTATTCAAAGCAGTCGCCATTGGCTGCAGCTGTATATAAGCAATTTTTTTGTGGCATATGGTTCTTTTGTTCTTGATACCATGCAAAATGGTGTCTCTCAATTTTTCTCACTTTATTCTTTTTGGGCAGCTCCATCTGGTCATTTTTATACTTGCTGATCCAGCAGGCTTTTTACCATCTATACCAATCTTGCCACTTTTTTTGATAATCATCTCATAGGCTGAAAATATGCGTTTGTGATTCGTTTACATGACAAATTTCTGTTATCCTGGTTGGTTGAAACTAGTCTTGCCTTAGAAACTAATAACATTTGTTTCTTGCATTGGCATGACTAAGGTTCGTGTTCATAACCACAACTTGTTTGTAAAGGGGTGCCTTATAAAAGAAATATACATAATTCCTCTTTTCATCAATTTTTGAAGTTAAACTTGTAAATGGATGAATTTTGCCAAAACAAAATGTCAGTGAATCAGTAGCCAATAAATACAGTTGTGATGAGTATCAATAACCATTTATGTATAATTTTTTGTTATAGTTTCAGTTATAATACATAGTACATGAGTTACATATTGTAAAAGTCAGATTTATATATCTGAGTTTCTGGAGAATAGTTAAAGGGCTTCTTCTATTGAAGTTGGGGATAGGCTGGTGTTGGTTGTAATGGTTTCTGGTATAATGCTATTTTTTTCCGCCTATGGGGCTATGTTAGTAAGTAGTAACTATTTTTTTTTCTCCCATTTGCCCAGCTGAAACTGTCATATACAGAATATATTACTACATTAATAGAGCAGGAAATGGCCGTCTTACCTTAAGGGAGTTGAAGCGTGGAAACATTATTGATGCAATGCAGCATGCTGATGAAGAAGAAGACATCAACAAGGTTTTGAGGTAGATAAAACCGTTTGAGAACGTTATTACTTATTACCATTAAATTCTAGAAGTCATCTTGGTTTCTTATTTCAGATGAACTAAGTATTATTTATTTAAATACAGTAATTTTTTTTAACCTTCGATATTATTGTCTGTAGGTACTTCTCTTATGAGCATTTTTATGTTATATA
Source organism: Cyamopsis tetragonoloba (assembly GCA_037177725.1). Lineage (NCBI taxonomy): Eukaryota > Viridiplantae > Streptophyta > Magnoliopsida > Fabales > Fabaceae > Cyamopsis > Cyamopsis tetragonoloba. Next base: position 51,834,770 of record CM074125.1, read on the forward strand.
CTGCAAGTTCTGGGAGCTGGACACAGATCATGATTTCTTGATAGACAAAGAGAATCTTATCCGATATGGTAACCATGCGCTCACCTATCGAATTGTCGATAGAATATTTTCTCAGGTTTGTGTGGATTACTATATTTTATGCTGTTTCTGTCTTGAGATTTGACACCATCTGTCTTCAGCCACAGATAACCTGAACCTCAACCCCCCGCCCCCTCCAATGCGCATATGCTGTCCGTCCACATTTTCTTATATGATTTATCAGATCATTTGTTGAAGATGTAGACTTTAACTCTTCAATATTATCTCAGGTTCCAAGAAGGTTTACCAGTAAGGTCGAGGGAAAGATGGGTTATGAAGATTTTGTTTACTTTATACTGTCAGAGGAAGATAAATCTTCTGAGCCAAGTCTTGAGTATTGGTATTTTGTTTCCCATTCATATCTCCTCTGCTACCCGCCTTCAAATATGAGGATAATGCATTGTTATTTATATTAGACTTGTTTATAGAATGTTTTATTTAAACCGGACTTCAAACTGTGCGTATGCATGTGTGCAATTCCGTGGTTATGTCTCAGAGAAAGTTTAGATATGAGCAACAAATTGTGTGTTGCTGAAACTTCACCTAATCAAAATGTAGAAGAAATCAGATCAGATTGGCAAAGCCTCTGGTTGGAACAAGTTTCAGATTTTGTTTTTAGAAAATAATTTTCATGTACAATGAGCTATAATGTTTTGGATCATTTTTTTTTTAAAATCAGTTATTGAAAGGAGAAAAAGTAGGCGACCACAATTTTTATACTGTTCAGTTTTGCCATTCATGAGAACAGTTTTCATGAGTTGTTTCCCTTGTTTGCAATGACACTAGAAAGTACGGAATCAGGAAAATTTCAAAATCTAACTTTTCTAATATTTGCATGATGAAAACAATCTTTGAAACATGTTTTATATTCTTTTAGAAAACTGTTTTGAAAAACAGTTCTAGACATTCAAACTTTTGCCTTGGCAGAATACAGCCACTAATGCCTATTCACTAGTTTCTCAGAGTGGATGAATATGTTAATTATTAGCTTTATGTAATAGGGTAGTGTGCTCATAGTGGCAACCAAAGGCACATCTAAAAATAATACAGGAAAAATGGCTGTATTGAAAAATTTGAGTGGCATGGTATGTGGGAGAAGATAGGAAATTGAAAATTTGATTCTTTTTTAAAAATTTTCCACTTGTGTTTTTAGTTCCACCTAGCATACTAAGATCCCTTAGGCAAATATTGAAAAATTAGCCTTTGTGGTTTGATTCTTATTATCCACGTTAGATGTTAAATTTGACTTTGACTTGTCATGATTAGGTTCAAGTGCATTGATTTGGATGGAAATGGGGTTCTCACACGGAATGAACTGCAATTTTTTTATGAAGAACAATTACATCGAATGGAATGCATGGCACAAGAACCTGTGCTTTTTGAGGATATACTGTGCCAGATAATTGATATGATTAAACCTGAGGTATGTCTTTCAATCTTCTATTTATTATTACCTGAAAAATGGTGCAAGCCTAGTAAGTAGTATATAAATTCATGTTTTGTCCTGGAAAATGACATATCCCCAGGTTGCTTTTTCTACTTCCTCCTTTTCTTGTCGTCAGTTTCTGTCTTTTGGTTGATATCATTTTACTTTCCTCTATCTAGATCTTTTCTCAATTTAATATTAAATTCTTCATTCTGCAGAATGAGAGCTATATAATGCTGCGTGATCTGAAAGGCGGTAAACTCTCAGGAAGTGTTTTCAACATCCTGTTCAATCTAAATAAGTTCATGGCTTTTGAAACTCGTGATCCATTTTTGATTCGTCAGGTGCATATCCAATAAAAGTTATTGCAACTCGAGTATTAGTCATTGTAACTCGAGTATTAGTCATTGTTGGTAGTTTTGACTGCCTTGGTGCATCTCTAATAAAATTGCTTGAACAGGAACGTGAGAATCCTACATTGACAGAGTGGGATCGCTTTGCTCATAGAGAATATATTAGACTTTCAATGGAAGAAGATGTAGAGGATGCTTCTAATGGTAGTGCGGAAGTTTGGGATGAATCACTAGAGGCTCCCTTCTGACATCTTTTATGTAAGTTTGATGGTGCCAATCCAATTTTATGTTGCATTCACAAAATAAGTCAGAAACTGTGGCTTACCCAAATTTAGGCTGGGCCAAACATTCAGGGAAGCAAAATGGCTGCCCTAGCCGGGCGCTGTGGGCATTGGTTGCCAACAGATCAAATTAACTATTCCCTTTTTACTTAATTGCTTTTGCACTTTCAAAGCATTAGCATGATCAAGTATTTTGGGAAATTTCTGTCCAGGAGGCAGAAGCATTAGTACAATACTGTGTTAGAATTTTGGATGTGGAGGCTTGCATGCACTATACAGCTTGCCTCATTATCAGTTAATTGCCTTACTTTCAAATAGGGATTTGCCCCGATTGGACTATGGTCTTTCTTGCAAGAACATCTTATTATTGTTTAATGAGCCATATGCAAAAATTAAGGTTGACTAGTAATGATATCAATTGAAAGGAATAAGATATATGCAGGAAGTAGACTCCAAAAGTTGTTCAGCCAAAGAAAAAAAATACTACTCCCGTGACCTAACACTTATTGTGCAAAATTGAGGTTTGACTAGGAAAGATATCCATTGAAAGGAATGTTATTTGCAGCAGGAATGAGGCAGCTCATAAAATTTTCAGGAAAAAAAATAGAACTCCCGTCCCTTGGCCTATATCTTGTTCTTTTGCAGAATATACATAACAACTCTGTTATCATGTTCTCTTGCCCTGTTGCCATGAGCCCTTGTATTTGTAGATGTTGACTGCCATTTTTTTTTGTTTTTGTTTTTACTGGAATGCACTCCTTTCTTACTATTTACAGACTGGAGGCTTTGCCCAGATTGAGCCAGTGTGATTTGGGCTGGACCTGAGCTAGTTTAAATTTTGCTTTCCCAGACTGTACATTTTATCATGTTGTTTACACTTAAATTTTGTGACTCTCTTTTAACATCAGAATATTATATTATATTATGTATTGTATTTCTAACACCATTTTAAATTTCATGCATTATACATCAATACAGCTTATGCAAAGATTTGAGCGCCCCAGATCGGATGGACTAACCATTGTTGGAGACACTAGACTCAAGATCAGCTTACAACGCCAACTGACCCCCAAAAGGGGGAAATTTCAAGAATCGATATGGGATGAATTTTTTACGGGAGCGAGAAGCAACAACGATATTCAGATCTGCTGGCAGTGGCATTGACTCAGGTCATTATCATGGAAGTTTTGTCGCTTGTACTAATTTCAGTGTAAAGTGAGGACATTTGCTAAGAGGTGATTAGCCAAGTTGAATTAAATTGACATCATTGATTATGCTTACCATAAGTAGCGAGAATTTTTTTTAATGGTTTTTTTTTTTTTCTTTCCTTGTAGCCTGTTTTATTGGTCGAGTCACTTTGCACTTGGACCTGTCTAAGAATAATTTGTAATTTGATTCCTCATCTATGACTTTGCCATTTACTGAGTTGTTTTCCTCTTTAGGCCAATTGAAGAATTGAAAGAAAATGTAATGCTATACGTAGAAAAAGGTCATATCTTTTCCAAGTTATTAGATTAGATTTGACTTTTGCATGCAGCGCTCTTTCAAGTTGTGTCTAAAGAAAGTATTAGTACATTAAATTTAATTGTGTAGCATCTGAATGAACAACGCATTGGTTCATGTCAGTCGATTTACATGGATATTACATCCATAATCCATTTAGAGTTCATGATAAATAAATAGGTCTCTGAAACGTAGGGATATGATAGTAGCCATAGTTGGGTAGGATACGAGGGGAATTCACACAGTTTTTTTTAATATACCCTCAAAGTTTCACCCTCACCTTAAGAAAAAAAGTTAATGACATTTCTTTTATGATCACTTTTAATGATTTGATGTTATTTATATGAATTTAGGTTAATCTCCTGTTTTAGTTAAACGATTTTTTTTTCTGTGTAAACTAGGGAAGTAAAACTATTATTTCAATCATGCGTGTATTTTTTTTTTTTACACGAAGGAAGGGGGCTAAAGCCTTAACATAAACTACTTAAGCTCCCTAATTAACAAAGAGGAAGTATTATCAAAAGAAAATTGCAATCCTGCTTCAGCAGGTAAAACGTCAAAAATTCTAGTACCTATCGTTAAACCATGGCCCATCTTGGCTAACACATCAGCTGTTGAATTGCCTTCGTAATGAATATGACACCAATTCACGGTCTCCAAATTAGCAACAACGGCATGACTATCCATGACCATCGTAGCACAAGGATGAAGGCGATGGCATCTCCTCAATAACAAAGACAAAGCAACAGAGGAATCAACTTCAATGACAATTCGTTGAAATTCATGAGATGATGCAATAAGGAGGTCTTGGAAGATGCCCCATAACTCGGCATTAGAGTTCTTTTGGGTAAAGACTAGAATTTTAATTTTCGACATGTTTCAATTTGTAGATATTGTGACAAAAGAAGCTATGCAGTTAGTGTTGATTTTATTGTTTTACATTCTTATCCTGCTTTTATGAGGCTAGCATTTATTTTCTTGTATAGCAAAAAAAAAAAATACATAATCCAGCTCAATTGCTGATATGTAAGGGTGACAAAGGGTGGGAAGGATTGAAACCACCCAATTTCGGAAATCTCACCATCCATTTATATATAAGAATCATAAATCTATATATTAAAAATGATGGTGTCACTCCCAATAGTGATAGTGCTAATCCCTTTCACCGTGACAAAGCGAGCCAGCCCGGCCTGTTTGGCCCACAGCCTGCTTAGCATGTTAAAAATGGCCAGGCCCCATCAAGCTTTCGCGAGCTCACTTTGCTAGCCCGACTTGGTAATTTAAAAATTAGGTTGGCTGCAAGCCAGCCTGCCATACTAATTAAAAAAAAATTTGGACATATTTATTTTAGTTTTGCTTTTTACACCATGAAAATGACATCAGTTTTTTTTTCAGAAAATACAAAAGATATAAGTTTTTTTATGAAAATCTGGTTTTTATTTTTCCCTTTTTTTATATTTAATAAACTTTAATTTTTTTATTAAATTTCTAACTATGGGTCTAAGTTTTTTTTATGTATTTTAGTTTTTAGTTTGGTTTGGACTTTTTTGTTAGGCTTTACTAGATTTTTTTTAAAAAACACAAACTTCAACCATTAGCTTACCAAAAAAAAAACCAGCCTGGCAAGCCACCTTAGTAGCTTGGTGGGGCGGGCCGCATGAGTTGGTGGACCACATTCCCTAGCCCAGCTCGCCTATTTTTAGTGGGCTGACGGGCCAAGCCGGCCCGGTAGGTCCAACCCGTTTTGTCATCCCTACTTATAAGGGTTTCACTACAACATAACTTACTTTTAGTAATTTTTGGAAAAATGTTGTTAAACTGATAAAAAAATATTGTCAAATCATTAAGAATATTTTTTGTGTGCATTTGCAACATTTTTGCCAAATATTGTATAAAAACCATGTTGTTAAAAGGTTTTAGCAACATTTAAATTAAAACATATTGACAAATTGTTAAAAAATGTTGCCTTTTTGTATTTACAACATTTGGTTTTTGCAAATTTAGTATAAATACCATATTGTTAAAAGTCAATTATGCTGTAGTGTTTGAATTTTAATTTTGTTTATAGAAAAAGTTTTGTTTAGAGAGAAAAACCTGCTTTGGTGATCTCTCTGACCGGGAGAGTATTTTTTTACTATTCGTTGAGGAATATTTTTGGTGTAAAAAAAAATTCAACCATAAAAAATATTCACAGTCGAATAGTTTCATTCTCGTGCTTAAAGTAAAAAAAATTAATGACATTTTTCTTAACATTGCTTTAATGATTTGGTGTAACTTATATGGATTTCGGTTAATCCCCTCCTATTTTAGAAAAATGAAATATATATATTTTATTTGACAAATACTCATATATTCTAAAATGCTCCTAAGTCTTATGATTTGGTATATAACCATTTGAGTTAAAGCTCTTGGTCTGAAATAAATATTTTTAAGATAAACTAGTGAAATAAAACAAATATTTCAATAAAAAAAAAATCGACACAATAGGAATATAGTTGTAGTCAAATATGTTGATAGTTGTTTAGATATCATGATCATATGTATTAAAATGGATTTTTTACGAGAGGAAAAATTTACATGAGAATTTCTATGTTTTAAAAGGAGCCGCCTTTGACTATTAGCTGAAAGATACTCTTGTGGAAAAAAACACCATGAAAAAAGTTATTATTTCATTGTTTTTTGATACAATATTATTTCAATTTTAAAGCAAAAGAATTGAAAGTATTCAATTTCAAAAGTGTAAACATTTGAAAAATATGTAAAGATTTAGGTCGTTTTTGATCAAGTTTTTTATTTTCTTAGGTTTATCTTCTTCTTAAAAGTTTAAAGCCGGGCTAAACATAATTTTTAAAGAAACTGTTAAATTAAAAGCGGCTTTTTTAAACAAAATGTAAAAAGTAACTTTTAAGCTAGAAGCTAGCATGAGGAGTTTTTATTTATTTATTTATTTTTTAAAAAGCTAGTTTATTTGTTGTCACACATACATCTTTACATAAAACACTTTGTCAAATTTTTTTTTTTTTTACTTTTAAGTAGCTTATAAGTTAAAAAATAATGAAAATTACCAAACAACTTTCGAAATTTTTTAAAGCTCTTATTTGCAGCTTGAGTTTAAAAGTAATTTTTAAGCAAAAAAATAAAAATAAAAAAATAAAGCCAAATGAAACCTTATACAAGTCGAGAGTTCTTTGTTATTCACTGTCATAGAGTACAATAATTAACAAATTAATAAGATGAAAATTTTTATAGGGACATATTTTTCATTCTAATCTTCTAAATATATAAAAGTAAGGATATATTAACCCTTAATTTAAAATATAATATCTTGTAACTTTGACTCAAATTTATTAAATAATAAAATTAATTTTACTTTTTCACTTTACACATTTACTTACTTTAAAAAAGTCTATTAAGTTATTCATCATTTTAGTCTCAAATGTTGAAAACATCATAAGAATTATGTTTAATTTATAGTGGACCACCAATTTTATGATGCTTTAATCTTTTGTTGACTAAAATGATAAAAATAAAATAAATCTTATTTTGTTCTTCCAAATACTTACATCACAGTTTTAATTGAAAAGAATTGAAACGTACAATCGGTCAAAATAATCTTAGCAAACTAATGTATATATTAATATTATTTTACGGTGAGAGTTATTGTCACACTTACTTAAATATTTTAATATTATTTAAATATTGATATTTTTTATTTTATTTCTTGAAAAATACGTTTTAAGGTTTAAAAAAATTAAAAAAAAGAATAGCAATAGGCAAAAAAAAAAGAGTGACAATAACACCACTCTTATTTTAAAATTTAAATCAATATATATATATATATATATATATATATATATATTGGTGTATTATTATTTTTTTAATGAGAGAAATACAATTCTTCATATATCTATAATATGCTCTCATGTGGTTTTTATTTTAACGCTAAGTTCTAATTTAAATGCTTCTTATTTTTATTGGATAATGCATGTTTTTCTAAAAGTTGTTCTACCTTTAAGTATTTAATTTGAATATAAATATTAAACTAATCCTAGCAAAATGAAAAAAAAAAAGAAAATAATCCAAATTCATGCATAACAAACTTAAAAGTTGAAAGTAGTGATCGGATAAGATAAAATGAAAAAAAGATCTCTATACATAATTAAAATAAAAATCACGATGGTATATCATATCGTTTATCCATAATTTCATATAAAAAGGATAGGAATTATCATCTCATTGCATCAACATTAATCCTCAAACTGCTAGTATATTAACACAGTTTGTAAAAACTGAAAAAATAAAATAGAATCATTTATATATTGTTATCACAAAAAACAAAGATTTTGGTTACACCAATATTGACCAAAGATAAGATAAATTATCCTCAAAAATAAATAAAGATAATAACAAAATCTATAACTCCCGTATTATAATTTTTTTAAAATAAACGGAGAATGTCAATATTGCAATATATAAAGAGTGCCATCGAGAGAATTTTAGAAAACTTGAACTCCCTTCGTTTGAAACCGTGAGAAAACCCCTTTGAAAACCGCAGCGAATATTCCCACTCTGTTCTCTCTTATATATATATAGAAAGAGAAGAACAGAACTCACCATAGTAGCTAACTAACTGAAACAAAAAAGCCAAAGAGAATGAGCGAAGAAGGAACAAAAATGAAGAAAGAGTACCATTTATTGGACGAAATCGGAAGCGGCAAATTCGGCACCGTCTTCCGCTGCCACAACCCGATCTCCGATCAATTCCACGCCGTCAAAATCATCGACAAACGCCGTCTCACCGATTCCATTGACCGTCACTGCCTCGACGTCGAAGCCAAATTCATGACGTTCCTTTCTTCTCACCCTAACATTCTCCAAATCTTCGACACCATCGAAGACGCTAATTCCCTCTCCATCGTCGTCGATCTCTGTCAATCCCTAACTCTCTTCGAGCGCCTCTCCGCCGACGCTCCTTTATCAGAGTCTCACGCTGCTTCTCTCATCAAACAGATTCTCGACGCCGTCGCGCACTGTCACCGCCTCGGAATCGCGCACCGAGACGTCAAGCCGGAGAACGTCCTCTTCGATTCCGGAAACAACGTGAAACTCGCCGATTTCGGTTCCGCCGAGTGGTTCGGCAACTGCCGGAGCATGAGCGGTGTGGTCGGATCGCCGTATTACGTGGCGCCGGAAGTGATTTTAGGGAGAGAGTATGATGAGAAGGTTGACGTTTGGAGCTGTGGTGTGATTTTGTACATGATGTTGGCTGGGATTCCGCCGTTCAACGGAGAGTCCGCCACCGAGATTTTAGAGGCGGTTATGAGAGGTAATCTGAGGTTTCCGACAGGGATTTTCAAATCTGTATCGTCTTCAGCTAAGGATCTCCTCAGGAAGATGATTTGCAGAGACTCATCCAGACGAATCTCCGCTGAACAAGCATGGAGTATGTTTTCTTTTTCATTATTGTTTTATTTTATTTATTTATTTTTTCAAAAGTTTCAGTGATTTTTTTCCTTTTTTTTTATTTTAGTTTCTTTTTTTTTGGATGTTAACGTGTGTTTATGTTTGTTTACTTGCAGAACACCCATGGATCTTGAACGGAGGTTCAGCTATCAGTAACATAAGTTGAAGATGAAGGAGTCATTCATGAAGCAATTATCTGCTGCAAGCCTGCAAGTATAGGCCAATTTTGTTATAATTTGTATAATGTAATTAACTAAACATTAATTAATTAGTTATCTCTTAATTAGATGGACGATGGTTCGAGAAACTCTTTTTATTTTTCTCCACCACCGCGTTTTAGATAATCAATGCAAGGAGTTTATAAATATATGATTTGATATTTTGATCTGATTAGTAGATTGATAATAATCTGATATACATAAGATTTTCATGTTGTATATTTTGGTTTATGAAATAAAATAAATCATGATTTTCTGTTTTTCTGTTCCTTTTATTCCGCCTGTTAGATTAACACGCTTGCGCTGCCTTACAAAACCGAATGTAACAATTTTTTGTTATCATGATAACAACATTGAAGGTTATTCATCAGTTAGATTTTTTTAATTAATATATATTGTATATATTAATATATTAATCTATCAGTTTATAGAAAAATACTATATAAGTTATTCAAGCTTTTAAAATTTCAAAAATATAAATGTTCGATATGTGTTACGTATTTAATTAACTGACACTACAAAAAAACAGCATTTAACGGGGGTCAAAGCCTTCGCTAACGAGGCTCAATCACAATTAGCGACGGCCAAGCGACGGCCATCGGGCCGTTGCAAAAACCTGCGATGTTAAAAAATTAGCGACGGCCAAATGGCCCTCGTTAATTAGCGGGGGCCAAGCCTTCGCTAATTATGCAGCAAAAGCCATCACGGAACTGACGGAAGAGCCCCGCTAATTTAGCAAGGGCCAAAGCCCCCGCAAACAGTTTACATATTTTAAAAAAAATACTAATAGACCTAATGTTCAACAGCTCCTAATTAGATATTTTAAAAAAAATACTAATGGACCTAATTAATTTGTAGCACTTAATTTAAATTATGATATAAATATTAAATCTAATAATACATTTATTAAATATTTTAAAAAATACTCATAGACCTAAATGTCCACCACTTCCTAAATCTAAAATACCCAAAATACTACAATATATTAACATAAATTAATCAAAAATAATACAATCTAAAGTATCTAAAATAAGCCATAATTAATCATACACACTAAATATATAAACTGAACAAATAAAAATATTATAGAAATACAAAATTTCAATAGTATTGTCAATAAATAGAAAATAAAGATATTAGAAATCGGTTCTTCAAAATAAAATAAGTAAAAGAGAAAATAGGCATAGAAATTGTAAGCACTATAATAGGTGGTAGAACTATTGTCAATGGTGGCGGTGACACCGCAACAGTGGCAGTGCCACCAAGAATAGCACACCGAAAAACAAAGTGAGAAAAGAGAGGAAGAGCCGTGAGCTTACTAGAAGGAGAGATAAAGATTCGCGAATAGAGAAGGAAGAAGGAGCGTGTGGTGGTTGCTAGAATGGGGTGGTGGTCACCGGAATGGAGTGGCGGCCGCCGATTTGTTGTCTATGGTTGCCGGTCGGACGGAGTAAAGAGGGAAAGAGGAGAGAAAAGTGTTTCGTAACTTGTGAGAAATGAAGGATAAGTGATATGAGTTGCTGATTTTAAACAAAGTAGCGGCGGCCAAGCCCTCTCTAAAAGGTTGTCGCTAATTTAAAATGTCGAGATGTCAGTTTTCTACAGGTTTTGTCAGCTTAGCGACGGCAGCCCCCGCTAATTTTGCGAGGGCCAAAGCCCCCGCTAACTTGCACTTTTTTATTATTTTTTTAAAAATCTGACAAGATAAGCGGCGGCTAAGCCCCCTCTAAAAGGCCGTCACTAATTTAAAATGTCGAGATGTCAGTTTTCAGCAGGTTTTGTCAAGCGACGGCTATAGCCACCACAATTGTTTCTAGAAATCGTGTACTACACACTTGAAAAATATGATGTTTTTTAACTTGAAAATGAAAACGCAAATCTTAATTTTATTAAATTTTTTGATTTTTTTTAAAACAATGTGTTCTTCACCATAAAGTTTCTAGCTTAATTTAAATTTTTTTTTTATATTTTGAAAGTTGCAATAATTGTTTCTAGAAATCGTGTAATATATACTTAAAAAATAGGTTATTTTTTTACTTTAAAAATGAATGAAAACATTTTCTAAATTTATTAATTTTATTTAAAAAAAATTTATTGTTCATTATGAATTTTCTAGCTTAATTTACATAATTTATTTTTTAAATTGCAATAATTGTTTCTAGAAATCATTTACTAACACTTAAAAAATATTATGTTTTTTACTTTAAAATTGAAAATAAATTTTTAAAATTATTTAATTTTTTAAAAAACAATATACAATTCACCTTGAAGTTTCTAACTTAATATATATATATATATATATATATATATATATATTATACTTTTAGAATTTTTTAAAAACAATGTATAGCTAACCATGAAATTTCTAGCTTAATTTTCATAATTTTTTATATTTTTAAAATTATAACAATTGTTTCGGTAAATCGTGTACTACATACTTGAAAAATAGGATGTTTTATAATTTAAATATTAAAACATGTTTTTTAAATTTATTATATTATATTTTTTTAAAATAATGTGTTATTCATCGTAAAGTTTTTACCTTAATTTATATAATATTTTATATTTTTAAAATTTCAAATTTTTTTAGAAATCGTGAGGGTGTTTTCTAAAATAATAACGCATATTTTAAATTTATTAAATTATTTTACTTTTTTGAATAAAATGTATTCTTCATGATGATGTTTTTAGCTTAATTTAAATAATTTTTAAAATTTTGAAAGTTGCAACAATTGTTTCTAGAAATTGTGTACTATATATACTTCAAAAATAATTTTTTTTAATTTAAAAATAAAAATATATTTTTTAAATTTATTAAATTAATTTTTTTTTAAAAAAAATATATTGTACATTATGAATTTTTTAGCCAAATTTACATAATTTTTATTTTTTAAAAATTGCAACAATTTTTTCTAGAAATCGTGTACTATATTTTTTGATTTATTAAATTGTTTGACTTTTTTTGAAAACAATGTATTTTTCATCTTAAAGTTTCTAGCTCAATTAACCTGATTTTTTTATATTTTTAGAATTGCAAAAAAATTTTTCTAGAAATCATGTATATACACTTGAAAAATATAGTGTTTTTTACTTTAAAAATGAAACAAAATTTTAAAATTTATTAAATTATTTGATTTTTTTTAAAATAATATATTGTTAACCATGAAGTTTCTAGTTTAATTTACATAATTTTTATATTTTGTACAATGAGCTTGAAAAATAGAGTGTTTTTTACTTTAAAAATTAGAAAGAACTTTTAAATTTGTTTAAATTATTTGATTTTTTTGAAAACAATGTATTATTCAACATGAAATTTATAGCTTCATTAAAATAATTTTTTATATTTTAAAAATTGTCATAATTGTTTCTAGAAATCGTGTATTATGTACACTTAAAAAATATGGTGTTTTTTTACTTTAAAATTGATTTTTTAAAATTTATTAAATTATTTAATTTTTTTTAAAACAATGTATTTTTAACGTTAAAGTTTCTAACTTAATTTATATAATTTTTTATATATTTAGAATTACAACAATTGTTTCTAGAAATCGTGTACTATCACTTGAAAAATAGAGTGTTTATTACTTTAGAAATACAAAAAAAAACATTAAGTTTCTAGCTTAATTTACCTAATTTTTTATTTTTTTAAATTTGAAACAATTATTTCTATCATGTACTTTACACTTGAGAAATATGATATTTTTTACTTTGAAAATGTAAATAATTTTTTTTATATTTATTAAATTATTTAATTTTTTTAAAACAATTTAGTGTTCATCTTGAAGTTTCTAGCTTAATTTACCTAATTTTTAATATTATTAGAATTGCAACAATTGTTTTTAGAAATTGTGTAAAATACAATTAAAAAGTAGGGTGTTTTTTACTTTAAAAATTAAAATAAATTTTTAAAATTTATTAAATTATTTTATTTTTTTAAAACAATGGGTTGTTCACCATAAAGTTTCTAGCCTAATTTACATAATTTTTTATATTTATAAAATTGCCACAATTGTTTCTTGAAATTGTGTATTATACAATTGAAAAATAGGATGTTTTTACTTTAAAAATAAAAATGAATTTTTAAATTTTTTTAAATTATTTGATTGTTTTAAAACTAGGTATTGTTTACCATGATGTTTGTAGCTTAATTTACATAATTTTTATATTTATAAAATTGCAACAATTATTTCTAGAAATCATGTACTTTAAAAATGAAAAGAATTTTTGAAATTTATTTAATTATTTTATTTTTTTGAAAACAGTTTATTTTTCACCATGAAATTTCTTTATTAATTTACATAATTTTTTATATTTTTAAAATTTTCATAATTGTTTCTAGAAATCATATACTATACACTTGAAAAATACTTTTTTTTTTATGTAACCGCATTTAGTTGTTTATAACTTCGTTTGTAAATATCATGGTTTAGGATTGAGTGATGTAGCGTTTCAGTCCCTAACTTTGCGATAATAATTCACTTTAGTCCCTGATTTTGTGCAGATAAGTCACTTTAGTCCCTGACTTTATATTTTCCAGGTCACTTTAGTCCCTGAATTATATGATCATTCATTTTAGTCCCTGAAAGTCCGGGACTAAAATGAATGATGTAGTGAAAGTCAGGGACTAAAATGATCAATAATAGTGAAAGTCAGGGACTAAAATGACTGATTTTGCGAGGGACTAAACTGAAAGATAAAATACAAAGTCGGGGACTATTTTAGTATATAATTCTTTGTTTATTAGATGATACAAAGTGAGTCCAAATGCTAGAAATTTTGTAAATATCATCAATTTTGTTTCTAGAAATCATATACAATACACTTTAAAAATATGGTGTTTTTTTCTATAATTTTTTTAATCGGTCAAACCACCCTAAACTACACTACTCCTAATCCAAAATCTACCCACCGGGGATTGAGCCCCCCCTTCTTTAGCTCCAAGAGCTCCTCCTTATGTCACTTGAGCTACAAGCTCTCGATTTTTCCTTTAAAAATGAAAATGAATTTAGTAAATTTATTAAATTATTTTATTTTTTGAAAACAATGTAATGTTCATCATAAAGTTTATAGATTAATTAACATAATTTTAAAAAATTTTAAGATTAGCACAATTATTTTTAGAGATCGTGTACTATACATTTGAAAAAAAAAAGATATTTTTTACTTTAAAAATGAAAACAAATTTTTTAAGTTTATTAAATTATTGATTTTGTTTAAAACAATGAATTTTTTACATTGAAGTTTCAAGCTTAATTTATAAAAAATTTTATATTTTTAAAATTGCAAAAATTATTTCTAGAAATGATGTACTATACCCTTGGAAAATGTTTTTTTACTATAAAAATGAAAATGAATTTTTTCAATTTATAAAATTATTTGTTTTTTTTTAAAACAATGTACTATTCACTATGAAGTTTCTAGCATAATTTACATAATTTTTTATACTTTTAAAATTGCAACAGGTGTTTCAAGAAATTGTGTACGTACTATACACTTGAAAAACATGGCGTTTTTAATTTTAAAAATGAAAATACATATTTTAAATTTATTAAATTATTTAATTTTTTTAAAATAATATATTATTCATCATGATGTTTCTAACTTAATTTACATAAATTTTTATATTTTCAAAATTGCGAATTTTTTCTAGAAATCGTATAATATATATTAGATAAATATGGTGTTTTTTACTATAAAAAAGGACACACATATTTTAATTTTATTAAATTATTTAAATTTTTTTAAAAATAATATATTGTTCACCATGAAGATTCTAGCTTGACTTACATAATTTTTTATATTTTAAAAATTGTCACAATTATTTCTAGATATATGTACTATACACTTGAAAAATAGGTTGTTTTTTATTTTAAAAATGAAAATGAAAATGGATTTTTTTGAAAAAAATGTATTGTTCAACATGAAGTTTTTAGCTTAATTTACATAATTTTTTATATTTTTAAAAGTGCCACAATTGTTTCTAGAAATTCTGTAATATATACACTTGAAAAATAAGGTGTTGTTTACATTAAAAATGAAAACAAATTTGTTAAATTTATTAAATTATTTATTTTTTTGAAAACAATTTATTATTTTCCTTAAAGTTTCTAGCTTAATTTACATAATTTTTATATTTTAAGAATTGCAACAATTTTTTGAGAAAAATTTGGACTTTTTATCAACAAAAATTTTCAGAGACAAAAAGTGAATTACCTTAATTTTTCAGGATGAAAAATATATTTAAGCCAAAGAATAAATAATACTATATTGATAAATTAGAATAGCAGTGCGTGTAGTTTGCGATTTATAAAAAAAAAATAGGAAAATTTTAAAAATAAATTATTATAGGCTAAGTTTTAAAAGATTTCCTAATTGTCCTTGTAAAATTGAAGTGTTCCCATATAAACTGTGTTAGAAGAGGACAACAATTTCTTTGGCCTCCAATGAATTTGAGAGTGAGACAAACCAAATTACTTCGTGTTTCTCGTTGGATTATATTGGATCTGTTCATCATCATGGACATGTTATAATAGTCCAACGCCTAGAAAAAAAAGGGTTAAATATTATTTTTTATCTGAATTGTGGCAAAAATATATTTTTAGTCCCTAAATTTTAAAATATTAATTTTTAGTCCTTAAATTTTGAAAAAGTTTACTTTTAATCCATCCGACGGACTCTTAGTTTATCACGTCACAAGAAAGTGAACGGAGGAACTAAAAATAAACTTTTTGAAAGTGTCTGAAATATGATGTTTTAAAATTTAAAGACTAAAATAAATTTTTACTGAAGGATCAAAAATATATTTAACTCTAAAAAAAATATATGTGTTGTAAATCTAGTTTCAATCCTCTTTGAAAAATTACTGTAAAATGGATTTTGATTATACCAAGATCACTGCCTCTGTTGATGCAATTAGTTGTAATTTGGGCCCTTGTACATTTTATTATGGACCATATCCTTTGGGCTAAACATGCTTTATATATCATTCACCAAAAATAAAAAATAAAAAAGGCCTTTTGTGATGCTTTGTTCATTATGTTCTTGTGCTGCCTTTTGTGATAAATAAAAATAAAAATTACTACTAACCATTTCATGATTTCTAACGGTAAATTCTGCTTTTCAAAGGTGTTTTTCATTTAAATGATGAATATGAGAAACGGTTGGATGAATTTTCTAAGAGAAATCTTGCTAATAGTAATGAAAGGATTTATTATCCTAGCATTAATTGTGTGGATCAAACTCTATTGATCTATAATGAAATTAGAAAGGAAAACAAGGAACGATGAAGCATGAAACAAAATGAAACACCAAAAAAGTAGAATTATTTATATCTAAACTCTATATATCCAATAATGAAATTGATATATACTTACTGCATCGAATAAATCATCATAGAGCTCAGGTTTACTTTTTTTTAGCGTTATGAGCTATTGGCTTTGTCTGAGGAAAACGTCGAATCATCATAGACCTCTCTTCTTATGTTCCTACACTTTGAAATTACAGTGTATTCTTGTAATTTTTCATGTCATAATTTTAAAAGCAAATTTAATTAAGGGTGTGTATGTTTTGATTAGTTGTAATTAATTATGAAAATAATTTGTAAAAAAAATTAATTGTCTAAGACATAATCAATTTTTGTTTGGATATATTTTGTGTCAGAAGCGATTTTTAAAATAATTTTAAGCTGTGAAAAACGATTTTAAAGCTTTTTAGTTGAATGACAAAAACTTTTTGTTTTTGTTAAAATATAATCAAAAAAATTTTTAATTGCAAAATACAACTATTCAACATATATTTAAAATAGTATAATCCAAACATGTTCTAAATGTAAAGAATCACAAGCTATGATATAGTTATGGCTTATCTTGTTCCTTAATCATATATGTACGATTTGACTCTCACTCGTATGAATGAAGCAACATTTAGACTCTGTTTGATAAAACTAACTTATAGCTTGTAGCTTATGACTTATAGCTTATAGCTTGTAGTTTATGACTTATAACTTGTAGCTTATGACTTGTGACTTATAATTGAGTAGAGGTGTTTGGTAAAATTAGCTTATTAGGTAGCTTATATTTGTTAAATGACTTAAAAGGGCATGTAATAATTACATGTAATAAATTATTTGATAGAGTAAACATGTAGTAAATGACTAGAGGATAAAATATGAAAGAATTATTGAAAACTACTTTTCATAAACTATAAGCTACTTGAAGTAGCTTTTCATAAACTAGCTTATAGTTTATATAAGCTATAAGCTAGTTGTTACCAAACACTTCTACTTACTCATAAGTTATAAACTCTTAAATAAACTACAAGCTAGTTGTGCCAAACACACACCTAAGGATCACTTAAAAATTAATCCCTACTTAGAGAGAGAAAACAAAATTAAATGGAAGGAATGACGTGAGGCACTAACTCCAACTTGTGTCCCACACACAATTCCACCCCCAACAAATAAACAAAACCCTAGTTAGCCCATTCCCAACACCATCCCCTTCCTTCCTCAATTCTTTCATTACCTTTTCCTTTCCATCATCAACACTCACCTAAATTATATACTTCTTCTTTTGAATTCATTCCATCTTCAGATATATCAACTAGTCTATACTATACTCTATCTTAATCTCTATACTTCAACATGGCGAACCGGTGGTGGACCGACCCGGTGGGCTCTTCTTCCGTCATCAAAAAACCGGATCTCCGCTTTTCCGTGAACAACACCGTTTCACCCAACAACAACGGTAGTGAAGATAATAATAATAATTATAATTATAATAATAATGAAAAGGAAGGAAAAAGCCCAGAGCCCAAAGACGAGGTGCAGGCTATAACGCGGAGGCCCAGGGGCCGCCCACCGGGCTCAAAGAACAAGCCCAAACCGCCAATCTTCGTCACGCGAGACACCCCAAACGTCCTCCGAAGCCACGTCATCGAGATCTCCAACGGAACAGACATCGCCGAAAGCCTGATCCACTTCGCGAGAAATCGACAGCGAGGCGTCTGCGTCCTCAGCGCCACCGGCACCGTCGCCGGCGTCACTCTCCGGCAACCTTCCGCCCCCGGCGCCGTTTTGGCGCTTCAAGGCCAGTTCGATATCGTCTCGTTAACCGGCTCGTTTCTTCCTGGTCCGACCCCGCCGGGATCGTCCGGGTTGACGGTTTATCTCGCCGGAGCTCAGGGACAGGTCGTCGGCGGGGGAGTGGTGGGGCCACTGGTGGCGGCGGGAGCGGTTATGATAATGGCGGCGACGTTTTCGAATGCGGTTTATGAGAGATTGCCTATTGAAGATGAAGATCAAGGTAGTGGAGAAGCTTCTTCTTCAATTCCTCTCAATAATAATAATAATAATAATAATGTTAGCTAGTTAACTAATTAATTAATTACATAATCTTAATTGATTAATTAATTATACTATTATATAATCTTAATTAATTTCACTTGTAATAATTCAGTTAGTTAATTAATTGATTTCTATATAGGATGAGAGAGACTCCGCAATAAATATTTAGTATGTGTTTGGATTGGTGTCGGATCGCATCAAATTACGTTAAGATAGATAAATCAATACTCCCTCCGTTCCTTTTTATCTGTCTCCATTTTGAAAAAAAAATTGTTTCATTTTATCTGTCTTTTTAGGAATTCAAGAAAACATTTATAACTTGTTTTTCTATTATATCCTTCTCATTTATTACTTTATACCTATACTAAGTAGTAGATAATTAATAATTATAGAGTTCTAACAAGGTATAATAGAGAATTATCTCATTATTTTGATAGTTATAAGAGCATTAAATAAATTTCTTAATCGATGTGTTTTAACCTTAAAAAACAGATAAAAAGGAACGGAGGAAGTAGTCGAGATAAATTTGACACATAAGTCGAGACAAATCCAATAAACGCAACAAAAAATAGCGTTGAAGTGGATCCACGTTAACGTGAATCTACTTTTATCCAAACAGGCACTTAATTCGAATGTTTCGATATCTCAATTTAAACCAATTTAATTTGCGACTGTGATTTTTTTTAGTACTTGTTAATCTTTTCTTTGATCTAAATAATATAATTATGTTCTTTTATTGAACTTTTCATCTTCCATTTTTTTTTCTTCTCTCGGGTTTTCTGCTTCTTCCATTATTAGGTATTGAACCTAATAGATATCTTAACATTAGAACTTCATGATACATGCAAAAGATTTTTATTTTTTTAAAAAAAGTAATAATAATAAACGTAACGTAACTATACACGTATAGGGTTCGAATAAAGAGTTACTAAACTACCCTGTCAATTGTTGAATTGCAAAATCTATTAGTACTTTCAATTTTTAGTTATAATATTAATTATCACATATCTTACTACTAGTAAAAGAAAAATAACGAACTTATTAAACAATGTTATTAGAATACTTGTTAAAATTATTATAATTTAAAAAATAATTGTACATATTATTCTTTTCTTTAAAATAAAAATTAAAAAAAAAGTATATACCCATTTACTATATAAAATAAATTATCAATCGAATTAGCATCTTTTGGTATCTATACATAATAAGTATATAATACTTTTATTTATAGATGAATATATTCTCACTATGAATAAATTTGTCATTATAAATAATATACGGTTAATTTACAGTACATATTATACAATACTACAAATTTAATGTGTAGCAACATTTTTTAGTAACCGTAGCCTAAACAGTCAGGTTGTATTTATTAGTGACATTTTCAAGTTAAAATATTAGGTATTAGTATTACTTCTATATTTTTAATTAAAAAATGGTATCCATTCATAAGTCTCAGTGTGAAAACTCAGAGGTTTAATCTTATTACCTCATTCATTAAAAATTAATTGTATCTCTTTTTAAAAGTTGATGAAATTATAACAAAAAATATTACTAATGATCTTTAACGATACATGTCACATATTACACTTGTAAAAATGTGACTTATGTTAATAGACAATATTTTTTCCATGGTTGTATGATACTTTTTAGATGTTATTAAAAATATTATAAATATACTAATGTATTAGTATAACTAAATATTTAATAATTATATTGACTGTTAAATTTTTAAAATTTTTTTTATATCAATCAACTATATATGATGAATCTAACTACCTAATTATGAATTAAAGCGTCAGTGTAAATATATGATTTTTTTTTCTATTCAAAAAATTTAGTTAAAGGATATGTTTATTCCGTTTAAAATCATAACACCATGATATACTATAATTTTTAGAGAGGAGTTTACAAATTATATTGTCTACCAATAAAAAATAAATTTAATAAAGTGGGACGTTGAACTATAAACTTGACAAACCGAGTTCGAGAGCATCAATGACTCAAAAATATTGTATATAGGATTTTTCGTGCTTCAGTGCTAGCTAAAATAATAATTATAAGTAAATTAAACATGGATAAAAGATTACAGTCGCTAACATTGTAATAGTTTATATGTTATTTCTAGTTTTTAATCTTACTCTTCATTCGGAATATTTTTTTCTTCGTAAATCATTCTGAATCTTAATTAAATTTTATATAATTTCCTGTGTTCCGGCATTAAAATGTTAATATCTTAAAGAATCTGACCCCATATATATATATATATATATATATATATATATATATATATATATTCTTTTATATACAAATATTGCATTGCTGTCGATAATTATTGATATATGTCAGCACGAACTCTCCATAATCAAATAGACAAAGAAGAATAAGAAAAAAAAAACGACAAAGAATTGAAAAATGCACAAGGTATATATATATAAGCATATGTTAAGGGGTTAATTAATTCTATTAACAATTGGGATGGAAGAAAAACTATTAATAAATGAGAATTTTTTAGATAAAAGTTGATGAGCTCATCGTTACCTTTTTTGGAACATTATATGATAGAAAAAGCTCATACTATTCGTTGTGGATTGATATAAGAGATCATGTTACATTGGAGTTGGATACAATATGAGAGGATTGTTCCAAAATCATTTCGGTGAAGCACTGGGATAGACAACAACATCACCACTTTATGAGAATTGAATTGGATCTAAAGACGAGGTTCATGAGACCTAAAATATAATCTATAAAATTTAATAACTCATTTGTAAATAAAAATACATGTGTACTATGCATGGTACATAATGTTCATTTATAATTCATATACAAAACCCTAATTATATATTGACTTGAGCGTCGGAGTCTACAACTGTTCCACCATTCTAAAGCTTGATCAACATCACAAGAGACATTCTTTTTTTAGTGCAATCACATTGTGTTCGTGCTTCATCCCATAAAAGTTAAATCACAACACCATTATTTTTGTTTCTGGGGCAGGCAAATTAATTATTTAAGGGTTTCTCAATACTCTAAGGGCACTAGAGCACATTATTCCATCTCTCGGAAATACAAAAAAAATTACATATTCTAATATCTTTTTACTATATTTGGGTTCTTAAATAGTGCTCTTAAAACACTAAATATCATTTGTCGTTATTTAATTAACGCAAAACTTTATGATAATGAGGATCAATGAACTTAATAATTTAATTAAAAGCATGTGTTGTTAAGTTATTGGCACTCAAAGGATCCAAGAGTTGATTAAGCGAACAAGGAGGGCCCAATTCACATGGATTCACATGACAGTGTGATTTTTTTTTTATTTTATTTAAAAAATTAGGATGCAATGAGAAAAAGGTGTCATAATCTTAAGATAAAGAAAGACTCTCAATTCAAAAAGATATTTATATTTATCTAATTCGAAATGAAAAAATGAGAGATTAAATATATAATTTACGAGTAAGGAGATTTTATAATACTCTACTTAATTAACTTCTTTGACTTATACGTAGTGTTATTAAACTTGGGTCAACTTGACCGGTTCGACCGGTTGATCCTTGAACCGGTCATAGGACCGGTCCGGTTCGTCTATCAGGCCGGATATGTAATCGATCCGATTAAGAACCGGTCGATTCGATCAACCTGGCGGGTTTTGAGGGGTTGATTGAGTCAATGGGTCGGTTAATTATTGTCTTGTTTAATTAAAAAAAATCTGAGAAAGTGCAGAAATATATGTTCAAAAATCAATAATTATATTATATAATTACGAAATTTTTAAATTTAAAATTATTCTATATTTATAATATAAATACCAATAATAATATTCATATACTATTTAAAAATGTTTCATATATGTGATTCAATTTTAAAATATTGATATGCTTTAATGATTTAATCAATAATATGAAATTTGGTTTGTAAATTTTGTTTAAAGTTACAAATTTAATATGATATTTTTTTATACTTTCTAAATTTGACTTATCAAGTATAAACATGAAATTAATTTGTTGGTTAATATATTTATTTTGGAAATTTTGTTTATGTTTAATTTGAACATGTAAAATTTAAAGTATAAATATGAGGTTCTTTATATATTTTTTTAATTTAATATAAATATTTGAGTTAACATTGACCTCCGAGTCAACCCGAATCGACCCGTTGACCCAATACCTCAACTGAGTCAATTAATAACCCGAGTCTAATAACACTGCTTATATATGACAGTGTGGAAACACTAATAGTAATTAATTAAATCAAAACATTATTATTCAGCTGCTTACTCTCATTACAACATTCCAAGCGTAAAGTATTAGTATTAGTGGCGCTTTCAAATCAAATGCTTTAATTAAAATAATACTTCAATTAAGACTTTCCAACGAATCCCTATATATTTTTTTCCTTTTTTATTTTATTTTATACACTTTTTCTTTTTAGTAGGTGTGTAGTTATGCTTACAGTCCCAAGACACACTTATAACTGAATATAAAACTCCAATAAACGAATTCTTCTTAATAGTAAAAAAAAAACATACAAAAAATACCCATTATAAATAAATTATCATTTATTAAAACAAAATTTCTTCCGTTAATTTAGTTACCGTTAATATAAACTTTGTTTAATAAATTCTTCTATTAGTATAACTATTAAAAAATCTTTATTAATAGTTTATAAATCAATAATATATATCAATTACTTATAATAATATATTTATCTGTTAATAATTATATATTTATCTATTAGTATATTATATGTCTATTTTAATGAATTAATTCAATTAGACAAAATTTATATAACGATTATTAATCAAACTTAAGCCAACAAAAAAAATAATTAGTAAATAACAATTTTTTTTTACTCTAAAATAAAATTGTTAGGGTATATATGTATTGCTTCCATTAAGGTATTGATTTTTTTAAATAAAATTAATTTGATAGTATAAATATTTAAATTTTTCTAACACGATAATTTTTAAATAATATATAAAAGCTGATCATGTACACCATTAGTTATCATGCTATAAGAATATATATTTAAATTATTAGTATACACTTAAAATATTTTTAAATTAACATATTAATTTTGTTAGCCAGATAAAGTCTACATCGACATGAGTAACATTAACAATTTGTATTTTTTTCATTAAGTAGAGAGAACTTTTGCAGTAGATATTTTTTTATATAGACGAAGAATTTAAATTGAGCAGCTACTCAAAACTTCACTCCTCATTCACTAGATCAACATGTTGAATGTTTATGCATGAATTTTTACTATAAAAAAAAATCTTATGCTAGCAACTATAACATAACATTTCGTTATTATTCTAGTTCTTTTTAATTACGTGTTGATATAAACTTTAATTTTTCCATTTATTAACATGAAATTATAATATTTAAAAAATATATATTTATTTTTCCTCAAAAAAAAATATTTATTTATGAATATATAATTCTATTAGGGATTTTTTTTTGAAGAAGAAGAGTTATTTAAAATAAATTAATACTACTATATATATAAAATTTGTACAGTATTCTAATAGAGTAAAATATATTTTTAATTCTTATAAAATATACTATATTTAAATTTAGTCTTTATAAAAAAAAATTTCTTGTTTTAACTCCTATTTATTTTTTTTAAATTTCATTTTTAAGTCTCTATTAAGTTAATCTTATAGTTAAACCCTAAACTATACTATATGGATTATTGTAAAGATTTAAAAAGAATTAAACTCTTGAATTCTTACTAACCAACAATTTCATAATGCACCTGTCGTAGTTAAGTTCATAATAAAACACAAAATTATTGAACATTGGAGATTTAAAAATACAATTTCTAACAATAAAAAGGGATAAAACACAAAAAAATTTCCAGATAAAAAATTCAAAACTAAAATATCTTATAAGAGTAGAAAACATATTTAACCAAATTTCTTCATATTTTAAAGTAGTATTAAATTATTACTATTAATGCATAACACAAGCATTAAAAAAACTTGAGTCAGCTTGATGTTTGAATAATTTGATGATAACCTCTGAATCAATTAGGAATCAATACTCATCAGCAATTTAGAGGTTCAAATCCGATCTTACGCATAAAAATTACTAAGTTAAGAGATATTATACTCACTTCAATAATTTTTTTTCAAATAAATTATATTTAACTGTTAATGAAAAAATATTCTTAGTGCGTAAAAAAACCAATAGTCAACAATTGAAAAAAAAGATTAAATGGTCTTATCGTCAAAGTATACCATGCTCAAAATATTTTTAATTTGGATAAAATGCACAAAATACCCTTGAGGTTTTATAAAATAGCACGGAACACCAAACTTAAAATAAATAAGCAGTTTACACTATTTTTTTCTATAACATGCACTAATAGCAAATGAATACTCTATTAATTAGAATATTCTTATTAGTAACCATAGTTAAATCTCCCCATTAACATGCACCTGTAGTGATAATTCTTGGAGTACCTTTTGTGCTTTTGTTGAAATATATTCCTTCTTTTATCGATTATTTAATGAATTTTCTCAAGGACGCTCGTTAAAGAATTTTTTCATACAACAAAAAATTCTTTTTTTTTGTGAATAAAAAAATTATTTTTTTGTGAATAAAAAATTAAATAATTTAGGAATGAGCTAATCAAGCCAAGTTCAACATTTATTATTGTTTCATAAGATAAGATACTGCTTTGCTATCATATTTGATGGACAAGATTTATACAAAATATATAGAACATCTCCTAAGATTTAATTCCAATAGCCTAAAATAGGTAATATTAGTATAGTATTAGTTAAAACCATTGTTATAGCACCTGAGAAATTCTTTATGTCACAAAACCGACACAATAAAATAGGAAATAACCATCTTAGCTTTCAAAAATATAACCGAACCACGGCTACAAATAGAAAAAGTAAAAGGCTTCAAAAGACCAAAATAATTTCACTTACAAGGAAGCATGTGAAAAGTATAAAGTTTGCAATAACCCAAAAGTTAACATTAGATAATAGCAAAGTAATAGTAAATGTAATAAGTAGCAAGACATAAGTAGCGGTAAATCTAACCAAGTGCTCCATAATTATTTTTATTTTATGAAAAAATTTCTTTAACGAGCGTCCTTGAGAAAATTTAGTAGATGAATTTTGCACAAAAAAATATTTATTGTAGGAAAATCAATTTTTTATAGAAAAAATAAGAGAAAGATTTAACTATGGTCAGTAATAAGAATATTCTAATCAAATATTCTATTATAGTTTGTGTCTATTATAGAAAATGGTGTGTGATGCTTATTTATTTTAAGTTTGGGGGTTTGTGGTACTTTGTAAAACCTAAGGATACTTTGTGTATTTTACCCTTTTAATTTCTTTTAAAAAAAACGCTTGAATTTAATATATAATCATAGAGTACCAATAAATTTTTAATACTCCTATAATACATACTCCCTTTAATAAAAGAGTAGTGAAGATAAATAGTGACGAACTCACGATACGTGGTGGGTGGTGAAAATTAAAAAAAAAATATAATTCTTTTAATAAATAAACATTTGTCATTATTTAAAATGGTACATTAAAGTAATACTGTAAATTTTTTCGTAAAATACATTGCTCAAGCTGGGATATGTGATTTTTTTTTAAGAAGAGATTGAGCAATCTTCTTTTTGTTACCGGACATAAAGTTGTAGATAATTTTCATAACAACAAAAAAAACACTTTACCATTGAACTTGTTTTTAATTAGTTTAACGTAAGGTGGAAGGGATTAGCACCGTTCTTATTAGGAGTGACACTATCATTTTTAATATATAGATTTATGATTCTTATATACAAAAAGATAGTAAGATTTCCAAAATTGAGTGGTCTCAATCCTTCTCACCTTAATTGTAATCTTACTTAACAGAAATCATTCAACACATATGGTTGGTGATATGTGCGTATCATTTTTCGATGGAGAATATGCTCAAAAAGCTACTTCAAAACTCTATTCACAACTACGAAACATGCTCAAACTATCAGATTCATAGTTTTGACACATTCTTAGGATTCATCTTTCTCTGTTTGAAGGTAGCTACCGGTTCTATACACGTTGTAGAAAGCCATAATACGTTATATCTCATAAGAGATCAGAGAGAAAAATGGTTAGCAAAACAAACCTACTAACAGTATATTAGTGTGTCAGATATTCCCTGATCTCTTTCAGAATGTTGAAGTAGTCAATTTTGAGGAACCTAAGAAATTCGAGACACTTAAAATTGTTCTCAGAAATTTTCACCCGCGCGTTGCAGGACTGTTCTAAGTTCATCTGCTATCTCATGAAGGAGAATAGGTTTGCGAATCAATCCATTCATTCCAACCTGCAGGCATCTCTCCTTTATATGTTCTTCTGCACTTGCAGTAAAAGCTATAATCAAGGGCCGATTATGGCTTTGGAACTTTCGAATCCTTCTTGCAACTTCAAAACCATCCATTTCAGGCATCTGAAGATCCAACAGGATAATTTTGAACGAGTTACCAGAGGAACTTACTGCGCCGAGACATTCGAACCCCGATGAAACAGCAGTTACTTGACATCCTAGCTTCTCAAGCAGCTTCTTAGTCACTGTCCTGTTTACATCATCATCATCAGCTAATAGAACCCGAAGCCCTGTAAACTGTGAGTTCGAAAAGTCTTTAGGAGCAAGAAGGAATCTTTCATATGAGGATCCTATCTGAAACTTGAGAAGAAGTGTCATCCCTTGTGCCAAACCCAAAGAGTTTGGTGACATCCAGATATTAGCTTGCATCATCTGCCCATTAATCCATATTGTATGGTCAGAATTACAGAATCAATCACACAATGATAAACTAAGAATGCAGAAAACAGAATTTGGTTTTAGTCAAGAACATTCAAGATACACAGAACAAAATACATGAACTAACTTATTGTTCTCCTAATCCAACTGGTGAAAGGAATTGAAAATAGAGTCTCTTTCATGTTTAAAATTCTGCCTGTTCTAACGGTCAAAAAACGTAGATAACATACTTAGCCAGCTCCATTCAGATAACATATCAATGTATAGCCCAATTTTGAAAAAAAAAAGTCTCCTTCAAGCAATATAGAAGGCCATTTTTATTAAGCATCATATGAATAAGCATTGCGAATCAAACAACAAGCTAGCCATGTCGTATATATGGGTTGCAAATGTCAGGGAGAAGACCTGAGATCAACTAGACATTTTGGTGAATCAGCTGATGTTGCATACAGTCATTTGCAGACTTGTAAGGCAGAGCAACAAAAATAATCGAAGTCGAACAGTGGATGGACATTAACCACTCTACAAACGGAATTCAACTTATACCCCCTGAATCTTTATCTGCTAAAGCTAAAGAAGGATATCAACAGTAAGCATGTCCTGATAACAGCTAGACCAAATAGCGCCTTCCAAGGTGAAGGTCATTTTTCCCTTTATTTCTTATTCTTATATCTTATTTGACAATAGACGACCACAATCTAGAATCTATTTCATTTGTGAAAACGTTTTCTGTTTTTATTTCTTGTTTTGAGAAACCAAGAGACCATACTTTTTTCATCAGTTTCATCATACATTTCCAACATCATAAACATTCCTGAATGGGACATTCAGTAATCCAAACAATTGAGGGCAAAAATAATATTTTTCAAACCAAGAATAATGGGGGGAGGGATGCTTACCAATAAACACTTGAACAAGGAAATAATCCATACAACTACTAAGAGAAAATCATACATAAATTTGAGAAGAAGAAGGATGCACAAACCTGCACCAGCGTTTTGCACATGCTGAAGCTCAGACCCTCCTTAGGTTCATTGTTGTGGTGCCTCCTACCAGCAAAATTTCTAGTTGAAATTGATTCATCTGAGTGGGAACTAATACCAGTTATCCGAAAATCAAACTTTATATTTACATAATCATTTTGCATGCTAGATCTCCATACTCCAGGAATTTTATCATCCTTATATCCACTGTCACTTTCAAGAAAAACTCTGAAAACAAGAGTCCCTCTATCGTATATGTTCAATAAATATCCAATCATATGTAAGATTACTTGAAAAGACCTTGCCTCATCGCCTATGACCAGATCAGGCAAAGACTTATCGACATCTATCTCAAGACCAAAGCCTTTATATACACACAAGCACTTGGAAATGCAAGAAACTTCCCTCAACATGGAATGCAGATGGAAAGGTTTCATCTCTAACTGGAAGCTTCCTTTGTCATTTATCGATATCTCCATTACGTCGTTAATCAATCGTGAGAGTGCATTGCTAACTTTTAACATTGTATCAATCACAATCTTCTGTTCAGGTCTTATATTATCCACTTGAAACATTGAAAGCAACCCCAGGATCGAATGCATAGGTCTCCGCATTCCATGACTCATCACTTTCTCAAATGAGCTCCTTGCCTGGCTCGCCATCATCGCATTCTTTTGAGCCTGTTGCAATGCCCGGTTCTGCTCTGCGAGTTTCTGGCTCATTAGCTGAGACTCTTCAAGAAGGGACGCATGAGACAATGCTACAGCCACCTGGTCAGCAACTACTTCCACTATCTCCATCTCATGGGAAGTCCAGTTCCTGGAGTTTGAATTTGGAAGAACCAAAACCAGTATGGCATAAGATGTTTCAACCATCTCCGGCGTCCCCCCTTTGAAATTCGAAACATGAAGTATCGGCATGCGAATGGCTGCCACAGCACC
Organism: Cyamopsis tetragonoloba; assembly: GCA_037177725.1. NCBI lineage: Eukaryota > Viridiplantae > Streptophyta > Magnoliopsida > Fabales > Fabaceae > Cyamopsis > Cyamopsis tetragonoloba. Next base: position 51,864,148 of record CM074125.1, read on the forward strand.
AGACTCACCAGATCCACCACTACTTGCAGCTCCAAGTGCAGAATCAGGTCTCAAAATCCACACCCCCTTGTTCTTCCTAATCTCTAATACATCTGGATCATTTATAGGAATAGAACTGAGAAAACTCTTCGCTGACCTTGGTTTCAACTCATGAGTCAAATGCATTTCTTTCCTGTCCTCATCAGGCATCCAAACCGCGCAATTATGCAAATCCAACACCTTCGAAAGCTCAACAAGGGTGGTATACAATATCGTATGCTTATCCAGTGACTTCCTAATCTCACGAGTCAGCATCCGAACATGCCAGCTCGCTTCCTTTTGTTTCTTCATCATCCCAACCTCTTGGCCCAATTCCAACACATTCTGCCTCAAGAAGAGCTCCCTCACCTTGATTTTCAAAAGAAGAGGAATTAGGGTTGGAAAAGTAATGGCAGTTGCAAGGGACACAAGACCAGTAAGAAATTTAGCAACTGTTAGGGAAAGGAACAATTGGAAAGAGTGAGGGCCATAGTAGGTATAGGCATTGAGTAAATGGGTTAATCCACAAAGGACTATGAAGGCAATGAACTGAAGAAAGACCAATTTGAAAGGGACATTGGAGCAACTAACAAAATAAAGGATTTCAACGGGAATGGAAAAATATGCAATGGCAATGAAAAAATCACTGACTTTTTGACAAACCATGATGCTTTGTACACTCCAAAACCCTTCCTCATCACAATTGCACAGTGAAAATTCAACATCAATGGCAGAAACAGATAGAACAAGAGAACAAATCAACAACAAGAATAAGAAAAGAGGCAAGGGTAACCCTCTTTCCATAGCAACAAATCAGTACTATTATTCCAAATCATCCATCAAATATTTCATCTTTAACAATCCACACAGCTCAAAAAGCCATACATGGTGAACTTCATAGATCTAAAGTATGTTATCATCCCAAACCCCTAAACCCTTGCACAGTTTACACCACTCTGTTCTTTCAAGATATGGCCTTTCAAAATTCAAATCAAAATTTAGATTTGAAAAATTAATCTCAGCAACTTCTAGTTGTATTTATCCAATCCATTACAGTAACAAGGAAACCAGGTCCCAAAGTGAGAATAAAAGAAGATGAAATCAACCAATCAAGCAAAGAGTGACGAAGAACAATAACTTCTCTGTTTCAAATTTCAAAAATATTCTTGTTCCTTCGAAGGCACGGCTTTGTGAGATTTGTTGAAGCTTTTGGTGAATGGTACGGGAATCGATGAAGCCAAGAAAAAGAAGAATTGAAAAATATCTTCAGTTCCCAAAACAAAGCTAAGCAATGAAGAAGGTTTGATTTGAAGCGTATTGTTTTGTTTGGTGTTTAAAGCAAAGAGAGGGAGAAAGGTGGGACCCACACACATTTGCATGAACCGAACCTAGACGAGCTCTCACACCTTTACACGTAAGTTTAAAGAAAAATTTTTTTGTTACTCACGTCTTTCGTAGTCACTTTATGTTCATGGTTACCTATGATAAAATATCTGATTACGTAAGCAGAAGCTTTTGTTGAATTTTTATTTTGAGTACAAAAATCATGACTATTTAAAGTAAATAAATAAATGTTTCTTTTCAATATACAGTAAATAAATAAATGTTGATTACCATCCTCAACACCCTTTGTGTTCCAATTTTTTTTTATTAGGACCATTTCCCGTTAAAAAGAAGCTTTATTAAGGATAAAAATTTTAGGTGGTTTTTCCGGTGTTCCTTCAAAATAAGGAATAAATTTGTTCTTCCACGTAGCTTCATTTAAGTAATGACACTTGTTATAATTCATCCACGTCATCTAATTTAATATAGTTTTTTAATATTGCAAAATAATCCTCTCTTTTAATAACATCTGCTCTTAGTTTAAGTACAATATTTCTTAAAATTCTTTTATCTTTTAATAAATTAAAATGCAACGTTTATGACTAAAATTGAAATTAAACGCAAGTGGTCATGAAAACATAATCGAAGAAGTGTGAAGAACAAATATTAAATCATAATAATCTATTGCCACCTTCGATGTATTCATGTGTAGCACAATAATACTATCTATCATAAAAGACAAGTATTTATTAGGAATACATTATACACAATTCTATCACAAGTTTTGATCTTTTTTTGGGTTTAATATATGATTTGTAATTTTTATTTTATATTATTTCGATGTTATATTTAAATTCTTCAAGTCAAATTGATGTAAAATATGTGTTAGTTGTCAAAGTTCTGCTATAATGTCCATAGCTATTCTTAATTGTTCTTGCTATTTCTTGATAGGTATTTCTATGGTGTCTATGGTTTCATCTCTATGAAGATGATATCATGGTCTCTTATCCAATCAAATAAAAAATTGATATTAGACAATCATAATTCAATAAAGTTATATTCTCTATTAAAACATTTAGATTTGGCAGATACTAACTTGGTTTTGTTTTTTAATCTAATATTTAGTTTTTATTTAAGTGTCCATTTTTTAATGAAAATATCAAATACTTAGATTGTGGTTATATTATTAAAGGTGTATTTGAGCTTTAATGAATAAAAAAAAGAGTTTTTATTAGTTGAAGAATAAATAAATTAATGGTAAATATTATAATAAATAAAATAAGGTATTTTGTTCCCTAAACTTTAGACTAAATTTTAGTTTTGATCTTTTTTTTTTTTGTTCATATAGGTTCTTTACTTATTTTTGCTTTATTTTATTTCATTAAATAATTAATAAAAATGTCTAAAATAGTTACTGGATATGAGAAAGAAGAAGACAATGATAAAAAGTTTTATTATTGGCATTCTTGTTAGTTATTATTTACCAATAAAAATTAATAGAAAACGATTATATTATATTGAAAATATAAATTAAGATTACAAAGAAAAAAATAAAAGGACTAAATTAAAATTTGAGATAAAGTTACAAGACTAAAATATAAATTTAGCCATAAAAATATGATGCTATTATTCTATAAATTTTCTCTAGTGAAAATTCACAAAACAACACAAAAGGAAAAAGTCATTCCCATATAAATTTTAATTTATAAATCTAACACGAATAAAGCACATTTAAATAATATAATGTATTTAAATAATATTATTTTCATATAAATAACCAGTACACGCTTAATTACGTTGTCATCCCTATGCTTAAGTATCATTTACTTGTATTAGGTTCTTCTAAGTCTCATAATTTATTTCAAGCCCAATTATGAATTATTTACGTTAAATTATTTTTGAAATATAATTTGCTTCAAGTTTAAGTTTTCACTAATTATGCATTTTTCTTCTAGGTCGCTTCAGACTAGAATATAAGTTATCTAGATCATGTTCTATCCGGCCTAATGTTTACTTAAGACTCAATTATTAGTTACTTATATCTATAGTTATAAAATTCATACCAGTCATCGACTAAGTCAAGGTCTTGGATCATTGATCGAACCACTAACTTATTGAACCGATTTAACCTGATATATGATAATATTTTATAGTTTATACTAATATTTACAATGTAATATATATTTTTCCATAAAATTTAATATACTAAAAAAAATTTGTGTACTAATCATAGATTAGTACTAATGTTAATGTTTATACAACATTAAAATATATAAATATTAATAACTTTAGATTGATATATAAAATTATAACTTAGATAAAGTTTTTTTTTAAAAAAATAAATGCGAATACATTAAAAAATTAAACTCATAAATTTATTATAATAAAAATTTTATAAATATATTTATATTATTATATTAAAATATTTTAGAATATAAATATATTTAACATATAGTAAAATATGTGTTAATTATCAAATATAAAAAAATTTCATAAGTATGTTTATATTATTATAATAGAAAATTTTATTATAATATATTTATGAATTTAGTTTTTAATGTATTTGCATTTATTTATTTATTTTTAAAAAATATTATATAACTTATAATTTTATATAAAAATCTAAATTTATCAATATTTATATATTTTAATTTTGCATAAATTTTAATTAACATTAGTGCTAATATGTGATTAGTACACAAAAATTCTTTAATATATTAAATTTTACGGTAAAATATATATGATATTTGTAAATATTAGTATAAATTATAAAATATTATCGTATATCAAGTTAAATCAGTTCAATCAATGACCTACTAGTTCGACTAGTGATCCAGGACCTTAACTGAGTCGATGACTAATATGAGTTTTATAACTATAAATATAATAAGCAAACATTTGGCTGAATAGAACGTGACCTAGGTAACTTATACTCTAATCTGAAGCGACCTAGAAGAAAAATACATAATTAATGAATACTTTAAAAGAAAATTATATTTAAAAAATAACATAACATAAATAATTCATAATTGGGCCTGAAATAAATGATAAGACTTAGAAGAATCTGATACAAATAATTGATACTTTGAGATGACAACGTAATGATGCATGTACTAGTTATTTGTATGAAAATAATATTATTTAAATAAATTATATTATTTAAGTGTGCTTTATTCATGTCAAATTTATAAATTAAAATTTATATTTGAATATGTTTATCTTATTTTATGAATTTTCACTAGAAAAAAATTGTAAAATAATATTATCATATTTTAAGCCCATAACTTTATCTCAAATTTTAATTTGGTCCTTTTATTTTTTCTTCATAATCTTAATTTATATTTTTAATATAATATAATTATTTTCTATTAACTTTTGTTGATAAAACTATCAAAACTTGCACTAAAAATTGTGTATAACATATTCTTAATGAATACTTGTCTTTTATGATGGGTAGTATTATTGTGCTGCGGATGAATACATCAAAAGGAGTTTTAATACTTGTTATTCACCCTTCTTCAATTATTTTTTCATGAATCACTTGCGTTTAATTTTAATTTAATCGTGAATGTTGCATTTGAATTTATTAAAAGAAAAAAGATAAAGAAATTTTAAGAAATTTTGTGCTTAAACTAGGGTAAATGTTATTAAAAGAGAGGATGTGTTTGCAATATTATAAAGTTATATTAAATTAGATGACATAGATAAATTATAACAAGTATCACTACTTAAATGAGCCACGTGAAGGAACAAATTTGTTTTTTATTTTAAAGGAACACCAGAAAAATCACCAACATTTTATTATACAGAAAAGTATGAATGAATAATAAGTAATTTGTTATTCTATAAAAGGAATGATATATATTCCAAATTCAACAAACACACTTGTCTAATGAAGGAATAATAGTAAATTCTCCATCTTTGAAAATTGTGCTACAATTTAAAATTTTTAAATATTGCACTTCATCTCAATTTCAAATAAAAATTATGTTTCACTCCATATCTTAGATGGTGGATAACCAAATTAATAAAGTATTCTTTGTTTTACACCATAATTGTTTTTTTCTTATCTTATTCATTTCTTTAATTTTAATTTTTTATAAATAAGGCTAATTTCTATTAAGATAATATTATAAGAAAAACTTTTTAAATTTATATTAAGATATTCTTATAAAATAAATAATTTCTATACATCGTATTTGAATTATTTATATTTAAATTTATTTTTTATAGTTTGATGGGTAAACCTTTAACAAATATTTACAATTAATTTTTCTTATCATATCATATAAATTAATGTATAATTTTAAAATTATTTTAAATATAACAAAAGATATAAGGGTATTAGAATAAAACAATTATCCAAGTAAAAAAAAAAAGTTAAAAAGCCATGGATAACCACAATGTCAATATAAGACGTGTTTGTATAATGATACAAAAGGCCAAGATAAAACTAAATTATAATTATATGTTGAAACCAAAAAAAATAAAATAAAAATCAGATGAATAAAAAATATTTCTTAAACCTAGTTATCAATATAGTTAATAAGCATAAAATGACAACTAAAAATATAAAATATATTATATTATTGTGTATATTTCATAACTTTAATTGTAGAGGATCTGTTGATAGTATTGAGTCAAAAACTGTTGTTAGAGATACGTGAAATTTGAATGTGCTGATTATTCATTTGTGAGGATTGTGACCTATTTGGTTTACATTTGTTTCTTATTTTCATTCTGTTTCTTAAAATTTTAGGATAGAAAAACTAGAAATGGAAACAGTAAAACAAACCAAATCAACCCATAGAATGTCGTATTCTCTGAAAATGATTTTTTTAAAATCGGTAAGTATAGTGACGTTTCTTTTAGATTTTTTATTTCATTTTCTATTCAGAATGGGAAATTTCAAATTTATTCAAGTAATTTATGTTATAAGCCATTATTCATGCAAATGTTCTAAAGAGTTTGGTTTATAAGTTTCACAAGTTACTACGAGAAAGTGAATTGAAGTATATCATGTGTAGAGATTTTTTTTTTTTCATGAATTCAACAAATATATAATAGTAGTTTTTTTTTTTTAAAATAGATCAATTATTATATTTATACAATTTTTTTTATATATATTTCCTAACGAAAGTTGTGACTAATTTTCTTCACATGAAGGAACATATTTAACCGGAGATATTTTAATATTTAAATTGTGAGGTTAAAAATATATAGGCTAAAATACAATTTTGGTCTTTTATATTGTCAATAAGTCTTAATTTGGTCTCTTATATTTTAAAAGTTTTAGTTTGGTTCCTTATGTTTTAAAAGTTTCAATTTTGTACATAAGGATCAAAGTGGAATCTTTTAAACATATGAGACCAAATTAAAATTTTTCCACAACGTAAATGACCAAAACTATATTTTAACCTTCTATATTACTAAAAATAAGTTCAAAAATATATATAATATTCAAATAGTTCAAACTCATTATCAATTTGAGTTAATTTTTTTATTTAAAAATTTATCTTATACTTTTTTCTATTTGTATATTTTCTATTTATTTGTTAAACAGAATAATTTTTTTCCTTCAATAATTTTTTAACAAAAAGAACTCCTCCAATTCTTTAACCATGGGGTTGCACGGGCCACCCACTAATATGTGTACAAAAAAGTAGTGAAAGAGTGCATTTGAATTAGATATGCATGACAAATTATACATTAAAGAGTTATGAAGAATGAATTATGAATTAAAAGCTTCTAAGCATAAAGTTTTTCTTTTGCACCGCAATAATGATTTTATTAATAGCGTATTAAGAGTACTTCAACCTATATACAAAGACTGTATGAAAAAAAATGTAAACACCTCATTGGATATTTCATCTAATTTACAAAAGGCAAACCAAAACAACCAAATCTGGCTTTCACCCATTTTCAAGATTTAATTTTTTACCACCTGAATACTAGAAGAGATAATAAACATAAAGAGTTTAAAAAAGCTTTACACAAACATTTTTTTACATCTAAGGTTTTTTCTAATGTGAAGTTAGATATAAAGTTAAACACGGGCTTACTAAATGAAGAACTACAATAATCCATGCCAGATAGAATTTTGAACAATACAAAAATATTAAAACTGAACCATAAAATGGATGGGAAGTATAAACCAGAAGCTAATCTAGGAAGCATATATGTACTTTATTTATGCTTGTACAGGAAAACTACGAGGCCCGCAAAAAAAAAAAAAAAAAAAAAAAAGTGAAAGGTATTTAGCCAGCAACCCTTCTTTATAAATACATCATGAGTAAATAGGGCAGAACAATATGTCAAGGACAAGCATGAGTATTAACTTTTATAAACGGTGTCACGTGACAAAAAACTGCTGATATGTAAAGATATCATACATACATCTACAACACATTGGTGCTATAAAAACCAAAAGCCATATCAAAATTTCAGTCAGGAATTTGATCATAACCTCCATTCTCAGGAGACTGATGCCCCCCATGACCTGTTCTTCCTGCAGACAGGAAACCTTACTTCACTCACCTCTTGCGCCATAAGAATATAAGGCTCTATTTGGTTTGATAACGTTTTCAGGTACTATTTCTTATTTTCATTAATAATTACAAAACCATCATTTGTTTCGTTATGTTTGCTGTTTTCTGAAGTTTGTACTGCAAACAAGACCAAAGTGGCAGTTTTGTGATTCTGGAAATCTTGTTTCCATTGTTTTATGTACAGATTTCCGAAAACAGAACACAAAATAAAAACGAATTGACATTTTTGTAATTATTTATAAAAACAAGAAATGGAAACGGAAAACATCTTCACAAGCCAAACAGACCTTAATTATGAGGGGGAAAATAAGGAAAAGAAATAACGGGATCACTAAGAGTTCGTACCTGTGAGCTCATAACCAGCATTTCTTGAATCTGAATGACCACCCCAGTCTGAGGATCTGGGAGGCGTTGCATGCAAACCAAGCTGTTGAATCATGAAATGACTTCCTCCCATAGCTTGATGCTCATCACTTCCCCGTATTGGATTCCCGCCAGAAGAGTCAACTGTTTGGCGGAAACCTAAACCCGATACTGATTCACCAACTGGTGATGGCAACTTGCCAGCAGAGGCATCACCTTTTACGCTAGTACCAGTATCCTTCTTGGTGTCAATAAAAAATGTACCAACAATAACCTGCGTGGATAAACTATTAATCAAAGATGACTACATGCTGTATTCATCATATAAGGCGGTGCTTGGTAGGAGCGAAAACAGGAAGGTAAAAAATGAGTTAAATTTGACATATATGTGGATATAAAGTAAACCTACGTGTACTCCGGATCTTATTTCACCATTTTTACCTCTCATTTTTACTGTTACAAAGCATAACCCTAGATGCCCCCCATCTCCCCCGTTTCTTTGCAGGAAAATTAAGGTGTATTAAATGTAGGATTACTATTGTTCTTCTTGGAGATGGCTATAACAGAAACTGCAGAAGAAACACAAACATTCAAAGTAGAGAATTGTTCAATACTCAAATTTCTTAATCCAAAACCTTATCCAGGACCCCTTTTGCCTTGAAGAATCTGTTTGCTAACTCATAATACAGTCAATGTACGTCGCGATCATCAATGACAAAACAGAAGCAAAAACCTTTTTTTTTTTCATTAGGTAGAGTTGATGACATGAATCAAACAATGCCGTAATATTCTATAGTAAATCATGCTGAATGTCTATTAAATATAAATCCTTCTTAGTGGTTTAGCAGATATTTTTGGCACAAATGATGCTATGATCAAGAGCAAAAGAAAAGTGTGGGGCAGAGCTTATATGTACCACCTACAAGTTGGTCCATAGGTTTCCCCCAGAAATTACCTGAACTGGACCAGCCGCTTTAAGGGGCCCACCAACTCCACCACCTATAATTTGTCCATCAGTACTGGATAGGCATACACTAAGACCACCGCTACGACCACCAATATCATTACGAACATAGGAACCAGTAAGTGAAATGATTTCAAACCGACCCTGATATCAGAGCAAGAAAGAGTTAAACTGATAATTGCAATAGGAGCACAGAACTAAAAATATATTTATATATACATATGTAAATTCATAAGATTAAAAAAAAAATAAAGGATAAAGGTTAACACTTATTATTCTCAGAAATGTCACAAGTTTTCATTGAGTCGTAGACTATGACTCCTACTTCTACTTAATAATTTATTCATAGATAACACAGGAAAATTATATTACTACTGCCAAGCACTAATTTTGAGTGAGCAGTCACACAACTTTCATGAAGGTTCCTCTTACTGTTAGTGCTCTAGAGATTAGAACGAGACTGAAGAGTGAAGAGATATCTACAGAAAATGAGTATTTGTTTAAGCCTCTGACTTCTGGGTCCAACTTTGACCACCAGATAAATATGCATAGAATCAAAGGGGTGATAAGAAAAACAGATGAGAGAAAAATAGAAAACATTGAGAGAGAAAATTAGTGATTGCTATTAAATAATATTTTTGTATTAACATTTGTATCTAACTTTTCCATTAATATATTTAAGAAACATGAAGATACAGATTACAGAAGGGACTTTTTCAGAAATTTGTGAGTGAATGAAGAAAAAATCGGGTATCTTTATAACTAGTAGAGATAAATTCATCTTAAAACTTTTATAGTACATCTCTCTCCTCTAAGTGTAAAAATTATATTTCCCCTCTCCTGAGAGTTAAAAGTTATACTATTTTGTCCAATCTGATGTAAACGAACCCTTCAAAGGTTGTGAACTATTATGAATGAGTTTCTCGGGAACATTTCTCTCTCACCAGCTTCTAGTGTTGCAAATGCAAAAAACTAATTTTTGAACTTATTTACTATTACCGATTATAGAAATTTAAAAATCACGAAGATGCTTTAAGTACCCCTACTTTGGCTTTTGAACTTCACCTGAAATCTTAATTTTATCTCCTGAAATCTCAGTCAACAGTAGATGTTGAAAGCTAGTTCTCAATAATACAGTGGCTCAGAGAGAAAAACTGTTCTCAAGAGGCTTATTAAATGGATTTAAGTGTCGAACATATTAATTTCTCATAGGAGGAGGAGAGTAGTATACTTTAAGCATCTATCAAGGGAAAGGAGTATCATTTACCCTTAAGAAAATGACAAAATCCAAAATAATATCAACAGCATCTGAGCCTTGGTAGCTTAATACAACAAGAAGCCATATCCCACTGGTGAGGAGCGTTAGTAACTCAATAGTTTCAACAATTTCATTTCCTTTTGATGGTTTGAAGAAAAGGGATCTAGCTATGTAACATAAAAGTCGTGTAATAAACAGTGATTAATGTTTTACCTCATAAGTAATATTGCCTCCTGAGGTTGCTGGTTGACGAAGAGAAGCATTAGAGATGGAACCAGATGCAGACAGAATGCACATCTCACGCCTACTTTGTTGCATAAATAACATGATTTTTTGGCCAACATCCTATCGAATACATGCTCAAATAATTATACAAGAAAAACATACAAAGAATAAAAGCTGAAAATATAACTGGTTAATGGAAAAAGTAATATACTCAAATATCATAGATTGAGGAAAATTCAAGTAATATAAAGAAGAGAATAAAGATCATAAACAATTTTGAGGAAAAGGACTAGCATCAGCATAATATATATTTTTTTTAATTCAAAGGAAAGTACAAACTGGAATTGAACCCGGATACCCACACACACATGTCCCATGTGCCTACCAACTGAGCTACATAAACGGGACGCATCAACATAATATTGAAAACATATTTCACTGACATAATTTGTTATATGCAGAGATGCAGAAAATAAAATAAATAAAAACAAATCACAGTCCACATCACCCCATTCCTCACAGGTTAGTTGTAGCTGGTAGGCACACCCACTGTGCCTCACCTGGATCTATTATAGGCACCCTTAAGCAAGTGAAGCTTGGTGAACTTCGGCAAGAGATCAGCTATGACAAGAGACATTGCTGATTGCACATTATTTATCAAATCTCTGTCCATCAACTGACTTAGTCACTTAGATCTTAGTAATAACTAATAATTACTACCATTTAACAAGACTGGAATCGCAACCGCAGAGATATTGAAAACCATAAGCAAAAAAGCAATTGTATCAATTAGTAATGGCCAAACATGACATGTTTGTAGTGATTTTAAATTTTTAATATTCTAACTTTTTGCTCTTTAAGCTATTATTTATATATATAGGGTGGGGATCCACTTACTCCAAGAGCAAGTCTGGGAACACTTACTCTGCTTAATATCTCTTCATCCACATTAAATTTCACTAATCCAACAGTATAATATTTCCTAGTGGATAGATCAATCATACAAAATTTCACATAATAGATCAATCATACAAAATTTCACATAATTTGAAGACTTAATTGATATTTCATCAATCTACTTCATTTTAATGAATAAAACGTTTTTTAAAACATAAGTAAATCTGCCTACAAGATGACATACCTAGAGATGTTGGATTTTTCTAAAATTTGATATACACAATTATCATCATAGTATCATGTAATTGAACGATTGGATTAGTGAAATTTAATGTGGGTGAAGAGATATTAAGCGGAGTAAGTGTTCAAGACTTACTCTTGGAGTAATTGGATCCCCACCCATATATATATGTATGGTAAAATCTTACGATTTAGTTTTATGATTCTACATTTTAAGATCTTAGGTCTCCTTTACGATCCTAGCTAAAATCCTGATGTTAACTATCAGCTCCAAACCTCACACGGTCACACCCCCACGTAGGACTAATGCGTGGCAATACGACGACAACAATATTGCTATATATAATGGGGGGAGGGTGTTTTGAAATTTCCAATTCTATCAATGACCAGCAAAATTATATTTGAAGGGTAGTACATACTTATATGCGCAACTTAGTTGGCATGTATTCATAGTACGGATTTATGCCAAGATGTAAATAACCTAAACATTTGGGACTCCTATTTATCTGTGCATGTAAACACAGGTCACTGTGCTTACCAGGTGCTGCAAACAGCAGCAGAAATCTAAAATCAACGAACAATATACAAGGACCGTGAATATAATGCATACCTCACCAGCAGCAACAGCAATGACATGAGGAGTGAAGCCTTGTCCTGCATTGCCTGCATCGCCCCATTGGCAGCAGAAGAATCAAATTAAATTCCGGACTCTATCACGCACTTGATACCTTTTGTTAATTGTTAAGATGATGCCAAAAGCATAAACTTCAGCCAACAGAAACAGATGAGTAAGAGTGATAGTTTATATAACTAAAGAGAAGAATGTTACAATTGTCCCTTCTAGTTCTTGGGGAAAATATACAAGGAAAACAAGTGAATGTTTTTTTTTCTTTCTAAGAAATGTCTAAGTATCTATAGCATGACACATGGCCACATGCTCAACTTTTTCAATGAATTAATAGAAAGAAGCAGCAAAATCTTGAAACTAAATAACTGGGATTTTAACAAGTGAAATATAGGTTCCTCCAAGTCAAATAAACCAGTTGAGCATCATGAAAAGAAACCACTTGTGCCCATGCCAAAAGGCACAAAATGCAAATATGCCATGCCAAACAAAGCAGTTTCACAGATTCTGCCAGATTCCATTCCATTACGCCGGAAAACCGGTCTTTCGTGGCTAAAAGACAGTACCATGCTTCCCTAAGCTATTTTGAAGCTAGCACTATTTAGCGGCGATATTTACCCGTTTCTGAACCACTTACACAATACATACAACACAAACACACACCGCAATTAAGTGAAAGGAGACTACTTAAGGATGATGAAGCCAATATATGGGGAAAAAGTTACTATTTTACTCGATTAGTACCAGTGGCTGCATCAAACTTTAAAAAAACTCCATTCCTTAGTTTTCAACTTCTAACCAAATATTAAATCACATACACTAAACTTTTCCTAAAGAAACTAGTGCATGTTTGGTAATTAACTGCTTATTTTTCAAAAGTTCTCAGCGTTTATTTCTCTAAACTATGCTTAACAAAACACACGCCTAGAATAGTAAGGTTAGCAAAAAGTGTGTTCTGCCCGCAGTGAAGTGTCCATGCAGAATTCAAAATTTTTCACAACCAAGTAGCTCCTTTCTATTGAACGAGCACATCAAATTGAAACAAGCAATAACATAACATAACTCAAAAAGCACCAGAGCATGAAATTCATGGAATTGAAGAGAAAATAGACAAAGAGAAAAGGCAATTGAATGAACAAACAGAAGTAATCGAGAATAGAAAGGTGCGAAGCGAACCTAGAGGAAACGAATGGGATTTCTTGGAAGATGAAGTGAAGGAAGGAGAGTGAGGTTTCTTGTCCCTTGGAGCGGGAGAAAACGAGTGAGAAGACGCCGTCGCAGCTTTCTTCGCAGCGAGAGCTTGTTCCGGTGTACCGTACTTTCTCGGCCTCCCTCTCTTCCTCTTCACCGGTTCGAGCTGCGACGACACCGCTGACGCCACTGAATGAGGGTACAGTACGTGCGAACCATCCGCGTTGGATAATAGTCCGTTCGTCGGAGTTTGCGCCGGCGCAGAAGCTACGGCGGAGGTGGCGGTGCTCTGCTGCTGCTGTTGAGGCTGAACCTGGTGGTGGTGGTGGTGGTGGTGGTGGAAGAAGGAGCTGAATTGGTTGTCATTAGGTTCCATTTCTGAGTAGAAGAAGAAGAAGAAGCCACGGCTTCCACTGCAATAATTTTTTTTTTCTTTATTTTTTGGATTTTAAAATTATTTTGGAATGAACAAAAAGGACTTTATCTTGGAAGAATGGTAGATTCTGAACCCTGTTATTCGGTGTTTTGGTCTCTAATTTTGACCCTTTTCATCATATCTGCTCCATTTTTCTTTGTAGGGGCTCTATTTTAATTTTTTTAATTGATTATTAATTCTTTTATTATTTTTTTTACAAGAAAATTTATGAGCACCCGCGATCGAACCTTGTACCACACACTCACACACACACATGTCTTGTCATGTGCTGGTCTTACGGGACTAATTCTTTTATTATTGGAAAGGAATAAAGGTTCGATTTCATAAAGAGAAAATTGAGGACATTTTGTGGTTATTTGACATTTATTATATTTGAGTTCAACTTTGACAAAGAGATGAGTCATTGTTCTCGATAATAAATACTTTTTTTATTTTAAAGCTATTGTCATTTAAAGTTTTAGCACACTATTTAAAAAGTCATTGATTTTTATAACATTTTAATTTGAGTCTCAAATACCTCTATTTAATAATTATAATGGTTGATAATATAATTAAAAGAGAAAAGATGATTGATGAATAAAGGAAATAATGAGAGAAAAATTAAAAGATGTATTTATTATATGAGGTAAAATTGAAAAATAAACATTTATCTTGAAATCTTAAAGTGACAATAATTTTGAAATTATGAGAGTACCTTAAAAAGAAAAAAAAACATAATTAAGAAATTATTTGATTTCTTTTTAAAAATAGAAAATTAAAGAACTCGTTTAGCAGATAAGTTTTTAAAAATAGTTTTCAAGAAAATTTTTTGTTTTTCAGTATTTAAAAACTAAAATTTGGAAACATCTAAAACTTCTTTATTGAAAACTCTTCTAACTTTTTTTTAAAAAACAATTTAAAACTATTTTATAATACAGTTTTAAAAAACTAAAAAGCAAAACTGTTTCAAACAAACCCTTAAATGTTTTCAAATTTTAGTTTTTAAATACTAAAAAACGAAAACGGTTCTCAAAAACAGTTGAAAACTTGTTTGCCAAACGAGTTTTTTAGTTTTCAATTTTTAAAAACAGGAATCAAACAAACCCTAAAACTATTTTAAACAAGTCCTTAATGTTTTTAAAATTTTGGTTTTTAAATACTAAAAAACAAAACATGTTCCTAAAAACGATTTTTGAAAACCTACCTGCTAAACTGTCTTTTCAATTTTTTAAAATATAAAAATGTTTCAAAAATAAAAATCAAACGAGCCCTAATTTTTTAAAACTAAAAAACACATACTATTTTTAAAAATTATTTTTAAAAACTTGTCTTTCAAACAAGTTTTTTAATTAAAAAAAAACTTTTTTAAAAAATAGAAGTCAAACAATAGATTCATATTAAATAATAATTTATTTATAAATAAAATTATAAAATTTATTTAAATATGATAAAACCGGATTATTGTATAAGTTATCCTAAAAAGTATACGAAAATAAAGTGGAAATACTTTATTTGAACCTATAAAAAATTACTCATAAACTCTTGTAAATACAATCTTATTCTCATTATTATTTTTTTAAAAAAATAAAAATAAAAAGTAGCTAGTGTTTTGAAAAGAGTGGAGGGGTCAGACGTGGATATTTTATATGGGAGACAAGTAGAAGAAGAGTGAGTGTGAGTGTGAGTGTGGGTGCTGTGAGTAGTGACCAATCAGACAGCGACACTGACAACCAAAGATTCAAATTCAAACCGATAAGGCTAAAGGCCTTGCCAGGCTTCCTCGTCACCTGTCCTTGCCTACCCTTTTTTACTTTCTCATTCTTCTTGCTTCCTTGCTTGGGTTAGTCTCACAATCCACAAAGATATTTTTAATTTAATTTTAAAATCCACCCACCCATTGACCAAAACATTTTCTTTTTTTTTTTCCTCTTTTCCTTTTCTACAAGATGCTATGCACTGTTAATAAACTAGATACAGTCTTGGACGGTAGGATACTGAATTAATAGGTCACTGAATCTATTTACAAATTAGTACTAATTAAATCGGTTAAACTAGTACTATATGTATAAATAAAATATATTGTAGTGATATAAAATTATAAATATTGGTATAAAATATTATTCATTATATTATATTTTATATTATTAATATATTAATATATATTAATATTTTAAAGTAAATAACTAACTAGTACTTTAATTTTGTTGCAAATTACTCATGGAAACCAAGTTTGATTGGAAAATATTTGACAACCAATATATACTAAAGTGAGTATGATTTCCAACGGAGGTGATGACTAGTTAAGTGGTCTCTCATGGACAATCAATTACTCCCTCCCTCCATTCCTATATAATGATTTAAAGAGTCACACATATTAAAAAATATAATATTAAAAAATATATTAATTGTTATAGTTTTTTTTAAATCTTAAAATAAATTTTAAATTTTTTATAATATTATTTATTTCTCATTGTTTACTTGATCGGATAATGGGACATTGGTTTTTTTTTTTTTATAAGCGGTGGGGCATTAGTTAACATCTAATTTATCATAATGTTAAAATTAATAAAAATACTATTAAAATTACATTAAAAATATAAGTGAATAGATAAATAGGAACAAAAATCTTCTCTCTCTTTGGACAAATAAAAAAGAACCGAGGGAACATTTTTTATAAGTAACAAAGTTGCGCTACTCACAAGTTAGACCTTAACCAAACTGCTTTGTGAACTGAGTCAATAGGTTTGGACCGTGTTGGATGGGTCACATATCTTATCTAAACCATGACTTTCTGTGTTCAACCCATTGGTTCGATTCGAGTTCAATAACGCTAATGCTATGCTACTTTTTATTGTTTTTTACAATTTTGAAA
This sequence comes from Cyamopsis tetragonoloba, assembly GCA_037177725.1. NCBI lineage: Eukaryota > Viridiplantae > Streptophyta > Magnoliopsida > Fabales > Fabaceae > Cyamopsis > Cyamopsis tetragonoloba. The sequence continues at coordinate 51,881,087 of CM074125.1, forward strand.
ACTATGTTGTCTTCGCCCTCACCTTGATAAGGATCTTCAGTGTTGTCTTAGCATGCAAGTCTTCTAGACTTCGCTGGCTTCCAAAATTAGTGACTATGTGTCGTCTCAGCCTTTGCCATAACAGGACCTTTAACGTTGTCTCGACATGCAAATCTCCTTGGCCTCGCTGGCCTCCAAAGTTAGTGTCCGTGCGTCATCCCGGCCTTCATCCTAATAATTCTTAAAACTATGTTGTCTCCGCTCTCGTCCTGACAAGCACTTTTGACGTTGTCTCAACAGGCAAGTCTTCTTAGCCTTGCTGGCTTCCCAAATTAGTGATCTTGTGACGTCTCGACTCTCACCTCAATTCAGATTTTCAACGTCATCTCGACTCAGAACTTCGACGTCAACTTTATTGAACTTATCTAACATAAAAGGTGCAGATTGACAATCATGGCACTAATCGTGATATCTCACTCCCCCTCCATAAAGTATAATGGCTAGCAATGGGAATTGACCAAGCAAATTCCAACCCCAGGATCAATGACAATGACAATAACAACCAATCAACTCCTTGAAGCACTCATTGCACAAATTACATTCTATAAAGGACCTAAGTTATCATTGAGCATAGACATGATCACTATATATATGGACTTCTAGGATAAAACACTTCCACTAACCGACCCTAGAAGCTTGGCGTGATCAACACTGATATGAGCACATTAATTTAGTGCATGCTAGAACATTTTCAATGGGAGTTGCATATAAATTGTTTAAATTTAAGAAGAGTTGCTTAACTAAGTTGCATCAATAGAGAGGATGATGGAGTTAGTTATCTAAATTTGTGGATTCAATCTTAAAAGTAATGAAATCTGAGTAATTTGTGAGTTTTATTTTGTTGTGTTATAAGATAGAGAGAGATTATAGGACCCGTAAAAATAACTTTGATGAACTTAAAATAGTTACACCGATGGAGATGCTATTAGCAAATGGTTGAATTATTTGAGTGTCTCAAATCTTGAGTTACAATGTGAAAGAAGAATTTTAGTTTTTCATTAAACCTGTGAAATCCTTAATAACTTTGGTATTTACCAGATTTAAATATTATTCAGATCGCAATTCAATTCAATACCAAACTTATCATTTAAACAAGGGTCTTTTTAACCCTAAATAAATGTCATTTAATATTTTAAAGTACTTAAAAACCATGCACTAAATAATTTTTATATTTTCTCATAATAATAAATACTTTTATTCCCATATGTAAAGGTGATATTTTCGGTGAGCCAGGAACTTCATAAAGATGCTTCACTACAGCTTCTCTGTAGCAGCTGCATGCTATTGAAGTATTGATAACTCTGGTTTGAATTGTTACAGGATTTTATGTTTGGCTCCAACAGCACATTCGCACAGAGCTTCTCACATTGGAAATGAGGGAATTGGGGATGAAATTAGGTTTTGAAACAACCCTTTCCCAATTTAACAGATTAAAACCAAACTTTTAATAATATAATATAATAATATAATTCAGTAGATAGTCAATTAAGCGTCCAGGTCTTTCATTTAAGGGAGAAACTTAACAGGAAATACAGAGAGGGGCCAGACATGTATAATATTCTTTTTGCAAGGACTAAAATTATACTTTTTAAAGTTGAGGTATTAAAGCATTTTGTTATAGACGGACATCCGGATTTGGGATCAGAGTCCAAAGGAGCCAAAGGAGCTAACCAAAGGCCCTACATCATGACTCTCAGGGATGGACTTGTCAATACCAAGATATGCAGTGCCAAAGGTGCATCCCGCCAAGGCATCTCAGTACCACAGGCGACACTTCAATGTTCCGGGTGGAAACCACGATACAGATAAAGATGCCCTTGTGGTCCCTACACAGTATTGAGGTTCCCCACCTCCGTACTAAAGTCGTTATCTTGATGTTTGAGCCCAAAGAGACAGCACCAAACCCTAAGAGACACATGACACTATAAAAAAACACTACACACCTCAATCTAATAAGTATCAATTCCCCAGCCTCTATTTCTTAAGGTCATTACTACCTTGATCATTGGAGTCCCAGGTACCCCACCTCCACTGCTTGTCCTAGGAATCTTGTCCAGGCAACCATCACTCTCACCAACTTCCTACCCTACAAGAAGGAACATTCTCCTTCCCTTTATGGACTTGGGCTCTCCTTAAGTTTAGTCCACTTCACATTTCCTTTTTAAGAATTGTCCTAAAATAAATTAGATCTTTGATCCTCAAGGGAGAAAAAAAATATCGAAGGTGGCAAAAGCATTACTATTTAGTATTTACTTATTTAGATTTTCTCACTCCACCCAGTGTCTATGAGCAAGCATATGATGTTAGAACAGATAGAAATGTGATATGAGCTTTGAATTTGATCGTATTGGCCTTCAATTCAATTGACTTGAGGATGCCGAGATTGACATCATCCAAGTTAGGAATTAGACCACCCTTTTTCCGGACATCAGCGTCCGTAATGGTGTTTTCGGATGGTGTCGTCCGTAAAATAAGAGTTATTTCTTTCATATTTTAACTATTTTAAGGACGATACTGTCCAGAAACACTATTTCGGGAGCTGATATCCGAAAAAATTTGCCCACATTTTCTTCTGCTTAGTTTCTGCAAAAAAAAAAAAAACAGTGATGAAACTCTGACAGACAAAAGCTTAAAACATCGTTGAAAACCCATTCATGGCATCAATTGCAATCCAGAAGCAGGATTCTGTTGAAGTAATTTTATTTATTTTGGATATCTTTATAACCTGATAAGAAATCAGCGCTACTTTACAAATACAGATCAGAACTCAAGTTAAAGAGAAAACCCCAGGGGAGGGTTACTAGAACAAGTGTACAACACACTACAGAATGCGCCAAACACAACAATGAGTAAACTAAAGTATTAACAAAATCAACAAATTGTAAACCAGAGAGGAGAAGGGGGGGGGGGGGATAAGAAAAATGGCAAACCAGGTAAAATTCTCAATAGCCGAGTTTTGACGCAATCATGCAGAGGCTTTAGAGCCCATCTTTAGGGGATTCAGTATCAGTTGTTTCCTTTGTAGACACCATTGCTAAAGCATGCGAGCTTTTCACTTCTTCTAACTGCCAAGCAGTACAGGACATGGTTATTAATAAAGCCTAAGATCAGACAAACAGAAAAAACAAAAGCTACTAAAGACTAAAGAGAATCAGCGGAATGTTTGAATAGCAGATATCGGTGCCAAAATCATCGAATCGCCAGTTACGAGGTTAATGTACACACTTTTTTATTAGTTTTTGAACGAATATTCTTATAAGCATGAATATGAGACTAACCTTTTGGCTGATTGATAATAGTGGTTAGGTTAAACTTCCCAACAGTAGTGACTCTAAAACTTGAACCCGTAGCATTGCAGGTAAAATTCATACAGTATGACTCAGTTTACTTTAATTGTGACTAACCACTGATGGATACGAAGCTAACAAATCTTAGGAATATGTCTCACGATAGGCAAGGTTTTGGAGAATCATTTGCATTTACTTTGGTGGTACGTATAGGAACCTAGGATAATTAGCATACCGCATTTCTCCACTCACAAACGTTAGCTTGAACACACACACTCGTGGAATAAAAGGTGCAAACTGTTCTCATAAAATTTTGCGGCAAACCATACACCCAATCATAGATAGTCAAGATAAATTTTGCTTAATTTTGGTCTTGACCAAACATATTTGATTATATGATTAAGATTTATTGTTTTCACAAACTTCTGCGAGGACAGTTCCACTTTATATGTCTGCTATACATGTATATGTAATCTACTACTAATATGCTGCTTGTTTTCAAAATATCACGCAGAAAAATGCTGGCTGATGTCCTGCTTTCTTCTTTATTTATTTATTTATTTATTTTTTCCTGCGGGTCCCCAACCTCCATGCTTTCTATGCAGGTAAAGTTAACCTTGAAGCTCAATTTCAAGAATCCTTTTAATACCATTTCCTCCATTACCTTCTAAGCCGTAAAACATAAGCGAGTTCACCAACAAACAAGACATAAATCCATCAAAACCAACATTTCAAGTCCATATTGTAGTTAATCAAGGACCCTACCTTTATCACAAGCTTTACACATTAAATATATGTTTCTTCTGCCATCTTGAACACAAAAATCCCAACTTTTATAACCCCATCACAATATGAGCAACAGTTTGCAGGTTTGTATTAACCTATAGTTGTAGATACAACACCGTTATTCATCTCATTATGGTAAAATTACATTTATAAACTCCAAAGTACTAGACTATTAGGGACTCAGCAGATGTGTATGTCATATCAGGTTGTATCACAGACTATAATCAACTACAAATACACCTATTAACTTGAGATCATTATGTAATACTTTGTTAAATAGTATGTTTGATATTGATAATAAGGCTCTACAAATTTCAAGCAAACAAAATCATATAAGAATGTAATCATTAAGATTGAGAATTGTAGCTAAGGATAAAACATCAACCAGACAAATCCCAGGCAGCTACAAACTATGTTGTAGATTTGAACGGGAATGCAAACCGTTTGTAATATCATTCTGATATGGCTCAATGTTAAATTTTTTGCAAGGAAATGTGAAGATCTAAGTTTTGCAAAGCTACAAAGCTTAAGAGGAAAAGCCATTGCAAAATAATTTCCAGAAAATAGAAAAGAGAAGCACCTCTTTGCAGGTTTTCTGGTGTGCTGCGAGAAGCTCGTTGTATCTTATTTGTAGATCAGAGAATTCAGCTTGCAGTTTTTCATATTCTGAAATAGAAGGACAGCTCAATTTCTGTTGGATGAACCTGCGAGAAGAAGAGTGTCACACATCACAAGTCTCACATTGTTTAACATTCTTATCACTGCAAAATGCAAATGAACTGTAAAAGAAAACTAAAATAAAATCTTCAGTTAAAATTGTTCGAAAATCACAATCACTGGTTTTTCTTTGTGTAATGCGTGTAGCATTGAATTGAAGCTTAATCAAACAGGTTGAAAATAATCAGAATTGAAACTAAGAGTGAAAGAGAAGATACTCGAGCGCAGAAGAAGGCTTGTCGTTTTGCTCGTACAAAGCAACGAGAACTGCAACAACAAATAAACAAGCAACGAAACTTGGAATGGTTAATTGCACAATCATTAGAAGAAAAACAAAAATCGCATAGAGAGAAAAGCGAATGGGGAAAGTGGAAACCAGACCTTTGGTGAGAGCATCCACAGCGCCACTTGATTCAAGATATTTTCGAAACGCTTCCTTCTTCGCTTCCTTTTCCTATAAATGATGAAATTACAGTGAAGATTCGTGAAGCTGAGATGGGAAATTGATTGAATGAGAAAGTGAAGAAGAAGAGAATAGAGAGAAGATAGAACCTCTTTGTATCGCATCATCATCATCAGTTTCAGTAGTTGTTCAAAATCTCACCTCTTTCTCCGTCTTTGCTTTGCTTTGCTTTGAGTCGGAGATATATCTGGTGATCTGTCAAACTAGGAGGACTGTGGTCAGTGATGAACGGTACTGTAAAAGTGACAAGCAAACAACAATGTTTTTTTTTTTTTTATGATTTTATTGTATTATATTAAATATAAATATTAGATTAAATTAATATGTCGAGATGGTTTGATGTCTTTTTCATTATTTTGAGTGAGTAAAATTAATTATTAAGTGACATCAGTTTTATTTGGATTTCTGATATTAAAAAAGTAATTTTAAGATATTATAGTATTGTCTAAATGTATTTTATAGAAATAATTTTTAAGTGTATAATTGCTTGTATAAACCTTAATGAATATATACATCTATATCTATAAGATATAAAGGGAAAAAACAAAAGGTAAATAAGATATTAACTAATAATTAGTTAATTCTTTTAAGAATAAAAAAGATTTTAACTCGTTTCTTGGATTATTATGATTTTAATGCAATAATTAATTATACAAGACATATTTAAGTTATTTCATATGTGATTTTTTTTTCTTACAAATTTTGTAAGTGATTCTAAATGACACTTAAACATTAAAACGAGAAACTCAAAATTATCACTTACATTAAAAGTGTAATAACATCTCAAAGAGGTAAAATGTACTATCTTATACAGGGAACAATTAACTCTTGGGTGGTACTATTGTCATTATACTCATCTCAAATTATACTATATATTTTCTCTTTTTTTTTTCTTTCTAAATTTGTCTTTGCTCCAGAAAATAATTTCTGGGTGGGTGAAACTAGAAAATAATTTTCGGGTGCAATCGGAAAATAATTTTCGGTTTCAACTGGAAAATATTATTCGGGTGATTCCGGATTTAATTATCCGGAGGAGAGTTAAACTTTTGAAAAAACGCTGATTATACTAATTTTGTTCTAACCGGATTTGAGAATCCGGTTGGAACCAAATTTTATTATACGGTTAGAACCAAATTTAATTATCCGATTGGATACCAAATCCTGCGTATTTACACAAACCGAAAATTTTTATCCGGATTCGTTCGGAAATTATTTTCCGATTGCACCCGAAAATTATTTTCTAGATCGAGAAAAAATTTGAAAAAAAAAGTGATGTATGATATAGTTTGAAAAGGATGTGGTAGCAATAGTATCATCCCTTAGCTTGGCTTTGCATTATATTTTTTTGGATAGTTATGTTTGAAACTTTGAATTAAGTAAAATCATTATAACTAACAATTTTTTTTTTCTCTAAATTTTTATAGTAGCTGTGTACTGCATACTCAACCTAAGTTTATCTCTTAAACTAAAATAAATAAAAGCTAATGAAAATATCAATGAAGTTGTGGAAGATGTAAATGAAAGTATTTAATGGTATTAAGGCAAAATGATTAATATGATGTAAAAGAAAATTAAATAGACAAAAGAAATAAAAAAATAAAAGACTAAAATATGAATAATAAGGGTATATTTAGGTGAATTTTGATTAGGTGATTAATTTTTTTTATAACTACAAACAATTTTTTTTTTAAATATGCACGAATTTAGAGCTTATTAAAAAAAACTTTTAACTTTAATCTAAATTTTGTTTTTATCATTCAAATTTTTAATATAAAAAATAATTTTTATACCATCTAAACATAAAAAATTATCTTTAAAATTATCTTTTAACAACTTAACTAAACAAAAATTTATTATAATCGACTAGAGTTATAAACACACTTTAAAACCTCTTTTTGCTTTTCGTCAAATTATTAATCTATAAATGCCAAATTTCATCCTATGAACTTTTGTTTGGATTTAAATAAGTTTTTTGAAGACCTAAAATATAAATCATCTTCAAATGAAATGATTCTTTATTCAAATGAAATAATCTGTTTTTCAATCTTTAATGAAAGGCTAAAAATATTTTTTATCCATTTTAAAAATAAATAAATTTAACGAAAGAATAAATAAAATAAAATAAAATAATTACCATTTTAGTCCTTAAATTTATAATTTATAATGATAGTTTATATAAATTCGTGAATGGTACAAAGGTTCCCTTAAGTTCCTGAATTTACAAAAATAATTCACATAAGTCCCTAAGTTGCACATAAGTTCATTTAAGTCCCCAAGATTGCCAAACATTTATTCACTTAAGACCTTAAAATTTGATAATCTCAAAGGCTTAAATAAACTATTTTTGTAAACCCAAGAACCTAAATAAATAACATTTAATAATCTCAAAAATAATCTCAAAGAGATAATTAAACTACTCTTATAAATTCGAAAACATTTATAAAGTTTCTTTGCAAAGTCAAGCACCTATACGGTGCTTCACTCAAAATAAAACAGATTTTTTACATCAAACTTTATTTATGCATCAAATAAAAGAGCGAGTCGTTTAGTTGAAAAAATATTTTATTTTCATATTTACTAACTACTACAACTGAAGCACTACCATTATTCAACAATGGTGCACGTAAGAACCAACACTTCCATTCACGTATATGTTACGGTTTCTTACACTTAATTTGTAATTCCCAAATAGGTTGCACCAAAAAGTGCACCTACTACTAGGGTAGGGGGTAGGGTCTCCTGAAAGAAGCAAACTATCTTTCATTTTCAGGATCCAAAAGGGGAGATTTTCTTTTAACAAAAATATATATAAATCAAATACAAATGATTGTGAAATAGATCCAGTATACAACCATAACATCCCCAATAGCCAATAAATTAGAAAGTCCTCGAGTATTTCCTAATTTCGTACATGATTGAAGAAATGGAAACAAGATCCTTGTTCAATGCAGATCCACCAACAATCCTCTTAATGCAATCCGAAAGTCGCGTATAGTACAGCAACAGTTGGGTTAACGCAGCCCTTAAGATCTCCATTCCGCACAAGAAGTTGCTGAAAGATGTGATAACGTCTTTGTGCATCAGCTCTATTGCAGCCTTCCACCTACTCGCGAAGTCCTTCACCAGTGGCTCCACTTCAGTAACGGTTATTGGCTTATCCGGACTTGGGTCCTCGGCTGAAAAATCACACAGAATCAAGCCCAAGTTTTCAAAAAACAAGAACACAGAATATGTTAAGAATGTGTCATTTTTATGATACTTACAGGCTCTGGCCTTCACAAACTTGATTAAATCATTAAAATGCTCTTGAAGAAGTTCTTCCTGCAAGGAATGGAGAGAACCGTTCAGGACAACCATGAATGAGAACCAGAAGAATATCATATTGTTAGCCTTGTATAATCTATGTGTACTCTTTTCCTTTTCTTCAACCTGAACTAAATTTACAACTATAGTAGGTTCTTTCCCCAGGTTGAGGAACGTAGTCACGATTTCTGAAGCTTTACCTGCACAAAATATTTTTCAATTTTTCCTAAGAGTAACATATCGAGTTCTTTTTGTGAATAGGGTGGTGGAGCAACTAAGTAACCTTAACTTGATTGAAAGTCTACAGATTAGAACTTAAAACACTTCAATTTTCTAAAGGGTGGCGGTCTAAGATTCACATCATATGGCAAAAGAAACAAGAATGTTAAGGTATAGAAACTGAAAGAATTGATGCACAAAATCGTTCTTGAAGCTATCAAAACAAACATATCTTTACAATGAAACTATACCACTAGATATACTAGAAAAGATTGCCATTACCACAAACATTGTTGTATTGCTCTTCAGCAGTTCCTCGAAGTACATTTGAATTTTCCCACCTTCAGGACCTGCTTCCTGGAATCAATGAAGTGGGAAAATTTCAGTTGCCAGAAGTCAAAGGGAGCAGCAATATCTGTTTATGTAAACCACATTGCAATCATGGACCACTTTTTTGATGTTTCACCCTTGACCTTTCAGTTGATGCAGATATAGGTGTACATAAAATTAAGTGTTATTGTGGATTCATACCTTCAGAACAGTAATTGTCATATCATAGTTGTTTATAAGAAACACTGTTTGCAATTTTGGTTTGGGAAAGTTCTTTGCAAGCTTGATAAGCAAGTCATCCACAGCCATTCTAAGTCGTTCCAAATTTAAATCAAGCTGCAATTAATCAGAAGATATATCAGAATTTAGAAATTTACAGAAGAAATCTTGATCACTCTCAGTTTTATCATACTGACCTGCCCATCCCCACACTCGGCGTTTAAGTGGATAAGCGAAGCAGTAAACTCAGCATAGCGCCTCATGACATAGTGAGGATGAACATCATCTTCCCACAACGTCCTCACATTTGCATTACGCAAGCTGTTGAGGTGCAAGTCAAATACCATTTTAAATCGAGGCCATAGGGAAATATTGACCTGCCCAAAATAAAAGTTAGCTTCATCATGGATCAACAGTAGTAAACTCTGATATACAGACTTATTATCTTTTTAGAACGATTCATTAAAGCCATTAATATTGCGGGTCCATCTAAATCCATAGGTGACTTTGAATTATGAACCAGTTGCAAATGAAAGGCATATCAGAGAACCAAGAATGTGTATCATACATCAAAGAGGAGATAAAAACCACAAAGTGTGAGGTAAGTTTAAAAGACCGGAGTGCAACAATTCTAAGTAATCAAAATATTATTTCATACTTTATCATATTCTAAAACACTGCTTAACAACATTTGCCAAATGAAAATAATACATAAACGATCATATACTACACAAGTTTGCAATATGCATTATGTAGCAGAATATTAAGTTGAAAACTTGTCAGACTCTAAATTTCTTGTCATCCAGCAAATTCTACCATGCTTAAAACTGTGCAAAGGTTTAGGACAATATATATATGAAGAGTGAGACACATTATCTCACTGAAAATAAGGGGAAAATCTGGTCAGACCAGAGTTTAAGTTCAATTGTCTAACTCTATGGTCTCCCAGTATAAGCACATTCTAGAAGAGACTAATCTTGTCCAAATAAGAATATATACAAAGCATAGGAAACTGACCTTGTCTAAGTAAGAATCCAAGCATGGAATACGCCTCCGAGACATGATGAGCTGAAATTGAGAAAGTAGTCAGTTACAAGTTAATTGTAAAACTCAACAGCTCCAAATGCACAAAGTCCCTCAACTGAAACATGCAGCACACCTATACCAATGAAACTTATTTAAATGCTGAAAATTAATTCTGTTTTTTGATATATATTTCTATTAAAGCTTTATCTCTGTAAATATGTATTGCGTGCTGTAAAAGTAAAGGAGCAAACACTCAAATTTGATTGGATTTGATTTGAATTTTAATATTTGAAATTGAAATTTTTTCCCTTATCAGTGAAGTCATTTAACCTGCAAATATAAAGTCAACTCAATTCATATTTATATTTAATGAGTATAGATTATAGAACATGGAATTTGATTTGCAAATCATTTTAAATCCCTTTTTAATAATGAATTTCAAATACATGACTTGATTCTAAAACAAATCATGTTCCTAATTTTTTATATGATTCCCAACACAATCTGCGGAATCTCGGGAGGGGGTTTAAGATTATGAACCTTAGGATTGTCTAGTTACAATTACAATGATACTTGCTTTGACATTGATTGAAACATTACCTGATGCTGGTGTATTATGCGAATCATAAGCATGAGGCCTATAGCATCATAACAATTTGGAAGTATTGAGTTGAAATGCTCATCAATGACACCAAATGGACCTGACAATACCAACAAGCAAATACTAAGCACCTATCTGTAAACTCAATTCTGAGATTTAATGCAAATATTCAGCACTGAAGTGAATATAACAACAACCCTTATTCAAATCATTATAACGACTAAAGGCTTTTCCCATTTGGTAGGGTCAGATTCACGAATCATATGATACCATTGTATTCTAGTTCTTTAAAGAGATCAGTAAACTCTAGTTTATTTTTAATGATTTCACTTAGCCTTTCTTGATTTGCCTTGCACTATCCTCCCTTTGATCAATTCATCTATCTAGGGCCTTTATAGGTCTTTTTCTCATTCGTTAGATGCATTTTAATAACAATACTACTATTTTTTCCTTAATAGATGCTTCTCCAACTTTCTCTCCCAATAGATTCATTCCTGATCTTTTCTTCATGACCAATTATCCATCACAACATTTTCATCTTTGCAACCTTATTTTAATGCCTTTATTGAACCTCTATCACCCAACATAAAGAACCATAAAGCATCACCGGTCTGATGATTGTATGGTTATATTTTCCTTTCTTAAGAGACACCTTTATCATAAACAACACCTGGGTAATACTCTTCTGTTTCATAAACCCAGCTTGAATCATATGGTTTACATTCATCACTTTGTGAGAAAATCCAAGTGAACTAAATTCTGAGATTGGTGCTGTATGAATTGTATTATAATGTGTTGTGTGTTGTGAACCACACAAATTCTATATTTATAATGGTATTACAGGATCATTACAATGATGACTAAATGATACACAATAATGACTAATGATATACAATAATTACTAGAATATACACTGTATCTGAACAGAACGTATTTAGACAGTTTATGTGACAAATACATAAGGAATATTCTAAGCATATTCTAACACTCCCCCTCAAGCTAAGCATATATGTCATATGTTCCAAGCTTATTACAAATGTAATCAATTCGAGTACTTCTGAGGGATTTGGTGAGCATGTCAGCTAACTGATCGTCTGATTTAACAAAGTCAGTTGTGATCTCTCCAGAAAGCACTTTCTCTCTAACAAAGTGGCAATCAATCTCTATATGTTTGGTTCTTTCATGAAAGACCGGATTTGAGGCAATGTGCATAGCAGCTTGATTATCACATATAAGCTTGGTTCCTCTTATATCTCCTAGTCTCAATTGTTGAAGAAGGTATCTCAACCAAGTGATCTCACATGCAGCTGTCGCCATAGCACGGTATTCGGCTTCCGCACTAGATCTGGCAACAATGTGTTGTTTCTTGCTTCTCCATGAGATGAGGTTTCCCCTGATAAGGACACAATATCCAGAAGTAGACCTTCGATCTGATGGTGATCCTGCCCAATCAGCATCAGAGTAGCAAGTGATCTTAGCATTTCCTTGATCTGTATATAATAACCCACGTCCAGGAGCACGTTTAAGGTATCGAAGGATGCGAGTTACAGCATTCCAATGACTGTCGCAAGGGGCATGGAGGAACTGGCTTGCTACACTAACTGCAAATGAAATGTCAGGTCTAGTGATATCAGTCTTCCCACCAATCGTCTATACTTCTCCGGGTCTTTCAATGGCTCCCCCTGGCCCGGAAGAAGTTTGACATTGGGATCCATAGGAGTGTCAGAGGGGCGACAATCAAGCATTCCAGTCTCGGTAAGAATGTCAATGGCATACTTGCGCTGATTGATGGCAATGCCAGAGGAGGAACGAGCGACTTCAATGCCTAAAAAGTATTTCAATGGGCCTAAGTCCTTTGTCTGGAACTGACGAGAGGGCTTTGAGTTTCTGAATACCCATTGTATCATTACCTGTGATAACAATGTCATCCACATAAACAACGAGGTAGATGCATTTTCTTGCTGGAGAATGAAGCGAGAAGAATGAAGCGAGAAGACAGAATGATCAGCCTCACACCTAGTCATTCCAAACTGCAACAGTGCACTGAAGCGACCAAACCAAGCCCGGGGAGATTGTTTTAGGCCATAAAGTGAGCGACGTAATCTACAAACAAGATGTCGACCACCGGTCGAAGTGAAGCTAGGTGGCTGAGCCATGTAAACCTCCTCGTGTAACTTACCATGCAAGAATGCATTTTTGATGTCCAGTTGATGAAGTGGCCAATGATAAATGGCAGCCATAGCAAGAAAAGAGACGAACAGATGTCATCTTTGTCACCGGAGAAAAAGTGTCACCATAATCAAGGCCAAATATTTGTGTATACCCCTTTGCAACCAGTCGTGCTTTCAGGCGATCAACACAACCATCTGGACCAACTTTAACTGTGTACACCCATCGGCATCCAACTTTAGTCTTCCCAGGGGGTAAGGGAACTAACTCCAAGTACTGTTAGCTTGTAAAGCAGCCATTTCGTCCAACATCGCCTGTCGCCAACCTGGATCAGTCATGGCTTCTCCTGTGGTTCTAGGAATAGACACAGAATCCAAGGAAGACACGAAAGAGAAATAGGAAGGTGATAAAGAACCATAATTCAAAGCAAAGGCATATTTGGGATTAGGATTACGAGTAGAACGAGTACCTTTACTAAGAGCAATGGGAAGATCGGGCTCAGGTGGCGGTCCTAAAGAGACGACTGGAGGAGGAGATGAGTCCAGAGAACCATTGAGTGGTACAGGGGTATAACAGAGCATCTCTGGTAAGTTTGTATTGGAACCGATGCAACAGGAATTGGGAAAGCTGGAGGAATAAGAGCTGGAGTAGGAGGAATTACCGGTGCTGGAGAAACTGGCGGAATAGTTGGTGGTGGTGCATCTGATTGGGTGGAATGAGCATAGTAAGGGCTTGACTCAAAGAAAGTAACATCTGCAGAGACAAGGTATCGTCGAAGTTGCGGAGAGTAGCAACGATAACCTTTCTGTAGGCGTGAGTACCCAAGGAAGATACATTTCAGAGATTTTGCAGAGAATTTGTCTTTTCCTGGAGTGAGGTCATGGACAAAACAAGTACAACCAAAGACACGTGGGGGGACATGGTAAAGATTCTGTTTGGGAAACATGATAGAATGAGGAACCTGATTTTGTAGAACTGAAGATGGTATGCGATTTATCAAATAGCAGGAGGTGAGAAGAGCATCGGCCCAAAAACGAGAAGGAACATTGTGATGAAGGAGCAAAGTACGAGCTGTCTCGACCAAGTGACGATTCTTCCTTTCGGCGACTTCATTTTGTTGAGGAGTGTGAGCACAGGAGGTTTGATGAAGAATATCGTGTGAGGTTAGGTAATTTTGAAAGGAAGTTGACAAATCTTAAGTGAGGTTCCAAACTGATTTTGAATTTCTGAAACAAATGTTTGAAATATTGTAAAAACTTTTGAACGATTTTTTCATTAAAAATATCCAGGTACATCGTGAATAATCATCAATAAATGTAACAAAGTAATGGAATCCTAAAGTAGAACTGACACGACTGGGACCCCAAATATCAGAGTGGACTAAAGCAAAAGGAGACACAACTCGTTTATTGACACTTTCAGAAAAGGAAATCCTAGTGTATTTACCTAACTGACATGACTCACAATTGAAAGTTGAACCTTTTGAGAGACCAGGGCTCATAAGACGCATTTTGACAAGACTTGGGTGTCCCAATCGCTGGTGTTGAAGGGAGGCGTGTGAAGAGGCAACACAAGCAACTGGGTTGGAAAGAATGTATAGTCCTCGAGACTCATGTCCCGCTCCAATCATCTGTCTAGTATGCTGATCCTGTACAAGAGCTTTGTTATTATCAAAAAGGACACAATAAGGCAATGTACGAGTGAGTTTGCTAATTGAAATCAAATTAAAAGGGCAACCAGGAACATAAAGTACAGATTTTAAGGTGAGATTAGGATGGGGTTGGGTGTGAACAATTCCTTGGACCTTAATTTGGGAACCATCTGCAAGAGTAATAGGAGGCAAAGATTCAGTGTAAAATATTTTAGAAAATAAAGATTTGTTACCAGACATATGATCAGAAGCACCGGAATCAAAGATCAAAGGTCCAACAGGTCCAAAGGTGGAGGATGGGGCAAAGGCAGTAGGATTACCAGACTGAATCATGTTAGTGGCAGACGAGATGGGCTGCATAGCCGCTTTGAGCTGAACTACTCATCATAATCTTCGGCGGAGATAGAGATTTCAGCTGGTGTGCTTCCAGAAGCAATATGGGCATGCTTTGGTTGCGCTTTGGACTGTTCTCGTGCCTTGGTACGACATTCTGCCTCAACATGTCCAAGGCGGTCACAATAATAGCAACGAGGCAGTTGTTTTCTTCCTCCACGCCCCCCACTCTCGCCACCACGTCCCCCACTCTGCCCACCCTGAGAGGATGAGTGGGATAGAAGAGCAGAATTGTCAACTGAAAGATCAATAGGAGCAGAGACTTGTGCAAACATATGAGGAGTAGAGAGACGCAACAGTTGCTCACTGACAATGTCGTATGTAGGAATAGTAGAGCTGGACAAGATTTGATTGCACACCGAGTCAAACTCAGGTGGAAGATCGGCAAGAGCAAGGACCATAAAGAACTTGCTGCGTTGAGTGGAATGCTTGGCTGCATCATTAGTGAAAGGCATGAGAGAATCAAAATCAGCAATCAAACGATCAAGCTTACCGAGGTAGGACTGAACATCCATATTTTCCAGTTTGAGGGAGATGAAATTGGAAACAACACCATACAGGCGGTGAACATCATTGGAGAAGATCCTTTTAGCCTTCGTCCAGACTTCGTAACAAGTACGAAACGCTTGATATTGTGGCTGTAATTTGGCGTCAATGGAGAACCATAGAACAACGCATAAGGAGGCATCAACTTGTTTCCATCAGGGACGTTCTGATTCCGTATCTCAGAGGCTTGTTTGGCTAGGTGATCCTCACGACCTTGGCCTTCAAACCACAGTTGGACAGCAGCTGACCAGCTACTGTAATTGACTGATCCAATTAATTTTTCGCACGGAATCAGAGGCACGTTGGTAAACGTGGCAGCAACGGAAGCGGAAGCGGAGGTGCCGAAGGACATGTTGATAAAATGAGAAAAAAAGGGCTTGGGTAGGTGCGCCTGGCCGAGAGAAGTGTCCTGAAAGAATCGCCGGCGAAAAAGCTACCGGAAAATGGGTTCACGCGCTTGTTTACAGGCAGCGCGTGAAGCTGACGCGCCGGAAGAAGGTGGCGCGTGTGGGCGCATGTGGAGGCCGATGACGCCGGAGGTTGGATGGTGGGGCTCGCCGGAGGACGACGGTTCCGATCGCTGTGGTTGAGAGACGAATGGAGGCAGCGGCGGCGGTGTTTGGCCGGAAACAGTGGTGCTGGTACTGTTCACGCTACAGTACAGCGAAGGAAAGAAAAAAGGAAAAAAAAGGCAGCGCAGGATCAGAACCTGTCTACTGATACCATGTATGAATTGTATTATAATGTGTTGTGTGTTGTGAACCACACAAATTCTATATTTATAATGGTATTACAGGATCATTACAATGATGACTAAATGATACACAATAATGACTAATGATATACAATAATTACTAGAATATACACTGAACAGAACGTATTTAGACAGTTTATGTGACAAATACAAAGGAATATTCTAAGCATATTCTAACAGGTGCTATGGTATGATCGCCAACTCACTGAGAGACAAATTTGTTTTGTTGGCATAGTGTTTTTTAATTAAATTCTAATGGTATCCTTTAATTCATTTTCAGCACACGAAATTATTTTTTTAGCAAACATTAAAGATTCAGTGCTTAATTTTTCATCCAAAAGAACTCAGTGCTGAAATTTCAATGCTAACTTGTTCAATTTCATAAACAACCAGTTCAACTACCCCCCTCCCCCCCCCCCCAACATAACAAGCCTAGTACCAAATGTGACAGTGAATCTAACAAAGTTCATGTTACATATCGGTAAGCTAGAACTAGCCTTTCTGCTTACCATCTAGTTAAAAATAATCAAGATACATCAAAGATACCTGAAAAAATCTCATAAAATATAGATTGTTCTCCAAAGAAATCATCACAGAAATTATATCTGCAGATGAAAGAAAATAATGTCAACTTGCATATCAAAGGGGACTTTGTGCACATTAGCATTTTATAAAACAATAAGAAGATGCATTGTGAATTGTAGAGTACTCTGAAGTAGCAGTATCCATAAGTAGCTTCTGCAAGCTCCTGAACAGAACCTCATATGGATATTTAGTGGAGCTGGCTTCAGCAATATGAGGAATCAATGCGGGTTCATCGATATCCTGTTACCAGTGTAATATTTAATGTACTGTCATATCTAATGCAGTTATCTGAAGCTGGTAAAATCTTTGCTGAGTCAATTGATGATATCTCAATTCTCAATTCGTATTAAACCATGTAAAGCTCAAGAAAAAACTTAAAATTACATGAGGCCAAGGTATAACACCTGATTTTTAGTATGATTTTATTTTTTTGTTGAATCAAAGTAAAATGACCAATCATAGCCACTTCACAAAATCAGTAACAGGTCCCTGAAGCATTTGTTTTCCTAGATTTAATTGATCCCAACTCCATGAAGAAAACTATTGGCATCAATGAGATTATGATTAAATTGAATAAACACATGGATTTCAAGTAAAATTCAATAAGTAGTCAGAACCAGAATCATCTGCATGGATTTCCCCTTTATCAAAAAGATTTATACCTTCAATATATTAATCCTATCCCCAAGAGCAAATACTGCAGATCGATTCTTCAGTGGTTCCCTTTGTCTAATAAACAGACCACTGCTTCTTGTTTCTACACCAATTAAATCATTAGCAGTTGCTATGTCCAGCTGTAGTTTCTCCAGTGCTAGTATATAAGCACGGAAATGAGCACTAAGAACCTGCAAACACACAGTAGAATTAGAGTATATTTGAAACATTTCAGCTCATAAAACAACCCAAAACAAATTCTTGTATGCAGATTGTCGATTTAGAACCATGAATCAATCAAGGTTAGCAACAGAGTAACTAGACATAGCACCAGAGACATTTGGCAGTCTACATATCTACATATAATCAATAACATCTTTGATATATCAGTTATCTGTGCCAAGCTAAAGGAGAGCTACCTAAACTCTAAAATGCTACCATATCAGTATCTCACTTTGAACTCTATTTAAGGAAATAGATACATTGTGTATGCTTGGTGTGGGCTTACTTCATCATTGAACCTATGTTTAGGTAGTATCATAATCATACAAAACTAGTTTTAAGTCAGCAGGTACAAAGTTTAAAGGTGGCTTTGAAAAGGATGCTTCCAAGCAAGAAAAATAAACGAAGATAATTAAATCAGGAGCAATTGCACCTTTTCGAATCCAAATAGCAATATTGATTCAAGTGTCTAATTTTAACATTTACCTTGTTCATTGTATCAATGTATGCTGCACGAACTTCATTATATATTTCTTTGCCGTGTTCCTTGAGGAAGGTAATGACATACCTACACTTTTAGATTTCCCATTTATTAGATTTATAAAGAACCAAAAGGTCATAGCAAGACCACAATGATTTCAAGATTTAAATGTGGCCAAAGAAGGACAATACAGATTGATATATTTTCCATCCTTCTAATGTTGGATGGCAAAATAAAATATCCAAATGACAGCAACCAGAATACTAATTCAACGATTAGTAACAAGTAACTTAATTCAGCAAGACCAACAACTCTGCTACCACAAACACTAATGATTTGGTAACCAATGTGCATGAAAGACTGATATACAATCAAAGTTAAACAAAACAATATTCAGTGAATGACAAAAGCATAATGAGATTTGACCAAGTACCATCTAATGCTCAAAAGAGAAACTTTTAAAACAAAGTCTGCATTCATTAGGAGAAACTATTGATTGGAATGATGGAATCCGAAAACAGTATTAAGAAAGAGCAGCTTATGAAGCGAAAGCTACTTCATTAAATGCAATAGCCATTCAGCCAAATGCCAAACCTAACAACGAATTTCATGTTATCTGAATAAAAGATAAAAGATGTGAGCAAATGTTGTGAACAGATATTTGAAGCAAAAGAAATGTTTAGTTATCAAATTTGTCATATTCAGGACATTAAATGGCAATACAAAGAATAAAATCATTCCATTAGAATGAGAACGAACTCATAAAATACAGAAGTCTAGCAACAATGCAACATGACTTCAGCATGAAATAATTATTTTATTTGTTACAAGCGATAATCAAAGCAAATTACCGTTCTTTAAAAACATATTTAAGTAAAACTCACTTGTACTTTAAAAGGACATTCTGCTGAAGGATTTGGATATTTGTTTTGGGTTTTCTCAGTGCATAGAGCTTCTGAACAATAAAGTCAAAAACCTGCAGACGGATAGTCATGATAAAGATATTTGTTAACCTAATAAATGGTCTTCCAAAATTAAAAAGAAAAATCTGCAAGAATATTATTATTGTTGTTGTCGTTGTTGTGTTAATCACCTTTGAAACTGCTTTCTGCCGGAGCTTCTCAAGCTCCGGTTGAACATCTTTTAGAGCCTTTGAAACTTTAACCATTGGATCTACTTCTACGAACTTCAGTTTCTTACTAAGAATCTCAAGAGTTCTCATATATTCCTCATTGACCTGCAAAGAAGCCTAGCCAGTATGAGTCTAATAAAGGGGAATATGACAGTAACATTTTATATACACCAAGCAGCATACATATTAAGTACTGGGGTGATCTATATGAAATTTAAACATAGGCCTTGATGATTAAAACAAAATGACTTTGGACAAAATGTCAAACAAGGCCAAGCAGATATACATAATCAAAAGCAATAACCTGTCAATCTAGGCATCACTCTCAAATCCAAAATAACCATTATGCATTTTTTAAATGTTACCATTTAACCACCAATGTCTAGATATGTCAAAACTAATGAATCCAACCAAGCTATGAGTTTCACAAAAAGATCAATACAATAAGCAAAACTAGGAAAGATATGGATTCAATATTCTATAACATCATAAACAAAATATGAATAATGATAATGATACGAACAACTAAAGCCATCAACAACACATTTGAGAGATCCTCAATCAGATAGCTGTTTTGAAAAATAATGAAAACTGAAAGAGATATAGTGTGTGTTTGGTTTAGTGGTGATATAATTGATTTTGAATGAACGTGATTTTATAGAATTGATTTTGTCTAAAATTGATTTTAAAGTAACGTGATTTATGTTTGGTGATTTTTTTCTTAAAGTAAGTTTAGAGTAAAAATACAGTGTAAAATTTTCAGCTCAACGTGAAAGCAAGTCTCAAGTCTCACCTTGCTTTAGCCAAAATCAATTTTGGCAACCCAAAATCAATTTTATTTTTCCTAACTCAAAACCAAACAACTAATTTGTCAACTAAAATTGATTTTGAAGAGCCAAAATCAATTTTACTCCAACTCAACATTTTTCCAAAAACACACATAAAGGGCAAATGCGAAAATGGTAAAACACTATCAGAATGTAATACATATGTTTTACACACCATAAAATCCAAAGCAATTTATACAATATTACTGCAGAGAAGTAAATCACAGAAAAAGCATAAATACCTCTCCATCAACAAGAATGTCCACCATCCTTGGAGGGACTATTATGTCTTCCACAAACTTAGCTAATTTGGATTCAGCCACCTGTTGAATGTAAGAAGAAAAGTCATAGCAAAAGCACAGATACTATAAGAAAGAAAAAGACTAACTTTTTGGGGTGGCAGGAGAACAGACGAAAATGCAGAATGAGTATGTAATATTCAACTTAACACGTATCATCAAACATTAAAAAAACCAAATTGTTATAGATTAAAGAGCCTTTTGATGTGTTTTTCCTCCCAGATTATAATGATAGTCAGTTACATAATATGGGTAATTTTGCTTTTATTGCATTACTATTAAGCAAAGGCAGGGTGTTATAATTTTTTAAATTTTAATTAAACATTCATACCTTGCGATTCTTAAGTCTCAAACTCATATCCATAGACTTCTCCTGGAGAATCTTTATGTCTGAACTAATGGAACCAATTTCAGCCTGATAGAAAAAATTAAGAAATATTTCATGATTCCATATTCAACATTTATAACAAAAAAGCACTCCAATTTTTTTTAACTAGTCTTCCTTTAAATTATTGAATATATTTCATTACATTATGACTACATTGGAACATACTGTAAAAAAGCTCAACAGAAAACACTTCAGCATTGCAGACATCAAGATAATAACTTTAATTAAAAAAGAGGAAAAGGATTGAAATGTCAAATTCAAGCTTTAAGGTAAAATTAACCTGGCCAACAACATACCTGAAATCCACTTAGAAGAGTTTCCATCTGTGACAAGATACTATCACAATCACGAATTTGATCATGAAGAGAGACTAGATTATCACTTTCTTTAATATATTCCTGCAATTAATTATAAAAGCAACACTAGGACATCAAACCAAGAAAAACAAAAGCAAAATTAAATGGAATGGCCAATCATCAAACCAAGAAAATCAATAGCATTGAGTGCTAAAACCAAGCTTTGATCAGACATTCATACTAATCACCAAACCACAAAAAAAAAATAAATAAATAAAAATAAAAATAAAAATAAAAATAAAAATAAAAATTAAAAAGATTAGCTTCAGAAAATCAACCATCACCAACCTGAATTGAATCCAATTCAACTTTGCGCAAATCATTCTCCACTCCCTTTGTATAATCCCTAAGTTTAGTACCTTTTGATAGTATATTTGCAACTACCTACACAAAACAAAGCAACACAATAACTTGATAAATGCTGCTCCATTTCAAATTTCCAATAGCAGTGTTTTCAACAAGATGACGGCAGAATGACTTACATCATTGTTCTTACATTCTTCCAGCTCCTCTTGTAGTCCTTCCAACGATATATCATCACTGCAAAATTAAGTAAACCGAAATAAACTCATTGTAATATCACTTGATTCTCAATATGTAAGTTCAATCAAAAGTAACAAATGAATCGAATGGTAAAACTGTAAATTTAGCTAAAAATTTGAAGGCCAAGGTAGTAGAAAGTGAAGACCTGCTTAGATCCTCTTCCAAAGTTAAGTCCCCAACAAATGCTCCCAAATCGAACACATTCTTCTGCGCATCATTTGTTTCGACGAAAGAGGGGCTCTGCACAAAAGCGGAATTGCAAAAAACAATAAAGAAAATACAATGTTGGTGAAAATAATTGTCTGAAACTAGGAATTGGTATTGTTTCATAAGAAAGTAGCAGCAATTGAAGTGTAATTCAAAATAATAATAATAATATCAATGAATAAACGGTGATGAGTTTGCACCATTGCAGTTCCGGCAACATCAGTCATCGTGGCTTTGCTTGAAGAGGACATGAAGTATATAGAATGATAAGTTTTTGTCTAATAAGTAGATCAGAAGAAGAGCCGTTTCAGCACCATTTAAGTCGACTGCGAACTTCAGAGACGCACCAGAGTTGTCGTTGCTGAGATAGTGAGATCATCTCGAGCATCCTAATTTGATAATTTCAGATCATATAAGAATAAGACATTCAAAAATCAGAACATCCTAATTTCTAAGCAAAGATGCAACTGGACTAATACAACATGAATAGGGACAGAGTTGCACACCAATGGAGTGCCGAAATATAGCTCAACCGGACGGCAAGGAGGTGGAGAGACGACGGCTCAACGGAGGAGCGACGATCTAAACCGGACGAATGCGGAGCACGACGATATCACGGTGGATCAACGATCTGAACCGGACGATCGGCGAACACGCGGTGGAGGCCGAGCTTCAATGGTGGATCAGATGCGAAATCAGGTTTTTTCAACAGTGGTGAGATGAGATCTCAATAGATGTTAAAACTTTAAAGATTATCCAAATATTGTACTCTTTTTTATGTTTAATTGCATTCTTTTCCTAAACATATTTTTCCTTCAATTGTGCAATTTTCTTTCATAGTGTCAATTAAGTAATTTTTTGTTTGCAACAAAAAAAACGATTTTATTCCTTATAAAATTTAAAATCTCAAAATTAGGTTCCAAATATTCATCTAAACTAAATTAAATGGTTAAAAACAAACGAGACCCTCCAACGAATTTTAATATGTGTTTTTAGGTATAATTAATTTTAAATTGTACATTTTAGTGCTTTGCACTTTTCAAGTGTACATTCAGTACTAAAGTCACATTTAACAACTGTTTAACATTTTAAAAATAATTACACCTAAATACACATAAATTAAAGTTTAAAAAACTTAATTATTTTTAACCTTAAATTAAATGTTATATCACTAATATTATTGAAACTTATGATCAATTCATTATTTACGTAATAATAATGTCACTAATAAATTATTATTAATCGAGAAAAAAAATAAGTCCAGAAAGTCAATTTTTATGTATTAAATTTTATAAAGACCTTAATTGCTCCATTGATACTTTCTTTAGACTGATTTATAAGAAAAAAAATCAAGTTTTTTGTCTTTGCTTGAAAACAAAAAATTAAATGTGTTTAACTAATTTTTTTTGTATGGATAAGTTAATTTTTTTTGTTTATAAATCAGTCTAGAAGGAATATTATATAAACTAAATATATACTAAAACTACATAATTAATAAATTGCGAAGATGGTATAATTAAATCCTAAGGGTTGGCTTAGCGGTGTAAAGTGCTGCTAAGTTTATAGGAGGAATGATCGTGGAGAAATCCGTAGTTATACAAAAAAATTTTAAAAAGAAACTTATTTTAAATATTTCATACACACAAAACCTAATTTATTTATGAACCAAAAAAACTTAGTTTATTTTCATTTCATTACATTGATTAATTTTTTAATTTAACTTTTCTTTATTTTATCATAATACATTTTTAAATTTTAATTAAACAATGATATTCAAAAATAATAAATACTTTAAAAAGTTTATTTAAAAAAATCTTAAACAAACAACCTTATTTATGGAAAAAAAAAACATCCTTATTTGGAAGTACAAAAAAGCTTTGTTAAAGAGATTGCAACCACTTCGATGAACTATTTACTTTAGAGTGATTAGTCTTCTACTGTTAATTGTTGATTAAAAATACTCTTATTGTGTTAGCTTGTATAAATAGGTATTAATCACACACTAAACTTTGCCTTGAGATATCACTTTTTTCTCTCTTTTTTCCGAAAATGGTTTCTCGTTTTACTGCATAATTTTTTAATATTATTTATGCACACTTCTAAAATCTAAAAGTTGTGATTTTCCTTATTTATATTATTTATAATAGAAAATATAATAGAAAATAAAAAGATCTCATTCTCCTTCTCAATGAGTTGTCTATAAGTGAAAGGATCATCTTCATTCCTTTTCTATTTATTGAGCATATAGCATGGTTTCAAACATTTCAACAGATTCGTTATTCATGTCATTTTGGAACAAGATTATCCCATCAAAAGTCTCAATATTTTATTGGAGAATTATTCAAAATAGGATATCCTGCAGAATGGAATTAGCAACTGGAAATATTTTGGCAGAATCTGCAGTAACTTGCGCCTTGTGCAATGCAACACGTAAATATGTTAATCATCTTTTTTTCGAATGTTGTGTTGTTAGCCAGTTTGGAACAAAATTCTTGCTGGTACGAATGTATCTTCCGCTATTCCGTATAACAGTAAGGCATCTTTCACTCAATTCTCAAACTTGTCATTGTGTGGTCAATTTATAATTTTCAATGGAGCTGTCCAATCTTCAATTGGTTGTTGATTTAATATTCGTTAGGTCTGGCTTTGGATAAAATCAAAAGAAAAATTTTTCAATTATTTATTATCAGATTGGTATTGTAATCTTGCAGTTTGGGATTAGATGCATCCATTTGATTTTCATAAATTGTTTGGTTGGTTGTCTATTTACACCCTTTGTTTATCTGTTTTTTGTTTTTCTTCTCAAAGTATGCCTTGGTTTGAGGATTTTTATTATCTCTGTGTAATGTTAGTGCACTTCTAGTGCTCTTTTAATATAAATTTGCTTATATAAAAAAAATGAGCTAGTTTTTCAAGTAATTCGTTAACATAAGATTATTTACTTATCCAATTAATATTGGGTTCGAACCACGAATAATGAGTAAAGAATAGTGATATTGTTATAAAAATAGTATAAGAAATGAGAAAAAAAAAGAGAGGAATTTTATAAGGAAGAACATTATAAAGATGGTTGCTTTTTTTATGGTTAGTGATACGTTTTGTATAAAAAAATATCCTGACGAGTCCATCCAAAATCAAAATTGGGCTTAGACTTGGGCTCGAGTTGATCCAATTGACCGATACTCTTTTTTGACAATTGGCATTGACATCAACTTTTTTACTTTCTCCAAAACATCATTTTAAATATTTTGGACCTAAGAAGTTGTTGAAAGTCACTCCCCCTCCCTTTTTTCCAATTTTTTTGAACCATTAGAACAAAGAACACACCCTTATTTTGTCACACCACCAGCTTATCTTTTGGAAAAAAATTTCAAAAGTTATTTTCCTGAAACTTTCAGAACTTAATTTTTGAAAAATTAAAAAAATTCTGTAAACTTAACATTCCAAAAACTTATTTCCTAAAATTTATTTCCTAATATTCAAAGTTAATAAACATTCTTAAATTAATTTTTGAAATACAGATACAATATTTTTCCTCTAAAAATTAGTTTGTAAAAAAGGGTACGTATAGAATGGTTATGTCAAGTTTTTGACATCAATAATTCAACTATTGCGACCTACTAATGTCTGTTGTCCCAATTTAATTATGTTTTATGTATTTTACTTTTAGTCCCCTCATCTTCTTTCACATGTCACCATATGGTTGTTGGTTACTCTATATTTTTTCTTTTTACAGATAGCAAAATTTCTGACAATGATTCTATAAGCTTCATGAGTCTTCCTATGGTGATTGGGCTCTCGCTCTTCATAAGGAACAAGAAGTAATAAAAGCCCTTAGATGCTTGAACTATAGAGTCGAAAATAGGCAACGTTCAATGACTTAAATCCAAATCCTATTGTCCAAGTCAAAAGTCTTGTCCCAGTAATAGGAACAATCCAGAGAGAAAATGAATCACCACAATCACAGAAAAAATCCGAAAACAGTCATGAATAAAGATGCACCTCCAATTAGGGTTTATACAGAGGATAGAAATCTATGAATGATGAGAGCGTCGATACTTAAGAATGAACAAACTCTTTCGTTCCAAAAGTTGTGATTATGTTTTCATTTTTCTTTTTTTGTTAAAAAATCCTATAGTGTTTTTTTAATGGATTTGTTAAGAGGAGAATGTTGGGGTTATGGATCCGTGTGAATTGAGAGAGGGAGAGGACAAGGATTTTGGGTGAGTACCATTGTGAAGATACAAAAGTTTGCACTCAATCTTTTGGCACCATTTGCTCTAGTTAATTTTGATTTTGATTTGTGCTTATTGCCATAGATATTATATAGCTAACCGATGATGTTCTCTTATGCCATGTAATTTTAAAAAAAACATGATTTGTAACAGTGTTTTCGATACTGAATGAAGAAGTAAAAGAACTACATAATGGAATATTTGTTCACAAAGGATCAATTGGCAAAGAGGCTACCATTAGTTACTTTACCTCTTTAGTAGGTTTTAGATACTAAATCATAACTTTCGAGGACCGGAATTAAGAGATATCCCGATAGTGAATATCAGGTTGGGACCAATATCTCAGTCATTATAGAGATTGGGCCAAACCCAGAGACAAGACCCTTGAGGCTCAAAATATAGTCTGCAAACCCTAAATACTTCTTTATAAATATAATACATTATAATTACTCAGGTACACTATCAATCAAATAATAATTACTCTGACCCATATAGTCACTGTCTTGAGCGTCGTAGTCCTTGCAAGTCCCCCACCCGCCGTCGTGGAGCGCCACCGGAACACCTAGAGACCAGAGTTCTTCCCGTGAATTCCGTCATCATCATCTCCAAGCTAGGTACCTCTATTTATGCCGTTTCTATATTTTTAGAACGCAGCACTAACCATTTATCGTTTTATAATATATTTAATGGATACATCTTTTTGAACTATCGATAGTCAAAATCTTGACAAGACCATCCTATGCATTTCTGGTAAAAAAAATAGAATTAAAATATTTCAAAAAATTTGAGATGCTATTAATACCAAAAAAAAAAGATGGTGCGAAAAGCAACCACCCTATTCTTATTGTTTTGTCCAAAGAAGAGAAGACAAAAGAAAAACATAGGAAAACATTATTTAAGCAACGGCGTCGTTTCAGAGAGGCGTGGTGGTGAATGAATCAGTGATGGATGCTAAGTATAAAAGAGTGAAGCTTCTTCACTAAAGAGCAATTTTCAATTTTCAATTTTGAGACACCAGAACATAAACCCTTTCATTTCGCACTACTGTTCTTTCTTAGACCTTAGGCACCAAAATGTTGAAGCTATCTCGCGTCGTTCCTTTCATTTCCAGGTACTTAACGCAAAACTTTCTCTTACTTAGTTCCCTTCAGTTTCAACTGTAGTAGTAAACGAATCTCTTAAACTTTGAGCACTGCACCTTTTTTCCAACACTAGATAATAAAAACCAAAGTGAATCAGTTCAGAGAAGGTCATAAAATAGGGCTTGGAATTTATTTATTTATTTTTTATCTTACTGAAAGTTGCATGATGTGAGTGTCGAGCAGAAATATGCCAGAAGTAGAGTGATTAACGAATTAAACCATAGCATTAGGGCTGTATTTGGTAAAACTAGCTTATAGTTTATACTTTATACTTTAGAGCGTATAGCTTATGGTTTATAGTTGAGTAGAACTCTTTGGTGAAATTAGCTTATAGCTAGCTTAAATTTGTTAAACAACTTAAAAGAATATGTAACAATTACATTTAATAAATGAGTTATGAAGTAAACATAAAATAAATGATTAAAGGTAAAATAAGAGGTGAACTATTAAAAGGCAGCTTTTATAAGCTATAAGCTTGTAATTACCAAATACCTCTAACAGCCGATAAGCTATAAGCTCCCTTATAAACTATAGGCTACCTTTGCCAAACACACACTATGGCCTATGCTTATGCAAAACATACCTTCTCACTCAGTGGACTATGAATGTCATGTTTTATTTTATTTTATTTCAATTTCTCTAAATTAAATGTTTGCACAGACATACTCATCACGCACAAATTACTATTGTGAAACAGGAATCAGCTTTTGGAAGTTTTATCCTATGGGAAAGCTGAAGCTAGAGATTTTCTTTGCCCTCTGCGTGATTTTGCCTGTTCAGCTGGCTTTTCCACTGCTACAAATAAATATGCTGCTAAAGGTATTGCTTATACTAATGTATCATAATTTTTCTATTTTTTCGGGCTGACATTTATCTGAGTTTTGTTTTTGTTTTGCAACTATGAATTTGCAGGATATACTTCGGATCGGATATTTGCACCTTATTCTGTTTACAAGGGCAAAGCTGCATTCTCATTGAGTCCTTGTCTTCCCACTTTCACTAAATTGGATGTAAGCTTCTGGTTTTTTCATTTCATAATTTATTGATTACGATAATAAAATTTTTTGTGGTATTAACCAATAATTCTTCATATTTATCAATTCAATTTGTCGTAGTCTGGGGCTGTTGTAGTTGATCGACGTGGTTCGATCATGATGAATTTCATGCACGCTCTTGAAGAGCGCAAATATGACTGGGAGAAGAGACAGGTATTTTTTCTATTTGCTGCTTCTATGATTTTCGCTTCTTATATCTATTTAAATTCTGAGCACGTTCTCTTGTCTGGGGCTCAGCTCAGCGAGCCATACCGTTTGCTGTTAGGGAGTGTGTGTAGGTTGTGACATATTTTCAACTTTTTTTTGGCAATAGAGAACATCTTGTCAAGTTGGCATAGTGCGTGATTGGGAATGAGTTATTTGTTATTTTGAGAATATAATTTGCTTATTCAGTTAATTTTCAAAATCATAAGCTGACAAAATTAAGTGATTATTTCTCCAAAATAAGATGAATCAAACATGCACGTAATATCTTTTTAGGAGGAAATAGACAGAAGTTTTATAGCAATTACTTCTTTTGTTGTTGTTGTTGTTGTTGTAGAGGTTTGCTCTTTCAGCAACTGAAGTTGGTTCTTTGATAGCCATGGGCCCCAAAGATTCCTGTGAATTCTTTCATGACCCCTCTATGCTATCAAGGTTCGTTTCATGACTCTTAAAATGGCCAAATAATTATCTTATAAGAGAACTATAATAGGATTGAAGTAGAATTATGTGTAGCATTGGCATTAATCTATCAGTTAAAAATTACTGATGTTTTAGTAAGCACCTTGTGCTGCAGCAATGCTGGTCAAGTAAGGAAGAGCTTATCCATTAAGCCTCATGCAAACAGCAGTGGCTACTTTGTGTCCTTGAGTAAGATTTTGTGCTCATAAATCATAATCTTTGTTCTTTAGCCACTTGCTTTAGGTTGCACGATGCATTCTTTCTGATGCTGTATTCTTCTCTTTGCAGCTGTTGTTAACAATGTGTTAAATACCAAAGACCACTTTAGTGTTCCTGTCACAACTGCTGAATTTGCTGTAATGAAGACAGCCTGCAGTGTAAGGCTTTTTTCTGCTTAGCTGCTCATAAGATTACGTTAATCATGTCAATTACATTGTAGCTTTCTAGTTTTATTTGATATCTAAGAAATATTACATATGAAATATTTCTGCCAGAGTGTCTGCTTGCAATTAGAACATGATAAGAATGAAGAGTTCATCTACTATCTTTTTGGTCGACAGTTCTCTGTCTAAGATTGGAAGGGATAAGAAAAAAATTATCCTGTCATTTTGCGTGCCTATTATTCAGTTAAGCAACACAGTTCTTGTCTTAAAACCTTGGTTAACGCATTATAACAATGCCTTGAATCTTTGATTCAACATTTGTGGTTTAAGTATAACAGCTTTCTGTTTACAATTTTATTAGCATTCTTGAACTGTTATTGCACATTTGGTTATGTTGTACAATCTACTTTTTTTTTTTTAGTTTTTTTGGGTGAATGACTGAATTATAGTTGTCTATATGTCATTTGGCTTTCTGAAAGAATACCCTCATACTTACAATGTTGATTTCGTTCATAATTTTGTGGAGATTGATAGAAACTCAAATCAATACTTTTAACACTGGAATGGTCATTGAATCGATGAAGGTACTAAACCTTTTTAATCAATGCTTAAAATAGCTATTAGTGTTTGGGCAACTAGAGCATTCATACAAAGTTTCATTACCTGTTGGGTTAGAGTCCTGTTTTCGGTCATACATGCAAATACCCACCCCCTTGATTTTATTAACATTTTGCTCCTCTTTTAAGAGTTTTCTCACCTGTCAATTTGTCTTTTGATGCAGTTTGCACTGCCGCACATTATGGGTTGGGACCGTATAACTAGTCAGCAGTCCGGTGACACAGTTGGCCTTCAACCGAAGATGGACTCGCGAGTTTTAGACTTGGAATGGGAAAAGTGAACCACCGCAGACAAATATGAAATGGATCCTTTTTTTTTTTTTTTTTTTCGTGCTGCAATTTCATTTTGTATATTATCAATTGAAGACTAGGATTGCTGAAGGAAGACAACCTGTAAATTGTAATGTTTATGCAAGAGATATGAGAAGGATGATTGATTAGAAATCAACAGCATTTTGCATTTAGCCATGTTATTCTTGATGTGCTGATATCCTGTTAGTGTGATCTTCTGCTGTTCTTGATTACTATAGGTTGTTAGAACATTGTCAGTCTTGTTTTCATGGCAGCAGATAGAGAATATCAGCCATTATATGCTGGCAGGTGGCAACTTTATGCAGCAGAGGCAGTTTAACGCCTTAACGATTGGTTGTTAGTGATTATGTCCAGTCTTTCCACATCATCATGAGCGTTCCTTTCTGTCTCGGGTAAAAGTCTCAAATTGAGTAAAATTGAAATTTTAATGTGATACTTAGGTAGAAGACTAATAGATTAATTTTTTGGTTAGGCTCTGTTCGTGTGCATAGGTTATAATATTTGGTGCTTTCATTGAGGATTTTGCTATTTATAGGCTTTATAAACTTGATTAAGGTTAATGTTTCCAGAATTTTGATAAGTGCGTGAAAGTTGTGGAAAAGGATAAGCCTATCATTGAGCCAATGTTAATATATTAATGTTTTATTGTTGATTTTCGTTAGTATACATTTTATTTAACAAATTTGACATTAGTATAAGAATTAAGGGTTTATATTAATGTCAAATATGTATCCTAACAAATTTATTTGATAGTAAGTATTTATTTATTTGTCAATATGATGTCATATGCTTATATTAGTGGTTTAATTTTGTTAGATGTATGGTAATTTGTTTGTAGTAGAATTTATGAAGCACTAATACTTTTTGCATGCCTTCGATACGTACTTGAGAGATATCCATTACATCCATGACATGAATAGAAAAATGAAAAACATAAAATAAAAAGTGTTATTCTCTTCAAATTCATACATGATTAAAAGATTATGTCTTGATATTGAGGAAAAATTAAATTATATAAATAGATAAAACTGAAAAAGTAAAAACACATAAGAAAAAAAAAAGTAAATTTCTATTTATAAAGAAACAAATCTAAATTAAAATTTATGTAGTGCTGTCTTCTTGAACTGGAAATAGAAGCTAATGATGATTAAGGTGGAGATGAAATTGAAGCTATTCCTCTTTTTAGCTTACAATAAATAGTAATTTATATTTTAGACCTATTTATTTTGTTTTAAGAATTTGGAATTATATTTTTTAATTATAAATATTTTTAATTAAAATAAAATTTTATGATTTATATATGAGTACCTTAAATGTTTCCCATCCTATACTTTTTAAAGATAAACGTACCTCCGTATCTATTTCTAGTCGATGTAGAACTTTTAACAAAGCACACATATTTTAAGTGCTAATAATTTTTTTTGGGCGGACATAAAGACCTCTCAACTCAATTAACAATCTACACTCCACCCTTATAGTTTACCTTATACTATATTATTGTAATATGTATAATATGTATATATTATACTCAACGCGCTTCTTGTACTCTTTAATAAAAAATTTTGCTTATAAAAAAAAAACTAAATTACAATTTTGCTACTCATAATATAACTTAATATATAAAAAAAAGTTAAGAAATTATAAGGGTTTGATTGCATTTTGGTTCCTTAAGCATTGTCAATGTGCAATTGTGCACTCTCCCTGTTTTTTTATAATATTTAATTTCGATAATTTTTTCAAAGTTTTAATTGATCACACTAATGTATAAAGTTTTTCTAACAAGAGTATAAAAACAAAAACTGTAAAAAAAAGATGATATACCTCAACATAACTCATTAGAAAGGATTGTAGTTAAATTATAAAATTTGATTAAAACAAAGGGTGTAAAGGAAATTAGTAAAGTTAGGTGGATAGGAAAGGAATATAGATAAATTAGTGAATTTGAATTTTTTAGTTCTCCACCATTAAACCGACCTTGGTGGTTTTTTTTTTTTTTTTTTAAAAATAGTCAAATTTTTTGGTAAAAGTAGTACAACCAAGGATTGAACCTCGTACCTACACATACATGTCTCCATGCACTCACCAACTGAGCTACAGACTGAAACTTTTGGTAGCGTTTGGTAAAAGAACATAATGGAACACAACGGAACTGGATGGAACAGAAGAAAATCATGTATTGTGTTTGGTGACCGTGGAACAAAATACGATCATATGTATTATTTATATTTAGTGTGAATTAAAATATAGAAAATATTTTTTTTAAGACATATAAAATTTTACTTTACTTGATAGAAAATATAAAATTAAAGGAAAATAAAATAGTATATATTTTTTTAAAAATTATGAGTATAACTAAATAATAATTTTAAAATATATTAATTTTTGTATTAATATTTTATAAAAAAAAATTATTAAATATAAAATTCTCTCTATAAATACAATTTTTTTTTAGTATTCAGTTTTTTTTTTAAGATTTAAAACCTATGATCAATACTTATTTGTATCTATCTATTTATTAGATTAGATATATTTAGATTTTAAAACTTCGGATGAATACTTATATTTACTCTCTTCGTTCCATAATATAAGTCCTAATTATAAAAAAGTCTTATTTTTTTATATAAGTTATTGCACACAAAATTAAAAGTGTTTATTATGATTTTTTAACTTTCAAATTCATTCAACCAATAAAAAATAATTGAATTCAAATTTAATTAGTTTAACATCTTAATAATTTAATTAATGCTTCTAATTCTAATAATTTAAATACTTTTCTTAAATTGTGAAAAATATTAAGGGAGTATCTATCTCTATATTAGATTAGATTCTTTAAATTTTTTTATTATTTTTTTTAATAATGAATCGGGATTTAAAACCTAGATTTTTTTTTTAAACTAGAAAAACTTACTTTGAATAGCTAGTTATTTACATGCATATATAATATATATTAGAGTTTTTCTAACCTGTTTACACGAGTTAAGAAACTACTCTATAAGTAAAAAAAAAAATTATTAAAAAAACAAATTTAATGTAATTAAATTTAACATACAATTAATATTATATTTTATTTTTAATTATGATTTGTTAACTCATGTAATATTGAAAACCTATATAATAGACAGTATAATATTTCAATTCAATGTAATTTCTGTTTCAACTTTTTTTTGGGTATATTTTCTATTTCAAATTGTTTAACCATGAAACGTCTAGCTGATGACTCCGCCAAGGCCTCAAGAAGCAAAGTAATCTTCTTAGCCAAAGCCCAACGCGAGCAACTCCGCCATGAAGAAATCGCCGAGCAGAAGCGCCGCCAGGAACAGCTCCTTTCCAGTCTCCGCCCCTCCGCCGATCGAAAAGCCTCCTCCCCCGGCCGCGATCGTGACAGGGTTCGCGATCGTGACCGCGTAGCAGAATGGCGTAACCGAGAAGAGGAGAGTAAGGCTCGCGAGCGTGCTCGCCTCGAAAAATTGGAGCAGCGGGAGCGCGAGAAAGAGCTCGAGTCCATCAAAGAGCAGTACCTCGGTTCCACAAAACCTAAGAAGCGCGTTATCAAACCTAGCGACAAGTCCCGCTTCTCCTCCGGTTGGGAAAACACAGAGGACACCTCAGGCGACATGAATTCCCTCTACCGGATCACTCAGGGGGCCCAGCTTCTCTTCGGAAGGGGCTTTCTCGCCGGCATGGACCGCCGCGAGCAGAAGAAACTCGCCGCTGCCAAGAACGTGAGGGTGGACCGGCACTGGACGGAGAAGAAGGTGGACGAGATGACGGAGAGGGATTGGCGTATATTCAAGGAAGACTACAACATCTCCTACAAGGGTTCGAAGGTTCCTCGGCCAATGCGAAGCTGGAGTGAGAGCAAGTTGAGCAATGAACTGTTGAAGGCTGTGGAGAAAGCTGGTTACAAAACCCCTTCTCCTATTCAGATGGCTGCAATTCCCCTTGGCTTGCAGCAGCGCGACGTCATTGGCATAGCCGAGACTGGTTCTGGTAAGACCGCTGCATTTGTTCTCCCCATGTTGAGTTACATCACTAGGCTTCCTCCTCCCATGAGCGAGGAGGGTCCCTATGCTGTTGTCATGGCTCCTTCTCGCGAGCTTGCCCTGCAGATTGAGGATGAGACTGTTAAGTTTGCTCAGTATTTAGGCATCAGGGTTGTTTCCATTGTTGGTGGACAGTCCATTGAGGAGCAAGGCATTAAGATCAATTGTGAAATTGTTATTGCCACTCCCGGTCGTTTGATTGACTGCTTGGAGCGGCGCTATATTGTTCTTAACCAGTGCAATTATGTTGTTCTTGACGAGGCTGACCGCATGATTGACATGGGATTTGAACCCCAGGTGATGGCTGTACTCGATGCCATGCCTTCTACTAATCTCAAACCTGAAAATGAAGATGAACAACTTGTTGAGAACAAGATTTACCGGACTACCTATATGTTCACCGCTACCATGCCTCCTGCTGTGGAGAGGCTTGCAAGGAAATATTTAAGAAACCCTGTTGTGGTAACTATAGGCACTGTTGGAAAAGCAACTGACATGATCAGCCAGCATGTAATTATGATGAAGGAATCGGAGAAATTCCACAAGCTCAAGAGATTGCTGGATGAAAAACTTAATGGTAAGACGATTGTCTTTCTTAACACCATAAAGAATGCAGATATTGTTGCCAACAATTTGTATGAGGAAGGTTATTGTGTGACTTGTTTACATGGAGAGAAGTCACAGAAGCACCGGGAGAGTAGCCTGGAAGGATTTAGGACTAAGAGATATAACGTTCTTGTTGCAACTGATGTTGTTGGGCGTGGGATTGACGTACCTGATGTGGCTCATGTCATCAACTCATCAACTATGACATGCCCAGGAACATTGATACGTATCTACACCGTATTGGCCGTACTGGTCGTGCAGGGAAGACTGGTTTGGCTACAACATTCTTGACACTCAATGACACTGATGTCTTTTTTGACCTCAAACAGATGCTCATTCAAAGTAATTGTCCTGTTCCACCTGAATTGGCAAGGCATGTAGCTTCAACATTCAAGCCAGGGACTATTCCTGACAGACCGCCTAGACAAAATGAATGACACTGTTTTTGCGCTTTGAGAACCATTTTTGTTAGTCTCTAAAGGCATGTACTTTGCTGGTTAATATCAAGTTTTATCATGACGTTGTATAAATTGATAGTTTTAGATGTGGATCTTTGATTAATCTTTTCATTTGGCTATAATATTTGTCAATTATCCCCTGATAATCTTCATCTTTTTTATTCTGTTTATTGATTTATCTATGCTGGGCTGAATTGCTACCACTTGTTTGAGTTTTATGTCTTTGTTTTTAATTAATTAAGGTGTAAAAATTGTTTTAGAAAATTTTCTGATGTCAAATCGAAGGTAAGTTGAATAGGCTGTATTCCTCGTGCATCATATAAATGAACTCGTAACTTAACCGTGTCAAATGTTTTACTGATTTCGGCTGTTTTTGTTGCCCCTAGGTGCTACCTCAGTTTATGCATTACCATTGTGGTCTAGTACCCGCACCTCCTACTACATTTGAACTCATGTGAAAAGTTTTAAATCCATAACACCGAAAAAAGCTTTACGAATGTCTCGTTCATTCTACTTTAGCTATTGGTACCTTTATCACAATCAGTTCAGTAATTCATATACACAGACATTTGTTAGGCTACCAGTTGTCTGGAACCTTAGAGCTGTTAAGGAAATGGCAGAAACGAGTTGTATGAAGTTTGACACTATTTGGCTAAGTTTGAAACTTTATATCTAGTTATCTAATCTACTATGGAAGTGAATTGATAGCTACAGATTCGTTAATATACTAGAGACGTAGTTCTAGAGCCACTATTGAGTGAAGTTGTCCTGGAAAATCAAGTATTTTATCTCTGTTGGACAGTAAAAATCTGGGCATGTTTGTGCTTGAAGCACTATTTATTTTTGCTCAAATACAAGGCTGAAAGGTGCCAGGGCTCAGAGGCTTTAACTCGAGGTGGTTGTGGTGAGAGGCTGCAGAAGGCGCGTGACGTTATCATTAAAGTTAAAATCATCTACGATTAGAAATTTAGAATTGAAGGCCTTGAGTGGCCAACAAGTAATTTTAAGGACATATGTCAGCTGAGGTTAATTTGGTGTCTCGCCCATTTTTTGTTATCCTTGATGTGTTGTTAGATGGTGATGTCATGAGAGATGGTGCAGACAGAAAAGCAAAATTTCACAAGTTCCTAAATTGAAATTCAAAAGCTCTCTCCTTTCCACTCCTAGCATTTCTTGAATTCCTCATAAAGGAACTTGTATGTGTGTTTAGAGCTTGGATTCTTGCGATCTCGAATGATACACCTGCTATTAAGATTTGTTTTGGTTGTACAGTTTTTATTCTTTTCTTTGTATCTAAGCCGTTGCCTTCTTGCTGAAACTGCATTTCAGGAAATTTGTCTGCACAATTTTGGTGATTTCAGTGGAAAACTGCTTTCTGAGATTGGGACCCGATGCAAGGAGCTAAGGTACTTTTTTTGTGCTCTCCAAATAGCATCAGCGTTATGGTTTAGTAGTT
The DNA here is from genome assembly GCA_037177725.1 of Cyamopsis tetragonoloba. Classification (NCBI taxonomy): domain Eukaryota; kingdom Viridiplantae; phylum Streptophyta; class Magnoliopsida; order Fabales; family Fabaceae; genus Cyamopsis; species Cyamopsis tetragonoloba. Next base: position 51,918,254 of record CM074125.1, read on the forward strand.
TGTATAAAAACTAGAGTTATTGATTCATGTTGTTTGTCTCTCTGGAGTCCCTACTTGGGCTGGAAAGCAGGAAAAAGAGGAAGGGCTGTTCATACTTCTGATCTGGAGGGTAATTTCAGCTTTCCGCCCTTTTTTTTGGTTCTATGTTTTTCAACCTAAGACAACTGAGAATATTTTAGGCTGCATTTTTTTAAAATGGAAATGGATTGTAGTTTTGTAGTGGTTGTTGAAACAAGAAAGGAGTAAGATTGCACAAGAGGTGTTTGAAAAAATGCCTTTTAATTTTATACATTTCTTTTTAACACTTTTTTTTCAATCTCTTAGATTTAATCAGATTTATCATCTAGCACAAGAACTTTTCTTTAAATTTATCCCTTTAAAAAGTTATCTCAATTCACATTTTCACCTTTTGTTTTTGAATTTTTACGATAAAACCTCTATTTGCAACATTCTTTGCTCCTTTTCCTTCACCTTTTCACTTTGGTTTTCGTTTGTCTTTGTGCCAAAGTCTTATTTCGGATATTCAGTTTATAATCAGGTTTGAAAATACATTCATGCAACTAAGCTTAGTGTAATCAGATGTAAACAAGTTCTTATTTCAGATATTTGTGCAAGGAAGCGTATTGACCAAGTAAGGCCTTACATCTGATTATAAACAAAGTTTTAACTCAGATATTTGTATAATCTTAACTTTAGTTGCTATCAACTCAGGTATGAAGATTTAAAATCAATGTGTTATATTTGTATAACCTTTATTACTCTATTATTTCCATTTCCCTAAACTCAGGTTTGAAGACTTATATCTGATTCTTGCATCAATGTGTAACTTATATCACTCTATTCTTTCCGTGGCCAACTCTTTGAATAATAGTATTGATTCTTAGATGTCTCATCTCACTCACTCCGTTTTTTATGTTAGTGGTTTAAAGTCATGAACAAAAATTAAGGAAATAATTAAGTGTTCTAGGTTCTATAAGCATTTGTTACATAATTCTTATATTTTTTAAATTGTAACAATTTTTTTTAAAACGATGTATTCTTCCATCTAGAGCAAAACATCATTGTTCTATATACACTTGAGCTATATACACCTAAAGAATATGACGTTTTGGTTTAGTAATTAAAAAGACTTTTCTTAATTATATAAATTATTTGAAGTTTTTAAAAAATAATTTATTATTCATTTTGAAGTTTGTAGCTCAATTTATATAATTTTTTATATTTTTAAAATTGTAACAATATTTTTAAAACATTTTTTAAATAATGTATTCTTCAATTTAAATAAAAACATCATATATTATACACCTGAAGAATAAGATATTTAGATTTACAAATTAAAAGTTTTTGAAACTATATAAATTATTTGAATTTTTTTTTTAATAGTATATTATTTGCTTTGAAGTTTGTAGCTCAATATATATATATATATATATATATATATATATATATATATATATTGCATAAAAAAATTTTAATATATTTCTTAAAAAAACGTATTCTTCCATCTATATATGAAAATATCATGTATTGCACATGTGAAGCATAAGATGTTTAGATTTACAAATTAAAACTTTTTAAATTACATAAATTATTTGAAGTTTTTTTTTTTTAAAAAAAAAATAGTGTATTATTCGCCATGAAATTTGTAGTTTAATTTACATATCTTTTTATATTTTTAAAATTACAAAAAATTTTAAATATTTTTTAAACATTCTTCTATCTACAAGAAAACATCATGTACTATACGTAAAAAATACGATGTTTTGATTTAAAAATCAAAGCATTTTTTAAATTACTTAAAATTTTAAGTTTTTTTTGTTTTTTTTAAATACTATACATGTGAAGATTCTAAGTTAATTTATATAATTTATATTTTTAGAATTGCAATAATGTTTATAGAATAAAAACATCATGTGACCATGTTTTGATTGGCAAATTAAAACATCTTTTTTATATTATATAAATTATAAATTATTTGAAGGTTTTTTTTTTAAATGCATCATTCACTTCAAAGTTTTTAGTTCATTTAAAATAATTTATGTTTTTAAAATTGCAACAAATTTTTTCATATTTTTTAAACAACATATTCTTCAATTTACAAGAAAAAAATTATGTATTATACATTTGAAGTTTTTAGGTCAATTTAAATAATATTTTTTTGTTTTCAAATTTCAAAAAAAATTACCATACACTTGAATAATAAGGTGATTTAGTTTAAAAACCAAAGTGTCATTTTTAAATTATATTAAATATTTGATTTTTTTTTAAAAATAATGTACTATACACTTGATGTTTATTGGTCAATTTAATTAATTTTTAATATTTTTAAAATTGTAACAGTTTTTTAAAATACTTTTTTAAAGAAAGTATTCTTCACTCTGCAAGAAAAAATCATGTATGAATACTATATTTGAAGTTTTCTTTAAAACAATGTACTATACCGTTGATGTTTTTAGGTTAATTAAGATAATATTTTGTATTTTTTAAATTGCAACAATTTTTGTAGAACATTTTTTAAAAAGTGTATTGTTCAATCATCAAGAGAAAAAAGTACTATACTTGAGTTAAAGCATCTTTTTTTGAATAACATAAATTATTTAAAGTTTTTTTGAAAATAATTTACTATTCATTTTAACTTTTTTAGCTCAATTTATATAATTTTTCATATTTTAAAAAATGTAACTTTTTTTAATATTTTTTAAACCGCGTATTCTTCGATCTAGAGAAAAACATCACGTAGAAGAATACAATGTATTGATTTGAAAATTTAAGCGTATTTTTTAAGCTACTTAAATTATTTAATTTTTTTTATAAAAAACAATGTAATATACATATGAAGTTTTTAGGACTATTTACATAATTTTTTTATATTTTTAAGATTGGAACAATCTTTTTTAAGCAACTTATTATTCAATCTATTGAAAAATATGTGTTATACACGTGAAGAATATGATATTAAGGTATCGTTTGACCCGACTTATTCTGAGCTTATCTTCTACCTATAAGTAAAAGTCGAGCCAAACAAAAATATTAATAAGTTCTTAAAATTTTAAGTGACTCTTAAAAATCAAAATGCTTTATTTAAATTACTAATTTTGTTTTTTGACAACAATATTATATTAACTTTGAATTTTCTATATGAATTCACTTAGTTTTTAGTATTTTTAATATTGAAACAATTTTCTTAGAGATTATATACTATACACTTGAAGAATAATGTGCTTTTTTATTTAAAAATCAAAATTCATTTTTAAAGTTTTGAAATTGTTTGATGTTTTTTTAAAAGCAATGTAATATTCACTTTAAACTTTCAAGCCTAGTTTATATACTTTTTTATATTTTTAAAATTGTAAAAATTTTACTAGAGATCTTCTACTATGAATAGGGTGTTTGATTTAAAAATTAAAATGCATTTTTTAAATTACTTAAATTATTTGAATTTTTTTAAAATAATGTATTATTAAAATTTTAAGTTTCTAGTATAATTTATATATATATTTTTTTAAATTGCAACAAATTTTTTAGAGATAGTGTACTATACACTTGTAGAATAGGGTGTTTTTCGATTTAAAAATAAAAATGCTTGTATTAAATTATTTAATTTTTTTAATACAATGTATTATGAATTTTTGAAGTTCATATCTCAATTTACCTAATTTTTATATTTTTAAAATTGCAACAATTTCTTTTATAAATCGTGTAGAATAGTGCGTTTTTTGATTTAAAAAAAAACAAGTTCATTGAAGTTCACATTATTGTTTAAAACAATGTGTTAATCACTTTGAAGTTTCTAGCTCAATTTACATAATTTTTTAGTATTTTTAAAACTATACTATTTTTCTAGAGATTGTGTACTATACATGTGTAGAATAGAGTGTTTTTTGATTTAAAAACCTACTTTTTTTAAAATTATTTAAATTATATGATATTTTTTTTAAAAAAAAAGTCCACTTTGAAATTTCTATCTCAATTTACATAAGGTTTTATATATTAAAAATTGCAACACATTTTCTATAGACCGTGGACTATGCACTCGAGGAATAAGATATTTTTTGATTAAAAATCAAAAGAAAAATTTGAAACTAATTAAATTATGTTATTTTCTTAAATGGTGAATTATAAAACTTTGAAGTTTCTATCTCAATTTACATGATTTTTTGAATATTTTAAATTGTAACAATTTTTTGTGAGATCGTGTATTATACACTTGAAATATAGGACATTTTCAGAGTAAAAATCAAAATTATTTTATTAAATAACTTAAAATCATTTATGTTTTTTTAAAATAATGTGTTATTCTTTTTAAAGTTTCTAGCTAAATTTATATAATTTTTTTAAAAAATTCACAATTTTATTAGATATCGTATAAATACACTTATAGAATAGTTTGTTTTCCGATTTGAAGATCAAAACGAGTTTTTTAAATGACTTAAATAATTTTATATTTTTTCAAAACTATATATTATAACACTTTAAAATTTCCAGCTCATTTTACATAATTTATTATATTTTTAAAATTATAATAGTTGTTTTAGAGATATTGCACTATACACTTGAGGAATAGGGTGATTTTTTATTTCAAAATAAAAATAATTTTTTAAATTACTTAAATTATTAGGCCATTTAGAAAATAATGTATTATGACACTTTGGAGTTTGTAGCTCAATTTACTTACTTTTTTTTATTTTTAGAGATCGTGTATTATGCACTTGAAGAAAAAGGTATTTTTCAATTTAAAAATTAAAATGCACTTTTGGAATTAATTAAATTATTTGATGTGTTTTTTGAAAACATTTTTTTGTGACACTTTGAAGCTCAATTTTTTTGAGATTGTGTACTTGAAGAATAGGGTATTTTTCGATTTAAAAACCAAAACTCGTTAGTTAAATTATAAGATGTTTTTTAAAAACAATGTATTATGACTATTTGAAGTTTCTAGCTCATTTTTTTTGTTTACATCTTTAAAATTGCAATAATTTTTCAATAGATCGTGTACTATAAACTTGAGGAGTATGATATTTTTAGATTTAAAAATCAAAAGAAAATTTTGGAATTACTTAAATTATTTGATTTTTCAAAAACATGTATTATGACAATTTGAAGTTTCTAGCTCAAATTAAATAATTTCTTATATTTTTAGAATTGCAACAATTTTTTTAGAGATTTTTGCTATACATTGAAAGAAAAGGATATTTTTTGATTTAAAAATCAAAAAGAATTTTTTTGACTTACTTAATTATTTGATATTTCTTGGAAAAAATGTATTGTAGCACTTTGAAGTTTGTAGGTCAATTTATATAATTATTTATAGTTTCAAAATTTTAACAATTTTTCTAGAGATTGTGTACTATACACTTGAAGAAGAGGGTGTTTTTTCGATTTAAAAATCAAAGCTCATTTTTTAAAATACTTAAATTATTTGATGTTTTTTAAAACAATGTATTATGAAAATTTGAATTTCTAGCTCAATTTTCATATTTCTCACATTTTTAAATTGCAACAAATTGTATAGATCGTGTACTATTATACACTCGTAGATTAGGATGTTTTTTTATTTAAAAATCAAAATAAGTTTTTTAAAATACTTAATTCGTGTACTATACACTTGAAGAATATAATATTTTTTATTTAAAAAACAAAACATGTTTTAATTTTTTTTAAAATTATTTGACATTTTTTTGAAACATGTATTATGATACTTTAAAGTTTCTTCCTCAATTTGTATATTTTCTTATATTTTTAAAATTGTAAAAATATTTGTAGAGATCATGTATTATACACTTAGAATAGTGTGTTTTTTGATTTAAAAATCAAAATAGCTTTTATAAAATACTTAATTTTTTAATTTTTTTTAAAAAAATCTATTATTCACTTTGAAGATCTATCACAATTTACATAATTTTATATATTTTTAAAATTGTAAAAACTTTTTAAGATGTCATGTACTATATATTCTAGCTCAATTTGCATAATTTTTTATATTTTTTAAATTGTAACAATTTTTCTAGAGATCATGTACTATATACCTAAATATAGGGTGTTTTTTAAAAAATAATTATATTATTCACTTTGAAGTTTCTAGCTCAATTTACATAATTTATTGTATTTTTTAAATTATAATAATTTTTCGTGTACTATAGACTATTTGAATAGGGTGTGTTCGATTTGAAAATTAAAATGCATTTTTAAAATATATAAATTATTTGATGTTTTCCTAAAAGAAGGTATTATTAACTTTGAAGTTTCTAGCTCAATTTACATAATCTTTTATATTTATAAAAATGCAACAATTTTTTTAAGAATTCGTGTACTACACACTTGAAGAATAGTGTGTTTTAAGAAATAAAAATCAAATCAATTTTTTGAACTTAGTTAAAGTCTTTGATGCCTTTTAAAATAATGTATTAATCACTTTGAAGTTTATAGCTCAATTTACATATATTTTTGTATTAAATTTGTAAGGTTTTTTTTAGAGACCGTGTACTATACACTTGAAGAATTGAGCATTTTCGATTTAAAAAAGGCAATTATAAAAATACTTAAATTATATAATTTTTTTATACTTTAAAAAATGTAACAATTTTTTAGAGATCGTGTACTATACACTTGAAGAAAAGGATAATTTATATTTAAAAATTGAAACGCGTTTATTAAAAAGGCACTTTGAAGTTTTTAGCTAATTTTACATAATTTTTTATCTTTTAAAAATTGAAATACTTTTTCTAGAGATCATATACTATAGACTTGGAAAATATGGTGTTCCGATTTTAAAAATAAGACATTTATTAAATTAATTAAATTATTTTAATTTTTAAGAAAAGCATGTATTATAAAACTATGAAGTTTCTAGCTCAACAAATACATTTTTTATATTTTAAAAATTGTAACAATTTTTTTAGAGATAGTGGACTATACATCTAAGAATAGGGTATTTTTTCGATTTAAAAATCAACTTGTTTTATTAATTACTTCAATTATTTAAGTTTTTTTAAAACAATACATTATTCACTTTTAAATTTCTAGCTAAATTTATAAAATTCTTTATATTTTTAAAATTGTAACTATTTTTTTAGAAATTGTGTACTATATAACTTGAAGAATAGGGTGTTTTTCAATTTATACCTCAAAACACATATTTTAAATTGCTTAAAATATTTGATGCTTTTTCAAAACAAAGTATTATACACATTGAAGTTTCTATCTCAATTTACATAAGTTTTAATATTTTAAATTGCGACAATCTTTTAAGAATTCATGTAATACTTGAAAAATAGGTTTTTTCGAATTTAAAATTAAAATTTATTTGTAAATCATTTAAATTATTTAATTTTTTTAAAAAACTTATTATTCATTTTGAATTTTCTAGCTCAATTTGTATATTTTTTTATATTTTTAAAATTGTAACAATTTTTCTAGAGATCGTGTACTATACACTTGTAAAACAAGGTGTTAGTCAATTTAAAAAACAAAACTTAATTTTTAAATACTTAAATTTAAAAAATAAAAACAAAAAAAATGTATTTTGACACTTCAAAATTTGTAGCTCAATTTTCATATTTTTTATATTTCTTAAAGTGAAACAATTTTTAAGAGTTCGTATACACATGAATAATAAGGTATTTTTCGAAAAAAAATTAATTTTTATTTTTTAAATTACTTAAAGTGTCGGATGTTTTTTAAAACAATGTATTAATCACTTTGAATTTTCTTGCTCAATTTACATAACTTTTTGCATTTTTTAGATTTGTAAGACATTTTCTGCAAATCGTGTTCTATATATACACTTTAAGAATTTAGTGTTTTTCTATTTAAAAATCGAAAGAATTTTTTTTAAAATAAATAAATTGTTTGATTTTTGTAAAGCAATATATTATCCACTTTTAAGTTTCTAGTTCAATTTACATTTTTTTTTTGTATTTTTAACATTGTAACAATTTTTCTAGAGATCACGTACTATACACTTGAAGAATAAGGTATTTTATGATTTAATAATCGAAACACGTTTTATAAATTACTTAAAGTATTTGATATATTTTGGAAATAGTGTATTTTTACACTTTTAAGTTTCTAGCTCAATTTAAGTAAGTTTTTATATTTTTAAATTGTATCAATTTTTCTTGAGATTGTGTAATACACATATGAAGAATTGGGTGTTTTTTGATTTAAAAATCAAAACACATCTTTTAAATTACTTAATATTTATGAAGATTTTTGAAAAATTCACTTGAAGTTTTTAAGTCAATTTACATATTTTTTTATATTTTTAAAATTGTAATAATTTTTCTAGAGATCGTGTACTATACACATGAAGAATATGGTACTTTTCAATTTAAAAATAATAACGCATTTATTAAATTAATTTAATTATTTGTTTTTTTAAAAAAATGTATTATGAAGCTTTGAATTTTCTAGCTTAATTTACATAATTTTTAATATTTTTAAAAATGTAACAATATTCTAGAGATCGTGTACATTTAACAATATGATGTATTTTGATTTAAACATCAAAAAGTTTTTTTAAAAAATATATTATTAGCTATGAAATATCTATCTCAATTTACATAAATTTTTAATTTTTAATATTGCAATAAATTTTTTGGAGATCGTGTACTATGCACTTTGAGGAATAGGATGTTTTTAGATTTAAAAATAATAAAGCATTTATTAAATTACTTAAATTATTTGATATTTTTTTAAACCATGTATTTTGGCACTTTAAATTTTTTATCTCAATTTACTTAGATTACTATGCACTAGAAGAATAGGGTAATTTTTTATTTAAAAATCAAAAGTGTTTTTTTAAATTACCTAAATTATTTGATGATTCTAGATTAACTTACATAATTGTTATATTTTTAATAGGCTTAAATATATTTTTAGCCCTTGAAATATTGGATTTCATTGACTTAAGTCCCTAATATTAAGAATTTAGGACTTACGTCCCTATAAAATTTGAAGTGGTGATTTAAGTGTCTTTAAAATTTTTTTTGGATGACTTAAGTTCCTAATCTAAGGACTTAAGTCAACATTTTTCACATTTATCAAGGACTTATGTCAACAAAATTTTTTATTAAAGGGACTTAAATCACCACTTCAAATTTTATAGGGGTGTAAGTCCTAAATTTTTAATGTTAGGGACTTAAGTCAATGAAATTCAATATTTCAAGGACTAAAATCATATTTAAGCCTTTTTAATATTGTAATAATTCTTTTTGAGATTGTGTACTATACACTTTATCAAGAATAGGGTATTTTTGATTTAAAAATCAAAATATCTTTTTTAAATTACATAAATATTTATTTTTAAAAATAATGTATTATTTACTTTAAAGTTTCTAGCTCAGTTTACATGATTTTTTATATTTTTAAAATTGCAGTAGTTTTTCTATAGATGGTGTACTATACACGGGAGAATAAAGTGTTTTTTATTTAAAAATCATAACAAGTTTAATAAAGTAAATAAATTATTTGTTATTTTTAAAAAACATATTATTAACTTCAAAATTAATATCTCAATTTACATATTTTTTTATATTTTAAAAATTGCAATAATATTTTAAGAATTCAAGTACTATACACTTGAAGAATAACATGTTTTTCGAAATAAAAATCAAAACTAAAATTTGGAATTACTTAAATTATTTGATGTTTTTAAAAATAATTTATTATTCACATTGAAATTTCTATCTGAATTTACATAAATTTTTATATTTTTAAAATTGCAATAATTATTTAAGAATTTGTGTACTATACACTTGAAGAATAGAGTATTTTTCGATTTAAAAATAAATTTTTTATAAAAATACTTTAATTATTTTATGTTTTTTTAAAACATGTATTGTGTATGCATTGCTAGTGCCTTTTTTTTAATATAATTTTTTATTTTGGTTGTTAAAAAAAATTCATTTTGACACTTCGAAGTTTTTACCTCAATTTAGGTAGTGGTTCTTAGGAATCCATGACTATAGCCCTTTGGTCATGGGTTCCAACCACGGAAGGTCCCCAAATCTTTGAATAAAGGTAGAATTATTCGCAGGGGGATAGACCACTTAAAGGGGGTGGCTAGGGGTGGAAAAAGGTCAGTCGGCCTATCAGGGGCCTAGGGCCTGGCCTATTTAAAGTCTGGCCTAGCCTAGCCTGTTTAATAAAAAGGCTAGGTTTATGCTTTTTAAAAGGCCTATTTAAGTAAAAAGGCTAGGTACAGGCCTTTAAAAAAGGCTATTAAGCCTAATAGGCCGGCCTATTAAATTTTAATATATATATATATATATATATAATAAATTTTATAAATGTAAATACAATAAATTTTATAATATGTTTATAAATTAGGCTTATTTAGAGGCTTGTTAAAAAGGCCTATTAGCCTATTTAGTGGTTTGTTGGTATATTTAAGATAGAATTGTTGGCCTTTTTAGAGGCCTTAAGACAAAGTAGGCCTATAAATAGGCTTTCAGGCTTTATAGACTTTCAAATAGGCTAGACTTAGCGTGAAAAATGAGCCTATGATAGGCCAATAGGCTAGGCTTAACTCCATCAATTATAAAATAGGTCTGGCCAGTTTAGCCTGACCTGGCCTATTTCCACCCCTAGGGGTGGCTAGCGTCCGGGGGTGTTACAAAAAGACATCTTTTTAAACCAATGTCTTATTCACTTTGAAGTTTCTAGGGAAATTTACATAATTTTTTGTATTTTAAAATTGTAACAATTTTTCTATAGTTCATGTACTATACACTTCTAAATTATGGTGTTTTTCAATTTATAAATCAAAACAAGTTTATTAAAATACTTAAATTATTTTGTTTTTTTAAACAATGTATTGTTCACTTTGAAGTTTCAATCTCAATTCACATGTTTTTTTTTATATTTTTAAAATTGTAACAATTTTTAAAAAATTTGTGTACTATACACTTGAATTTTTCTAGCTCAATTTACATAATTTTAAATATTTTCAAAATAGTAACATTTTTTAGAGATCGAGTAGTATACACTTGAAGAATAGAGTGTTTTTTTATTTAAAAATCAAAAATAATTTTTTAAATTATTTAATTTATTTGATTTTTTTTAAACGTTTTATCATTCACTTTGAAGTTTCTATTTCAATTTATATAATTTTAATATTTTTAAATTATAACAATTTTTCTAGAGATCGTATATACTTATGAATAGGGTGTTTTTCGATTTAAAAATAAATTTTTTTTATTAATTTACATATTTTTTTATTATTTTTAAACAATTTATTATTAGCTACGAAATATCTAGCTCACTTGAGGAATAGGGTGTTCTTCGATTTAATAATAAAAATGCATTTATTAAATTAATTAAATTATTTAATATTTTTTGGAAACCAAGTATTATGATACTTTGAAGTTTCTAGTCCATTTAAAATAATTTCTTATATTTTTAACTTTGCAACAATTTTTCAAGAGATTGTGTATTATACACTTGAGAAATAGGGTGTTTTTCGATTTAAAAATCAAAATGTGTTTTTTGAATTACTTCATTTTTTTTTCAACAACGTATTTTTCACTTTGAAATTTCTATCTTAATTTACATATTTTTTTAAAAATCAAAAATAATTTTTTAAATTAATTAAAGTATTTGATGTTTTTAAAATAATGTATTATTCACTTTAAAATTACTAGCTCAATTTACATAAATTTTAATATTTTTAAAATTGCAACAATTTTTTAAGAATTCGTGTCCTATACACTTTAAGAATATGATGTTTTTCGATTTAAAAATCAAAATATGTTTTCAAAAATACTTAAATTATTTTATGTTTTTTTAAAACATGTATTATGACACTTTGAAGTTTCTACCTCAATTTATATAATTTTTTATATTTTCAAATTTGTAACAAATTTTATAGAGATTATGTACAATACATTTGAAAGAATATGTTTTGACTTAAATCAAAGCACAATTTTACAATTACTTACATTATTTGAATTTTTTTAAAATTATTTATTATCATACTTTAAAGTTTTTAGCTCAATTTACATAATTTTTATTTTTTTCAAAAAGCAAAAAATTTCTAGTTATCGTTAGCTATACACTTAAAGAATAGATGATTTTTCAATTTAAAAATCAAAACATGTTTTTCAAAATAATTTAATTATTTATGTGTTTTCAAAACAATGTATTATGACACTTTTAAATTAGAGTTCATATTGTTTTTGCCTAATTCTACAACTAGAATGATCAATTTAAATATAATGCATCCTTATGCCATTTAGGTGGTGTTTGGTTTCTGGAATATTTTTTCTATTCTCACGTAAGTCATTTATAATTATAATTTACTCGTATTTGATATAAGGTATAAGTGAGTTTCTGGTAGTATTTTGTTTTGTTCCCAGCCTAAGACGTGGGTATCACTTTCCTAGGAAAGTGCTTTCCGGAAAAGTAGCTAAAATAAACTCTTGTATCAAACACCTTCTTAAAAACAATTAGGGCCTCGAATGTTATTTGGTAGTTGCAAAATGTGTAGACACAAAACTTCATGCAAAAATTCCACCCATAGATATATGAACAAGAGTAATAGCCATTTTTCTTGCCCAATTAGACAATTAAAATCCCCAAATTGAAAATAATGCATCTGCATACCATTTAAGGGCAATTAGGGTCTCAAATGTTCTTTGTTAGCTGTAAAATGTGTGGTCACAAAATTTTCTGAAAAAATTTCACCTATTTACATGTAAACTAGAATTTTAACTATTTTTTGCCCAATTAAACAACTAAAATGCCCAATTTAAAAAAAAATGCATTTTGATGACATTAAGGAAAATTAGGGCATGAAATGTCATTTACTAGTTGCAAAATTTGTAGATATAAAATTTTATACGAAAATCTACCTATATATGTGAACTAGAGTTTCAATTTTTGCCAAACTAGACACTAGAATGCATGATATAAATATAATGCATCATTATCCCATTTAATTTAAGGGCAATTTGAGCCTTGAATGTTCTTTGTTTGTTACAAAATTTGTGGACACAAAACTTCACATAAAAAGTCCATCTATTTACATGTGAGCTAAAGATTTACCTAATTTTGTCCAAATAAAAATTTTAAAAAAACATTTTTACTTTTAGTCCTTAGATTTTTTTTTTTGTATTATGGTCCCTGTTAGTTGAAAAATGGTTGCTTTTAGTCCTTACCATTAAAAATCTCTTTTAAGTGATGATTATGATAACATAGTGTCGCATGTCAATACTATCTCAAATTCAAATAATTTTTAGCTTTAATTGTAGTTTTGGTCCCGTTTGTTTGTATTTTAGGCGATTTTGGTCTCCCAAATTTCAAAGGGGTGATTTTGGTCCATGTTTTTCAAAACGAGCAATTTTGGTCCCTCTTTTAGCTTTTCTTTCAAATTGGATGCAATTTTTAGCCAATTTAGTGACAATTTTCCTCCAAATTAATGATGGAGGGACCAAAATCATTTACAGATAAATTTTTTTTCAAAAAATATTAATTGAGTGACAATTTTCCTCCAAATTAACGACAAGTTTCAAATCGTTTACTAAAAAAATTTAGGAGAAAAATTGTAGCTAATTAATAGTTTTTAGAAATACATTATATCAATAAACGATTTTAGTTAATCGTGGCACTAAATTGACTAAAAACCATTGCTAATTTGAAAGAAAAACTAGTAGAGAGACCAAAATCGTTTATTTTTTAAACAAAGGGGACTAAAATCGTCTATTTAAAACTTGAGAGACCAAAAATACATCTAAGCCTAAGTTTTATTTAATGGTGCTTAATATTCCATCTATTTCATATTATAAGGTCATGTTAAGACAATTGTGCATTTTAAGAAAGATAAGTGTTAATGTATTGTGTTTTGAAAAATTAGTATTTAGACCCTCTCCATTAAAAAAATGGAGAGGGTGTGCTTAACAAGGTGTCTGTGAATATTTTATTATATTTGGTTGACTCTTACCTATATATAATACTTTATTAATTTAAACACTTAAAATTTTAATGCAAGTTTTTAAATAAGCATTTTGGATGGGTCTCATCAATGTACTCACAAATTAATTATCTAATATTTATTTTATTTATTTTTAATACAAATTATGCTCACTTTTTCTATAAGAACCAAATGCTAATTTAAGCAATTTTATTAAGCACCACATTCTAAGTCAGCATGCTCCAAAAAAGATAGAGTACTCTCTCTGTTTTCAAATATAAGTAAATTTTTTCATAATACTATGTTTTTAAATATAAGCAAAACTAACTATATTCATTTGCATTTAATGAAAACTTTTTTATTATACCCTCCACTCAATTCACCTTCTCATTTATTATAATGGTTTTGAAGAGGAGAGAGAGTAACTCAATGTAGGATAATTTAGGAAAACAAATTGACTTTTTGATAGATTAAAAAAATTAAATGAAGCTAACCAATTTTTTTAAAAGGTATGAGTTAGGTAATTTTTGCTTATAATCGAAAACGGAGAGAGTATTTAACTAAAATACTTAAATAATAAGAACTCATTTAAATACTCCCATTAAAGATAGTTAAACGATATCTTAGAAGAGTGTATAAAACAAAACTAGTAGAAGAGTCAATAACAACCTACTCTAGCTAGTCTCTGGCTGCACACATGACATTACTATATCTTTCATTGCACTGACAACTAAAAATTGTATTCAATTTATAGAATTCGAGATTCGAGAATAGAAACATAACCGATTTAAATACTTTATTTAACTATCATATTTATAATTTCCATGTCATATGGATGGCCGTGCGTTAGGAAAAACACGTCTTCAAAGGAACTTCTCTCTTAAAAGAAGCCTCCCCAATATCTTGACTACTACTACTATCTTCCTTCCTTTGATTTCGATGTCTTAAAGTCCATTTTCCAAACCCTAGTTATTGCTATAGAATGAACAAAGTTTGATAGTAGGAGTAGTAGTATAGTTAATTGTAGCATCCAACAGGTTAGTCGAATGATTAAAAAGTACTACTTTGAGTAGTAGGTTCTCAGTTTGAACCCCTGTAGACACACTTTAACCTATAAAAAAGTATAGTTAATTGTAAATAGTTTGGCCTTATAAGTATACACCGATAGAAATTTAAATTTCAATAGTTGTGTGTATAAAAAAGATATTTTGATGAGATAAATAATATATATATATATATATATATATATATATATATATATATTTGATAATCTCTTCATCTTGAATGGATTGGTATTTGATTGTAAATTGGAGATATTTTTAATACACATAAAAATAAGTTAATATAGTATTAATAATATTTTATAAGTAACATATGCATTCTTTTGTGAATAATTATTTTCATTTTCATACTTGTAATTCTAAACAAATCTAAATCATTCACGTATAGGAATATTTATCAAAACTCAAAATTTTTTTAAGATTAATATATATAATATATTTTCAATTGGTTTTCGCCCAAAGTTTTAAATTCATCTTCTTTATATTTTAAAATTTTTTGAGTTAACCAGCAATGCTATTTGTTACGAAACAATTGAGCACGAATTGTCACGAAATGAAAAACAACCGTTAGATTCTAAATAATAAAAATTAGCATAGTATATATTGTATTAATAGACCACAAATTAACGGTGCCCTTTGATGAACGAAATTCGTGAAACTTATTTTTTGTACTTTAAAGCATTTTCCTTCCTAAAATACAAGGCCTTAGGCAATTGTCTACTTCGCCTAAAGGAAGGTATAACCCTATCTCTTCACTCCTATGTAGTTTTAGATTTATGCATATGAATTAAGAAAAAAAATTATATATTAATTCTACTCTAAAATAATAATTGAATAGAGCAATTTTAATGTTTACAAAATTTAAAATGTGAAAATAGAATCCTAAATTAGACAATAATAGATCGTTTATATTGAATAAAAATCGAACCTCAAAAATTACTTTTTACATTTTAAATTTTATAAAAATTAAAATCGTTCAATTGCTACGTTTATTTTTCTTGTTTTTTATAAAAAGGACAAAGTTTAATTATTAAAATGTCCTGCATATCATGAAAAATATTATAAATATGCAAAAATAATATTTTTTAATAATTTTACAATATTTTTTAGTGATACTTTTAAATGTTATACTAATAATTATTTATAGTGCAAAGAATAATAAGCACATGAAAGGAAGTAGTATAATAAAGTGGTAAAAAGAATAGTAGTAGAAGGTACTTCTATACTAAGGTTTGAAGGTAAATATTAATGACAAAGGGCATGGTGGTGGCAGATGCAAATTGAAGAAGTGCAATTTAAGGGGGATTGTTTTCAGTTGGGTAGGTCTCTGTTTTAATATTGCTTTCAATTAAGTTATAGTACTTCATTTGTTTCATAATGTAATCCTTTTGAACATTATTTTTTAAGATGTTAAATATAATAAAAAATTATTAATATATATATATATTTTGTATTTTTGAGAGATAAAATAATGTGTATTTATGATTTTTTTTAGTTTTAATAATTTCAAAAGTGTCCTAAATGCTTGGTTTAATAAGACCCTATATAAAATACTAGAAATATAAATGATTTTTTAGTGTAAATTACTACTAGTAGAGAGAAATTAAAGCTTCATCACATGTAGTAGTACCATTAATAATATAAGAGTAGATATATATGAATCAAATGCAAGCAAGCAAGCAAGCAATCATGATATTGATGCTGAAAGTCCAAGAGGGTCCCTGACCAGCCCCTTAATTATCCCCACCCACCTCCCCTTCCTCACCATTAATATATACAATAATTATTAATATTTATATAGGGAAATAAAAAAAGAAAATATGAAGTTCAACTCACATTTACCACTACTCATTTCTTCCTTTCTTGGCATTGAAAGAGATCAAATGGGTATTCTTGTGAGGAAGAGAATTAGGTGTTCCTTTACATCTTCTCCTCTTCTTCTTCTTCATCATCATTTAAATCTTTTAATTTTCCTTCTTGGTTTCTTGTTCTTCCTTATCCTCCAACAAGCTGTTCTTGTTGAATCCAATAACCTTAATTTCACAAGGTATAAGCAAGTTAGTAGCTTGAGACTTGAAAGGATTCAAAGACACTTGAAGAAGATTAACAAGCCCTCTATCCTTACCATAGAGGTAAATATTATTATCAATCATAACATTAATTACTATTGCTATGTAATAATATTATTATACATACATATATCAATGTTAATCTTTTCCTAATTTTGTAATAATGATTATGAGTGCTTTACAATTTCAGAGTCCGGATGGTGACCTCATAGATTGTGTTCACAAAAAAAAGCAACCAGCTTTAGATCACCCACTTCTAAAGAATCACAAGATCCAGGTATTTTTCACCACTTCTGTTTCTTTTTTTTTTTTTAAATGTTTTCTACTTGTGTTTCTTGTCCACTTAAGATAGAAAGTTTAAATCTCGTTAGATACGAAATTTTCTCACCCTCTTCTCCTAGAAAGGGAAAGAAATTTTAGATGAAACAATGTGATTTGAGTTGAGATAGAACTTAAACATAATATTTTAGGTGTGACGGTTGCGTTACTCTTTAATCAGAATTAGAGCTTTTTTTCTCTTAGATTAACACATCTTTTCCGTGCTCTAATTTCCTTTTTAATAAAAAAATTAAAAGTTTAACCTCACAACGGTATTTAATTTAACACTCAAATTTATTTATAATTTATATTTAACACTCATAGTTCTTTATAAATAAAACTCAATTTGTGGTTTATCAAAATTTCTAATTTTAATTGAAAAACAACATCAAACATGCACATCTAAAAATCAGTATCTATACCAAGATTCTCAAAACCAGACTAAACGGTATAAGAGTTCGACTGACCCTTGAAACCGAATTGAAAAAGAACCGGTCAAAACTCGAGAAACCGGTCAAAAACCAAAGAAACTGGTCTAAACTGATGAAAAACTAAAAATTCGGTCTCAAGCATAGAAGCAACAATATGTTTTGGATGTAATTTTTAATGTAGTTGAATGATATTGTTATATATTTAAACTTATTTTAGTGTAATTTTTAATATTATATTATGCATTATTTATCATTATATTTTTTAAAATATTTAATTGATACGGGTTCAACCACCGTTAATCATTGAATCGTAAATTAGTCTTGATCAGTCTGTCAGCGGCTAAGTGAGCCTAAAATTTTTAGGATGCCAAATATAAGAGAATAAATAAATTAAAATTTTAAGGGGACAATTACTTAGAGTGTTAGTAATTTTATTTATATTTTAAAAAATTATATATATATATATATATATATATATATATATATATATATATATATATATATGTTAGCATTTGTTTTTTGCAATGGAGAGATTTTGTCTTTCTATTGGATAAGATAGTTCTGCTCGCAGTCAAATTTTAAGAATATTATCTGAATTTTAAATTTTAGGTTTAAATCAAACCCAATCTAAAAAGTTGGGTCATAAAAAAAAATTGTCATATTTTTTATATATTTTATGATAGTAGTCATGTGTTTGGTGATGTGAAACTTTTGAGTTATTGAGTTCTTTGAAGTGTTGATTTGTCGTTGGATTGGATTTAATGAATGAAACAGAAAGCACCGAGAGAGATGCCAAAGGGGATGATGAAAATGAAGGAGGAGTTAATAAGTGGCGGTGGTGCATGGCAAACGTGGCACCAAAATGGGACCCGGTGTCCAAAGGGAAGTGTTCCGATACGGCGGAGCACGGTGCAGGACGTCTTGAGAGCTAATTCTTTGTTTAACTTTGGTAAGAAGCAACGACGGCGGTTTCCTCTCTCCCGGCACACGGATGCGCCCGCGCCGGATGTAGTTAGCCGCAATGGCCATGAGGTGCGTCCTATTTTATTTATAATTAATTTAGGAGTAATATAATAATTAAATGAATGAATGAATGAATTAATTAATTAAATGAATTTGGGTAAATGTAGCATGCGATTGCGTACACAGGATCATCAGAGGAGGTATACGGAGCAAAGGGAATTATAAATGTGTGGAATCCATCAATCCAAGTGGTCAACGAATTTAGTCTCTCTCAGATTTGGATTCTTTCTGGATCTTTTGACGGCTCAGATCTCAATAGTATTGAAGCTGGATGGCAGGTACTACTACACTAGTATTTTTTAATTTCTCTTCCCCTAATTAAATACATCCATTCAAATTTCCTACTTTAACTAGTATTTTTTATTAGAAATTTAAAATCAAAAGAGTCTTATAATATAAAACGTTACGTTGATTTTGACCATATTATAGTGTTTATTTTTTGGTTAAATTAAATAAAATAATGTCTGAAGCTTTGATTGTTGTACTAGTCAGGTCAGTCCAGAGCTTTATGGTGACAACAGGCCCAGATTATTCACTTATTGGACGGTTAGCATCGTATTTAGCGACAGTCATTATATGGTCGTTGCTATCTAATCTGTTGTTTAGCGACAGGTTTTTTAGCCTTGTGACAACTAAAAACTGTTGCTAAAAACTGTTTTTCTTGCCGTGACAATATAAAAAAGAAAAATAAAAATTTAAATTCAATAAATAAAGCATGTTTACTAACTTTGCAGAGTGACGCATACGAAGCAACAGGATGCTACAATCTTCTTTGTGCAGGTTTTGTTCAAATAAATAGCAGAATTGCCATTGGAGCAGCCATTTCTCCCATCTCTTCTTATGATTCTAACCAATATGACATTACCATCCTTATCTGGAAGGTAAGTTAAGTGTTCATTAAAATATGAGCTAGTTATATATATAAAGCTATGGAAGGTAAGTTAAGTGTTCATTAAAATATGAGCTAGTTATATATATAAAGCTATGAGTTGATTTGTTTGGATTAGAGCTTTGTAACAAATGTTTCTAGGAGTAGAATTTTATCATATAAATAATATTATAAATTACTTTTACATAAATTGTAGGCATGATTAACTTCTTATATAAGGCTAACAAGACATTGAGCAAGTTAAGTTACAAGTAATAAACAACTCAAATCCCGAAAAATAGACTTATTAGGTAGGGAATAATCATAAATTCTCAACTCTAAAATTACAAGAATAATATTTCCCACGAGTTCTTATACATAAAAAGACTTCTTCTTCCCTTTAACTTCTTCCAAAAGTTACTTAAACAAAATATGGTAAAAAAAAGATTTATATGAGAAGTTAATATTTGTAATAGTTTATGACATTAGTGTTTACATGATAAATTTTACTTTTTAGATACTAATTGATAAGCTCATCTAAATGGATTCTTATAATAATACATTTAGGAGCTTTTAACGAATTGTACTTACAGACATTATGTTCTCACCAAAATTTATGATAGTTCAATATTTGTATAAAAAAGTCACTAATTTTTTTGTTTGCAAATGTGAATGAATTAGGATCCACAAGTAGGGCATTGGTGGATGAGTTTTGGTGACAACACATTGGTAGGGTATTGGCCGGAAGAACTATTTACGCACTTAGCAGGACACGCGACGATGGTGGAGTGGGGTGGCGAAGTGGTGAACACACGTGCCAATGGCCAACACACGTCCACACAAATGGGCTCCGGCCACTTCGCTGATGATGGATTTGGAAAAGCAAGCTATTTTCGAAACCTTGAGATCGTAGACACAGATAATAGTCTAAGTTCAGTGCAGAACTTGTTAACGCTAGCAGAGAATACAAACTGTTACAACATAAAGAGCTCCTATAGCAATGATTGGGGCACTTACTTTTACTATGGCGGGCCTGGCAATAGTGCTCAGTGCCCATGATTCGATGAGGTAGTTGCTATTCGCACCACCCATAATTATGAGGTAGTTGACATTTATATCACAAATTTTTAAATTACACAATTTCTTCAACTCTTGCAAATTAATCTTCGAAAGTGTTTTCTTTTTATCATTTTTTAAAAATTAGATTATGAAAAATCACTTATGAAAACTCATTTTCCAAAAGTGATTTTATAAATCAATTTTCAAAAGGATTGGAATCATGTTGTGTTCCTTTAGCATATTATGAGAGATATAGACAAAGTACAATAAGATAATATGTTTTACATAAATAAAAATGGATTATATTATTATTGTGTTGTGTCTATCTCTCTTATAATATGACCAACCTGACTTGAAAAAATATAGGATGATTCGAATCTAATAATTTTTTGAAGTGATAAAAAAAACTTTCGTAGATTATTTTCCAATGATAGGGTGGTGTCTTTAGGAAACTAACAAGGTGGTGCAAAAATCAACTACCATTTTGATGATATCAGCCTGGTCCCATTATAATTTCTTGGTTCCATTATCATTTGATGATGACGTCTCTTCTTGTGTTACATTCTTTACTTGTACGTAAATATATATAGAGAAATTGTTATTGTATTTTAGACAATTCCGTTCTTGTTTATGACACTTCCACAAGTTTGGGATTAGCTAGCACATTCATATTTTTTCCCTGTGTGTTGTAGATAATAATTTTCACATTATAGTTTTAGGTATGAATCTTTAATGCCAAAAGTAATTTTCAAACTTTATATATGTCAGTGTTAATAAAAACGATTTCCTTTCCATATATATAGGGTAATGATAAACGATTACAAATGTATGATTAGAAATGAGATAAAATGGAGATAAGAAAAAGAGAACAAAGAATCAACACAATCAATGAATTGAAACCATTGAACACAAATCCAAGAAAAAAACCATAAGAACATATATAGGCTCATAGGAAAGTATAATAAGAACAAAAATCATTTCACACAAAATCAACAAATAAAATACATTGTTTTAAAAAATTGTTGCAATTTAAAAATATTAAAATTATATAAATTGACTAATTAAGAAAGTTCATGTGTATAGTGCATTGTTTTAAAAAAAACTTCAAATAATTTAACTAATACAAAAAAAGACACTTTGATTTTAAAATCAAAACATTATATTGTTCAAGTTTATAATACATGATTTTTTCTTTTAGATTAAAGAATACATTGTTTAAAAAATATATTAAAAAAATTGTTTAAATTTTTAAAATATAAAAAATTATGTAAATTGGCAAAGAAATTTATTGTTTTCCAAAAAATTTCAAATAATTTAAGTAATTTAAAAAGAGGGTTGGATTTTTAAATCAAAACATTATATTCTTCAAATGTGTAGTATACGGTTTTTCTTGTAGATTGAAGAATACGCTGTCTAAAAAATGTTCTAGTTCTTTTTTTTTTTTGCAATTTTAAAAATACAAAAATTATGTAAATTGACCTAGAAACTTCATGTCTATAGTACACTGTTTTAAAAATTTTTAAATAATTTAAGCAATTTAAAAAAGACGCTTTGATTTATAAATAAAAGCATCGTATATTTTTCAAGTGTGTAATACATGATTTTTCTTGTAGATTGAAGAATATATTTAATAAAAAATATTCTAAAAATATTGTTGCAATTTTAAAAATTTAAAAAGTATATAATTTGACCTAGAAACTTCAAGTGTATAGTACATCGTTTTCTAACTTCAAATAATTTAAAGAAATGCTTTGATTTTTAAATCAAAATATTGTATTATTCAAATATATAGTACATGATGTTTTCCCGTAGATGGAAGATTACATAGTTTAAAAAATATTAAAAAACTGTAGTAATTTTAAAAATATAAAAATTAAGTAAATTGACCAAGAAACTTTAGTGTATACTAAATTGTTCTAAAAAACTTTAAATAATTTAAGTAATTTTAAAAAAGATGCTTTAATTTTTAAATAAAAATATTTTAGTACACGATTTTTTCTAGTAGATTGAAGAATACTTTGTTTAAGAAAAATGTTCAGAAAAATTTG
The DNA here is from genome assembly GCA_037177725.1 of Cyamopsis tetragonoloba. NCBI lineage: Eukaryota > Viridiplantae > Streptophyta > Magnoliopsida > Fabales > Fabaceae > Cyamopsis > Cyamopsis tetragonoloba. The sequence continues at coordinate 51,941,040 of CM074125.1, forward strand.
GTTCAATTTTAAAATATAAAAATTATCTAAATTAACCTAGAAACTTCGAGTGAATAGTACACTGTTTTTAAAAAAATTAAATAATTAACTAATTCAAAAAAGATGCTTTCATTTTTAAATTGAAACATCATATTCTTCAAGTGTAAGATATATAATTTTTTTCTTCTAGATTGAAGAGTATGTTCTTTAAAAAATAGATTAAAAATTGTTGTATTTTTAAATATATAAAAAATTATATAAATTGATCAAGAAACTTAACTGTATAACATATTAGTTTAAAAAAAAAAATAATTTAAATAATTTATAAAAGACACTTTGATTTTGAAATAAAAAAAAATCATACTATTCAAGTGACACCATATAACCCAATTGAGACATGGTAGAATAGGCCAAGTTTTTCTTAAAATCTTTTTGAGCAATGGCTAAAATAGCTCCTAAGACTACTGTTATTATACCTATGAAAGTTATTCCATTCACTATGTTGGGTATAACTATGAAAAGAGGCAGAAGTTAAGCTACGAGAAAAATTCTCACCGCTACCAAAGTGTAAATTTGGCAACTGAGCCACAAAATATATAGTACATGATTTTTTTTAGATTAAAATATATTGTAAAAAATTATTGCAATTTTAAAAATATAAAAAAATATTTAAATTGGTAAAGAAACATCAAGTGTATAGCACATTGTTTTTTTTAAAAAAAAACTTTAAATAATTTTAAAAAGACGCTTTGATTTTTAAATCAAAACATCGTATTCTTCAAGTGTAGGATAAATGATTTTTCTTGTAGATTGAATAATACGTTGTTTAAAAAATAGATTAAAAAAAGTGTTTAAGTTTTAAAAATATAAAAAAGCTGTTGTAGATTGAATAATACGTTGTTTAAAAAATAGATTAAAAAACTGTTGTAGTTTTAAAAATATAAAAATAAAAAAATCAAATAATTTAATAAATTTAAAAAATTTATTTTCATTTTTAAAGTAAAAAAGACCCCATTTTTTAAGTGTGCAGTACACAATTTCTAGAAACAATTATGGCAATTTTAAAAATATAAAAAAATATGTAAATTAAGCTAGAAACTTCATGGTGAACAATATATATGTTATTTTAAAAAAAAAATCAAGTATTTTAAGAAACTTTAAAAATTCGGTTTCATTTTTCAAGTAAAAAACACCCTATTTTTCAAGTGTATTGTACACGATTTCTAGAAACAATTGTTGTAATTCTAGAAATATAAAAAATTATATAAATTAAGCTAGAAATTTCAAGGTGAACAATACAGTGTTTTCAAAATAAATAATATAATTTAATAAATTTAAAAAAAACTTTTTTTTTCACTTTTAAAGTAAAAAAACAATCTATTATTCAAGTATACAGTACATGATTTCTAGAAACAATTACTGAAATTTAAAAAATATAAAAGTTTTTTAAATTAAGCTAGAACTTCATGGTGAACCATACATTGTTTTCAAAAAAATCAAATAATTTAATAAATTTTAAAATATGCATTATCATTTTTAAAGTAAAAAACACCAGTTTTTCAAAAGTATAGTACATGATTTCTAAAAACAATTGTTGTAATTTTCAAAATATAAAAAATTATGTAAATTTAGCATAAAACTTCATAGCAAACAATACATTATTTTCAAAAAAATCAACTGATTTAAGAAATCTAAAAAATTCGTTTCCATTTTATAGTAAAAAACACCATATTTTTCAATTGTATAATACATTATTTCTAGAAAAATTTCGCAATTCAAAAATATAAAAAACAAAGTAAATTAAGCTAGAATCTTCATCATGAACAAGACATTGTTTTTAAAAAAATTAAAAAAATTAAAAAAATTAAAAAAATTAGTAAATTTAAAAAACACATTTTCATATTTAAATTAAAAAACACCCTATATATAAAGTGTGTCGTACACGATTTCTAAAAAAAAATGTTGCAATTTTAAACATATAAAAAAAATTATATAAATTAAGCTAGAAACTTCATGGTGAATAATACATTTGTTTAAAAAAAATCAAATAAATTAATAAATTTAAAATATTAGTTTTCATTTTTAAAGTAAAAAACACCATTTTTCAAGTGTATTTCTAGAAACAATATTGACAATTTTAAAAATTTAAAAATTATGTAAATTTAGCTATAAAATTCATGTTGAAAAATACATTGTTTTCCAAAAAATAAAAAATTTTAAAAATTCGTTATCATTTTTAAAGTAAAAAACTCCATATTTTCAAGTGTATAGTACACGAAATATTAAAACTATTAGCAATTTTCCAAAAACAAATTTATGTAAATTAAGCTAGAAACTTCAAGGTTAAAAATACATTGCTTTCAATAAAATAAAATAATTTAGTAAATTTTAAAAATTCATTTCAATTTTTAATGTAAAAAACACTATCTTTTTTAAGTGTATAGTACACGATTTCTAGAAACAATTGTTGCAATTTAAAAAAAAGAAAAATCATGTAAATTAAGCTAGAAACTTCATAATGAACAATACATTGTGTTCAAAAAACATAATTTAATAAATTTAAAAAAGTGTATTGTACACGATTTCTAGAAACAATTGTTGCAATTCTAAAAATGTAAAAAACTATATAAATTAACCTAAAACTTCAAGGTGAACAATATATTGTTTTCAAAAAAATTGTAACACGTAATGGAATTTAAGGCTAAGTTTTTGTGTTTTTTGAAAAACATTTGTTAAGTAGTATCCATCACATGCCCTACCAAAATACATAAGTTTCATAGTAATAGGTCATTTATACTGATTTTATGTCCACTAAAGGTAGCCATCTAACGTATTATTAGGAAGGATTGGCCACCCAAAATACATCAAAATTCCAAAACACTAAAATGTCTAAAGGAATAAGTCTTCAAGCGCTAAATTCTTTATCTTCTGAGTCTCCTACAATATGGTAACCGTCAGTTATATGTAAACATATAACTAAGTAACCCCTGACATTTTGAAAATACTTTTTATACCATATTACAGTTAGTCTAACTGAAAAACACCTCATCTAATTCCTATCACACAAATCAATCCAATGCAACATGTACAAACACAATGCATGCAATGACAATTATAAATGTTTACATGACATGATCTTTCATTATCATAATCGTTCATTTCTTTTCTTTAGTCTTTTACGGGAGCCTCATGCACAAGACTCCTTGCTACACGCATGGCAGCAATGTGCATTTGAGCTCAATCATGGGACCACGACAAGCGTCCCCACTGTGATCAAACTGTTGGGCTATCTTGACCCCGTTCATTGGGAATAACCCATGACTTTGACCCGTTCATTGGGATAGTCCTTTCTTTCGGGCCATCTACCCAGTCACAAGGCAACCCTACTAGTTCAGGCCATCTTACCTCGTTCATTGGGAGACCATACATTCTCAATCTTTTCATGCTTATCTGCTTACCTGGTGTGTAACCAGTGGAACTCAACCCACTTTTTCAACATTCGTTGAAGGAAGAAAGCTTAATTTGTATTTTAATTTCATTTCACAAATTATCATGCATCTTCATTCAACATTCATCACATGGCAATTTCACTAATTATAGTCAAAGAGCTAGCTTGCCATAATCAATTCATGACTTTAATACATGTTACTAAGTCATATGAGCTTATTTACATTGATTCCAACCCTAGAATTGAGTTAAGCAAGCTTACAATTCCTTTTAGAAGCAAAAATAGGTCAAGAAGCTACAGAACACTTACGATGCCTTTTATAAACTATTTATTTGGCTTTCATTTTTATATTACACGATTTCTAGAAACTATTCTTTCAATATTAAAATATAAAAAATTATTTAAATTATGCTAGAAATTTCAAATGAACAATACAATATTTTCTAAAAAATCAAATAATTTAATAAATTTAAAAAATTCATTTTCATTTTTAAAGAAAAAAACACCATATTTTTTAAGTGTATAGTACACGATTTCTAGAAACAATTGTTGCATATTATAAATTATAAAAAATTAAGTAAATTAAGCAAGAAACTTCATGGTGAACAATACATTATTTTCAAAAAAATCAAATTATTTAATAAAATTAAAAAATACATTTTCATTTTTATTGTAAAAAACACTCTATTTTTTAAGTATATAGTCTACGGTTTATAGAAACAATTGTTTCAATATTAAAAATATATAAATATTATTCAAATTATGCTAGAAATTTCAAGGTGAACAATACATTGTTTTAAAAAAAATATTTTAAAAAAATTATAAAATTTGTTTTCATTTTTAAAGTAAAAAACATCTTATTTTTCAAGTGTATTGTACACGACTTCTAGAAACAGTTGTTACAATTGTAAAAATATAAAAAATTATATAAATTAAGCTTAAATTTCAACGTGAACAATACATTATTTTCAAAATAATTTGATAAATTAAAAAAATTCGTTTTCATTTTTAAAGTAAAAAACATTATATTTTTCAAGTGAATTGTAAACGATATCTAGAAACAATTGTTGCAATTCTAAAAATATTAAAGATTATATAAATTAAGCTAAAACTTCAAGGTGAACAATACATTGTTTTCAAGATATCAAATATTTTAATAAATTTAAAAATTTCGTATTCATTTTTAAAGTAAAAAACACCATATTTTTAAAGTATATTTTACACGATTTTCAGAAAGAATTGTTGAATTTTATAAAATATAAAAAATGATGTAAATTAAGCTAGAAATTTTATGGTGAACAATACATTTTTTCAAATAAATAAAATAATTTAATAAATTTAAAAAAACGTGTTTTCTTTTTTAAAGTGAAAAACACTATATTATTCAAGTATATTGTACACGATTTCTAAAATCGGTTGTTTCAATATTAAAAATAAAAAATAATTTAAAATTAAGATATGAACTTCAAGGTAAACAATACATTGATTTCAAAATTCAAATATTTTAAAAATTTTAAAAAATTCGTTTTCATTTTTAAAGTAAAAACCATTCTCTTTTTCAAGTGAACTGTACATTATTTCTAAAAATAATTGTTGCAATTCTAAAAATATAAAAATTATATAATTAAGTTAAAAGTGAACAATACATTGTTTTTAAAATATCAAATAATTTATTAATATAAAAAATTAATTTTCATTTTTAAAGTAAGAAACACCAAATTTTTCAAGTGTCTAGTACACGATATCTAGAAACAATTGTTGCATTTTATAAAATATAAAAAATTAAGTAAATTAAGCTAGAAATTTCATGGTGAACAATACATTATTTTCAAAAAAATCAAATAATTTAATAAAATTATAAAATGCCTTTTCATTTTTAAAATAAAAAACACTATTATTCAAGTATATAGTACACGATTATATTTCTAGAAATAATTGTTTCAATGTTAAAAATATAAAAAATTATATAAATTAAGCTAAAACTTCATGGTGAAAAATATATTTTTTAAAAAAAACCAAATAATTTAATAAATTTTTAAAATTAATTTTTATTTTTAATGTAAAAAATACCCTATTTTTCAAGTGATAGTATACGATTTCTAGAAAGCATTATCACAATTTTTAATATATAAAAAATTATGAAAAATTAAGATAGAAATTTCATGGTGAACAATACGTTGTTTTCGAAAAAATCAAATATTTTAAGAAATTTAAAAAATTTGTATCCTTTTTTAAAGTAAAAAACACCTCATTTTTGAAGTGTATTGTACATCATTTCTAGAAACAATTGAGGAAATTTTAAAATATAAAAATTATATAAATAAAGCTATAAACTTCATGGTGAACAGTACATTGTTTTAAAAAAAATCAAAATATTTTAATAAATTAAAAAAATTTGTATCTTTTTTAAAGTAAAAAACACTCTATTTTTCAAGTGTATTGTACATAATTTTGAGAAACAATTGAGGCAATTTTAAAAATATATAAGTTATATAAACTAAGCTAGAAACTTCAGAATAATATATTGTTTTCAAAAAATTAAAATATTTGAATAAATTTAAAAAATTTGTATCCATTTTTAAAGTAAAAAACATCTTTTTTTAAGTATATAGTACACGATTTCTTGAAACAATTGTTGCAATTTTAAAAATATAAATAATTATTTAAATTAAGCTACAAACTTCATGGTGAGAGATACATTTTTTTAAAAAGAATCAAATAATTTGATAAAATTAAAAATTTTATTTTCATTTTTAAAGTAAACAAACACCTTTTTTTTAAATGTAAAGTACACGATTTCTAGAAATTGTTGCATCTTATAAAATATAAAAAAATATGTAAATTAAGTTAAAAACTTCATGGTTAACAATTTATTGTTTTTAAATAAATCAAATAATTTAATAAATTTAAAAACACGTTTTCTTTTTAAGTGAAAAACATTATGTTATTCAAGTATATAGTACACAATTTCTAGAAACGATAATTTCAATATTAAAAATAAAAAAATAATTAAGATAGAAACTTCAAGGTAAATAATTCATTAATTTCAAAAAATCAAAATTTTTAAATAATTTAAAAAATTCATTTTTATTTCTAAAGTAAAAACCATTCTATTTTTCAAGTGAATTGTACACGATTTCTAAAAACAATTGTTGCAATTCTAAAAATATAAAAATTATATAAATTAAGTTAAAATTTCAAGGTGAACAATACATTGTTTTCAAAATATTAAATAATTTAATAAATTAAAAAATTAATTTTCATTTTTAAAGTAAGAAACACCTATTTTTCAAGTGTATAGTACACGATTTCTAGAAACAATTGTTGCATTTTATAAAATATAAAAACAATTATGTACATTAAACTAGAAAATTTATGGTGAACATTATATTGTTTTCCAAAAAATTAAATAATTTAACAAATTCAAAAAATGTTTTCTCATTTATAAAGTACAAAACACTCTATAATATATTACACAATTTCTAGAAACTATGATTTCAATATTAAAAATATAAAAAATTATTTAAATTATGATAGAAACTTCAAGGTGAACAATAATTTTTTTTCAAATATTTTAGAAAATTTTAAAAAATTGTTTTCATTTTTAAAGTAAAAAACAACCTATTTTTCAAATGTATAGTACACGATTTCAAGAAACAATTGTCATAATTTTTAAAATATAAAAAATTATGAAAAATAAATCTAGAAAATTCTTGGTGAAAAATATGTTGTTTTGAAAAAATCAAATATTTTAATAAATTAAAAATGTAATTTTGAAAACTGGAGGGGGTATGTGTAATTTCAGCAAACCTCAGGCAATGTTGGTGTAATTATCCTAATATTTTAATAAATTAAAAAAAACTTGTATCCTTTATTTGCGTGGAACCATCAAGGCTAATGATTACAATAAGAACGTAGTACGCCAAGAGATTTTTCGTGACTCTACGAGATATTCCAATCTAGGTTCTTAGATTAAGGCTGAGTATACGTTTAGCTTGAATCCCAACCAAATAGCATTGGTAATTTATAGTGTCACTACTAATTCTTAAAATGAATCCCGATCATAAAAATTGAAACTATCTAGATTTTTCTAAGTAGCTCTTAATGGGAATTGATTGAGAATGTGAGTGGGAGGTATTGCTTAAAGATTGAAAACGCGATGAATAGTTTTTTTTTTCCACGGACCTAGAAAAATGGAGTTTAAGGAATAACAAAGATGAAGATCCTGCTTAGTTGATCTCCACCGCTGATCCTTCTTCTTAGTTAGTGATCTATGGTTATGCTTGTAGCTTTCATTTGTATTTGCTGCACCTTAGCTGCATAGGATCCTCTTCTGCTTTCTGTTATGAGTTTGTTGTACAAATTACCGGTTACCTACTGCTCTACCGGTTTCCAGTTTTCTATTCTCCTTTGTATATAAACCACTTTCTTCAATACAAACTCAGATAAGCTGAGATATTACTCATTCATACTCAGTCTTTCTCTTCAATAACTCTGTACATTTTATGCAAGCATTACAATGCTTTTATGGTATCAGTAGCTGCTGGTTTTAATCCAGGAGCTTCGTTGATTCATCCATGGCGCGCAGAAATTCCCCAAATCCCGCCACTCCCACTGCTCCAGCTCCAGTACTTCATCAACATCCTGCACTAGATCAGCTCAGTGTATACTATGTCCATCCCGGTGAAAATCCCTGTACACCGATCGTTTCTCCGCTGCTTTCTTCACACAACTATCACAATTGGTTCCGAGGTATGAAACGTTCCTTGATTTTGAAAAACAAATATCGTTTTGTTGATGGTAGTTTACCTATGCTTTCTGATTCTGATCCCCCTTCTCCTAAGCATTTTAACATTTCCCTGCCTACTCATACTATAGCTGATGACACCTTACCTACCTTACCATCCCTTCCACCTCATACTTCATCTTCTCTTCCAGATGACCCCCCACCCCTTCCTTTTATTCCCTCTTCAAACTCTTCTCCTTCTATCCCTGATTCCGTTCCTTCTCTAGTTGTTGTTTCTCAGCCTGAGCCTACAGAACTTAGGAGATCCACCCGTGTTCGAAACAAACCTCCCTATCTTGAGAATTATCAATGCAATGCATCCTCCTCATTACAACAAAACCAATCAGGTACACTGTATCCTATTTCCTATTTCACTTCAGTTTCCAATCTCTATTCTTCACATGCTGTTTTTAGTGTTTCTGTTACTCAAGACAGGGAACCATCATCTTATGTGGAAGCTAGTAGGCTTGAGTGTTGGAGAAAGGCTATGGAAGCTGAGATCACTGCTTTGGAGGCCAATAGAACTTGTTTGTTGGTCCCTTTGCCACCTAATGCAGTCCCTATTGGCAATAAATGGGTCTATAAGATTAAGAGGAAAGCAGATGGGAGCATTCAACAGGCAACTGCAGATTCCACTCTTTTTCTCTGGTTCTGTGATGCTCACTTTATTGGGTTGCTTGTTTATGTGGATGACATATTTCTCTTTGGTACCTCTCTTACAGCTTTCTCTTTTATCAAGAAGCAATTAGATCTTGCTTTTGGCATCAAGGACCTTGAGACATTGAAGTACTTTCTGGGCTTAGAGATTGCTCACTCTAGTGCTGGGATTTCTATTTCTCAACGTAAGTATTGCCTTGATCTTCTACTTGATGCAGGTTTGTTAGATTGTAAACCAGCCAGTACTCCCCTTGATTCTGCTGTTAAGCTGCAACAAGATTTTGGTGTGCCTTATGCTGATGTTTCCTCCTATAGACGCCTTGTTGGTCGTTTGATATACCTCACGGCTACCAGACTCGATGTCACTTGTGCTACACATCAAGTTAGTCAATACATGAGTTCCCCCACAGTTCTTCATCGTGCTACTGCCGTTAGGATCCTTCGCTACCTGAAGGGCGCTCCTGGTCTTGGTCTATTTTTCCCCTGCAATAACACTTTGCACCTGCGTGGTTTCTCTGATGCAGACTGGGCCAGGTGTCTTGATACTCGCTGTTCTGTCTCAGGTTACTGTTTTTTTTCTTGGGAATTCTCTCATTAGTTGGCGCTCTAAGAAACAGATAACCGTTGCTCGTTCTTCTAATATCGTGCCCTTGGTTCTTCTACCGATGTGGGACTTCTAACAAGGAATTTAAGTCCCAAGGAAACTTAAACGAAAGAAAAATGTGATGGAGTTCTTCATGCTTTCGTGATGTGGTCTATTTCTATACTTAACCCATAGTTCTTTGCGTACATCTCCCTAACACGAATTCAACTAGGAAATATATAACTCCCTTACATGCTATCACAAGATTATAACTACCAGATTTCCTAAGTCCTTTCTGCCCCTTGGCTTTCTTACCAAAGGCCCTTACATATGATCATAATCACTATACCTACTCGGGGATAATTAAGCTTTGAAAAATCCAACTCCGCATAATCTTCAAACTCATTCTACTACATACTCTAAAAGGCTAGTCACATTTATCCTTAAAACGTATTCTACTTGTATTCATTCTAGGCTAATGAGTTGAATCCATTGGTTATGGATGCATCAATGCCGTGACTAAGGTACTGAACTGGCCAGGCCCAATATCTTACAATCACAAACACCGGTACACCTATATCTCAATGTCTCATCCTATTTTCAATGGGAGCTGCTAAAAGAAAAACAATCCTTTTAAGGGTCGTTCCTATCCATTAGTAGCCATAACTTCTGCACCAATATTTAATTGATCAGACTAAATATTAACTGCACCTTCCTTCGAAGCTTATGACACACCTAATGAATATGTTCAGATTATTAATCGCTCAGCTGACTATTGACTCTTTATCATCACAGTCCGATGGATCAAACTGCTCTGATACCATAAATGTAACACCTTAATTTTCGAGTCCGTGTTTTTTTTTTCAAAATACTAACGGAAGCTAAATTCTAATTTACAACAATTAATAATAATAATTACAACCCTTTCAATTCATACGGATTCCTATACAGCTGAACAAATTAAAATATGAACTTGAGACTTAGGTTCACCATGTGTGACTATACCCAAGAAAAGCCCACAACTCGTCCTATCTGTGGCTTTTGCTTCATAATCTTCCGATACCTACGATATGGTAACCGTAAGTTATATGAAAAACATATAAATGAGTAACCCCCGACCTTTTTGAAAACATTTTTATACCATATCGCAGCCAGTCTAACTGGAAAACACCCCATTTAAATTCCTAACACACAATCAATTCAATGCAACAATTTCATACATAATGCATGCTTTGACAATTATGGATGTATGCATGCCATGATCTTTCATTAACATACTTAGTTCTTTTCTTTTCTTAGTCTTTTATGGAAGCCTCGTGCATTAGATTTCCCCTAGCGCGTGGCAGTAACGCGAGGTTGAGCTCAAAACTAGGACCACGACAAGCGTCCCTACCGTGATCAAATTGGCTACCGGGCTATCTTGACCCCACATCAATGGGATAGTCCTTTCTTTCGGGCCATCTTTCTGGTCACCGGGCAACCCTTCTAGTTCAGGTCATCTTACCCCGTTCATTGGGAGACCCTACATTCTTAATCTTTTCATGTTTGTCCGCTTTCCTAGTGTCTGGCCGGTGGAAATCAACCCACTTACTCAACATTCGTTGAAGCGGGAAAGCTTAAACTTGTCTTTAAATTTCATTTTCATTTCACATTAAATACTATCATGCATTTCACATTCAACTCATCATTTACATTCAACATTCATCATTTATCATTCATCATTCATGATATTACAATTTTATTAATCATTAATTAAAACACTTGTCATTCATGTCATAACACTACTTATCATAATCATTTAATTTCATTTTACAAGTTATCATGCATTTTCATTCAACATTCTTCAATATATTTTCATGATCCTTTTTATGGTTTTTCAAGACATTATAACCTAATTTAATCATTACTACCCTAGAAATGAGCTACTTGAAGGGTATATTGCATTCGGGAAGTGAAAACAAAGGGTCCTATTCTAAGTCATTTTCGCCGCCGCTAAAAATCTCTCCACCGCGAATTTGACACAGAAAGTTCAGCTAAAAATTCGCTGCCGCGAATTCAGCACAGAACCATTTTCCTCAGCAACGCATCCTGTTGATATTTTGGTCATAACTTGAATTGTAGACCTCCAAATTGAGTGAAACCAAAAGCATTTGAAATCTAAGAGGATTATCTACAACTCTTGTGAAGAACACAAATCCTAGTTCTAAATATTTGATTGTCAAAAACAGCCATCTTTAACAGAGATGTACACTTAACCGAACAAATATTTCAATACAAACTCTGTCTCAGTAATTTGGTCATAACTAGAGTTGTAGATCTCCAAATTGAGTGAAACAAAAAGAATTTGAAAGATAAGAGGATGATCTACAATTCTTATGAAGACCAAAATGGCAAAATCACATGCAAAATGGTTCTAAATGCGCACCCAAGTTACTGAAGGAAACTCACATTTTCATCAAATTTTCAAATCAATTACATCCCAATTCAAGACCATATTTCAACACAATTTGAAACAACTTAACATGCACACATCATCATACCTATTTCAAGATTCCACATTACAAGAGACAAGGCATCCATGATTCTCATACACATCTCAACCAAACCACCCAAGTTCATTTCCAAACAAGGATTCAACATGCATTCACATCATACCACACAAGCAAGGCACAACATTTATTAGATTTTCAAACATACTAACATTCAAATTCAAGCCATTATCATACAAGTTGCAACATCCTAACCACATGGATTGACATGAAGTCAGAAGCATATTGAAGATAAGAGGATTTCCTATAACTTTGATAAAGACATCAAAATCTAGTTCTAAAATTTTAATTGTAAAAATGATTCCTCGAACAGAAAGGTACATTTAGACAAACCTAGCCCATAAACATTGACATTGTCTCAGTGTTTGGACCATAACTTGAGTTGTAGGTGCCCAAGTGAAACCAAAGCCATTTGAAAGCTAACAAGATTTCCTACAACTTCTATGAAGAGTTCGAAGGCTAATTCGGTCATCTACAAACCTTAATTTTACATGCAAATTCGCAGATTTGGACAGATCAGAAAAGAACCAAAGGCTTCTTTCACTAATTTTGTTTTTCTAGATTTTTTCTAGCTTGAATCAGAATTTTTACCTTCCTTTAACCTGAGAGAATCACCAAATTTTTAGGAGAGCTAGAGTGCTGGATTTTTTTCCTAAGCAAGAGAACCTCCAACAACTTCAATATGGAACTTGGTCTTGCATGTGAAAATGAAGTGAAAATAGTGAGGATTAGAGAGGCATTGGACATTTCCATGAAAGGGAAGTAGTGACCAGAACATGAAGAAGGAAGAAGGTGACTTGCATGTACCTTAGGCAGCTGGAATTCTAATCTCAAGTCTCCATAGATGGTGAATCAAGAGAAGAAACTCAACTTAAATTGAGGATTGTTGATGATGATGCTGATTTTCCCATGGCCCATGAATGATGATAGGGGAGTGAGAGAGATGATAAATGGTGGAGTGAAGAGGGAGAGGGAAGTGAGGCTGCTTTCTTCTCTTGGTGACTCATGAAATGAATGAATGTAATGAAAAGTGAGGAAAGTAAAAGAGTGAGAGTGGAGAGAGTAAGCGGTGGCGTGAGATAGAAGAGAAGAAAGGGAGAGTATTTGTGTGTGGTTATCCCATGGTTATAGGTGAATTTATTAAAAATTGCTATAGGGTCCTTGCTTAAAAGGTTATTTGTGAGGAGAGTTTAAGGGATAATATAGAGATTCCTCAAATGTGTGTTGTTTATTCTAAAGTTAATTAGTACTCCTTCATGATTTGATTTTTGGGATTTTATATTAATAAATTTAAAAAAAATCATTTTCATTTTTAAAGTAAAAAATACCATATTTTTCAAGTGTGTACACGATTTCTAGAAATAATTATTGCATTTTATAAAATATAAAAAATTATGTAAATTAAGCTACAAACTTTGTGGTGAACATTATATTGTTTTTCAAAAAATAAATAATTTAACAAATTCAAAAAATGCGGTTTCGTTTATAATGTAAGAACCACTCTATTATTCATGTATATATTACACGATTTATAGAAACTAATATATCAATATTAAAAATATAAAAATTTATTTAAATTAGGCTAGAAACTTCAAGTAAACAATACAATGTGTTCAAAAAATTAAATAATTTAATAAATTTAGGAAAATCATTTTCATTATTAAAGAAAAAACACCCTATTTTTCAAGTGTATAGTACATGATTTCTAGAAACAATTCTTGCATTTTATAAAATAAAAAGAATTAAGAAAATTAAGCTAGAAACTTCATGGTGAACAATACATTATTATTAAAAAATAAAATAATTTAATAAAATTAAAAAATGCATTTTCATTCTTAATGTAAAAAATCTATTATTCAAGTATATAATACACGATTTTTAGAAATAATTTTTTTAATATTAAAAATATAAAAAAATTATTTAAATTAAGGTAGAAACTTCAAGGTAAACAATACATTGTTTTAAAAAATTCAAATATTTTAAAAAATTTACAAAATTCGTTTTCATTTTTAAAGTGAAAAACATTCTGTTTTTCAAGTGTATTGTACACGATTTCTAGAAACAATTGTTGCAATTATAAATATATAAAATTTTATAAAAATTGAGGTAAAAATTCAAGGTGAATAATACATTGTTTTCAAAAATACCAAATAATTTAATAAATTTTAAAAATTCATTTTCATTTTAAAGTAAAAAACACTTTATTATTCAAGTATATAGTACATGATTTCTAGAAACAATTGTTTCAATATTAAAAATATAAAAAATTTATTTTAATTTTTCTAGAAACTTTTAGCTGAACAATACATTATTTTCAAAAAAATAAATAATTTAATAAATTTTAATTTTTTTTTCATTTTTAAAGTAAAAAGACACACCCTATTTTTCAAGTGTATAGTGGACATGATTTCCAGAAACAATTGTTGCAATTTTAAAAATATAAAAAATTATGTAAATTAAGCTAAAAACTTCATGGTGAACAATATACTGTTTTCATATAAAAAAAATAATTTAATAAATTTTAAAAATGCATTGTCTTTTTTAAAGTAAAAAACACTTTATTATCCAAGTATATATAGTACCTGATTTCTAGAAACGATTTTGTAAATGTTAAAAATATAAAAGATTATTTAAATTAAGCTAAAAACTTAAAGATAATCAATACATTGTTTTTAAAAAAAATCAAATAATTTAGTAAATTTAAAAATTTCATTTTCATTTTTAAACTAAAAAATATCATATTTTTCAAGTGTATAGTGCACGATTTCTAGAAATAATTGTTGCAATTTATAAAATATAAAAAATTATTTAAATTAAGCTAGAATCTTCATGGTGAACAATACATTTTTTTCATGTAAAGAAAATAATTTTATAAATTTAAAAACGCATTTTCAATTTTAAAATAAAAAACACTCTATTATTCACGATTTTTAGAAACGATTCTGTCAATATTAAAAATATAAAAATTATTTAAATTAAGCCAGAATTTTCAAGGTGATCAATACATTTTTATCGTTTAAATCAAATAATTTATTAAATTTAAAAAATTCATTTTCATTTTTAAAGTAAAAAACGCCCTATGTTTCTAGTACTCGATTTCTACAATCAATTGTTGCAATTTTAAAAATTTTAAAAATTATGTAAATTAAGCTAGGAATTTCATGGTGAAAAATACATTTCTTTTCAATTATATAAAATAATTTAATAAAATTAAAAAAATACATTTTTATTTTTAAAGTAAAAACACTCTATTATTCAAGGTTATATTACACGATTTATAGAAACAATAATTTCAATATTTAAAATATAAAAAATTATTTAAATTAGGCTACAAAATTAAAAGTAAACAATACATTGTTTTAAGAAAAATCAAATAATTAAAAAAATTTAAAAAAATTATTTTTATTTTTAAAGTAAAAAACACGCAATTTTTCAAGTATATTGTACACGATTTCTCGAAATAATTGTTGCAATTCTAAAAATATAAAAACTTTTATAAATTAAGCTAGAAACTTAAAGGTGAACAATACATTGTTTTCAAAAAATTAAATAATTTAATAACTTTTAAAAATTCATTTTCATTTTTAAATGTAAAAATACCATTTTTTTCAAAGTGTATAATACACGATTTCTGTAATCATTTGTGACAATTTTAAAAATATAAAAAATATTTAAATTAAGATAGAAACTTCATGGTGAATAATACATTATTTTCAAAAAAATAAAATAATTTAATAAAATTAAAAAATGCATTTTCATTTTAAAAATATAAAACACAATTATTCAAGTATATAGTACACGATTTCTAGAAACAATTTTTTCAATATTAAAAATATAAAAATTTACTTAAATAGGCTAGAAAATTCAAGGTTAACAATACATTGTTTAAAAAATCAAATAAATAAATAAAGAAATTTTGTTTTCATTTTTAAAATAAAAAATACCCTATTTTTCAAGTATATTGTACATGATTTCTAGAAACAATTGTTGCAATTCTAAAAATATAAAAAAATTATAAATTAAGCTAGACACTTCAAGGTGAACAATACATTGTTTTCAAATAAAATAAAATTATTTAATAATTTTTAAAAATTCATTTTCTTTTTTAAAGTAAAAAATACCCTTTCTTTCAAGTGTATGGTACAAGATTTTTATAAACAATTGTAGCAATTTTAAAAATATAAAAATTATGTAAATAAAGCTAGAAACTTCATGGTGAACAATACGGTATTTTTTAAAAAATAAAATTCTATAATAAAATTAAAAAATTTGTTTCATTATTAAAGTAAAAAGCACATACTTTTCAATTGTATTGTACACGATTTCTAGAAACAATTGTTGAATTTTAGAAAATATAAAAAAATTATTTAAATTAGGCTAGAAACTTCATTGTGAACAATACATATTTTTTATATAAACAAAATAATTTAAAAAATGCATTTTCATTTTTAATGTGAAAAACAATCTATTATTCAAGTATATAGTACACGATTTCTAGATACAATTCGTCAATATTTAAAATATAAAAAATTATTTAAATTAATCTAGAAATCTTAAGGTGATCAATACATTGTTTTCATAAGAATAAAATAATTTTGTAAATTTAAAAAACTCGTTTTCATTTTTAAAATAAAAAATGTAACATCCCAAATTTCTAATTTCCTAGAGCAAATTATTTAGATTAGCAACCTCATTCTTAAGGGGATATTTTAGAAGAGATAATGAATTAGGGAAACTAAAATAGTAGGAAGCAAATAGGATTAGGAAGGAAAGTACCCATTTTAGTCATTAGACTCAAATTAACTTGTTAAGTCCTTAATAAGAAGTTGTAGTTTAGTCTCTAGGACTTGTTTATAAATTCTAAAAGGTTCTTAGATGAACTTAGGGACTGAAGTTTGAATCTTATAAACTTAAGGAGGAAGGACTTAAAAGCAAAGTGGGAAGAATTGATAGAGTAAATATCGAAACTCTCATTTCCCTTCTCATTTTCAGCCCACACAAAGACCAT
The DNA here is from genome assembly GCA_037177725.1 of Cyamopsis tetragonoloba. Classification (NCBI taxonomy): domain Eukaryota; kingdom Viridiplantae; phylum Streptophyta; class Magnoliopsida; order Fabales; family Fabaceae; genus Cyamopsis; species Cyamopsis tetragonoloba. The sequence goes on from CM074125.1 coordinate 51,958,050, forward strand.
GCTCCTTCTCTCTAGTTCTTCATCCCCTCCTCAAAACCTCTTCTAATTTCTTGATAAATCTCACCATGGAAGCTCAATCCCATGATGCTTCCTTAAGAAATCATCATCACTAAGCCACAAGGAAGGACATTTTTCTCTTTACTTGAACATGCAAGTCCCTCACTTCCTCCCTCATTCTCGCCCCACTCTCCCTCACACACTTAGACTCATCTTCTCCATCTTTAAAATGCCACATTCTTCATCAATCTCTTCTATTTGGAGCTTGGAGTGAAGCATTTGCAATTTAGAGAAGCCATTAAGCACTTAGGTAAGACATGCAAACCCATTTCTTCATTTTTGGGCAAATGATCTCCCAACCCATTTCTAACATGCAAGCTTGAAAAAAGGGTTTCCATAGATGCTAATAGCTTGTATTGTAAACATTAAGAGCCAACAAGTCATTTGGGATGAGATTAGAGCTCTTGGAGACATTGAAGAAGCAAGGGTTTTTGGAGCTCAACTTGAAGAAGGTAACCCCACTAAACCCCAAACTAGACTAATTAGGAAGTGGAAATGGTATGAGGTTTGATTCTGAGCTATGGTGAGATGTGTGATAGAAATAGGTTTTGACTTGTGAAATTTGAGAATTTGGGTCTTGACTGAATTTGAGTGTTTTGTGTTGCATGTTTGTGTGAATGGAAAATTGTATGTGTTAATTGATGTATTGTTGATGTATGATGGATGAAATTGGTATTTGAAACCTTGCTTGGTGTTAAAAATTTCGTGTGCTAGGTCCTGAATATGAGCCATGTGAGTTTGTTGGAAAACAGGGTGAATTTTGGATGAAAATGTGAGTTTTCTGCAGTAACTTGGGTGTGAATTTCGAATAATTTTTCATAAGATTTTGCCATTATGGTCTTCACAAGAGTTATAAACAATCCTCTTATCTTTTAAATGCTTTTGTTTTCACTCAATTTGGAGGTCTACAACTCTAGTTGTGGCCAAATTACTGAGACAAGGTTTGTATTGAAATGTCTGTTCTGTTAAGTGTACATCCCTGTTAAAGATGGCTGTTTTTGACATTTAAATTTTTAGAACTGGGATTTTTGGTCTTCACAAGAGTTGTAGATAATCCTCTTAGCTTTAAAATGGTTTTAGTTTCACTCAATCTGGAGGTCTACAACTCAAGTTATGGCCAAAATTCCAATAGAGCGCGTGTTGCAAGAAAAATGGTTCTGTGCTGAATTCACGGTAGCGAAAATTTTCGCGGCAGCGAATTTTTAGCTGTACTTTCTGTGTCAATTTCGCGGTAGCGAAATTTTTCGTGGCGGCGAAAATGACCCAAAGTAGGACCCTTTGTTTTCACTTCCAAAATGCCAGGTAATAATAATCAAAATAGGTTATAATGTCTTCAAAAACCATAATAGGGATCATGAAAATGTATGATTGATTGTTGTAATGAAAATGTATGATTGATTGTTGTAATGAAAATGTATGATTGATTGTTGAATGAAAATGTATGAAAACTTGTGAAACAAAATTAAATGATAAGACAAGCTTTCCCCCTTCAACGAATGTTGAGTAAGTGGGTTGAGTTCCATTGGATAAGCGGACAAGCATGAAAAGATTGAGAATGTAGGGTCTCCCAATGAACGGGGTAAGACGGCCTGAACTAGTAGGGTTGCCCGGTGACCGGGAAGATGGCCCGAAAGAAAGGACTATCCCGATGAATGGGGTAAGATAGTCCTGGGCTATCCCAGTGATTGGGGTAAGATAGCCCGACAGTTGATCACGGTAGGGACGCTTGCCGTGATCCCATGATTGAGCTCAAGCGCGTGTTACTGCCATGCGCCTAGAGAGGAGTCTTGTGCAGAGGCTTCCGTAAAAGACTAAAGAAAAGAAATGAAACAAGTATGATAATGAAAAATCATGGCATGCATACATTTATAATTGTCATAACATGCATTAAGTATGAGTGTTGCATTGATTGTGGATTGAATTGTGTGTTAGGGAATAAACGGGGTGTTTTCCAGTTAGACTGTCTGTGATATGGTATAAAAGTGTTTTAAAAAATGGCGGGGTTACTCAGTTATATGTTTTGCATATAACTGACGGTTACCGTATTGCAGGTATCGGGGCATTGTGGAGAATAAAATAAACAAGCGAGACAAGATTATGATTTTCTTAGTAGTAACCACACATGGTGAACCTAAGACTTAAGTTCATATATTAATTTGTTCAGCTGCATAGGAATCCGTATAAACTGAAAGAGCTGTAATTATTATTATTAATTGTTGTAAATTAGAATTTAGCTTCCACTAATGTTTTGGAAAAAAAAAATCAAACGAACTCAAAAGTTAAGGTGTTACAAAAAACACCTAATTTTTCAAGTGTATAGTACACGATTTCCAGAAACAATTGTTGCGATTTTAAAAATATGAAAATTATGTAAATTGATCTATAAAATTCATGGTGAACAATACATTATTTTCAAAAAAATCCAATAATTTGATAAATATAACAAATGCATTTTCATTTTTAAAGTAAAAAACACTCTATTATTGAGATATATAGTACACGATTTCTAAATATAATAATTTCAATATAAAAATTTATTTAAATTAGGCAAGAAACTTAGAGGTGAACAATACATTATTTTTAAAAAAATCAAATAATTAGATAAATTAAAACAACCCGTTGTCATTTTTAAAGTAACAAACACCCCATTTTTCTAGTGTATTGTACACGATTTCTAGAAACAATTGTTGCAATTCAAAAAATATAAAAAAAATTTATAAATTAAGGTAGAAACTTCAAGACGTACAATACATTGTTTTTTAAAAAATCAAATAATTTAATAAAATCAAAAAATGCGTTTTGATTTTTAAAATAAAAAACACTCTATTATTCAAGTATATAGTACACGATTTCTAGAAACAACAATTTCAATATTAAAAATATAAAAATTTATTTAAATTAGGCAAGAAAATTAAAAGTAAACAATACATTGTTTAAAAAAAATCAAATAATTAAAAAAATTAAGAAAAATCATTTTCATTTTTAAAGTAAAAAACAACCTATTTTTCAAATATATTGTACATGATTTCTAGAAACAATTATTGCAATTCTAAAATTATAAATAAAATTTATAAATTAAGTTAGAAACTTCAACGTAAACAATAGTTTTTTTCTCAAAAAAAAATTAAATAATTTAATATTGTAAAAAATTTATTTTCATTTTTAAAGTAAAAAATACCCTTTCATTCAAGTGTATATATAGTACAAGATTTGTATAACTAATTGTAGCAATTTTTAAAATATAAAAAATTTAGTAAATTAAACTAGAAATTTCATAGTGAACAATATGGTGTTGTTAAAAAAATTAAATATTATAATAAATTTAAAAATTTTGTTTTCATTTTTGAAGTAAAAAACTCCATATTTTTCAAGTGTATTATACACGATTTATGGAAATAATTGTTGCATTCTATAAAATATAAAAAATTGTGTAAATTAAGCAAAAAACTTTATGGTGAACATTATATTATTTTCTAATTCATCAAGTAATTTAACAAATTCAAAAAATGCGGTTTCGTTTATCATTATAGAAACTAATATATCAATATTAAAATTATAAAAATTTGTTAAAATTAGGCTAGAAACTTCAAGTATACAATACAATGTTTTCAAAAAATCAAATAACTTAATAAATTTAAAATTATTTTCAGTATTAAAGAAAAAATACCCTATTTTTAAAGTGTATAGTACATGATTTCTAGAAATATTTGTTGCATTTTATAAAATACAAAAAATTAAGTAAATTAAGCTAGAAATTTCATGGTGAACAATACATTTTTTCAAAAAATAATTATTTAATAAAATTAAAAAATGCATTTTCTTTTTTAATGTAAAAAACACTCTATTGTTCAAGTATATAGTACAGGATTTCAAGAAATAATTTTTTCAATATTAAAAATATAAAAAATTATTTAAAATAAGGTAGAAACTTCAATGTGAACAATACATTGTTTTAAAAATTTTAAAATATTTACAAAATTCGTTTTCATTTTTAATGTATAAAACATTCTATTTTTCAAGTGCATTGTACACGATTTCTAGAAATAATTGTTGCAATTACAAATATATAAAAAATTATATAAATTAAGGTAAAACTTCAAGGTGAACAATACAATGTTTTCAAAAATACCAAATAATTTAATATTTTAAGAAATTCAATTTTATTTTTAAAGTAAAAAACACTTTATTTTTAAAGTATATAGTACACGATTTCTAGAAACAATTGTTTCAATATTAAAAATATAAAAAAATAATACATTATTTTCGAAAAATAAATAATTCAATAAATTTGATTTTTTTTTCATTTTTAAAGTAAAAAACACCATATTTTTCAAGTGTATAATACACGATTTCTAGAAACAATTGTTGCAGTTTAAAAAATATAAATTTTTTTGTAAATTTAGCTAGAAACTTCATTGTGAAAAATACATTTTTATCATATAAAAAAATACTTTAATAAATTTAAAAAACGCATTGTCATTTTTAAAAATTGTTGTGACTTTAAAAATATAAAATTGTATAAATTAATCTAGAAAATTCATGGTGAACAATTCATTGTTTTCAAAATAATCAAATAATATAATAAATATAACAAAAGCATTTTCATTTTTAAAAATGGTGAGCAATTCGTTTTCATTTTTAAATTAACAAACACCACATTTTTCTAGTGTATTGTACACGATTTCTAGAAATAATTGTTGCAATTCTAAAAATATAAAAAAAATTTATAAATTAAGGTAGAAACTTTAAGATTAATAATACATTGTTTTCAAAAAATTAAAATAATTTAATAAAATTAAAAAATGCATTTTGATTTTTAAATAAAAATACAATCTATTATTCAAGTATATAGTACACGGTTTCTAGAAACAACAATTTCAATATTAAAAATATAAAAAATTGTTTAAATTAGGCTAGAAAATTAAAAGTGAAAAATAAATTGTTTCAAAAAAAATCAAATAATTAAAAAAATTAAGAAAAATTGTTTTCATTTTTAAAGTAAAAAACACCCTATTTTTAAAGTGTATAATACACGATTTCTAGAAACAATTGTTGCAGTTTATAAAATATAATTTTTTTTGTAAATTAAGCTAGAAACTTCATTGTGATTAATACATTGTTTTCACATAAAAAAATACTTTAAGAAATTTAAAAAACGCATTGTCATTTTTAAATTAAAAAACACTCTATTATTCAAGTATATAGTACATGATTTCTAGAAACAATACTGTCAATATTAAAAATATAAATTATTTAAATTAAGCTAGAAACCTTAAGATGATCAATAGTTTTTTTCATTCAAAGAAAAAATTTAGTAAATTTAAAAAATTCGTTTTCATTTTTAAAATAAAAAAACACCTTTTTTTCAAGTGTATTTTACACGATTTCTAGAAATAATATTTGAATTTTATCAAAAAATATAAAAAAATTATGTAAATTATACTGGAAATTTCATTGTGAACAATACATATTTTTCATATAAGAAAAATAATTTAATATATTTAAAAATTATATTTTCATTTTTAAAGTAAAAACAATCTATTATTCAAGTATATAGTACATGATTTCTAGAAGTAATTCTTTCAATATTAAAAATATAAAAAATTATTTATATTAATCTAGAAACCTCAAGGTGATCAATAGATTGTTTTCATAAAAATAAAATAATTTAGTAAATTTAAGAAATTCGTTTTCATTTTTAAAATAAAAAACACCATATTTTTCAACTGTATAGTACACGATTTCTAGAAACATTTGGTATGATTTTAAAAATATAAAAATTATGTAAATTAATCTAGAAAAATCATGGTGAACAGTTCCTTTTTTTCAAAACAATCAAATAATTTAATAAACATAACAAATTTCTTTTTATTTTTAAAGTAAAAAACACTCTATTATTGAGATATATAGTACACGGTTTCTAGATATAATAATTTCAATATAAAAATTTATTTAAATTAGGCTAGAAACTTAGAGGTGAAAAATACATTGTTTTAAAATAATCAAATAATTAGATAAATTTTAACAATTCGTTTTCATTTTTAAATTAACAAACACCCCATTTTTTTAGTGCATTGTACACGATTTCTACAAACAATTGTTGCAATTCTAAAAATATAAAAAAAATTATAAATTAAGGTAGAAACTTTAAGATGAATAATACATTATTTTCAAAAAATTCAAATTATTTAATAAAATTAAAAAATGCGTTTTGATTTTTAAAATAAAATACAATCTATTATTCAAGTATATAGTACACGGTTTCTAGAAACAACAATTTCAATATTAAAAATATAAAAATTTGTTTAAATTAGGCTAGAAAATTAAAAGTGAAAAATACATTGTTTTAAAAAAATCAAATAATTAAAAAAATTAAGAAAAATTGTTTTCATTTTTAAAGTAAAAAACACCCTATTTTTAAAGTGTATAATACACGATTTCTAGAAACAATTGTTGCAGTTTATAAAATATAATTTTTTTTGTAAATTAAGCTAGAAACTTCATTGTGATTAATACATTGTTTTCACATAAAAAAATACTTTAAGAAATTTAAAAAACGCATTGTCATTTTTAAATTAAAAAATACTCTATTATTCAAGTATATAGTACATGATTTCTAGAAACGATTCTGTCAATATTAAAAATATAAATTATTTAAATTAAGCTAGAAACCTTAAGATGATCAATAGTTTTTTTCATTTAAAGAAAAAATTTAGTAAATTTAAAAAATTCGTTTTCATTTTTAAAATAAAAAAACACCTTTTTTTCAAGTGTATTGTACACGATTTCTAGAAATAATATTTGAATTTTATCATAAAATATAAAACAATTATGTAAATTAGGATAGAAACTTCATTGTGAACAACACATATTTTTCATATAAGCAAAATAATTTAATAAATATAAAAAGTGTATTTTCATTTTTAAAGTAAAAAACAATCTATTATTCAAGTATATAATACACGATTTCTAGAAGCAATTCTCTCAATATTAAAAATATAAAAAATTGTTTATATTAATCTAGAAACCTTAAGGTGATCAATAGATTGTTTTGATAAAAATAAAATAATTTAGTATATTTTAAAAATTCCTTTCCATTTTTAAAATAAAAAACACCCTATTTTTCAAGTGTATAGTACACGATTTCTATAAACAATTGTTGTGATTTTAAAAATATAAAAATTATGTAAATTAATCTAGAAAATTCATGGTGAACAATTCATTATTTTCAAAACAATCAAATAATTTAATAAATATAACAAATTCCTTTTTATGTTTAAAGTAAAAAACACTCTATTATTGAGATATATAGTACACGGTTTCTAGATATAATAATTTCAATATAAAAATTTATTTAAATTAGGCTAGAAACTTAGAGGTGAAAAATACATTGTTTTAAAAGAATCAAATAAATAGATAAATTTAACAATTCGTTTTCATTTTTAAATTAACAAACACCCCATTTTTCTAGTGCATTGTACACGATTTCTACAAACAATTGTTACAATTCTAAAAATATAAAAAAAAATTATAAATTAAGGTAGAAACTTTAAGATGAATAATACATTGTTTTCAAAAAATTCAAATAATTTAATAAAATTAAAAAATGTGTTTTGATTTTTAAAATAAAATACAATCTATTATTCAAGTATATAGTACACGGTTTCTACAAACAACAATTTCATTATTAAAAATATAAAAATTATTTAAATTAGGCTAGAAAATTAAAAGTGAACAATACATTGTTTTAAAAAAATCAAATAATTTAAAAAATTAAGAAAAATCGTTTTCATTTTTAAAGTAAAAAACACCCTATTTTTAAAGTGTATAATACACGATTTCTAGAAACAATTATTGCAGTTTATAAAATATAATTTTTTTTTGTAAATTAAGCTAGAAACTTCATTGTGATTAATACATTGTTTTCATATAAAAAAATACTTTAAGAAATTTAAAAAAATGCATTGTCAATTTTAAATTAAAAAACATTATATTATTCAAGTATATAGTACATGATTTCTAGAAACGATACTGTCAATATTAAAAATATAAAAAAATATTTAAATTTAAGGTAGAAATCTTAAGGTGATCAATAGATTGTTTTCATATAAAAAAAATAGTAAATTTTAAAAATTTGTTTTCATTTTTAAAATAAAAAAACACCTTATTTTTCAAGTGCATTGTACACGATTTCTAGAAATAATATTTGAATTTTATCAAAAAATATAAAACAATTATATAAATTAGGCTAGAAACTTCATTGTGAACAACACATATTTTTCATATAAGCAAAATAGTTTAATAAATATAAAAAGTGTATTTTCATTTTTAAAGTAAAAAACAATCTATTATTCAAGTATATAATACACGATTTCTAGAAGCAATTCTCTCAATATTAAAAATATAAAAAATTATTTATATTAATCTAGAAACCTTAAGGTGATCAATAGATTGTTTTGATAAAAATAAAATAATTTAGTATATTTTAAAAATTCCTTTTCATTTTTAAAATAAAAAACACCCTATTTTTCAAGTGTATAGTACATGATTTCTATAAACAATTGTTGTGATTTTAAAAATATAAAAATTATGTAAATTAATCTAGAAATTTCATGGTGAACAATACATTATTTTCAAAAAAATCAAATAATTTATTAAATATAACAAATTCCTTTTTAAATAATCTATTAAAAAATCTAGAAACTTTGAGGTGAACAATACATTGTTTTAAAAAAATCAAATAATTAAATAAATTTAAACAATTCATTTTCATTTTTAAAGTAACAAACACCCTATTTTTCTAGTGTATTGTACACAATTTCTACAAACAATTGTTGCAATTCTAAAAACATAAAAAAACTTATAAATTAAGGTAGAAACTTCAAGATGAATAATACATTATTTTCAAAAAAATCAAATAATTTAGTCAAATTAAAAAATGTGTTTTGATTTTTATAATAAAAAACACTCTATTACTCAAGTATAGTACACGATTTCTTGAAACAACAATTTCAATATTAAAAATATAAAAAATTTATTTAAATTAGGCTAGAAATATAAAAGTGAACAATACATTATTTTAAAAAATTAAGAAAAAACATTTTTATTTTTAAAGAAAAAAATATCCTATTTTTCAAGTGTATAATACACGATTTCTAGAAACAATTCTGGCAGTTTATAAAATATAATTTTTTTTGTAAATTAAGCTAGAAACTTCATTGTGAACAATACACAATTTTCATATAAAAAATACTTTAATAAATTTAAAAAATGCATTGTCATTTTTAAACTAAAAAACACTCTATTATTCAAGTATATAGTACATGATTTCTAGAAACGATTCTGTCAATATTAAATCTATAAAAAATTATTTAAATTAAGCTAAAAACCTTAAGGTAATCAATAGATTGTTTTCATAAAAATAAAATAATTTATTAAATTTAAAAAAATTGTTTTCATTTTTAAAATAAATAACAACCTATTGTACACGATTTCTTGAAACAATTGTTGAATTTTTTCGAAAATATAAAACAATTATGTAAATTAGGCTAGAAATTCATTTTGAAAAATACATATTTTTCATATAATCAAAATAATTTAATAAATTTTAAAAATGTATTGTCATTTTTTTAGTAAAAAACAATCTATTATTCTAGTATATAGTACATGATTTCTAGAAACAATTCTGTCAATATTAAAAACATATTTATTTTAATCTAGAAACCTTAAGGTGATCAATAGATTGTATTCATAAAATAAAATAATTTATTAAATTTAAAAAATTCGTTTTCATTTTTAAAATAAAAAGTACCCTATTTTTCAAGTGTTTAGTACACGATTTTTAGAAACAATTGTTGCAATTTTAAAAATATAAAAATTATGTAAATTAATCTAAAAAATTCATGGTGAACAATAAATTATTTTCAAAAATTAAAATAATTTAATAAATATAAAAAATGCATTTTTATTTTTAAAGTAAAAAACACCCTATTATTGAGATATACACTACACAGTTTCTAGATATAAAAATTTCAATATAAAAGTTTATTTCAATTAGGATAGAAACTTAGAGGTGAACAATACCTTGTTTTAAAGAAATCTTATAATTAAATAAATTTAAACAATTCGTTTTCATTTTTAAAGTAACAAACACCCTATTTTTCTAGTGTATTGTACACGATTTCTAGAAACATTGTTGCAATTCTAAAATTATTATAAAATTTATAAATAAAGGTTGAAACTTTAAGATGAACAATACATTGTTTTACACAAAATCAAATAATTTAATAAAATTAAAAAACACTCTATTATTCAAAAATATAGTACACGATTTCTAGAAACAACAACTTCAATATTAAAAATATAAAAATTTATTAAAATTAGGCTAGAAAATTAAAATTTAACAATACTTTGTTTTAAAAAAATAAAAAAAATAAAAAAATCATTTTCAATTTTAGAGTAAAAAACGCACTATTTTTCAAGTATATTGTACACGATTTCTAGTAACAATTATTGCAATTCTAAAATTATAAATAAAATTTATAAATTAAATTACAAAATTCAAGGTGAACAATACTTTGTTCTAAAAAAAATTATATAATTTAATACTTTTAAAAAATTCATTTTCATTTTTAAAGTAAAAAATTCCCTTTCTTTGAAATGTATAGTACACGATTTCTATAAACAATTGTAGCAATTTTAAGAATATAAAAAATTATGTAAATTAAACTAGAAATTTCATGGTGAATAATACGGTGTTTTTAAAAAAATCAAATATTATAGAAACTTTAAAAAGTTTGTTTTCATAACAATTGTTGCATTTTATAAAATATAAAAACTTGGGTAAATTAAGCTACAAAATTTATGGTGAACATTATATTATTTTTTAAAAAATCAAATAATTTAACAAATTTAAAAAATGCGGTTTTGTTTATAATGTAAGAAACACTATTGTTCATGTATATATTACACGATTTATAGAAACTAATATATCAATATTGAAAATATAAAAATTTATTTGAATTAAGCTAGAAACTTCAAGTAAACAATACAATGTTTTCAAAAAATCAAATAACTTAATAAATTTTAAAAAATCATTTTCAGTATTAAAGAAAAAAACACCTTATTTTTCAAGTGTATAGTATATGATTTCAAGAAACAATTATTGCATTTTATAAAATACAAAAAATTATGTGAATTAAGCTAGAAACTTGTAACACGCTAATTTTTGTAAAGAGTAGTTACGAAAAATATTACCTTTAAAAAAAATCCGGTACTTAAAATTATTCTTGAAACTACCAAAATTTACTATTTGGTTTCATTTAAAATACAAGCGGAAACATTCTTTTATTAAATTATAATTTCCTATGTAGCTGAACAATATAACATCTGAATAAAAATCTTAGTTTCGCCATGTATGGCTACTTCTAAGGAATTCAGCTTTTTTTCATCTATTGCTTTAGCTCCAAAATCTCTGGCTACTTGCAATACTGAGACCGTCAGTTATATGTAAAACATATAACTGAGTAACCTCCGGTCTAACTAAAAACATTTTAAATTAGTATTGCAACTAGTCTAACTGGAAAACTCCCTAAATATACAATCGACATACACATATAGCATAAAAATGTAAATGGCACGTTTGAAGTAGAGTCACATAACCTTACTCATCATGTGAGTCATCTTGAACTCAACCATTTTACAAAATTCACATAAACAATATACTATCTATTGCACCACAACATTTCACAATAACACTCATCATACATTTTCAATATCATGAGTTATATTTTTCATTCATTTCTTATTTCTTTCATGTCTTTTATAATGGGAACCCAGTGCACTGGAGAACCTCCTTGTGCATGCATCACCTGCACTATTTGTGAGCTCACTACACCCTGGACAAGCGTCCCCATCCAGAGTTTGATGCCTTTTCTGCCTCCTTAGAGGACTTCTGGGTCTATTCTTACTCAATAGATCTCTTCCCCTCCGAAGAGGTCCTCAATGCTACCTTTACTCGATAGCTTTAATTATTCTTTCTTTTAACATTGAAGTTATCCATTCAAACTTTCTCTTTTACTTCAACAAGTTTAATTATCAATTTCATATTGATTCAATCCATTTTTCAATCCACCAATTGAGTTATCCAAGTATAAGATTCTAAAACAGAATTTCAGTAGAACATATTATACTATTTTAAAATCTGAATTAAATCTACTCATTCAAAAATCATGAAAATACACAGTAATAAAATACACTTGATCCTCTTTCCATAGCCACAAGTTTCACCCAAAACGGTTTTTCGTAGGCCTAGTTATGCCTTGCTAAATCCAGTTGTTTTGGTTTGGTATCTCAGTTGAATACTACCTGGATAATTTTGCAATAACTAGAGCTAGACTAATTGAAATTGAGTGAAACAAGTGCCATTAGAAAGCTAACATAATTTCCTAAAACTTTATTAGCGAAGTCAAAATCAAATTCCATCATATACTAGACTCAAATCAAGCATTAACATTCAGGCTAAATGGACCCAATCCAGAAATTGTAAAACAGGACAGATCTCATTGTAAAATTTTTATTCAGTCCAATACTTGTTCAAAAATCACAAAACTTTAACAGGATATGACCAACACACCAAGGATTCATCATAAAAAATTTAACATTAAAATTCAATGGATATAAGTTGCAGTAAATTCTGGAATCTCCTTATTTTAGCTGGATTCCAGCAACATCCAAAGGATGAGCACAACTACTTCAGAAATTGATATAAAATCAAAACTAAACCTAAACATTGTGAAAATTTAACATAAGGTATATAACACACCTAGGTATCACCAGAAAAAATTTCACTTCGAAATTCAAGGTAACCAGAGAGAAATACACTCACAAAATTCACAATTTATTTTCGGATTCAACAGTTTTCCCAGGATGAACATAGTTCAATTAAAAATTCACTAAAATTCGTGTAGACCTTCAAAAATCATGAAATTTTATTCTGGAACTCTTCCAACATAAAATAATCACCATACAAAATTTCAAGTACATTCATCAAGGGAATCCAGAGATATGAATTTCGAAACTTCAGAACAATTTAGTTACCTAGGCAAAATCCAATTCTTCAATCAAATTCATATCAATTTCACATAAACAACCATGAACACTCATCAAATATCACAAATCAAGTGACTAAGTCATTATTTAATCAGCAACATCGCCTAATGCTAATTGGGGTTTTAAATTTGGGTTACCTTGGAACTCTAAACTTAATCTCTAAATTCTACCGTGGAAGATTCTAAACCGGTAGAATTAGAATTCCCGACACGTGGATCATTTTCTTCAACTGCTTCGGCGGCCGGAAGGCCACCATGCAACCACCGGAAGTGGTGATCACCACCACTTCTTCTCCCTCTCTCTCGCCAACTCCCTCTCTTTCTCATTTTAATCAATTAAGTTTTGTGATTTTGTGTTGTGTGGGTGAGAGAGTGAGGTATATAGGTGAGGGTGTGTGGTTAGGTGAGGGAGGGTGCATGGTAAGAGCGTAATCCTTAGTTTTAATTTATTAAAAATTACATTTAAGTCCTTATATTTATAAAATTAAATAAAAGTCCAAAACAACTTAATTTAAATGAATAAAACTACAAGGATTTAGTTGCAACTTTCTAACTTTATAATTTAGCCATTTTTCCCTAATCCTATCTTCTTTATAATTCATTTTAGTTCTCTAAATTCCTTATCTTTTCTAAGATAGCCGCTTAACGACATAACTAGTAATTTTAAATAATTTACGCTAGAAACTTGAAATTTGGGATGTTACAAAACTTCATGGTGAAAAATACATTATTTTAGAAAAAATAAAATTATTTAAAAAATTAAAAAATGCATTTTCATTTTTAATGTAAAAAACACTCTATTATTCAAATATGTAGTACACGATTTCTAGAAAAGAAATTTCAATATTAAAAATATAAAAAATTATATAAATTAAGGTAAAAACTTCAAGGTGAACAATACATTATTTTAAAAATTAAAATATTTTAAAAAATTTACAAATTTTGTTTTCATTTTTAATGTATAAAACATTCTATTTTTCAGGTGCATTGTACACAATTTCTAAAAACAATTGTTGAAATTATAAATATATTAAAAAATATATAAATTAAGGTAAAACTTCAAGGTAAACAATAAATTGTTTTCATATAAATAAAATAATTTAATAAATTTAAAAAATTTAATTTCATTTTTAAAGTAAAAAACACTTTATTATTGAAGTATATAGTACACGATTTCTAGAAACAATTGTTTCAATATTAAAAATATAAAAATTATTTTAATTAAGCTACAAACTTCTAGGCAAACAATACATTATTTTCAAAAATTAAATAATTTAATAAATTTAAAAATTTTGTTTTCATTTTTAAAGTAAAAAACACCTTATTTTTCAAGTGTATAATACATGATTTCTACAAACAATTGTTGCAGTATATAAAATTTAAATTTTTTTGTAAATTAAGATAGAAAACTTCATTGTGAACAATACGTTTTTTTCATAAAAAAATACTTTAATAAAACACTCTATTATTCAAGTATATAGTACATGATTTCTAGAATGATTCTGTCAATATTAAAATTATAAAAATTATTTAAATTAAGCTAGAAACCTTAAGGTGATCAATAGATTGTTTTCATAAAAATAAAATAATTTAGTAAATTTAAAAAAATTATTTTCATTTTTAAAATAAAAAACACCATATTTTTCAAGTGTATTGTACATGATTTCTAGAAACAATTGTTGAATTTTATCAAAAATATAAAACAATTATGTAAATTAGGCTAGAAACTTCATTGTGAACAATACATATTTTTAATATAAGCAAAATAATTTAATAAATTAAAAAAATGTATTTTCATTTTTAAAGTAAAAAACAATCTATTATTCAAGTATATAGTACATGATTTCTAAAAACAATTCTGTTAATATTAAAAATATAAATAATTATTTAAGTTAATATAGAAACATTAAGGTGATCAATAGATTGTTTTCATAAAAATAAAATAATTTAGTAAATTTAAAAAATTTGTTTTCATTTTTAAAATAAAAAACATCCTATTTTTCAAGTGTATAGTACACGATTTCTAGAAACAATTGTAGCGATTTTTAAAAGATAAAAATTATGTAAATTAATCGAGAAAATTCATGGTGAACAATACATTTTTTTCAAAAAAATCAAATAATTTAACAAATATAACAAATGCATTTTCATTTTTAAAATAAAAAACACTCTATTATTTAAATATATAGTACACAAATTCTAGATTTAATAATTTCAATATAAAAAATTATTCAAATAAGGATAGAAACTTCAAGGTGAATAATACATTATTTTAAAAAATTAAATAATTAAATAAATTTAAAAAATTCTTTTTCATTTTAAAGTAACAAACACCCCATTTTTAAAGTGTATTATACAAGATTTCTAGAAACAATTGTTGCAATTCTAAAATTATAACAAAATTTATAAATTAAGGTAAAAATTTCAAGGTGAACAATACATTGTTTTCAAAAAAATCTAATAGTTTAATAAAATTAACAAATGCGTTTTCATTTTTAAAATAAAAAACACTCTATTATTCAAGTATATACTACACGATTTCTAGAAAAAACATTTTCTATATTAAAAATATAAAAATTTAGTTTCATTTTTAAAATTAAAAATTTCTATCATTTTTTTCAAAGTGAACAATACATTGTTTAAAAAAAATCAAATAATTAAAAAAATTAAGAAAATTCGATTTTATTTTTAAAGTAAAAAATACCCAATTTTTCAAGTATATTGTACATGATTTTTAGAAACCAATTCTAAAATTATAAATAAAATTTATAAAATAAGCTAGAAACTTCAAGGTGAATAATATATTTTTCTAACAAAATTAAATAATTTAGTAATTTTAAAAATTTTATTTACATTTTTAAAGAAAAAAAATACTCTTTCTTTCAAGTATATAGTACACGATTTCTATAACCAATTGTAGCAATTTTTAAAATATAAAAAATTATTTTAATTAAGCTACAAAATTCATGGTGAACAATACAGTATTTTTTTAAAAAAATCAAATATTATAATAAATTTATAAAGTTCTTTTTCATTTTGAAAGTATAAAACATCATATTTTTTAAGTGTATTGTACACAATTTCTAGAAACAATTGTTGAATTTTATAAAATATAAAAAAATTATGTAAATTAGGCTAGAAAATTCATTATAAATAATAAATTGTTTTCATATAAAGAAAATAATTTAATAAATTTAAAAAAATGCATTTTCATTTTTAAAGTAAAAAACAATCTATTATTCAAGTATATAGTACAAGATTTCTAGAAACAATTCTTTCAATATTAAAAACATCAAAAATTATTTAAATTAAACTATAAACTTGAAGGTGATCAATGCGTTATTTTCATAAAAATCAATTAATTTAGTAATTTAAAAAATTCTTTTTAATTTTTAAAGTTTAAACACCATATTTTTCAAGTGTATAATACACGATTTCTAGAAAATAATTGTTGCGATTTTAAAAATATAAAAAGTATGTAAATTATTCTAGAAACTTCCTGGTGAACAATATATTTTTTTCAAAAAAATAAAATGATTTAATAAATATAAAAAATTTATTTTCATTTTTAAATCAAAAAACACTCTATTATTCAAATATATAGTGCACGATTTCTAGAAACAATAATTTCAATATAAAAAATTAGTTAAATTAGGCTAGAAACTTCAAGGTGAACAATAAAATATTTTTAAAAAACTCAAATAATTAAATAAATTTAAAAAATTCGTTTTCATTTTTAAAGTAACAAACACTCTATTTTTCAAGTGTATTGTACACGATTTCTAGAAACAATTGTTGAATTTTATAAAATATAAAAAAATTATGTAAATTAGGCTAGAAACTTTATTGTGAACAATACATTGTTTTCATATAAAGAAAATAATTTAATAAATTTAAAAAATGCATTTTCATTTTTAAAGTGAAAAACAATCAATTATTCAAATATATTGTACACGATTTCTAGAAAAAATTATTTCAATATTAAAAATATAAAAATTATTTAAATTAGTCTAGAAACTTGAAGGTTATCAATAAATTATTTTCATAAAAATAAAATAATTTATTTAATTTAATTTTTTTTTCATTTTTAAAGTAAAAAACATCCTATTTTTCAAGTGTATAGTACACGATTTCTAGAAATAATTGTTGCGATTTTAAAAGTATAAAAATTATAAATTAATCTAGAAATTTCATGGTGAACAATACATTGTTTTCAAAAAAAATCAAATATATTAATAAATATTAAAATATAATTTTCATTTTTAAAGTAAAAAACACTCTATTATATAGTACACGGTTTCTAGAAATAATAATTTCAATATAAGAAATTATTTAAATTAAGCTAGAAATTTCATGGTGAATAATACATTGTTTTAAAAAAAATTAAATAAATAAATAAATTTAAAAAATTCATTTTCATTTTTATAGTGACAAGCACCCCATTTTTAAAGTGTATTGTACACGATTTCTAAAAAAAATTGTTGCAATTCTAAAAATATAAAAAACTTTATAAACTAAGGTAGAAACTTCAAGGTGAACAATACATTGTTTTCAAAAAAATAAATAATTTAATAGTTTTAAAAAATTCATTTTCATTTTTAAAGTAAAAAATAACCTTTTTTTCAAGTGTATAGTACACGAATTCTATAAACAATTGTGGCAATGTTAAAAATATAAAAAATTGTGTAAATTAAGCTAGAAACTTCATGGTGAACAATAGGATGTTTTAAAAAAATTCACATATTTTTAATAAATTTAAAAAATTATTTTCATTTTTAAAGTAAAAAACACCCTATTTTACAAGTGTATTTGTAACACCTTAAATTTAAATAAACGTATTTTATAAAAAGCTTGATTTGAAAACCTAATACTAAGATTTTTTATTTTTTTTGCTTGAACTTACAAAACCTACTGCTTGGATTTATATTTACAATATAAGTATTAACATTTCTTTAATTATATTACAAAACATAGCTTTTATCCTACAATCTCCTATACAGCTGAATCATATAATTCCTGAACGAATGACTTAGGTTCACAACGTGTGGTTACTACTAAGGGAATCCTAATCTCATCTCGCTTGTTTCTTTTATTCTCCACAATGCCCCGATACCTGCAATATGATAATTGTCAGTTATATGCAAAACATATAACTGAGTAAGCCCCGGCATTTAACTAGAAAACACCCCATTTAATCCCTATCACACAATCAATCCAATGCAACATATTCAAACATAATACATGCAATGATAACTATAAATGTATGCATGTCATAATCTTTCATTATCATACTTATTTTATTTATTTTCTTTAGTCTTTTACGGGAGCCTCGTGCACAAGACTCCTCCCTAGGCGCATGGCAGCAACACGCATTTGAGCTCAATCATGGGACCACGGCTACCATCCCCACCATGATCAAATTGCCAGGCTATCTTACCCCAATACCTGGGATAGCCCAAGACTATCTTACCTCAATCACTGGGATAGTCCTTTCTTTCGGGCCATCTTCCTAATCTGTGGGCAACCCTACTCGTTTAGACCATCTTCCAGGTCTCCAGGCAACCCTATTAGTTCAGGTCATCTTACCCCAATCACTGGGAGACCCTACATTCTCAATCTTTTCATGCTTATCCACTTACTCAACATCCGTTGAAGGGAAAAAGTTTAACTTATCTTTAAATTTCATTTTTCATTTCAAATCACATATTATGATGTATTTTACATTCAACTCATATCATTTGCATTGAACATTTATGATTTTCATTCATCACATTACAATTTCATTAATCATTAATTAAAGTATTTGCCATCCATGTCATAACACTACACATATCATAATCATTTCATAACCCTAATGCATGTTACTAAATTACCTTAACCTATTTCCATTAATTCCCATCTTAGAAAAATAGGTTAATTAGGTTTACAATGCATTTTGGAAGCTAAAATAGGTCAAAAATTTCAGGACACTGGTGCTTGGGCACCAGAATTCATGTCAATTCTGCCATTTTACAGGGCTTTGGCGCCTAGTTGCCCATCCTGGTGCCTGGGTGCCAGCCACAGGTACAACACTGCCAATTTGAAGGGTTCTGGCACAGTCTAATGTTTTTGTCATAACTTGAGTTGTAGACCTCCAAATTGGGTGAAATCAGTGGAAAATGAATGCTAATGAAATTATATACAACTTTTATTTTGATTTCAAGATCTAAATCAATTTATTTCTAGTAGATAACTTCGCTTGATTCCACATGTCCATGATAAAAACCCAATTTTGGCAGCTTAAAGTGTTTTGCCTATAACTCAAGCTATACAAATTGGATTCTCATGAAACTTGTTGCATTAGAAAGATAATAAAATTTTATACAACTTTGTAACAGATTACGAAATCAGAATCCAATTGAAAGTAGGTCGAATATCCATCCCAAACTATGTCAAAATTCATGAAACAAGGAATTGAGCTTTTGTTTACAACATACTTTCACATTCAAAAGCAATTCCTCAAATTCTCATCTCAAATCCTCAAATCAAAATGGCATCATGCTAAACCCAATTCATATACCCAAACATGCACATTTCTCACCCACATTCAACATACAAAACAAACAAACCAACATAGTTTCACATTTCTAACACACATGCAAGCAAGACTTCCAAACCAAACAACCAATTATCAATCATCACATATGCAACAAAATAATCCCAACACACTTATGAGCATCTCAAACAAACCACATGCATTTGCGCAAATATACACACATGCAACCTAAATTGAACTCATCTACACAATCCAAGTTCCAATCCTAACCACATGTATTTATATTCCAAGTTTTTTCCTAATTTGGGATTTAGTTTAGGTTACCTTTGTCTTTAAGTTCCAATTTCCACTTTCCCCCAAATCTTCAAACCTTCAAAATGTTCAATCTAACACTTGAATCCTACAATTCCAACCACCAAATTAGAACACAACCTCACATAACTCAAAACCTTGAGTTGCATGTGAGATTAGAGGGGATGGGGTTCATTTTCTAGAGAGAAATGAGTGAATAGAAGAGAGAGAAAATGGTTGCATATGGCTTACCTTGGTTTCCCTTGAAGCCCAAGAGCTTGAGGATGATGATTTGAGTCTTGAAATGGAGAGATTGAAGAAGATTACTCAAATTTTGAGAGAAATGTGATTTGCCCTAGGAGAGCTAGTAGAAAGAAGTGAGAAAGATGAAGTTGGAGTTGGATTTAGAGTGTGAGAATGTGAGAGAGAGAGATGATAGCGTGGGAGAATAGGGAGGGAAGGAGGGGTTTTGTGAAAATTTCAAATCTTATTAAAAATTTCCATATGGTCCTTCCTTCCACTTCTCTTAATAATTGCAACGATTCCCCTTAAAACTCTCAATTTCTCCTAAAGAACTACCAATTCTTACTTGGGAATTTATGGGGTGTTATAGTATTGTCACGATTTCTAGAAACAATTGTTGAATTTTATAAAATATAAAAAGTTGTGTAAATTAAGCTAGAAACTTCATGGTAAACAATACATTGTTTTCATATAAAGAAAATATATTAATAAATTAAAAAAATGCATTTTCATTTATAAAGTAAAAAGCACTCTATTATTAAGGTTTATAGTACATGATTTCTAGAAACAATTCTGTCACTATTAAAAGTATAAAAAATTATTTAAATTAAGCTAGAAACTTCAAGGTGATAATTATATTGTTTTAATAAAAATCAAATAATTTAGCAAATTTAAAAAATTCATTTTAATTTTTCAAGTAAAAAGCACCCTATTTTTCAAGTGTATAGTGTGTAGGATTTCTAGAAACAATTGCGATTTTAAAAATATAAAAAAATATGTAAATTAAGCTAGAAACTCCATGGTGAACAATACATTGTTTTCAAATAAAAATAATATTTCAACAAATTTAAAAAAACGCATTGTCATTTTCAAAGTAAAAAACAATCTATTAGGCAAGTATATAGTACATGATTTCTAGAAACAATTCTGTCAATATTAAAAATATAAAAAATTATTTAAATTAAGTTTAAAATTTCAAGGTGATAAATACATTCTTTTCACAAAAATCAAATAATTTAGTAAATTTTCAAATTTTGTTTTCATTTTTAAAGTAAAAAGCGCCCTATTTTTCAAGTGTATATTACACGATTTTTAAAAATAATTGTTGCGATTTTAAAAATATAAATAAGTAAATTAAGCTAGAAACTTCTTGGTGAAAAATACATTATTTAAAAAAAATAAAATATTTTAATAAAATTAAAAAATTCATTTTAGTTTTTAAAGTAAAAAACACTCTGTTATTCAAGTATATAGTACACGATTTCTAGAAACAATAATTTCAATATAAAAAATTAAGAAATTAATTCAAATTAAGCTAGAAACTTCAAGGTGATCAATATATTGTTTTCATAAAAATCAAATATTTTTGCAAATTAAAAAAATTTGTTTTCATTTTTAAAGTAAAAAACGCCATATATTTCAAGTGTATAGTACACGATTTTTATAAACAATTGTTGCAATTTTAAAAATATAAAAAATTATGTAAATTAAGCTAAAAACTTCATGGTGAACAATACATTATTTTATAAAAAATAAAATAATTTAATAAAATTAAAAAAATACATTTTCATTTTTAAAGTAAAAAATACTCTATCATTCAAGTATATAGTATACGATTTCTAGAAACAATAAATTAAATATTAAAAAATAAAAAAATTATTTAAATTAGGCTAGAAACTTAAAGGTGAATGATACATTGCTGTAAAATAAATCAAATAATTAAATAAATTTAAAAATTCATTTTCATTTTTAAAGTAAAAAATACCCAATTTTTCAAGTGTATTGTACACGATTTCTCAAAACAATTATTGCAATTCTAAAATTATAAATTTTTTTATAAATTTAGCTAGAAACCTCAAGGTGAACAATACATTTTTTGAAAAAAATTTAAATAATTAAATAATTTTAAAAAATTCATTTTCATTTTTAAAGTAAAAAATACCCTATTTTTCAAGTGCGTAGTTCTATAAACACTTGTAGCAATTGTAAAAATATAAAATATTATTTAAATTAAGAAATAAACTTCATGGAGAAAAATATGGGGTTTTAAAAAAAAATCAAATATTTTAATAAATTTAAAATATTCGTTTTCATATTTAAAGTAAAAAACGCCTTATTTTTCAAGTGTGTAGTACATGATTTTGAGAAACAATTGTTGCGATTCTAAAAATATAAAAAATTATGTAAATTAAGCTAGAAGCTTCATGGTAAAAAAATAAATTATTTTTAAAAAAATCAAATAATTTAATAAAATTAGAAAATGTATTTTCATTTTTAAAGTAAAGAACCCTCTATTATATACACGATTTCTAGAAATAATAATTTCAATATAAAAAATTAAAATCTATATTTAAATTGAGCTAGAAAATTCAAGGTGATCAATACGCTATTTTCATAAAAATCAAATAATTTAATAAATTTAAAAAATTCATTATTATTTTTAAAGTAAAAAACACCATATTTTTCAAGTGTATAGTACACGATTACTAGAAACAATTGTTGCGATTTTAAAAATATTAGAATTGTGTAAATTAAGCTAGATACTTCATGGTGAACAATACATTATTTTCAACAAAATAAATTAATTTATTAAAATTAAAGAATGCATTTTCATTTTTGTATTAAAAAACACTCTATTATTCAAGTAATTAGTACATGATTTCTAGAAACAATAATTTCAATATAAAAAATTAAAAAAAATTATTTAAATTAAGATAGAAACTTCAAGGTGATTGATATATTGTTTTCATAAAAATCAAATAATTGAAAAAAATTTAAAAATTTGTTTTTATTTTTAAAGTAAAAAAACTCTATCTTTCAAGTATATAGTACACGATTTCTAGAAACAATTGCTGTGATTTTAAAAATATAAAAATTATGTAAATTAAACTTGATACTTCATGGTGAAAAATACATTATTTTCAACCAAATCAATTAACTTAATAAAATTAAAAAATGCATTTTCATTTTTATAATAAAAAACACTCTATTATTTAAGTATATAGTACACGATTTCTAGAAACAATAATTTAAATATTAAAAATATAAAATAAATTTTAAATTAGGCTAGAAAC
The DNA here is from genome assembly GCA_037177725.1 of Cyamopsis tetragonoloba. Lineage (NCBI taxonomy): Eukaryota > Viridiplantae > Streptophyta > Magnoliopsida > Fabales > Fabaceae > Cyamopsis > Cyamopsis tetragonoloba. The sequence goes on from CM074125.1 coordinate 51,981,359, forward strand.
TTCAAGGTAAACAATACATTGTTTTAAAAAAATTAAATGATTAAATAAATTTAAAAATTCGTTTTCATTTTTAAAGTAAAAAAAAAACCCTTTTCAAATGTATTTTACACAATTTCTAGAAAGAATTGTTGCAATTCTAAAAATATAAAATTCTTTATAAATTAAGCTAGAAACTTCAGGGTGAAAAATACATTGTTTTCAAAAAAATTCAAAGAATTAAAAAATTCATTTTCATTTTTAAAAGAAAAAATTATCCTATTTTTCAAGTATATAGTATACTATTTCTATAAACACTTGTGGCAATTTTAAAAATCAAAAAAATTATTTAAATTAATCAATAAATTTCATGGATAACAATATGGTGTTTTCATTAAAATCAAATATTATAGTAAATTGAAAAAAATTGTGTTCATTTTTAAACTAAAAAATGCCCTATTTTTAGAATGTATAGTACACGATTTCTAGAAACAATTGTTGCGATTTTAAAAATATAAAAAATTATGTAACTTAAGCTAGAAACTTGATGGTGAACAATACATTATTTAATAAAAAATCAAATAATTTCATAAAATAAAAAAATATTTTTTCATTTTTAAAGTAAAAAACACTCTATAATTCAAGTATATAGTACATGATTTCTGGAAACAATAATTTAAATATTAAAAATATAAAAAATTATTTAAATTAGGCTAGAAACTTAAAGGTGAATGATACATTGTTTTAAAATAAATCAAATAATTAAATTAATTTAAAAATTCGTCTTCATATTTAAAATAAAAAATACACAATTTTTCAAGCGTATTGTACACGATTTCTAAAAACAATTGTCGCAATTCTAAAAATATAAATTTTTTATAAATTAAGCTGAAAACTTTAAGGTGAACCAAATATTTTTTTCAAATTATTCAAATAATTTAATAATTTTAAAAAATTCATTTTCATTTTTAATGTAAAAAATACCCTATTTTTCAAGTGTATAGTATACGATTTCTATAAACACTTGTGGCAATTTTAAAAATATAAACTTCATCATGAAAAATACGGCGTTTTTTACTTTAAAAATGAAAACAAATTTTTTAAATTTACTAAAACATTTTATTTTTTTTAAAACCCCGTATTTTTCATGATGAAGTTTATTTCGTAATTTAAATATTTTTTTAAAGACCATATTTTTTAAGTGTATAGTATACGATTTCTATAAACACTTGTGGAAATTTTAAAAATATTAAAAATTATTTAAATTAAGCAATAAACTTCAAGGTGAACAACACGGTGTTTTAAAAAAATCAAATATTTTTGTAAATTTAAAAAATTCGTTTTCATTTTTAAAGTAAAAAACGTCATATTTTTCATGTGTATAGTACACGATTTCTAGGAACAATTTTTGCGATTTTAAAAATATAAAAAATTAACTAAATTAAGCAAAAACCTTTATGGTGAAAATTACATTAATTTAAAAAAAAATCAAATAGTTTAATAAAATTAAAAATTGCATTTTCATTTTTTAAGTAAAAATACCTCTATTATTCAAGTACATAGTACACGATTTCTAGAAATAATAATTTTGATATTGAAAATATAAAATTTTATTTAAATTAGGCTAGAAACTTCATAAAAATCAAATACGTTAGTAAATTTCAAAAATTCATTTGTATTTTTAAAGTAAACAAGTACCTTATTTTTCAAGTGTATAATAGACGATTTCTGCAAACAATTGCTGTGATTTTAAAATATAAAAAATTATTTAAATCAAGCTAGAAACTTCATGGTAAACAACATTGTTTTCATAAAAATCAAATAACTTAATAAAATTAAAAAATGCATTTTCATTTTTAAAATAAAAAACACTCTATTATTCAAGCATATTGTACACGATTTCTAGAAACAATAATATAAATATTAAAAATATAAAATAATTATTCAAATTAGGGTAGAAAGTTCAAGGTGAACAATAAACTGTTTTAAAAAAATCAAATAATTAAATAAATTAAGAAATTTTTTTTTGTTTTTAAAGTAAAAACCACCCTATTTTTCAAGTATATTGTACACGATTTCTACAAACAATTGTTGTAATTCTAAAAATATAAAAAAAATTATAAATTAAGCTAGAAACTTCAAGGTGAACAATACATTGTTTTAAAAAAATTAATAATTTTAAAAAACTCATTTCCATTTTTAAAGTAAAAAATACACTTTTATTCAATTGTATAGTACACAATTTCTATAAACAATGGTAGCAATTTAAAAAATATAAAAAATTATATAAATTAAGCAAGAAATTTCATGGTGAACAATACGGTGTTATAAATAAAATTAAATCTTGTAATAAATTTAAAATATTTGTTTTCATTTTTAAAGTAAAAAACACCCTTATTTTTAATTGTATTGTACACGATTTCTAGAAACCATTGTTGAATTTTATAAAATATAAAAAAATTATGTAAATTAAGCTAGAAACTTCATTATGAACAAAACATTGTTTTCATATAAAGAAAATAATTTAAAAAATTTAAAAAATGCATTTTTATTTTTAAAGTAAAAAAACTCTATTATTCAAGTATATAGTACACAATTTCTAGAAACAATTCTGTCAATATTAAAAATATATAAAAAATTTTAAATTAATCTAGAAACTTGAAGCTGATCAATACTTTGTTTTCATAAAAATAAATAATTTTAGTAAATTTAAAAAATTCGTTTACATTTTCAAAGTAAAAAATACCATATTTTTCAAGTGGATAGTAAACGATTTCTACAAACAATTGTTGCGATTAAAAAAATATTAAAATTATTTAAATTTAGCTAGAAACTTTATGGTGAACAATACATTGTTATCAAAAAAATAAAATAATTTAATAATTTAAAATATTCTTTTTCATTTATAAAGTAAAAAACGCTCTATTGTTCAAGTATGTAGTACACCATTTCTAGAAACAATAATTTGAATATAAAAAATTATTTAAATTAGAAACATCAAGGTGAACAATACATTGTTTGAAAAAAATCAAATAATCAAATAAATTTAAAAAATCCGTTTTCAATTTTAACGTAAAAAACACCTCATTTTTCAACTATATTGTACATGATTTCTAGAAACAAATGTTGCAATTCTAAAAATATAATTTTTTTTATAAATTATGCTAGAAACTTCAAGGTGAACACTACATTTTTATCAATAAAATCAAATAATTAAATAATTTGAAAAAATTCATTTTCATTTTGAAAGTAAAAAATACCCTTTTTTTCAAGTATACACAGTATACGATTTTTATAAACAATTGTAGCAATTTTAAAAATATAAAAAATAATGTAAATTAAGCTAGAAACTTCATGGTGAACAATACGGTGTTATAAAAAAATAAAATAAATTTAAAAAATTCGTTTTCATTTTTAAAGTAAAAAATTCCCTATTTTTCAACTGTATTGTACACGATTTCTAGAAACAATTGTTGAATTTTATAAAATATAAAAGAATTATGTAAATTAAGCTAGAAACTTCATTATGAATACATTGTTTTCATATAAACAAAATAATTTAAGAAATTCAAAAAATGTATTTTCATTTTTAAAGTAAAGATAACTCTATTATTCAAGTATATAGTATACGAGTTCTAGAAATGTAACACCTTAATTTTACAGTCTGTTTTTTTTTGTCCAAAATACTAGCAGAAGCTAAATTCTAATTTACCATAATTAAAAATAATAATTACACTTCTTTCAACTTATACAGATTCCTATACAACTGAACAAATTAATATATAAACTTGAGACTTAAGTTTACCATGTGTGGCTACACCTAAGAAAAGCCCACACCTCGTCCCATTTGTGGCTTTCGCTTCACAATCTTCTGATACTTGCGATATGGTAACCGTCAATTATATGTAAACATATAATGAGTAACCCCCGGCATTTTGAAAACATTTTTATACCATATCGCAGTCAGTCTAACTGGAAAACTCCCTATTTAAATCCCTAACACACAATCAATTCAATGCAACAATTTCATACATAATGCATGCAATGACAATTATGGATGTATGCATGCCATGATCTTTCATTAACATAATTTATTTTCTGTTATTGAATCTTTTATGGAAGCCTCGTGCACTAGACTTCCTCTAGAGGGTGACAATAACCCGAGGTTGAGCTCAAACCTAGGACCACAACAAGCGTCCCTACCGTGATCAAACTGGCCGCCAGGCTATCTTGACCCCACATCAATGGGATAGCCCAGGACTATCTTAACCTCACATCAATGGGATAGTCATTTCTTTTGGGTCATAATTCCCTATCACAGGGTACCCTACTAGTTTAGGTCATTTGACCCTACATTCTCATGCTTAATTATGCTTGTCCACTTACTCGGTGTGTAACCGGTGGGATTCAACCCGCCTACTCAACATCCGTTGAAGAGAGAAAGCTTAACTTATCTTTAAATTTCATTTCACAAATTAACATGCAATTTCCTTCAACAGTTCATCATATACCCTTTTTTCAAATACATAGTACACGATTTCTATAAACAATTGTAGCAATTTTAAAAATATAAAATATTATGTAAATTAAGCTAAAGAATTCATGGTGAACAATACCTTGTTTTCAAAAATATAAAAATATTAAAAATTTAAAAAAAATCATTTTCATTTTTAAAGGAAAAACATCATATTTTTCAAGTGTATAGTGCACGGTTTCTAGAAACAATATTGGCAATTTTAAAAATATAAAAAATTATGTAAATTAAGCTAGAAACTTCATGGTGAATCGTTCTCAAAAAAATCAAATAATTTGATAAATTTAAAAAATTTATTTTCATTTTTAAAGCAAAAAACACCATATTTTTAAAATGTATATAGTACACGATTTCTACAAATAATTGTTGCATTTTATAAAATATAAAAAAATATGTAATTTAAGTGTCACGTCCTGAATTTTACTCTGAAGTCCGGTATTAGAATCTTGACTTGTTGATAAAAAAAAAAAGAATCTTGACTTGTTGAAAATCTCCCATTTAATTTCTTTATTTAAGGTAGCTGTCAACAATTCTTTAGAATTTCACTTGTGTTCAGCTATAAGAACGTAGTACACTTCAATAGTGAGAGTCAATGTTGGCATCTTATCAAACTTTGAGTAGAACTTGTAAAAGATGGTGATGATAGTAACTAGAGGATTTTGGAGCATCTATTTATAAGACTGGTTTCCTTTTTGCAACAAGTAGAGTCCAGTTGTAAATTTTATGCGTGTCAATCCTTAAAAGATACGTGTCTTCTGTAACAAATTTTTTGTTGACACAATTTTCTTTATTAATCCAAATTATGGAAATTTCCTAAATTTTAGCTTGGAGAACAAGACTTTTGTTTCCTTGAAACAGGTATAAAGTCACTAGTGTTTTGTCCAATCAAAACTACCCAAACTATTTTTTAGGACCAATTATTTATATTGGTTTATTCTTATAACCTTTCATCCAAAATAATGTACTAGTTATGCTCCCTTTCAAGTTCATACTTCGGTTCCCCTTTTTAACTAATTAAATCATTATTTATTTATTATTTTATTATATATATATATATATATATTTTGAAGATATCACATTAAGCTAGAAACTTCATGGTGACTAATACATTATTATCAGAAAAATCAAATAATTAAACAAATTTAAAAAAAATGTAATTTCATTTTTAAAGTAAAAAACACTTTATTATTCAAGTATATAGTACACGATTTCTATAAACAATAATTTTAATATAAAAAATTATTTAAATTAGGCTAGAAACTTCAAGATGAACAAAACATTATTTTCAAAAAAATTAAATAATTTAATAAGTTTAAAAATTCGTTTTCATTTTTAAAATAAAAAACACCATATTTTTCAAGTGTATAGTACATGATTTCTAAAAACAAATGTTGCATTTTATAAAATATAAAAAATCATGTAAATTAAGCTAGAAACCTCATGGTGAACCATACAATGTTTTTAAAGAAATAAAAAAATTTAATAAATTTAAAAATAATGTTTTAAATTTAAAAGTAAAAAACACTCTATTATTCCAGTATATAGTACACGATTTCTAAAAACAATTGTTTCAAATTAAAAAATATAAAAAAAAATATTTTAATTAAGCAAGAAACATCATGGAAAACAATACATTGCTTTCGAAAAAATCAAATAATTTAATAAACACCCTATATGCATTTTCATTTTTAAAGTAAAAATACCCTAATTTTCAAGTGTATAGTACACGATTTCTAGAAACATTTGTGGCAATTTTAAAAATATAAACAATTAAGTAAATTTAGCTAGAAAATTCATTGTAAACAATATATTATTTTAAAAAAAATAAAATAATTTAATAAATACCCAATATGCATTTTCATTTTTAAAGTAAAAAACACCCTAATTTTCAAGTGTATAGTATACGATTTATTGAAACAATTGTGGCAATTTTAAAAATATAAACAATTATCTAAATTTAGCTAGAAACTTCATTATGAAATATACATTAATTTCAAAAACAAAATCAAATAATTTAATAAATATAAAAAATTCGTTTTCATTATTAAAGTAAAAAACATCATATTTTTTAAGTGTATAGTACACAATTTCTAGAAAAAACTGTGACAATTTTAAAAATATAAACAATGATGTAAATTAAGCTAGACACTTCATGGTGAACAACACATTGTTTTCAAAAAAATTAAATAATTTAATAAATAAAAAAAAATTCATTTTTAAGTAAAAAATACCATTTTTTCAAGTGTATTGTACACGGTTTCTAGAAATAATTGTTTCATTTTATTAAATATAGGAAATTATGTAATTTAAGCTAAAAACTTCATGATGAACAATACATTGTTTTAAAAAAAATCTAATCATTTAACAAATTTTAAAAACACGTTTAAAGTAAAAAATACTCTATTATTCAAGTTTATAGCACACGATTACTAGAAAAAATAATTTCAATATTAAAAATATAAAAAAAATTTAAATTAGGATAGGAACTTCAAGGTGAAAAATACACTAGTTTCAAAAATTCAAATATTTAATAAATTAAAAAAAATCGTTTTCATTTTTAAAGTTAAAAGTACACTATTTTTCAAGTACATAGCAAACAATTTCTAGAAACAATTGTGGCAATTTTAAAAATATAAAAAATTATGTAAATTAAGCTAGAAACTTCTTGGTGAACAATACATTGTTTTCAAAAAATTAAATAATTTAATAAATAGTTTGTTTTTTCATTTTTAAGTAAAAAAAATCATTTTTCAAGTGTATTGTACACGATTTCTAGAAATAATTGTTGCATTTTATAAAATATAGAAAATTAGGTCATTTAAGAAAAAAATCTTCATGGTGAACAATACATTATTTTTTAAAAAATCAAATTATTTAACAAATTTAAAAAATACATTTTAATTTTTAAAGTAAAAAACACTCTATTATTCAAGCTTATAGTACACCATTACTAGAAAAATTAATTTCAATATTAAAAATATAAAAAAGTTAAATTAGGATAGAAACTTCAAGGTGAAAAACACACTGTTTTAAAAAAATCAAAATATTTAGGGTAAATTGCACTCATCAAAATATTTAGTACACGATTTCTAGAAACATTTGTGGCAATTTTAAAAATATAAACAATTATATAAATTTAGCTAAAAAATTCATTGTAAACAATATATTATTTTCAAAAAAATAAAATAATTTATTAAATACCCAATATGCATTTTCATTTTTAAAGTAAAAAACATCCTAATTTTCAACTGTATAGTATACGATTTATTGAAACAATTGTGGCAATTTTAAAAATATAAACAATTATCTAAATTTAGCTACAAACTTCATTGTGAAATATACATTAATTTCAAAAACAAAATCAAATAATTTAATAAATATAAAAAATTCATTTTCATTATTAAAGTAAAAAACACCATATTTTTTAAGTGTATAGTACACAATTTCTAGAAAAAACTGTGACAATTTTAAAAATATAAACAATGATGTAAATTAAGCTAGACACTTCATGGTGAACAACACATTGTTTTCAAAAAAATTAAATAATTTAATAAATAAAAAAAATTCATTTTTAAGTAAAAAATACCATTTTTTCAAGTGTATTGTACACGGTTTCTAGAAATAATTGTTTCATTTTATTAAATATAGGAAATTATGTAATTTAAGCTAAAAACTTCATGATGAACAATACATTGTTTTAAAAAAAATCTAATCATTTAACAAATATTAAAAACACGTTTAAAGTAAAAAATACTATATTATTCAAGTTTATAGCACACGATTACTAGAAAAAATAATTTCAATATTAAAAACATAAAAAAAATTTAAATTAGGATAGGAACTTCAAGGTGAAAAATACACTAGTTTCAAAAATTCAAATATTTAATAAATAAAAAAAATCGTTTTCATTTTTAAAGTTAAAAGTACACTATTTTTCAAGTACATAGCAAACGATTTCTAGAAACAATTGTGGCAATTTTAAAAATATAAAAAATTATGTAAATTAAGCTAGAAACTTCTTGGTGAACAATACATTGTTTTCAAAAAATTAAATAATTTAATAAATAATTTGTTTTTTCATTTTTAAGTAAAAAAAATCATTTTTCAAGTGTATTGTACACGATTTCTAGAAATAATTGTTGCATTTTATAAAATATAGAAAATTAGGTCATTTAAGCAAACATCTTCATGGTGAACAATACATTATTTTTTAAAAAATCAAATTATTTAACAAATTTAAAAAATACATTTTAATTTTTAAAGTAAAAAACACTCTATTATTCAAGCTTATAGTACACCATTACTAGAAAAATTAATTTCAATATTAAAAATATAAAAAAGTTAAATTAGGATAGAAACTTCAAGGTAAAAAACACACTGTTTTAAAAAAATCAAAATATTTAGGGTAAATTGCACTCATCAAAATATTTAGTACACGATTTCTAGAAACATTTGTGGCAATTTTAAAAATATAAACAATTATGTAAATTTAGCTAGAAAATTCATTGCAAACAATATATTATTTTCAAAAAAATAAAATAATTTATTAAATACCCAATATGCATTTTCATTTTTAAAGTAAAAAACACCCTAATTTTCAAGTGTATAGTATACGATTTATTAAAACAATTGTGGCAATTTTAAAAATATAAACAATTATCTAAATTTAGCTAGAAACTTCATTGTGAAATATACATTAATTTCAAAAACAAAATCAAATAATTTAATAAATATAAAAAATTCGTTTTCATTATTAAAGTAAAAAACACCATATTTTTTAAGTGTATAGTATATAATTTCTAGAAAAAACTGTGACAATTTTAAAAATATAAACAATGATGTAAATTAAGCTAGACACTTCATAGTGAACAACACATTGTTTTCAAAAAAATTAAATAATTTAATAAATAAAAAAAATTTCATTTTTAAGTAAAAAATACCATTTTTTCAAGTGTATTGTACACGGTTTCTAGAAATAAGTTTTTCATTTTATTAAATATAGGAAATTATGTAATTTAAGCTAAAAACTTCATGATGAACAATACATTGTTTTAAAAAAAATCAAATCATTTAACAAATTTTAAAAACACGTTTAAAGTAAAAAACACTCTATTATTCAAGTTTATAGCACACGATTACTAGAAGAAATAATTTCAATATTAAAAATATAAAAAAAATTTAAATTAGGATAGGAACTTCAAGGTGAAAAATGTAACATGCCGAAAATCTTAGTCAACACAATTAAAATAACTGGAATGGTTAAATTAATCCTTGGTAGGTGTAGGAAATAAAAGGGAGAAATAGAGGGATTAAAATCTCTAATTGAGATTAATGTTAGAGATGAGGGACTAATACTTAGGATTTAGTAAGTGTAGAGTTAAAAAAAAAAAAGGGCAAGGATGGAATTGGGGGCTTATTGGAGGGGTAATATGGTCTTTGTGTACACAAGATCACTTTACTCTCCTTCCCTCTCCCTCTCACACGACACTCACACACACACTTCACACTCTCATCTTCTTCTCACCAAAGAAACAAAGAACCCTAAGCTCTCTCTCTCAATCTCACCCAAAATCCCACTCAAACTCCAAATTTAAGACAAGATCATGCATGCCATGAGGAACCAAGTCACTTGAGCTCACAAATTCTTTCCTCTATTTCCTTGATGCAAGTGGGAGCCTTTAGTGTTGAAGAAGTGAAGGATTCTAGGGCTTGAGCCTTGTAAGGAATTTGGAGCAAGGAAAGCTTGGAGTGAGGTAACCCACAACTCAAAACCCCAAGTCCTAAATCTCTTTAGATTGAGTCTAGAAATGGAAATTTTGTTTCTGAGATTCCACTTGAGGTATGGGCTTGAAATTTGGTATGGTGAAACTTCAGTATGTGTAGGGTTTCAGAACTAAATTTCATGATTTTAGGAGTTTTACCCGATTTTTGGTGAATTTTTGAATGAACACTGTTTATGCTGTTTATGCTGCAGAATTTCTGAATTTGAAAATAAATTGGGATTTTCCCAAATTTTCCACAATTTATGTGATTGGATTTTTGGTTTGAAATTTTTTATGATGATACCAGAGTATGTGATATACCTTGTGGCAAAATTTTATAATTTTTGGATTTATTTCTGATTTAATACAAATTTTGGAATTGGTGGTACTAAATGTTGGACAGATGCTGAAATTCTGCAGTAGTAAGTGAATTACGTGAATTACTGTAATTTTTGTACTTTGTATTTTAATGTGAGAATTTTTATGATGAATCCTTGGTTTGTTGGTCATGTCCTGTAAAACTTTTATGATTTTTGGACAAGTAGTTTATCGGATAAAAATTCTTCAATACAAGCTGTCTAGATTGGAGTTTATCTGGGTCTGATGGATTTCAATGAAGTTAGACCCCCAGAATTTGATTGATTTAAATCTAGAACTTTGAATGAAAATGGTAGATAGTCTTGTAAGCTTTTATTTTCCACTGGTTTCACTCAATTTGGATACCTATAGCTCTAGTTATTATCCATTGTGTAAACTAGTATCATGCTGAAATGACATGGCAGAACATCTGACTTCAAAAGGGCATAACTAGGCCTAGGAAACTCCGTTTTAGGTGAAACTTGTGGCTGTGGAAAGATAATTAAATCTATTTTATTACCATGAATTTTCGTAATTTTTCAATGTATAGATTAATTGCAGTTTTGAAAATAGTACAGCATGTTTGGCTAAAATTCTGTTTGGTGATAACTAAATTGGTGGATTGTGATGTAGTTCACTAAGTGTGCCATTGGTATGTATGGCGTAATGTTGTAAATCCTTCGTTATTGAGGCAAAATGCATAAATTCCCTGTCATTGAGGTGTGTAAATGAAAAGTCCTCTTTTGGGTGGAGCGGAAACTCCACAAGTAAAGTGGTGGCATTGGCCTCAGGATGGGGGTACCTGTCCTGAGGGGTTTGAGCTCATGGCGCCTTGATGCAGTGCGTGGTGGTGCCCCATGCACGGGGATTACCCTTTAAAAAGAAAAATACTCAATGTGGTAAAGTAAATCGAGTAGGGTGCGTGTTATTCGCATGTGTGTCATTTATGATTGTGTGCGTGTTATTCGCTTGTGTAAATGACGATTGAGGCTTGTTATTAGCTGAGATGTTAATGATGCATGAGACATGTAAATGTTTGCTTAATTGCTTGATAGTATTAAGTGATTGTGGGGATTTTCCAGATAGTACTGGCTGCAGTACTTGAAAACTATTTGTTTACAACCGGGGGTTACTCGGTTACATGTAATCTTGTAACTGACGGTTATAGTGTTGTAGGTACCGGAGGCGATAAGGACTAGCTTGTCTTGAGCACGTGGCTGGAGATTTAGTGTTTTGATTTTAGGTAGCACATTCATTTTGTTGTACAAATTGTAATATATAGCTACCTAGTTATGGCTTCTCTCTCTTAGACTCGCAATATACTTAATTATGTATAACTGGTATTTTGGATTTGATGATGTACTACACACTTATTCATCATTACTCGTTGAACTTCAAATGATGGTTATGTTAAAAAAAAACATATATTCTTGAAAATATTAGGTGTTACATTTATGGTATCAGAGCGGTTCGATTCTATTCGGACTGTGGTAGCATAATGACACTTGTTATAGATGAGAGAGTTGTCCAGTCCTTTCCTGTTATTTACTTTGTATATGATGCACTTGGATTGAGCCTGATCAACTCAATGTGGGTGTGATGTATGCAGGATAATATGGCAGAGGGACCGGCTGATTATCTGAGACAAATAACTCAGGCTATGAATCAGATTGTGCAGAATCAGGGAAGAGAGGACAAATTCCGTGCTTTCAAGACTCATGACCCTCCCACCTTCATTGGAGGGCAAGACCCTTTGGTGGCGGAGTCTTAGATGAGTAGGATGGAGGAAATCTTCCGTGTCATGCAGTGTAGTGATGTGGAGAAGGTGACTTTGGCTGCTTCCAAGTTTGATAAGGAAGCCGCTCAATGGTGGTTACGATATCGTGATAACATGGAGGCTAACCAAAGACAAATTACATGGGTGGAGTTCAAGAAGCTATTCTTGGACAAGTACTTTCCAAGCACCTTGAGGGACCAAAAAGAGGTGGAGTTCCTTACCTTGCAACAAGGAGACATGACACTAGCGGAGTATGTGAGTAAGTTTGAGAGCTTGGCTAGGTTTTCCACCACTTTGATGAGCCAACCCAATGATGAGTGGAAGTCCAAGAGGTTTGAACAAGGATTAAGGCCTGAGTTGAGGAAACTTGTGACGGGACACCGAATTGTCAATTTCCAACAACTTTTGGATGTTTGCCAACTTACCGAAAACTCTATAGCTTCTGAATTAGCGGAGAAACAAGCTAATTGGAAGCGAAAGAGGGAAGGTGAGGGTTCCAAAGGCAACAAAGACAAGGGTGGTGACTCAAAAGAAAGAAAGTGGCTAGACAAAATGAGAAGACCGCTCCAAAGTGTGCTACATGTGGGAGGAACCACTATGGGAAATGTTGGGGTAAGAAAGGTGTGATTTGCTTCCGATGTCACAAGCCGGGACACATGAAGGACCAATGCCCGGAAAATGAGAAAGACAAGGCGAAGGATGCACTGGCACCAATGAGAGGCCGAGTCTACACACTAGATGCGGAGGTTGCTGACAAGTCCAAGGACTTGGTTCAAGGTACGGGTCAAATACACCATGAGAGTGTTAATGTTTTATTTGATTCAGGTGCTACGCATTCTTTTATCTCCTTGGGCTGTGCGCAACGGGTGAGGATTCCTACCAAGGAACTTCCTTATGAGGTGTTGGTTACTACCCTATCTGAGGGGAGACTTTGTACTACTATGTTGTGTTCTCCGGTATTCTTGCAATACCAAGGAAAAACTTTCTGTTTGAGCCTGTATTGCTTGCCTATGAAGGGGATTGATGTGATATTGGGTATGGATTGGTTGAAGGCTCATAAAGTCATCATTGATTGCGCTAGTCAAACTGTTCATGTGCCGGATCGTGGATATGAGGTATACTACACTCATAATCCTACTCTTGACTTTAATAATTTGTCGGTGTTTGATGATGGCCCGAGATATATAATCTTATGCATCTCTGAAGCAACTTTCAACTCAAAGATTGAGTCGATTCCAATAGTCCGGGATTTCCCCGAAGTGTTTCCTGATGATGTGGATTCTTTACCACCTAAAAGGGAGGTTGAGTTTTCTATAGAGTTGATTCCAGGTGCTGGACCTGTTTCTAAGGCACCGTATCGCATGTCCCCTCTTGAATTGGCGAAGGTTCAGAAACAAGTAGAAGAGTTGTTGCAGAAACAATTTATTCGCCCAAGTGCTTCACCATGGGGAGCTCCTGTACTTTTAGTGAAGAAGAAAGATGGTAAACTACGGTTATGCGTTGATTACCGTCAATTGAACAAGTTAACGGTGAAGAATAAATATCCTCTCCCACGGATTGATGATTTACTAGACCAACTTGGTGGAGCCAAGGTGTTTTCGAAGATTGATCTTCTGTCTGGTTATCACCAAATCCGCATTCGACCTGAGGATATTCCAAAGACGGCATTTAGGACCCGTTATGGCCACTATGAGTACTTGGTGGTGCCATTCGGGCTAACTAATGCTCCCGCTATCTTCATGGATTACATGAACCGTATCTTCCGTCCGTACTTAGATAAATTTGTGGTGGTCTTCATTGACGACATCCTAATTTATTCTAAGACGCCGGAGGAACATGAAGAACATTTGAAGATAGTGTTGGAGATTCTCAAGGAGAAGCGGTTGTATGCAAAGATTGAGAAATGTGAGTTCTGGTTAGAGGAAGTGCAGTTCCTAGGTCATGTGATCAATAAAGATGGAGTGGCAGTTGATCCGAGCAAAGTAGAGGCTGTGTTGAGTTGGGAAAGACCCACAAATGTGACCGAGATTCGGAGTTTCCTTGGATTGGCAGGATACTACCGAAGATTCATCAAGGGGTTTTCTCAAATTGCCATTCCATTGAGTAAATTGACTCGCAAGGGAGTTCCATTTGTGTGGGACTCTAAGTGTGAGGAAAGCTTTCAAACCTTGAAGACAAAGTTGACCACAACACCTGTGTTAATCATCCCTGATGTGTCAAAGAACTTTCAGGTGTACTGTGATGCCTCTAGACAAGGTTTAGGGTGTGTACTTATGCAAGAGGGACGAGTGGTTTCATATGCATCTAGGCAGCTTAGACCGCATGAAGGTAACTACCCTACGCATGACTTAGAGCTTGCTGCAGTGGTGTTTGCATTGAAAATATGGAGGCATTACCTCTATGGTGCAACATTTGAGGTATTTAGTGATCATAAGAGTCTCAAATACTTGTTTGATCAAAAGGAGTTGAATATGAGACAACGGAGGTGGATGGAGTTCTTAAAAGACTATGATTTTGAGTTGAGATACCATCCTGGCAAGGCAAATGTGGTTGCTGACGCGTTGAGTCGAAAATCTTTGCATATTTCTTACATGATGGTGCATGAATTGGCACTCCTGGAGAAATTTAGAGATTTGAAGGTGAACGTGGCTTGTTTTAACACTAGTCTGGCAGTGAGTAGAGTTGATGTGAAGAATCTACTCCGAGAGCGAATCCGGGAAGCACAAGAGCATGATCCTGAGCTTCAGAAATTTAAGGAGCAACCTGAATTTTCTGTGTCTAATGATGGCATGGTCTTGTTTAGAGACCGGGTGTGCATTCCTAATGATGACGAGATTAAGAAGATGGTGTTGGAGGAAAGTCATACTAGCAAGTACTCTGTGCATCCAGGTGCTACAAAGATGTATCAGGATATGCGGAAGTCCTTTTGGTGGCCTGGCATGAAGCGTGATATCGCTGATTTTGTGACTAGGTGCTTAACTTGTCAAAAGGTTAAAGTGGAACATCAAAAGCCTTCTGGACCACTTCAACCTTTAGATATTCCAGAGTGAAAGTGGGAGTCTATTGCCATGGATTTTGTTGTGGGTTTACCAAGGACCCAGGTGGGTTATGATTCGATATGGGTAATTGTTGATAGATTGACTAAATCTGCTCACTTTCTACCCGTAAAATCTAATTACCTTGTGGAGAAGTATGCCAAAGTGTACATTGAGGAGATTGTTAGATTGCATGGTGCACCTTCTAGCATCATATCGGATCGAGATCCAAAGTTCACTTCGAGATTTTGGGGAGCATTGCAAAATGCTTTTGGCACCAAATTGAGGTTGAGTACCTCAAACCATCCTCAAACGGATGGGCAATCAGAGAGGACGATTCAGACATTGGAGGATATGCTCCGAGCTTGTATTTTAGATGAGGGAGGTGATTGGGCTAGATATCTACCCTTGGTTGAGTTCGCATATAATAACAGTTACCATTCAAGCATCGGGATGACACCTTTCGAGGCTTTGTATGGTAGGAAGTGTGGGTCTCCCGCTTGTTGGTATGAAACCGGGGAGAAACTTGTTTTGGGACCGGAGTTGGTCCAAGATACCACCGATAAGATCAAGCGGATTCAAGAAAAGTTGAAGGTTGCTCAAGATCGACAAAGGAGCTACGCGGACAAAAGAAGGAAACCATTAGAGTTTGAGGAGGGTGATCATGTATTCCTCAAGGTTTCTTCCACTACGGCGGTGGGAAGAGCCATGAAAGTTAAAAAGCTTCAACCACGTTTTGTGGGGCCTTTTCAAATATTGAAAAGAGTGGGACCGGTGGCATACCGATTGGCTTTGCCTCCAAACCTCTCCAATCTACATGATGTGTTCCATGTGTCGCACCTTCGAAAATATGTTCCGGATCCATCCCATGTTTTCAGGCCGGATGAGGTGGAATTAAATTCTAATGCAACTTATGAAGCACAACCGGTGAAGATCGTGGATTATGGGCAAAAGACTCTACGAAACAAGGTGATTCCATTGGTGAAGGTGCTATGGAAGAGCATTGATTGCTCTGAAATTACATGGGAGAAGGAGCAGGACATTAGAGACTCGTATCCAGAATTGTTTTTGTGACACAGGTAATTTCGAATTTTGAGGACAAAATTCTTTTAACGGGGGTGGAATTGTAACATCCCGAAAATCTTAGCCAACACAATTAAAATAACTGGAATGGTTAAATTAATCCTTGGTAGGTGTAGGAAATAAAAGGGAGAAATAGAGGGATTAAAATCTCTAATTGAGATTAATGTTAGAGATGAGGGACTAAAACTTAGGATTTAATAAGTGTAGAGTTAAAAAAAAAAAAGGGCAAGGATGGAATTGGGGGCTTATTGGAGGGGTAATATGGTCTTTGTGTACACAAGATCACTTTACTCTCCTTCCCTCTCCCTCTCACACGACACTCACACACACACTTCACACTCTCATCTTCTTCTCACCAAAGAAACAAAGAACCCTAAGCTCTCTCTCTCAATCTCACCCAAAATCCCACTCAAACTCTAAATTTAGGACAAGATCATGCATGCCATGAGGAACCAAGTCACTTGAGCTCACAAATTCTTTCCTCTATTTCCTTGATGCAAGTGGGAGCCTTTAGTGTTGAAGAAGTGAAGGATTCTAGGGCTTGAGCCTTGTAAGGAATTTGGAGCAAGGAAAGCTTGGAGTGAGGTAACCCACAACTCAACCCCAAGTCCTAAACTTCTTTAGATTGAGTCTAGAATTGGAAATTTTGTTTCTGAGGTTCCACTTGAGGTATGGGCTTGAAATTTGGTATGGTGAAACTACAGTATGTGTAGAGTTTCAGAACTAAATTTCATGATTTTAGGAGTTTTACCCGATTTTTGGTGAATTTTTGAATGAACACTGTTTATGCTGTTTATGCTGCAGAATTTCTGAATTTGAAAATAAATTGGGATTTTCCCAAATTTTCTGCAATTTATGTGATTGGATTTTTGGTGTAAAATTTTGTATGATGATACCGGAGTATGTGATATACCTTGTGGCAAAATTTTATAATTTTTGGATTTATTTCTGATTTAATACAAATTTTGGAATTGGTGGTACTAAATGTTGGACAGATGCTGAAATTCTGCAGTAGTAAGTGAATTACGTGAATTACTGTGATTTTTGTACTTTGTATTTTAATGTGAGAATTTTTATGATGAATCCTTGGTGTGTTGGTCATGTCCTGTAAAACTTTTATGATTTTTGGACAAGTAGTTTATCGGATAAAAATTCTTCAATACAAGCTGTCTAGATTGGAGTTTATCTGGGTCTGATGGATTTCAATGAAGTTAGACCCCCAGAATTTGATTGATTTAAATCTGGATCTCTGAATGAAAATGGTAGATAGTCTTGTAAGCTTTTATTTTCCACTGGTTTCACTCAATTTGGATACCTATAGCTCTAGTTATTATCCATTGTGTTAACTAGTATCATGCTGAAATGACATGGCAGAACATCTGACTTCAAAAGGGCATAACTAGGCCTAGGAAACTCCGTTTTAGGTGAAACTTGTGGCTGTGGAAAGATAATTAAATCTATTTTATTACCATGACTTTTCGTAATTTTTCAATGTATAGATTAATTGCAGTTTTGAAAATAGTACAGCATGTTTGGCTAAAATTCTGTTTGGTGATAACTAAATTGGTGGATTGTGATGTAGTTCACTAAGTGTGCCATTGGTATGTATGGCGTAATGTTGTAAATCCTTCGTTATTGAGGCAAAATGCATAAATTCCCTGTCATTGAGGTGTGTAAATGAAAAGTCCTCTTTTGGGTGGAGCGAAAACTCCACAAGTAAAGAGGTGGCATTGGCCTCAGGATGGGGGCACCTGTCCTGAGGGGTTTGAGCTCATGGCGCCTTGATGCAGTGCGTGGTGGTGCCCCGTGCACGGGGATTACCCTTTAAAAAGAAAAATACTCAATGTGATAAAGTAAATCGAGTAGGGTGCGTGTTATTCGTTGTAAACAATTATGGCAATTTTAAAAATATAAACAATTATGTAAATTTAGCTAGAAAATTCATTGTAAACAATATATTATTTTCAAAAAGATAAAATAATTTAATAAATACCCAATATGCATTTTCATTTTTAAAGTAAAAAACACCCTAATTTTCAAGTGAAAAGTATACGATTTATTGAAACAATTGTGGCAATTTTAAAAATATAAACAATTATCTAAATTTAGCTAGAAACTTCATTGTGAAATATACATTAATTTCAAAAACAAAATCAAATAATCGTTTTCATTATTAAATTAAAAAACACCATATTTTTTAAGTGTATAGTACACAATTTCTAAAAAAAACTGTGATAATTTTAAAAATATAAACAATGATGTAAATTAAGCTAGACACTTCATGGTGAACAACACATTGTTTTCAAAAAAATTAAATAATTTAATAAATAAAAAAATTTCATTTTTAAGTAAAAAATACCATTTTTTCAAGTGTATTGTACACGGTTTCTACAAATAATTGTTTCATTTTATTAAATATAGGAAATTATGTAATTTAAGCTAAAAACTTCATGATGAACAATACATTATTTTAAAAAAAATCAAATCATTTAACAAATTTTAAAAACACGTTTAAAGTAAAAAACACTCTATTATTCAAGTTTATAGCACACGATTACTAGAAAAAATAATTTCAATATTAAAAATATAAAAAAAATTTAAATTAGGATAGGAACTTCAAGGTGAAAAATACACTAGTTTCAAAAATTCAAATATTTAATAAATTAAAAAAAAATCGTTTTCATTTTTAAAGTTATAAGTACACTATTTTTCAAGTACATAGCAAACGATTTCTAGAAACAATTGTGGCAATTTTAAAAATATAAAAAATTATGTAAATTAAGCTAGAAACTTCTTGATGAACAATACATTGTTTTCAAAAAATTAAATAATTTAATAAATAGTTTGTTTTTTCATTTTTAAGTAAAAAATATCATTTTTCAAGTGTATTGTACACGATTTCTAGAAATAATTGTTGCATTTTATAAAATATAGAAAATTAGGTCATTTAAGAAAAAATCTTCATGGTGAACAATACATTATTTTTTAAAAAATCAAATTATTTAACAAATTTAAAAAATATATTTTAATTTTTAAAGTAAAAACACTCTATTATTCAAGTTTATAGTACACCATTACTAGAAAAATTAATTTCAATATTAAAAATATAAAAAAGTTAAATTAGGATAGAAACTTCAAGGTGAAAAACACACTGTTTTAAAAAAATCAAAATATTTAGGGTAAATTGCACTCATCAAAATATTTAGTACACGATTTCTAGAAACATTTGTGGCAATTTTAAAAATATAAACAATTATGTAAATTTAGCTAGAAAATTCATTGTAAACAATATATTATTTTCAAAAAAATAAAATAATTTAATAAATACCCAATATGCATTTTCATTTTTAAAGTAAAAAACACCCTAATTTTCAAGTGTATAGTATACGATTTATTGAAACAATTGTGGCAATTTAAAAATATAAACAGTAATGTAAATTAAGCTAGACACTTCATAGTGAACAACACATTGTTTTCAAAAAAATTAAATAATATAAAAAATAAATTTTTTTTCATTTTTAAGTAAAAAATACCATTTTTTCATGTGTATTGTACATGATTACTAGAAATAATTGTTTCATTTTATTAAATATAGGAAATATGTAATTTAAGCTAAAAACTTCATGGTGAACAATACATTGTTTTAAAAAAAATCAAATCATTTAACAAATTTAAAAAACGGATTTTAATTTTTAAAGTAAACGACACTCTATTTTTCAAGTTTATAGTACACGGTTACTTGAAAAAATAATTTCAATATTAAAAATATGAAAAAATTAAGATTAGGATAGAAACTTTTAGGTGAAAAATACACTAGTTTCAAAAAATCAAATATTTAATAAATTAAAAAAAAATTGTTTTCATTTTTAAAGTTAAAAGTACCCTACTTTTCAAGTACATAGCAAACGATTTCTAAAAAAAAGTTGTGGCAACTTTAAAAATATAAAAATTATGTAAATTAAGCTAGAAACTTCATGGTGAACAATACATTATTTTCAAAAAATTAAATAATTTAATAAATTTTTTTTTTCATTTTTAAGTAAAAAAATACCATTTTTTCAAGTGTATTGTACACTATTTCTAGAAATAATTGTTGCATTTTATAAAATATAGAAAATTAGGTAATTTAAGCAAAAATCTTCATGGTGAAAAATACACTGTTTTAAAAAAATCAAATCATTTAACAAATTTAAAAAATGCATTTTAATTTTTAAAGTAAAAAACACTCTATTATTCAAGTTTATAGTACACGATTACTAGAAAAAATAATTTCAATATTAAAAATATAAAAAAAATTTAAATTAGGATAGGAACTTCAAGGTGAAAAATACACTAGTTTCAAAAATTCAAATATTTAATAAATTAAAAAAAATCGTTTTCATTTTTAAAGTTAAAAGTATACTATTTTTCAAGTACATAGCAAACGATTTCTAAAAAAGATTGTGGCAATTTTAAAAATATAAAAAATTATGGAAATTAAGCTAGAAACTTCATGGTGAACAATACATTGTTTTCAAAAAATTAAATAATTTAATAAATAGTTTGTTTTTCATTTTTAAGTAAAAAATATCATTTTTCAAGTGTATTGTACACGATTTTTAGAAATAATTGTTGCATTTTAATAAATACCCAATATGCATTTTCATTTTTAAAGTGAAAAACACCCTAATTTTCAAGTGTATAGTATACGATTTATAGAAACAATTGTGGCTATTTTAAAAATATAAAAAATTATCTAAATTTAGCTAGAAACTTCATTGTGAAATATACATTGTTTTCAAAAACAAAATCAAATAATTTAGTAAATATAAAAAATTCGTTTTCATTATTAAAGTAAAAAACACCATATTTTTCAAGTGTATAGTACACAATTTCTAGAAAAAACTGTGGCAATTTTAAAAATATAAAACAGTAATGTAAATTAAGCTAGACACTTCATGGTGAAAAACACATTCTTTCAAAAAAATTAAATAATGTAATAAATAATTTTTTTTTCATTTTTAAGTAAAAAATACCATTTTTTCAAGTGTATTGTACATGATTTCTAGAAATAATTCTTTTATTTTATTAAATATAGGAAATTATGTAATTTAAGCTAAAAACTTCATGGTGAACAATACATTGTTTTAAAAAAATCAAATCATTTAACAAATTTAAAAAACACGTTTTAATTTTTAAAGTAAACAACACTCTATTATTCAAGTTTATAGTACACGATTACTAGAAAAATTAATTTCAATATTAAAAATATAAAAAAGTTGAATTAGGATAGAAACTTCAAGGTGAAAAATACACTGTTTTCAAAAAATCCAACTATTTAATAAATTTAAAAACTTCATTTTCATTTTTAAAGTAAAAAGCACCCTATTTCTTAAGTGCATAACAAACGATTTCTAGAAACAATTTTGGCAATTTTAAAAATATAAAGAATTATGTTAATTAAGCTAGAAACTTTATGGTGAACAATACATTGTTTTCAAAATTATCAAATAATTTGACAAATTTAAAAAATTTGTTTTCATTTTTAAAGTAAAAAACACCCTATTTTTCAAGTAGAGAGTAGATGATTTCTAGAAACAATTGTTGCATTTTATAAAAAAAAATTACTTAATTTAAGCTAGAAACTTCATTGTGAATAATACATTGTTTTAAAAAAAATTAAAAAATTTTAAAAATTTTAAAAATTCATTTTCATTTTTAAAGTAAAAAACACCCTATTTTTCAGGTGCATTGTGCACGATTTTTAGAAACATTTGTAAAGATTCTAAAAGTATAAAAAATTGATAAATTAAGCAAGAAACGTGAAGGTGAACAATACATTATTTTCAAAAAAATAAAATAATTTAATAAATTAAAAAAATTGTTTTATTTTTAAAGTAAAAAACATCATATTTTTCTAGTGTATAGTACACGGTTTATAGAAACAATTATGACAATTTTAAAAATATAAATTATGTAAATTAAGCTAGAAATTTCATGGTGAACCAAACATTGTTTTCAAAAAAGTCAAATAATTTAATAAACTAAAAAATTGCATTTTCATTTTTAAAGTGAAAAACACTATTATTCAAGTATATAATATACGATTTCTAGAAACAATGTTTCAATTTTAAAAATATAAAAAGAAAAATTAAATTAAGCTAGACATTTCATGGTGAGCACTACATCTTTTTTAAAAAAAAAATCAAATAATTTAATAAATTTAAAAATCTCTTTTTCATTTTTAAAGTAAAAAACACCATATTTTTCAAGTGTATAGTACTCGATTTCTTAAAACAATTGTTGCAATTTTAAAAATATGAAAAATTATGTAAATTAAGCTAGAAACTTCATGGTGAACAATACATTGTTATCAAAACAATCAAATACTTTAATAAAATTTAAAAATGTATTTTCATTTTTAAAATAAAAACACCATATTTTTTAAGTTTGTTGTACACGATTTCTAGAAACAATTGTTGCATTTTATAAAATATAAAAAATTATGTAATTTATGCTAAAAATTTTATGGTGAACAATATATTGATTTCAAAAAAATTAAATAATTTAACTAATTTAAAAAGCGTGTTTCATTTTTAAAGTAAAAATAATTCTATTATTCAAGTATATTGTACATGAATTCTAGATAATTTAATTTCAATATTAAAAATATAAAAAATTATTTAAATTAGGCTAGAAACTTCAAGGTGAACAATACAATGTTTTCAAAAAACTCAAATAATTTAATGAATTGAAAAAAATCGTTTTCATTTTTAAAGTAAAAAACACCTATGTTTCAAGTGTATAGTACACGATTTCTAGAAACAATTGTTGCATTTTATAAAATATAAAAACTTATATGACTTAATAGCATGAATTAGGGTTATGAAATGATATGGCAAGCTCTTTGATTTTGAATTGTGAAATTGTCATGTGATGAATGTTGAATGTAAATGATATGAGTTGAATGTGGAATGCATGATAATGTTTGATGTGAAATGAAAATGAAATTTAAAGACAAGTTTAAGCTTTCCCCATCAATGGATGTTGAGTAAGCGGGTTAATTCTCACCGGTTACACACCGGGTAAGCAGACAAGCGTAAAAAGATTGAGAATGTAGGGTCTCCCAATGAACGGGATAAAATGGCTTGAACTAATAGGGTTGCCCGGTGACCGGGAAGATGGCCCGAAAGAAAGGACTATCCCGATGAATGGGGTAAGATAGTCCTGGGCTATCCAAGTGATTGGGGTAAGATAGCCCCGCAGTTTGATCACGGTAAGGACGCTTGTCGTGGTCCCTTGATTGAGCTCAAACGCGCGTTACTGACATGCGCCTAGGGAAGAGTCTTGTGTACGGGGCTCCCATAAAAGACTAAAGAAAAGAAATGAATTAAGTATGATAATGAAAGATCAGGACATGCATACATTTATACTTGTCATATCATGCATTGAGTGTGAATATGTTGCATTGGATTGATTTGTATGATAGGAATTAAATGGGGTGTTTTCCAGTTAGACTGGCTGCAATATGGTATAAAAGTGTTTTCAAAAGAAATTCTGGGAGTTACTCAGTTATATGTTTGCATATAACTGACGATTACCATATTGCAGGTATCGGGGCATTGTGCAGAATAAAAGAAACAAGCGAGACGAGATTAGGATTTACTTAGTAGTAACCACACCGCGGTGAACCTAAGCAATTCGTTCAGAAATTATATGGTTCATCTGTATAGGAGATTGTAGGATAAAAAACGTGTTTTCCTTTTTAAAGTAAAACACACTTTATTATTCAAGTATTAGGACACGATTTCTAGAAACAATTGTTTCAATATTAAAAATATAAAAAATTATTTAAATTAAGCTAGAAACTTCAAGGTGAACCAAATTTTGTTTTCAAAAAATCAAATAATTTAATAAATATAAAAAAATTCGTTTTCATTTTTAAGTAAAAATCACCTTATTTTTCAAGTGTATAGTACACAATTTCTAGGAAAAACTATGGCAATTTTAAAAATATAAACAATTATGTAAATTAAGCTAGAAACTTCATGGTGAACAATACATTGTTTTCAAATAAAATAAAATAATTTAATAAATAAAAAATTTGTTTTTATTTTTAAAGTAAAAAATATCCTTTTTTCAAGTGTATTGTACACGATTTTTAGAAACAATTATTGCATTATATAAAATATAGAAAACTATGTAATTTAAACTAAAAACTTCAAGGTGAACAATACATTATTTTCAAATAATTTAATAAACACCCGAAATGCATTTTCATTTAAAAAGTAAAAAACACCCTATTTTTAAAGTGTATAGTACACGATTTTTACAAACTATTGTTGCAATTTTGAAGTATAAACAATTATGTAAATTAAGCTAAAAACTTCATTATTTAACAATACATTATTTTAAAAAAATCAAATTATTTGATACATCATTTAAAAAGTAAAAACACCCTATTTTTAAAGTGTATATGATTTTTAGAAACAATTGTTGCATTTTATAAAATATAAAAAAATTATGTAATTTAAGCTAAAAGTTTCATGGTGAACAATACATTGTTTTAAAAAAAATCAAATAATTTAACAAATTTAAAAAACAAATTTTCATTTTTTAAATAAAATTAATTCTATTATTCAAGTATATAATACACGATTACTAGAAACAATAATTTCAATATTAAAAATATAAAAAGTTATTTAAATTAGGCTAAAAACTTCAAGGTGAATAATACATTGTTTTTAATGAAATAGATAATTTAATAAATTTAAAAAAATTGTTTTTATTTTTAAAGCAAAAAACACCATATTTTTCAAGTGTATAGTACACAATTTCTTGAAAAAATTGTTGCACTTTGTAAATTATAAATAATTATCTAAATTAAGCTAGAAACTTCATGGTGTATCATACATTGTTTAAAAAAAAGTCAAATAATTTCATAAATTTAAAAAACACATTTTTATTTTTATAGTAAAAAACACTATATTATTCAAATATATAGTATATGATTTCTAGAAATAATAATTTCAATATTAAAAATATAAAAAATTATTTAAATTAAGCTAGAAACTTTAAGGTAAACAATACATTATTTTCAAAATAATCAAATAATTTAATAATCACCCTATATGCGTTTTCATTTTTAAAGTAAAAAACACCATATTTTTCAAGTGTATAGTACACAATTTCTAGAAACAAAGGTGGCAAATTAAAAATAAAAACAATTATGTAAATTAATCTAGAAACTTCATGGTGAACAATACATTGTTTTAAAAAAAAATTAAATAATTTAATAAATTTAAAAAAAAAAATTTTCATTTTTAAATTAAAAAACATCATATTTTTCAAGTGTATTGTGCACGATTTCTAGAAACATTTGTACCAATTCAAAAAAAAAAATTGATAAATTAAGCAAGAAACATGAAGGTGAAAAATATATTGTTTTATTAAAAATAAAATAATTTAATAAATTTAAAAAAATGTTTTCTACAAATAATTATCGCAATTTTAAAAATAAAAAAATTATGTTAATAAAGCTAGAAACTTCATGGTGAATCAAACATTGTTTTCAAAAAAGTCAAATAATTTAATAAATTGGAAAATTCATTTTAATTTTAAAGTAAAAAACACCCTATGTTTCAAGTGTATAATACACGATTTCTAGAAAAAATTGTTGTATTTTATAAAATATAAAAACTTATGTAAATTAAGCTAGAAACTTCAAGCTGAACAATACATTTTTTTCAAAAAAATCAAATAATTTATTAAATTGAAAAATGCGTTTTCATTTTTAAAGTAAAAAACATTTTATTATTCAAGTATATAGGACACGATTTCTTGAAACAATTGTTCCAATATTAAAAATATAAAAAATTATTTGAATTATGCTAGAAACTTTAAGGTGAACAATATTTTGTTTTCAAAAAATCAAAGAATTTAATAAATATAAAAAATCATTTTTAAAGTAAAAATCACCCTATTTTTCAAGTGTATAGTACACGATTTCTAGAAAAACCTGTGGCATTTTAAAAAATATATACAATTATAAAAATTAAGCTAGAAAATTTTTTGTGAACAATACATTATTTTCAAATAAAATAAAATAATTTAATAAGTGAATTTTTCTTTTAAAGTAAAAATACAATTTTTTCAAGTGTATAGTACACGATTTCTAGAAACAATTATTACATTATATAAAATAAAAAATATTATGTAGTTTAAACTAAAAATTTCATGGTTAACAATATATTGTTTTCAAAAAATTTAAATAATTTAATAAACACCCTATATGCATTTACATTTTTTAAAGTAAAAAACACTCTATTTTTCAAATGTATAGTACACGATTTGTACAAACAATTGTTGCAATTTTAAAAATATAAACAATTATGTAAATTAAGTCAGAAACTTCATTTTTTGAAAAAAATTAAATAATTTTATAAATTTAAAATTTTGTTTTTATTTTAAAGTAAAAAATACCCTATTTTTCAAGTGTATATAGTACACGATTTCTAAAAACAATTGTTACATTTTATAAAATATCAAAAATTATATAATTTAAGCTAAAAACTTCACTATGAATAATACAATGTTTTAAAAAAAATCAATTAATTTAACGAATTTAAAAAATGTGTTTTCATTTTTAAAGTAAAAATAACTCTATTATTTAAGTATATAGTACACGATTTCTAAAAACAATAATTTCAATATTAGAAATATAAAAATTATTTAAATTAGGCTAGAAACTTCAAGGTGAATAACACATTGTTTTCAAAAAAACAAATAATTTAATAAATTTAAAAAATTTTCTTCATTTTTAAAGTAAAAAACACCCTACTTTTCTAGTGTATAGTACACGGTTTCTAGAAAAAAATATGGCAATTTTAAAAATATAAAATTATGTAAATTAAGCTAGAAACTTCATGGTGAACCGAACATTGTTTACAAAAAATTCAAATAATTTAAAATATTTAAAAAACACATTTTCATTTTTAAAGTGAAAAACACACTATTATTCTAGTATATAGTATACGATTTGTAGAAACAATAAATTCAATATTAAAAATATAAAATATTATTTAAATGATGATAGAAACTTCAAGGTGAACAATACATTTTTTTCACAAAAAATCAAATAATTTAATAAACCCCCGATATGCGTTTTCTTTTTAATGTAAAACACCATATTTTTCAAGTGTATTACACGATTTCTAGAAACAAATGTGGCAATTTTAAAAATATAAAAAATCATGTAAATTAATCTAGAAACTTCATGGTAAACAATATATTGTTTTCAGAAAAAAATAAATAATTTAATAAATATGGAAAATTCGTTTTTATTTTTAAAGTAAAAAACCCTATTTTTTAAGTGGATTGTACATGATTTTTAGAAACATTTGTAGCAATTCTAAAAATATATAAAATTAGGTAAATTAATCAAGAAACATGAAGGTGAAAAATTCATTGTTTTCAAAAATAAAATTTATTTTTAAAGTAAAAAACACCGTATTTTTCTAGTGTATAGTACACGATTTCTAGAAACAATTATGACAATTTTAAAAATATAAAATTATGTAAATTAAACTAGAAACTTCATGTTTAACAAAAAATTGTTTTAAAAAAAGACAAATAATTTAATAAATTTGAAAAATGCATTTTAATTTTTAAACCTAAAAACACTCTATTATTCAAGTATATAGTACATAATTTCTAGTAACAAAAATTTCAATAATAAAAACATCAGAAATTATTTAAATTAGGCTAGAAATTTCAAGTTGAACAATACATTATTTTCAAAAAAATTAAATAATTTAATAAACACCCTCTATGCGTTTTTATTATTAAAGTAACAAACACCCTATTTTTCAAGTGTATGGTATACGATTTTTTGAAACAATTGTTGCAATTTTAAAAATAAAAACAATTAGGTAAATTAATCTAGAAACTTTATGGTGAGCAATACATTGTTTTCAAAAAAATCAAATAATTTAATAAATATAAAAATTCATTTTCATTTTTAAAGTAAAAAAACCATATGTTTCAAGAGTATTGTACACGATTTCTAGAAACATTTGTAGCAATTCTAAAAATATAAAAAATTTGGTAAATTAAGCAAGAAACTTGAAGGTGAACAATATATTATTTTAAAAAAAATCAAATAATTTAATAAATTTTAAAAATTTGTTTTTATTTTTAAAGTAAAAAACCCAATTTTTCTAGTGTAATAACGGTTTCTAGAAACAATTATGACAATTTTAAAATGCAGATTTTCATTTTTAGTGTAAAAAACACTATTATTCAAGTATATAGTACAAGATTTCTATAGACAATTATTTCAATATTAAAAATATAAAATTATTTAAATTAGGCAAGAAACTTCAAGGTGAACAATATATTGTTTTCAAAAAAATTAAATAATTTAATAAACACCCTAAATGCATTTTCATTTTTAAAGTAAAAAACACCCTATTTTTCAAGTGTATAATACATGATTTCTAGAAATAAATGTGCCAATTTTAAAAATATAAAAAATTATAGAAATTAATCTAGAAACTTCATGGTGAATAATACATTATTTTGAAAAGAATAAAATAATTTAATAAATATGAAAAACTCATTTTCATTTTTAAAGTAAAAAACACTATTTTTCAAGTGTATAGTACACGATTTCTTGAAACAATTGTTGCAACTTTAAAAATATAAACAATTATGTAAATTAAGTCAGAAACTTCAGTTTAAAAATACATTGTTTTGAAAAAAATCAAATATTTTTATAAATTTAAAATTTTGTTTTCATTTTTAAAGTAAAAAACACTTCAAGTGTATAGTACACGATTTCTAGAAACAATTGTTGCCTTTTATAAAATATCAAAAATTATATAATTTAAGCTAAAAATTTCACATTGAACAATACATTATTTTGAAAAAAATCAATTAATTTAATGAATTTAAAAAACGTGTTTTCATTTGTAAAGTAAAAATAACTCTATTATTCAAGTATATAGTACACGATTTCTAGAAACAATAATTTCAATATTAGAAATATAAAAATTATTTAAATTAGGCTAGAAACTTCAAGGTAAACAATACATTGTTTTCAAAATAAACAAATAATTTAATAAATTCAAAAAATTAGTCTTCATTTTTAAATTAAAAAACACCCTATTTTTCTAATGTATAGTACACAGTTTCTAGAAACAAATATAGTAATTTTAAAAATATAAAAATTATGTAAATTAAGCTAGTAAAAAATTACTCTATTTTTCAAGTGTATAGTACACGATTTCTAGAAATAATTGTCGTAATTTTAACAATAAACAAACTTATGTAAATTAAGCTAGAAACTTCATGGTGAACAACACATTGTTTAAAAAAATCAAATAATTTAATAAATTTAAAAAAAACTTTTCTTATTTAAATTAAAAAACACCCTATTTTTCAAGTGTGTAGTACACAATTTCTAGAAACAATTGTTGCAATTTTAAAAATATAAAAAAATTATGTAAATTATGCTAGACACTTCGTGGTGAACAATACATTATTTTCAAAAGAATCAAATAATTTAATAATTTTAAAAAATTCATTTTTTTCATTTTTAAAGTAAAAAACACCTTTCTTTTCAAGTGTATTGTACACGATTTTTAGAAACAATTGTTGTAATTCTAAAAATATAAAAAATCATGTAAATTGAGTTAGAAACTTCATGCTGATCAATACATTGTTTTCAAAAAATTAAAATGATTTAATAAATTTAAAAAAATCATTTTTTCATTTTTAAAGTAAAAAACACCTTACTTTTCAAGTGTATTGTACACGATTTTTAAAAACAATTGTTGTAATTCTAAAAATATAAAAAATCATGTAAATTTAGCTAGAAACTTCATGCTCATAAATACATTGTTTTCAAAAAATTCAAATGTTTTAATAAATTTAAAAAAATCATTTTCATTTTTAAAGTAAAAAAAAAAGACCCTATTTTTCAAGTGTTTAGTACCCGATTTCTAGAAACAATTGTTGTAATTTATAAAATATAAAAAGTATGTTAATTAAGCTATAAACTTTATTGTTAAAAATACATTGTTACAAGAAAATAAAATAAATTAAAACATTTTAAAAATGCATTTTCATTTTTAAAATAAAGAACAATCTATTATTCAAGTACATAGTACACGATTTCTAGAAATAATTGTTTCAATTTAAAAATATAAAAAAACTATATATTAAGCTATAAACTTCATGGTGAATAATATATTATTTTCAAAAAAATAATAATTTAGTATATTTGAAATATGCATTTTCATTTTTAAAGTAAAAAACACCATATTTTTCAAGTGTATAATACACGATTTCTAGAAACAATTGTTGCAATTTAAAAAATATAAAAATTAGAAAAATTAAACTAGAAACTTCATGGTGAACAATATATTATTTAAAAAAAAACAAATAATTGAAGTAATTTAAAAACACCCTATTTTTCAAGTGTATAGTACACAATTACTAGAAACAATTGTTGTAATTTTAAAAATATAAAAAATTATATAAATTAAGCTAAAAAATTCATGCGAATAATACATTTTTTTTAGAAAAACAAACAATTTAATAACTATAAAAAATCATTTTTAAAGTATAAAACACCATATTTTTCAACTGTATAGTACACGATTTCTAGAAAATAATTCGCAATTTTAAAAATATAAAAAATTATGTAAATTAAGCTAGAAGCTTCATGATGAACAAAAAATTGTTTTTATAAAATAAAATAATTTAATAAATTTAAAAAATGCATTTTCATATTTAAATTAGTAAACGCTATTTTTCAAGTGTGTAGTACACGATTTCTAAAAATAATTGTTGAAATTTTTAAAAAATATATGTAAGTTAATCTAAAAAATTCATAATGAACAATACATTGTTTTTAAAAAAATTAATAAATTTTAAAAATATTTTTTCATTTTTAAAGTAAAAAACACCTTATTTTTCAAGTATATAGTACACGATTTCTAGAAACAATTGTTGCAAATTTCAAAATATAAAAAAATTATTTAAATTAAGCTATAAACTACATGATGAAGAATACATTTTTTTCAAAAAAATCATATAATTAAATCAATTTAAAATATGCGTTTTCACGTTTAAAGTAAAAAACACCATATTTTTCAAGTGTATAGTACACGAGATGTAGATACAATTGTTGAAATTTAAAAATATAAAAATTATGTAAATTAAGCTAGAAACTTCATGTTAAACAATATATTGTTTTGAAAAAAATCAATTAATTTGATAGATTGAAAAAATTCGTTTTCATTTTTAAAGAAAATCAAGAAAATTCGTAACATCCCAAAAATCAAGCACTTTCTAAATCATATGTCTAAAAAAATTTCATCTTGATCCCCTAAAATCCCCCTTTAGCAAAATTAAGGAAGTAAAGGGACATGAGTGCAATTTTATCAAAATTGCACCCCACACCACTTTAAGACCACCTACACACAATAACTCACTCCCTCTCTCCTCCCATTTTCCTCTCACTCTCATGCCATCTCTCCTATCTCCACTATCACTCTTTCATTTCCCTCACATTCCATTACTTTCATTCTCTTCATCAACTACAAAGAGAAAGAAAGCAGCCTCACTTCCCTCTCCCTCTCATCATCAATCAGCCACACTCTTGGAGATTTTCATAAAATTCCTCTTAAAAGATCCTCACCAACAAAGTTCCAAGAGGTGCATGTGAGTTTTTCCCTCTCCTTTCTTCTTTTCCTGTCTCATGGTTCCCTCACTACAACTCACTAATTTCTGCTAGCTATGTTCCTAATTGGTGAAATGGTGATGCATGTGGCTTCAAGCAACTCAAGTTGAGGCAGCAGCTTGGCTCCCTTTTTCCATTATTTCGTGCTTCCTCTCAGGTAAGGAGTGAATAACTCGCTGATTTAAGCTATAGAAATTCGTTATAGGAAGCATGTTAGAAGGAATCTTAGTTTCTGCTAGGATGTGTGTAAATTTGTGATTTTGCATGCAACTATAGGACATGTAGATGACTGAATTTGCCTTTGTTTTCTTCATAGAAATTGTAGAGAAACATGTTAACTTTCCGATGGCTTTGGTTTAACTCAATTTGGGTACCTAAAACTCTAGTTATGGTCCAAACACTAAGACAGGGTCAATGTTTAAGTTATGGGTTGTTTAAGTGTACTTCTTTATTAAAGGGGACCATTTTTGACATTAAAATCTTTAGAACTGGGTTTCATGGTCTTCATAACAATTGTAGAGAACATTCTTAGCTTTAAAATTCCTTTAGTTTCACTCTAATCCAACAACTGTAGCTCAAGATATGTTCTAATTACCGAAGTGGTAACAAATGTAGAATAGCTTTAGGTCCAGAATTCATAGTGCATCTTTGTATGCTTTCCCCATCAACATTGGTTGAGTAAGCAGGTTGACTCCCACTGGTAGTATACCGGATAAATGGACCAGCATGAAAATGAAAATGAAATGTAGGCTCTCCCAGAGATGGGGTAAGATGGCCTCGAAAGGACTATCCCAAAAGGAGTAAGATAGCCCGGCAGTTTGACCCTGGTTAAGGACGCTTGCTAGTGGTCTATGGATATGAGCTCAATTGTGCCTTATTTCTAAGGTACCACAGTGGACATATAGTGCACTGGACTGCCGTTAAAAGAGGGAAATAAATGAAATGAAAAGTAATAAAAAAGGATCATGGCATACATACATACATGATATTGTCATTGCATGCATTGTTTGTAAATATATGTTGTGTGTATGATGTGTGTCATTGGGGAGTTTTCCAGTTATACTGGCTGTAATACTCATTTAAAATGTTTTAGTTAGACCTGGAGTTACTCAGTTCTATGTTTTACAACTGACAGTCTCAATATTGCATATATCAGAAGATTGTGGAGCAAAAGCAACGGATGAGACAAACTTTAGGATTTCCTTCGAAGTAGTCATACATGGTGAAACTAAGGTTATTGTTCAAAAATTATATTGTTTAGCTGTATAGGAAATTATATAAAAAAAATGGTTGTAATTATTATTAATTATTGTGAGGTGAAAATTTAACTTTCGCTAGTGTGTTAAGAAAAAATAAATTGCAAGTATCACATTTTCTAATTGAGGTTTTACATATATAGTACACGATTTTTTGAAACAATTGTTTCAATCTTAAAAGTACAAAAAATTATTTAAATTAAGCTAAAAACTTCATGGTGAACAATTCATTGTTTTTAAAAAAATAAAATAATTTTAAAATTTTAAAATATACATTTTCATTTTGAAAGTGGAAAACACCATATTTTTCAAGTGTGTAGTACACAATTGTAGCATATTTAAAAATATAAAAAATTGTCCAAATTAAGTTACGAACTTCATGGTGAACAATACATTATTGTCAAAAATACAAGTAATTTAAGTAATTTAAAAAATACTCTGTTTTTTAAGTGTATAATACACGATTTCTAGAATCAATTTTTGCATTTTTAGAAATATAAAAAATTATGTAAATTAAGCTATAAACTTCATGGTGAACAATACTTGTTTTAAAATAAAATAAAAAATAATAAATTTAAAAAAAAAATCATTTTTAAAGTAAAAAATACCTTATTTTTCAAGTGTTTAATACACAATTTCTAGAAAAAATTTCCCAATTTTAAAAATATAAAAAATTATGTAAATTAAACTAGAAACTTCAAGTGAAAAACAAATTCTTTTAAAAAAATAAAATAATTTAATAAATTTTAAAAATGCATTTTCATATTTAAATTAAAAAAGACCTTATTTTTTAAGTGTGTAGTACACGATTTCTAGAAACAATTGTTGCAATTTATATAAAAAAAATTATTTAAATTAAGTTAGAAACATCATGGTGAAAAATAAATTTTTTTAAAAAAAAATGATTTAATAAATTTAGAAAACGATTTTCATTTTTAAAGTAAAAAATACTCTATTATTCAAGTATATAGTATATGATTTCTAGAAATAATTATTTCAATTTTAAAAATATAAAAATTTATTTAAATTAAGATAGAAACTTCATGGTGAACAATACATTGTTTTAAAAAAATTAAATAATTTAATAAATTTAAAATATGCGTTATCATTTTAAAAGTAAAAAACACTCTATTATTCAACTATATAATACACGATTTTCTGTAACACCTTAATTTTCAAGTCCTTTTTTTCTTTCAAAACACTAACGGAAGCTAAATTCTCATTTACAATAATTAATAATAATAATTACAACCCTTTCAATTTATACGGATTCCTATGCAGGTGAACAAATTAATATATGAACTTGAGACTTAGTTCACCATGTGTGGCTATACCTAAGTAAAGCCCACAACTCGTCCTATTTGTGGCTTTCGCTTCATGATCTTCTGATACTGCGATATGGTAACCGTCAGTTATATGTAAACATATAACTGAGTAACCCCTGACATTTTGAAAATATTTTTGATACCATATCACACTCAGTCTAACTGGAAAACACCCCATTTAAATTCCAACACACAATCAATTCAATGCAACAATTTCATACATAATGCATGCTATGACAATTATGGATGTATGCATGCCATGATCTTTCATTAACATACTTAGTTCTTTTCTTTTCTTGAGTCTTTTACGGAAGCCTCGTGCACTAGACTTCCCCTAGCGCGTGGCAGAAACGTGACGTTGAGCTCAAAACTAGGACCACGGCAAGCGTCCATACCGTGATCAAACTGGCTGCCAGGCTATCTTGACCCCACATCAATGGGATAGCCCAGGACTATCTTAACCCCACATCAATGAGATAGTCCTTTCTTTCGGGCCATCTTCCCGGTCACCGGGCAATCCTACTAGTTCAGGTCATCTTACCCCGCTCATTGGGAGACCCAACATTCTCAATCTTTTCATGCTTGTCCGCTTACCCGGTGTTTGACCGGTGGAACTCAACCCACTTACTCAACATCCGTTGAAGGGAGAAAGCTTAAACTTGTCTTTAAATTTCATTTTTATTTCACATCAAATATTATCATGCATTTCACATTCAACTCATATCATTTACATTCAACATTCATCATTCATGACATTAAAATTTCATTAATCATTAATTAAAGCACTTGACATCCATGTCATAACATTATAGTTATCATAATCATTTAATTTCATTTTACAAGTTATCATGCATTTTCATTCAACATTCATCAATACATTTTCATGATCTTTTTTATCATTTTTCAAGACATTATAACCTAATTTAATCATTATTACCCTAGAAATAAGCTAGTTGAAGGGTATATTGCATTTTGGAAGTGAAAACAAAGGGTCATATTTTGAGTCGCCGCCGCTAAAAATCTCGCCGCCACAAAATTGACACAGAAAGTGCAGCTAAAAATTCGCTGCAGTGAAAATTTTCGCTGCCGCGAATTCAGCACAGAACCATTTTCCTCAACAACGCGTCATGTTGGTATTTTGGCCATAACTTGAGTTGTAGACCTCCAAATTGAGTGAAACAAAAAGCATTTGAAAGCTAAGAGGATTATCTACAACTCTTGTGAAGACCAAAATTCCCAGTTCTAACTATTTGATTGTCAAAAATAGCCATATTTAACAGGGATATACACTTAACAGAATAGATATTTCAATATAAACCCTGTCTCAGTAATTTGTCCATAACTAGAGTGGTAGATCTCTAAATTGAGTGAAACCAAAATCATTTAAAATATAAAAGGAATATCTACAACTATTGTGAATATCAAAATGGAAAAATCTTATAAAAAACAGTTCAATTAACACATACAATTTTAATTCACACAAACATGCAACACAAAACACTCAAATTCAGTCAAGATCCAAATTCTCAAATTTCACAAGTCAAAACCTATTTCTGTCACACATTTTACCATAGCTCAGAATCAAACCTCATACCATTTCCACTTCCTAATTAGTCTAGTTTGGGGTCTAGTTTCATGCTTCCAATCCTGACATAGCTTCATCAACTAGTCATATCTGGAGTTTCACATACAATATGTTGGTGAAACTAATTGGAGATGAAACCTAACACATTTATTTACAATTCATATGAGGATTCATGTTCCAAATCCAACATCTAGAGGGTGAGTTTCTAGTTGTAAGTTGACTACATGACAGAAGCTGAATTTGTTAACCTACTTCATTCTTTTGACCATAAATTGGGCTGTGGTTACTGGATTGATATGAAACTAGTGTCATTTCGAAGATAATACAATTATCTATAACTTTTATGAAGGGCTCAAAGGCAGAATCAAAAGTTTAGGAGGTTAAAATTACAGATAAAGATGAACTTCAAATTCTGGACCTGAAACTATTCTACCTTGGTTACTACTCCGGAAATCAGGGCATATCTTGAGCTATGGACCATGGACTGACATGAAGTTACATTCATATTAAAGATAAGAGGATTTTTCTACAACATTGATGAAGACATCAAAACCTAGTTCTAAAATTTTAATTGTCAAAATGATTCCTCGAATAGAAAGGTACATTTAGACAAACCTAGCTCATAAACATTGACACTATCTCAGTGTTTGGGCCATAACTTTCGTTGTAAGTACCCAAATTTAGTGAAACCAAAGCCATTTGAAAGGTAATGAGATTTCCTACAACTTTCATAGAGTATGAAGACAAATTTGGTCATCTACGAACCCTAATTTTTCATGCAAACTTGCGGATTTAGACAGATCAGAACAAAACCAGAGATTCCTTTCACTATTTAGAGAAACATGCTTCAAATCACAAATTTATCTAACTTAAATTGGAGAATCATCTCCCATACCTGAGAGGAAGCACGAAATTAACAAAGGAATTAGGATTTCTTGTTGCCCTTGACTCCAAGAGAGGCTCAATCACTTCAAGGATGATGCTTTAGGCTTTGCATGTGATGATCAAGGGAAAAATTAGTGAGGATTTGAGACAAAATCAACATGCAACATTTGAAGAACAAGAAATTAGATTTCCTTACCTTCTTAGAATCATGGTTTTAGCCTTGGAGGTGTCCTTGGAAGAAATCACAAGTAGAGGAAGAGAAGTATAGCTACTTAGATGAAGATTGATGGGTTGCATGTTGCATTGTGAGTTTGGACGCTTGGGAATTTTAGAGAGAAGGTGGAGCTCTCATGAGCTTAGAGAGAGAAGTGGAAGGGAAGAATGAGATGGTTCATGCATGGGAGAAGAAGAGGAGGAAAGTGAAGGTTTTGCAATTTTGCAACTTTTTAGTTTTTGCAAACAAGTCCCTCATTCCCATTTCCTTAATTTGTCAAATGGGACTTTAGTTTAGATGCAATTTCTTTAGAGATATGATTTAGAAAGTGCTTGATTTTTGGGATGTTACAATTTCTAAAAACAATAGTTGTAATTTTAAAAATATAAAAAATTATTTAAGTAAAGCTATAAACTTCATGGGAAACAATACATTGTTTTAAAGACAAAATAAATAATTTAATATATTTAAAAAATGTGTTTTCATTTTTAAAGTAAAAAATACCCTATTTTCAAGTATATAGTACACGATTTCTAGAAACAATTGTTGCAATATTAAAAATATAAAAAATTATTTAAATTAAGCTAGAAACTTCATGGTGAACAATACATTGTTTTCAAAAATATCAAAAAAAATTTTAAATTGAAAAAATTTGTTTTCATTTTAAAAGTAAAAAACACCCTATTTTTCAAGCGTATTGTACACGATTTCTAGAAAGAATTGTTGCAATTTGAAAAATATATAACCTTACTTACATTAAGCCAGAAACTTCATGGTGAATAATACATTGTCTATGAAAAAATTAAAATAATTTAAGTAATCTAAAATATGCGTTTTCATGTTCAAATTAAAAAATATCTTATTTTTCAAGTGTATAGTACACCGTTTTTAGAAAAACTTTAGCAATTGAAAAATATAAAAAATTATGTAAATTAAGCTAGAAACTTCATGGTGAACAATCAATTGTTTTCAAAAAAATCAAATAATATATTAAATTTAAAAAATTCATTTTCAATTTTAAAGTGAAAAACATTGTATTTTTCAAGTGTAATATACACAATTTCTAGAAACAATTGTTGCAATTCTAAAAATATAAAAAAATTAGATAAATTAAACAAGAAGCTTCAAGGTGAACAATACATTATTTTCAAATAAATTAATAAATTTAAAAAATTCGTTTTCACTTTTTAAGTAAAAAACACCATATTTTTTTACACGATTTCTAGAAACAATTGTTGCAATTTTTAAAAAAATAAAAAAAATGTAAATTAAGATAGAAACTTCATAATGAACACTACATTGTTTTCAGAAAAAATAATTTAATAAATTCAAAATAACATATTTTTATATTTAAAGTAAAAATACACCGTATTTTTCAAATATATAGTACACGATTTCTACGAACAATTGTTGCAACTTTCAAAATATAAAAAATTATTTAAATTCAGCTATAAACTTAATTATGAAGAATACATTGTTTTAAAAATTATCAAATAATTTAATAAAATTAAAATATGCGTTTTCATTTTTCATTTTTAAAGTAAAAAACACCATATTTTTCAAATATATAGTACACGATTTGTAGAAACAATTGTTGCAACTTTAAAAATATTAAAAATTATATAAATTAAGTTAGAAACTTCAGGGAGAACAATACATTGCTTTCAAAAATATCAAATAATTTAATAAATTTTAAAAAAAAATCTTCATTTCTAAAGTAAAAAACACCCTATTTTTCAAATATATAGTACACGATTTCTAGAAACAATTGTTGCAATTTTTAAAAAAATAAAAAAAATGTAAATTAAGATAGAAACTTCATAATGAACACTACATTGTTTTCAGAAAAAATAATTTAATAAATTCAAAATAACGTATTTTTATATTTAAAGTAAAAATACACCGTATTTTTCAAATATATAGTACACGATTTCTAGAAATAATTGTTGTAATTTTAAAAATGTTAGAAATGTTGTAAATTAAGTTAGAAACATCATGGTGAACAATACATTGTTTTAAAAAAAATTAAATAATTTAAAGAATTTAAAATAATCTTTTACATTTAAAGTAAAAAAAGCATCCTATTTTTGAAGAGTATAGTACACGATTTCTAGAGAAAATTGTTGCAATTTTAAAAATATAAAAAATTATGTAAATTAAGCTAGAAACTTCATGGTGAACAATAAAATGTTTTCAAAATAAATAAAATAATATAATAAATTTAAAAAACCTGTTTTCATTTTTAAAGTAAAAAACACTATTATTCAAGTATACATTACACGATTTCTAAAAATAATTATTGCAATTTTACAAATGTAAGAAAATTATTTAAATTACTCTAGAAACTTATTGGCGAACAATACATTATTTTCAAAAATATAAAATAATTTAATAAATTAAAAATATCCGTTTAAATTTTTAAAGTAAAAATCACCCTATTTATCAAGTCTTATACAGTACACGATTTTTAAAAACAATTGTTGCAATTTTAAAAATATAAAAAATTATGCAAATTAAGTTAGAAACTTCATGGTGAACAATACATTATTTTCAAAAAATATCAAATAATTTGATAAATTGAAAAAAATTGTGTTCATTTTTAAAGTAAAAAACACCATATTTTTCAAGCGTATTGTACATGATTTCTAGAAATAATTGTTGTAATTTTAAAACTATAAAAAATATTGTAAATTAAGCTAAAAATTTTGTGGTGAAAAATACATTGTTTTTAAAAAAAATCGAATAATTTAAAATATTTTTTTACATTTAAAGTAAAAAGCATCCTATTTTTGAATCGTATAGTACACGATTTCTAGAAACAATTGTTGCAATTTTAAAAATATAAAATTATATATATTAAGCTAAAAACTTCATGGTAAACAAAACAATGTTTTCAAAATAAATAAAATAAATTAATTAATTTAAAACATGTGTTTTCATTTTTAATGTAAAAAACACTCTATTTTTCAAGTGTATAATACACGATTTCTAGAAATAATTTTTGCAACATTTAAAATATAAAAAAATATGCAAAATAAGTTAGAAACTTCATGGTGAAAAATATATTATTTTAAAAAAATAATTTAAGTAATTTAAAACACCTTGTTTTTCAAGTGTATAGTACACGATTACTAGAAACAATTGTTGCAATTTTACAAAAATATAAAAAAATATGAAAAAATCAAGCTAGAAACTTCATGGTGAAAACTAAATTGTTTTAAAAAAATACAAAAATTCTTAAAATTTAAAAAACTAGTTTTCATTTTTAAAGTAAAAAACACTTATTTTTCAAGTGTATATACTACACGATTTCTAGCAAACAATTTGCAATTTTAAAAATATAAAAAAATTATGTAAATTAAGCTAGAAGTTTCATGATTAACAACAAATTGTTTTCATAAAATAAAAGAATTTAACAAATATAAAAAACGAATTTTCATATTTAAATTAAAAAACACTATTTTTCAAGTGTGTAGTACACGATTTCTAGAAATAATTGTTGCAATTTTAAAAAAATAAAAGATATGTATATTAAGCTAAGAAATTCATAATGAACAATAAATTATTTTCAAAAAAAATTTAAGAAATTTAAAAAATATGTTTTCGTTTTTAAAGTAAAAAATACCTTATTTTTCAGTATATAGTACACGATATCAAGAAACAATTGTTGCAAATTTCAAAATAAAATATATTGATGAAGAATACATAGTTTTCAAAAATATTAAATAATTTAATAATTATTAAATATGTGTATTCATTTTTAAAGTAAAAAATACCCTATTTTTCAACTGTATAGTACATGAGATCTAAAAACAATTGTTCTAATATTAAAAATATAAAATAATTATGTAAATTTAGCTAGAAAATTCATGGTGAAAAATAAATTGTTTTAAAAAAATGAAATAATTTAATAAATTTTAAAATTTGTTTTTATTTTTCTAGTAAAAAACACCATATTTTTCAAGTACACGATTTCTAGAAAACATTTCGCAATTTTAAAGGTATGAAATACTATGTAAATTAAGCTAGAAACTTCATAATAAAAATTGCATTGTTTTCAAATAAAAGAATTTAATAAATTTAAAAAACGTGTTTTCATTTTTAAAGTAAAAACACTCTATTATTCAAGTATATAGTGCACGATTTGTAGAAACAATTGTTTCAATTTTAAAAATAAAAAAATTTAAATTAAACTAGAATCTTTATAGTGAACAATACATTGTTTTCAAGAAAATCAAATAATTTAAAATATGTGTTTTCATTTTAAAAGTAAAAAATGCTCTATAATTCAAGTATATAGTACACGATTTCGAAAAAATTGTTGTAATTTTAAAAAATAAAAAGTTATTTAAATTAAGTTAGAAACTTCATGATGAACAATACATTATTTTCAAAAGAAAATAATTTAATAAATTTAAAATATGTATTACACGATTTCTAGAAACAATTTTGGCAACTTTAAAAATGTAAAAATTTATGTATATTTTTAATGAACAATACATTGCTTCCAAAAATGTCAAAAACTTGATAAATTGAAAAAATTTGTTTTCATTTTTAAAGTTAAAAACATTCTATTTTTCAAGCATATAGTACACGATTTCTGAAAATAATTGTTACAATTTTAAAAATATAAAAAATGTTGTAAATTAAAGTAGAAACTTCATGGAGAATAATACATTATTTTCAAAATAATAGAATAACTTAAAGAGTTCAAAATATTCGTTTACATTTAAAGTAAAAATCATCATATTTTTTATGCGTATAGTACACGATTTCTAGAAAAAATTATTGCAATTTAAAAATATAAATAATTATGTAAATTAAGTTAGAAACTTCATGGTGTACAATACAATGTTTTCAAAATAAATAAAATAATTTAATGAATTTGAAAAACGTGTTTTCATTTTAAAAGTAAAAAACACTAAGTATACCGTACATGATTTTTTGAAATAATTATTAGAATTTTAATAATGTAAAAAAATTATTTAAATTAAGCTAGAAACTTCATGGTGATTAATATATTATTTTCAAAAAGTATCAAATAATTTTGTAAATTTAAAGTATTTGTTTTCATTTTTAAAGTAAAAAATACCCTATTTATCAAGTGTATATACACGATCTCTAGAAATAATTGTTGCAATTTTAAAAACTTCATTGTGAACAACACATTATTTAAAAAATAAATAATTTAATTAACTTTAAAAACACCATATTTTTTAAGTGTATAGTACACGATTACTTGAAACAATTGTCATAATTTTAAAAAGATAAAAACAATTATGTAAATTAAACAAGAAACATTATGGTGAAAAATAGACTATTTTTAAAAAAATGAAATATTTAATAAATTTAAATATCATTTTCATTTTTCTAGTAAACAAAACTCTATTTTTCAAGTGTATATAGTATACCATTTTTAGAAAAAAATTCGCAAT
Organism: Cyamopsis tetragonoloba; assembly: GCA_037177725.1. NCBI lineage: Eukaryota > Viridiplantae > Streptophyta > Magnoliopsida > Fabales > Fabaceae > Cyamopsis > Cyamopsis tetragonoloba. The sequence continues at coordinate 52,024,310 of CM074125.1, forward strand.
TTTAAATATATAAAAAATTATGCAAATTAAGCTAGAAACTTTGAGGTGAACAATACATTGTTTTCAAACAAATAAAATTATTTTATTAATTTAAAAAATGTATTTTTATTTTTAAAGTAAAAAACTCTATTATAAGTATATAGTACACGATTTCTAGAAACAATTTTTCAAATTTAAAAATACAAACCATTTTTAAAATTAAGCTAGAAACTTTATGGTGAACAATACATTATTTTAAAAAAAATCAAATAATTTAAAAAATTTAAAAATATGTGTTCTCATTTTAAAAGAAAAAAACACTATTATTCGAGTATATAGTACATGATTTCTTGAAATAATTGTTTCACTTTTAAAAATATAAAATCTTATTTAAATTAAGCTAGAAATTTCATGCTGAACAATCCATTGTTTTAAAAAAAATAAGTTTTTTAAAATATGCATTATCATTTTTAAAGTAAAAACACCATATTTTTTAAGTATGTAATACACGATTTCTTGAAACAATTTTAACAATTTTTAAAATATAAAACTTTATGTAAATTAAGCTAGAAACTTCATGTTAAACAATACATTGTTTTAAAAAAAATTAAATAATGTAATATTTTTTTTTAAAAAAAAAAAACATTTTGATATTTGAAATAAAAAAACACCTTTTTATTCAAATACATAGTACACAATTTCTAGAAATAATTATGACAATTATAAAAATATAAAAACTTAAGTAAATTAAGCTAGAAACTTAATGCTGAACAATACATTATTTTCAAAAAAATCATAATTTAATAATTTTAAAAAATTGGTTTATTTTTTAAGATAAAAAACACTTTATTTTTCAAACGTACACAACTTCTAAAAACAATTATTTCAATTTTAAAAATATAAAAAATTATTTAAATTAAACTAAAAACTTAATGATGAACAATACAATATTTTCAAAAACTCAAATAATTTAATAAATTTAAAAAATGATGTTGAATTAGTAGTGGATTTAGAAACTTACTATATCCTTTTGGTCTTGAGTTTGAATCCACAGAAGATCAATAGAAGAGATAAGCCACTTAAGAGGTGGCAAAGGTCTAATACACTAGGGTGACTCCAGTGTTACATCACACATGAAGAAAACAATATTTTAATTTATAAATTAAAACATATTTTTTAAATTAATTAAATCATTTAAATTTTTTAATAATAATGTATTATTATTTAGAAATCATGTACTGTACACTAAAAAATATAGTATTTTGATACAAATCTCAACGTTTTTTTTTTAAATAGCTTAAATTATTTAATTTTTTTAAAACAATGTATTATTTATTTTATGTTTCTAACTCAATTTAACCCAATTAATTATATTTTTAAAATTACATTAATTTTCTTAAAAATTGTGTACTTTATACACTTTTAAAAATGGTGTTTCAACTTAAAAATAAAAACATGTTTGTTAAATAACTTAAATTAGTTAATATCTTTTATAAAAAAATGTATTATTCACTATGAAATTTCTAACACAATTTGCACAAATGTTTACTTATTTAAAATTACAACAATGTCTTGATTTAAATATCAAAAGGTGTTTTTTAAATAACTTGAATTATTTGATTATTTTTAAAAGTATGTATTATTCACTTTAAAGTTTCTACCTCAGTTTACACAATCTTTTATATTTTTAAAATTATATTTTTTAAGAAACTATGTACCATATTTTTTAAAAACAAAAGTTTTTTAAACATATATTTAATTATTTGATATTTTTAAAACAATATATTATTAACTTTGATGTTTAACGCTCAATTTACACATTTTTATATTTTAATAATTACAACAATTGTCATAAAAATCGTGTACTTTACACTTGAACACAATGTCTTTATAAAAAAATCTATACACATTTTTTAAAAAACTTAAATTATATGATTTTTTTAAAACTATATATTATTTAATTTAAAGTTTCTAGCTCAATTTATCTAATTTTTTTATAAATTTTTAAATTTCAATTTTTTTTAAAAAATTATATACTATACAATTGAAGAATACGTTGTTATGACCGGAACACCCTAATACCAATTTAGGCCAAGCTCATCACAAAATATCAATACACTAGAATAAAATTATAAACTAAAATTACTAAAATTATAAATATAATTTTCTTTTTCTTCAACTGAACCCTCTATAAAAGATAATTTGAAATTAAGTTTGCCACTAAGTTTTACGGAGTACAAGTACTTAGATAATAAACCCAGTTATGATAATGGCGATACCATTGTATAGAAGGCCTTCGAGATTGTAGAATGAACACAAAAGATATCAGAAATAAAATTACATTATCACCAAAATTGATTGAGCAAGATGAAAAATCGTATAATTACAGTCAAAATGCCTCGTCTGTTTTACAATTATATTGACAATCAAAATACCCGGGGGGGAAAAATTGGGTAAAAAAACCTTAAATTTTGTATATCTATATCTTGACTATATCGTACTGCCACCAAAAATTGGGTTATCAATGAGAATTCAGTACCCCCAACCACTGAGAAAAAGGGAAGAACAAATCACTTACCAAAGATGAACTACTCAGCAACATCTTCGTCGCTGTCCTCACTGTCATCACTACAGAGCAATAATATACAACCATGAGAGAAACTACTAAGAAATCAGCCAAAGTGACAAAGAAATTTTGATTTGTAATTAACAATTTCTGATGTTGAAACAGAACTTCAAAGATAAGGATAAGGAGTAATTAAATTTTTGGCTAAATTACACTTTTAGTCCCTTACATTGCAACAAAGTTATATAACACGAAGGACCAAAGTGTTTCAAAAAATACAACATAAGAGACCAAAGAGAATCAAAATAAACCTGAGGGACTAAATTGATCTAAAAGATACAGCATGAGAGACCATAGTACAAATGTAAAGGACCAAAAGTATAATTTTGAAAAAAAAAATTTATCGGGAAATTCTTTTAAAACTCAACAAAGATAATCCGTTAGGAACTCTTTAATTTCAAAAATTATCCTAAACCCTCTGATTTAATTATCTTCAAGCAGGTTCAAGTACAAATGAACACTTGTACGACTCAATATCACAAGGAAGTTTTAGTGATGCGGTGATTAGCAACCGATAACAATACTTGGATAGCACAAAATCATCCTATGGAAATGCATATTTGATTATATAAATACCTGTGTTCAGGAAGCTTCGATATACGTCTAGCATCCAAGCCAGTGATATATTTCTGTGCAGCTAGAACATTGTCTGAACCTGGCAAACCAAAATCCACGGAAGAGTGGAGAGTGTATTTTCATTCCAATTATCAGGTCTAACGTAAACATTTTTCAAAAGACAGAAAACTATAAAACTACTTCAGCATGAATGGTTGTCTGAGATATTAAAAAAAAAAAAAAAAAAAAAAACCCAGCAGAAACTTAAGATCTCATTGGTGAAGTATGGTTAAAGATCAAGTTTTTTTTGGTTAGAAAGAAGGTGAGAGTGATCTGAGAAATAAGAAAGAAACTTGTAGAGGTATATAAGGCTGTTTTGGTATGCTGAGAAGAGTGTAATAGTTCATTTCAAGTTTGACACTTTGACGAACTTTGAAACATATTCAAGCAAGAATTAGCTATGGTTCTAATATGAATGATTTTAAAAGCATAGGCAAAGAATGAAAAATATTATCCAAACTACTGAACGAAATGGCAGAGACCATGACTTCATACCTACGAACTCTGTTAAATCACTAAATCATGAAAAACACAACTGCTTGTTTCGATTTATAAAACTTATTATTCAAATCACTACATGATGGTGGCATGTTCTAGCAGTGTCAGGCAAGAAATAAACATATCAAAATTCGTTTGATTTGCTTTTAGTTTCTACTTATGATTTCAAGATTAGACTCTCAACATTTTTGTCCTCCTCTTTCAGTGGTCCAACAAGTGTTGAGCGCATATTTATAATCAACATTGTCCACCAATAACATCAAGAACACATAAGAGTATATATCACAACGCAGTTAGAAGTACCCTTTGAAAGTTGGAAGGCATGCAGAGCACATCGTTCTGAGGCTAGTCTAACAGGAGTATTTGAATCTTTTAAGCATTCAGCAAGGGCAGGACCAAAAACGGTCCCATGTGACATAATGGCTGCAGGGTTTGCCTGCAATTAAACAAATAAGAAACACACAAATTTTCAACATGATTCTACTTGGGTATTCAAGACTGTTCAGACACATACTCTGGCAACAGCTTTTATAGCAGATAACGCCCTTCTTCTAACTTCGCTGGACTCATCACGTGTGGATGAAACCAGCAATGAAAGAACATCTTTGTAAATCAGTGTGTCAGAAGGATCCGTCTGAGTTCTATAAAGAAGGAGCCTTCCCAATGCCTTAGTTGAAGTTTCACGAAGAGGGAACTGTTCCACACAAAAATGAATAAAATCAGAAAAAAACAACAATATAACTATAATAGTTCAGCATTAGCATACCTTCTCATCCTTCAATGTGTCCCTAAGACAATCTATGATAGTTGGTAACAAGGAAGGCAAACAAATTGGGGCTGGATTATGACGCAACAAGGAAGAGATTGTAAGTATGGAGCCATGCCTAGAAGGCCAGCTTGGTGAACTAGCTAGATTTGACAGCTCCTGAATCAACAGTGACAGCTGAACTTCTTCCAGATACTGCAGTTATAGTTACAATACAATTAGACAAAGACAAACATAATAAAGAGAATACAACAATTAGGGATAAATAAGCATATGCAATAAATTCAGGAACCGAAGGTAATGGTAATAGCATAGTCAACGAACACTATGAACAAATCAGCATGATCCAATAAAGAATAAAAAGCATAAGTAGAATAATAACATAAGGTCAAAGGTCAATCAAATATGGAATGAAGATATCAAAAGAAAGAAGGCTGAAGATGAATGCAAGTCTGTAAATGCAGTTCTTTTCCATAGTGTACTAACCTGTGACAAAATGCCCAATATGCTTGCAGCATACATTCGGACTCTATCATCATCGTGATGAATTAAATCCTTGAGACCACTATAAACACGGTTTCTAACAGCAGAGCTCACATTCTTCCCCGCATGCTTCAAGACACCTTTCAAAGCAGTCAGAATAGCTTCACGAACACCACCATCTGATCCCTATACAATCACATTTGACAAATTTGTACTGGGTAAACATCCAGCGATAATACATGTTCAAGATTTGCAATATTACATCAGCCAAAGTAAGCACAGTAGTAATAAAATCACCTGCAGACTGGACAGCAAATCACTAACTAGAGGGTCAACCCTGGAACTGAGTCCACTGAGCTTCCCAAGCGCCAGGGCAGCACTAGAACGAACAGTTCTGCAGTCACATTACCCATTATAAGCAAATGAAAAAAATATAGAAGCAATTATCTGTTAAGAGGTTCAAAATATCAACAGTTGGTAAAAGTTGGCTACAGTAGAGTATCAAGAGTTAGAACAACTAGTTAGCAGGTTGGAGGACAGTTGTTTGGCTTAAAAATAGCAGGTAGGGTAGAAGAGGTGGGATTCAGAATTGTACCATTGGGAAGTCTAGGTTTTACACTTACAAATGGTATTAAATGTAAAAAGTCTTTTGTTATTTAATTTTTTTTCTTTTAACTCATTTGAGATTTCCCTACTAATTTTTTTTGAGGCGTCATGTGCAAGTCACATGCCAAACCATCCAGTATAATCACCATGGGTCAAAGGTGAGGCGCATAACTTGCAAGTTATCAAAAATTACATATAAATGGAGGGGACAGTAAGAGACTGGCAACAGAGAAGGGGGGGAGGGGGAATCATTTATTATCTCGTACAAACCTTGTACTATCCTGTAAACACTTGACAAATGTTGTTTGCAGCTGAGGAAGAAAAGGCTTCAGGGAGATGCCACCCTTTTTTATCATCGTGGTTAGAGTAGACAATATGGCACTCTTCACCTGCCATGGGAAGCGATCACCTATTATGCGGATAAGAGGCCTGAGACGAACATTATTGGAAAAGTCAAAATGTATAAAAGATTATGTATGAAAAAACCTAGACCCTTTTGGGTTTGAATCATGGACACAATCAAATACCCAAAGCATCTTCAGCCTTGAGGTGAAATAATGCATAATACTATAATTATAATGTCAAAGGCAGGATCAAGCTGTAGACCCATTAATCAAAGTTGCTCTAACACCCTACCAAGGACTCAAGAATAACTTAACAGCTTATGTTATTAGGTAAAAGCACGATAATTTTATATTTTTAACAGATATTAACCAAATGGACCGCATGCAATTTACCTGACTAGGCACCCTTTTTAGATGCATTAAATTGTTTGAGTTAAAGTGTATTGCAATAAGAACTACCATGATTGCTAACATAATGTAAATAATAATCTGACATCTGTAGAAACTTGCTTAGCTTAAACATCAAGAATTAAAAGTACAATCTACATCAACAAAATTCAGATACCCTGTAATTGGAATGACAAACTCCTTGAGTGATTGTTCACTGGTCACATCTATCAATTCACCAAGTCCCAACGCTGCCTGCTCTCTCAATTCTGCAGACCCACTAATTAGACCCTGTGGAATGAATTTAGTGTGTAAATCTTCCAGCTATAAGTCTCGCATAAAGTAAGATTCAGAATCGAGAATTGTTATATGTCTAGGGAAGGTTTCATCTGTATAGCAAAGAAACAATCCGCACATTTTGCATTATCTTCATAACTGAGCATGGTGCAAGAAATTTGACGTGGAAACCACGAAAAAGTTGCCCTCAGAAAGGTAAGATGAATTATGTTTTTCGCTTGTCTATAGTGAGTGAAGTGAAGAGAAAACACTACACAATGAGAATATAGAATGTAAAATATTTAATTGCTTTAAAGGAAGGGCACTACCATTTTCATCACCGAACAACAACAATGCAATCAACTTGGTCCTAATGAATCCTCACGGATTAAAACAGTTTTATAAACAAGACAATATGTATATTAATTGTCTTCAGATATCTAATAGCATGTGAAAATGACAAGCAAGCAACCTTATATACAACGCAAGAATTTCAACGTAATAAAAAAGAATACTTGGAGAAAAATTGGCAATATAGGCTGAAGTGCTTTAGGAAGACAAAATCCAGGTATGAGAACTGGTCCTCCCTGCAATGCATTACATAAAAACACAATCATTCACAATATATTCTCAAAATAAACATTAGAAACCTAACACATAACATCTGAAAGTCCCAGTTAGAAATGATCGTCAAAATTACAGCCCCACCTTCTTCTTCCTCCGTTCCTTATCTCGGGATGTTGATACAGCATCACGGACTAGCTTTACGTAAGACGGGAGTACCTCTTTGGGTACAGAGCTAATGACCTTTGACAAAGCTTCCCAAGCAACCTAATGAAAAGCAAATTATAAGTAAGACTATATTGAGGTCAAAGTATAATACCGACAACTCATACAGCTTACAAAAACGGTAGGTGAATCAGGATCACTCAGCAAGACGATTAGGGTGGATATCATGTTTGGAGCTTCATCATCCAGATATAACTTGCTATTTTTGAAGAAATATCCAATCAGATATGAAGTAGATCTCCTGACGGTAGCCTGTTAACAAATTGTTATAAAGACAACAAAAAAGTGCAGAGGGCCATGTAAGAGACAGGAAAAGGATATTAAACTCAAATAGTAGTTGCAAAGAAAGTACCTGACTATCACTGACACCTTTGACAAGCTCTGATATAAGTGACTCAACACCATCATTATCAATAACAGAGACAACTGTTTCAGCAGCCTCCTTAGCTAACGTTTTGACCTCCTATAATAATTCCAACAATCAAGAAAAAAAGGATAAAAAGAACTTCAAGTATGACTACTTGGACCAAAACCATAAATTAATCTCTTGTAAAGATGCAATATGAAATCTGAAAAAGTAATTTCTCCAAATGTTTTGAACGCAGTCTACCTCATCATCATCACCCATTGCTGATAGCAAAGGAGGAAGTACAGTACCAAGATGAGAGTTGAGGCCAGGCCCAGCAACCTCCGCTAAAGCCCCTAGAGCATGTGCATTGAAGGCACTGGACAGGTACAAGTAAATTCTAAGTTGAAATACAATTGCTAAAGCAACTAGTACAAAAGCATCAAAACAAAGAAACACATACGACAACGGAGGATGAACCAGTTTGGGTAAAATATGAGGCAATACTGCACTTGTTCTGACACTGAAAATAGAAAAAGATGAAAATTTAGTCAAACGGCAGGAAATTAATGCAAACACTAACTTCCCAGTCTGCAATCTCTCATGACAATGACAGCACCAAGTGTTTTACCTCAGAATTTGTTTGAGGCCATCAAGTGCAGTATCAGAAGTTTTATCATCCTCCAACGCATGAAGAAGAGTTGGAACAATCTCGTCAATAGCTTGCATTCCAGCACTCTACAATGTGATTTTTTTGGCACAAGATTTGGTCAACAATTCTAGTTGACCTCATGATACAAAAAAAATAAAATAAAATAAAAAACAAAGGCACAAGTAGACATTGAACATTGCAACCTTATACAGAGTGCTGAAAGCTAAGCCTGCTGATTCACGAACCTCAGACACACTGTAAACAAATCCAAATATTTAGATAATGCAGTCTGAAAATTCCACACAGTAAATCAGAGGGGAATGCACAAACCTATCACAAAGGGCATTTCGAATAGTGGGGATGAGCTCATTCATGAAAGTCAACAACTGACTCTTACCAGCACTTGCCATCACTTCACTAAGACCAACACATACACCCTTTCAAGCAATAAAAGTCATAATTGTATCAAATAACAAGATACAAGCTACTGACACTAGGATAAAAATGAAATCGAACACCAAAAATCATTACAACCTGTCTTCTGCTGCTGTCAGGATCATTCAGCCCCTGGGATAAGATTGGAATTATCAAAGGAAGTACACGTTCACCAAGCTTCCTGACAAGCTCACCTAGTGATCGTCCAGCAACCTACATGACAATCAGCACTAAGAACATATAATGTCTGCCAGCTGTGACAGAAAATAAGTTGACAGATATAGTACGGACCTGCCGTCTTTCAGATGATGGTGATGCAAGGGAAGTAATTAAAGTATCCATCAGAACTGGCATAATCTCCCTAAGAGTCTTCGGAGTATTTGCCACAATAGTTTTCCACACGTGTAATGCAGCCTGAGAAAATATGCATTCAGTTTTCAGGGTCTTATCTTATGCATACTCCCTTAATAACAGCAATGAACTATTAGTAAGAATGATAGAAATACTACTTCATTACCTGACGTACTGACAAACTAACGTCAGCTCGAACCATATACAAAGCAGCAAGTACTTCATTACGTTTATCACGCCCCAGAACCTCAATGATGGCACGTCCATGTGCCTCAGTACTAGAACCTTCATCATCACTTCCCCCCTCAAGCAAAGCCTTACCTGAAGTTCCAGCAACCTAAAAGGAAGCTCAAAAATCAAATCATGTTCTGTGAAAGAATTGCAATAGGAAGAGCAAGGCAAACCTTGAATAATAGATCACCCAACAGCTCAACCGAGCTTTGTCGAATGCGCCAATTATCATTAAAAATGCCATCCTCAACAGCTGGAAGGAGAAGAGGAAGAGACCTGCAGGGGGGACGGGGAAGATTAGTTGCAGAGAATATCATAATGTAGCATGAAATCAAAAATATATCTCAATCAACAGTAATAGTTCACCAAAATTACACTTCCCATCTAAAAAAACTGTCAGCTACATGTTTTATGTCCATAGCTTCTTCACTTGTTTCTTACATAAATGATGTGTATATTTTTGAGGATTTCTTATCTACTTGTAGTTCTCATTTCTTCCTTAATAAAATTCTTTGTTTATTAAAAAATAATATGTGATAAAAACAAGAATAGAACATACGTTGTTGCATAGTGCTCAACCAGGACATGGCCAGCCCCTAGTGCAGCATCTCGTACAGATTCATTTTCATCAGCAAGGCCTACAAAACATTTAAAAAAGGAACATAATAAATTTAGAGAAAACAAGCAAGGAAACAGCAATAATAACACATAAATTAACCCTGCAAAGAAAATAATACCATACCATCTAGGATAGCAGGCAGCACCTGAGGTAGATAGTTTTGGAACTGGACTCCCAATGATCGTGGTAAATACTAAAAGAACATTTTGGAAAAACTGATTAATTGAACTCTAAACAGATAAGAAAATTTTAATATTGCAAAGGAACTGCACTTTCACTGTTTTACCTTGAACAGCGTCAGGTATCCATCTCGAACAGATGCTTTTTGATGGGAGCAATTTCGAATAATATCAGGAAGTACAAGCTCAAAGAACTCAATGCCAAGCGCACTTAAGACCTGAAGTTCATTCATGTGATGGGAGAGTGCATAAATAATGGGTTTAAAGAAACAAGAAGGTAAAATCATCTTAAAGAATAATTTTGTCATTCAATTCAGATTACTGCCAACATGCCATTAAACAGTTTTCATAACTCTATTCACTCCAGTTCTACCAAAAGTATTTAGCTTACCCAACAATCCCAAAATTTCTTCCATTATAATTTTACTGATGAGAAGTAGATATAATTGGTCATGTATATGGTTTAAAGAATTTCAATGTTGGTATGGTGGATAATTTCTTTGCAAGTCAGAAGTTAACAAGAAACTTTCAGGGTTAAAAATTGTCTGCGGCTTCATGACACAAATTAGGATCTATTACTTTGCATTTTCATTTTCATTTTCTGTTTTTATGAGTAATTGCAGTGCAAAATTATCACTTTGTTTCCATTTTATTTTGTTTTTGTTGATTTGTATAAATAACATCGAAAACAACCAAAACAACTATAATTTATTTTCAATATTTTGTAAAATCTCTCCATCTCTCCTTGCAAACCAAACACTACTTTTTAGTCCCTCCCCTCCCATTCTTTGAACCAAACACATAAAATAGCAAATGAAAATAGAAAATGTAAATGTAAAGTAAACAGGCCCTTATCCTCTCGTTTTCCTATCTTACCCTTCTGAACCATTACTTATTCAGCTTGGTACACTGTCCTTTGTTACAAATTTTGTAATACCAACAGAGAAATCATTTTTTGTTATGAGATGTAATTAGATCAGAAGCCAAGTGCAAGTGTGAAACTACATGAAATTCCAAGGGTGATAAAATGTACAGCATACAAAAGAATAAATCTGACCTCACTCAGGCCTTGAGCTGCTCCAGAGCGTTCAACATTACTATTATCAGACTTCAGTGTCTCAAACAACCATGGTACAAGATCAGGGAAATTTTCTTCACCCATTCCTCCTATAAGGGATCCAATGGCTCTGGCTGCAACTGATCGAACTTCCGGAATAGGATCCACAAGAACCTGTTCTCATGATATATGCATGATATGAGAAGGTCAAGCACCAAGGCCAACATGGAAAATGTAGAAGTTATAGTAAGGATATACCTTTTTTACTTCAGGAAGCAACAATCCTATATATGGAATCATATCCTTTGGTTCTGTAACCAAGGAACACATGTTGCCAACTATTTGTGCTGCCCTCTTCTTAGTATCAGCACTCCGTTCCCTCAATCCCCTATGTACTATTGGTACCAGTAATGCCAGCGATGGGGCATCAATTGAATTAACAAAGGTTGTCTGCAACCAACCATATAACTTAATAACATAATAGAAGAATAAACAATATCAACAAGGTGCATGCCATAAACCTTACTTGGAGAAGAATATCAAGAGAATATTTTGTATGCTCATTTGGATCACTAAGACCTTTAAGCAGAGTAGGCACAAGAGCAGAAATTTCTGGATTCTTTATCACACTCCCGACCTGAAAAAGGAAAATATGAAAACAAAACAAAGAAAAAAGTTTGCAAATACAACTATCAAACAATAGAGCAGTTAATGACCAGAGACTAACCTGTTGAAGGGCCATTTGCCCAGCCGACTGGACTTTAGGATGGGTATCAGTTAAGACCTTCAAATATAAAATGGGTTAAGGTAGCACAATGAATAAAGCTCAAGAAGCTCAGAACTTAATGTTTGCTTCATATTATACCTCCGTCAATTTAGGAACAATCTTAGGAAGGCATTGAGATAACTGTTGAGGGGCACAGTAAGCCATAGCACCAAGTAGTTGTACACTACTTTGTTTTGTTCTCCAAGCTTTATCTTCAAGACCCTGAGCAAATAGATTAGCTATGCAATGGTTCATGGTAATAGAGGTATGGTAAAACTTAGGAATTAGGATAGACAGGAAGCAGATACTAGTTAGGAGTAATAAGCAGACTCCATTAGTTATCGTCAGTTGAGCTTTTAAATAGTTCTGATTGTAATTGGGTTTAGTCAGGAAAATTGAATAAAGAACCAGTTCTTGGTTATGAGGGGAAACTCTTGAGGGAACTCATTCCCTGGATTGTTTCCATAATCTCTCTTTCGTGTACTACACTAAGAAACCTAAAGGCCTGTTTACTTTGCATTTTCATTTCCTATTACCATTTTCTGTTTCTATGAACAATTACAATACAAAACCATTATCTTGTTTTTTTTTTTTTTCTGTTTATTAAATTTGTAAAGCAAACATTGGAAACAATTGAAAACAACTAAAATTTATTTTGAGTGCTTTTAAAAATCTCTCTTCTCTGGCTACAAACTTAACACAAAAGCACTATATCTCCTTCCATCCCCTAATCTCTTTTAGATTAACCATCTATGTAAAAGAGAAAATTAGAACAGAAAATGAAAATACAAAGTAAACAGGCCCTAAGCAATCTGTCTAACAAAATTTGCTGGGTTCCTATCAGTAAACATCATTTATATAGAAAGCAAGCTTTAAGTCACAACAAATTTGAATCTTGATAGCTTAACCAAGCAGCATCAGGCACACTTGGATAACTGAGACTTGAGAAACATGTAACTACATAACCCCTACCGATTGCCACAGTTGTCACAAGTTTACTCAAACTAATCATCTTCATCTAAGCCTTTTCCCACAAGTGACTAGTGAGATTATAAGAGCTTCATTGTAATTGGCATTCATTCTGGAAAAATTTTACAGAATCTGAGGGGAGACTTCTATTTTTCCCCCTCACAACCAAGATCTGATTTTTTATTCAAATATCCCATAATGAAATAGATTTACAATCAAACTCCTACTTATAAGCTCACTGTCAGTCTTAACTAACTACTCTAACTGTCCCTGACTAATTTTTCCTTCTCTTCCATCATAAATCCTCGCAACAGACCATTTATCTCCAAATTTCTCATTATGGTTTGACCTATGCTTTTCTTTGGTCTCCTTATTTCCCCCATACAATGGACCCCATCTGATCAAACCAATGCCACTACGAGTCTTTTCTACACATTCCCAAACAATCTTAGACAGGACTCTTAACATGTTTTCTACAGCAAGGGCTACCCCAAGCTTCTCTCTAATGGTTGCGTTCCTAATTTTCATCATGTCTTGTGTGACCAATCATTCATCAAAGCATTCTCATTTGCAAAATTATTCTTAGTTGATTACTCTTTACTGCCCAATTTTGCTTTAAGTTCAAGCGATTCTTTTCTAACACACAAGCTTTCCTCCATTATATCCATCTTGCTTGAATGTTGTGGTTGATTTTGACTCCTATTCCCTCGTCATTTTGTATAAAGGAACTTGAGTAATTGAAATATGAAACTTTTGGTATTATGAACTAGAAAAATATACATCACTGTATTCAAGGAACTGATACGAAAATTTTATGGAGGAAACATCATATGTGAAATGATATTAAGAGAGATCCTCCTTCACATTTACAAAAAGTTCACAATTGGTGATATTCTGAAGGATACCTAGGTGGAAATTGGCTAGAATAGATACATGCCACAGCTGCTTCCTGGTGTAAATATATGTATCAGTTCTCTTCCTCCCTCGATCTTGTTACTTTTAACTTGTTTCTGAAAGCCAATATTTTGTATTTTAGTATCTCTTTCTTTTTGTTTACATATTAATATTAACATCACTTCCCAACTGCCGCTTGTCTTTTGTCTGTGTCTCTGTGATAAGAAATAGAATCGTAACACTAATCACTTCACATTCAAAAATGCCTAATCCTTATTTTCCCAGAAACATGGCATCAACAGCTGTGGAGCAGTGGTACTCACTCCTTAAACTTGTTTAAAGATCAAACAAGATATGCAAAACTCCAGATATTGTGTGTGTGTGTGTGTATATAAAACACTAGGTTCTGTAACCAAACAATAATAAGGGGGGGAAGGCAGTTGATATGTTTACTACAGAATATTTATTTATGATTAATTAATGTCAATGTTATCGTTAATAGGAGATTTGGATAGAAATAAAACTCGCTATAGACAACAAATTTGATTTGACTACTTAATAAGGGGCTTATATTAAAACGAGAAAATTGCAGTTTTGGGGAGGAAAAGGCAATATACACTCCCTTCAAAAGAGATATGCAAAGACAAGCAATGTTTATCACCTTCAAAAGAGATGGAAGGACAAGCTTCACTCCTTGAGCAGTAAGTCGAGACATCATTGCACGGGCAGCACATTCCGCTCCATCTCGAACTGCAACAACTTGATCGGAGAACGAAACCAAAAGTAATGGTAACATCTGAATCACGTACCTGAACAAGTTATGAAAAGAATGAAAAACCAAAATATTTTAAGAATCAATAACTTATAGAACAAAATGCCCATCAACATACGGCTCAAATAGTCTTCCAAGTGTTTCGCAAAGGCACTCAAATCCAAGTAACGCTCCTTCACGAGATTTCGCAGAGTTCCTGCAGTTTAAAAGTTAAATAAACATCAAACGTAATGTAGGCATATTCAATTCCCTCATATTTTGACAAGTCGCCTCCGATTTAAAAAATGGCATAAATTGCCTTTTTTTCCTCCAATTCCACACCCTACGGGAAATTTGGAAAAATGTGAGTATTTGAGAACACAGAAAAATATATAGCAAAGAACTCTCAAACCTTTCGGCAAGGGCCTCTTGAAGTATAATCACAATCCTATACTTTTTCAAGCAGGAAATACCAAATCCCTTAACAACTCCTGCAAGTCCGAAAGCTGCCCCACGGCGCTCTCCATATTTTTCACTTTTCAACATCTGATCCAACAGTCGAGTAACAAGGGCTGCTGCATCATCCTAATGGTAGAAATTATCAAATAACAAAAGAATATACTTCAGTAACAATCCAGAAAACATCAAAGCATATGCGATATTAACCCAAAATCTATAATATGTTAATGATAGGCACTGATTAGCCAGCACAACAGTGCAACATCAGAAAATATTCAACAAGAGGAATTACACCTAAACAATCACATCAACTATCACCTAAAACGTAACTATCAGCAAATATTTGAGAACGAAGATAACTTACAACGCAAATATTGTTGTTATTATTCAGTGTTGTTAAATCGCGATAGCGGCTCATCGTGGAAAGTAAAAAATCCGTTATGAAAAATAGCGGATAGCGTCGCGAGCAAATAGCGGAAGTTTATATCGCGGATGAAAATATGAAATATATAAGCTGTATAATAAATAAAAAAAATATAAAATATAAAAATAAACTAAAAGTAGCAACATATCATTCAACTAAAAGTAGCAACATATCGTTAATCGGCGCCGGAGAGGGAACGTAAATCAGAGGTTTCTCGTTGGTGAGAAGAGGGAGCGTGAAACAGAGTGCGAGAGAACGTGAATCAGAGGCAATTAAATTTTAAAAAAAAATGGGTCAAACATGGGTCAGGTAGGCCCATGGATTTTTTTAATTAAAAAACCCTAAAAAGTCAAATATCCGCTATGGCCGCCTATCGCAGTTGCGTTAACGGCGGCCTTTGCGCCGAGATCACTATCTGTCGCGAAACCTGCGACGCGATCCGCTATGTGTCGCGATCGACCAGAAATCCACGGCGCTATATCGCCGCGATTTAACAACCCTGTTATTATTCCAACTAGATTTACTATCATCAGTGTTGTTAAATCGTGAAAGCGGATGATTGCGGAAGGTCAAAAATCCGCTACAAAAAATAGCGAATAGCGTTGCAGGCAAATAGCGGAAGTTAATATCACGCATAAAATAACATGTATAACCTATACACTAATACAAATATGCAATATTAAATTATATAATAATTAAAAAGGGTAATATAGCGCTTCGCGGCAGCTATAGCCGCTATTTGATAACACTGACTATCATATAAGTAATGATCATGATCAATCTCAGAGACATTATTCGGATTTCTTGAATTCTTTTATATTGCAACAATTTGCCAACTGGTTTCCATATTATACTTACAGTAAAATACCCCTGAAAAAACAGATAGATGTATAGTAACACCAAACATCAAGAAATATTCACATTGGACCTATTGACATATTATCCATCTAATCAATGAAAGGGGGCAAGAATAATTATGCAAACAAGTAATTTTTGTCCTTCCTAATAGTATGAATGCCACTAAAGTGGCACTCTTCTATCAATTTAATGATTTAACCTAATAATCTTCTAGAAGACCATAAGAAAAAGCATTAGATATTTAACTACAAGAATGCTCTTGCATACTTTTTTCGATTCCATTAATGGAGATAGACATGCAGACACTGCCCGTTGAACAGCTTCTGAAGGAGTGTTTAAAACATCCAACAGTTTGTCCACAACAGCATGAACCTTAGGATCATCCTGCTCAAACAATAAAATAAATACAAGTAAATATTTAAAATTCAAATAGTTACTATAACCAGGAAACAACGAATAAGTTTGAAAATGACCTTTGCCAAATGCTTTGCTAGAGCTCCAGTGAAGATAACCACACCTTCACGAACCAGGTCATATTTTTCTTCATCTGGTGCCTAAGAAATTAGTGGAGGATCTATTAATAAAGATCATTTATAACCCTTATACATGTATTAAGTGCCACACTACAAAGTAAGAAAAAGAACCATAGATCAAGTATCCAGCAGATGTATTTCCGATATGATAAGGGACTCACTGTTTTGTTCAAGTAGTTCTCAAAGATAGGGAATAACAACGAGACATTATCTTTCCCATTTTTATCAATGATTAAGATACCAGCATTTATCATTCTGCCTCTAACATCAGCATTTGGATCAGCCTGCAATCAAATCAATCCGAGTAGTGAAATGTTACTTGTCGATTAGTGGAAAATGAATACATTTTGTAGGAAATTTACCCTAAAAAACATTATCACAGTTCAACTGCCGTCAACAAACAATAACCATAAAGATCAGACTTCCTAGAAATTTAGGGTCTGATTACTCACATTTTCATTTCCTATTTTTCATTTTCTGTTTTCATGAGTAATTGTGATACAAAACTATCATCTGTTTTCATTTTATTTTTTATTTTTATAGAATTGTATAGCAAACAACAAAAACAACTAAAATTTATTTTCAATGTTTTGTAAAACATCTCTATGTCCCCTTGCAAACCATTACAAAAACACTACCTTTTAGTCCCTCACCTCCCATTCTTTGAACCAAACACATACATAAAACAGAAAATGAAATGTAAAGTAAACAGGCTCTTAATATTTTATTTTAAGCTGATTGTGGTTGAGTCCCATTGCAATCGCGGTTGCATTGCAGTAAAATGCAGCGAAATGCAGTCTGATGTGGCCACTGCAGGCCGCAATCACAGCATGATGCTGTACAGCTGTAGCTCTTTACAGTGATGGCCAAAACCACATTATTGCTACCGCATCAGATGATGCAGACCATAATTTAAAACCAGGATAACAGTATTAGAAAAAGATATACTCTACTAAGCAGACCCCTAGAATAACAGCACATAGAAAGATGTTAATTTATTACATTTCATTTTCAGACTAGGATTATTACAATGCATTTCTCGAACTTCTCTTGTAGTTGGGCTTGGATTTATGGTATTTAGGAGTTTATAGAAGTTGGTTTCATTGTCCAAGACTCCAAGTTCCCCTTTTTTGTTTAATAATATATTAGTAGTCTGTCAAATCTTAACAGGACATGGATTCTATTCCTAATCCTTCAAGGATAAGTATTTTTTGTGGGGGGAGGAAGCATATTTTTCTCCTTAAATGTGTGATGCAGTATACATTGGGTTACATGGTTCAGAATTCAATTTGGTACATGGTATTGACACACTAAGATTTTTACTAGAAGCACTTTGCGAAAATACACATAGGCAACAAATAGTGCCATCAGAAATTTACTGGTTAATAATAAACGAATCTCGTAATCTCTCAAAGAGAATATTTTGATTCTTCAGCCATACAAAGCTATATTAATTGTCATCAAAGCATTGATTCCTCACTCCAGAAATGAGCGATCTAGAATAAAAGTTGGTTTCAGTGACAAAATTCAAGTGAAAATAGGGGGGGGGAAGTGCCAGTAAATCACCAGTGCTCTCGAAATTAGAAAAGTCATAACAACAGGTAGGTCCTTTGTTCTCAAAACATCGGCTGAAGAATGTAATGCCAATGCTACTCCTTGCCTACCCAGCCAACCAGCATCAACATTGTCATCACTAACACCCATGTCACGAATATACAATGAAAATAATGTTGAAAGGGATTCCTGAAAATCAACAGCAATTTATGAGATAAAAGACACATTAACATAGTGAAAATGATAAAGCAAGCATACTTGTATAGAATCCGGGTATTCATCCAAGGCAGCAGCTAGCGCTTCTGCAGCTGCCAACCGAACATTGTAGTTAACATGAGAAAGTGCCTTGAAAAGGCCTGAGAAGTCAGTCCCAAAGTCAAACCCATAATGATCCCATATGTCTTCTGCTACTTCAGCAACTGACTGAAAGGTTGAAAATAGTAAATTAACTGCCATAATATAGTTAGAGTTAAAGAAAATTAAATGAAAATGATGATGAAACAGAAAGCAGTACAAAATGTCCATGTACAAGTAGTAAAAGATACTGAAGAGATACAAAGTAAATGAAAACCCCGTCACAGATAAATGAATTAAGAAAAAAAAAATCAAAACCCAGAACGTAAGCATAAGTGGGATACTATACAGTCACATTCTGCCTTTATGTAGAATAAAGAAACCTTCAACGTCTAAAACTATCAATCACGAATTCAATGGTTAATTCCTAAATCTGCACTATTAAAGGGAGTCATTGTTCGATGATTGTCAGAACAGTCCGATCTCTCATGTCAAAAGGCCAGTATTTAAACTTTACACACAAGGATTAAGAACCACATTAAAAACCTTAATATTTAGAAGAAAAAACTCATAACTAAATTAAGTTCTACTTAATAGTTATACCAAGAGACAAACGTTGAAGTTACAAACAAAAAAAAAATCAATGCCATCTTGGCTTTCTAAAATGACAGAAGAAATGAAACAACAAATCTTATCTAAAACAAAATGATATTCTCATACGGAGGAAGTAAGTACAAAAGTCCAACAGTCAGTATACACTACAAATATTGATGGTAGCTTTCAATGGGATTAACGCGAAGTCGAACTACTCCCACACAAACCCAATTATCCAACTTGGATACCCAATCTACTGTTAAATTTTACTTTTTCCATCCAACCTATAATTTGAGCAACTTCAAGGGCTGTGTCACAAACTCAATTCTCACTATTAATATTGGGTTCCATAATTAAATCATGACACTCCAAGAATAAGCAAGCTCAACTAAAAAGGAAGAAATCGAAAAAACGAGTTGAAGGTATTCAAGAAATAAACTTATCCTGCATAGTCTACATCGGCAATCCTCAACTTCAAGCTTGGAAAATGAAATGATCAACAAATTTCTAATCAATGGTGGCAGAATTAATCCCCAAGGAGTTGGTCAGGTGGAGCATAATAGGGTCTTGCATCAGACGAGTTGTAGGTTCGAGCCTCCACCGACCACCTGTCCCCTTGAGGTGAGACAAAAGTAAGCAGTAAAAGAGCCACGGGTGGCCCGTGGGGGGCACGGCCACCCCAAAATTTTAATTTTTTTTATAATACTATATCTATATATTTTATGGCCTCCCTATTAAATTGTTAACCTTTTTATTTATTTATTTATTTATTTATTTATTAATGGTTACCAAAATTTGATGAGAAATGCACTCATTTACACACTTCTAAGATGTTTTTGTTGAAAGTCAAGACTTATTCAATGGCTTATTTCTTTCTCTGCTCAAAACAATAAAACGATACAAATTTATCAATGTCTACAACTCAAGCTTACAAATTATTTTATTTTTTCCTTGGCTCTGCCATTGTTGAGTGAGAGGTCTGCAAGGCTAGTTTCATTTTGCACTTTGATTATCAATATCTGCTCACTTTTAACAGTTAGCGGACCCTGTAACATTAGTTATTTTTTTGTAATTTCATATTTCTGTTAGTTATATTTGGATATCTTCGTTAAATTTTAGTCTCAGCCCCCTTAAATTAATTTTCTGGCTCCACCCCTGAATGTAAGTTCCTCTTTAAATGCTTTTTGAACCCAAAAGCTTTCCCTACCATGGACTAGGATACCATCCCCTCACCCTAAAATTGTGTTCAACAAAACAATATTGGATGCAATCCCTCGATCCCTTCCTCACCACCCTTTACTTTTCGATCTAGGGGCAACAACTTGGTGAGCTGTACTCAAGTTCGCTAGATTTGACTTATTCTAATGCATTTGAATTATAGTCTCAGAAAGAAAATAAGAAAGACAGGTACCTCAACCATATCAACCATATAAATATAAACTACACCCACAAAGATCTGCGTTAGTTTATTTGAGTCCCAGAGTTTTAATTGCCCAATGAAACCTTCAAAGTACAAATCTTCTAAAGGGAATTATCTTTTAACAAAACCAGCAGCCTTTATACAGGTGAAGTATAACAGCGAGGATACCAGAGAAGTTTCACTGGGCTTGCTATGCTACCTAACAGCATCTATTTTATTCTGGACATATGACAAAGTAGATAACAGGAAAAAATAACAGCACAGTGAACGGCAAAAATAAAAACGATTGATAAAGGCATTATAACAAAACACAGGAATTGAATTAAAAATGGAAAGGCAAAGACATCACATCACAATTTTTTGTGATGATCACAGTTTATTCTCTGTGGGTAATGTTAATTAAAAAAAAATAAAAATTAAAAAGAGCAACCAAGGTCCCTGTAAGTTTCCACAGAAAGAAAGGGCAAACCTTCTCAGGATCATGTAATGCTATCCATATACTTGTTGCAACCTCGACGTTCTCAGGTAGAGAACGATTAGCAACAGAAGGGATACATTTCACAGCATTTAAGCATGCCATTCTTACATGAACATCTTTTGCATAAACTCCATAAAGTGCCTGTAAATTCACAAATTGAGAAATAACTTGAGCTTTGTTACAAAGGCACATAACTCAGGGAGAAAGAAGGGAAAATATAAATGGAGACAAGCATACATACAGAACCAACTTCATCAGGTTGCAAACCAAGACTCAACTCATTTAGTGCAGATCCTATTGATGATTGATAAGCAGGAACAACACCAAGGACATGGTAAAGGACCTACAGAAAGGACTATTAATCAGATGGAAAGCAATGGATGACATAAATGAGATGACTAGTAAACAAATTAAGAAATGTTGGACAAATTACCGATAACATTTGTATCCTAGGAAGAGGTAGATGAGGATCCAAGTGTAAATAAAATATCCGAAGCACATCATCATGAAATTTTGTTTTCTTTGAGCACAGAAGAATTCGCTCCATTATCTATAGTGAATCAGAGTTAGAAACATAGAAGCCTAGGCAAATTGATTGAATAGCATTTTACTTGAAAGTTGAATTGCTTACAGGGAATACAAAAGAGAAAGAATCCACAGGAAGTGCTCCTGATTTACAAGAAGTGGATAGGCCATCTAAAATTCGATCAAAAAGGCCAAGCAATGGCCTTTCTTTGACTTCATCCTCAGCAAGTGATGGAACTAGATCCAACAGATGATGAACTTCATCAGTCACAATTAAACGCAAAGCAGTGGAAATGTCAAGGGCCCAATCACAAAGAGGTGGTGCAGTGCATCTTGATAACTTCACCATGGTTTCAAATGCTTCATCACTTACTAAAGGTGATCGCAATAAAGGTTCAACAAACTTTACCTGAGACAAGATTTAAACACAGAATCACAACTTATATCATCAATCACATCACATTCATATCAAAAGTAAAGGGAAAGAATGCGATGAATTGTACAGTCTCAATAATTTTGAAACTACATGCTCATAAAAGAGAACTTAAATCTGACTAAAAAAGAATAGAGCATTTTTAAAAATCAAAATTGTAGTAGTTAATTCAAGTGTGAAGTGACATCAAATATATGGTAGCAAATCAACAAAGAATATCAGGAAAAAAGCCAATACCATTGAAGACAGTCTACTATGCGCGAAAACTGAATTAGCAATGGCCATTTCTCCAAGAGTTCTCAGCATCAAAGACAGATTTTTCTGGATTTGACAGACTCTATCACGGACAGATGCCTCCTCGTTAAGAAGCAATTCCCTTGCCTCCTCTTTCACTGTCTTCCCTTTGTCTATTAAATCACAGTAATGTCATAAATAAAAGCCAGCCAAAGCAAACTTCACTCAAAATTACAAAGACCAACTAAGTGCAACACTTGCCAGCCTTCTTTGTTGCCTTCCCTGTATCCCTTTTCCCTGCACCAGTTTCTCTAATAGGTTGATCTCTCTTCACTGAATGGTTAGAACGGGCAACATCCTGATCAAAGGAACAACAGAGTATAACTAACTAAAACTCACATAGGAATGGACTAAGGAGCAAAGAAAATAAGATGTACCAAGCCATCTTCATCATCATACATCCGGAACCGACCCTTTGCTTGTTTCGTGTTCTTAGTAGCAACAGATTCCGCAACATAAACTCCTTGCTCAGTGGAAAGCATTCCTTCAGGAGTATGGAAGATCTGAAATAACGTGGCAAAGGAGGGGAGAAGCAACCCCAATATGGTATATGCCCAGAGTAAATAAAATTCAAAGTGGCAAACACAATATATCAAAAACATCATGCCAATTAGAGCTGTCAAAATGGGCCATTAAGCCCAGCCCAGCTTTGACAAAGCAGGGCTAGGGCCAAAAGTTCATGGAATTGAAATAGGCCTTGAGATTATTAACCCTATAGGGCCAAAAGGCCATAGGGTCAGGGCTAAACTCGGAACCAAATTAAGGCCAAATTTTTTATATAGAAATTAATGACGTTTCATTTTTTGGGTAAACAAAGTATTGACCTTTTGGAAGTTTATTACTTCAATTTTTCATCGATGTTATTTTTTTAAAAAAATAAAGCCATCGATATTATGATGATACTATATCTATATCTAGCCGAAAATTCAAATTAAGTTAAAAACAAACTATTTTTCTAACGTTTACTTATGACACACAATAAAAATTAAAAATAATTTTTTTATTGAAACCAAAATTATTTATTACTTTAAATTTAAAATTAATATTTAATATTTAACTTTTGATAATAATCTTTTAGTATGTTTTCGTGGGGTGATTTACGGAGCATAAAAGTCTTTATTGAAATGAAGGAATTAATTGAAGTCGTCTGAATATTTTTTCATGCCAATTTATATGCCTATATATAGACAGTTAGGGTGAAGCAAATAATTACATAATTAATAATTATTAATTAATTAATTAATTAAAAGAGAGTTGAGCTAGTTAGTTTAGAGAACTTAATGGACATGTTCTTCTCGAGAAGCAAAACTGCCATGTCTGCTGCACTGTTGTTCATTGGAATATTATTGCTCACACAATTGGGCTACTGGGCTCAGTGCATTTTTTTGGCCCAACCCTAACTAAATCAGGGCCAAGTTATCAGGGCCAATTTTATTTTCATGAAAGTAAGGGCTGACCCAATTGGACTAAATATAGGGCCGGGCTGGGCTGGCCCCAGGGCCAAGGCCCATTTTGACACTACTAATGCCAATTATATCAATTGGAAGTGTAAATTGCATTATGTGAATTACCTGAATGTCGTTCTCTGAAAGTGTATCATGAGAAAACCGCTCAGGAAGATTTAGCAAATGCTGGCATCAGGAATTTGAGGAATAGTAGTCAGCAATCAGACATAAAGATAGATACCAATCACAAGATTCAAAGTTTACAAGCTCCAACTGAAAATTAGTCTAGCTATATATATACAAATTACATGTCTACCTTCTCAAACTCAGTATATGTATCTCCAGGGATTATAGACATAAAGGTGGACAGTGATGATATCGCTGCCTGTTGTTCTAGTGGATTAGAACTCCTCAAACCCAATGGTCCCAGTAAGACCTGCAAAACAAAACATCACTTTGAAATTTGTAGATAGCAGGACACATTTAACCTTTTCAAAAATATCAGGTTTATATATAAAATTGGATTCAAACAATCAGAAAAAAAAATGGACACGAATATGTGCCAGTACAACAAAATTAGAGTGATGGCAAAGGGAGCAAAATGATGTTTCCTTAAGTTATTACAAACATTCAGCAAAAGCATGCGATCAGAAAATAAAGCATATACAAAACTCTGGTGCAACTGCTGTATCATCCCAAACAATAGGTGGCAATTTTCAGACAGCGGAATTGAATCACAATATTTGTTGGACTTGATTCAATCCAGCGATTCAAAAATTGCCACATGAGCAAAATTACAGGAGCATGTATGCCATCAAACATAGCAGTTGCACCATAGATTTTGCCAAAGTGTATAAGCTTTAGATATTATATGTACATCCATTCAGAAAACTCAAAGCAAACGTCAGCTACTCAGCGTATATAAATGAAAGCACCAGAGATATGAAGTATATCAATTACCTGTACAAAATTCACCACATTAGCAGAAACATTATCAATGACATCAAAACCATGAGTTTGCAGACATTTAGAGAGCCGCTGAAGAAAGAACAAAACTGGTCAGCAAACCAACAAAAAGATTAAATTAAAAAAAATCAGTAATTCATGCAAAGTAATTATAGATTCCCTCAGCATTTCTATATGCAGGTACACAGACATACAAGGTATGTAGGTTACATACCCCAACCCTTTACCCACCCGCAGAATCAAAATCTTTGAATACCTAACGGCACAATATATATTAACACTCAAGTGCTTGCCAGACAGCGCACTCCTTTAAGGAGCAAAGAACGATGCACCAAATGGCCCAAATTATTTTGGAATAATCATGAAAAAAATTATAAATCAATCATCGAAGCCTCTCAACCAGAACAATCTTTTACAGTGATAGGAGAGATTGCATAATTATATGTTCAGTATTAGTGATATTATCTATGTTTTATGATAAGAATTATGTTATCTAATTGGTTAACAACAATATCATCGTTTATCATATGAAAATGCACATTAAGTGACCAGTTATAACGAATAATAATAAACAAAATATTGTCACATGCTAGCTATTACAAAGGCATATGTTTTTAAGAAATTTTCACATGCAGACACATGAATGGGTACATATTATGCCTCTACCACGTCATCTCGCACAGCAGCCCATTGGGCTTGAAGTCGGAAAATGCTTAACCCCCATACCTTTTTCAGAAGAATGGGCAACAAAAATTATCAAGTTTAGACCATAAGATCATGAAAACTCAATAACATCTTATGTCCCAACATCCAAAAGCTTAACACTATATTTGGTTTGTTGTTTGGGATCCCAGACTCTGGTATGACAGATGTGTACTGCCTCAAACATATGCAAACCTCAGGAAAAACATGGTTTGTGTTACAAGTTTGGTTTGAACACCCTCCCCCCTCTCCATTCAATGTAAAACGAAACATTTTGTTCCTTTTAGGAATAATGAAGTCATATTTGCGTCTGCATTGACAGAAATATCCATTTAACGCAATATTATACTAGTTTTTAATAATATTAAATGGAAAAAGACATCCTTTTTGCCAAGTATACATCTAAAAGTGATTTTTATCAAGACAGTCCAAACAACACTAATTAAGTAAAAATACTTTTG
This sequence comes from Cyamopsis tetragonoloba, assembly GCA_037177725.1. Classification (NCBI taxonomy): domain Eukaryota; kingdom Viridiplantae; phylum Streptophyta; class Magnoliopsida; order Fabales; family Fabaceae; genus Cyamopsis; species Cyamopsis tetragonoloba. The sequence goes on from CM074125.1 coordinate 52,050,369, forward strand.
CAAAGTGAATGTTTCCAAATATAAATCAATTGACTCAAATACACTTTGAAGCAAAATCAATTCCGCAAAATAAAGTTTACAAACACAAATCCAAACAAACACGAAGAAACATGAATGTTCTCAGCAACCACTCTGATTGAATTATTTGGTCCCACTCGTTATCAATGTGATCAGGGATACTATATATCTAAGAGTTGATGCTGGGCTAGCCGAGAATCGAAGTTTATCAGAATCTTGGTCTAACATTCCTGATAAATTGCTGCTGTCTGTCTTTTTTTGCTGCTTTTGTTGTTGCTGGAACTATGTGGCATGGTTCAGCAACCATTCCGATTGAATTATTTGGTCCCACTCTTTATCAATGGGATATGGGATACTTCTAGCAAGAAATATATTGAAGAGTTGGTGCTGGGCTAGCCGAAAATTAAAGTTTATCAGAAGCTTGGTCTAAAATTCCTGAGAATTGACGCTTGGAACGGGCATATAACAAGGATTCTCGGCATTCCTTGGGGATTCTTGCTTGGTGCTGAGCTAACTATAGCGCAAAGTCATACCAATTGAAAGGATCTTCTGGTAAGGATCATTTCGATTCCATTAGGAAGAAAATTCAAAGGAAGCGTTCGGTAGACATACAAGAACAAGACGAAACAACACACTGGAGTGTTATACGTTTGGTACATTGGTCAAGAAGAACGGAACAGGACACTAACACAAATGAACGAAACATTTTGGTTCCACACATCAGGGTGGAACCAAAGAGAACAAAACACAGAGCATAATTACGATTATTTTCAATGAGACAATTTCTCTTCACAAAATAATATCCTTAAACCTCTTATTTTTTTATATGACAAAAAAAATATTGAAAAATATTCTTTTGAAAAATTTATATAGTAAAAATATATTCAACATAAATAATATTTAATAATTATTTTTTAAGTTTACGTTTAATAGTTATATTTCTGGTAAGAATTTTGTAATTAATAATCTAAAAGTATTTTCTTCAAAAAATTAATATTAATCAAAAAATTTAAAACTATTATTTAATTATGCTCATAAAATTAAAAAGATATATTAAAAATGTTCCATTTTATTTTTTATTTAATTTTTTATGTTGTACCAAGTAGAGTTATATATATTATACACAAAAATGTTATGTATATTTTAATTAGCACTAAACGCAAAATAAGAATTATGGTTCTACTCTATTCTATGGTCACCAAACATAATGCACATTTTGTTCTGTTCAACTACCAAACGCTGCCGAAACATCACACATTGATCAATCAAAGGAAGATTCAACTATCGATTCTTTGTTGGGATCCTTCCTTTCTTCAAAGGGAAGGAACGGAGATAGAATCAGAGTGATTCCCTAAATGCCTTACTGGATATTTCTATATTATATTATATACATAAACAAATACAACATTCCCCATTTAAGCGACAAAACTTTCACGTTGCTGAGAGCAAGTTTGCCAGTTTTTTTGGGTTAAGAACGACTATCACATAATGATATATGAAAAATTAACAGGAAGATGGGCCCAGTGAACTAATCAAAAAATAAAAGAGAGAACTCTTAGATTTGTTCTTTGGGCCTAACTCACTCCCAAAAGCTAGCTCATAAAAAGAGGATTGTCGCACCACTTATATACACTATAGTGACCAAATCCCTAGTCAATGTGAGACTTCCAACAAAATCGAAAACAGAAAGGTATCAACTAACATGCATAGAACTCTCCCTATTAGACTCCAAACAGATCCAGCCATAGTACGCTGAATTATCCAAACTGATATTTCAACCCTATGGTCATTCATGGCTGATTAAACAGGCTATAATCAAATCACATGCACAAGGCGTCTCAAGCCAACTCCTAGTAAGAAATTAATTGATTAAAAAATGGAAATGGAAACATAATAACTAAAGCAAAAAAGAAATATCTCAAAACAAAATAAGACAACAAACAAGTATCAGTAAGAAAATAACTACCTTCCACACTGCATCTCTTTTTGCACTACCAACCATGCACAGGTGATGCGAGCAAAGTATTATCCTGACAAATGAATCTGGAGCAACTTTCAGAGTTGCCAGTGACAAAATCAGCAGAGCCTTTACCAAAACCTCAACAGCAGGAATAAATGGAGCTTGAGGGTCCAAAGCAACGTCAGTGTCACTGCAAATTTAAGAGATTAAATCAGAATGGCAACAATCGACAAGAACCAAAGTATGATTCAAATAAACTAAAATGTCATAAGACCACATTTGCGACCCTATAATCATTAGAGGGGGTCACATGAAAAAATACAGTATATCAGAGGAAATTGAATTTCCAAAACAGATGGTTGACTTCTCATGGAGATAAAGTAAGATCTACACGAGAAGCACAAGCATCCATTCCTGTGCTGTTCAATTATCGAAGAAGCATTTCCATCTGTGGAGAAAAGCTGGTGCTCAAACTAAATTAGACAATTTTTGTTCAAGAAGCAAAACCAGAGGTATTTACCAGTTTCATAATCAGCATTTGACATTCATGTAACCATTAAAACAAAAGCAGGACTTCAATCATTAGTAAATATCGAAAGAACTTGAAGAAATTTCAAAACTCATAGGAATTTTCTAGACAAAGCTAAAGGAATGCTATCCCTTTGCAGGTCCAACGGCAAAATATAAAAGTTCTATTAAGAACAGGTACCTTTCCAAAATAAACACATCTGATATAGAGATAGGTGCACAATAAGCTATTTACCTTATTTTTAAAGCTGCGAGTTTCTCTCCAATCAAAGAAAGATACTTGGAAAATTCAAAGAGAAGATCTTCAGATAACTGTGGAGCAGAAGTAATAATCTTCCTAGCAACGTTATGAGCCATTTTTCGAATATCCCAATTCGGATGGCATATAAAAAAGATCATTAACTGCATGCAGTTAACAAAAACTGAGTCAACGTAACACGCCAATAAAGGAACCTTATAAAAATACAAGTGATTTTACCTGTAACAGCAATCTGATTGAGAAGTTGGATAATGTACTGCAAAACAAAGAAGATAAAACATAAACAAGCATACAAATCTTGAAGATATAAAATATGGAGGAAGCCTTTTTGACATTATAGATGGAATTTAGTCATTTACCGCTGTAAATGTTCTAGAAGAAGCACTTCAAGAAGATCAACACATGCCATGCTATCCTCAATTGATAACTTTGAAGCCTGTAAAACATCTTTTCAGGTAAGCAGAGAAGAAACCTGGGTTAAGCTAATAACATTTTTTAATAGAGTAATCACCATGGGAATTGGCACAACTGAAGGTTCATTTTGTGATATCAGAGCCCATATCTTCTCCTTTACCAGTGTTTCCTCTAGGGAAATAAGACACAAAATAACAGATGAAAATTTTCGGCAAAAGAAATCAAACAGAATTAAGCTACTGCTCTAAGTTCAAGTACATAAAGTTTCTACTAATATACAAACCAGCTTTAATATCAATAGCAGCAATCTTCCCAACCAATAACAATGCATATATGCCATCTAATCGTTGCACTGCCTTGGTAAAGCCAGTTTTCACTAGTTGGGCAAGAGGACCAAGCAAAGGTGACATCTGAAACATGTTCAGCTGAAATGTAAGGGAATGAAGATCACATAGTACAAATGAAATAAAATGACAATTATAATCAATCATCATGACAGGTCACCTTTAAGACAGCATCTGTGTTTCTGCATATAGCATATAGACTGCGCAGAAAACCCCTTCTTAAAGTTTCCTTCTCTTTGAGGCCAGAAACAAAAAAGGAAACTAAACTCTCTTGAATGATATCTGTAGATTTAACTGCCCAAGACGCTATAGCTGACAAAGTCATAATTTTAACCTCCTCATTGCCTGCCAGTTAAGTGTGGAGCATAAATCAAACATCAAATATGATCCATATAGACCCCTGTTTGTCAGGTTTTTCCCCGACAAAAAAGTTCTTGAAAATTGAGAAGTACACCTAAAATATTTTTTAAGAAAAATAATATTTAAATAGCAACAGAAATACCCAAAAAAAGTTTTATTTATTTCAAAATTGGAAAACAAACTTCAAAAAAAGCTATATCATTTGGAATCTGAGTGGTTTTCCTAGCTTCTATGCTGTGTTCCACTAATGGTCTTTCAGGGGTTCATTTCTGTTATTACTCTTAGATCTTCAGCAAGATTGGCATGCTGAGGTATGCATGTTTCTTGAGAATTTTTTCCTGTCCTATTTTTCAAGGTTGCATCATTTTTATTCTTGAGGATTTGTCGTCCACTGCATTTGTATCTTTCTCTTCTTTCACAATAAATTCTTTATAATGAAAAAAAAAAAAAAACTATATCATAAACACACCCTTTTAAAGCATCCAAGTCAAAGTACACCCTAAATATCAACAAGAAATCCAGTGATGGAGAGCTGCCAAAAAAGAACAAAATAATGACCCAGAATGATAACCCTGACTATTTTATAAGTGATTTACGTCTAGATCAATGAGAAATATCAGTGGTACGAATAATATCTCAGGTATCAAGTCTTCAATGCGGTCAGGGCCTTAGGGGGATTTAGTAGTAACAAAGTGATGCCACAGTAACTCTTTCTCCTTATTTGTCTTATGTGCAACTATAATCTAAAAGGCAACCCAGTGTACAACGCTCTAACTAGGTGGGGTCTGCGAATGTAGATGAATGCGGCCCTATCTCTGCATGCTGACAGAGTTTCCAGAATATGAAACAGTGGCCTCCAAGTAACAAAACAACACTCTTATTGCTGTGCCAAGTTTAACCCACATGCAGATATAATCAGAAACAGCGTTTAATTTTGCAATGTCACAAGGGGTTACTTCTAATGTTGGGTTTCCTAGAGACAATTGAATATCAGTCTGTTTGGATGAACTTCACAAAGAGTGCTTATAGGAGTAGAATTTGACATATAAATATTGATGACATAAGTTGTTTTTAGACAAATTTCAAAGGATAACTTCTTAAATAATCTTCCCTTACTCATTTTTTCTAAAAGCAATCTCAACTAGCTTTTGAAGAAGTTGAGAAAGGGAGACTTATTTGAGAGGTTGTCCTTTGAAAAGCATGTAGAAACGACTTGTGAAATTAGTGTTCACATGACAAATTCTACTCCTACATCTTCAGAAGCTCATCCAAACTAGCTCTAAGTCCTTTCAACTTACCAAAGCTGCTTATAGTACATTTTAAAGGTTTTCAATGACAAGGATATATGGTAATGTGCAACTTTTGCAGATCTCTGGTGTGCAATGTTGGAGAAAAAATGAGGTACACTCATAATGTCCAGTGCCTCACTCCCATAAATTTGTTATGGGTTAGGATCAAGTTTTTGGTTTCTCCTAGGGGATCAGCCCACGGTTGTTTCAAAGACTATACAGATTTTTATGTTTTTTAGCCTCTATGACCTCGTTATCTTCTTTTGTTTATTCTAAGCCCTTCCCCGCAATATGTGATTTCTCCCTGTTCTAATAGTATTTTCTTGCACCAGGATTAAAAAAAAAAAGTAGAAAAGACCAATTTGGTTAAGAAAAACATAAAAATAAACAAATGCACAATTACATTAGAAGTTCCACCTACCATCTTCCTTATAGTATGATAAAAGAAAATCACAAATTGTGCGAGACAGATTGATGAGGTATTTCCCATCTGATGCACTAGATAATTCTTGTATTGCATTCACCATTCCAACTCTCTGGTATGGAAAAGCCAACCTTCCTTCAGAACCTATTCAGAATAAAATGCATATGGTCAGACTGTATTATGAAGGCACCATTGACACCATTAAAAAACCAAGAAAAGCGTTATATCCAAATGATCTAGTGAGCTGTGAGCATCTGTTAGCAACAAGCCCCTATTAGGAAAGTACATGTTAGAAGAAACAAGAACACCCCCCTAAAGAGCCAAGTAGCCAGCCAGTGCGAGTTTGGAATTGTTAGTTAAAGTTGCTATAGTTAGTTAGTTAATTCAAACTATAGTAGAAGACGTACAATATAAATAAAGGAAGAAAATGTAAATGAATTCAGTTACTTGGTTAGTTAGTTTTGGCTGGGAGATGCCAGTTTCTCATATTCCTAGAGACTTCTATTGAAAGCCATTCTTGCTCTTCTTCACTTTGGTTTTCCTTGATCTAGACTCTAGAGGAAAGGAGAATGACTGATCCGTGAAAGAAATTCAACAAGTTTTATATTAGCTATTGAAGGAAAGGAGAAAACTTAATAAAATCCTCTTTCTTTCTTAACCTCTACATAATGGGCCAGTATCTATCAGAAAAAGTTAACAACACAACCATAGGACTATTTCATACCTTTAATAACAGCTTTGATAGCATTGAACATTGTGTTTAATGCATCCGGATTGCTGGATTTTTGGCTCAGACTACTGACTATAGCTAATGCTGCATCCCTTCTCCCTTCATCAGCATGCCGAGCCTGAGCTAATACTACTGAAAGAATTTCCGCAGCATACTTGCTCAAATCAAGGTTAACTGACTTCAAAAGAATTCCAACAGACTCCAATACAATCTCTGGGTTGCGTTTCAGCATTTTGACAGAAGACGGTATCACAACATTTTGAAAATCTTCATGTGACATTTGCAAATAAAGTGGACAAAATGCTTCAGTGAGACTCTTCCCTGGCTTTTCCTTTGCACTCAATATAGCATTGACATATATATCAAGAAATGCCGGCTGTAAGGAGCGAAGAACTACGTTAAAACCCAATCAGATGGATATCAACCTAATGTAAAAATAAACAGAAACCTTATTAATACTCACTCACCTTGAATTCTACAAATAAAGAGGGAGATCGACTTGAGAACTCCAACAATAACATTAACAATTCTGGACAATCCTTGTAAGGTATTCGGCCATTTTTCAGTTCTTCCATGTAGACTTTATAAATATCTGGTGACTGAAACCAAATGTAGACATCAAAATTACGAACTTCTTTGATAAATTGTAATTGAAAAGGAGAAGATCAAAAGTATAAATTGAATGAGCAACAACACACTAATGATATTGCCTAAAATGAGATAATGAAGGTTGAGCTGAACCTGAGAAAACAGATGGAAAAACTTTTTCTTGCAAGCCCTTCGTTCACGAAAAGACCCACGCAAAACTATACTAAGTAAAGAAGCTTGCGCAGCAGCTACTCTACACAAAGCGTTCTTTGAAACTGCTGCAAACTGGCTCTTGCTCAAAAGCAGACACGACCAACAGAGAAGTCTATAGCTACCAACATGAGATTGAAACTTGAATTGCTTCTCCATGTTCTGAACAAGAGCTGCCGCAAAAGTTTTCATGAAAACTGTTTCGCCTAAGGCTCTAACAATCACGTCATCAACAGCTTTCCTTGATCTACCATCATCGTAAATCGAAAGTGTTCTAAATATTATATCAGTCAATAACGAAGCAAGCTCTGTAGACATATCTGCAAAGACAAAGAACAGATTATGCATAAATAGACGCATTCAGAACATGCACGTAATTCTGAGCAATAACAGAGAATAATCAACCCTGCTAAGACAGGGGACGCCAAAATTAACACAAAGGAAATTGCAATCAGAATGAAACACTTGTCGATTAACAAGTGAGACGCAATGTTAGTGAAATGAACAGAGATTGGAAATGACATGTTGGTGTGATCGCTTCGGAACTGACCTGAAGAAGAAGAAGCATTCAAGAACGCAGGGATTTCGCAAGCAAAAATCCGAACTCGTTGGTTAGTGGAAGAAGTAGAAACCAGCTCGGAGAGGGAAACCAAAGATTGCAACGATTCCGCCATTGTAGAAATTGAAGATCCGAACGAAGGAACAATAATTAGATTAATGCGAAGAAGATTGTTCGTGCAGTGTACACACAGACACAGTCACAGATTCACAGTGTGTTTCTCAGTTCCTTAGTGCAATACTGGCTAGGGTTTTGGGTCCAGCAAGTGCTATATTCCGTCCCTCTCGTGTTAGGACCTTCGTTGAAATTAGAGTGATGTTACATACACGCCTATTATTACATCATTTTCATTTTTCAATAATATATATATATATATATGCCGAATCATATAATAATATAATCACATATTTCAAAGAAGTTTATAAAAATAAGTTAAAAATAACTTATGAAGATCTATAAATTATTTTTATAAGTTGTGCATGAACTTTTTAAATGGTGTACACGAGATATCTCTAGAAATTGAAATTAGATAAATGTTAAGATATTTTTAAGAAATTAGATATAAAAAAATAATAAAAGATGGTTGAAAAATGTAATTTTTTATATTTTTAAAAGACAAAATAATGTGTATTTGTGATATTTTTTTAATTATAATAACTTTAGCAAGTGCCCTAAGAACGTTGTTAAACAAGACTCTTAAATTAAAATAAATGAGTGGCTACTTTGCTCACCACACCATTTTTCATGTTCATCACGCAAAGTTTTTTCTTCTTCTAATTTTAGCCTTTGCTCAAAAAAGAATTAATTTTCGAGCAAGGTTTTTTTTTGTCACCACAAACAAATTCACAGAGAATGCAATCACATACGGCTCAGTTTTCGTTACCCCTCCGTTATTCATTTTTTTATTCATTAAAATCAATATATAATATTTTAACGAATGAGTGAGTTTGAGTAAGGAAAAGTTGAGTCCGAAAAACATTTTCCTTTAATATATGTGTGGCCAAATTTGAACAAAGGTTTTTAGGAATTTTCTATATTTTTAGGGAATATTTTGTTGTCTGTAGGATTTTTTGGGGTTAGAGGATATTTTAGATTTTAGAGATTTTTTAGAGTTTTAAGAAAAATGTTTTGGAATTGTAAGATGTTTTGAGAGTGTCTCTAGTATGTTTAGGGGTTTCAGACGATTTTTAACGATTTTTTGGAGTTTTATAGGGATTTTTGAGGATTTTGGGTTGTATTAAGATTTTTTTGTGGTTTTATGTTTTCCTATAGATTTTAGAAATTTACAGAGTTTTTAAAGGCTCTTCTTTTAATTTTTCTTTTTTTATTCAAATCCTTTTTTACTAAAAGATAACATAATTGAAAAAGAAAAATAAATATGTAAACCCTACTACATAGAAAAAAGAAAAAGAACAGGAATAAAAGAAAAAGTGAAGTTACTCCCTTATCATTATTGGTGAATTAGACTTTTCCATGTTAGTTTTTTGGAGGTACCATAAGTAATGTCCTCTATCCACCGCTCCATCATCAACTACAAAGATATGACCAATCCATCTAAGTGTCAGGAAAAGAAAAATAAATCAATCACAAAAATGAAACCAATAAGAAAAATATAAAACACAAATCGGAGAATTAAAAAAAAAAACCCTGATATTTCTTTTTACATTTACTTCTGAATTGTTGGAAGAAGATAATACCTTAACTTGCATAAAAGTACACAAAAATACATTTACTTCTAGTGTTTAGTGTGGTTTTAAAATGTATTGGTGTATTTTTGGGATTTTTTTTGGCATTTTTGTAGTTTTCAAGGGTTTTTAGGAATTTTTTATATTTTTAGGGTATATTATGTTGTCTCAAGAATATTTTAGGGTTGGATGGTTTTTTAGGTTTTAGAAAATTTCTAGAGTTTTTTGAAAACTTTTTTAAAATTGTAAGATGTTTTTAGAGTGTCTCTAGTATGTTTAGGGGTTTCGGTTGGTTTTTTAAGGTTTCTTAGGATTTTGAGTTGTATTAAAATTTTTATGGATATTACGTTTTCTTTTAAATTTTAGAAATTTATAGAGTTTTGATGGTTTTAGAGTTCGATTAAGACTTCTAAGGGCTCCCCTTTTTCTTTTTTCATTTTTATTCACATCTTTTTTACTAAATGATAACATAATATAAAAAGAAAAATAACAGTATAAAACCTACACTGCATAGAAAAAAAACAAAAAGAACAAAAATAAATGAATAAATAAAATTACTCCCCTATCATCATCATGGAAGAGGATAATAAAAAGTTAAAAAAATTAAATAACTAAAATTAAGACAAAAACTAATAAAAAAAACTAAAAAACTAAACATATCACACCCACACACTTAACTGTATATTTTTCCCAAGTAAACAAAACTAAGAAAAAAATAAAATGAAATGACAAGACACAAATAGCTCACAAAATGAAAAAAATAAAGAAACACCAAAACTTCAAATTAAGGATAACAAAACAAAATTTAAAAACGAACATGCAAATCAGGTGCAAGGCTAAACCAATAGTATATCCAAACAAAAATATAATTACTTTTAAGAAGAAGATCCAACTCCTTTTAAAGACATAGTAGTATGACTATTAAAGAAACTTACCAATATTGAACATCTCTTAAGACATATAAGATTTTCATTTTAGGTCCTAGGAAGTAGTGAGGGACATTACCAATTCTAGGCAAGAATGACATAAAGTCAAATTTTACTCTTAGAACAGTACAAGAAAAAAGTGAAACTAGACGATGCGAGATTTAATAATTCCAGCCGAATCATAGTGTTTTGTGGAGTTTTAGTTATTAATCACTACTTTTTAGGGTTTTTTAGGAATTAAATGGGGTATTGTATTGTTTTAAAGATTTCAAGGGATGGTGAATTTTCTAGTGATTATTGGGGGTTTTAAAAATATTTTAGTGTGTTTTTGGGATTTTTTTTACATTTTCGTGGTTTTCAAGGGTGTTTAGGAATTCTTTATGTTTTTAGCGGACATCCTGATGTCTCAAGGAAATTTAGGGGTTGGAGGGTTTTTAGGTTTTAGAGATTTTCTAGAGTTTTTAGAAAACTATGGTAAGATGTTTTGAGAGTGTCTCAAGTATCTTTAGGGGTTTCGGATAGATTTTTACTATTTTTTAGAGTTTTATAGGGATTTTTGAGGAATTTGGATTGTATTAAGATTTTTATGGGGTATTATGTTTTCCTTTAGATTTTAGGAATTTACCGAGTTTCAATGGTTTTAGGGTTCTCTTAAAACTTCTAAGAGCTCTTCTTTATCTTTTTTCTTTTTTATTCACATCGTTTTTACTAAAAGATAACATAATTAAAAAAGAAAAATAACAATGTAAAACCTATTGCATAAAAAAATGAATAAAAAGAATAGAAATAAAAGAAAATGTAAATTACTCCCCTATCATCATTGATGAATTACACTTCTTTGTTAGCATTTTGGAAACACAATTGGTAGTGTCAATTGGAAATCCACTGCTCCATCATCGCCATCGAAGACATAACCAATCTACCTAAGTTATAGGAAAAATAAATTAATCAAACACTAAAATAAAACCAATAAGAAAAATATAAAACAGAAAACGGAAAATTAAAAAACCACGAAATTTCTTATTATATTTACTTCGGAAATGTTGGAAGAAGGTAACAACCTAGCTTGCATAAAAGTACACCAAACCTTAGGAATAGGCTTTATATAACATTCTCGGCTTTTCAAAGTTCTGTCTCGCGCCAGATTGTCACGCCTAGGCTGTCAAGGTGGCTAGCAAATCTGCTAAAAAAAACTAAAAATGAGACCAAATAAATCAAAACAAAATATATACTAAAAAATTAGAAAAATTAAATAACTAAAAAAAAGACAAAAACCAATAGAAAAATGACTCAAAAATTAAACTTATCACACCCCCTCACTTAGTTGTATACTTGTCCCCAAGTAAACAAAACTAAGACAAAAATAAAAAGAAATGACAAGACACAAATAGCCTACAAAATGAAAAAAATAAAGAAACACCAAAACTTCAAGTTAAGAATAACAAAACAAAATGTTGAACATTTTTTTAAGACAAATAATTTTTTTTTTCTTTTTGGTTCCTAGTAAATGTGGTATTGTGTTGTTTTAAGGATTTTAAGGATGGAGGGTTTTCAAGTGTTTATTGTTTTAGTGTTTTTTTTTTCCATTTTCGTGGTTTTCAAAGGTTTTTAGCAATTTTCTATGTTTTTAAGTTACATTCTATTGTCTCTAGGATTTTTAGGGGATCGAGGGTTTTTAAGATGTTTTGAGAGTTTTTGGGTATTTTTTTACGGTTTTTTGGAGTTTTATAGGGATTTTTGAAGATTTTGGATTGTGTTATAATCTATTTTAGATTTTAGGAATTTACAGAGTTTCTATGGGTTTGGGGTTCTGTTACAACTTTTAAGGGCTCCTTTTTTTTTTCTTTTTTATTAACATCTTTTTTACTTAAAGATAACATAATAGAAAAGAACCGAAATAAAAGAAAGAGTAAAATTACTCCCCCATCATTATTGTTTATGAATTAGACTTCCTTGTTAGTATTTTGGAGGCACGATTAGTAGTGTCTTCTAGAAATCTACTACTGCTCCATCATCAACTACAAAGTCATAACCAATCTACCTAAGTGAGAGGAAAATAAAAATAAATCAATCACTAAAATGTAACCAATAAGAAAAATTTAAAACAGAAAACGACAAATAAAAAAACTATAGTAAAATTACTCCCCTATAATTATTGGTGAATTAGACTTCCTTGTTAGTATTTTAGAGGCACCATCAATTGTGTCATCTTAAATTCTATCATTAGCTCTAAAGTCATAATCAATTCATTAAAAGTGACAAAAAACTCATAAATCAATAAAAAGAAAAGTATTTAAAAAAAATTAAAAGACAAAATGACAAATAAAAAAAAAATGACCTCATCTCTAGCTTTTTTTCATAAGAACATGCAGGAAATTACCAATAATTTATATGGGCTTTTCTTTCACATTCTTTTTATTAAAAGATAAAGAAAAAATAACAACCTAAAGTCTACTGCACTGAAATAAAAAGAAAAAAAATATAAAGGAAAATTATTGGCCTATCATCGTTGGTGAACTAGACTTTATTTTTAGCATTTTAGAGGCATGTTCTCTGAAAATTTAGTGCTCCATCTTCAGTTGCAAAGTTATAATCAATCCACCAAAATGACAGAAAAAATAATATAAACCACACACTAAAAGGAGACTAATAAGAAAAGTTTAAAACAAAAAAACAACAAATAAAAAGGGAATGAGCTTTGTAGATGCCTTTCTTTCATGTCATTACCGATCTCCCAGAATTCTTTCTTACAGTATTCAGATTGTTATGCCTAGGCCCAGAAAATCTGCTAAAAAAATCCAAAATGAGACAATAATAAAATAAAACAAAACAAAATAAATACTAAAAAAATAAAATAAAGAAAAGTAAAACCTAGAAGTACTTAAAAATAAAAATAAATTAGTTAAAATTAAGACAAAAATAAATAGAAAATAACTTAAAAATTAGATTTATCACACCACGCAAAGTTGTTTACTTGTCCACAAGTAAATAATACTAAGATGGGAAAAATAAGGAAACACAAAAACTTCAAGTTGAGGTTAATTTCAACGTAAAACCTACTGTAGAGAAATAAAAAGGAAATATATAGAGATAAAAGAAAAAAGAAAAATACTCCCCTATTATCATTGGTGAATTAAACTTCCTTCTTAACATTTTGGAGGCACCATTAGTTGCGTCATCTATGTTCGACTTCTCGTAATTCTTTCTTGTGGTATTCACATCGACACGCCTAGGCGTGGAAACCGTCACACCTAGGCGGGCGACAAAATCTGCTCAAAAAAACCTTAAATGAGACAAAATAAATACTAAAAAGATAAAACAATAATCAAAATCAACAATTACTAATAATAAAATTGAAATAACTAAAATTAAGACAAACACAAATAGAAAAATGACTCAAAAATTAAACTTAGCAAACCTTACATTTAGTTGTTTCAAAGTAAACAAAACTAAGACAAAAACAAAAAGAAATGACAAAACACAAATAGCCATCAAAATAAAGAAACACTAAAATTTCAAGTTAAGGTTAATAACAACCTAAGGCCTACTGCATAGAAATAAAAAGAAAAAAAATATGAGATGATAGAAAAAGGAAAATTACTCAAGTTAAGTTAAGGTTAATAACAACCTCAGTTCATGTTTAGCACTAAAAATTGCAAAAAATCAACCAGACCTAGTTTGCACAAGTCTTTGACCTTTGGTTGGATATCAAACACGGAATAAACAAGCAAGAATACATGCACAAATTCTACAATTATCAATAGGTAAGTATGCTATACTTTCGTACCTGTGCTACATCATTGGAAAACCCATGTTCAATAAGAGCTTTAACAACATCCCGATTCGAAGATACCTTCCTTAAGCATGTTCAGTAACTAACCTTTTCTCCCAAAATTATGACTAATTAAGACGGGGGCGTAATTCTTAGCTCCCGAACCTATCCATAAGAACAGAAAGCAAATCACCAAAGGGAAGGAAAAAAATATGCATGTTACAAGATATATAAAATCATTTCTCTTAAAAAAAAATAAGTCCAAGAAGCAAGTAGGATATATTATTCCAATTAAACACAAAAAAGTACATATTTTGGTTTCAAAAACAATGTAAAACGATTTTAATTACCAAAATTGGTACCATATAACATTTCAATTTCAAAAACATACAAACGTGTTAATCTTTATTCCTACACCTTTCAAAAAGCTAAAGTGCATGATCTGTAGTATATTGCACTAAAATCTGCTAAACAATGCACAAAATTAAATTTTCTTACTGCCTACAAAGGCTGATTTCATGCACAAAGCTAGTATTCAAAGAGAAAAAGAACTGAGAACAAGCAACCACTACTTTACATGCTCAAAAATTATTGTAAATTTAAAGTAGCATTTTAAAATACCACAACTACAAGCTCCAGCCTACTTGAAAATGGCAAAACATGATCTTTGGTTGGATATTACCCCCTGAATATAACCAAGAAACAAAAATAAAGAAACCAAAACAGAGTCACCATTAAGATGGTTTAAGATGGAAAGATGACAAACTACAGATTGGAGTGAATATATTTTTTCAGACTGAAAACAATATCCAAAATCCTTCCAAGACACACTCTGATCTTTTACACACCCAGAATATATTCTTAGCACCTAGCTATACTGTATCAGCAAACACTATATATATATATATTCAATAGACAAGTTATTTTTCACTAGTTTCCATATACATACAAAAACAGACAAGATTGAACGAAATAAAAACTCAATATTGTACTATAAAGAAGAAAAAGTCCGAAAAACATAAAGCACCTAAAGGGTATTTATGACTTAAAAAAAATTCTAACTAGATATTAACTTCATAAAATATGAAATCCTAATCAAAACAGATAAGAAATCTTAACATGATAATATATTCCCAACATACTTTATTAAAGATAAGAAATCCTAATCATGCAACAAGCCTGATCTTCTGTGTGACTTACCATGTCTATCCATAGTCCCAATATCCTATCATCTTCTAAACAAGGTCATAAAGAATAAAAGAATATACATGACTGTATGATTGTATGCATGCACTGAAAACAAATAGGGGGTAAGCTGAAACGTTTGACATTAATAGAAATCAAACTCACCTGAATGGGTAAATGCAGCAGTGACCGCACCACAGGTTGACATTGAGGCAACATAAGATATGTGAAATTTGCTATTGACACGACAAGATGCATAGGCCAATTCGGATTCTCTAAACAAAAGATACTTCTTACTTCTTACTACTCTTTCTGCTTGTTCTGCATGATCTTTCGAGCAAGATGCATATCAGCTTCATCCTCTTCCTTTGTTGGTTGAGCGGACCTCATAGCATACCTATAATAATAAAATAAAATGTCGCGGTTGAATCATAACAAAAAAATAAAATAGCATACACGAAACAATAGAAACCAATAATAACAATGCAATGCCTCAAAACACCCTTACTAACATACCAGGAAGAATAAAATGCAAAATAAAATAAAAAGTGGAAATTAGAAGGATATCAAGACTCAAGAGTTGCCCTATGTATTGCTTCTATACGGGTGATTTGACTTTAGACACAATGTTTCAACATCAGAAAGGAATAAATCAAGTATTTGTATAATTAACATAAACAGAAACATATATGCAGAATCCCAGGATAGCAAAATACATGCTAGGGCTTCCCTCAATTCTTGATGATCTTGGTTTCCCTGCTTGTGTTCACAGCCTTTGCTTCTTGCTGCCCACCAAAATGAGAACAGAATCAGAAAATGTAATCAAAATAATCAGAAAACATATAGGACGAGCATCACAGGCCAGGCCAGGCCACTCACAGGCTACAATAGAAAGAAAGATGAAATAGGCGTCCATCAGGAACGGAATATATAATTGTCAGTGCACACCTCAAAGAGAAAGGAAAATTAGCAAGCCAACATACATTTCAAAATTGGAAGATATTTCAAATAGTGGTGTCAAACTTAGTCACAACTCAAAGGGAATCATTTCTTGACAAACTTTTTTCAATGGGAGCAAAGCAAGCAGGAAACATAAAGAATCCATATAATTCCTATGTAACAACATGAATCAAGCTCCATAACAATTCCAATCAATTCCAGGATATGGCAATTTCAAATGAAAATAGTAAATCAAATCACAACTCCTCACAAGGATAAGTGTTTACACTCTATCACTCAAGTATTTCGGGTTAGTGTATCACTCATGACCACCACTTGAGACACACTACCATAGGCTTGCTAGTATTCTACGATCTCCACCACTAAATATGCATGCTTGAACAAATCAAAAGGTCTTTAATAAGGTTGTAATGGGGCTAAGGTATGGGTAGGATAAAGAAAAAGGAAACTAGCTAATAATCGAAGAAATTAAGATAACATTGATGCAAGATAGAAGAGTTCTAAATTAACCAATATAATGGATTTGTACAATGAAGATGGGAGAGTAAAGAATGTGTAAAAATCAAAAAAAAAAAATACAAACTCAACAAACTAGAATTGCAATGCTCCTTTTCTCCTCTCTTCTTTTTTTTTTTTTTTTTCTAATTTCCCTTTTGCATCTTTTTTTTCACTATTTTGCTTTTTTCTTTGCTATGTTTTTCCTCTTTTTTTCTTTTTTTTTCCTTCAACATTTCCCTTTTGCATTTTTTTTCACTGTTTTGCTTTTTTCTTTTTTTTTGTTGCTAACTTTTTTCTTTTTTTCCTCATTTCTTTTTTTTTTCTTCAACGTTTCTCTTTTGCATCTCCAAAATTAAAAATAATATGTAAAACCTATATAACCAATGTATATACAACCAAAACAATAGCTACCTTTTCCACCCCGAACATAAAAATTTTGCTTGTTCCCAAGCAATCCCTTTATGCAACCCAAAACTTAATTCAGAACTCATCATCAAAACCAATGTTATCGTAATTTCTAAGATAGGGTATACATGGTTTTTCACTTTAGGCTTGTAATGAGCTCAAATAACCAAAGAATAGGGAAATTAAGGCTCAAGGGGCTAAACAAGGGATAAAATGTAGGGAAGGCTTTTTGGCAAAGTAGCTAAGAGAAAAAAAATTGCCTTTATCACTTTTATTCAAGCACACAAAAAAATGCAATCTCAATCAAGAACAAAAGCAAGTTCTAGAGCATGACATCAAGAGGTGGCAATCACACATATGAAAGATGTAGGAGGCTTTTAATCTCACCGGTTATAAGTTGCAACTTTCATTACTACTTCATTTTTCATTGCCAAACCTAGGTTTATCTTAAAATTGCAATTTAACATATTCAATTCTACCAAGGACTTACAGAGAAATCAATGATTCAAATGTTTAATTTCACCAAGTCCCCATGAAAAATGAATATCAAGAATAGATAAATTTGAGATGAGTCTAACAATAACTCCACCAATGATAACAAGCATATAGTGAAATGTTAACAATATTAAAACAAGTCAATAAATTCAAACACATGACAAATTCAAGATTTCAGTGCAATATTTAGTGTGTTCAAGAGTTTAGAAATTTCCCTGACATCGTGGAGTTTTGAGTTCAAAAGCAAGAGGTATCCGATGTAAGCTACAACTGTTGTGAACAAACCCGGGATGGTTCAAAATGTTGACACCTGTATTAACAATAAGTTAGTAACAAATCTAACTGAATTAAAAAAATGAGGGAGAAATGACCGAGAATAAGCAGTAGGAAAGACATTATAAAAACAGTAGAGGTATAACAATCCAGACTAGGGCACATGCCATGAATTTAATGCTTGTTTTCCTTTCCTCATGTGGTATAATAATAAATCAAAACATTAACGGAAAACAAATCACATGAGTAAGGTTCAAAACCACAAAAGAAAGTTAAACGGCCAAAAAAAATTAGGGTATCTTGATATAAAAAGTGATTAACAATGCAATTAGAAGGATATCAAGACTATAGAAACTATAGAAACCAATAATAACAATGCAATGCTATAAAACACACTTACTAACATACCAGGAAGAATAAAATGCAAAATAAAATAAAAAGTGGAAATTAGAAGGATATCAAGACTCAAGAGTTGCCCTATGTATTGCTTCTATACAGGTGATTTGACTTTAGACACAATGTTTCAACATCAGAAATGAATAAATCAAGTATTTGTATAATTAACAGAAACAAAAACATATATGCAGAATCCCAGGATAGCAAAATACCTGCTAGAGCTTCCCTCAATTCTTGATGATCTATTTGTATGATCTTGGTTTCCCTGCATGGTGTTCATAGTCTTTGCTTCTTGCTGCCCACCAAAATGAGAACAAAATCAAAAAATGTAATCAAAATAATCAGAAAACATATAGGATGAGCATCACAGGCCAGGCCACTCACAGGCTACAATAGAAAGAAAGATGAAATAGGCGTCCATCAGGAACGGAATATATAATTTCAGGCCCTAAAATAAAGAAAGACTGGAAAAAAAATTTCAAGTGGTGAACAAAGATGGAAATCACACTTGTTTATATATTGCATGCAGCAGAGAGAGCCTAGAGGTGATCATATTAATTCCTTATGTATAGACTTCAAAGCATATGAACCAGGGAAACACTTGTTTCATCAGCCAATACAGTAAGTGTCCGATTCAGTATGTGTCATCAAATAATAACAATGCAATGCCTCAAAACACATTTACTAACATACCAGGAAGAATAAAATGCAAAATAAAATAAATAAAAAAAAGTGAAAATTAGAAGGATTGACTCAAGAGTTGCCCTATGTATTGCTTCTATACGGGTGATTTGACTTTAGACACAATGTTTCAAGATCAAAAATGAATAAATCAAGTATTTGTATAGTATAATTAACAGAAACAAAAACATATATGCAATTGGAGAAAGAGGTGTGAGCACACGTGGATTTCAGTTTGGAAATTCGGACACGACCCATTTCAAGAAACATGAATTGAACAAACCCCAAGTGGCAAAGATTGGTAATTTGGAACGAACCTACACAGATAATCCTTGTACCGGACAAAGCTTCAACAGCTTGCAGATAATCCCCAACCTCAGTGATTCAGAACGTGAACAAGCTTCCAAAAACTTCTCAACAGACCTTGCTCTAATTCCCAACTCAAGGTGCCTCTCTATGTACAATTTCTGTAATCCGATCAAACAATCAGTACAAAACAGTATACTAGTCCCGCTACACAAATATGAGAGGAAGGAGTAAAACATCAATTTAATCCCTGAAATTACAACTGAGATTAACGAGCGTCAATCAATTGATTTACTCTTAAATTGATCATAGCAACAAAATGGACGGTGGTTAATTTTAGAACTACAAATTCTTTTTTCATAATTAATAAATTGATCCGCAATTGTATTTACAAGGAATATGTTGATATGAGCCACAACGATACCTTGAAATTGAGAAAGCCAGTGGAAGAAGGGAAATGGAAGGAAGCAAGAAGGGGCCATCGGTTTCTGACTTGAGACTCCCAAATGGAATCAGAGAAGCAGAGTTCTCTGCAAAACCTGGAACAACAACCCAAGGCACACAAATCCCGCACCTCTCGCACCAAATTGGAAATCGAAAACAAGTCAATATCGAAGGAAAAATCTTTAGAACCGGAATCATAATAGAATTATGAGGGTTTACAAAATGGAACCTGAAGCAGCGAAGCGATTTGGAGGGCAACATCATGAGGAAGGGAACTGAAGATAGAAAAAGAATCTCAGCATAATCTTCTGCCATCAAGAAAAAGAACGAAAAACGATTTGGTGTTGATCTTTGCCGATTTCACTCACTCTCTTACATCGTTTTCTTTCACATGCAAGAAACAGATCAGAACAGAGAAGAATTAGAGAGAAAGAATGGATTTTGCGTGTTGTTGAGCAAGACACAACGGCTAGTATCTGCCTCCTATGCCTCACAAGTCACAACATATATGTCGTTAAAAATAAAAAATAAAAATAAAATATTTAATTAAATAACTAAGTAATAATTAATTAAATTATATACTGATTTAGTGTTTATGATTTAATGAATTACATTTATTATTAATTTTTAAAACTGAAACAATTTTTTAAAAATTGTGTGTTATACATGTGAAGAATATGATGTTTTTCAATTTAAAAATTAAAACGCGTTGGAAGAGACTCTAGTACCAAATTTGTTAAGTGTAAATTATGTATACTACATTCAAACCCGCGGTTGCGCGGTTGAGCAATAACAAATTTTTTTACATATTATCAAATTTAATTGATAAATTATATTTTGAATTAAGTAAAATTACGTATAAAGTGGAATTGTAATTTAATTTTAAGGGTTAAGTATATTTTTAGTCCTTAAACTTTTGCAAAAATCGTTTCCAAACTTTAAAACATCGATTTTTAGTCCCTGAACTTTGAAAAAAAAATTGTTTGTAGTCCCTCTGTACGTTATTTGGTGACGTGGCAATTTGATCCGCTGACACATGGATTGATGAAGGGCCCTCAGTTTGCCACGTCACCAAAAAATATACGGAGGAACTGAGTAAACTTCTTAAAAGTTCAGGGACTAAAAATCGTCGTTTTAAAGTTTGGGGACCAAAAACAGATTTTCGCTAAAGTTCAGCGACTAAAAACGTATTTAACCCTAATTTTAATTAGTGCATTTTAAATATGTTATATACAAAAGGAAATTTATTATAACATATATGTTTACACCTAGCAAGATTGTATGGTTGCTGGAAAGCGTAACTTTGATTTGCGACACAATTGAAACTATTATGTGTACACATTCGCAAAATGCTTTACAAAATACCATACTATCATTTTTTGTTGACATGGTCTTTAAACTTTTTTTGGTCGGCCAAACACACACCTTCACACTACACTACTCTTAAAACCTGCACCTAATTAATTCTACCCCACTGGGGATTGAACCCCCTCCTTCAGCTCAATGAGCTCCTCCTTATGCCACTTGAGCTACAAGCTCTTGGCACTTGGTCTTTAAACTCCGTGTCAATATTTACTTATTATTCGAGGATAATGTGTAATTTAATTTTACCTTTTTAAAAAGTATTGAGATTGATTAAGGATTCAACTTTAGAATGCATTTTTGTTGGTTCTTTGAATATTTTGTCATTATGGACGGATGTCTAGTCCGACAATATAATGATATGAATGTTAGAATAAACTCAAAAGAAAATGATAAAGCACCCATGCACAACTATAAATAATTTAAAAGCAACAAACGAAAATACAATCTAAAGTTGAATATTTTTTTTGTTTATTGCTTTGATTATTTTTTCGTTGTGAATAGATGTTTAGTTGTTATCGACTTTTTATTTAAAGAGTATTGTGTGATTTGACTTTGCATTTTTTTCCCTCATTTCTATCTTTCTTAGAATTTTCATTTTTTAAAAGTCAATTGCAATTTAACTTATCATTTGAGGATAGTGTATAATTTTATTTTACATTTTAAAAAATATTGTGATTGATTAAAGATTCATTGCATTTTAATTGACTCTTTATTTAAAGGACACTGTGTAAAAAATTACATTTTTCCCTCTTTATTTTAATCTTTCTTAAAACTTTAATTTTTAAAAAATCAATTGCAATTAAAAAGTCAAAATTAAAAACTGAAAGTTTGATTTGCATCATATACTATTATAAATATAATAATTTATATTACAATGAAATTAATTAATAAGTTGATTAGTAATTGAACAATGAGCCACCAAATATGAGTATCCTATGTTAATTGTGGTGAAGCCAAGTATTAAGAAAGATAGATAGACAGATAGACAGAATCACTTTTGAAAACAATGCATTGTTCACCATGAAGTTTCTAGCTTAATTTACACAATTTTTTATATTTTCTAAATAGCATCATTTTTTTCTTGAAATGGTGTACTATATACACTTGAAAAGTGCGGTGTTTTTTAATTTAAATATGAAAATGTGTTTTTAAAATTTATTATATTATTTTAATTTTTTAAAAATAATGTATTGTTCACCATTAAATTTCTATCTTAATTTATGAAAAAATTTATATTTTTAAAATTGCAACATTTGTTTCTAGAAATTGTTCACTATACACTTGAAACATAGGGTGTTTTTTACTTTAGAAATGAAAACGCATATTTAAAATTTTTAATTTATTTAATTATTTTGAAAACATTGTATTGTTCACCACGAAGTTTGTAGCTTAATTTACACAGTTTTTTTATATTATTAAAATTTCAACATTTGTTTCTAGAAATCGTGTACTATACACATGAAAATTAGGGTGTTTTTTACTTTAAAAATGAAAATACTTTTTTTGAAAATTTTAAATTATTTGATTCGTTTGAAAGTAATGTATTGTTCACCTAGAAGATTCTAGCTTAATTTACACAATTTTTTATATTTTTAAAATTGCAATATTTGTTTCCAGAAATCGTGTACTACACACTTGAAAAATACGGTGTGATGATTTTGTGAAATTAGGATTCGAATTCCTTAGACCTCCTTTCCCTTTATAATTGTGATCGACAAACTATTCAGATAAATCTTAGTAATCAAATTCTCTATCTTATTCGGGAAATTCACCAAGCCTAAATTCGAATCATTGTGATTGAATAACTTTTATTGCTTATTCCATACCATTATATGCTTTCTTTCATGATGAATTCATCATAAATTTTAATTTGACGGTCACGTACCTAAGAGATATTCAAGGACTTATTTGCCTATAACAATTCCATTGATGTCTCTCTTCATGTAGCAACATCTTATAGTAACCCTTTTCCCATCTCATAATGGTGGAATAACGCGTATCGAGAAATTTGTTCTACTACAATTTTGCTTCTAGATAGAATCAAATGCTACCTTTAGGTTCAAGATTTAGAAATTCTTTCCATTTGAGGTTGTATTAAGATACTTTTGTAAACCTAATCTGAGAAAGATTTAAGTCCCACATCTTACTCTATCCTTAACTTTGGAATCAATTCTTTTGAGATACTCTATTTCAATATTCATGTAATCTCGGTCTAAATCTATTATGGGATTCAGATAGTATTGTTTTACGCGTGATGACTTTAGAGATATGTCTTTATTTCCTTAAGTTAATTGCAAAAATCTTAGCATTGAGTTCCCTCAAGTTTTAACAATATTTTAAGCCACACCCTTAGACATTTCTATACACAGACCTAGAAAGGCCATAAGATAAGGAAAGTTCAATTTCGGATATCATTTCAATTTAGTTCGAATATCCCCAACGATCTCCTAAAGTTCTATTTCTACTCTGGAACACGCATTAAGACCTCTCCACATGAAGATTTCTAAATAGTCTATTCGAATCTTAAAATGCTTTACAAGCGCACTATAAGAGCCATGAAATATTTTCTCTATTTCCAAGAATATACTTAACCTTTATTGGTTCTTTTGAGCATATCTATAATGTGTAAATATTAAATTTCCACTCGAATTGTTTCATTTTCCTTAGCGTTAACCCCTTTTGATTCGAGAGACCAAATAGCTATTGGAATCTTTCTATGTAGATCATTATAGGAGACGTTGGGATGGCAATGGGGCGGGGCGGGGGCGGGGGCGGATTTTGCCCTCCCCATCCCCGCCCCTGCTAAGAGCGGGGCGGGGACGGGTTCGGGGAAAAACAAGGCGGGGATGAAAAATTCAGACCCAAACCCACCCCCGTCGAGGATCGGGGAACCCACGGGGAATTTAGACTCACATTTTTTTAAAAAATACAATTTCTTTGTATATTTTTACACAAATTAAATAATTGGAAATTTTTAAAAAATTAAATTAATTATTTTAATTCACATTATATGTAAAAATTATTAAAAATATAATAAAATTCTAACTTTATTATCATTGATATTGCTAATAATAATAGCATTATGTGTATATAAATATGAAAATAAGTATAAATATATAGAATTATAACGGCGGGACGGGTTCGGGGGCGGGGGCGGGGCGGATAGTTAAAATCCCAAACCCGCCCCGGTCCCACTAAAAGCGGGGGCGGGGAAAACCCAAACCCGTCAAAAACCCGGTCAAAGCGGGGATTCCCCGTCAACGTCGGGCAGGGTCGGTTGGGTACCCGCGGGTTCGGTTTTTATTGCCATGCCTAAGGAGACGACTACTAGTGAAACTCCAACTCTCGAAACCACGTTGTAGGACTTTCTATCATGCTTGGTAGACGAACATGTTCCAAAGCCTAGCTCCTAGTTTCTTGTATTTCACTTCTCTGGTCAGTCCAAAAACACAAAATTCTGAATTCCTTCAATTCAAATCATCTTGAAATCTCCAATAGATCACGGAGAAACTGGTTGCCTTAGGAGTAGACAAGAATCGTATAAGATTCGGGTCATAAGTAAACTAGAATTGCGCTACAGGAGTATAAACATATTCAATCTCATATCTCCATCCAATTCCATGGAGCCCAAATTTTCCGAGGTTAAACCCGTTTGCAACCTATCTAAGCATGCTACACCTATTGGTTCTTTGAGAACGTATGTTACCACGCTGACTTTAAGACTAAGTTAAGCTTGTTTCATCTTATCTATCTCGAATTCTATGGTTTGGAACTTTACTCTTCGTGATTTCAAATTCTATTCAATTCTGACATTCTAATCAGCATAGGGAATTCTTTCAAAACCTTAGTACAATATTACAGTTAAAGATTTCCTTGGTGACCTAAACTCATGAAGCCATTTGGACAGTCACCAAAATACCCTTATTTATGCTCAAGTTCCTAATCTTAGATCCAAGTTGCCTTGAAAGACGACCCAATCTGTAACATCCCGAAAATCCAAAAAAAAAAAAGAAAAAAAAAGAGAGGCTTAGGATTTAAGGGATTTGACTACAAGTTACAAAGAAAATGAAGAAGGAATAATTTGCAGGTAAAAAGATCAAAAGAGAAACAAAGATAAAGTAAATATTTGAATATGAACTGTCATATTCGAATAATATTCGAATATGCCTTGTCATATTCGAATAGTATTCGAATATGCATGTCCATATTCGAATGGTATTCGAATATGCAAGCTCATATTCGAATGGTATTCGAATATGCAAGCCAATATTCGAATAGTATTCGAATATGCAAAAGAGGAATTTAATTCAGAAACCTCATATTCGAATATGGAACCCCAAATCTATAAATAGGGGTGCATTTGACTCCAAAACTCGTTGGTTTCCCGATTCCTCATTCCAGATCCTTCACTAAAACCTCTGCCACAAACCAACGACACTTCACAACTCTTCCGTCTTAGAGTTCCTTCTCACTAGCCTCTTCTTGACTAAGGCTCCAAGAGTGAGATTCATACTCAGAGACCGCGGAAAGAAGAAAAGTGGAGATTGGGGTTAAAACTCAAAAAGGGCAAGACTTTGGAAAAGTTGAGGTAACCTTGAAAACCCCAAATCTTTAAATAATTGGAATTTAGTAACATGTGACTAGGGAATGCTAGGAATATGTTATTAGGGAAAATCCAACTGTTATGTTGTGATAAAAGTTTGATGTATGATTGAATTGTGAATACTGTGTTTGAAATATGCATGATATGGTTAATATTGTATGATGTTGATATGCTTTATGCTGCTAGATGATGCATGTCTTGTTGTGAAATATGTTAAAGGTATAAATAAGGTTTTTCAGAATTGAATGTGACACTAACTGGGAATATGGTATTAAAATGATTTCAAATTGGTTTGAAAAGGGTTAAGTCCAAGTATTAGCATATTCAAATATGTATTTGAATATGGAATGCAATGTTCAAATAGGTATATGAATATAACATGTTTGTCAGAGAGAATCCGAACAAATGAGTGTTGGTAATCGGATAAGAGTATATTGGAAACCCTTATTTATATGCTATATGCTTGTTATGAATGCGTGATGCATGGATTGAAATTTGAATGATGATGAACTCATAAGACTGATGGACATGAAGGATTCCAGGTAGTTATGTGACAGAATAAGGACTTTAACTTGAACGGATTGGAAACAGTTTTAGAAAAATAAGTCCAAGGGTTAGTACGTTCAAATATGTGTTTGAATGTAGTAAGCCATGTTCGAATAGATATTTGAATGTATCAAATGTGTCACATAATATTCGAATACGAGATGTTGATATTCGAATATGGGATTATTGGAATTCTTGTCCGAGTGATATGGAATGATTATGATGCTTGATGCATTAGAACCTATAATGTGAAATTAAACAGAAAAGAAATGTGGAGATGCTCTTTCCCACTCAATCGAGGTTGAGCAAGAGGGTTAAGTTCCGCCGGAAGTAGACCGGGTAAGGGAACCTTTCCCACTCAACTGAAGTTGAGCAAGAGGGTTAAGTTCCGCTGGAAGTAGATCGGGTAAGAGGATAAGGCAGAAAATGGAAAAGATGAGAATGTAGGTTATCCTGAAAAGTGGAAAATAACTTGAAATACTGGGCTATCTTCACGAGGTAGGTAGTCTAAGTACAAAGGGTACTATCTTCACGAGGTAGATGGTTCCCTGGGCTAGCTCGAGAGAGAGTTAGTAGCCCGGCAGGATGATCCTTGGGGGACGCTCGCCAGGACCGTGATGATGATGAGCTCAATACGCATTACTGCCACGTGTTTTGGTGGATTCTCGATGCACAGGGTTTCCCGTTAAAAGAGGAAATAAAGAAAATGGAAAATGGTCATGGCATGCATACATGTTATATTGTCATTGCATACATCCTATGTGTGTTTGCTAGGAATGTGATTTGGGGTAGTTTTCCAGTTAGACTGGCTGCAATGCTGTAAAATGTTTTAGTTAGACCGAGGGTTACTCGGTTATATGTTTAACATATAACTGACGGTCGCAGTATTGCAGGTATTGGAAGACTGTGGAGCTAAAGCAATGGATAAGACAAAGCGTTAGGCTTTGCTTAGGTAAAACCACACTTGGTAAACCTAAGCTTGTTGTTCAGAGATTATGTGGTTCAGCTATATAGGAAATTATAACTTGAATAAAGAAACGTTTTCCGCTGTATTTTTAAGTGAAACCAAGTGATCAGATTTATATTTTCAAGAAAATTTTTAAGTATCAGGTTTTCAAAGCCAACATTTTTCAGTAACTACTCTTTCTAAAAATTAGGGTTACATTATGGTATCAGAGCAGTTTGATCCTTCGGACTGTGATGATTTGATAGTTAGCTGAACATGTAATATTCTGAACATATCTATTAAGCATGTCATAAGCTTCGAAGGGACATGAGGCTAATATTTGGTCTGATCAACTAAGTATTGGCGCATGAGAGTAGAAGTTATGACTGCTAATGGATAAGAATGATCTTTGAAAGGATTGTTCCTCTTTTAGAAAGTAGGATGAGTCATTGGGATAAATGTATCAGTGTTTGTGATTGTAAGATATTGAGCCTGGCCAGTTCAGTACCTTACTCACGACACCGACGCATTTATGATCGATGGATTCAAGTCACTAGCCTAGACCGATGCCACGTAGAATATGTTAAGGTTAGCCCTATGGAATATAGATAGTGGGGAATTAGTATAAAGTGTAGGCGAAGTTGGATTTCTCAAAGACAAATTATAACCGAATTGGTAAGAAAGCCAAGAGGTAGGAAGAACCTAGAGACTCGGGTAGTGGTAAACTCACAACAACAACTAAGGGGGCTATGTAGATATTCTCGGCGGGAAATTGGGTAGGTATAGGAACAGATCATAAAAGCATGAAGAACTTCATCTCAGCTTCTTTCAAGTTTCCCTTGGACTTAAATTTCCTAAACCTCTAGTTGATTGATAAACTATCCATGTGAATCCTAGGAAATCAAATTCTTTCGGAAATTCACCAAGCCCAGATTCGAGTAGGCGCTGCGACTAAAGAACCTTTTATTGGAAGAATTTAAACATCACTTTACTTGAACGGTCATGTATTTCGATAACTCATAATTGTATAGTAACCTTTTCCTTTCACATTGGTAGCATAACCGCGCATCGAGAACACTACTTTACCACAAGTTTCTTTTAGATAGAATTAAAAGGTACCGTTAGAAATTCTTTCTGTCTAAGAATCTATTAAATTAGTTCATGGACTTAATCTTAGAGAGACTCATGTCCTACATCTTATTCCATCCTAACTTTGAAATGAATTCTTTAGAGACACTCTATTATAATACACATGTAATCCTGGTGTAGAACTAATCATAGAATTCAGATAATATTACTTTAGAGATAAGTATTTCCTTTCCTTAAGAAATCTTAGTATTCAAATTCCTCAAGTTTTAACACACCTTAGGTGCTCTTATACAAAGACCTAGAAAGACCGTAAGATAAAAATAAATCAAAATTTTGGATATTCCTTTCAACTTAGTCAAGATATTTCCCAACGATCTCCTAAAGCTCTAGTCCCACTCGAATTGTTTCATTTTCCGAGCGTGAACCCTTTTGATTCAAGGGAATCAATCAACTATTAGAATCTTTTTAAGAGACGACTACTATGGACACTCCAAAATTTCGAAAAACCATGAGGTGAGATTTTCTAGCTGGTTCGGTAGGCAAACATATTCCAGAACCTATCTCCTAATTACTTGCATTAACTTCTTTGTTTATTCCAAAACACAAATTCTAAAATTCTAAACATCTTGAAGTCTCCAATAGATCATTAAGAAATTGGTTGACAAGAAAAAGTTGCGCGGCAGGAGTAGAAGCATATTCAGTCTCGTATCTCATCCAATTCCAAAGAACGCAAAATTTCTCCGAAGATAAATTACACTTGCAAACCTGCTTAAGCATGCTACACCTATTGAATTCCTCGAGAACATATGCGCCGAGGTTACGACGATATTAAGATTATTTCATTATCCCGAATACCACGGTTTGGAACCTTACTCTATGTGATTTCAAGTTCTTTGTAATTATGAGGTTCTAATTAAGCATAGGAAATTATTTCAAAACCTTAGGGCAATATCACAATTAAGGAAATCTCTTTGGTAATCTAAGTTCATGAAACCCTTTTTACGGTTCCCAAATTATCCTTTTTGATATTCAAGTTTCAAATCTTAGATTTGAGTTACCAGAACATCCCAACGATAGCATTAGATGAACTCTCTTCTAAAGATTTGAAGCTTCCCAAAGTTTGAACCAACATAGGTTTCTATCTATGCGATTTATTGTTGATCATTAAGGGAATTTCCTTTTAACTCTTTCCTTGGTCTTCCAATATTTCCAGAAACTCCTATCAATTACCTGAATGCAAGCTTTTAGAAAGTACTCCTCGCAGCTTCCTAGAGACTGGAACAAACTTTGGTTTACAGTATTAGATTCCGGCTAAGCACCCTGACCACCTTGTAAACTATACTTATTCAGGATATCAGCTGCAGATAAGTTTAACTTTATTTTAAGTCTTTAAATTAAATTCTTGTGAGTTTTTGAGAATTTTCTTGACATAATACGCCGCCAGTATAGTCATCAATTATAAATCCCCGATAAAACAAATATGTTAAAACTCGAATCAATTCTCAAATTTCTCTACCCCAAGTTTTTACTTAAAGGAAACAACTAGCCCTTTCACGTAACTGCTATCTCAGCCATTCTCTTAGTGTTGAGAACCACGTACTAAACACATCTGGATCCAATCTAACTCACATCAACAACTTAGAGTTAAATCGTCCTAAACTTAAAATGCTAACCCAAGAAAGAATAGGAAGATTCCTTAATCCAAGTAGTCTTGCACGACACGAACTCTATGCTCCTTATCAAATTCTTTTTCTCTTTGGAACCAAGACAACAAAGATATACCAATTAGAACTCGAAACCAACTTGTACTAGAAGGATTAAGTTAATTCAAGACGCTTGTGTGCCTCTTATTCCAGTAGATCTGTAAAATTCTAATTATACTCATCAAGTCTAGAGTCAACCAAATTTTTCAAACGTCTCACTAACTGATGTCTAAGTAAAGGACAAGTCCAAAAGGTAGACCCCGATTTCTCAAACATATTCAAAATCCACATCTTCTTTAGAACCATTAATGTGGAACTCATGATTTTAAAGACAAAAAAAAAAGCCATACATATTCACTCTACCTAATCAAATCCTTCACCAACTACACGACATGAGGACTTTACGAAAATCACACTACGTTTGATAAAGTTACCCATTAAACCCCAAAAGCAACACTTCTTTAAACCGGGAATTAAGATGAATTGTGAGGACACAATTCTTTTAAGAGGGGTAGAATTGTAACATCCCGAAAATCCAAAAAAAAAAAGAGAGGCTTAGGATTTAAGGGATTTGACTACAAGTTATAAAGAAAATGAAGAAGGAATAGTTTGCAGGTAAAAAGATCAAAAGAGAAACAAAGATAAAGTAAATATTTGAATATGAACTGTCATATTCGAATAGTATTCGAACATGCAAAGCTGATATTCAAATATGGAAAAGAGGAATTTAATTCAGAAACCTCATATTTGAATATTATATTCGAATATGGAACCCCAAATCTATAAATAGGGGTGCATTTGACTCCAAAACTCGTTGGTTTCCCGATTCCTCACTCCAGATCCTTCACTAAAACCTCTGCCACAAACCAACGAAACTTCACAACTCTTCCGTCTTAGAGTTCCTTCTCACTAGCCTTTTCTTGACTAAGGCTCCAAGAGTGAAATTCATACTCAGAGACAGCGGAAAGAAAAAAGTGGAGATTGGGGTTAAAACTCGAAAGGGGCAAGACATTGGAAAAGTTGAGGTAACCCAGAAAACCCCAAATCTTTAAATAATTGGAATTTAGTAACATGTGACTAGGGAATGCTAGGAATATGTTATTAGGGAAAATCCAACTATTATGTTGTGATAAAAGTTTGATGTATGATTGAATTGTGAATACTGTGTTTGAAATATGCATGATATGGTTGATATTGTATGATGTTGATATGCTTTATGCTGCTAGATGATGCATGTCTTGTTGTGAAATATGTTAAAGGTATAAATAAGGTTTTCCAGAATTGAATGTGACACTAACTGGGAATATGGTATTGAAATGATTTCAAATTGGTTTGAAAAGGGTTGAGTCCCAGTATTAGCATATTCAAATATGTATTTGAATATGGAATGCCATGTTCAAATAAATATATGAATATAACATGTTTTTCACAGAGAATCCGAACAAATGAGTGTTGGTAATCGGATAAGAGTATATTGGAAACCCTTGTTTATATCCTTTATGCTTGTTATGAATGTGTGATGCATGGATTGAAATTTGAATGATGATGAACTCATAAGAATGATGGACATGAAGGATTCCAGGCAGTTATGTGATGGAATAAGGACTTTAACTTGAACGGATTGGAAACAGTTTTAGAAAAATAAGTCCAAGAGTTAGTACGTTCAAATATGTGTTTGAATGTGGTAAGCCATGTTCGAATAGATATTTGAATGTATCAAATGTGTCACATAATATTCGAATACGAGATGTTGATATTCGAATATGGGATTACTGGAATTCTTGTCCGAGTGATATGGAATGACTATGATGCTTGATGCATTAGAACTTACAATGTGAAATTAAACAGAAAAGAAATGTGGAGATGCTCTTTCCCACTCAATCGAGGTTGAGCAAGAGGGTTAAGTTCCGCCAGAAGTAGACCGGGTAAGAGGACCTTTCCCACTCAACTGAAGTTGAGCAAGAGGGTTAAGTTTCGCCGGAAGTAGACCGGGTAAGTGGACAGGGCAGAAAATGGAAAAGATGAGAATGTAGGGTTATCCCGAAAAGGGGAAAATAACTTGAAGTACTAGGCTATCTTCACGAGATAGGTAGTCACAAAGGGTACTATCTTCACGAGGTAGATGGTTCCCTGGGCTATCTCGAGAGAGAGTTAGTAGCCCGGCAGGAGGATCCTTGGGGGGACGTTCGCCAGGATCGTGATGATGATGAGCTCAATATGCGTTACTGCCACGTGTTTTGATGGATTCCCAGGGCACAGGGTTTCCCGTTAAAACAGGAAATAAAGAAAATGGAAAATGGAAAATGATCACGGCATGCATACATGTTATATTGTCATTGCATACATCTTGTGTGTGTTTGCTAGGAATGTGATTTGGGGTAGTTTTCCAGTTAGACTGACTGCAATGCTGTAAAATGTTTTAGTTAGACCGAGGGTTACTCGGTTATATGTTTAACATATAACTGACGGTTGCAGTATTGCAGGTATTGGAAGATTGTGGAGCTAAAGCAATGGATAAGACAAAGCGTTAGGCTTTGCTTAGGTAAAACCACACTTGGTAAACCTAAGCTTGTTGTTCAGAGATTATGTGGTTCAGCTTATAGGAAATTATAACTTGAATAAAGAAACGTTTTCCGCTGTATTTTTAAGTGAAACCAAGTGATCAGATTTATATTTTCAAGAAAATTTTTAAGTATCAGGTTTTCAAAGTCAACATTTTTCAGTAACTACTCTTTCTAAAAATTAGGGTGTTACACAATCAGAGTGGCACAACTAAAGCGTTAGAGGACTTCTTAATAATCTTCCTTTCAGATCTTGAAGATTTGGATTTTCCTAAAATTTGAACCCACATAAGCCTCTATCTATGCAGTTTATCGTTAACAAATTACTATTGACCATTTAGAGAATTCCTTTTAACTCTCCTTGTCAATTTGAACTTAGTTTTCAAAAAAATTAATCCTATGGGTCTAGGCAAGTCCAACTACTCCTAGTAACTATTTGATTTCAAGCTTTTATACAATCTCCCTCAGAGGTTCCTAAAGACCTAAACAACTCCGGTTGTCATATGATTTTGTATTTCGGCTAAGCACCCCGACTTCCTTGTAGATTCAGTTACTTATTCGAAGTATAAGCTAAAGATAAGTTTAGCTTTACAGTAAATCTCTAACTCAAATCCTTGTAGGGTTACAAGAATTTCCTTGACGTGATACACTGTCATTATAGTCATAAACTATAATGCTTCCATGAAAACAAATATGTTAGCACTCGATCAGTTCCCAACTTTCTAAATCCTGAGTTCTTACTTAGGTAAGGAGACAACGAGCTCTTATCACGCTATTATCATCGCAACCATTCTCTTTATATCATGGCAACAACTCCATGAACGTCCGCGTTTAAAGACATGTGCAAAGACACACTCTGATCCACTCTAACTCACATTGACAACTTGGAATTACTTAATCATCCTGGAATTAAGTGTTACCCCTAAGAAGGAATAGGAAGACGCTTTGATCTAAGTAGTCTTTAACGGAATGTTCAAGGAATCTATGCTTTTTACAACGAATTCCTTCCATTTTAGAACCAAGACCTAACAGGTTATACGACCTTGAACTCAGAACCAAATTTCAATCGAAACATCAATGCCGGTAGAATCTCGACCTCTGTTTCAAAACTAGAGTCTTAGTAATCATTTAAACCTTCTTTTAGAAATTCTAAATCTCGGCGATGAATTAAGTTAAGTTAATTCATTAGTAGGTCTTATAACTTTTGACGCCTAATTCAAAAATTAAGGTCACTTTAAGTTACCACTTACTAGTTCAAAATCCCCTCAATTCGAAGGATAGCTATAATAACAACTTCTTCAGTTATGCCTATCTTATTCAATAAGCCTATGAAAATTCCATTAAGTACTTAATATCTAATATCATCAATTTGAATTGTGGGACTCTTATCGACACCTTCCACTAAATTGCAGTGAATACTCTAGCGAAGTGAAGGTCGAATCGCAAGGGTAGACCTTTATTTTTCCAAAATGTACTCATTGTCTCATTCCATAATCACCTTATCCTTTCCATACTCGCGATTGAGGATACTACAATCCTAGAACGAGATTCTGAAGTCATTTTTTTTTCGAAAAATATGTAGGTTCACTCTATATGATTTAGGGTTTTCCCGCAATCATATGACAATCTCGAGGGAAATTCTAGAAAGTTGAACTACCTTTCGTTACAACCTACCTCAAGCAAACTCATGATATCAATCGGAACCCTTACTAAGTTATAACGTCTTCTATGAGCTAAGGGTTAGAATGAATTGTGAGGACACAATTCTTTTAAGGGGGGTAGAATTGTAACATCCCAAATTTATAATTTCCTAGAGTAAATTATTTAGATTCACAAATTCATTCTTAAGCGGCTATTTTAGAAGAGATAATGAATTATGGAAACTAGAATAGATTAGAAAGCAAATTGGATTAGGGGGAAAGAAATAGATTATAGAGATTAAATGGGTAGCAAGGTGGGCTCAAGGGACTTGGTTGCAAAAACTATAGAAATGAGGAGAAGGGATTAAGTTGCAATTTTAAGGTTTAATAAGCAGGCCTTGGATCGCAAAGTAGGGAAACAATTTCCCTTCACCTCTTCCCCTCTTCTCCCACGCCATTCACTCCCGTCGCACACATTTCTCAATTTCTAAATTTCTCATTCTTCTCTCTAGAGAACACTCTCCCTCTCCCAAACTCTCCACCTTGAATCTCCACCATTTCACCATCATCTTCCATATCCTCTCCTTGCATGTTGGCCTAGCTATCCCCACTTCCATCTTCTCAAGGATTTGGAGCTTAGGTATGGCTTAATGCCTGAAGGAGAAGCTTTAGAAGAAGCTATGGAGTAGAAGAGTAGAGCTCCAAATTGGTGGCTTGGGACTTCTAAGTTGAGATTGAAGGCTAGGAGCTTGAGAATCAAGGTAACCCCATTCAAAACCCCAAATTAGACCCTTAGAGAGTAGGTTATACATGTGACTAGGATATTGCAACTTGATTTGTTAGATTGTATGATAATGGGTTGAATGTGAATGTTAGTATTTTTGAAAAATCTTATAAATGTTGTGCCTTGCTTGTGTGGTATGATGTGAATGCATGTTGAATCCTTGTTTGGAAATGAACTTGGGTGATTTGGTTGAGATGTGTATGAGAATCATGGATGTCTTGTCTCTTGTAATTTGGAATCTTGGAATAGGTATGATGATGTGTGCATGTTAAGTTGTTTCAAATTGTTTTGAAATATGGTCTTGAATTGGGATGTAATTGATTTGAAATTTGGATGAAAATATGAGTTTTTATGTAGTAATTTGGGCGGGAATTTCGAACCATTTTTCATAAGATTTTTCCATTTTGGTCTTCACAAGAGTTGTAGATAATCCTCTTAGCTTTCAAATGTTTTTGGTTTCACTCAATTTGGAGGTCTACAACTCAAGTTATGGTCAAAATACCAACAGAGTGCAGTGCTGACGAAAAACAGAGGCCTGATTCTGTGTCCAATTCGTGGCAACAAATATGGCACAGAACAGGGACCTCTTTCTTTACTTCCAAAATGCAGTGTAACTTCAAGGGCTTCATTTTTAGGGTTGGAATTGATAAAAATAGGTCCTAATGTTTTAAAAATCATGCATAGTGTCACGTAATTGTATTTTGTATGAATGTGTATGGTTTGCCCTATTGAATGGTTTTTCTATTGATTGAGTGGATATGCAATAGGGTCATGAAAAATGTTGTGATATGTGACATGGATGACAAGTATTTTAATTGATGATTAATGGAATTGTAATGTAATGAATGTTGAAGGAAAATGTATGATAATATTTGATGTGGAATGAAAATGAAATTTAAAGACAAGTTTATGCTTTCCCCCATCAACGGATGTTGAGTAAGCGAGTTGAATTCCACCGGTCAGACACCGGGTAAGTAGACAAGCATGAAAAGATTGAGAATGTAGGGTCTCCCAATGAACGAGGTAAGATGGCCTGAACTAGTAGGGTTGCCCGGTGACCGGGAAGATGGCCCGAAAGAAAGGACTATCCCGATGAATGGGGTAAGATAGTCCTAGGCTATCCCCAATGAACGGGGACAAGATAACCCGACAGTTTGATCACGGTAGGGACGCTTGCCGTGGTCCCATGATTGAGCTCAAGCGCGCGTTACTGCCATGCGCCTAGAGAGGAGTCTTGTGCACGAGACTCCCGTAAAAGACTAAAGAAAAGAAATGAAACAATTGTGATAATGAAAGATCATGGCATGCATACATCCGTAATTGTCATAGCATGCATTATGTATGAGTTGTTGCATTGATTGTGGATTGAATTGTGTGTTAGGGATTAAATGGGGTGTTTTCCAGTTAGACTGGCTGCGATATGGTATAAAACTGTTTTCAAAAATGCCGGGGGTTACTTACTTATATGTTTACATATAACTAATGGTTACCATATCACAGGTATTAGAAGATTGTGAGGCAAAAGCCACAGATGGAATGAGCTGTGGGCTTTTCTTAGGTATAGCCACACATGGTGAATCTAAGTCTCAAGTTCATGTATTAATTTGTTCAACTATATAGGAATCCATATAAATTGAAAGGGTTGTAATTATTATCATTAGATGTTGTAAATTATAATTTAGCTTCCGTTAGTGTTTTGAAAGAAAAAAAAATGGACTCAAAAATTAAAGTGTTACATTTTTTACTTTAAAACAAAAGCATATTTTAAAATTCTTAAATTATTTGATTCTTTTGAAAACAATGTATTGTTCACCATGAAGTTTATGGCTTAATTCACGCGGATTTTTATATTTTTAAAATTGCAACATTTGTTTCTAGAAATCTTCTACTAAACACTTGAAAAATAGGGTATTTTTTACTTTAAAAATGAAAACGCATATTTTAAAATTTTTAAATTATTTGATTCTTTAAAAAACAATGTATTGTTCACCATGAAGTTTCTAGCTTAATTTACACAATTTTTATATTTTTAAAATTGCAACATTTGTCTCTAGAAATCGTGTACTATACACTTAATAAATAAATGGGGTGTTTTTTACTTTAAAAATGAAAACCAATATTTTAAAATTTTTTAAATATTTAGTTCTTTTGAAAACAATGTATTGTTCACCTTGAAGTTTCTAGCTTAATTTACACAATTTTTATATTTTTAAATTTGCAAGATTTGTTTCCGAAAATCGTGTACTATACATTTGAAAAATATGGTGTTTTTACTTAAGAAATGAAAATGCATATTTTAAAATTTTTAAATTATTTGAATCTCTTTAAAACAATGTATTGTTTACCAAGAAGTTTCTATCTTTATTTACACAATTTTTTATATTTTAAAAATTGCAAAATTTATTTGTAGAAATCGTGTTCTATACACTTTAAAAATAGGGTGTTTTTTACTTTAAAAATGAAAAATCATATTTAAAATTTTTTAAATTATTTGATTCTTTTGAAAACAATGTATTGTTCACCATGATGTTTCTAGCTAAATTTACACAATTTTTTTATATTTTTAAAATTGCATAATTTGTTTCTAGAAATCATGTACTATACACTTGAAAAGTAGGGTGTTTTTTAATTTAAATATGAAAATGTGTTTTTAAAATTTTTTATATTATTTTACATTTTTTAAAATAATGTATTGTTCACCATTAAATATCTAGATTAATTTATAAATTTTTTTATATTTTTAAAATTGCAACATAGGGTGTTTTTTACTTAAGCAAATGAAAACGCATATTTTAAAATTTTTAATTTATTTGAATATTTTGGAAACAATGTATTATTCACCATGAAGTTTGTAGCTTAATTTACACAGTTTTTTTATATTATTAAAATTGCAACATTTGTTTCTAGAGATCTTGTACAATACACATGAAAAATAGGGTGTTTTTTACTTTAAAAATGAAAACACATATTTTAATATTTTTAAAATATTTGATTTGTTTGAAAACAATGTATTGTTCACCTTGAAGATTTTAGCTTAATTTACACAAATTTTTATATTTTTAAAATGGGAACATTTGTTTCCAGAAATCGTGTACTATACACTTGAAAAATAGGGTGTTTTTTACTTTATAATTCAAAACAAATATTTTAAGGTTTTTGATTTATTTTATTCTCCTTAAAACAATGTATTATTCACCATGAAGTTTGTAGCTTAATTTACATAGTTTTTTTAAATTATTAAAATTGCATCATTTGTTTACTATACACATGAAAAATAGGGTGTTTTTCACTTTAAAAATGAAAACACATATTTTAAGATTTTTAAAATATTTGATTCGTTTGAAAACAATGTGTTGTTCACCTTGAAGATTCTAGCTTAATTTACACAATTTTTTATATTTTTAAAATTGCAACATTTGTTTCCAGAAATCGTGTACTATACACTTGAAAAATAGGGTGTTTTTTACTTTAGAAATTAAAACACATATTTTAAAGTTTTTGTTTTATTTGATTCTCTTTAACACAATCTATAGTCCACCATGAAGTTTCTATCTTAATTTGCACAATTTTTTGTATTTTGAAAATTGCAAACTTTGTTTCTAGAAATCGTGTACTATTCACTAGAAAAATAGGGTGCTTTTTTACTTTAAAAATTAAAACTCTTATTTAAAAAATTTTAATTATTTGATTCTTTTGTAAAAAATATTTTGTTCACCATGAAGATTCTAGCTTAATTTAAAATATTTTTTATATTTTTCAAATTGCATCGTTTGTTTCTAGAAATCGTATACTATAAACTTGAAAAATAGGGTGTTTTTTACTTTAAAAATGAAAATAAATATTTTAAAAATTTAAAATATTTAATTTCTTTGAAAATAATGTATTGTTCACCTTGAAGTTTCTAACTTAATTTTCACAATTTTTTTCATATTTTTAAAATTGCAACAATTGTTTCTAGAAGTCATTTACTATACACTTGAAAAATAGGGTATTTATTACTTTAAAAATGAAAATCTTTTATATTATAAAATTTTTAAATTATTTGATAATTTTGAAAACAATGAATTGTTCACCATGAAGTTTCTAGCTTAATTTACACAATTTTTCATATTTTTAAAATTACAACATTTGTTTCTAGAAATCATGTACTATACACTTGAAAAATACGGTGTTTTTTACTTTAAAAATGAAAACGGATATTTTAAAATTCTTAAATTATTTGATTCTTTTGAAAACAATGTATTGTTCACCTTGAAGTTAATTCAACAGTTTTATAAATTTTTAAAATTACAACATTTTTTTCTAGAAATCCTCTACTATAAACTTGAAAAAAAGAGTGTTTTTTACTTTAAAAATGAAAATGCATATTTTAAAATTTTTAAATTATTTAATTATTTTTAAAACAATTGTTCACCATGAAGTTTTTAGCTTAATTTACACATTTTTTTATATTTTTAAAATTGCAACATTTATATCTAGAAATCGTGTACTATACACTTGAAAAATAGGGATATTTTACTTTAAAAATGAAAATGTATATTTTAAAATTTTAAAATTATTTTATTCTTTTGAAAAAAAATGCATTGTTCACCACAAAGTTTCTAGCTTTATTTACACAATTTTTTATATTTTCAAAATTGCAACATGAGTTTCTAGAAATCGTGTTCTGTACACTTGAAAAATAGTGACTTTTTTACTTTAAAAATGAAAATGCATATTTTAAAATTCTTAAGTTATTCGATACTTTTGAAAACAAAGTATTATTCACCATGAAGTTTCTAGCTTAATTCACATATTTTTTTATATTTTTACAATTGCAA
The DNA here is from genome assembly GCA_037177725.1 of Cyamopsis tetragonoloba. Lineage (NCBI taxonomy): Eukaryota > Viridiplantae > Streptophyta > Magnoliopsida > Fabales > Fabaceae > Cyamopsis > Cyamopsis tetragonoloba. The sequence goes on from CM074125.1 coordinate 52,090,135, forward strand.
CATTTGTTTCTAGAAATCCTCTACTATAAAAATAGGGTGTTTTTTTACTTTTAAAATGAAAATGCATAGTTTAAAACTATTAAATTTATTTATTATTTTTAAAAATAATGTATTGTTCTCCGTGAAGTTTCTAGCTTAATTTCCAAAATTTTTTATATTTTTGAAATTGCAACATTTGTTTCTAGAAATCGTGTACTATACACTTCAAAAATACGGTGTTTTTTACCTTAAAAATAAAAATGAATATTATAAAATTTTTAAATTATTTGATTATTTTGAAAACAATTTATATGTCACCATAAAGTTTGTAGCTTAAATTACACAATTTTTTTATATTATTAAAATTACAACATTTGTTTGTAGAAATCGTGTACTATAGACTCGAAAAATAGGGGTTTTTTTACTTTAAAAATGAAAACAAATATTTTCAAATTTTTAAATTATTTTATTCTTTTCAAAACAATGTATTATTCACCACGAAGTTTGTAGCTTAATTTACACAGTTTTGTTATATTTATTTGATTCTCTTTAACACAATCTATTGTTCACCATGAAGTTTCTATCTTAATTTACACAATTTTTTTATATTTTGAAACGTGCAAAATTTGTTTATACAAATCACATACTATTCACTTTAAAAATTAAAACTCATATTCTAAAATTTTTAAATTATTTGTTTCTTTTGAATACAATGTATTGTTCACCAAGAAATTTCTAGCTTAATTTAAATTTTTTTTTATATTTTAAAATGGCAACATTTGTTTCTAGAAATTGTGTAGTATACACTCGAAAAATAGGGTTATTTTTACTTTAAAAATGAAAACGCATATTTTGAAAATTTTAAATTATTTGATTCGTTTGAAAATGATGTATTTTTCACCTTAAAGATTCTAGCTTAATTTACACAATTTTTTATATTTTTAAAATTTCAATATTTGTTTCCAGACATCGTGTACTTTCACTTGAAAAATACGGTGTTTTTTATTTTAGAAATGAAATCGCATATTTTAAAATCTTAAATTTATTTGATTATTTTGAAAACAAAGTATTGTTGACCACGAAGTTTGTAGCTTAATTTACACAGTTTTTTTATATTATTAAAATTGCAACTTTTGTTTCTAGAAATCGTGTACTATACACTTGAAAAATATGGTGTTTTTTACTTTAAAAATGAAAACGCATATTCTAAAATTTTTAAATTATTTATTTCGTTTGAATACAATGTATTGTCCACCATGAAGTTTCTAGCTTAATTTACAAAATTTTTTATATTTTTAAAATGGCAACATTTGTTTCTAGAAATCGTGTACTATACACTCGAAAATAGGGTTTTTTTACTTTAAAAATGAAAACACAGATTATCAAAAATTTTAAATTATTTGATTCGTTTGAAAATAATGTATTGTACACAGTAAAGATTCTAGCTTAATTTACACAATTTTTTATATTTTTAAAATTTCAACATTTATTTCCAGAAATCGTGTACTATACACTTGAAAAATACGGAATTTTTTACTTTAGAAATGAAATCGCATATTCTAAAATTTTAAATTTATTTGATTATTTTGAAAACAATGTATTGTTCACCATAAAGTTTGTAGCTTAATTTACACAGTTTTTTTATATTATTAATATTGCAATTTTTGTTTCTAGAAATCGTGTACTATATACTTGAAAAATAAAGTGCTTTTTACTTTAAAAATGAAAATGCATATTTTAAATTTTTTATTTTATTTGTTTCTTTTGAATAAAATTTATTGTTCACCATCAAGTTTCTAGCTCATTTTAAAATTTTTTTTATATTTTTAAAATTGCAACATTTGTTTCTAGAAATCATGTACTATACACTCGAAAAATAAGGGGTTTTTTTACTTTAAAAATGAAAATGCATATTTTGAAAATTTTAAATTATTTGATTTGTTTGAATATAATGTATTGTTCACCTTGAAGATTCTAGCTTAGTTTTTTATATTTTTAAATTTGCAACATTTATTTTCAGAAATCGTGAACTATGCACTTGAAAAATATGGTGTTATTTACTTTAGAAATGAAATCGCATATTTTAAAATTTTAAATTTATTTATTTATTTTAAAAACAATGTATTGTTCACCACGAAATTTGTACCTTAATTCACACAGTTTTTTTATATTATTAAATTGCAACTTTTGTTTCTAGAAATCGTGTACTATACAGATGAAAAATAGGGTGTTTTTTACTTTAAAATTGAAAACGCATATTTTAAAAAATTTAATTTATTTGATTCATTTGAAAACAATGTATTGTTCACCATGAAGTTTCTATCTTAATTTACACATTTTTTTATATTTTGAAAATTGCAGCATTTGTTTCTAGAAATCGTGTACTATATACTTGAAAAATAGGGTGTTTTTTACTTTAAAAATGAAAACTTATATTCTAAAACTTTTAAATTATTTTTTCTTTTGAATACAATGTATTTTTCACCATGAAGTTTCTAGATTAATTTACAAATTTTTTATATTTTTAAAATTGAAACATTTGTTTCTAGAAATCGTGTACTATACACTCGAAAAATAGGGTTTTTTTTTACTTTAAAAATGAAAACACATAATTTGAAAATTTTAAATGATTTGATTCGTTTGAAAATAATGTATTATACACCTTAAAGGTTCTAGCTTAATTTAAACAATTTTTTATATTTTTTAAAGTTTCAACATTAGTTTCTAGAAATTGTGTACTATACACTTCAAAAATACGGTGTTTTTTACTTTAGATATGGAATCGCATATTTTAAAATTTTAAATTTATTTGATTATTTTCAAAACAATGTATTGTTGACCACGAAGTTTGTAGCTTAATTTACGTAGTTTTTTATATTATTAAAATCGCAACTTTTGTTTCTAGAAATCGTGTACTATAAACTTGAAAAATAGAGTGTTTTTTACTCTAAAAATGAAAACGCATATTTTAAAATTTTTAATTTATTTGTTTCTTTTGATCACAATTTATTCTTCACCATCAAGTTTCTAGCTTAATTTACAAAAAAATTTATATTTTTAAAGTTGCAACTTTTGTTTCTAGAAATCGTGTACTCTACACTCGAAAAATAAGGAGTTTTTTTACTTTAAAAATGAAAACACATGTTTTGAAAATTTTAAATTATTTGATTCGTTTGAAAATAATGTATTGTTCACCTTGAAGATTCTACCTTAATTTTTTATATTTTTAAAATTGCAACATTTGTTTCCAGAAATCGTGTACTATACACTTGAAAAATACGATGTTTTTTACTTTAGAAATGAAATCGCATATTTTAAATTCTTAAATTTATTTAGTTATTTCTAAAACAATGTATCTTTCACCACGAAGTTTGTAGCTTAATTAACACAGTTTTTTTTATATTATTAAATTGCAACTTTTGTTTCTAGAAATCGTGTACTATACACTTGAAAAATAGGGTGTTTTTTACTTTAGATATGAAATTGTGTTTTTTAAATTTATTAAATTATATGATTTTGTAAAAATAATGTAATATTCACCATTAAGTTTATAGCTTAATTTAAACAATTTATTATATTTTTTAAAATTATAATATTTGTTTCTAGAAATCATGTACTATAAACTTGAAAAATAAGGTGTTTTTTACTTTAAAAATGAAAACGAATACTTTAAATTTATGAAATTATTTGATTTTTGCGAAAACAATGTATTTTTCAACATAAAGTTTCTAGTTTAATTTACACAATTTTTTTATATTTCTAAAATTGCTACATTTGTTTCTTGAAATTGTGTACTATAGACTTGAAATATAGGGTGTTTTTTACTTTAAAAATGGAAACACATATTTTGAATTTATTAAATTTTTTTATTTTTTTAAAACAATGAATTTTTTACCATGAATTTTCTATCTTAATTTACACAATTTTTTATATTTTTAAAATTGCAATATCTGTTTCAAGAAATCTTGTACTATAGACTTAAAATATAGGGTAGTTTTTACTTTAAAAATGGAAACGCATATCTTAAATTTATTAAATTATTTGATTTTTTTTAAAACAATGTATTGTTCCCAATAAAGTTTCTACCTTAATTTACACAATTATTTATATTTTTAAAATTGTAACATTTGTTTCTATAAATCGTGTACTATACACTTGAAAGATAGAGTGTTTTTTACTTTAAAAATAATAACGCATATTTTAAATTTATTAAATTATTTGAATATTTTGAAATCAATGTATTGTTCACCATGAAGTTTCTAGCTTAATTTACACAAATTTTTATATTTTTATAATTGCAACATTTGTTTCCAGAAATCGTGTACTATACACTTGAAAAAAAAAAGATTTTTTAAATTTAAATATGAAAATGAATTTTTTTAAATTTATTAAATTATTTTATTTTTTTCTAAACATTTTATTATTAACCATGAAGTTCATAACTTAATTTACACAATTTTAATATTTTTAAAATTTCAACATTTGGTTCTAGAAATTGTGAACTATACACTTTAAAAAGAGGGTGTTTTAGACTTTAAAAATGAAAGTGAAAATTTTAGATTTATTAAATTATTTGATTTTTTTCAAAATAATGTGTTGTTCACCATGAAGTTTCTAGCTTAATTTACACCATTTTTTTATATTTTTAAAATTGCAACATTTGTTTCTAGAAATCGTGTACTATACACTTGAAACATAGGGTGTTTTTTTACTTTAGAAATGAAAACGCATATTTTAAAATTTTAATTTATTTGATTATTTTGGAAACAATGTATTGTTCACCACGAAGTTTGTAGCTTAATTTACACAGCTTTTTTTATATTATAAAAATTGCAACATTTGTTTCTAGAAATCTTGTACTATACACATGAAAAATAGGGTGTTTTTTACTTTAAAAATGAAAACACATATTTTAAGATTTTTAAAATATTTATTTCGTTTGAAAACAATGTATTGTTCACCTTGAAGATTCTAGTTTAATTTACACAATTTTTTATATTTTTAAAATTGTAACATTTGTTTCCAGAAATCGTGTACTATACACTTGAAAAATAGGGTAATTTTTACTTTAGAAATGAAAACACATATTTTAAAGTTTTTAATTTATTTGATTCTCTTTAACACAATCTATTGTTCACCATGAAGTTTCTATCTTAATTTACACAATTTTTTATATTTTGAAACGTGCAAAATGTGTTTATAGTAATCACATACTATTCACTTTAAAAATGAAAACTCATATTCTAAAATATTTAAATTATTTTTAAATTTTCAACATTTGTTTCTAGAAATCGCGTACTATACAATTGAAAAATAGTATGTTTTTTACTTTAAAAATGAAAACGAAAATTTTAAATTTATTAAATTATTTGATTTTTTTAAAATAGTATAATTTTCCCCATTAAGTTTCTAGCTTAATTTACACAAAATTTTTATATTTTTAAAATTGCAACATTTGATTTTAGAAATCATGTACTATAGACTTGAAATATAGGGTGGTTTTTACTTTAAAAATGAAAACGCATATTTTAAATTTATTAAATTTTTTTTTGACAACAATGTATTGTTCACCGTGAAGTTTCTAGCTTAATTTAAACTATTATTTATATTTTTAAAATATCAACATTTGTTTCTAGAAATCGTGTACTATGCTCTTGAAAAATTGGGTGTTTTTTACTAAAAAAATGAAAATGCATATTTTAAATTTTTTAAATGATTTGATTTTTTGACAACAATCTATTGTTTACCATAAAGTTTCTAGCTTAATTTACACTATTTTATATATTTTTAAAATTGCAACATTTATTTCTAGAAATCGTGTTCTATACACTTTAAAAATAGGGTGTTTTTTACTTTAAAAAAGAAAACACATATTTTAAATTTTATAAATTATTTCATTTTTTTTGAAAACACTGTATTGTTCATCATGAATTTTATAGTTTAATTTACAAATTTTTTATTTATTTATATAATTGCAACATTTATTTCTAAAAATCGTTTACTATACACATGAAAAATAGTGTGTTTTTTACTTTAAAAATTAAAAGGAATATTTTAAATTTATTATTATATTTTATTTTTTTGAAAACAATGTATTGTTCCCATTAAACTTTCTAGCTTGATTTACAAAAATTTTATATTTTTAAAATTACAACATTTGTTTTTAAAAATCGTGTACTATACACTTGAAAAACAAGATTTTTTTAATTTAAATACGAAAATGTGTTTTGAAATTTATTAAATTATTTTCTTTTTTTGAAAGCATTGTATTATTAACCATGATGGTCATAGCTTAATTTACACAATTTTAATATTTTTAAAATTGCAACATGTGGTTCTAGAAATTGTGTACTATACACTTGAAAAAGAGGGTGTTTCGGAATTTAAAAATGAAAACAAAAATTTTAAATTTATTAAATTATTTTATTTTGTAAAAAATAATTTAATTTTCCCCATGAAGTTTCTAACTTAATTTACATAATTTTTATATTTTCAAAAATGTAATATTTGTTTCTAGAAATCGCGTACTATATACTTGAAATATAGGATGTTTTTTATTTTAAAAATGAAAACGTATATTTTAAATTTATTAAATTATTTGATTTTTGTGACAATAATGTATTGTTCACCATGAAGTTTCTATCTTAATTTACACTATTTTTTATATTTTTAAAATTGCATCATTTGTTTCTAGAAATCGTGTTCTATACACTTGAAAAATAGGGTATTTTTTAATTTAAAAATGAAATGCATATTTTAAATTTATTAAATTGTTTTATATTTTTAACAACAATATATTGTTTCCCATGAAGTTTCTAGCTTAACGTAAATAATTTTTATATTTTTAAGTTGCAACATTTGTTTCTAGAAATCGTCTACTATACACTTGAAAAATATGATGTTTTTTAGTTTAAATATGAAAATGTATTTTTCATATTTATTAAATTATTTTATTTTTAAAAAAACAATATATTGTTCACCATGACGTTTCTATTTTAATTTACACAATTTTTTATATTTTCAAAATTGCAATACTTGTTTCTAGAAATCGTGTTCTATACACTTGAAAAATAGGATGTTTTTTAATTTTGATATAAAAATGTGTTTTTTAAATTTATTAAATTATATGATTTTGTAAAAATAATGTATTATTCACCATTAAGTTTATAGCTTAATTTAAACAATTTATTATATTTTTTAAAATTATAATATTTGTTTCTAGAAATCATGTATTATAAACTTGAAAAATAAGGTGTTTTTTACTTTAAAAATGAAAACGAATACTTTAAATTTATGAAATTATTTGATTTTAGCGAAAGTAATGTATTTTTCACCATAAAGTTTCTAGTTTAATTTACACAATTTTTTTATATTTCTAAAATTGCTACATTTGTTTCTTGAAATTGTGTACTATAGACTTGAAATATAGGGTGTTTTTTACTTTAAAAATGGAAACACATATTTTGAATTTATTAAATTTTTTTATTTTTTCTACAACAATGTATTTTTCACCATGAATTTTCTATCTTAATTTACACAATTTTTTATATTTTTAAAATTGCAATATCTGTTTCAAGAAATCTTGTACTATAGACTTAAATTATAGGGTGATTTTTACTTTAAAAATGGAAACGTATATTTTAAATTTATTAAATTATTTGATTTGTTTTAAAACAATGTATTGTTCCCAATAAAGTTTCTACCTTAATTTACACAATTATTTATATTTTTAAAATTGTAACATTTGTTTCTATAAATCATGTACTATACACTTGAAAGATAGAGTGTTTTTTACTTTAAAAATAATAACGCATATTTTAAATTTATTAAATTATTTGAATGTTTTGAAATCAATGTATTGTTCACCATGAAGTTTCTAGCTTAATTTACACAAATTTTTATATTTTTATAATTGCAACATTTGTTTCTAGAAATCGTGTATACACTTGAAAGAAAAGGATTTTTTTAATTTAAATATGAAAATGAATTTTTTTAAATTTATTAAATTATTTTATTATTTTGAAAACATTTTATTATTAACCATGAAGTTCATAACTTAATTTACACAATTTTAATATTTGTAAAATTTCAACATTTGGTTCTAGAAATTGTGAACTATACACTTTAAAAAGAGGGTGTTTTGGACTTTAAAAATGAAAGCGAAAATTTTAGATTTATTAAATTATTTGATTTTTTTGAAAATAATGTATTGTTCACCATGAAGTTTCTAGCTTAATTTACACAATTTTTTTATATTTTTAAAATTATAACATTTGTTTCTAGAAATCGTGTACTATACACTTGAAACATAGGGTGTTTTTTTACTTTAGAAATGAAAACGCATATTTTAAAATTTTTAATTTATTTGATTCTTTTAAATACAATGTATTGTTCACCATGAAGTTTCTATCTTAATTTACACAAATTTTTATATTTTTATATTTGCAACATTTGTTTCTTGAAATCGTGTACTATACACTTGAAAAACAAGATGTTTTTAATTTAAATATGAAAATGTGTTTTTTAAATTTATTAAATTATTTTATTTTTTGAAAACATTGTATTATTAACCATGAAGTTCATAGCATAATTTACACAATTTTAATATTTTTAAAATTACAACATTGGGTTCTAGAAATTGTGTATTATACACTTGAAAAAGAGGGTGTTTTGGTCTTTAAAAATGAAAATGAATGTAACACCTAACGGAATTAGAGGCTAAGTGTTTTTTTTTCAATATTTATCAAGGAAACTCCCATATATGAGTTCATACACTACTTAGTCTTAGGGTGGACTATCATATGCCCTATCAAATACATAAGTCTATAGGGAAAGATAATTAATTTAAATATCTACTACATGCCAGAGAAATATGTCCAATAACGGTAGCCAACGAGCGTGCTACAGGGAAGGGTTGGCTACCCCAAAATACATATCAAAATATCCAAATTACTACATGGCTAATGGAATAGGTCTTCAAGCACTAAAGTCTTCTTCTTCCAAGTCTTCTACAATATGGTAACTGTCAGCTATATGTAAACATATAACTGAGTAACCCCCGACATTTTGAAAATATTTTTATACCATATTACAACCAATCTAACTAGAAAACACCTCGTTTGGTTCCTATCTCACACAATCAATCTAATGCAACATATTCACACTCAAAGCATGCAATGACAAGTATAAATGTGTGCATGCCATGATCTTTCATTATCATACAAAATTCATTTCTTTTCTTTAGTCTTTTACAGAAGCCTCGTGCACAAGACTTTTCCCTAGGCGTATGGCAGTAATGCACGCTTGAGCTCAATCATGGGACCACGACAAGTGTCCCTACTGTGATCAACTGCCGAGCTATTTTACCCCAATTGTAACACCTAGATTTTTAGGGTAGTTTTTTTTTTAAAACAACAACATCCCTAACCAGAGTCCATGCCTCACCTCAAATAGAGGTCTGCAAGAACTAATACCCTTCCGGTAATAGCTCCCAATTATTTCTCTTTCTCAGAGTCATCACCCATTACAGGTCTTCAAGGACTGTTACCCTTTTTGGTAATAGCCCCCAATCATTTTCTTTTCCACTTTTCCTTTTAGATACATATCACATTCTCAGGCATCACAGATTCATTTGCATTTAATAACCAATCAAACAAGAGTTCCCACATCATAATATTCAAACACTATCATCCTATGTTTGAATATTATAAGTGTCACGCTCGAATATCTATTTGAACATGGTCTTCCATATTCAGATACATATTCGATTTCATACTAACTCTAGACTTCTATTTTTAAAATAGTTTAACAATCTATTCAGAGTTCTCTTATCAATTATAATCCGGAAACCCTTGTCTGTTACATACACTTTATCATTTCAAATTCTCAACATACATTATCTGTTTACATATTCAAACAATACAGCATCATGAAATCATATCATCCAACATCATGCAAACATATCAAATAGTATCAAACATGAATCTAACTCAGTTAATTTCTAACATATTGTCGATATTCCCTAATCACATATTCCTAACCATTTCAAAGTGCCTTAGATTTGGGGTTTTAGGGTTACCTCAAATCTTCCAGAAATCCTTTTCTCCTCCAAATCTAATCTCAGTATCCAACTCCCTTCCTTCTGCACTTGTTGTCTCTAAAGTTGGATCTCAACTCTTGAAACCTTTAGTTAGGGAGTAAATATGGTGAGATAGAATTCCTTGGATGGAGAAGTTACATAGTTTGGTCGATTAGTGGCAGAGGTTTTTGTAAAGTGAGAAATCGGGGAAACAACGAGTTTTGAAGACAAAGCACCCCTATTTATAGACTTTGGGGTCCATATTCGAATATATATTTGAAATAAGGCTCCTGTATTCAATTCCTCGCTTCCACATTCGAATATTACTGTGCATATTCGAATATGACAGTGCATATTCGAATATTATTCGAATATGACAGTTCATATTCAAATATTCATGTTATTTTTGTCCCTCTTTTGATCTTTCTACTTACAACTAATCCTTCTTTCCTTTTCTTTGTAGTTTGTAACCAATCCCTTAAGTCCTAAGTCTCTTTAATGGATTTTCGGGATATTACAATTCTATCCCCCTTAAAATAATTTTGCCCTCAAAATTAGCAATTACCTCTACTATGTAAATAATTCTGGATATGTGTTTTTCATATCTTGTTCCTTCTCTCAAGTGATTTATGAGGAATCAACGTTCTCCTAGAGGACCTTCACAAATGGGATCACATTGTTTCTTAGTGTCTTTTCTCCTCGGTCTAAGATCGTCATAGGCTTCAACCGATATGAGACGTTTGACTTCAACAAAATGTCATCGGCTTCTAAAATGTGTGAGGGGTCAAAAATGTATTTCCGGAGTTGGGATACGTGAAACACGTCGTGAAGGTTCGAAAGATTAGGTGGCAAAGCGAGTTGATAAGCAACAGGTCCCCCTCTTTGGAGAATCTGATAAGGGCCAATGAATCTAGGTTGCAGCTTCTTTGTTTTCATCGCTCTGCCAACAGCAGTGTATGGTGTAACCTTCAGAAACACATGATCCCCTTCTTCAAATTCCAGAGGCTTTCTCCGCTGATCTGCATAACTTTTCTGGCGGTCTTGGGCTCTTTTTAACTTTTCTTTGATACGCCTATTCTTGTCTGTTGTTTCTTGCACCAAATCCGACCCTAATAGCAACTTTTCTCCCGTTTCGAACCAACATACTGGCAACCGACATTTTCTCCCGTACAGTGCTTCATAGGGCGCCATGCCTAAATTTGAATGAAAGTTGTTGTTATAGGCAAACTCTACTAACGACAAGTACTTTCCCCAGTCACCACCCTCTTCTAGTACACAAGCCCGCAACATGTCTTCCAAAGTCTGTATTGTTCTTTCGGACTGTCCGTCGGTTTGGGAATGATGAGAGGTACTCAGATGTAAGCGAGAAGTAAACTTAAGGTCTATGTCTGAGATAATATTGGTTGATGCCCCATGTAGTCGGACTATCTCTGCAATATACAACTTGGCATACTTCTCCATGGAATAAGTGGTCTTGATAGGTAAGAAGTGAGCAGATTTAGCCAGTCTGTCTATTATGACCCAAATTGAATCATAACCTGCCGGAGTCCTAGGAAACCCAACCACAAAATCCATAGCAATAGACTCCCATTTCCACTCGGGAATATCCAATGGCTGAAGTGGTCTAGAGGGTCTTTGATGCTCTACTTTGATCTTTTGGCAAGTGAGACACTTGGAAACGAATTCTGCAATGTCTTTCTTCATTCCAGGCCACCAGAACAACTTCTTCATGTCTTGGTACATCTTTGTAGCTCTAGGGTGTACCGAGTACTGGCTGCTATGATTCTCTTCAAGTACTGTCCTCTTGACCTCTGTATTATTCAGAATACACACTCTGTCTCTGAATAAGATCATTCTATCACTAGTTAAAGAGAAATTTTAACATCTCAAAAATCCATAAAGAAGGCCTAGGATTTAAGGGATTTGGTTACAATTTACAAGGAAAAGAAAGAGAAGGATTAGTTGTAAGTAGAAAGGTCAAAAGAGGGATAAAGATAACCTGAATATTTGAATATGAGCTGTCATATTCGAATAATATTCGAATATGCCTTGACATATTCGAATAGTATTCGAATATGCACGTCAATATTCGAATAGTATTCGAATATGCAAGATAATATTCGAATAGTATTTGAATATGCAAGATAATATTCGAATATAGAAGTGAGGAACTGAATACAGGAGCCTTATATTCGAATATATATTCGAATATGGACTCCAAAGTCTATAAATAAGGGTGCCTTGTCTTCAGAACTCATGATTTTCCCTCTTCCTCGCTCTACACCCCTCTTTGATAAACCTTTGTGATGGACCAATCACATGCCACAACTCCTTTATCTTAAGGTTTTCTTATCACAGTAAGATTCCAAGAGTTGAGATTCCAACTCAAAGATAAAGAATGCTGAAGAAGGGAGTTGGAGACTGGATTGGAGATGGAGGATAAAGGATTCTGAGAATCCAAGGTAACCCTGAAAACCCCAAATCCCTAATACTTGGGAATTTAGGAACATGTGACTAGGGAATGATAGGAACATGCTATTAGGGGAATCAAACTAATATGTTTTGTTTAAAGTTTGATGAATGATTAAATTATGCATACTATGTTTGAAATATGCATGATATGATTGATATGTGTATGAATTTGATAGGGTTTATGTTGATGAATGATGCATGTGATATTGTGAAACATGTTAAAGGTATAAATAAGGTTTTCCAGAACTGGATGTGACACTAATTGAGAATTTGACATTGAGACGGTTTTAAGTGATTTGAAAAGGGTCGAGTCCCAGTAGTAGTATATTCAAATATGTATTTGAATATGGAATGCTATGTTCAAATAGATATATGAATATAACATCTTTGTCACATAGAATCCAAACAAATGAGTGTTTGTAATCGGATGAGGGTATATTGGAAACCCTTGTTTATACGCTATATGCTTGATATGAATGCGTGATGCATGGATTAAAATTGTGAATGATGATGAACTCATAAGAATGATGGACATGAAGGATTCCAGATGGTAATGTGACGAAATAAGGACTTTAACTTGAACGGATTGGAAACAGTTTTAGAAAAATAAGTCCAAGAGTTAGTACATTCAAATATGTGTTTGAATGTGGTAGGCCATGTTCGAATAGATATTTGAATGTATCAAATTTGTCACATAATATTTGAATACGAGATGTTGATATTCGAATATGGGATTACTGGAATTTTTTTCCGAATGATATGAAATGATTATGATGCTTGATGCATTAGAACCTATAATGTGAAATTAAACAGAAAAAAAATGTGGAGATGCTCTTTCCCACTCAACCGAGGTTGAGCAAGAGGGTTAAGTTCTGCCAGAAGTAGGCCAGGTAAGAGGACCTTTCCCACTCAATTGAAGTTGAGCAAGAGGGTTAAGTTCTGCCGGAAGTAGACTGGATAAGAGGACAGAGCAGGAAATGGAAAAGATGAGATTGTAGGGTTATCCCGAAAGGGGAAAAAATAACCTGAAGTACTGTGCTATCTTCACGAGGTAGGTAGTCTAAGTACAAAGGGTACTATCTTCATGAGGTAGGTAGTTCCCTAGGCTAGCCCGAGAGAGGGTTAGTAGCCCGGCAGGAGGATCCTGGGGGACGCTTGCCAGGACCGTGATGATGATGAGCTCAATACGCGTTACTGCCACGTGTTTTGGTGGATTTCCGGTGCACAGGGTTTTCCGTTAAAAGAGGAAATAAAAAAATGAAAATGGAAAATGTTCATGGCATGCATACATGTTATATTGTCATTTCATACATCCTGTGTGTGTTTGCTAGGAATGTGATTTGGGGGCGGTTTTCCGGTTAGACTGGCTGCAATACTGTAAAAATATTTTTAGTTAGACCGAGGCTTACTCGGTTATATGTTTACATATAACTGACGGTCGCAGTATTGCAGGTATTGGAAGACTGTGGAGCTAAAGCAATGGATGAGACAAAGCGTTAGGCTTTGCTTAGGTATAACCATCTGGTGAACTTAAGTCTTTTGTTCAGAGATTATGGGGTTCAACTGCATAGGAAATTGTAATTTTAATAAAGAAAGGTTTTCCGCTTTGTTTTAAATATGAAATCAAGTAGCAAGTCTTGTAATTTCAAGAAAAGTTTTTAAGTATCAGGATTTCAAAATTAACATTTTTCAGTAACTACTCTTTCCAAAATTAGGGTGTTACAGAAATCATCTTGCCCCTTGAATTTCTATAACTCATAATCTTACTTCTGCTCTTCTCGCATTCGGTCTCTGAGTGTATTCTTCAAGTCAATCTTATATACATAGATGCTAGCATCGTAGCAAGATACATCCAAGTGCAGATCTCTGAATTTCTCTAAGAGCTCCATTTGATGAATCATCATAATCAACACGTGTAAGGATTTTCCACTTAAGGCATCGACCACTATATTAGCCTTTCCTGGATGATATTTCGGCTCAAAATGATAATCTTTCAGGAATTCCATCCATCGCATCTGTCTCATGTTCAGCTCATTCTGATTGAACAAGTACTTCAAACTTTTGTGGTCACTGAACACTTCAAATGTTACTTCATACAAGTAGTTCCTCCAAACTTTCAACGCAAAGACTACTGCAGCTAACTCTAAGTCATGTGTTGAGTAATTTGCTTCATGCGGTCGCAACTGTTGGGAAGTGTAAGCAACTGCCTGCCCTTCTTGCATAAGTACACATCCCAAGCCTTGCTTAGACGTATCGCAATACACTTGAAAATTTTTGGTTGGATTTGGAATTACCAACACTGGTGCTGTTGTCAATTTCTCCTTCAGCAGTTCAAAGCTTTCTTCACACTTGGCATCCCATACAAACGGAATACCCTTCCGTGTCAGCTTGGTCAAGGGAATTGCAATCTGGGAAAATCCTTTAATGAATCACCGGTAGTACCCTACTAATCCCAGAAAAATCCGAATTTCTGTGACATTGGTTGGTCGTTCCCACTTCACCACAGCTTCAACTTTGCTTGGATCTACAGCTACACCATCTTTATTAATCACATAGCCAAGGAATTGAACTTCTTCCAACCAGAACTCACATTTATCTAACTTGGCATATAACTATTTTTCTTTGAGTATACTTAGCACCAATCTCAAATGCTCTTCATGTTCCTCGGCCGTCTTGGAGTAGATGAGAATGTCATCAATGAAGGCTACAACAAATTTGTCCAAGTAGGGTTAAAATATGCGGTTCATATAGTCCATGAAAATTGCAGGAGCATTTGTCAATCCGAACGGCATCACCAAGTACTCATAATGACCGTACCGCGTCCGGAATGCAGTCTTAGGAATATCTTCGGGCTTAATCCTAATCTGGTGATATCCCGACTGAAGATCAATCTTGGAAAAATACCTTGGCTTCTCCCAGTTGGTCAAGTAAATCATCAATTCGTGGTAGTGGATATTTGTTCTTCACCGTCAACTTATTCAGCTCTCGATAATCCACACACAACCGCAGCTTCCCATCCTTCTTCTTGACAAGCAACACTGGGGCTCCCCATGGCGAAGCGCTGGGTGTAATGAACTACTTCTGCATTAGTTCTTTGATCTGTCGTTTAACTTCCGCTAACTCAAGCGGTGCCATCCTGTACAGTGCCTTAGAAACAGGTCCAGCTCCCGGAATTAATTCAATTGAAAACTCTACTTCTCTTTCTGGTGGCAAAGATTCGATGTCATCAGGAAACAATTTAGGAAAGTCTCAGACTACGGGGAGGGAATCAAATTTCACTGACTTCTTAACATCACTTACACAAACAACCAGATACCTCGGATCATCATCATACATAGATAAATTATGGAGATCAAAATTAGGATGATGCGTACAGTATATCTCCAAGCCTCGGTCTGGAATATGCATGGTCTTGGCGGCGCAATCGATCTTGACTTTGTGAGCTTTGAGCCAGTCCATGCCCAAGATCACATCTAACCCCTTCATCGGTAAGCAGTACAAATCTAAACAGAAAGTCTTGCCTTGTAAATCTAGGAATACTGGGGAACACATAGTTGTTGTATAGATCTTCTTTTCAGAGGGAGTAGACACTAACACTTCATAGGGTAGTTTAGACATAGGAAAATAAATTCTTTTTGCACAGTCTACCGAAATAAATGAATGGGTTGCACCCGAGTCAAACAAGATATTAATAGGTTTTGCTTTTATCAATCCCGTACCTTGGATAAGATCCTTGGAATGGTCAACCTCCTCAGCATTCATCGTATACACTCGACCTCTCAACCGATTCTTCTTCTTGTCTTCCCTTATTGGCTTCAATTCTTTGATTGGGCACTGCCAACTGATATGTCCAGGTTGGTGGCACGTAAAACAAACTCTCTTGTTTTTGTAGCATTCTCCTTTATGAGGCTTCCCGTAGGTTTGACATTTCGGGACAGTTCCCTTGCCTTTGTTTTCTACTTCTTTACCCTTTCCTTCCTTCGAACTTTCTTCCTCTCTCTTGCGCTTCCACAATAGCTATCTGCTAGCCATCATCACGGCCAAGGACTGCTTAGCAAGCTGACATGCCTGAATCAAAGTCTAATACTCCTAGATTTGCTGAGTAATCACCAAGTTCCTGACCTCCGGTCTAAGGCCTTGCTCAAATCTCTTGGACTTCCACGTCTCATCAGGTTGGTTCTGAAGATTATTCGAGAATCAAGCTAAGCTTTCAAATCTGGCAACATACACATCCACAATCATGCCCCCCTGCTGCAGTATGAGAAATTCTATCTCCTTTTGGTCCTTCACATTAGAGGGAAAATACTTGTTCAAAAACAAAGTCTTAAACCCCTCCCAAGTCATATGGCCTCCAGTCGCCTCCATGTGTTCTCGACGTCTCTTCCACCACTGAGACGCCTCTCCTCTAAGTCTATAAGTGGCCAGTTCTACCTTGTCTTGATCGCTGGATCTGGTCACTTGAAAAATTTCCTCTAATTGATCCAACCATTCCTCCGCTACCATAGGATCTCTTCCACCAGAGAAAATGGGTAGATCATGTCTCCGAAAACTCTAATAACGATCCTCCCGACCTTGTGCCTCCATCATCTGAGTCATGGCCTGCGTCATTTGCTGTATTAGTGGAGAATCAATAAGAGTTGTTGTCACATTGGTATTAGAACGAGGCCTACCAGGGTGTCTTCCTACCATGCCTTCCTGCATACAACACACCACACTGAGTTGATCAGGCTCAATATAATGAATCGTGTGGATGCAAATGACTTAAAGAGTTTTGATGATTCCAATCAAACAATTCCAAGCAAGTGATTCAAGATAAATAACATGTTGTGCTAAGTCCAAGAAGGCTTCAATGGTTATGGATACAAGACTTAGGCTAAGCAAGTGTAAGGTTAGCAAGTTATCATTTGGTAGAGCAATTTTTCATTCTTGCTTTTACACTAATATTTATAGCCAACAATTGAAACTATAGCCACTTCCTAAAAGGTTCCTTAAAATAAGATAAGTTGACATATGTTCACTGTTTTAATCATAACTAACAAAATAATTTGTATTTTAAGATGAAATTTGTTCTATATAAAACTAGACTCAATTTTATTTTTAACAAGTATTTATTTAGCTTAATTGAGTAAGAAAAGAAAAAGATATGGTATTTCTAAGTCAGCCATTGAAAAAGTGAGGTTTTCATGTTTTCGAAAAATGACCTTTGTTCACGGTTTTAGTCATATCTTGAACTAAAAATATGATATTGATTTGAAACTTATTTTATATGAAAGTAGACATAATTATCTTTCTAATGAGTGGTCGTTTGTCAAAAATGGACGAGAAATACAAAAGTTATGAATTTTTAAAGTTAGCAATGTTTAAAAATTTCGGTAAATGACCTTTGCTAACTATTTTGATCATAACTGTAAATTTACTCATCGTGTTGGAACACTACTTGTTTTATTTGAAAGTAGACACATAGAGCTTTAAAATGAATGGTCCTATGCATAATTTGGATAAATAAACAAAGAGTTATGACCGTTTAAAGTTGGTGTCTGTTCACCAAACGCTGGCAACGTTTCACAAAAACGGTTGAAAAATGTTCCTAACTACTTATAACTTCCAAAACTCGATGAAAACACCAAAAAGACACATCCTTTGACCTTCCAATGGCTATATCTTCATCAAGGCTATAAATATGTGTGTCTAAGCATTCAGATACAATCAAGCAAAGCCCTAAATCTCTTATTTTCTCACATTGATCATATCATTTCCTACTTCTATTGCTTTTGCTTGAGTATTGCTCTATCTTAGTGATATCATACTGATCATAGAACTTCAATTTGTATAATCTACTCTTGAGAGAGTTTCATCATCTTTTCTTCTTCTTCTTTCATTTAAGTTGGTGAGGGTGAGGTATCCCTCATTGGAAGCACTAGGGTGAGGCATCCCTAGAGGTATTGTGAGGCTTAAGCACTTGGGTGGGGTATCCCAAGGTGTGAGAAGCGCTCAATATTGTAAAGGTTACAAGCACCTGTTAAAGCTTGGAAAGTTAATAAAGATTCGGTCGAGACTTGAAGAATTGGACGTAGGCCACAAGGAGGTTTAGTGGTTGAACCAGTATAAACTGTGTTGTTTGATCTCTCTATCCCTAACTCTTTATTTTCAGCATATTTTATATTTAGTATTGCATTGTTCTTCATCTTCTCTTCATCTCACTTCATATATCTAAATTCATAAATCTTGATATAAACGGTTTTTGTAAAGATTTATATAAAAGTTTTATACGCTCAATTCACCCCCCCTCTTGAGCATTGAGGCCCTTGTACAACAAATCGTACAAAATCAACATCTCAGGTTAAGACATGACTTTATCTCTCTGGACTTTTATCTAAGTTACATATCAGATACCACAGTCCGGATAGGACCAAACAGATCTGATACCAAATTGTAACACCTAGATTTTTAGGGTAGTTTTTTTTAAACAACAGTATAAGATAAAACATCATATATATACTAAATATTTATATAAAAGTGTTTTATTTACATTCTAGGCCAGAGAGAGATTATCAGTCCGTCTAGGTAACCATACAACAAAACTAAGGCTACCTAAGTATAATAAGATGCAGCTACTAAGGTCTCCTCAAGCGCTGACACCCTACGAGTCTGTATCACCTGCAATACTATAACCGTCAGTTATATGAACGACATATAATTGAGTAACCATCGGTATTGAAAATAGTTTATATACAGTATTACAGCCAGTTTAACTGGAAAATCTCCCAAATCATTTCTAGCAAACATACCCACAACAAGTATAAATGCCAAACACATAGATATGCATGCATGATCATTTTTCATTTCATTCCTTTCTTCTTTTAACAGGAAACCCAGTGCAGGCAGGAGTCCACCATGTGCGTGGCAATAGCACTATAGAGCTCTTTGCAAACCCTGGTAAGCGTCCCTAACCAGAGTCGATGCCTCACCTCAAATAGAGGTCTGCAAGAACTAATACCCTTCCGGTAATAGCTCCCAATTATTTCTCTTTCTCAGAGTCATCACCCATTACAGGTCTGTAAGGACTGTTACCCGCCCCAATCATTTTCTTTTCCACTTTTCCTTTTAGATACATATCACATTCTCATGCATCATACATTCATTTGCATTTCATAACCAATAAAACAAGAGTTCCCACAACATAATATTCAAACACTATCATCCTATGTTTGAATATTATAAGTGTCACACTCGAATATCTATTTGAACATGGTCTTCCATATTCAGATACATATTCAATTTCATACTAATTTTGGACTTCTATTTTTAAAACAGTTTAGCAATCTATCCAGAGTTCTCTTATCAATTATAATATGGAAACCCTTGTCTGTTACATACACTTTATCATTTCAAGTTCTCAACATACATTATCTGTTTAAATATTCAAACAATACAGCATGATGAAATCATATCATCCAACATCATGCAAACATATCAAATAGTATCAAATATGAATCTAACTCAGTTAATTTCTAACATATTGTCGATATTCCCTAATCACATATTCCTAACCATTTCAAAGTGCCTTTAATTTGGGGTTTTAGGGTTACTGTTAACCTTTTAATGGTGCTGGAATTGGTTAACTCGTTTCAGTATAGTGACTATACGTGTATCGTCCACAGGGAGCACTTGGATTAATTCAATTAAGAATTAAGTTGACAAATTGTTCCAAAACATATCAAGATTGTGAATGGAAAAATAAAATAAACACTAGATAAAGAGATAAACAAATAAGATAATAAATCACCTGGGATTGAGTTTCATTACTTCACCTTGTTTCTTTCTATTTTAGTTAAATATTATAAGAAAAGATGCGTACTCAATGTCACAAGTGCAAATCTCTTTGATCACTTGATTCTAAGACACTAGTCTCTAGAGCCCAATCTCTTGGCACTCTAGCTACCAAGTCTTGCATTAAGTAGAGCACAAAAGCAATCATAAGCACTTCCATCTATCTCTAGATTCGAAGGTTTTATGAGAGTTTTTCTCCATATCCATTTATAAACCAGTTTCTCAACTGCGCAGATAAACTAACACATGGAAAAGGTGATCAAGCTTAAACCAAGAAAAGAAGCACAGAAGAAGAACTCCATTTCATATATAATATAAACTAATAATTGAAAGAAACAAGAGATGAAGTAATTACATTCAATCCCGGCGGAAAGCTTAGCCTAGCAAGGCCATGAACTTCAAGAACTAAACCTAAGAGTATTAGAACTCTGACTACAGCCTAAACTTTGTGGTTTATTTCTATACAATTCAATATTATGTCTCCTAACTTCTGAAAGGCTGTATTTATAGGTGTTTTGGGCAGGGGTCTGACGCTTGAGTGCTGGCCTGACACGTGCTGGTTAATGAGTTTAATTGCCTGGTTAATGCGTCTGGCGCTCGAGCCCTGGTGTGGCACTAGAGCGCCAGGCTTATAACTCAGGCAGAGAGGATCCAATGTTCTGGCACTCGAGCCTTGGTGTGGCGCTCGAGCGCCAGGCTCATAACTGTTGGCAGAGAGGATCCAATGCTCAATGTATTCTAGCGCTCAAGCCTTGGTGTGGCGCTCGAGTGCCAGCGCATTTACATTGGCAGAAAGGATCCTATGTTCTTCAGCTTCCAGCGCTCGAGCCTCGGTATGACGCTCGAGCGCTGGCCTCTTATATGCTCCAGCAACTTGACTTTCTCATTTTGCTTCCAAAAACACCTGAAAATACATTCCTAAAGTTAGAAAACTTATTATTACCACTTATTTACTCTTAAACTCACAAAGTAAGGAATAAGGGTGAAATTATGTATAAAAATATGTAATTTCTAGAGAAGATAAGTGCAAATCCTTTATTAGATAAACACACTAATTTGCACTTATCAAACTCCCCCCAACCTAAGACTTTGCTTGTCCTCAAGCAATGTATCCTAAAACAAAGAAAAACAACAAAAGAACATGGCAAGTATGGTTTAGAGCAAAGTGTATCAAACTTCAATCCTTATGATATGCAATGAAAGATTTAAGAGAGAGACTTGTGATCACCCAATTTACAGAAGCAACGGACCAGTTTATGACTTAAGTGTAGAGGAAATTGTAATCAACCATTAACAAAGGTTTATTCTCAAACCTTACATGGTGTCAATTTCGCTCATTCCTCAATGTCACTTAACTTGAATTTTGTTTTTCATTTGCCATCAAACCATTTCACAAAATCGAACAATAAATCAAGAGGTCTTTTCAAAAGGTTGTAATGAGGCTGGGCTAAAAGAATCTTTGTTTTTCTGGTTATGCAAAACGAGTTGGAGAAAATATTTTCATATATTTACAAACTTCCCCCCCCCCCCCAACTTATTCTACAAAACATGCTCACCTCATACTTCCTTCCAAGTGTTTCTCATTCTTATTTTTCCAAGGCACCTTCCAATTTCTTTATTTATTTTCTTTTTCTTTTCTTTTCTTTTCTTTCTCTTTTTCATATATATACACAAGGCTGCCCAAGGATTTGCATTTATACTTGAAACACTTGATTCATTCGTCTAAGTCAACAGAATCATACATCATTTGAATACCCATTACTCCCCCTAAACATATAAATATTTTTCTCCAACTCAAAGGTAAGGATAAAACATTCACATAGGTGTCTTAGGGTTTAAGAAAGAATTCATAGCTCAAAGTGGGTACCAACAAAAGATGTAATTTCACAGGTAAGCTTTTTGGCTCAAACTCAATCAAGAAAACTATGCCTCTATCATTTTTAAGTCTCAATTGATCATGGCAATTACAAAATCAAACAAAACCCATTCAAGTTAACAAAGAAGACTCTCATACATTTTTGTGGGATTCACTCAACATACAAGGCTAAAAAGGCTTTAACCTTGAAAATAATTTTTCACAACTCCCAATGCACAAAAATCATCTCATGGTCGGTTAACTTTCAAATCAGTATTTTTCACAATTCCTCTTTTTTTTCAAACCATGGAATATCATAAGAATTTCCATTTTTTCACACCACCAAAAACCAACACTTGCAACTGAAACAAAACAAACTTTTTATTTAATATATATTTTTTCATTTTTTTTAAAAAAAAACAAAAACTACAATCTTATTAACAAAACAAAAAACAAAAACTACAAAAACAAGAAAAAATAAAACAAGTAAAACAGAAAAATCAACAGAAACCAACAGAAACTTCCCTATCAAATCAATGGGTCATCCTCCTTCAAGAAATCATTGATTTCGATGTCCCCATCTCCACCAGACCCATCCTCTTCCCCGCTACCACTACTACCACCACTTCCACTTCCTTCACCTCCCTCTCCAACTGCCTCCTCCGGTGGAATTGGCTGGTCCCCTGGCCAATCCAAATGTGTGGTAAACGCCTCCGGTGGCTGGAAAAATGTTTGGCCCGGCATAGTGTGCTGGGCCATCGAGTAGTGGGAAAGGTGAAGACTAGTCATCCCCCGATGTAGGGCAGCAAATTGCTTGTCATGGTGATCAAGCCTCGTGCTGATACGGCCCCACAAATCCTCCATTGTTCTCGGGGGAACTTGTGGTGGTGGTGCAGGTGGTGCATTCGGATCCCTATCCGCATAGTGGTTCCAAAAATACTTCTTATCAATGGGCTCTCGAATCCCACATCTTCACATAAGCTAGTGATCAGAGACGGGAACGCCAAGCTCTGTTTCGAGCCACCCTTGTGTACATTGGCCCATATCATGTCAGAAATAATCCTAGCCGGGTCGACCGTGATGCCGGGAGTGTTGATACAACCTAGGAGATGGCATTCTTCAAGCGGAAGATCAGAGGGATGTGACTTTGGTCGGAGGTTGGCGAGAATAAAGGTCATCCACAATTTGGAGACCACAGTCATGTTGCCCCGGAGAACCTTGTGAGGAACTCCATTCCGAGTTGTCTCCACAATCCTCCGGTCCTCATAGCAAATCCTCTCCAAAGTCGTTTGGAGGTCCAAATCCCCTTGATTCCGCATTCTCGTGAAGTCATCAACTCTCATAGGCTGAGATAGGTGAAATGACTCATCCGCCGATCTTCTCATTAATCCAGTCGGCATCATATGGAACCCGTATTCCGCGGACAGTGGACACCTTCTCACGGCTCTTGGTGTCTTTACCCCCAAAGGTGTTTGCATAAAACTCCTTCACGATCTCCGGGTCAAACTTCTCCGGGAGCGATGCAATAGACCACCAGTTGCGGAGAGTGAGCATGCCGGTGAACTCTTGGCATTCTCCATCCCGCAACTCAACTTTACGCTCCGCTATGAAGTTCCAGTCATCGATGACCCGGAACCGTTCAGCCCTCTCCCGGTCAATGAACCGTTGGGGGTGGTCAGAACCACCGCCTTGGGATGAGGAAACTCCTCTTCTCCTTTGGGGGCCTTCCTTCCTTTTCTTGGAAGCACGTTTGGGCTCATGAGCGGGTGCTTTTCCGTGGTTCCTGTACATTATTCAAAGAAAACTCAAAATTAGAAACCAAAAACACTTAAATCATCAAAATCATATTCAATTATACAATGCACATTTGGGTTCTCAAAAATGTACTATATTCATGACCATTGCATTTTTCAGGTCAAGAACAAACTTCATAATGGGTCACAAACTCCAGAATTTCAATATCAAAAGAGACTAACTTAGAATATCACAACCATTTTGAATAGAAAAAACCCCAAATGGCAATGTACAGAGAAAGAACAGTATGTAGCCATGTTTCATGTTCATGTTCATGCATTCTTTCAAGAAGAGCAATGAAATCAGAAAAAGAGAAAATATGAACAATGAACAATGAAATTGATGCACGTTTACCTGAACATGATGATGATGATGATGAAAAACTTGAGAAATTTGATGAAAATTGAAGAGATTTCGTGTGAGAAAGTGAGGATTCTTCGTAACAGTTGAGAGAAAAGAGGGATTTGTGTGAAAAGAAACTGCTTCTGCGCTGTTTTTAAAACCAACGCGTGACTGGTGCTCGAGCGCTGCTTTTGGCGCTCGAGTGCTAGTGCATTGATGAGCAGATCAATTTCGCTTTTCTGGCGCTGGAGCGCCACAGCTGGCGCTCGAGCGCCAACCAAAATACATGGCAGTGAAGAAAACCTTTCAGTTGTCTCTGGCGCTTGAGCGCTGATATTGACGCTCGAGCGCCAACATCTGACCCAAAATTTTTGAAACTAGCGCCAATTAAATGCCACTAGCGCTTGAGCGCCAGGTCTAAAAGTTGGACAGTGAATAAGCCTTCTTCAAGTGCTCAAATTTTCAACTTTCTCACAAAAATTCTTTCAACACTCATCAAATTTATTTATTCTATTTACACAAAACACAAAAATAAACACATAAAATTGGGTTGCCTCCCAATCAGCGCTTGTTTAACGTCATTAGCTCGAAGCCTATAGCATGGTTATGCTTCCTTCAAATCCATTATGGTGGTGAGCCGCTCGACGTCACCACCAAGGTATAGCTTCAACCTTTGACCATTGACCACCCAGCTTTCATTTTTCACTGGGTCTTCAATCTCCACAGCTCCATAAGGCCTTACATCCTTAACCCTAAAAGGTCCGGACCACTTGGACTTTAATTTTCCCGGGAATAATTTTACTCTAGAATTAAAGAGTAAAACATATTGCCCAAAACTGAAAATCTTTTTGACCAACTTTTTATCATGATACAACTTCATTCTTTCTTTGTATATCCTTGAAGACTCATAAGCTTGGAGTCTCAATTCTTCCAATTCATGAAGTTGCATTTTCCTTTTTTCTCCAGCAGTTGTCGGGTCAAAATTAAAATACTTTAAAGCCCAATATGCCTTATGTTCTAGTTCGACCAGTAAGTGACAGGACTTCCCATAGACTAACTGAAAAGGAGTCAATCCTATGGGAGCTTTGAAAGCTGTCCGGTATGCCCATAGAGCATCATCCAGTTTAATGGCCCAATCTTTCCTTGAAACACTAACGGTCTTTTCCAGAATTCGCTTAATTTCTCTATTCGAGACTTCAGCTTGACCATTAGTTTGCGGGTGGTATGGACTAGCAATTTTATGTCTCACCCCATAATGTTCCAAGACCTTCTTTAGTTGGGAGTTGCAAAAGTGCGAACCTCCATCATTGATGAGTACTCGCGGGGAACCAAACCTTGAGAATATTTTCTTTCTCAAGAATGTCACTACCGTCTTCGCATCAGCTCTTGCACAGGGAATTGCTTCTACCCATTTTGAAACATAGTCCACTCCCACCAATACATATTCATTGGTGAAAGAGGGTGGAAATGGACCAACAAAATCAATTCCCCAGCAATCAAAAACCTCTACCTCCTGCATAATTGTCAGAGGCATCTCATTTCTCTTTGTCACTTATCACATTGCTTCACATAGATGTGAGCATCTTTGAATATTGTCGGCCAATAGAAACCGGACTGCAATACTTTGGCTGCAGTGCGTTCCCCATTAAAATGTCCCCCATAGGGTGAATTGTGACAATGCCACAATATGCTTTTAGATTCTCCACGGGAAACACACCGTCTCAGAAGACCATCCCAAACGAAGTAAGAAGAGTCCTTTAAGAACTTCTTCTTTTGTTGCCAAGAAAATTCATCCGGAATGATTCCCGCTGCTTTAAAATTTGCCATATCTACAAACCATGGCCTTTCTTGTATGAGCAGCAAATGTTCATCCGGGAATTTCTCGACAATCTCTTATGTTTCGTTGGTCCCCTCTGTGTTATGAAGTCAGGAAAGATGATCAGCCACAAAATTTTCACATCCCTTTTTATCCTTGATGACTAGATTGAATTCCTGCAGCAAGAGAATCCAACGAAGCAATCTTGGCTTCGACTCTTTCTTAGTCACCAAGTATTTTATGGCTGCATGATCAGTATAGACAATCACTCTCGACCCTATAAGATAAGACCTAAATTTTTCCAACCCATATACAATCGCTAGTAATTCTTTTTCTGTAGTTACATAGTTCTCCTGTGCATCATTAAGTACTTTACTAGCGTAATGTATTGGATGAAAAATTTTGTCTTTTCTTTGGCCTAGTACGGAACCTACCGCATAGTCACTCGCATCACAATTAAGCTCAAAGTCCAAAGACCAATTTGGAGCAACTATGATTGGAGCCATAATCAGTTTTTCCTTCAGTCTCTCAAATGCCTCCAAGCACTTAGCATCAAAATTGAATTCCACATCTTTTACCAAAAGATTACTAAGTGGCTTGGCAATCTTGGAGAAGTCTTTAATAAATCTCCGGTAAAAACCGGCATGTCCTAAGAAACTCCGTATTCCTTTAACATTCACGGGTGGTGGAAGTTTTTCAATGACTTCCACTTTTGCTTTGTCAACCTCGATCCCTCTAGATGAGATCTTATGACCAAGCACCACCCCTTCCTTTACCATGAAATGGCACTTCTCCTAGTTAAGTACTAGATTTGTTTGAACACATCTTCCTAGCACAATATTCAGATTGTTCAAACATTCTTCAAAACTTTTCCCAAAGACAGAAAATTCATCCATGAAAACCTCAATACATTTCTCGACCAAATCCAAAAAAATGGCGAGCATGCATCTTTGAAAGGTTGCAGGCGTGTTACACAGTCCAAATGACATACGCTTATAAGCAAATACTCCAAATGGGCATGTGAAAGCTGTCTTTTCTTGATCTTCTAGGTTTACCAAAATTTGGTTATACCCAGAATATCCATCCAAGAAACAGTAATATGCCTGGCCAGCTAATCTCTCAAGCATTTGGTCCATAAAAGGCAAAGGAAAATGATCTTTCCTGGTGGCTTGATTCAATCTTCTATAATCAATACACATGCGCCACCCGGTCATTGTCCTTGTAGGAATTAATTCATTTTTTTCGTTCTCAATGACCATCATTCCCCCTTTCTTCGGAACTACTTGAACTGGACTTACCCATTCACTATCGGAGATGGGATAAATCATACCAGCTTCAAGTAACTTAAGGACTTCTTTTCTCACTACTTCTTTCATTGTTGGGTTTAATCGCCTTTGAGGCTGGGCAACAGGTTTAAAATCCTCTTCCATATGTATCTTGTGCATACAGAAAGAAGGACTTATGCCCTTAAGATCTGTTAATGCCCATCCTATCGCCCCTTCATTGTCTTTCAAAACCTTTAAGAGTTGTGCCTCTTGGTTAGAAGATAGTGAACTGTTAATTATAACTGGCTTGCCTCCCCCTTCATCTAAAAATGCATATTTCAGATGGGATGGAAACACTTTCAATTCCAGCTTATTTTTTCTGACTTTTCCTCCTTGGATAAGTCTTCTGAGACAAATGTTATCATGGGGTCCTCTTTCAGAGTATCTAGGTCCCTCAAACATTTTTCGATTTCGACTTCCTCCAACTCATATAAATTTGCACGAGATTGCACTAGAGCTTTTTCTAAAGGGCTAGCACTATACATTTCTTGCTTCCCTAATAGAAATACCTCTTCCATGACATCCACCCTAAAGGCTGACTGTTTTTCCTTTGGGTGTTTCATCGCTTCCAACACATCAAATTTCACCTCATCATCCTCAACTCGTACCTTGAGTTGCCCATTATCCACATCAATGATGACTCTTGCCGTTTTCATGAAAGGTCGCCGTAGAACTAAAGGCACTTCCAAATCTTCCTCTATATCCATAATGACAAAGTCAATCGGAAAGACAAATTTGTCAACCTTCACTAGAACATCCTCCGCTACTCCATACGGGAATTTTAATGACCTATCCGCCAGTTGGAGGGTCATTCTAGTGGGTTTCACTTCCAGATCACTGATCCGTTTTAACATGGATAACGGCATGAGGTTTATACTTGTGCCAAGATCCAGTAATGCCTTCCCCATGGGAAGAGCACCAATAGTAACAGGGATAGTAAAACTACCCGGATCTTTGGTCTTGTGAGGCAAGGACTTTTGAATGATGGCACTACACCCGGCTTCTAGTTCCACAGTTTCATCTTTAAACTTCCTCTTTTTCATCAACAAGTTCTTCATGAACTTGACATATGTGGGCATTTCCTCCATAGCTTCCATAAATGGTACATTTATCTGAAGCCATTTGAAAATGTCTAGAAACCTAGCATATTGCCTCTCCTTTGTCTTCTTTGATGGATGAACAGGATAAGGAACCTCCTTCACCTGAGGTACTCCATCCATCTTTTCCTTGACCTCAACCTTCTTTTTGATTTTTTGATTTTTTTCTTTTTCATTATTTACATTATTTTCCTCCTTCCTTCTTTCACCTTCACTTTCCTTCTCTACTTCCTCCATGGCTAACTTTTCAATTCTTCCTTCCACATCCTCGGGTTCATGCAAATGATCCCCTATTCCTTTACCAATCTTCTTACCACTCCTTGTTAAAATGGACTTGCATTGCTCTTTAGGATTCGTGGTGGTATTAGCGGAGAATGGAGTAGTGGTAAGCTCGGCCAATTGTTTAGAGATTTGACCCACTTGCGTTTCAAGGTTCCGGATAGACGCCCCGGTGTTTTTCTGGAAAGCTTCATTACTTTGGTGGTTAGCCAATGAAGCTTGGATAAATTTATCCAAGGTGTCTTCCAATTTGATGGTCCTCTCTACCAATGGAACAAATGACGGCCTATTAGATGAATTCGTTGAATTTTTCCAGTTCATTTGACCTTGTCCTTGAGGATTCTTCCACCCTTGCATTCCCGCATTGGAAACATTAGATTTAAAGGGTGAAGAAAAGAAATTTCCTCGTGACTGATTATTTACAAAATTCAACTCCTCATCTTTTTGGCTAGAAGCATGTGGACATTGAGTGTATGAATGACCTTCACCACACAATTCACATGCTCCTATTTGAGCTTGTTGGTTCACTACTTGAACTTGATGCGGCTTTGGCACCAATTGTGTAATAGCTTGACTCAAGAGCTCAATTTGCTGAGTCATAAGCTTATTCTGTGCCAAAATAGCATCAGAAGAATTTAATTCTAGGACACCCTTAGGCTTTGAGACTTGGCTTCTGGGTTGATGCCCAGCTCTATCACTTGCTGCCATAGAAGTGATAATTTCCATTGCAGTAGGTACATCAATGGTTTTTAATGACCGTCCAGCAGTTGTAGTGAGATGGATTGTCCATTGATGGTTCAATCCTGCACAAAATATATTAAGCTTCGCAACATCGGTCAACCCATGATTTGGGCATTTTCTCAACAACCATTGATAACTTTCCCAAGCCTCATGAAATGCTTCATCTTGCCCCTGCTTAAAAGCAGATATTTTAGATTGCACTTGGATCATTTTATAAGGAGGAAAGAACCTTGTTAGAAAGGCTTCTTCAACCTCACTCCATGTGTTCAAACTTTGACTCGGAAGAGTCTTGAACCATTCCTTTGCATCTCCAATAAGTGCTAAATGAAATAATTTCATATAGGCATCTTCAGCACTTGCTTCATCCAAGCCCAGAGTCGCTACAAGATCATCAAAGGTCTCCAAGAAATTATGCGGATCCTCATGATCTTTCCCCGTGAACTGATTAGTCAAAATGAGATTATACCAATATGGCTTAATCTCCATTTGCTGAGCAGTAGGGGACAAGACAATTGCGGACCGATTCCTTGGACCTTGCAGAATCACATAGTCACCAAGGACTACAACCCTCGTTGGATTAGGAACTTCCGCAACCATATCAAAAGTAACAGAATGTGTAGAGTTACTAGAGAAATCTGAGGAACTCTCTCCCTCCTTTTGTTCACGGTATTTAATTGCAGACTGTCGTCTAGCAAATGCCTCGATTTCATCAATAAATATTAACTTTTCTCTTTGGCTTTTGCTGCGAGTAAGCATACAACAATACTGGAACAATGGTGAGAGTTAGGTACAAATATACAAATACTTACAAAAGAAAACTATTCACAGTTTTTACAAATCAACTCAAAACTTAAAAGAAATAAACAACCGTGCTCCCCGGCAACGGCGCCAAAAATTTTGTTAACCTTTTAATGGTGCTGGAATTGGTTAACTCGTTTCAGTATAGTGACTATACGTGTATCGTCCACAGGGAGCACTTGGATTAATTCAATTAAGAATTAAGTTGACGAATTGTTCCAAAACATATCAAGATTGTGAATGGAAAAATAAAATAAACACTAGATAAAGAGATAAACAAATAAGATAATAAATCACCTGGGATTGAGTTTCATTACTTCACCTTGTTTCTTTCTATTTTAGTTAAATATTATAAGAAAAGATGCGTACTCAATGTCACAAGTGCAAATCTCTTTGATCACTTGATTCTAAGACACTAGCCTCTAGAGCCCAATCTCTTGGCACTCTAGCTACCAAGTCTTGCATTAGGCAGAGCACAAAAGCAATCATAAGCACTTCCATCTATCTCTAGATTCGAAGGTTTTATGAGAGTTTTTCTCCATATCCATTTATAAACCAGTTTCTCAACTGCGCAGATAAACTAACACATGGAAAAGGTGATCAAGCTTAAACCAAGAAAAGAAGCACAGAAGAAGAATTCCATTTCATATATAATATAAACTAATAATTGAAAGAAACAAGAGATGAAGTAATTACATTCAATCCCGGCGGAAAGCTTAGCCTAGCAAGGCCATGAACTTCAAGAACTAAACCTAAGAGTATTAGAACTCTGACTATAGCCTAAACTTTGTGGTTTATTTCTATACAATTCAATATTATGTCTCCTAACTTCTGAAAGGCTGTATTTATAGGTGTTTTGGGCAGGGGTCTGGCGCTCGAGCGCCCTCCTGGCGCTTGAGCATTGGCCTGACACGTGCTAGTTAATGAGTTTAATTGCCTGGTTAATGCGTCTGGCGCTCGAGCCCTGGTGTGGCACTTGAGTGCCAGGCTTATAACTCAGGAAGAGAGGATCCAATGTTCTGGCACTCGAGCCTTGGTGTGGTGCTCGAGCGCCAGGCTCATAACTGTTGGCAGAGAGGATCCGCTCGAGCCCTGGTGTGGCACTCGAGCGCCAGAGCATTTACACTGGCAGAAAGGATCCTATGTTCTTCAGCTTCCAGCGCTCGAGCCTTGGTATGTCGCTCGAGCGCTGGCCTCTTATATGTTCCATCAACTTGACTTTCTCATTTTTCTTTCAAAAACACCTGAAAATACATTCCTAAAGTTAGAAAATTTATTATTACCATTTATTTATTCTTAAACTCACAAAGTAAGGAATAAGGGTGAAATTATGTATAAAAACATGTAATCAGTTACCTCAAATCTTCCAGAAATCCTTTTCTCCTCCAAATCTAATCTCAGTATCCAACTCCTTTCCTTCTGCACTTGCTGTCTCTGAAGTTTGATCTCAACTCTTGAAACCTTTAGTTAGGGAGTAAATGTGGTGAGATAGAATTCCTTGGATGGAGAAGTTACATAGTTTGGTTGATTAGTGGCAGAGGTTTTGTAAAGTGAGGAATCAGGGAAACAACGAGTTTTGAAGGCAAAGCACCCCTATTTATAGACTTTGGGGTCCATATTCGAATATAAGGCTCCTGTATTCAATTCCTCGCTTTCATATTCGAATATTACTGTGCATATTTGAATACTATTCGAATATTACTGTGCATATTCGAATACTATTTGAATATTGACATGCATATTCCAATGCTATTCGAATATGACAGTGCATATTCAAATATTCATGTTATTTTTGTCCCTCTTTTGATCTTTCTACTTACAACTAATCCTTCTTTCCTTTTCTTTGTAGTTTGTAACCAATCCCTTAAGTCCTAAATCTCTTTTATGGATTTTCGGGATGTTACACCAATCACTTGGATAGCCCATGACTATCTTACCCCATTCATCGGGATAGTTCTTTCTTTCGGGCCATCTTCTCGGTCACCAGGCAACCCTACTAGTTCAGGCCATCTTACCCCGTTCATTGGGAGACCCTACATTCTCAATCTTTTCATGCTTGTCTGCTTACCCGGTGTATAACTGGTGGAACTCAACTCACTTACTCAACTACCACTGAAGGGGGAAAGCTTGTCTTATCATTTAATTTCATTTTTTTACAAGATATCATGCATTTTCATTCAACATTCATCACATCACGACTTCACAATTCAAAATCAAGGAGCTTGCCATAGCATCTCCTAACCTTAAAGCATGTTACTAAGTCCTATAAGTTTATTTACATTGGTTTTAACCCTAGTACATGTTACTAAATCGCATGGACTTATTTACATCAGTTCTAATCTTAGAAATAGATTAATTAAGGGTGCTTTGTCATTTGGAGGTGAGAAATCAGGTCCCTGTTCAGGTTCAGATTCGCAGCCGCGAGAAAATTCGCTACAGAATTTGACACAGAAACTCCAGGCCAAATTAGCTGCCCTGAATGAAACTCACCATTGCGAGTTTTGTACAGAAAACCCCAGATGCTCACTGACTAGATTAGCGGCCTCGAATTTGATACAGAATCAGCCTGCCCTGTTTCACAAAAATCCTCCAATTTCAATCAAAAACCTTTCCAAGCCACACCATACAACAATTAACTTATTTCCAGGATCAACAGCACAATTCCATCATAAATCAAGGTTCAATTTCATCAATTTCATCAATTTCATCCAATTTCACATATTGCCATACATTTCTCTAATACTTCCAAATCAAACCACATGCATCAAACCAAAACATCAAATCACCTTAATATGCACAAGAACAACTTACTTTAGCATACATTTCTCAAACTCAATAATCAACCACATGCATCAAATCAAATCATTTAATTTACAAGTTTCAACATATACCAATAACTCATCATACCTCAAAATCAAGACACAAGTGTCAAAACCCAAATCACCTGCTTCAACAAATCTAAGCCTATTTCTATCACATTTTCCACACTAGAGTAGGACCACACCTCCTACCAATTTCTATTCTCTAATTAGTCTAAGTTGGGGTATAGTGGGGTTACCTCCAATCTTCAAATTTCTAAGCACTTTTTGTTTCAAGTGTTTTCCCAAACTCTTCAATCCTCCCAAATAGGGCTTGATAATCCCTAATGTTCACAAATATGGGTCATTCACACCCATTAGGACCAATTTAAGAGAATGCATGTGGCAGATAAAGATTAAACCCCATTTGTCCCAAAAATGGAGCTTAACCGAGAGGATGAAGGAGAAGAGATGCATGGCTTACCTAAAGATTCCAATAGCTTCTCCAAGCTTCAATGAACAAGATTGGTGAAGGATTTCTCTTTATTTGGGCTTGAAAGCCAAACCCTATGAGAGCTTGAGAATGGAAGAAGAAAATGAGAAATGGAGTGGGATGAGAATGAGAAAGTGGCATGGGCTTGGGAAAGAAGAAGTGAGAGATTTTTTCAAATTTTGGTATCTCCTAAGTTTGAAAATGAGCCCTTCTTTTAACTTTTAAAATTTTTCTCTTTAGTCCTTCTCCTTTCATTTGTAGAATTGCCATAAATCCCTAAATTCTCAATTTCTTCAAAAGAACCACTAATTCCTATTTGGGAATTTGTGGGATGTTACAACTCTACCACACTTAAAAATAATCTCCAAAATTAAGAACTAACCTATGTTGTCAAAACATTTTGGGGTAGGCATCTTTCAAGTCTTGTTCCTTTTCCCAAGTGATCTCCGACGAATTGATGCTTTGCCATACCACCTTAACCAATGGAATCACTTGTTCCGCAAGGTCTTCCCCCCACCATGAATTTTCTAGCTTAATTTACACAATTTGTTATATTTTTAAAATTTCAACATTTGTTTATAGAAATCGTGTACTATAGACTTGAAATGTAGGGTGTTTTTTACTTTAAAAATGAAAACTCATATTTTAAATTTATTAAATTATTTTATTTTTCTGAAAACAATGTTTTGTTCCCACGAAGTTTCTAGCTTAATTTACACAATTTTTTATATTTTTAAAATTGCAAAATTTGTTTCTAGAAATCATGTACTATACACTTGAAAAATATGATATTTTTTAATTTAAATATGAAAATGTGTTTTTAAAATTTATTAAATTATTTTATTTTTTTGAAAACCATGTATTATTAAATGATTTTAAATATATTAAATGATTTTTTTTTTGATAATGTTGTATTATTCACCATGACGTTTCTAGCTTAATTTACACAATTTTTATATATTTTTAAAATTATAACATTTATTTCTAGAAATCGTGTACTATACACTTGAAAAATATGGTGTTTTTTAATTTAAAAATTAAAACGCGTTTTTTAAATTTATTAAATTATTTAAATTTTCTGAAAACAATGTATTGTTCACCATGAAATTTCTAGCTCAATTTACACTATTTTTCATATTTTTAAAATTGCAACATTTGTTTCTAGAAATCGTGTACTATAGACTTGCTTTTTAATTTAAATATGAAAATGTGTATTTTAAATTTATTAAATTTTTTTTTTAAAACTTTGTTTTATTAACCTTGAAGTTCATAGCTTAATTTACATAATTTTAATATTTTTAAAATTGCAACATCTAGTTCTAGAAATTGTGTACTATACACTTGAAAAAGAGGGTGTTTTGGACTCTAAAAATGAAAACAAAAAATTTAAATTTATTAAATTTTTTGATTTTATTGAAAATAATGTATTGTTTACCTTGAAGTTTCTAGCTTAATTTACACAATTTTTATATTTTTAAAATTGCAACATTTAGTTTTAGAAATTGTGTACTATACACTTGAAAAAGAGAGTATTTTGAACTTTAAAAATGAAAACAAAAATGTTAAATTATTAAATTCTTTTGTTTTTCACCATGAAGTTCATAACTTAATTTACATAATTTTTCAAATTTTTAAAATTACAATTTTGTTTTCTAGTAATCGTGTAATATACACTTGAACAATAGGGTGTCTTTTAATTTAAATATGAAAATGTGTTTTTTAAATTTAAAAAATTATTTGATTTTTTTTAAAACAATGTGTTGTTCACCATGAAGTTTCTAGATTAATTTACATAAATTTTAAAAATTTTAAAAATTTTAAAATTACAAAGTTTTTTCTAGAAATCATGTATTATACACTTGAAAAATAGGGTGTTTTTTTACTTTAAAAATGAAAACTCATATTTTAAATTTATTAAATAATTTGATTTTATTTAAAACAATGTAATGTTCACCATGAAGTTCATAGCTTAATTTACATAATTTTTAAAATTTTTAAAATTACAATTTAACATCCCCAAATTCCCAAATAGGAATTTGGTGATTCTTTAGAAGAAATTGAGAATTTAGGGGTTGTATGGCAATTCTACAAGTGAAGGGAGAAGGATTAGGGAGAAAATATTTAAAAGATAGAGGAGAGGACCTATTTGTAAAACTTAAAGAAATGTCAAAATTAATTCTCTTCTCCATCCCTCCTACACCTCTTTCTCACTCTCATCCCACACTTCACTTTCTTATTTCTCTTCCCCTTTTCCAAGCTCTCCTAGGGTTTGCCAAGCACAAGGAAAAATCAAGCTCCTCTCCATTGATTTCCCACATTTGCGCCTTGGAGAAGGAGATTTGGGAGCTTGGAGAAGCCATTGAAGTGCCTAGGTAAGTCATGCATCTTCTCTCCCTCATTCTTGGTCAAGACCCATTTTTGGGCCAAATGGTCTCCCAACCCAATTTCTAACATGCAAGCTCTTGAATGGGTACCCATGGGTGCTAATAGCTTGTATTTGTAAATTTTAGGGGCTACCAAGTCATTGAGTAGCAATTTGAAGGAATTGGAGACTATTTGGGAACAAGGGTAATTGGAGCTTCACTTGAGAGGTAACCCCACAAGACCCCAAATTAGACTAATTAGGAGAATAGAAATTGGTATGAGGCTTGGTTTTGGTATATTGTGAAAATTATGATAGAAATAGGTTTAGACTTGCTAAAGTAGATGATGGGTTTTGACACATGTGTATATATATATATATATATATATATATATATATGTTTGAACTTGTGAATTGATGATTTAGTTTGGATGCATGTGGTTTGATGATTGAGCTTTTGAGAAATGTATGTTATAATGGGTTTGTTCTTATGCATATTGGATAATTTGATGATTTGATGCTTAGGCATGTTGCTTATGGTACCAAGGTGTGGGTGTGTATTTGTATGAGTGATGTGATGTTATTTTGATGAATTGAGTCTCTTGAAGATTGATGTAAAAATATGTACTCGATTTGTGACAATTTGATTGTATATGTGTGAAGTTGTTGTGCCATGATGTGGGTAGTGTTTTGGAAGTTAGAATGGGGTCAAGGAAGGAGGTTAAAAGGCAAGAAATTGAAATTTTGGGTAAATTCGCAAAAGTTGCTGGGGCTCGAGCGCCAAGATAAAATTCCTAGCAGTGGTGAATGGATGTCTGGCGCTCAAGCGCCAGAATGGGGGCTCGAGCGCAAGGATAAAATTCTTGGCAGTGGCAAATGGATGTCTGGCACTCAAGCGCCAAGATGGGCGCTCAAGCGCCAGTTCTCTGTACCTCCTTGACATGTTTTAGCTTCCAAAATGCACTGTAAACTTATTTCTAAGACTGGAATGAATGGAAATAGGCTTATAGGACTTAGTAACATGAACTAGGGTTATGAAATGATATTGCAAGCTCTTTGATTTTGAATTGTGAAATTGTCATGTGATGAATGTTGAATGAAAATGCATGATAACTTGTAAAATGAAATTAAATGATAAGATAAGCTTTCCCCTTCAACGGATGTTGAGTAAGTGGGTTGAGTTCCACTGGGTAAGCGGACAAGCATGAAAAGGTTGAGAATGTAGGGTCTCCAATGAACGGGGTAAGATGGCCTGAACTAGTAGGGTTGCCCTATAACTAGGCAGATGACCCGAAAGAAAGGACTATTCCAATGAACGGGTAAGGAAGTCCTGAGCTATTCCCAATGAACAGGGTCAAGATAGCCCGACAGTGGATCACGATAGGGACGCTTGCCGTGGTCCATGATTGAGCTCATATGTGCGTTGCTGCCATGCGCCTATGGTGAAGTCTAGTGCACGAGGCTTCCGTAAAAGACTAAACAAAAGAAATAGACAAGAATGATAATTGAAAGATCATGCCATGCATACATCTATATCTTGTCATTTCATACATTGTGTTTTTGTATGTTGCTTTGGATTGATTTGTATGATAGGAATTAAATGGGGTGTTTTTCAGTTAGACTGGCTGTAATATGGTATAAAAATGTTTTAAAAGTGCTGGGGGTTACTCAGTTATATGTTTGCATATAAATGACGGTTACCATAGTGCAGGAGATTCAGAGGATGAAGATTTCAGTACCTGAAGACTTAGCATATTAGATGTTTAGTATTTATATGTTTGATTTGTATTTTGGGGTAGCCAACCTTTCCCGTTAGCACGCTAGTTGACTACCGTTATTGGACATATTTCTCTGGCATGTAGTAGATATTTAAACTCGTTATCTTCCCCTACGGACTTATGTATTTTGATAGGGTATATGTTAACCCCTCTCTCTAAGACTAAGTAGTGTATGTACTCATGTATGAGAGTTACTTGATAGCTATTACTTATCTTATGTCAAAAAAAAAAACTTAGCTTTAATTTCCATTAGGTGTTACATTTCTAGCTTAATTTATACAACTTTTTATATTTTTAAAATTGCAACATTCGTTTTTAGAAATCGTGTACTAAACATTTGAAAAATAGGGTGTTTTTTACTTTAAAAATGTAAATTCATATTTTAAATTAATTAAATTATTTGATTTTTTTGAAAACAATGTATTGTTCACCATGATGTTTCTAGCTTAATTTACACAATTTTTTATATTTTTAAAATTGCAATATTTGTCTCTAGAAATCGTGTACTATACATTTGAAAAATTGGGTGTATTTTACTTTAAAAATGAAAATGCATATTTTAAATTTTATTCAATTATTTGATTTTTTTTAAAACAGTGTATTATTCACCATGAAGTTTCTAGCTTAATTTAAATATTTTTTTATATTTTAAATATTGCAACATTTTTTTTTGATGAAATCGTGTACCATACACTAGAAAAATATGGTGTTTTTTTAATTAAATATGAAAATGTTTTTTCAATTTATCAAATTATTTGATTTTTTTGAAAATATTGTATTGTTCACAATGAAGTTTCTTTCTTAATTTTCACAATTTTTATATTTTAAAAATTACAACATTTTTTCTATAAATCGTGTACTATACACTTGAAAAATAGCATATTTTTTAATTTATAAATAAAACGCATATTTTATATTTATTAAATTATTTGATTTTTTTGAAAACAATTTATTGTTCACCATGAAGTTCATAGCTTAATTTACATAATTTTTCAAATATTTAAAATTACAAATTTTTTTTCTAGAAATTGTGTACTATATACACTTGAAAAATAGGGTGTCTTTTAATTTAAATATGAAAATGTGTTTTTTAAATTTTAAAAATTATTTATTTTTTTTAAAAAAAATGTGTTGTTCACCATGAAGTTTCTAGATTAATTTACATAATTTTTTCAAATTTTAAAAATTACAAAAACTTTTCTAGAAATCGTGTATTATACACTTAAATATAGGATGTTTTTTAATTTATAAATAAAAACGCATATTTTAAATTTATTAAATTATTTGATTTTTATGAAAACAATTTATTGTTTACCATGAAGTTTCTAGCTTAAATTACATATTTTTTCAAAATATTCAAATTAGAAATTTTTTTCTTGAAATCGTGTATTATGCACTTGAAAAATAGGGATTTTCGTTTACTTTAAAAATGAAAAGGCATATTTATATTTATTAAATTATTTAATTTTTTTGAAAACAATGTATTGTTCAAAATGAATTTCTAGCTTAATTTACACAACTTTTTAAATTTTTAAAATTGCAACATTTGTTTTAAGAAATTGTGTTTTACACACTTGAAAAATAGTGTTTTTTACTTTAAAAATGTAAACGCATATTTTAAATTAATTAAATGATTTGATTTTTTTTTTCCAAAAACTAGTGGAAACTAAATTCTAAATACAACAACTAATAATAATAATAATAATAATAATAATTACAACATTTTCAATTTATATGGATTCCGAACAAATTAATATATGAACTTGAGTCTTAGGTTCACCAAGTGTGGTTACTATTAAGAAAATCTTAATCTCATCTTGCTTGTTTATTTTATTCTCCTCAATGCCCCAATACCTGCAATATGGTAACCGTCAGTTATATGCAAAACATATAGCTGAGTAACCCCCGGCATTTTTTAAAACACTTTTATACCATATCGCAGCCCGTCTAACTGGAAAACACCTCATTTAGTCCCTAACACACAATTCAATCCACAATCAATGCCACACTCATACATAATGCATGCTATGACAATTATAAATGTATGCATACCATGATCTTTCATTATCATACTTGTTTCATTTCTTTTCTTTAGTCTTTTACGGAAGCCTCGTGCACAAGACTTCTCCATAGGCGGATGGCAGCAACGCGCATCTGAGCTCAATCATGGACCACGGCAAGCGTCCCTACCGTGATCAACTATCGGGCTATCTTGACCCCGTTCATTGGGAATAGCCCAGGACTTCCTTACCCGTTCAATGGAATAGCCTTTCTTTCGTGTCATCTGCCCAGTCACAGGGCAACCCTACTAGTTCAGGCCATCTTACCCCGTTCATTGGGAGACCCTACATTATCAATCTTTTCATGCTTGTCCGCTTACCCAGTGTGTAACCAGTGGGAATCAACACGCTTACTCAACATCCGTTGATGCGGGAAAGCTTAAACTTGTTTTTAAATTTAATTTTTATTTCACATCAAATATTATCATGCATTTCACATTCAAATCATATCATTTTCATTCCACATTCCTCATTCATCATTCATCATTCATCATTCATCATACATGTCATAACACATACCACAACATCTCCATGACCCTATTGCATGTTTATAAGTCACATGAACAAAATTTCATTCATTCCTATCCTAGAAATGGATTT
Source organism: Cyamopsis tetragonoloba (assembly GCA_037177725.1). Classification (NCBI taxonomy): domain Eukaryota; kingdom Viridiplantae; phylum Streptophyta; class Magnoliopsida; order Fabales; family Fabaceae; genus Cyamopsis; species Cyamopsis tetragonoloba. The sequence goes on from CM074125.1 coordinate 52,130,632, forward strand.
ATTATATTTATATTGCACTTTGTTTGATTATGTTTATGTAGGGATAAAACATGGAGAAGTGTTGATTTTAGAGGATTGGACTTGAATAATGAAGCAAAGAATGAAGAAAGTTGAAGAAAAGATGTAGAAAACACTTAAAAGCTGTCAAACACCATCTTGTGCGCACAACCCAGGAAGGTGTGCGCACCTTAATTCACCCCTGGAGCTGCTGCCCAATCTTGTGCGCACAGCCCAGGAAGGTGTGCGCACCTAAATTCCTCCTGGAGCTGCTGCCCAATCTTGTGCGCACAGCCCAGGAAGGTGTGCGCACCCCTATTCGTATTTTGGCCATAACTTGAGTTGTAGACCTCCAAATTGAGTGAAACCAAAAGAATTTGAAATCTAATAGAATTATCTACAACTCCTATGAAGACCTAAAAACTCAGTTCTAAGAATTTAATTGTCAAAAACAGCCATCTTTAACAGGGATGTACACTTAACAGAACAGACATTTCAATACAAACCCTGTCTCAGTAATTTAGCCACAACTAAAGTTGTAGACCTCCAAATTGAGTGAAACCAAAAGAATTTGAAAGATAAGAGGATTGTCTACAACTCTTGTGAAGCTTATAATGGCAAAATATTATGAAAAATTATTCGAAATTCACACTCAAGTTACTGCAGAAAACTCACATTTTTCATCAAAAATTCATCCTGTTTTCCAACAAACTCACATGACTCAAATTTAGGACCAAGCACACAAAATTTTAACATCAAGCAAGGTTCCAAATCAACAATTTCATCAAAGACATTCTCAATTCAACCAAAACACATATCCACACCAAGATTCAACAATAACACATATTCACAACATGCATTCAACTAGACCTACATCAATTTCATATCCTAGCTATAAGAGTCAACTAGAGTCCTACATTTCTACACATGCAGTTCCATTCCCTTATTCTCTGAACAGTTCTAAGTTCAATCACCAAGGTTGGGGTTCAACGGGGTTACCTTTGTCTTAAGTTCCAATTTTCCACCCTTCCCCAAATCTTCAAACCTTCAAAACTTTTAATCTAGCACTTGAATCCTACAATTCCAACCACCAAATTAGAACATAACCTCACCTAACTCAAAATCTTGAGTTGCATGTGAGATTAGAGGGGTTGGAGTTCATTTTCTAGAGAGAGAAGTGAGTGAAGAGAGGAAAGGGAAAATGGTTTGCATGTGGCTTACCTTGGTTCCCTTGGAAGCTCAAGAGCTTGAGGATGATGATTTGAGTCTTGAAATGGAGAGATTGAAGAAGATTGCTCACATTGTGAGAGAAATATGATTTGCCCTAAGAGAGCAAGTAGGAGAAGTGAGGAAGATGAAGTTAGAGTTGGATTTTGGAGTGTGAGAATGTGAGAGGGAGAGATGAAGGCGTGGGAGAAGAGGGAGGCAAGGAGGGGGTTTTGTCAAAATTCCACATCTTATTAAAAATTGCTATATGGTCCCTCCTTCCACTTCTCTTAGTAATTGCAACAATTCCCATTGAAACTCTTAATTTCTCCTAATGACCTATTAATTCTTACTTAGTAATTTATGGGATGTTACATTTCACCATGAAGTTTCTAGCTTAATATACTCAATTTTTTATATTTTTAAAATTGCAATATTTGTTTCTAGAAATCATATACTATACACTTGAAAATTTGGGTGTATTTTACTTTAAAAATGAAATCGCAAATTTTAAATTTTATTCAATTATTTGATTTTTTTTAAAACAATGTATTGTTTACCATGAAGTTTCTAGCTTAATTTAAATAAATTTTTATATATTTTAGCAATTGAAACATTTTTTTGATAAAATCGTGCACTATACACTTGAAAAATAGGGTGTCTTTAATTTAAACATGAAAATGTGTTTTTTCAATTTATCAAATTATTTGATTTTTTTTTAAAATAATGTATTGTTCATCATGAAGTTTCAAGATTAATTTACATAATTTATAAAATTACAAAAAAAATTTCTCAAAATCATGTGCTATACACTTGAAATCGCTTATTTTAAATTTATTAATTATTGTCTTTTTATGTTTACAATGTATTATTCACCATGGAGTTTCTAGCTTAATTTACATAATTTTTCAAATTTTTAAAATTACAAAAAAAATTCTTGAAGTCGTGTATTATACACTTGAAAAATGTGGTGCTTTTTACTTTAAAAATTAAAATGCATATTTATATTTATTATATTATTTGATTTTTTTGAAAACAATGTATTGTTCACCATGAAGTTTCTAGCTTAATTTAAACAAGTTTTTATATTTTTAAAATTGCAACATTTGTTTTTAGAAATCGTGTACTACACACTTGAAAAGTAGAGTGTTTTTTACTTTAAAAATGTAAACGCATATTTTAAATTAATTAAATTATTTGATTTTTTTAAAACAATGTATTGTTCACCATGAAGTTTCTAGCTTAATATAAACAATTTTTTATATTTTTAAATTGCAACATTTGTTTCTAGAAATCGTGTACTATACACTTGAAAAATTGGGTGTATTTTACATTAAAAATGAAAATGCATATTTTAAATTTTATTCGATTATTTGATTTTTTTAAAAACAATTTATTGTTTACCATGAAGTTTGTAGCTTAATTTGAACAATTTTTTATATTTTAAAAATTGCAACATTTTTTTTGATGAAATCGTGTACTATATACACTTGAAAAATATGGTGTTTTTTAATTTAAATATGAAAATGAGTTTTTTCAAGTTATCAAATTATTTGATTTTTTAAAAAAAATGTGTTTTTCAGCATGAAGTTTCAAAATTAATTTACATGATTTTTCAAATTTTTAAAATTACAAAATGTTTTCTAGAAATTATGTACTATACTTGAAAAATAGGGTGTATTTTACTTTAAAAAATAAAAATGCATATTTTAAATCTTTTCAATTATTTGATATTTTTGAAAACAATGTATTGTTCACCATGAAGTTTCTAGCTTAATGTAACTTCCCGCAAATTCCCAAATAGGAATTAGTGGTTCTTTAGAAGAAATTGGGAATTTAGGGATTTTATGGCAATTCTACAAATAAAAAAAGGGAGAAGGGCTAAGTAGAAAAATTTTAAAAGATAGAGGGAAGGACCTATTTGCAAAACTTAAAAGATTTCAAAATTGACAAAAATCCTCATCCCTCCCTCTCCAAGCCCCACGCCTCTTTCTCACTCTCATCCCACACTTCACTTGTCATTGTCTTCTTCCCTTCTCAAGCTCTCATAGGGTTTGGTTTTCAAGCCCAAATCAAGAGAAATCCTTCACCAATCTTGTTCATTGAAGCTTGCAAAAGTTATTGGAATCTTTAGGTAAGCCATGCACCTCTTCTCCTTCACCATTTTGGTTAAGCTCCATTTTTGGGACAAATGGGTTTCAATCTTCATCTCCCACATGCATTCTCTTAAATGGGTCCTAATGGGTGTGAATGACCCACATTTGTGAACATTAGGGATTATCAAGCCGTATTTGGGAGGATTGAAGAGTTTGGGAAAACACTTGAAACAAGAAGTGCTTAGGAACCTGAAGATTTGAGGTAACCCCACTAACCCCAAACTAGAATAATTAGGGAATAGGAATGGTGTGAAATGTGATTTTGAGCTTTTGTGCAAGGTATGGTGGAAATAGGCTTAGACTTGTGAAATTTGATGACTTAGGTTTGATGCATGTGGTTGTTTATTGAGATTTTGAGAAATGTATGTTAAAAAAAAAGGTTTGTCTTGTGTATATTACATGGTTTGATAAATTGACTTGATGCATGTGACTTGGTTTGAATGTATTGAAGGAATGTATGCTAATATGTGAATTTTGGTGTATTATGGATATGTATGGATACCAAGTGTTTTGTGGTTAGAGGGCATGTTGCTTGTTGTACTATGGTGTGGGTGTGTTTGAATGAGTGATTTGATGCTAGGTTGAAGAATTGAACCCTTGGAATTAGTTGTTGAATTATGCATGATGTGGTATGGAAATAGAATCTTAAGTTGATGAATTGGTGTTGGTAGTAAACTTGGGTCGAGAGAAGTCTTTTGAAGTGTAAAAAGGCCAAATTCTGCAGAAAACGCGAAGTTTGGGTCTGTTGGTGGCGGCCAGGCGCCAAAATGGTGGCCCAGGCGCCCAAGCCCATAAATTTGGCAGTTTTGCACCTGGTCGCAGTGCCCAGGTGCCACCAGTATGGGCGCCCAGGCGACAGAACTTTGTTGCCTGGCAGCATGTACCACGTCTCTGGCGCCCAAGCGACAGTGTTTTGTACCTTCTTGACCTATTTTGCTTCTAAAATGTCTTGTAAGCCTATTTAACTTAGTTTTATGGTAGGAATGGAAGGAAAAAGGCTTATGGGACTTAATGACATGCATTAGGATTATGAATTGATATGGCATGTTCTTTGATTTTGAATTGTGAATTTGTCATGTGATGAATGTTGGATGAAAATGCATGATAATTTGAAAAATGAAATGAAACGATAAGATAAGCTTTTCCCCTTCAACGGAAGCTGAGTAAGCGGGTTGAGTTCCACCGGTTACACACCGGGTAAGCGGACAAGCATGAAAAAACTGAGAATGTAGGGTCTCCCAGCGAATGGGGTAAGATGGCCTAAACTAGTAGGGTTGCGCGGTGACCGGGAAGATGGCCTGAAAGAAAGGACTATCCTGACGAATGGGGTAAGATAGTCCTGGGCTATCCCAATGATTGGGGTAAGATAGCCCGACAGTTTGATCACGGTAGGGACGCTTGCCATGGTCCCATGATTGAGCTCAAACGCGCATTACTACCATGCGCCTAGGGAGGAGTCTTGTGCATGGGACTCCCATAAAAGACTAAAGAAAATAAATGAATTAAGTATGATAATGAAAGATCATGGCATGCATAAATTTATACTTGTCATTGCATGCACTGAATGTGAATATGTTGCATTGGATTGATTGTGTGTGATAGGATCCAAATGGGGTGTTTTTCCAGTTAGACTGGCTGTAATATGGTGTATAAGTATTTTCAAAATGCCAGGGGTTACTCAGTTATATGTTTACATATAACTGATGGTAACCATATTGCAGGAGACTTGGAAGATGAAGACTTTAGCGCTTGAAGGCTCTTTCCCTTAGTCGTTGTAGTGTTTTGAATATTTTGATGTATTTGGGTAGCCAATCCTTCCTTGTAGTACGTTAGATGGCTATCGTTAGTGAACCTATCATCTCTAGATTGTACTAATGACCTAATACTATGAGCTTACGTATTTTGATAGGGCATATGATAGTCCCTTAAACTAAGTGATATGTAACTCATGAAGGTGAATCATTTATGATGTATATTACTTAACAATGTTTTACAAAAAAAAAAAAAACTTAGCCTTAAAATCCCTTAGGTGTTACACTTAATTTACATAATTTTTTTTAATTTTAAAATTGCAACATTTGTTTCTAGAAATCGTGTACAATACACTTGAAAAATAGGGTGTATTTTACTTTAAAAATGAAAACGCATATTTTCAATTCTATTCAATTATTTGATTTTTTTAAACACAATTTATTGTTCACCATGACGTTTCTAGCTTAATTTACACATTTTTTTTTATATTTTTAAAATTGCAATATTAGTTTATAGAAATCGTGTACTATACACTAGAAAAATAGGATGTTTTTTACCTTAAAAATGAAAACTCATATTTTAAACTTATTAAATTATTTGATTTTTTCAAAAATAATGTATGGTTCACCATGAAGTTTCTATCTTAATTCACACAATTTTTTATATTTTTGAAATTGCAACATTTATTTCTAGAAATCATGTACTATACAATAGAAAAATAGGGTGATTTTTTACTTTAATAATGAAAATGCATATTTTAAATTTATTAAATTACTTGATTTTTTAGAAAACAATGTATTTTTCACCATCAAGTTTCTATCTTAATTTCCATATTTTTTTATATTTTTAAAATTGCAACATTTGTTTCTAGAAATCATGTACTATATACTTGAAAAATGGGGTGTTTTTTACTTTAAAAATGAAAATGCATATTTTAAATTTATTAAATTATTTTATTTTCTTGACAACAATGTATTGTTCACCATGAAATTCAGCTTAACTTACATAATTATTTATATTTCTAAAATTGCAACATTTGTTTTGTAGATATCATGTACTATATACTTGAAAAATAGTGTTTTTTTAATTTAAATACGAAAATGTGTTTTTTAAATTTAAAAATTTTTTTTAAAAATAATGTGTTTTTCACCATGAATTTTCTAGATTAATTTATATACTTTTTCAATTTTTAAAATTTACAAAAGTTTTACTAGAAATTGTGTATTATACACTTGAAAAATATGGTGTTTTTTACATTAAAAATGAAAATGCATATTTTAAATTTTTTTAAAATTATTTGCTATTTTTTTAAAAGAAATTTGGTTTAATATGAATTTCATAGCTTAATTTACGTAATTTTTAAAATTTTTACAGTTACAAATTTTTTTGTAGAAATCATGTACTATACACTTGAAAATAGGGTGTTTTTTACTTTAAAAAATGAAAGTTTTAAATTTATTAAATTATTTGATTTTTTTCTAAAAAAATTTATTGTTCTCCACGAAGTTTCTTACTTAATTTACACAATTTTTTATATTTTTAAAATTGCAACAGCTGTTTCTAGAATCGTGTACTATACACTTGAAAAATAGGGTGTTTTTTACTTTAAAAATGAAAACGCATATTTTAAAGTTATTAAATTATTTGATTATTTTGAAAACAATATATTGTTACCCATAAAGTTTCTAGGTTAATTTATAAAAAGTTTATATTTTTTAAAATTGCAACATTTGTTTTTAGAAATCGTGTACTATACACTTGGAAAATAAGGTATTTTTTACTTTGATAATGAAAATGCATATTTTTACCTTATTAAATTATTTGATTTTTTAGAGAACAATGTATTTTTCACCATGAAGTTTCTAGCTTAATTTTTCACAATTTTTTATATTTTTGAAATTGCAACATTTTTTTCTAGAAATCATATGCTATACACTAGAAAAATAGGGTTTTTTTTTTATTTTAAAAATGAAAACAAATTTTTAAATTTAATAAATTATTTTATTTTATTTAAAATATTGTATTGTTCACCATGAAAGTTTCTAGCTTAATTTCCACTCTTTTTTTATATTTTTAAAATTGAAACATATATTTCTAGAAATCGTGTACTAGAAAAATCGTGTACCATATTTTAAATTTATTAAACTATTTATTTTTTTTGAAAATACTGTATTGTTTACCATGAATTTCATAGCTTAATTTACATGATTTTTCAAAATTTTAAAATTAAAAGTTTTTTCTAGAAATTGTGTACTATAGACTTTAATATTAGGGTGTTTTTTAAATTCATTAAATTATTTTATGTTTTTGAAAATAATGTATTATTTACCATGAAGTTCATAGCTTAATTTAAACATTTTTTTATATTTTGAAAATTGCAACATTTGGGTGTACAAACCGTGTACTATATATACTTGAAAAACAGGGTGTTGTTGACTTTAAAAATGAAAACGAAAATTTTAAATTTATTCAATTATTTGATTTTTTTGAAAATTATGTATTGTTCACCATGAAGTTTCTAGCTTAATTTACAAATTTTTATATTTTTAACATTGCAATATATGTTTCTAAAATCATGTAATATACACATGAAAAATATGGTATTTTTAACTTTAAAAATGAAAACCCATATTTTAAATTTATTAATCTATTTAATTTTTTAAAAAATAATGTATTGTTCACGATTTAGTTTCTATCTTAATTTAAATAATTTTTTGTATTATTAATATTGTAATATTTGTTTCTAGAAATCGTATTCTATGACATTTAAAAATATTGTATTTTTTAATTTAAAAATAAAAAAGTGTTTTTGAAATTTATAAAATTATTTTATTTTCTTAAAAATAATGTGTTGTTCACTATGAATTTTCGAGATTAATTTACTTAATTTTTCAAATTTTTAAAATTGCAAAAAATTTTCTAGAAATCGTGTACTGCACACTTGAAAAATAGGGTCTTTTTTACTTTAAAAATGAAAAGGAATATTTTAAATTTATTACATTATTTGATTTTTTTAAGAATAATTTATTTTTCACCATGAAGTGTCTAGCTTAATTTACATAATTTTTTATTTTTTTTAAAGTGCAACATTTGTTTTTAGAAATCGTCTACTATACACGTAAAAAATAGGGTGTTTTTTACTTTAAAAATAAAAATTCATATTTTAAATTTATTAAATTATTTGATTTTATAGAAAACAATGTATTTTTCACTATGAAGTTTCTAGCTTAATTTACACAATTTTTTATATTTTTAAATTTGCAACATTTGTTTCTAAAAATCGTGTACTATAACTTGAAAAATAGGATGCTTTTTAATTTAAATATGAAAATTTGTTTTTTCAATTTATTAAATTATTTATTTTTTTGAAAACAATGTATTATTCATCATGAAGTTCATAGCTTAATTTACACAATTTTTTGTATTTTTAAAATTGCAACATTTGGTTCTAGAAATCGTATACTACGCTTGAAAAATAGGGTGTTTTTTACTTTAAAAATGAAAATGAAAAATTTTAAATTTATTAAGTTATTTGATTTTTTTGTAAATAATGTATTCACCATGATGTATGTAACACCTTAATTTTTTAGTCTTTTTTTTTTCAAAACACTAGTGGAAGCTAAATTCTAATTTACAACAATTAATAATAATAATAATTACAACCCTTTCAATTTATACGAATTGTTATACAGCTGAAAAAATTAATATATGAACTTGAGACTTAAGTTCACCATGTGTGGCTATACCTAAGGAAAGCCCACAGTTCATCCCATCTGTGGCTTTTGCTTCACAATCTTTTGATACCTGCGATATGATAACCGTCAGTTATATGTAAACATAAACTTAGTAACCCCCGGCATTTTGAAAACATTTTTAAACCATATCGTAGGCAATCTAACTGGAAAACACCCAATTTAATTCCTATCACTCAATCAATCCAATGCAACATATTCAAACATAATGCATGCAATGACAATTATGGATGTATGCATGCCATGATCTTTCATTATCGTACTTGTTTCATTTATTTTCTATAGTGTTTTACGGAAGCCTCGTGCACAAGACTTCTCCCTTGGCGCATGGCAGCAACGCGCATTTCAGCTCAATCATGGGACCACGACAAGCATCCCTATTGTGATCAACTGTCGGGCTATCTTGACCCCGTTCATTGGGAATAGCCAAGGACTTCCTTACCCGTTCATTGGAATAGTCCTTTCTTTCGGGTCATCTGCCCAGTCACAGGGCAACCCTACTAGTTCAGACTATCTTACCCCGTTCATTGGGAGACCCTACATTCTCAATCTTTTCATGGTTGTCCGCTTACCCGGTGTGTAACCGGTGGGAATCAACCCAATTACTCAACATCCGTTATGGGGGAAAGCTTAAACTTGTCTTTAAATTTCATTTTCATTTCATATCAAATATTATCATGCATTTCACATTTAACTCATATCATTTGCATTTAACATTCATCATTCATCATTCATCACATGACAATTTCACAATTCAAAATAAAAGAGCTTGCCATATCATTTCATAACCCTAATGCATGTTACAAAGTCCTATAAGCCTATTTCCATTCATTCCCACCATAAAACTAAGTTAAATAGGCTTACAAAGAATTTTAGAAGCAAAAATAGGTCAAGAAGGTACAGGACACTGTCGCTCGGGCAACCATTCTGGCGCGTGGGGGCTGCGACTGGTTGCAAAACTGCCAAATTACAGGGCTTTGGCGCCTGAGTGCCAATCACAGGTACATCACTTCCAATTTGAAGGGTTCTGGCACAATTTGGTATTTTTGTAATAACTTGAGTTGTAGACCTCCAAATTGGGTGAAATCAGTGGCAAATGAAAGATAACGAAGTTATCTACAACTTTTATTCAGAGCTCAAGATATTAATCAATTTGTTTCTAGTAGATAATTTCGCTCGATTCCATCTGTCCATGTTAAAATCCCAATTTTGGCAGCTCTAAGTGTTTTGTATATAACTCAAGCTATACAAATTGGATTCTCATGAAATTGGTGGCATTGGAAAGATAATAAAATTTTGTACAACTTTGTAAGATGCCACAAAATCAGAATCCAAATGTAAGTAGGTTGAATATCCATTCCAAACTATGTCAAAATTCATGAAAACAAGCAATTAAGCTTATGTTTACATCTTACCTTCACATTCAAAAGCAATTCCTCCAATTCTCATCTCAAATCCTCAAATCAAAATGGCATTATGCTAAACCAATTCATATACCCCAAACATGCAAATTCCTCACCCACATTCAACTTCCAAAACAAAGGAAACATAGTTTCACATTTCCAACACACATGCAAGCAAAACTTCCAAAACTAAACAAGCATTTATCAATCATCACATATGCAACACAATAATCCAAACACACATAAGAGCATCTCAACCAAACCACATGCATTTGCGCAAATATACACACATGCAACCTAAATTGATCTCATCTACACAATCTAAGTTCAAAATCATCAATTTATCATGCATATTCACAACAAATACTCATTTGAACCTAAATCAAACTCATATTCCTACATATCCCCATTTCATACCAAACCTACAAGAGTCAACCTAGATTACTACATTTCCACACATACAAGTTCTAAATCCCTATCCACCTAAAATTTCCAAACTCTAATCACTACAATTGGGGTTTAGTGGGGTTACCTTTGTCTTCAAGTTCCCATTTTCACTTTCCCCCAAATCTTCAAACCTTAAAAACCTTTAATCTTGCACTTGAACCCTACAATTCCAACCACCAAATTAGAACACAACCTCACCTAAATCAAAATCTTGAGTTGCATGTGAGATTTGAGGGGTTGGGATTCATTTTCTAGAGAGAGAAGTGAGTGAAGAGAGGAGAGGGAAAATGGTTGCATGTGGCTTACCTTGGTTCCCTTGAAGCCCAAGAGCTTGAGGATGATGATTTGAGTCTTGAAATGGAGACATTGAAGAAGATTGCTCACATTTTGAGAGAAATGTGATTTGCCCTACGAGAGCAAGTAGGAAAGATGAAGTTAGAGTTGGATTTGGAGTGTGAGAAGAGAGGGAGATGACGGCGTGCGAGAATAGGGAGGGAAGGAGGGGGTTTTGTGAACATTCCACATCTTATTACTAATTGTCCTTCCTTCCACTTCTTTTAATAATTGCAACAATTCCCCTAAAACTCCTAATTTCTCCTTTTGAAGTATTAATTCTTACTTGGGAATTTATGAGATGTTACAAAGTTTCTAGCTTAATTTACACAATTTTTTATATTTTTTTAAATTGCAACATATGTTTCTAGAAATCGTGTACTATACACTTAAAAAATATGGTGCTTCTTACTTAAAAACAAAAATCCATATTTTAAATTTATTAAATTATTTAATTTTTTTGAAAAAATGTATTGTTCACAATGCAGTTTCTATCTGCATTTATACAATTTTTAAATTATTCAAATTGCAATATTTTTTTCTAGAAATTGAAAAGTAAGTTGTTTTTTAATTTAAATATGAAAAAGTGTTTTTCAATTTACCAAACTATTTTATTTTTTTAAAATAATGTATTTTTCACAATGAAGTTTCTCGATTTATTTGCCTAATTTTTAAAATTTTTAAAATTACAAATTTTTTTCTAGAAATCGTGTACTGTACACTTGAAAAATAGGGTCTTTTTTACTTTAAAAATGAAAAATCATATTTTAAAATGTTTGATTATTTGACTTTTTTTGAAAACAGTGTGTTGTTCACTATGCAATTTCTAGATTAATTTACATAATTTTTCAAATTTTTAAAATTACAAATTTTTTTCTAGAAATCGTGTACTACACACTTGAAAAATAGGGTCTTTTCCACTTTAAAAATGAAAAGGAATATTTTAAATTTATTAAATTATTTGACTTTTTAGATAACAATATATTGTTAACCATGAAGTTTCTAGTTTAATTTACACAATTTTATATTTTTAAAATAGCAACATTTGTTTCTAGAAATCGTCTACACGTGAAAACTATGGTGTTTCTTACTCTAAAAATAAAAATGCATATTTTAAATTTATTAAATGATTTTATTTTTTGAAAAGAATGTGATGTTCACCATGAATTTTCTAGTTTATTTTGTGCAATTTTAATATTTTTTAAAATTGCAACACATGAAAAATAGGGTGTTTTTTACTTTAAAAATGAACATTCATATTTTAAATTTAATAAATTATTTAATTTTTGAAAACAATTTATTGTTCCCCATAAAGTTTCTAGCTTAATTAACACAATTTTTTATATTTTTAAAATTGCAACATTTATTTCTAGAAATCGTGTACTATACACTTGAAAAATAGTATTTTTTTAATTTAAATATGAAAATGTGTTTTTTAAATTTATTAAATTACTTTAAATAATGTGTTTTTTAACATGAAGTTACTATATAAATTTACATAATTTTTAAAAGTTTTAAAGTTACAAATTGTTTTCTAGAATTGTGTATTATACACTTGAAAAATAGCGTATTTCTTACTTTAAATATAAAAATGCAAATTTAAATTTATTAAATTGTTTGATTTTTTTAAAAACAATGTATTGTTCAGCATGAAGTTTCTAGCTTAATTTACACACATTTTTTATACTTTTAAAATTGCAACATTTGTTACTAGAAATCGTGTACTATACACTTGAAAAATAGGATGTTTTTTAATTTAAATATGAAAATGTGTTTTTTCTATTTAATAAATTATTTTATTTTTTTGAAAACATTGTATTATTCACCATGAATTTCATAGCATAATTTTCACAATTTTTTATATTTTTAAAATTGTAACATTTGGTTCTAGAAATCGTGTACTATACACTTGAAAAATATGGTGTTTTTTACTTTAAAAATGAAAACGAAAAATTTTAAATTGGGTAAAATGTACAAAGTACCCTTAAGGTTTCCTAATATTGCACAAAACACCAAACATTAAAAAAATGAGCACTTTCCACCAAATAACCTAACAACTACTATGTGAGAATATTATGTTAAAATTCTTAACTATGGTTAACTCTAATTTTTTTTTAACTCTTATTTTTCCTGCAAGACTTTTTTTTTTAATTCTCCTTTTTATTTTTTCCAGTCATTTTTCCCCTTAAATCACGATTTCTTCTTAGTTTTATAGTTTTATTTTCAGGATGTCCTTGCATTATTTCAAACCATAAGTTGAATTGATTTTTAGCATTCAATTACGTAAACGTAAAAACAATTTTTTTTGTTAAAATAAAAAAAAACACAAAGTACTTTAGCATCCAATTACATTGTTTCAAACCAGTAAAACACATTGAATTTCAACAATTAGTATAAAAACCAGTAAAAACTAATGTTTCTCTCTCTGGCGTCACATCCAGAATGAAAAGCAAATAGAACCGTCGGAAAACTGCTGTGAGTTCATCGCCTCTCTGTCTTTCCTGAACGAGGTGATATAAAGAGAAGAGAGGAGAGCGGGATGTGAATGAGAAAACAGTGCAGAAGGGCTGAGATGTTAGGAAGGAAAAAAGATAGCAAGCCCTAAACGAGGAACAAAAAAAGATGACATCAAGAGAAGACCTAGCCCTAAGCCAAAGAATGAGGAACCAAGGGGCAATGATTTTAACTAACAATGAATCAAGAGGAAATGATTTTAAAAATGAAGAACAAAAGAGAAAGATTTTGTTTTTTTCACTAATTAATCCAAAATAATTTGTGATCATAGTTACCTTGAGTAATTATAGTTAGTTTTATGTTTGATGGGGTTTAGATTGGTTAAAGTTTGGTGGGAAGTGCTTATTTTGTTCAAGTTTGGTGTTTTGCGCAATATCACGAAACCTCAAGGGTACTTTGTGCATTTTACCCTTTTAAATTTATTAAATTATTTGATTTTTTTGAAATCAATGTAATGTTTACCATGAAGTTCCAAGTTTAATATACACCATTTTTTATATTTTTAAAATTGCAATATTTGTTTCTAGAAATCGTGTACTATAGACTAAAAATATAGGGTGTTTTTTACTTTAAAAATGAAAATCCATATTTTAAATTTATTAAATTATTGGATTTTTTTGACAACAATGTATGTTTCACCATAAGTTTCTAGCTTAATTTACAATATTTTTTATATTTTTAAAACTGCAACATTTGTTTCAAGAAATCGTGTACAGTAGACTTGAAATATACGGTATTTTTTACTTTTAAAATGAAAAATCATATTTTAAATTTATTAAATTATTTGATTTTTTTGAAAACAAAGAATTTTTCACCATAAACTTTCTAGCTTAATTTACACAATTTTTTATATTTTTAAAGTTGCAACATTTATTTCTAGAAATAGTATACTATACACTTGCAAAATAGGATGTTTTAATTTAAATATGTAAATGAGTTTTTAAAATTTATTAAATTATTTTGTTTTAAAACAATGTATAGTTCACCAAGAAGTTTCTATCTTATTTTACACAATTTTTTATATTTTTAAAACTGCGACATTAGTTTTTAGAAATCATGTACTGTACACTTGAAAAATAGGAGGTTTTTTACTTTAAAAATTAAAATGTATATTTTAAATTTATTAAAGTGTTTGTTTTTTTTTAAAACAATATATTTTTCCCAATAAATTTTCTAGCTTAATTTAAAATATTTTTTGCATTTTTAAAATTGCAACATTTGTTTCTAGAAATCGTGTACTATAGACTTGAAATTTAGGGTGTTCTTTAATATAATAATAATAACACATATTTTAAATTTATTAAATTATTTTATTTTTTTGAAAACAATGTATTAATCACCATGAAGTTTTTAGCTTAATTTACATAATTTTTAAAATTTTTATGATCGCAACATATGTTTCTAAAATTCATGTATTCTACTCTTGAAAAATAGGGTGTGTTTTACCTTAAAAATGAAAATGCATATTTTAAATTTATTAAATTTTTTTAAAAAATCAATGTATTGTTAACCATGATGTTTCTAGCTTAATTTACACAAGTTTTTTTTTAAAAGGTGCAACATTTGTTTCTAGAAATCGTGTACTATAGACTTGAAATATAGGGTGTTTTTTACTTAAAAAATGAAAATGCATATTTTAAATTTATTAATTTTTTTGATTTTTTTGACAATAACGTATTGTTCACCATGAAGTTTCTCGCTTAATTTAAACTATTTTTTATATTTTTAAAATTGCAACATTTATTTCTAGAAATCGTTTACTATAGATTTGAAATATAGGGTGTTTTTTAATTTAAAAATGAAAATGCATATTTTAAATTTATTAAATTATTTGATTTTTTTGACAACAATGTATTGTTCACCATAATGTTTCTAACTCAATTTACGCTATTTTTATATTTTTAAAATATCAACATTTATTTCTAATAATCGTGTACTCACTTGAAAAATAGGATGTTTTTTACTTTAAAAATGAAAACACATATTTTAAATTTATTAAATTATTTGATTTTTTTTACAACAATGTATTGTTCACATGAAGTTTCTATATTAATTTACACTATTTTTTATATTTTTAAATATCCACTATTTATTTCTAGAAATCGTGTATTATACACTTGAAAAATAAGGTGTTTTTTACTAAAAAAATTAAAAAGCATATTTTAAATTTATTAAATTATTTGACAACAATGTATTTTTTACCATGACGTTTCTAGCTTAATTTACACTATTTTTTTATATTTTTAAAATATAAACATTTGTTTCTAGAAATCGTGTACAAAACACTTGAAAAAAAGGGTGTTTTTTTCTTTGAAAATCGAAATGAATATTTTAAATTTATTAAATTATTTTATTTTTTTGAAAACAATGTATTGTTCCCAATAAAGTTTCTAGCTTAATTTACACAATTTTTTATATTTTTAAAATTTCAACTTTTGTTTCTAGAAATCGTGTACTATAGACTTGAAATATAGGGTGTTTTTTAATTTTAAAATAATAACGCATATTTTAAATTTAATAAATTATTTAATTTTTTTGAAAACAATGTATTGTTCAATATGATGTTTCTAGCTTAATTTACACAATTTTTTATATTTTTATAATTGCAACATTTATTTCTAGAAATCGTGTACTATGCACTTGAAAAATATAGTATTTTTTACTTTAAAAATGAAAACGCATATTTTAAATTTATTAAATTATTTAATTTTTTAAAATTCAATTTATTGTTTACCATGAATTTTCTAGCTTAATTTACACAACTTTTAATATTTTTAAAATTGCAAAATTGGTTTCTAGAAATCGTGTACTATAGACTTGAAATATAGGATGTTTTTTTACTTTAAAAATGAAAACAAATATTTTATACTTATTAAATTATTTGATTATTTTGACAACAATTTATTGTTCACAATGAAGTTTTTACTTAATTTACATAATTTTTTATATTTTTAAAATATCCACTATTTATTTCTAGAAATCGTGTACTATACACTTGAAAAGTAGGGTGTTTTTTACTAAAAAAAAATAAAAACGCATATTGTAAATTTATTAAACTATTTGACAAAAATGTATTTTTTTACCATGAAGTTTCTAGCTTAATTTAAACTATTTTTTTATATTTTTAAAATATCAACATTTGTTTCTAGAAATCATGTACAATACAATTGAAAAATAGAGTGTTTTTTACTTTAAAAATGAAAAAGCATATTTAAATTATTTGATTTTTTTGAAAACAATCCCCATAAAGTTTCTAGGTTAATTTATGCAATTTTTTTATATTTTTAAAATTGCAACATTAGTTTCTAGAAATCGTATACTATACACTTGAAAATTAGAGTGTTTTTTACTTTAAAAATGAAAACTAAAATTTTAAATTTATCCAATTATTTGATTTTTTTTAAAAATAATTCAATTTTTCCCATGAAGTTTCTAGCTTAATTTTGACAATTTTTTATATTTTTATAATTGGAACATTTGTTTCTAGAAAATGTCTACTATACACTTGAATAACAGGATTTTTTAATTTAAATTTGAAAATATGTTTTTTAAATTTATTAAATATTTTTATTTTTTTAAAACATTGTATTATTAAATATAAAGTTCATAACTTAATTTACACAATTTTAATATTTTAAAATTGCAACATTTGGATCTAGAAATTGTGTACTATACACTAGAAAAAGAGGGTGTTTTGGAATTTAAAAATGAAAACGAAAATTTTAAATTTATTAAATTATTTGATTTTTTTTGAAAATATTGTAATTTTCCCCGATGAAGTTTCTATCTTAATTTACACAATTTTTTATGTTTAAAATTGCAACATTTGTTTCTAAAAATCATGTACTATAGACTTGAAATATAGGGTATTTTTTACTTTAAAAATGAAAATGCATATTTTAAATTTGTTAAATTATTTAATTTTTTTGACAACATTGTATTGTTCACCATGATGTTTCTAGCTTAATTTACGCTATTTTTTATATTTTAAAATATCAACATTTGTTTTTAGAAATCGTGTACTATACCTGGAAAATAGGGTGTTTTTTACTTTAAAAATGAAAACGCATATTCTAAATTTGTTAAATTATTTGATTTTTTTGACAAAAATATACTGTGCACCATAAAGTTTCTAGCTTAATTTACACCATTTTATATATTTTTAAAATTGCAACACTTGGTTCAAGAAATTGTGTATTATACACTTGAAAAAGAGTGTTTCGGAATTTAAAAATGTAAACAAAAATTTTAAATTTATTAAATTATTTTATTTTGTTAAAAATAATTTTATTTTCCAAATTAAGTTTCTAGCTTAATTTACATAATTTTTTATATTTTCGAAATTGCAATATTTTTTTCTAGAAATCGTGTAGTACAGACTTGAAATATAAGGTGTTTTTTATTTTCAAAATTAAAATGCATATTTTAAATTTATTAAATTATTTGATTTTTTTGAAAATAATATATTGTTCACATGAAGTTTCTATTTTAATTTGCACTATGTTTTATATTTTTAAAATTGCAACATTTGTTTCTAGAAATCGTGTTCTATACACTTGAAAAATAGGGTATTTTTTAATTTAAAAATAAAAACGCATATTTTAAATTTATTAAAGTATTTTATTTTTTGACAAAAATGTACTGTTTCCCATGAAGTTTCTACCTTAATTACATAATTTTAAAAATTTTTAAAATTGAAACATTTGTTTCTAGAAATCGTGTACTACACCCTTGAAATATTGGATGTTTTTTAGTTTAAATATGAAAATGTTTTTTCATATTTATTAAATTATTTTATTTTTTAAAAAACAATGTATTGTTCACCATGAAATTTCTATCTTAATTTACACAATTTTTTATCTTTTTAAAATTGCGACACTTGTTTCTAGAAATCGTGTTCTATACACTTGAAAAATATGATGTTTTTTAATTTTGATATGAAAATGTGTTTTTCAAATTTATTAAATTATTTTAATTAAAATCAATTTATTTTTCACCATGAAGTTTCTATCTTAATTTACACAATTTTTTATATTTTTAAAATTGAAACATTTGTTTCTAGAAATCGTGTAATATATACAATTGAAAAATAGTGTGTCTTTTACTTTAAAAATGAAAATGCATACTTTAAATTTATTAAATTATTTGATTTTTTTTTAAAATAATGTATTGTTCCCAATAAAGTTTCTAGCTTAATTTAAACAGTTTTTTATATTTTTAAAATTGCAACATTTGTTTCTAGAAATCGTGTACTATAGACTTGAAATATAGGGTGTTTTTTACTTTTAAAAAAATAAAGCATATTTTAAATTTATTAAATTATTTAATTTTTTTGAAAACAATGTTGTAACATCCCACAAATTCCCAAGTGGGAATTAGTGGTTCTTTAGAAGAAATTGGGAATTTAAGGGTCCTGTGGCATCAAAAGCCATCTGGACCACTTCAACCTTTGGAGATTCCAGAGTGGAAGTGGGAATCAGTTGCAATGGACTTCTTAGTTGGGTTGCCAAGGACCCCAGCCGCATATGATTCCATGTGGGTGATAATAGACCGATTAACGAAGTCTTCTCACTTTTTACCTGTCAGATCCAACTATACTGTGGAGAGGTATGCAAAGGTGTACATCCAAGAAAGTGTTCGGTTACACGGAGCACCACGTAGTATTGTATCGGACAGAGATCCGAAATTTACTTCCAGATTTTGGGAAGCTTTGCAAAGGGCCTTTGGGACTCAGTTGTATTTAAGTATAGCATATCACCCCCAGACAGATGGGCAATCAGAGAGAACGATTCAGACCTTAGAGGATATGCTTAGAGCCTGTACCCTTGAGGAAGGAGGAGATTGGGGCAAATACTTACCCTTGGTAGAATTTGCTTACAATAACAGTTATCATTCAAGCATCGAAATGACTCCTTTCGAAGCTTTGTATGGTAGGAAGTGAAGATCACCAATATGTTGGTATGAAACTGGGGAGAAAGTCCTCTTAGGGTCAGAATTAGTGTAAGAAACATCTGACAAGATCAGACGAATCAAGGAGAAGTTAAAGGTATCCCAAGATCGACAAAGAAGCTATGCGGATAAGAGGAGGAAGACACTAGAGTTTGAAGAAGGTGAACATGTATTCCTCAAAGTCTCTCCTACCACAGCTGTGGGAAGATCCATGAAAGGGAAGAAACTCCAACCAAGATATGTCGGACCCTTCCAAATCTTGCAAAGAGTTGGGCCCATGGCATACGGATTAGCGTTACCTCCTAACCTTTCAGCCCTACACGATGTATTCCACGTATCGCAAATCCAGAAATATGTACCAGACCCCTCTCATATCCTAAATCCCAACAAGATCCAATTGAAGTCCAACATGTCATACAAAGCTCAACCTGTTGAGATCCTAGATCGTGGGGAGAAGACCTTGTGGAACAAGGTTATTCCGTTGGTTAAGGTGCTATGGCAAAGCATCGATTCGTCGGAAATCACGTGGGAAAAGGAACAAGACATGAAAGATGCCTATCCCGAATTATTTTAAGGGTGGTAGAGTTGTAACATCCCACAAATTCCCAAGTGGGAATTAGTGGTTCTTTAGAAGAAATTGAGAATTTAAGGGTTTGTAGAAACTCTACCAAGAGAAAATAGAGAAGGACTAAAGAGAAAATTTTAAAAAGTTCTTAAGTGAGGACCATCTAGCAAAACTTATGAAGATAGCAAAATTAAACAACCCCCCCCCCCCATTTCCCCTCTTCCCTCTCATTCTCGCCCTCACCCTCTCTCACACTCAACTCAATTTCTCATTTTCTTCCTTCTCTTCTCAAGCTCTCATAGGGTGGTCTTCAAGCTCCCAAATTAAGAGGGTCCCTTCTTCAATCTTGTTCATTGAAGCTTGGAGAAGCTATTGGAACCTTTAGGTAAGTCATGCATCCCTTCTCTTTCACGCTCTTGGTTAAGCTCCATTTTTGGGAAAAATGGGTTTTAATCTTCATATTCCACATGCAATATCTTAAATCGATCTTAATGGGTGTGAATGACTCACATTTGTGAACAATAGGGGATCACCAAGCCTAAGTGGAAGGATTGAAGAGTTTGGGGAAAAGGACTTGAAGCAAGAAGTGCTTAGGAACTTGAAGGTTTAAGGTAACCCCAATGAACCCCAACCTTGGTGATTGAATTTATAATTGTTAGGAGAATAAGGGAATGGAACTGCATGTGTAGAAATGTAGAACTCTTGTTGACTCTTATAGCTAGGATATGAAATTGATGTAGGTCTAGTTGAATGCATGTTGTGATTTTGTATAATAAGTTGATGTTCTGGGAATTGAACAAGTTGAATAAATATTTTGTGCTTGAATTATGAATCTGAACCTTGAAGTACATTTAACCATATGTGAATGGACACAATGCCCTTGACTCAATAGTTTGGCTGTGAATATGTGTTATTGTTGAATCTTGGTGTGGATATGTGTTTTGGTTGAAGTGAGAATTCCTTTGATGAAATTTTTTATTTGGAACCTTGCTTGATGTTAAAATTTTGTGTGCTTGGTCCTGAATTTGAGTCATGTGAGTTTGTTGGAAAACGGGGTGAAATTTGGATGAAAATGTGAGTTTTCTGCAGTAACTTGGATGTGAATTTCGAATACTTTTTCATTAGATTTTTCCATTCTAATCCTCACAAGATTTTTAGATAATCTTGTTAGCTTTCAAATTCTTTTGGTTTTACTCAATTTGGAGCTCTACAACTCAAGTTATGGTCAAAATACCAACAGAGCGCGTTGTAGAGAAAATGGTTCTGTGCTGAATTCGCGACAGCGAATTTTTAGTTGAACTTTCTGTGTCCATTTCGTGGCAGCGAAATTTTTAGCAGCGAAAATGACCCAGAATAGGATCCTTTATTTTCACTTCCAAAATGCCATATACCCTTCAAGTAGGTTGTTTCTAGGGTAATAATGATCAAAATAGGTTATAATGTCTTGAAAAACCATAATAGGGATCATGAAAATGTATGATTGATTGTTGAATGAAAATATATGAAAACTTGTGAAACGAAATTAAATGATAAGACAAGCTTTCCGCCTTCAACGAATGTTGAGTAAGTGGGTTGAGTTCCACCGGTTACACACCGGGTAAGCGGACAAGCATGAAAAGATTCAGAATGTAGGGTCTCCCAATGAACGGGGTAAGATGGCCTAAACTAGTAGGGTTGCCCTGTGACTGGGCAGATGACCCGAAAGAAAGGACTATTCCAATGAACGGGTAAGGAAGTCTTGGGCTATTCCCAATGAACGCGGTCAAGATAGCCAGGCAGTTGATCACTGTAGGGATGCTTGCCGTGGTCCCATGATTGAGCTCAAATGCGCGTTGCTGCCATGCGCCTATGGTGAAGTCTAGTACACGAGGCTTCCGTAAAAGACTAAAGAAAAGAAAGAGACAAGAATGATAATTGAAAGATCATGCCATGCATACATCTATATCTTGTCATTTCATGCATTGTGTTTTTGTATGCTGCTTTGGATTGATTTGTATGATAGGAATTAAATGGGGTGTTTTCCAGTTAGACTGGCTGTAATATGGTAAAAAATTTATTTTAAAAATGCTGGGGGATTACTCAGTTATATGTTTGCATATAACTGACGGTTACCATATTGCAGGAGACTCAGAGGATGAAGATTTCAACGCCTGAAGACTTACCATTTTAGATGTTTTGTATTTTTATGTTTGACATGTATTTTGGGGTAGCCAACCTTTCCCTGTAGCACGCTTGTTGGCTACCATTATTGGACATATTTCTCTGGCATGTAGTAGATATTTAAACTCATTATCTTCCCGTATGGACTTATGTATTTTCATAGGGCATATGATAGCCCCTCTCTAAGACTAAGTAGTGTTAGTACTCATGTATGAGAATTACTTGATAGTTATTACTTATTGTATGTTTTGAAAAAAAAAAAAACTTAGCTTTAATTTCCATTAGGTGTTACAAATGCATTGTTCAATATGAAGTTTCTAGCTTAATTTACACCACTTTTTATATTTTTGTAATTGCAACATTTGTTTCTAGAAGTCGTGTACTATACACTTAAAAAATAGGGTGTTTTTTACTTTAAAAATGCATATTTAAATTTATTAAATTATTTAATTTTTTAAAAATCAATGTATTTTTCACCATGAAGTTTCTAGCTTAATTTACACAATTTTTTATATTTTTAAAATTACAACATTTGTTTCTAAAAATCGTGTACTATAGACTTGAAATATAGGGTGCTTTTTACTTTAAAAATGAAAATGAATATTTTAAATTTATTAATTTTTTTTATTTTTTCGACAAGAATATATCTTTAACCATGAAGTTGCTAGCTTAATTTACACTATTTTTTATATTTTTAAAATATCCACTATTTGTTTCTAGAAATCGTGTACAATACACTTGAAAAATAGGGTGTTTTTTATTTTACAAATGAAAATGCATATTTTAAAGTTATTAAATTATTTTATTTTTTTAAAAACAATATATTGTTCCCCATAAAGTTTCTAGGTTAATTTATACAATTTTTTATATTTTTTAAATAGCAACATTAGTTTCTAGAAATTGTGTACTATACACTTGAAAATTAGGGTGTTTTTTACTTTAAAAATGAAAACTAAATTTTAAATTTATCAAATTATTTGATTTTTTTAAAAATAATGTAATTTTCCACATGAAGTTTCTAGCTTAAATTTCACAATTTTTTATATTTTTATAATTAGAACATTTGTTTCTAGAAAACGTGTATTGAAAAACAGGATTTTGTTAATTTAAATATGAAAATGTGTTTTTTAAATTTATTAAATTGTTTTATTTTTTTAAAAAATTTATTTTTAACCATAAATTTCATAGCTTAATTTACACAATTTTGATATTTTAAATTTCCAACATTTGGTTCTAGAAATTGTGTACTATACACTTGAAAAAGAGGATGTTTTGGAAAATTTATCAAATTATTTGATTTTTTTTTTAAAATAATGTAATTTTCTCCATGAAGTTTCTAGCTTAATTTACACAATTTTTATATGTTTAAAATTGCAACATTTGTTTCTAGAAATCATGTACTATAGACTTGAAATATAGGATATTATTTACTTTAAAAATGAAAACGCATATTTTAAATTTATTAAATTATTTGATTTTTTTGACAACATTGTATTGTTCACCATGATGATTCTAGCTTAATTTACACTATTTTATATATTTTTAAAATTGCAACATTTGTTTCTAGAAATCGTGTTCTATACACTTGAAAAATAGAGTGTTTTTTACTTTAAAAAAGAAAATACATATTTTAAATTTATTAAATTATTTGATATTTTTTAAAAAAAATGTATTGTTCACCATGAAGTTTCTAGTTAAATTTACACAATTTTAATAGTTTTAAAATTGCAACATTTTGTTTAAGAAATTGTTTACTATACACTTGAGAAAGAGGGTGTTTCGAAATTTAAAACTGAAAACAATAATTTTAAATTTATTAAATCATTTTATTTTATTAAAAATAATTTAATTTTCCCCATGAAGCTTCTAGCTTAATTTACATAATTGTTTATATTTTCAAAACTGCAATATTTGTTTCTAGAAATTGCATACTATAGACTTTAAATATAGGGTTTTTTTTATTTTAAAAATTAAATTGAAAATTTTAAATTTATTAAATTATTTTATTTTTTAAAAAACAATGTATTTTTCACCATGAAGTTTCTATCTTAATTTACACAATTTTTTATATTTTTAAAATTGAAACATTTGTTTCTAGAAATCGTGTACTATATACAATTGAAAAATAGGGTGTCATTTACTTTAAAAATGAAAACACATACTTTAACTTTATTAAATTATTTTATTTTTTTGAAAACAATGTATTGTACCCAATAAAGTTTCTAGTTTCCTTTACACAAATTTTTATGTTTTTAAAATTGCAACATTTGTTTCTAGAAATCGTGTACTATAGACTTGAAATATAGGGTATTTTTTACTTTAAAAATAATAACGCATATTTTCAATTTATTAAATTATTTTATTTTTTGAAACAATGTATTGTTCACCATGAAATTTCTAGCTTAATTTACACTATTTTTTATATTTTTAAAATTGAAACATTTGTTTCTAGAAATCGGATATTATATACAATTGAAAAATAGGTTGTCTTTTACTTTAATAATGAAAACGCATATTTTAAATTTATTAAATTATTTGATTTTTTTGAAAACAATTTATTGTTCCCAATAAAGTTTCTAGTTTCCTTTACACAATTTTTTATATTTTTAAAATTGCAACATTTGTTTTTCTAGAAATCGTGTATTATATACTTGTAATGTAGGGTGTTTTTTACTTTAAAAATGAAAATGCATATTTTAAATTTATTTAATTATTTGATTTTTTTGAAAACAATCTATTGTTTCCCATAAAGTTTCTCGGTTAATTTATAAAAATTTTCATATTTATAACATTGCAACATTTGTTTCTGTAAATCGTGTAGTATACACTTGAAAAACATGACTTTTTTAATTTTAATATGAAAATGTGTTTTTTAAGTTTATGAAATTATTTTTTTCTTTTGAAAATATTGTATTATTAACCAAGAAGTTCATATCTTAATTTTCTCAATTTTAATATTTTTAAAATTGCCACATTTGGTTCTAGAAATTGTGTACTATACACTTGAAAATATGGAGTTTTGAACTTTAAAAATGTAAACGAAAATTTTAAATTTATTAAATTATTTAATTTTTTTGAAAATTATATTTTGTTCACCATGAAGTTTCTACTTTAATTTACACAAATGTTTATATTTTATAATTGCAACATTTTTTTCTACATATCGTGCACTATACACTTGAAAAACAGTATTTTTTTCATTTAAATATGAAAATGTGTTTTTTAAATTTATTAAAATATTTTATTATTAGAAAACATTGTATAATTAACCATGAAGTTCAAAGCTTAATTTACACAATTTTAATATTTTTAAAATTGCAACATTTGGTTTTAGAAATTGTGTACTGTACACTTAAAAAAGATGGTGTTTTGGACTTTAAAAATGAAAAATTTAAATTTATTAAATTATTTGATTTTTTTAAAAATAATGTATTGTTCACCATGAAGTTTCTAGCTTAATTTACACAATTTTTTGTATTTTTAAAATTGTAACATTTGTTTCTAGAAATCGTGTACAATACACTTGAAAAATAGGGAGATTTTTACTTTAAAAATGAAAACAAATATTTTAAATTTAAGAAATTATTTGATTTTTGTGAAAACAATGTATTGTTCACCATAAAGTTTCTAGCTTAATTTACACAATTGTTTTATATTTCTATAATTGCAACATTTGTTTCTAGAAATCGTGTATAGAAGGTAAATATAGGGTGTTGAAAATGAAAATGCATATTTTAAATTTATTAAATTATTTAATTTTTTTACAACAATGTATTTTTCACCATGAATATTCTATCTTAATTAACACAATTTTTAAAATTTTTAAATTTTCAATATTTGTTTCATGAAATCGTGTACTATAGACTTGAAATAAGGATGTTTTTTACTTTAAAAATGAAAATGCATAATTTAAATTTATTAAATTATTTGATTTTTTTGAAAACAATGTATTGTTCCCAATAAAGTTTCTAGCTTAATTTACACAATTTTTTATTTTTTTAAGATTGCAATATTTGTTTCTAGAAATCGTGTACTATACACTTGAAAAATAGAGTGTTTTTTACATTAAAAATAATAACGCATATTTTAAATTTATTAAATTATTTGAGTTTTTTGAAAATAATGTATTGTTCACCATGAAGTTTGTAGCTTAATTTATACAAATTTTTATATCTTTATAATTGCAACATTTGTTTCCAGAAATCGTGAACTATACACTTAAAAAATAAATTTTTTTTTAATTTAAATATGAAAATGAATTTATTTAAATTTATTAAATTATTTTATTTTTTTGAAAACATTTTATTATTAACCATGAACTTCATAACTTGATTTACATAATTTTAATATTTTTAAAATTTCAACATTTGGTTCTAGAAATTGTGAACTATACACTTTAAAAAGAGTGTGTTTTGGACTTTAAAAATGAAAACGAAAATTTTAAATTTATTATATTATTTGATTTTTTTGAAAATGATGTATTCTTCACCATGAAGTTTCTAGCTTAATTTACACAATTTTTTATATTTTTAAAATTGCAACATTTGTTTCTAGAAATCGTGTAGACTTGAAATATAGGGTGTTTTTTACTTTAAAAATAATAACGCATATTTTAAATTTATTAAATTTTTTTTTTTACAATGTATTGTTCACCATGAAGTTTTTAGCTTAATTTACACAAATTTTTATATTTTTATAATTGCAACATTTGTTTCTTGAAATTGTGTACTATACACTTGAAAAACGAGATTTTTTTAATTTTAATATGAAAATGTGTTTTTTAAATTTATTAAATTATTTTATTTTTTTGAAAACGTTGTATTATTAACCTTGAAGTTCATAGCATAATTTACACAATTTTAATATTTTTAAAATTGCAACATTTGGTTCTAGAAATTATGTATTATACACTTGAAAAAGAGGGTGTTTTGGTCTTTAATAATTAAAATGAATGTAACACCTAACAGAATTAAAGGCTAAGTGTTTGTTTTTCAATATTTGATAAGAAGTAACTAGCAAAGGAAACTCTCATATATGAGTTCATACACTACTTAGTCTTAGGGTGAACTATCATATACCCTATGAAATACATAAGTCCATAGGGAAAGATAATAAATTTAAATATCTACTACATGCCAGAAAAATATGTCCATTAACAGTAGCCAACGAGCGTGCTATACGGAAAGGTTGGCTACCCCAAAATACATATCAAAATATCCAAATTACTACATGGCTAATGGAATAGGTCTTGAAGCACTAAAGTCTTCCGAGTCTTCTGCAATATGGTAACCGCCAGCTATATGTAAACATATAACTAAGTAACCCCCAATATTTTGAAAATACTTTATATCATATTACATCAAGTCTTGTTGGTCAAGGCAACCATCACCCAAGGGGGGTGAATTGGGTGATTAAAACTTTTGCGCACTTTTGAAAAACTGAACGATTTAAAGGTTTATGCACAGCGGAACAATTAGAGAAAAGATTAAACAACAAATATGGTAATCTAAAGAGGCGCTTGCGACCTTTACAACAGGGAGCACTTCTCACACCTCGGGATGCCCCACCCAAGTGCTTAAGCCTCAATACAACCAGGGATGCCTCACCCTGTTTCTCAACTGAGGGATGCCCCACCCTCTTCTCACAAATGAGCGATGCCTCACGCTCTTCTCATATGAGGGATACCCCACCCTCTATGAATTTGTTTGAATAAAAGAAGAAGAAACAATATGAAACTCTCAATATAGTAGATACACAAGTTGAAGCACTATAGCCAATAAGTAATATCAATGATAGAGCATTTTGATAGTTCAAGCAATAAGAAAGATGTAATCAAGTGTTTGACAAGATTGCTTGAA
Organism: Cyamopsis tetragonoloba; assembly: GCA_037177725.1. Lineage (NCBI taxonomy): Eukaryota > Viridiplantae > Streptophyta > Magnoliopsida > Fabales > Fabaceae > Cyamopsis > Cyamopsis tetragonoloba. The sequence goes on from CM074125.1 coordinate 52,158,724, forward strand.
TAAAAAGAATTCTAATACACAAGTATTTATAGCCAATTGATTTCATAGCCGTTGGAAGATGAAAAGACATGACTTTTATTAGTTCTGAACAGATGTTATTGGTTATGGTCGTTATTTGTCGTTTCCAACCGTTTCTGACCGTTACAGCGCGACTGGTTTCAGACACCAACTTTAAACGGTCATAACTCTTTCATTTCTGATCCAAATAATGCAAATGACCACTTTTCGGAAACATCTTTAAGTCTAATTTCCAATGAAACAATTTTGGTTTCAAAACAATAAGTATTGTTTCCGTTATGATCAAAACAATGGACAAAGGTCACTTTCCGAAACTGAAAACCATTGGTAAGTTCAAAATATAATAATGTTCTCATTTCTTGACCATCTTTAACAAACTACCAGTCATTAGAAAGATAATTATGTCTAATTTCATATAAAATTAGTTTCAACTTAAACCAATAAGTAGTTTTCTAGATATAAGCAAAACAGTGGACAAGGATCATTTTTCATAACATGAAAATGTTACTCTTTCAATGGCTGACTTCAAAGTATCATAACTTTTTCATTTCATACTCAATTAAACTATATAAATACTTTTTGAAAATATAATTGAGTCTAGTTTCATATAGAACAAGTCTCATCTTTAAAAACAAAGTATTTTGTCAGTTATGATTAAAACAGTGAACACACGTCAGCTTGTCTCATTTTGAGGAACTTAAGAAATGGCTATACTTTCAGTTTTGGCTATAAACAATGTGTAAAAGCAAGTTAAAAGATTTACTCTATCAAATGATAACTTACTGACCTTACACTTTGCTTAGCCTAAGTCCTATGTATATGATTTGGAGAAGCCTTCTTGGACTTGGCACGACATATCATTTGAAGATATAGCTTTTCTCCCATAATATATCAATGCTTGGTCATCATCACCATCATCATTATCCTTCTTTCATATTTGAGCATGATATGTAACTTTCATTCTCATGATGCATTGCCCACTTGTAATGTTTAGACCATCCTACAAAAATATAACTTACTAGAAATCATTGTTAGTCCAAACTTGAAACTTCTCATCAATATCAAGTATTCTTGATTTATAATATGTAACCTTAGTTAGACTATCAAGCATCTTTTAAGCATATAATAATCCATTAAGCATAGAGAAAATATATCCTTGTATTTGTCATCATCAAAACATAATGTATTAAATCATTTAGCACACACACTTCTACAAGTCTTACTGGAAAACACCCCGTTTGGTTCCTATCACACACAATCAATCCAAGGCAACGTATTCACACTCAAAGCATGCATCACATGATCTTTCATTATCATACTTAATTCATTTTTTTCTTTAGTCTTTTACGGAAGCCTCGTTCACAAGACTTCTCCCTAGACGCATGGCAGTAATGCGCGCTTGAGCTCAATCATGGGACCATGGAAAGCGTCTCAACTGTGATCAACTGTCGGGCTATCTTACCCCAATCACTGGGATAGCCCAGGACTATCTTACCCCATTTATCAGGATAGTCCTTTCTTTCGGGCCATCTTCCCGGTCACCGGGAAACCCTACTAGTTCAGGTCATCTTACCCCATTCATTGGGAGACCCTACATTCTCAATCTTTTCATGCTTGTCTGCTTACCCAGTGTGTAACAGGTGGAACTCAACCCACTTACTCAACGTCCACTGAAGGAGGAAAGCTTGTCTTATCATTTAATTTCATTTTTTTTACAAGATATCATGCATTTTCATTCAACATTCATCACATGACGATTTCACAATTCAAAATCAAGGAGCTTGCCATACCATCTCCTAACCTTAAACCATGTTACTAAGTCCTATAAGTTTATTTACATTGGTTTTAACCCTAGTACATGTTACTAAATCGCATGGACTTATTTATATTGGTTCTAATCTTAGAAATAGGTTAATTGAGGGTGCTTTTTCATTTGGAGGTGAGAAATCAAGTCCCTGTTTAGGTTCAGATTCGCGGCCGCAAGAAAATTTGTTGCCACGAATTTGACACAGAAACTCTAGGCCAAATTAGTTGCTACAAATGAAACTCGCCATCGCGAGTTTTGTACAAAAAACCCCAGATGCTCACTGACCAGATTAGCGGCCGCGAATTGGATACATAATCAACCTGCCCTGTTTCACGAAAATCCTCCAATTTCAATCAAAAACCTTTCCAAGCCACACCATAGATCAATTAACTTATTTCCAGGATCAACAGCACAATTCCATCATAAATCAAGGTTCAATTTCATCAATTTCATCCAATTTTACATATTGCCATACATTTCTCTAATACTTCCAAATCAAACCACATGCATCAAACAAAAACATCAAATCACCTTAATATGCACAAGAACAACTTACTTTAGCATACATTTCTCAAACTCAATAATCAACCACATGCATCAAATCAAATCATTTAATTTACAAGTTTCAACATATACCTATAACTCATCATACCTCAAAATCAAGACACAAGTGTCAAAACCCAAATCACCTACTTCAACAAATCTAAGCCTATTTCTATCACATTTTCCACACTAGAGCAGGACCATACCTCCTACCAATTTCTATTCTCTAATTAGTCTAAGTTGGGGTATAGTGGGGTTACCTCCAATTTTGAAATTCCTAAGCACTTCTTGTTTCAAATGTTTTCCCAAACTCTTCAATCCTCCCAAATAGGGCTTGATAATCCCTAATGTTCACAAATGTGGGTCATTCACACCCATTAGGACCCATTTAGGAGAATGCATGTGGCAGATGAAGATTAAACCCCATTTGTCCCAAAAATGGAGCTTAACCAAGAGGATGAAGGAGAAGAGATGCATGACTTACCTAAAGATTCCAATAGCTTCTCCAAGCTTCAATGAACAAGATTGGTGAAGGATTTCTCTTGATTTGGGCTTGAAATCCAAACCCTATGAGAGCTTGAGAATGGAAGAAGAAAATGAGAAATGGAGTGGGATGAGAGAGAGAAAGTGGCGTGGGCTTGGGAAGGAATAAGTGAGAGGTTTTGTCAAATTCTGGTATCTTTTAAGTTTGCAAATGAGCCCTTCTTTTAACTTTTAAAAAATTTTTCTTTAGTCATTCTCCTTTCATTTGTAGAATTGCCATAAATCCCTAAATTCCCAATTTCTTCTAAAGAACCACTAATTCCTATTTGGGAGTTTGTGGGATGTTACAACTCTACCACCCTTAAAAGTATTTTTGTCCTCAAAATTAAGAACTAACTTGTGTCGTCAAAACATTTCGGGATAGGCATCTTTCATGTCTTGTTCCTTTTCCCAAGTGATCCCCAACGAATCGATGCTTTGCCATAGCACCTTAACCAATGGAATCACCTTGTTCCGCAAGGTCTTCTCCCCACCATGAAGTTTCTAGCTTAATTTACACAATTTTTATATTTTTAAAATCTCAACATTTGTTTCGAAATAGTGTACTATAGACTTGAAATGTAAGGTGTTTTTTACTTTAAAAATGAAAACGCGTATCTTAAATTTATTAAATTATTTGAATTTTCTGAAATCAATTTGTTGTTCACCATGAAGTTTCTAGCCAAATTTACACTATTTTTCATATTTTTAAAATTGCAACATTTGTTTCTAGAAATCGTGTACTATAGACTTGAAAAATAGGATGTTTTTTAATTTAAATATGAAAAATGTGTTTTCAAAATTTATTAAATTTTTTATTCTTTAAAAAACCATGTATTATTAACCATGAAGTTCATAGCTTAATTTACACAATTTTAATATTTTTAAAATTGCAACATTTGGTTCTAGAAATTGTGTACTATACACTTGAAAATGAGGGTGTTTTGGACTTTAAAAATGAAAAAGAAAATTTTAAATTTATAAATTATTTTATTTTTTTTGATAATAATGTATTGTTCACCATGAAGTTTCTAGCTTAATTTACACAATTTTTTATATTTTTAAAATTGTAACATTTGTTTCTAGAAATCGTGTACTATACAATTGAAAAATAGGGTGTTTTTTACTTTAAAAATGAAAATGCGTATTTTAAATTTTTAAAATTATTTGATTTTTCTGAAAATAATGGATTGTTCACCATGAAGTTTCTTAGCTCAATTTACACAATTTTTCATATTTTTAAAATTGGAATATTTGTTTCTAGAAATCTTATACTATATAGACTTGAAAAATAGGATGTTTTTTAACTTAAATATGAAAATGTGTTTTTTAAATTTATTAAATTATTTATTTTTTTGAAAACCATGTATTATTAACCATGAATTTCATAGCTTAATTTACACAATTTTGATATTTTTAAAATTGCAACATTTGGTTCTAGAATTTGTGTACTATAAGAGTGTTTTGAACTTTAAAAAGGAAAACGAAAATTTTAAATTTATTAAATTATTTTTTTTTTCACCATGAAGTTCATAGCTTAATTTACATGATTTTTCAAAATTTTAAAATTACAATGTTTTTTTTAGTAATCGTGTACTATACACTTGAACAATAGGGTGTTTTTAATTTAAATATGAAAATGTGTTTTTTAAATTTAACAAGTTATTTGATTTTTTTTAAAATAATGTGTTGTTCACCATGAAGTTTCTAGATTAATTTACATAAATTTTAAAAATTTTAAAATTACAAAGATTTTTCTAGAAATCATGTATTATACACTTGAAAAATACGGCGTATTTTTACTTTAAAAATGAAAACGCATATTTTAAATTTATTAAATAATTTTATTTTTTAAAAAACAATGTAATGTTCACCATGAAGTTCATAGCTTAATTTACATAATTTTTAAAAATTTTAAATTTACAATGTAACATCCCACAAATTCCCAAATAGGAATTTGGTGATTCTTTAGAAGAAATTGAGAATTTAGGGGTTGTATCGTGTAACACCCCAGGCGGGACGCTAACCACCATCCCTAACAATGTTTCTAAGAGATTAGCCACCCTCTTTAAGTGGTCTATCCCCCCTGCGAATAAATCTACCTTTATTCCAAGATTTGGGGATTCAGGAACTTAAGGACAATATCCCTTTAGTCTTTGGTTCGAATCCACGGAAGGTCCCAAAATCCTGGAATAAAAGTGATTTATTCGCAGGGGGATAACCCACATAAGGGAGTGATTGAAGTACTTAAGTACACCGCCGGTGATGGTAGTAGCGTCCCCCCGGTGAGGTGTTACAATTAGGGTGTTTTTTGAATGAAAAATAAAAACGTGTCTTTTAATATACTTAAAATTTCTGGAGTTTTTGAAAATTATATATTATCACCTTAAAGTTCCTAGCTCAATTTACATAATTTTTTATTTCTTTAAAATTGCAATAATGTTTTTAGAAATCATGTATTATACACTTAAAAGAGATTGTGTTTTTTAATTAAAGAATGAAAATGATTTTTTTTTAAACTAGTTAAATTATAGGATCTTTTGGAAAACGTTATATGATTCGCCTTGCTGTTTCTAGCTTAACTTATATTTTTTTTTATATTTTTAAAATAGCAACAATTTTTCTAGAAATCATGTACTATACACTTGAAAAAGATGGTACCTTTTTAATTTTAAAATAGCTCAATTGGTAGTGGTTCTTAGGAATCCATGACTATATCCCTTTGTTCATGGGTTCGAACCATAAAAGGTCTCAAAATCTTAAAGATAGATAACCCACTTAAGGGAGTGGGTGAAGCTCTTAGAACACCGTCAGGGATGGTGGTAGCATCCCGTCCAGTTAGGTGTTACATGTTCACCATGAAGTTTGTAGCTTAATTTACAAATTTTTTTTATATTTTAAAAATTGTAACATTTGGTTCTAGAAATCGTATACTATACATTTGAAAAATAGGATATTTTAAAATTTAAATATGAAACTTTGTTTTTAAAATTTATTAAATTATTTATTTTTTTAAAAAATAATTTGTATTTCACCATGAAGTTTCTAGCCTAATTTACATAAATTTTTAAAATTCTAAAATTTTAAAATTTTTTTCTAGAAATCGTGTACTATACATTTAAAAAAGATTGTGATTTTTACTTTAAAAATGAAAATGCATATTTTAAATTTATTAAATTATTTAATTTTTTTGAAAAAATTTTATTGTTCATATGAAGTTTCTAGCTTAATTTACACATTTTTTTTATTTTTAAAATTGCAATATTTGTTTCTAGAAATCGTGTACTATACACTTGAAAAATAGGGTGTTTTTTACTTTGAAAATGAAAACGCATATTTTAAATTTTTAAATTATTTGATTTTTTAAAAAGAATGTATTTTTAACCATGAAGTTCATAGCTTAATTTACACAATTTTTATATTTTTAAAATTACAACATTTGTTTCTTGAATCGTGTACTATAAACTTGAAAAATATTTTTTTTTTTAATTTAAATATGAAAATATGTTTTTTAAATTTATCAAATTATTTGTTTTTTTTAAAATAATGTATTTTTCACCATGAAGTTCATAGATTAATTTACACAATTTTTTATATTTTTAAAATTACAACATTTGGTTCTAGAAATCGTGTACTATACAGTTGAAAAATAGGATGTTTTTTAATTTAAATATGAAAATTTGTTTTTTAAATTTATTAAATTATTTGATTTTTTAAAAGTAATTTACTGTTCACCTTGAAGTTTCTAGGTTAATTTACATAAATTTTCAAAATTTTAAAATTGTAAACTTTTTTTTAGAAATCGTGTACTATATACACTTTAAAAATAGGGTGTTTTTTACTTAAAAAATGAAAACATATATTTTAAATTTATTAATTATTTGATTTTTTTGAAAACAATGTATTGTTCACCATGAAGTTTCTTGCTCAATTTACACAATTTTTGTTTTTTTAAAATTGCAACATTTGTTTCTAGAAATCGTGTACTATAGACTTGAAAAAAGGATGTTTTTTAATTTAAATATGAAAATTTGTTTTTTAAATTTATTAAATTATTTATTTTTTAAAAAACCATGTATTATTAACCATGAAGTTCATAGCTTAATTTACACAATTTTAATATTTTTCAAACTGCAACATTTGGTTCTAGAAGGATTTAGTTGCAATAATTATAGAATTAGTTGAGATTGTGGTTCTTTTAGTTGAGATTGGGAATTTAAGGATTTAGTTGCAATTATTAAAGAATTAGAGGGAGAAGGACTTGGTAGAAATTCTTATGAGTTGCTAAATTTTGACAAAAACTCCTCTCCTCCTTCCTCCCTCTCCCACGCCTTCTCACTCTCTCACACCCATAACTTTATCATCTTAATTTCGTCTCTACTTGCTCTCCTAGGGCAACAACATTTCTCAAGGTTTCCAAGCATTATTCCTTAATCCCTTCCTTGTTAGACTTAAACCCTCACCCTCAAGTCTTTGGACATCCAGGGAAGCTAAGGTAAGCAACATGCAACCCCTTCCTACTCCTCTCTTCATCTATTTCTCTTTCTAGAAGATAAACTATCAAAACCCTCCAATCCCACATGCAACACAAGATTTTGGGTTGTGTGAGGTTGGAATCTAACTTGGAAGAGGAACTTGTAGGGAACAAGTGCTAGGGAGAAGATTTGGGAGCTTGAAGACTTGGGAACTAATTAGGAACTAGAGTATTTGGAGCTTACTTGAAAGGTAACCAAAAAACCCCACATTAGTGAATCATTAGGAGGTAGAAATGTATGAGGCTAGGAAATGGACAATAGTTGTGCTAGAAATAAGTGTGCTAGGCCATTTGCTTGCTTTGATGATTGAGTGTTTATGATGTGTTGAATTTTGGTGTACTTCTTGCATGTGTAAAATCTTGCCTTGCATGTGGTCTAGAATGCTTGAGTATGACTTAGATGTTTGCTTCTATGCCCAACTCTACTTGAATATTGGTTAGATTGCTTGGGATTACATTTGTATGAGATTGAATGAATGTTATGCATATTGAACTTGTAAGTTGTGATAATGATTGTAATGGTCTTGCATGTATACCTTAGTGTTTGAGTGCTGATTATTGGGTGTAAATTTCGGCATGAAAGTGGTCCTCAAACCCTTTGGAAGGATTTTTGGAAGTTTTCCAAAACAAGGGAAACAAGTGCCCAAAATCGTGATTTTTCGCTATAACAAAAGGATTTCCGGTACAGAAAAAAAACCTTGGTGGGGGCACCTGTTGCATGGAAAATTCACTATAGCGAATGCACCTCGCTATAGCAAAAATTTGAAATTCGTTGCAACGAGATTCCCTTCGCTATAGAGAATTTGCCCCTGAAACAGGGGTTACAAACCATCTTAAATTCGCCGCAACGAAGAATGCTCACTACAGCAAATTTGCTCAGTGAAAATGGGGGTTTTAGGACTATCTCATTTTCGCTACAGTGAAACTTAATTCGCTACGGTGAAGCTTCTTGTGTCATGTTTTGTTATTTAAGTGTTTTCTAAGACCAGTATGCCTACAACTATATCCAAGACACTTACTTAAGCTATTCTAAAGATGTATACATGCAAGATGTGATGAAAATGAATTGAAAAGACAAATCTAAGCTTTCCCCCATCAACGAATGTTGAGTAAGCGGGTTGAATTCCATCGGTCGCACACCGGGTAAGTGGACAAACGTGAAAAGATTGAGAATGTAGGGTCCCCCATTGATTGGGGTAAGATGGTCCTGGGCTATCCCAGTGATTGGGGTAAGATAGCCCGACAGTTATTAATGACAGTAAAGACGCTTGTCATGGTCCCATGATTGATCTGAATATATTGTTATATTATAGATCTATTAATTTGATTGTTGACCCATAAGGTTTGTCTCGCGGTCCTCTCTTTATGTTAAGTAAAACATTGTGAATTTATGTTCAATTTAGTCCCTGCAATTATGTTATCAATCAATATTATATGTAGGGACTCGATTGGCCGATTTTCAAATAATTTAGGCGACTAAAGTGATCTACTTTAAATAACTCAAGGGATTAAATCGATCTATTTTTAAATAATTTCGAGACTAAATTGATCATAATGACCAAATTGACTGAGTAGCCTAAATTTTAGGGACTACAAGCTCATTTTGATAATTTCTAAGACTAAATTGGTTGATGATTACTTTATTTTTATGTGCTCATTTGAAGATTGGAATTTATTCTGTCATTCATTTTAACTCCAGGTTTCTATTGTGCTGCTGGTTGATTTATGACTATAGTAGTTGATATTGTTCTTTTATACTTGTTTCTTAATACCCGTATCACTTAGTTATATTGCATTTCTGTCATTATTTCTATAAATTAATTAGTCAGCATGTTGTGTTGTCTGGTCTCCTTGTGTGCTTTTCCCTTGTGTTACTTCAATTTTTTTTTGTCAATTTAAATGTAAATGTTTACTATCATTTTTCTTTATTTTACTTTTTGCGAGAAAAAATTGCTAACATGTATATATAATTTCTTAAAATATAAGTAAAAATTAGTAGCATTCTAACTAATTGCCCCCCCCCTAAATTTTTATCTATTTAGTTATTTATATTTGGCCCCCCCAAAAAATTTGGGCTAGCTCCGCCCCTGTGCTTGAGTTTTATATTTTATATTTATTGTGTTGGATTTAAATTGTAACCGACACAAATGTGTACAGCATCTAATATAAACAATCCATTAGTTAGTTTGTCTAAAATAAAATGAAAATACATTTTTTAAATTTCCTAAAATATTTGAATCTTTTTTAAAATAATTTATTATTCAGTTTAAAGTTTCTAGCTAAATTTACGATTTTTTTTATATTTTTAAAATTTCAAAAATTTTTTAATTTGGTGTCTTTTGAAATAAAAATGAAAATGCATCCTAAAAAATTTAAAGTTTTTTCAAAAAAATTTATTATTCAGTTTAAAACACAGTACTATTTACTTTGGAGTTTCTAGCTGAATTTACATAATTTTTGTATTTTTGAAATTGCAATAATTTTTTAGAGACCGTGTATATACATTTAAAAAATAGGGTGTTTTACGAAAAAAATGAAAATGCGTTATTTTAAATTAACTAAATTATTTGAAGTTTTGTAAAACAATGTATGATGACACAATAAAGTTTATAGCTCAATTAACATAATTTTTATATTTTAAAAATGGTTTCAATTGTTTTAGAGATCATGCACTATACATTTGAAACATATGATGTTTTTTGAATGAAAAATGAAAATGTGTTTTCTTGAATTACTTAATTATTTGAAGTTTTTGGAAAAAAAATTATTATTCACTTTGAAGTTTCTAGCTAAATTTACATAATTTTTTATATTTATAAAATTGTAACAATTTTTTTAGAGATAATGTACTATACATTTGAAAAATAAGATATTTTAAGATAATATATTAGTACTAAATAGAGTGTTTTTCGTATGAAAACATGTTTTTTTAATTACCTAAAGTATTTGAGGTTGTTTTAAGATAATATATTAGTCAGTTTTAAGTTTCTAACTCAATTTGCATAACTTTTTATTTTTAAAATTGCAATAATTTTCTAGAGATTGTGTATTATTCACTTGAAGAATAGGATATTTTTCAAAATAAAAATAAAAACGCGTTTTTTTAATTACCTAAAGTATTTGAGGTTTTTTTAAAACAATGTATTAGTCAGTTTAAAATTTCCAGCTAAATTTATATAACATTTTACATTTTTAAAATTTGAATATTTTTTAAAGATCATTTACGATAAAATTGAAGAATATGGTGTTTTTTAAAATAAAAAAAAATTATTTTTTAAATTAACTAAAGTGTTTGAATTTTTTTAAAAACAATCTATAATAAATATAAGGGTGATCGATTGAAAATTTTAATATTACTGTTCATTTGGTGATTATACCAAATTACCCTAATTTATGTGAAAATCTGGTGATTGCCGTTCAAATGGAGATGGCTAAAATTATCAATTATTAAGTTGCAATGTGAAAACAGAAAGCCAAAGGCGTGCAACTTGCGGGAACAAAAAAACGAATCAAGAGGGAATCAAAGGAAATAGAAGATGAAAATGGATAAATCAACAATCATAAAAATCACAATCCAGAAATTCCATCTAGAAATAAACAAAAAAAAAAAAAAATACAACACATCTATACATTACTGGACAAATTCAAAAAATAATCAAAAAAGTGAATGGGGCCAAAGGAACTGAAGCTCTTCTCTACTTCCTTCATGAAAGTAGAGGACATACACGGTGACGAGAAGAAAATAAATTCAGAAATGGTAGAAAAATGCTATAAAAATTACTAGAAAAGTACAACAAATTCCATAAATTGCCAATTATACAAGGAAAGTCCAAAATATTACTGAAAAATTTAAGATATTTTAAAATATTATAAAAAATTTGGAAAAAAATGTTAAACGGACTATGATGAAAAACAAATATCATCTATCTTCCTCCTTCTGTTTGGTGCATGCAAGTGCCTTTGCGATCAAATCTGAACCATGACCATGGAGAAGGTGAGGCACGTTATTGGTGAAGAAAGTGAGGAATTTGAGAGGAGTGAAGGACCCTAATAAAACAACATCATCACATAATGTGAACACTCATACTAGTCATACAAATAACCGCCAACCTCTATGAGTTCACAAATCGTTCAGATTTAAGAGTCATACATAATTACAATACTATACAAGTGAGAGTTGTACACATGACTACATGGAACTTTAGTACAATTTAAGCTTTACAGAGCTATATAAACAAAATAAAACCAAAATTAAGTAGCTTAATCATAGAACTTTAGTACAATTTAAGCTTTACAAGCTATATAAAGAAAATGACTAGGCATATAATCTTTATTCCTTTGCTCCATCATGCTTTGCCTCAAAAGGACCTACAATAATGTAACCATGAGATTTATGGAATTGCATATATTTGAATAACCCCCAGTTTTAAGAAAAACATTTTTTACAGTTTTGCCGTCTCTGAGATTTTTAGTGGTTGGATTTTTTTTTTGTTTTAAAGATTTTGTAGGGTTTTTAGAATAGTTTTGTGGATTTGTAAGGGGTTTTGAGAATGTTTCTAGTGTGTTTAGGAATTTTGAGTGTTATTTTATGGTTTTCTAGGGATTTAGAAGTTTTTAAGTTGCTTTAAGGTTTTTTAAGGTTTTAAAAAAGATTTAAGAATGTTATTGGAAATTCTTTTGTCCATTTTAGTGATTTTCATTGGTTTTTAAGAATTCTCTATGAATTTAGGGGGTATTATGTTGTCTCTAGGATATGTAGGTATTTGATGATTTTCTATGTTTAAAGATTTTGTAGGGTTTTTAAAAAGTTTTTGTGGACTCGTAAGAGGTTTTGAGAGTGTCTCACGTATGTTTAGGAATTTCGAGTGGTTTTTTATGGTTTATAATGGGTTTTCTATGGATTTAAAGGTTTTTGGGCCGTTTTAAGGTTTTTTAAAGTTTTAAAAATGTTTTATGAGTGTTTTTAAGAATTGTTTTGCAGATTTTATAGGTTTTCAAGGATTTTAAGGAATTCTCTATATTTTTATGAGGTAATTTGTTGTCTCTAGTAGGATTTTACGTTTTAGAGATTTTGTAGGGTTTTTGAAAATTTTTCGTGAATTTTTTATTTGTATTTTTTTTTTTTTACATTTTTAGGGGTTTTCTAGGGATTTAGATGTTCTTGGGAGGTTTTAAGGTTTTTAGAGGTATCTATAGTGTTTTAGAGTTCCCCTAAAACTTCATTGGGTTCTTTTTTTCTTTCTTTTTATTTCACATTTTTTTTACTAAAAGATAAAAAAAATCGAAAAAAATAATAACAAATAAAAACCTACTACACATAAAAAGAAAAAAAGATAACAGAAAAAGAAAACCAATGCTCCATCGTTAATGAATGAGACTTCCTTGTTAGCAATTTAGAGGCACATTCGATGGAAATTCAATGTTCCATCAACAGGTGTAATGTGATACTCAATGTACCCCAGAGACGGAAAAATAAAATAAATCAGTCACTTAAAAAATACTTATAAGAAAAATATAAAACACAAAACACTAAATCTAAAGAAAATCCTGAAATTTATTTTCACTCTCCTTTAGAGTCATCCGTTGCAGCTCCATCATCTTCTTCTTAGAAGTCTTCCAACACATTCTCAGCTTCTCACAATTATTTATTGTAGTATTAGGATTTTGACGCCTAGACGAGAAAACCATCACGCCTAGGTGACTATTAAATCCGCTAAAAAAATCCAAAAAGACAAAAAAACAACTAAATAAACACTAAAAAGATAAAACAAAAAAATTAAAACCTACGATTACTAAAAATAAAAATAAGAAAACTAAAATTACAACAAAAACAAATAGAAATGTAACTTTTCATATTTTAAGTCGAATCATGGTATTCAACGCAGTTTGAATATATGTAGGGATTTCTATAGATTTAATAGGAGTATTGTGTTGTTTCGAGATTTTAGGGTGTGGGAAAAGGGGTTTTAGGGATTTTTTTTAGCACATTTTAATAGTTTCACAAGTATTTAGATATCCTCTATGTTTTTAGAGGATATTATGTTATTTTTAGGATTTTTAGTTTTCTTTTTATCGGTCAAACACACACACGCTCACACTACACTACTCCTAAATCTAACTCCTAAATCTCCCCACCGAGCATTGAACCCCTCCCGAGCTTCTCCTTATATCATTTGAGCTACAAGCTCTTGGCTTTTAGGATTTTTAGTGGTTGGATGTTTTCTATGTTTTAAAGATTTTATAATGATTGTGGAAAAATTTTCTGGATTTGTAAGGGGTTTTAAGAGTGTGTATAGTATGTTTAGAGATTTTGAGTGATTTTTTTTTTTGTGGTTTTTAGAAGGTTTTTTAGGGATTTAGAGGTTTCTAAGTTGCTTTTAAGATTTTATAGGTTTTAAAAATATTATATGAGTGTTATTGGGAATTCTTTTGCCCATTTTTTCAATGATTTTTAAGAATTCTCTATGCTTTTAGGGGATAATATGTTGTCTTTAATATTTTAGGGGATGGATGATTTTCAATATTTTAGGGATTTTGTAGAGTTTTCAAAAAGTTTTGAGAGTGTCTCCAGTATGTTTAGGGATTTCGAGTGTTTTTTACGATTTTTAATGGGTTTTCTAGGAATTTATAGGTTTTTTAGGTTTTTAAAAGTTTTATGAGTGTTTTTTGAAATTGTTTTGCGCATTTTAGTGATTTTTATGGGTTTTTAGGAATTCTTTATGTTTTTATGGGGTATTATGTTATCTTTAGGACTTTTATAGGTTGGATATTTTTTAAGTTTTAGAGATTTTGTAAGGTTTGTGAAAAACATTTGTGAATTTGTAAGAGATTTTGAGAGTGTTTCTGGTATTTTTAGAGCTTTTGAATCGATTTTTTTTTTTTTCCATTTTTAGGGGTTTTCTTTCGGATTTAGATGTTCTTGGGTGGTTTTTAGGTTTTTAGGAGTTTTCCTAAAATTTCATTGGGCTCTTATTTTTCTGTTTTCGTTTTTTTTTCACATTTGTTTTTAATAAAAGATTACAAAATAAAAAAATAATAATAACAAACTTAAATCTACTAGGCACAAATAAAAAAAAAGAGATAAAACAAAAAGATAAATTACTCCCCTAACATCATTGGCGAATGAGACTTCTTTGTTAGCAATTTGGACGCACGTTCTCTAAAAATCCAGTGCAACATCATTAGCTATAATATTATATTCAATCCACTCAAGAGATAGAAAAATAAAATAAATCAGTCACTTCAAAAATAATTATAAAAAAATATAAATACAAAACAGAAAATCTAAAGAAAATCCTGGAATTTCTTTCTTTTCACGCTTCTTTACCGTCATCCTTCATCCACATCTTCTTAGATGCCTCCCATAAGCCATAACATTCTCGGCTTCTAGGAATTATTTGTTGTAGTATTAAGAACATGCCGCCTAGGCGTGAAAATCACCACGCCTAGACGGCCATTAAATATGCTAAAAAAGCACAAAATGAGACAAAACAAAACAAAATAAACACTAAAAAGATGAAACAAAGAAAATTTAAAATCTACAATTATAAAAATTAAGAAAAAATAACTAAAATTACAACCAAAAAACAACTAGAAATGCGACTTTTTATATTTTCAGTCGAATCATAGTATTTAACGCAGTTTGAATATTTGAAGGGGTTTCTATGGATTTAATGGGGTATTGTGTTGTTTCTAGGGATTTTAGAGTGTAGAGGTTTTAAGTGTTTATTGGGAAAGAGGGGGTTTTAGAGTTTTAAAGTGTTTGAGATTTTTTTTTTGCGCATTTAAATAGTTTTCACAATTATTTATAAAACTTCCATGTTTTTAGAGGGTATTGTGTTGTCTCTCGGATTTTGGTGGTCGGATGTTTTCTACATTTTAAAGATTTTGTAGGTTTTTAGAAAATCTGTCGATTTGCAAGGGTTTTGAGAGTGTCTTAGTATGTTTAGGGATTTTGAGTGCTTTTGTTGTGGTTTTTAAAGGATTTTCTAGGGATTTAGAGGTTTTTAAGTTGTTTTAAGGTTTTTTAGGGTTTTAAAAATGTTATATGAGTGTTATTGGGAATTCTTTTTCCCATTTTAGTAGTTTTCATTGGTTTTAAGAATTCTCTATGTTTTTAGGGGGTATTGTGTTGTCTCTAATATTGTTAGCACATGAAAGCTTTTCTATGTTTTAATGATTTTGTAAGGTTTTTAAAAATATTTTGTGGATTTGTAAGAGGTTTTGATAGTAGCTTTAGTATGTTTAGGGATTTCAAGTGATTTTTTACCATTTTTAATGGATCTTCTTGGGATTTAAAGGTTTTTGGTAGTTTTCAAGTTTTTTATGTTTTTAAAAATGTTTTACGAGTGTTTTTATGGGTTTTTAGGAATTATCTATTCTGGTACCCAAGAACATCTAAACCCCTAAAAACAGTAACAAAAAAATACAAATCAAAATTCCTAAACATACTAGAGACACTCAAAACCTCTTACAAATTCACAAAAAAAATTCAACAACCCTACAAAAACCTCTAAAATGTAAAAAACTTCCAAACCATAAATATTTTTATGGTTTTAAGAGGTATTTTGTTCTCTAAGATTTTTAGAGGTTGGATGGTTTTCTTTGTTTTAAAGATCTTGTAGGTTTTGAGAGTGTCTCCAATATGTTTAGAAATTTCGAGTGTCTTTTTTACGGTTTTTAATGGGTTTTCTATAGATTATGAGGTTTTTTCATTGTTTTAAGGTTTTTTAGGTTTTTAAAATGTTTTATGAGTGTTTTTCGAAACTGTTTTGCTCATTTTAGTGGTTTGCATTGGTTTTTAGAAAATTCACTATGTTTTTATAAGGTATTCTGTTGCCTTTGGGATTTTATGGGTTTGATGGTTTTTTACTTTGAAAGATTTTGTAGAGTTTTTGAAAAAATTGTGATTTTTAAAAGGTTTTGAGTGTCTCTAGTATTATTAGGGATTCGGATTTGTATTTTTTACCGTTTTTAGGGTGTTTCTAGGAATTTAGATGTTCTTAGGTGATTTTAAGGTTTTTAGAAGTTTATATGGTTTTAGAGTTTTTCTAAAACTTCATTGGTTCCTTTTGTTCTGTTATCTTTTTTTTCACATTGGTATTTTAATAAAAAATTAGAAAATAAAAAAAATTAACAAACTTAAACCTACTACACAATTAAAAAGAAAAAACAACAAAGATAAAACAAAAAAAATTTACTCCCCTAACATCATTGGTGAATGAGACTTATTTGTTAGCAATTTGTAAGCACGTTCTCTGGAAATCTAATCCTCGATCATCAGCTGCAATGTCATATTCAATACACCCAAGAGATAGAAAGACAAAATAAATCAGTTACTTAAAAAATACTTATAAGAAAAATATAAAAAACACAAAACAGAAAATTCTAAGAAAATTCTGGAATTTCTTTTCACTCTTCTTTAGAGTCATCACTTGCAACTCCATCCACATCTTCTTAGATGTCTTCTATAACATTATCAACTTCTCAAAATTATTTCTGGTAGTATTAAGATCGTGACGCCTAGGCGTGAAAACCACCACGCCTAGACGGCCATCAAATCTGCTAAAAAAACCAAAAATGAGACAAAATAAACACTAAAAAGATATAAAAAAAAAAAATTAAAACCGACAATTACAAAAAATAAAAATAAAATAACTAAAATTACGATAAAAACAAATAAAAATGTATCTTTTTATATTTTCAGTCGAATCATAGTATTCAACAAAATTTGAGAATTAGTAGGGTTTCTATGGATTCAATGGGCGTAATGTGTTGTTTCTAGAGATTTTAGAGTATGGAGAGTTTTCAAGTGTTTATTAGGGGAGAGAGGTTTCAGGGTTTTAAAGATCGTTTAAGAGTGCTTTAGGGTTTTTTTTTTGCGCATTTTTATATTTTTCACGGGTATTTAGAAATCCTCTATGCTTTTAGAGGGTATTCGGTTGTCTCTAGAATTTTTAGTGGTTGGATGTATTCTATGTTTTAAAGATTTTGTAGGGTTTTCATAAATCTTTAGGGATTTGTAAGGGGTTTTGAGAGTGTCTATAGTATGGCTAGGGATTTTAAGTGATATTTTTTTATGGTTTTCAAAGGATTTTTCTAGGGATTTAGAGGTTTTTAAATCGCTGTAAGGTTTTTTAGGGTTTTAAAAATGTTTTGAGTGTCATTAGGAATTGTTTTGCCCATTTTAGTTGTGTTCATTGGTTTGCCCATTTTAGTGGTCTTCATTGGTTTTTAAGAATTCTCTATGCTTTTATTGGGTATTATGTTGTCTCTAATAATTTTAAGGGATGAATGGTTTTCTATGTTTTAGTGATTTTGTAGAGTTTTTGAAATTAGGTTTTGAGAATGATTCCACTATGCTTAGGGATTTTGAGTGGTTTTTTACCATTTTTAATG
Source organism: Cyamopsis tetragonoloba (assembly GCA_037177725.1). Lineage (NCBI taxonomy): Eukaryota > Viridiplantae > Streptophyta > Magnoliopsida > Fabales > Fabaceae > Cyamopsis > Cyamopsis tetragonoloba. The sequence goes on from CM074125.1 coordinate 52,176,546, forward strand.
AGTTTTCTAGGGACTTAGTGATTTTTGGATTTTTTTGAAGGATTTTTAGGTTTTTATAAATCTTTTATGAGTGTTTTTACGAATTTTTTTGCGCATTTTAGTGATTTTTGGATTTTTAGGAATTCTCTATGATTTTGAGTTATTCTATTGTCTTTAGGATTTTTATGAGTTGGATGATTTTTTACGTTTTAGAGATTTATATGGGTTATTCTAAGTGTCTTTAGTATGTTTAGGGATTTTCTACGGAATTAAGTGTTCTTGGGTGGTTTTAAGGATTTTAGGAGTTTTAAAGATTTTAGAGTTCTCTTAAAATTCCATTGGCCTTTCCTTTTTCTTTTTCTTTTTTTTTCTCAATTTTGTTTACTAAAAGATTCCAAAATTGAAAAAAAAAAAATAACCAACTTAAACCTACTATACATAAATAAATAGGAAAAAATAAAAGAGAAATGAAAAACAAAAATAACTCCCCTAACATCATTAATTAATGAGATTTCTTTGTTAGCAATTTGGAGCACATTCTCTGGAAACCACCACGCCTAAGCAACCATTAAATCTACTAAAAAACTCAAAATGAGAGTAAAGAAATAAAACAAAGAAATGTAAAACCTACGATTACTAAAAATAAAATAACTAAAATTACGACAAAAATAAATAAAAATGCGACTTTTTATATTTTCAGTCAAATCATAGTATTCAACGCGGTTTCAAGATTTTTAGGGGTTTCTTTGGATTTAATAGGGTATTGTTTTGTTTCAAGGAATTTTAGGGTGTGAGGGTTTTCAAGTGTTTATTGGGGGAGGGAGATTTTAGGGTTTTAAAGATAGTTTGAGTGTTTTAGGGTTTTTTTGCGCATTTTAGTAATTTTCACGAGTATTTAGAAATCATTTGTTTTAAGGTGGTATTTTGTTGTCTTTAGGATTTAGTGGTTGGATTGTTTTATGTTTTAAATGCTTTATAGGGTTTTTTAGAATTTTTTTTGGATTCGTAAGAAGTTTTGAGAGTGTCTCTAGTATGTTTAAGGATTTCGAGTGGTTTTTTTTATGGGTTTTAAAGGGTTTTCTAGGAATTTAGAGGTTTTTAAGTTGCTTTAAGATTTTTATGGGTTCGATGATTTTTACTATGTTTTTATGAGGTATTCTATTGTCTATTGGATTTAATAGATTCGATGCTTTTTTTACTTTGAGAGATTTTGTAGGATTTTTGAAAAAATTTGGTGTTTTAGATGTCCTTTGGTGGTTTTAAGGTTTTTAGGAGTTTCTATGGTTTTTGAGTTTTCCTAAAACTTCATTAAACTATGTTTTCTTTTTTTTTCACATTTGTTTTTAATAAAAAATTTCAAAATAAAAAAAATAATAAAAAACTTAAACCTACTTCACACAAATAAAAAGAAAAAAAAAGAGAAAAAAAAGAGAAAAAAAAAAAGAAAGATTACTCCCCTGACATCATTGGTGAATGAGACTTCTTTGTTAATAATTTGGAGGCACGTTCTCTAGAAATCAGGTGCTCCATCATTAGCTGTAATGTCATATTCAATTCACCCGAGAGACAGAAAGATAAAATAAGACAGTCACTTAAAAAATACTTCTAAGAAAAATATAAAACACAAAAAAATTCTAGAATTTTTTTTCACCCTTCTTTAGAGTCATCAGTTGCAACTATATCCCCATCTTCTTAGATGCCTCAATAACAATATCAGCTTCTCAAAATTATTTCTTGTAGTATTAAGATCGTGACGCCTAGGCGTGAAAACCACCACACCTAGGCGGCCTTTAAATCTGGTAAAAAAACCCAAAATGAAACCAAACTAAACAAAATAAACACTAAAAAGATAAAAATAACAATAAAATAACTCAAACTACGACAAAACAAATAGAAATGCGACTTTTTATATTTTCGGTCGCATCATAGTATTCAACACAGTTTGAGTATTTGTAGGGGTTTCTATGAATTTAATAGGGGTAGTGTGTTGTTTCTATGGGTTTTTGAGTGTGGAGGGTTTTCAAGCATTTATTGGAAAATAAGGGCTTTAGGGTTTTAAATATACTTCAAGAGTGTTTTTGGGATTTTTTTTGCGCATTTTAGTAGTTTTCACGCGTATTTAAAAATCCTATATGTTTTTAGTGGGATATTCGGTTGACTCTAGGATTTTAAGGGGGTCGATGTTTTTCATGTTTTAAAGATTTTGCAAGGTTTTTTTAAAAAAAATGGATTGTAAGGGATTTTGAGAGTGTCTCTATTATGTATAAGGATTTTGAGTGATTTTTTTATGGTTTTTAAAGGGTTTTCTAGGAATTTAGATGTTTTTAAGTTGCTTTATGATTTTTTAGGATTTTAAAAAAGTTGAGTCTTTGGAAATTCTTTTGGCCAATTTCGTGATTTTCATTGGTTTTTAAAAATTCTCTATGATTTTTAAGGGTTGGATGATTTTTTTTGTTTTAGAAATTTTATAGTGTTTTGCAAAAGTTTTTGTGGATTTGTAAGAAGATTTGAGAGTGTTTTTAGTATGTTTTGGGATTTCGATTGGTTTTTAAAAATGTTGTGTTATTTCTATGGATTGATAGCATTTAGAGGATTTTGAGATTGAGTGTCTCTCGTATGTTTAGGGATTTTTAGTGGTTTTTTTACTGTTTTTAGGTTTTTTCTAGGGATTTAGAGGTAAAAGAAAACAGAGATAAAAAGAAAAAGGAAAACTAAATGTTAACAAATTCAAAAATAAAAATAATAATAACAAATCTAAAACTTACTACACAAAAATAAAAATAAAAAAAATAGAGATAAAAGAAAAGAGAAAATTACTCTCCTATCATCATTAGTGAATTAGACATCCTTGATAGCATTTTGAAGACACCATCAATTATGTCCATTAGAAATTCACAACTCTATCTTCCGCTACTAAATCATAGCCAATCCACCCAAGTGACAGAAAAATAAAACAAATCCGTCACTAAAAAAATGTAAAATATAAAACACAAAACACAATAAATAAAAGCTTAGAATTGACTCAACTAAAGTTAAGAAAATACCCATCATCTGAGTTTAAGCTCGATTTTCTCTCAATTTGTAGGAGATGCGAGTATTAAAATCTATTTATAACTATTTATAAACCATAAATTCTTGAGCATAGTTACACTCCCTTTTGATATGAACATATATTGTAACAGCTGCAGTGCTAATAAGCATTACTCTGATATCACTAACCAGTGTAGCATTTTCACATAGATACCACTCACGGTTTGAGAAACCAAAAACATTGATAATGAAAACTTTAGAGGACCACTTCACTGCTTGGTGAACATCACATAAATTAATGATCCTTACTACTCTATAAACATGGCAGGAATATAAGTAAAGTGAGGTTAGTTTCACCAACCACTACTTTTATCCGAGCTCACAATCCATGACGTAGGGAGGTAGCATACAACATAATCTATTTTTGCGACCACCACACATGATAGAACATACCAATCAAGAAAATAAATGAATAGAAAAAGTAAAATTGCTAAGTGAAAGAAAAGCAATGAACCATGAGAATTTCACAATCCTTTGAATCTCCTAATTCTAATGAGTATTTGACAATAAGTTGGCTTTATTTTAATACTGAAAGAGGAAGAAATATTTGAAGATTTAAAGGATTAGAATTAGGAGATTCAAAAAATTCCACTAGTATGAAAATAAACACGATCACGTATATCAAAACCACTGGTATGAAATCCCACGTCAAAACCACTCTATGATGCATTTTTAAGATAAACTCAATAATATATATCACAACCACAAATGACATTCCTTTTTTACCTACATCATAATTTACTCATTAGAATTAAAAGACTTAAAGGATTCAAATATTTAACAATATGTTGGCTATTTTTTATTCAAAAAGTTCCTAATTGAATCACATTTATCATAAACACATATACCAATCCATTTTTATCATATATTGAAACTCTTAATTCTAATGGGTATTTGAACCACAAATGTCAGAACCACTGGTATGAAATCCCACGTCAGAAACAATGCAATGATGCATTATTAAAATAAACTCAATCACAAAATCACATATCATTCCATTTTTCAATATAAAAACTAGAAATAAACTCAATCACAATAATAAAACATGCCTGCTATATTTGCATATTATCAAAACTAGAAATAAACTCAATCACAATAATAAAACATGCCTGCTAAATTTGCATATTATCAGGTTCATTTACTTAATCATAGCTTGTTTGAAGTAATTACCAGAAATTATTTGTTAATCTGGTAAGGCTTCTCTTTCTGGTTGCATCAATACATTCAGATGTTAGATTCAGATGTATTAAAGCATATGAGAAATGCATCTTTAAGACCTACAGAGCAAATACAGGTTTTAAAAACATAAAATTAAATACCAATCAGATAAAAACATAGACTTGATGGGACCTTGAAGTTCATAAGCCTAGGATCTACTTTGGCTTTGATATTGTGCTCTATAACAAATTGAAAAGTGGTAATTAAACCAAACGAGAATGATATTTCAACATTCTATTTCCTAACTTCACTTCTGCTGCTTTTTTTTTCCCTCTATGTTCTCTTTTTTATCCTATTAGTATTCTTTCTTTTTTTCTATCTTTTTGGCTCTTCCTAGACTTTAGGTGTAGTCGCAGGACTATAGTTTTCCTTAGCCAAAGGAAACTATAAAAAATTCATTTTGTTTCTTCTAGGATTTTAGTGGTTTGAGACTGCTTTGATATTAAAAGAAGTATTATGTTGTTTTTAAGGTTTAGAGATTCTTTAGCGTTCTAGGATTTTAGGGGATTCTAGAGTTTATAGGTACTTGGTATAGGGACAACACAATACCCTCTCAACACCACAAACCATTAAAAATCATAAAAAATCACCAAAATCCAGAAAAATATAAAAAACACTCTAAAACTCAACAAAACGCCTAAAAATAATAGAAAACCACCTATATCGATAAAATACAAATTTAACTATTCTTTTTTTTCTTCTCAAAACACAAATGAAAGTCTTACCTCCCATTTTCTACAAGTCTCCAATCAAAACCTTCATGACATAAAACAAGTTCCGGTTTTAAATCCCCAATCGTCACAATCTGTGCAAAGAGCTCACAATTTTATTTTTCCACCCAAATTGACTATACAAGGAGAATAAACCAAGGAAGCATGCTATTTAAAACTAAGGTAACACTAAGGAAGCAAAAATAGTGTTGAATTTATGCAGCATTTTTCTTGCTGGTGATACTATTGTATGAACCCTAATTTTTATCACTATGTCATACTACTTAATGTATTTATATTTTTATTTCTTTCACAATAGCATAGTTATGTGTCTGTTGTTTATGTCCAAGCTTAGCTTCTATTATAAGTAATTAATTCCTCTCAATTTTGCATTAGATCACTCATTTCTATTAAACCTGCTTAATGATCAAAGAAAATTTCGGGCCACGAAATCACCACCCCCTTTAATAGCCTCTTTACGTAAGCAAGGATTTGGCTACATGCAGTAACCCTTCATTATACCTCTCTGAAGCGACAAGAGCTTGGCACTAGGGTACACATTTTTCCCTTCAGTGAAGCATTTAATTCAAAAAGAAAATTCCATAAAAATTTAAAGCACGTCATGTCTTACGCTTGCATAAGTCTCCTATAAGGTTCGAGAAGCATATGAGAGTTGAAATAAATCATAATTTTCATTACTAGGCCAATTGCAGTTTATTATGGCACAATATTTGCAAAAACAAAAAAACAAAAAAAAGTGGGATAGCAAGAAAACCTTCAATAGGAAAAAACCCTAGAAACTTGTCAAATGGTTTGAACAGCCTACCTAGGTCAAAGCTAATAATAACATCACCAAAGGCCTTTAAGATCAGATGCAAAGGGGCATAATAATATAGATAAAACCTTTTTTATAAACAAAATAATGATAAATATAAAACAGTTGATGCAACGTGTTATCATCAAAAGAAACCATCAAAAGCAATATAAAAATTGACCTTATTTATAGATTATACATTGCCAAAAACACAAGTATTTTCTCAAGTTCTACCCTATTTATAATAAAAAATTCTAAATTCACACCTACAAAACTACTTACACATAAAGATAACATAAAACATACAGATAATAAATAATAATATCACTTACACAGCTCTACAAAACCACTTACACATAAAACATTTAGTTGGTAAGACACCCGAAGTTCTGACCATTTTTCTCGAATAAACAAACAATTGTGCCACCCCTACCCCAAACAAGTAAAAAAGAAAAAAAAATAAAAAATAAAAAGAAATGGTATAAGCGCATTAAAAAACACAAACACAAATCTAGAATTCTGTTTTTTGCAACCCACATCAAAAATGAAGAAACTTTACTAATCAGCAATAACAATAAATCACACCATGCAAATTTTCAAATAAAAAATTAAGTTACAAAGAAACTCACAAAATAAATTAGAAAAGAAAAGAATGTCAAAGTGAAAGCAATACACCTTTCCGATGCTTCTTGGAAATCTCTCTGGAGTGTTTCTATTTGGACTCTCTCTGAGCCCCCAATCCATCTTTGCTCAGACAGGAAACTACTGCCTGCTTGGCAAGGTCCTCGGCCAAAGTAGCATTTCGAATAACAAGATCCTGAGTTCATGATAACAAAAATGAATCACCAAATCAGACACATACCATTATACAAAGACTAGTCAAATAAAACGTTCTGTTTTGATATTTGTAACCGGGCACAAGCTCCTACAGTTCTATAGACTTCCTTTTGTAATTAATGGGCCCAATGAATCACATCAAAGGATAAACATGTCAAATTAATTATCAATATAAGGTTTTGTTAGTCCATAACGGATTAAATGTGAGTATGTGACTAAACAAATCAACAAATGTGTAAGCTAGCACCGTAAACACTTGGAAAAAATGTTTTATGTTATCTTATCATGCACAAATCTCATCCTCATTTTAACCAAAAGATAATGCCAGTTAAAAACCACAGGATTAAATGATCTGAAATTTGCTCTTTTGAAAGGCATGTGAATAAAGAATAAAGTGGATGCATAGATTGTGTAACTCAAATCCACTCCAAGTTCAATACATGCATCAACCACAAGACTTGCTTTTGACAAAATTATACAAAAAAGTTCTAGAACAACTATCACCCAAATACGAGGATATTGCTTTCTCATTACTTATAGAATGAAAGATACCAACTTCAGCAAGAAGATAATAGACTACTACATTTGTATATGTAATTAAAATATTTAATACATATTCCTTTAGTAACAGGCAAATACATCAATAGAGTCTAAGAGAGTGGAAAGTTGTCTTACCATGGAACGGACAGCAACAGGTACCCATTGACTTTCAACACCTAACAATAACAAATGATCCAATACCTTTTCTACAACCAAATCCACAAAACAGCAGTTAAAGATCACCCAGATTTCTATTTTATGCAAACATCATCAGGGAAAGTTCTTGACAAACCTAAACTAGAGCAGTCTTATTGGCTTGTTTATTCATATCTTTCCCAGGATCGGCATCAGAACCCCCCTTTAGTAACAGTTTAATGGTTTCCAACGCACTTAGCAGATTGATTGTCTACTGGCATGGTGTTAATAACAAGAGTTATCTTTAAGATTTCACTAACAGCATAAAATAAAGAAAAAAATGAAGGAATCTAAACTTTTGTTGAGTGAAAGTGAAAGTACTTCCTCTCAGCTTGAAAATTGATATCAATGAATCAAGCCCCACAGTCTCTCTTAGTAAGACCTGAACCATATATAGTTGACAATGACACTAGTACCAGTTTTCGAATTCAATGAATAAATTAACAGATTCAAGAAACCTGATTGAATGCATTACTACGAAGCAAATTATTCAGCAATTCAAGGCAGTCCTGCAGCACAGAGCGCAGAACCTAAGAACCAGTATCTAGAAAAAAAAACGCTATATATAATTCACTGATGCTCAAAATATAACTAAGCAAATAGGATTTTTACACATGAAAGCTTAGGTCAATAATATAATATATTTATCCAAAGGGGAAAAAAGTATACTTCCATATGTATTTATTCGTAATAACTTAGGTGGCCACGGCTTTGATTTGCAAGCTCCAAATAGGCTATCATTATGGATTAATAACGTACAACATATTACTGTATAACTCATAAATGAAGTTGAATAAAGGGCTTTAATAAGGTAACCATGTATCACCTGTACAACGACACCACCATCACAATTCCCCTCCTCTCTTATGATACCAAATATCTTCTCAAATGCACCCTCAAAGACGAGAATCTTTTGAATCTCCTATAAATTAATCATTAAATTTATTTAGATAACAAAATTTTACCTTCCAATAAAAAGAATAAGTTTAAAAAGAAGGTAAAGTCGGGGGAAAAAGTTACTATTAGAGAAAAAAGGTTACCTCAGCATCACGGGTCAGATGAATAAGAAGCAATAATGCCTCATTCCTTATAACCTGAAAATGTAAACCTTGATAATTTTTCCAAGTACCAATAACAGCCAAGCATCAATAAGCAAACTATGTCAGAGCTCAGAGGATTTCGAATGGTAAATATATTTGAGAATCTAAAGAATCCAATTAGCTTCCAAAAAATTACAAGTCCAAAGGTTGAACAAGTATATTTTGTTCAGACATATGACAAACATTAACAATTAAGTTTGAAAAGGTTACTAAGATGGTTACGGAGCTTTCAAGCCTTGTACCTCACGATCCATAAGCATGTCCATTAGCCGAGTTATACCCCGGGGGATGGTCAATATAGCTTCCTGTAACCTGCAGAAGAAGTCAGTAACGGTGCATTCCAAGCTAGATCATTCAACCAGTTTCAGAATTAAACTCAAATGGAAGGTATAAAACCAATACCTCTGAGGAGAATTAGTGAGAAGGGCCGTCAATATTTGCAGAGTATAGTATCGTACATAGAAATCATCCTCTTCCTGTCAAAGTACCCAAAATGAAAGATGACTAAAAGAAAAATGATTTATTTACATAAACCTAGACATCAAGGAAACTTTCAGAGATACAGTTGAGAATACATCCCATTATTTTAGTAAAGAAAATCTTACCAACAAGCTTAGAAGAAGAGAAATACTTCCTGCTTCTCTAGAGAGTAAATCAGTGTTCATCAAAGCTGGCTGAACTTCATTAGTTGATCCTTTTGCATGATTAATAGGAGTTAATGCACCGACAAGAGTTTCTAGGGCACCACGAACCTGCATCAGTGTAATTTCCAATAAAACACAATTATGGAACTCATTAAAAGCAAATGTTACTAGAAGAAGCAGAAGAAGAATGAACTGTTTGCATTCAATAACCAAAACAAAAACATTTACAATCTAACTGAAATCATGTCCATCAACAAATGATATCAGCCCAGCCAACATAGCATATATACCACAAAACAGTAGGTTTTAACTACATCATTGGTGATCTAAAATATCAATCAAAATGAAAAAATCGTGTCCAAGAAAAATAAAGGCCAGTGCTAAAGAAAATATCATAGAACCAAACATGGCAGACTAAAATAAATTTCAGAACAAAAGTCTCCGCAATTAAGTTAACTGAAAAAGCCCTAAGCTAAACACAGAAATTCCGATACTTATTATGAGTCAGGAAATTCCCTTCGCGTGACAGATGAAAGTAAAATTTGACCACAATATTGATACCAATTTGGTACATAATAAAAGTAGTCAGGAAGTAAAGACTTGTGAATCTAATAATTGAACAGCTGAAAAACAAGCTCGCACATTTCATTTTCAAAGTTATATTAATTGAATGACATAATAAAAATAGACAAAAATGTTAGAAAGAGAAACTAGAGAGAGAAGAGGCGAGAAGGGGAGTGGTGGAGACGGGTGGAGAGTGGTGGAGAGAAAGAGGAAAAAAGGTGGACATGGAGGAGAAAACAGAAAACAAATTCTGCACAACTCACAGCATATAGGGCCTCGCTCAATCAACATTCTCTCAGAGCAGGATTGAAAGATCTCAGTCGCCCTTTCTTTGGGCATTTGGGAAAGATTATTTCCAATTCCATATCATTTTTCTTTTCAAACTTCCCTGAGGATTGTACAGCATCTGAGTTATGGAGTATTTTCCGACGATGCGGGAGGGTAGTAGACATATATATCCAAGGGAAAGTAGACAGAGAGGGAAACAGGTTTGGGTTTGTTAGGTTTGAAAAGGTTGAAGACATAGACAGATTGGAATACAACTTATCCAGCATCTTCATTGAGCACCAGAAGCTATCTGTCAATCTCTCTAAATATGATAGAACCCAGCCCTCCTCCATTAATCCCCACAGCAAACATCTTAATCTACAAAATAACGTGGGCCAAGCAAATGTACAGAGAGGTAATTATGCCAAGGTAGTAACAGAAGCACATCAGAATTCATAGCCCAATGACATAGCTATTCGAAAAGGGAAAGCAACTGCAAATAATTTGGAATAACACCCAGAAAAACATAGAGAGAGGCAGATGCAGTGGCGACTGGTGAGAAAGTGTAAATGATGTGAGAGAGGAAAGGTACAAATAATTCAGAGAGCAATCTACTCAGGAAAATCCAAAAGCTAAGACAAACCATACAGCATATGAAGAATGAGGAGTCGGTCCTGAAACAGCCAAGCCAGGCATATGATTGCTTAAGTGGGGAACAGTTGGCTGCGAATGTGGTGGAAGAGATGTCATTGGCCTGTTTGTCTGAACATATGGCAAGGGTATAGCTTGCGATGAAGGAGTAGAATGACCAGGCTGAATTGGTCTTGGAGCCAACTGTTGCATTGGTTGAGAGTACTGCAACTGCTGACCTTGAACAACAGGCATCCCAACATTCGAAGCCTGCAGGTCCAAATTGTTGCGAAGTCATCGGAACAAATGGTTTCCCTTGCTGACCTTGAATCACTGGCCGAAACTGCAGATGAAGAAATGTATGTGTGACTCTAAGATTGAAATAGGTTCTTATTCAAGAGCAAGAAAGGCTAATTAATAACTCTTAACAAGGAAAAAAAATCACTTGCATAAATGAGGTGAACTAAAACTTTGAGTACCCTAGTTTTATGTAAAAACAAAAGGAAATAAAAATAGAAATGGAACTTTGAGCACCCTAATCAACAGATAAATTGATCTCTCTCTCTCACACACACAACACACACATCCAGAGGTACAGAAAGAACAACGAAAAAACATCACATTCAAATCATTATGTATAATAAGCATATAATAATGTCAATATACAATGCAAAGTATTAAGCAATTAATCACAATAACTGAGTGCATATCCCAAATTCTCAATATTGTCATTCAAAATATAAATCATGCATTGCATTATAATAAAGACCTGGAAGTGCGTAATCTAACAACAAAATCAAAATGAACAGTATTAGCAGGGTATATTATGATGCTATCACACATGGACGAAATTTACCACATTCGGAAGGCTTAACTAAAAACCAGAACGGCAGCACTTGCCTATAAATTTGAAAGTAAAAGAAAAAGAGTAAAAGAAGCCAAATACTAACATGCTATTTCTTCAAATCAACAGTTAAAATTATCATAACTAAAATTACAGAATAAAAGCATGTTGCTAAGAAATAACATTGCATTATACCAAGATTATTGATTAGCAGTGAGAAAGGAATATGTTTACCTGCATACCGGAGGGCTGAGAATTATTGGCCATCTAACATAAATGAACCCTGCAAGCTTCAAACAGATGCATCCATCAGCAGGAAAAAAAAAACAATACTTAATACGTTGCTAAATTGTTACTTATTTGTGTTGCATGGTAAAAATGCTGGCACGCAAAATCAATATCTCCATCCAACATAGCATTACACGCTGATTTGAATTTTGAAATAAACCCCTTCTTAAAACATATGTATACACACCTACTGAAAATTTTTCATATTTTCTTGCATTGTAATTATTACAATAACAAAAAAGAGGATGACTGAAAGCAATTACAGAGAAAACAGAATACTTAGCTCTGCATATTTGTAGCTACACCAATAACAAAACAAACATACTCATCATCTCCGGCATGAACCTTATGAATTAAGTTTGATATCGTGTATTCTTTTCATAGACAGATTCGACAACATATCTTTGTATGTTCAACTATAAGCTATCTATCAAAGGAGGGTTTGTCACATTTACAAAAATGACTTTTAAGTACGATTGGCATATTTAGAAGAAGATATAGAACTTGTTTGGATGAACTTTTCAATTCTTTGTCACATTTGATATGTTTGCAATTCTTTGTTATGCAACTACGGTTCAAAACGTGAATTTACATATTTCACCTTATCAGTTTACTTTTCTTACCCAAATTCCATTTCAACCTCACCCACTCACTCAAATTTCTTTCTTCCCTATCTTCTTTTTATCAGGCTTCATGTTCATCTCCTTTCTAATTTCTATTCATCAATTATCAACTCCAATCTGACTCTCTCTCTAAATATGATAGAACGCAGCCCTCCTCCATTGATCCCCACAGCAAACATCTTAATCTACAAACTAACGTGGGCCAAGCAAATGTACAGAGAGGTAATTATGCCAAGGTAGTAACAGAAGCATATCAGAATTCAAAGCCCAATGACATAGCTATTCGAAAAGGGAAAGCAACTGCAAATAATTTGGAAAAATACCCAGAACAACATAGAGAAAGGCAGATGCAGTGATGAGAAAGAGGGGAATCTTCAAAATGTCCAAAATCATATGGCCAATCAGATGAATACCAGGAACAACAGGATAAGGCTTGGGCTAACAGAGAGTATAACCAAATACAAAATGAGACATTAGACTCCCTCCAACACGCATATGTGGGTCGAGTCAGGAAATTCGAGTACCTCTACGCCATTCAGGATGATTTAATCACACAGGGCTTGTCGTCTATCAAAGCCACGCCAATGGGAGGAGATATGGTTCTGCTGCAAGGTTGTGATGGGAGAGAGATCAAAGACTTACTCTCAGAAGGGAATGACTGTCTCAAAGGGATCTTTGTGTCTATACAACCATGGGAACCGAGATTTGTTGCGGTGGAGAGGTATGTTTGGCTACGCTGCTCCGGAATACCCTTACACGTCTGGGACTCCAAATTCTTCAAATTCCTCGTCTTTCCTTTGGGATCCTATATCAAAGAAGATAGAGATACGCAGCTCAGGAATCGCTATGACATAGCTAGGGTCTTGATCAGAACAGTTATGCTAGGGACCATCAAGAAGGCTTCCAAGATTAAGGAAAAAGGGAGAATCTTTACCATTAAAATGGTTGAAGAGCCGATGGGTAGGGGTCTGTTCATGGGTAAAAGAATAGACCAAGAGGAACTCGAATCTGCATCTGAAGCGGCTTCAATCGAACAGGCGGAAAAGGAAGGTGACGAGAATGGTGATGGGGATTCTGTCGTGCCGCAACCGGAGGACGATTTCTTCGTCGACGACATCCCTCCGGAAGCTGCGATAAACCTCGGGCATAGTGAAAGGAGAAGTTCTGGTTCAAAGCTTTACACTGGAGTCAATAATTTGAACTTTTGTAACGTCACGGTACTGCAAAACGGCTCTGATAAGAGCCTTTTGCATCTCAATCCTTTCGACCCTGGGCGGTGCTATAATGTATAAATTTCATGTTTTTATATCTACTGAATCTCGTATTAAATTTGTTTTTATATCTACTGAATCTAAATTTTTTATTTTTTTAATATATTTTTCAACACTATTTTTCAATATTATTTTTCAATCTTTAATATCTTCTACTTCTATTGATTCTATAATTTCTTATAGCCTAAAACAATTTATTTATCTATAATTCATTTTTATATTCTAGCTCTTTCTTTAAGTTGTTTTTTAATCTTATTAATTTCTTTCTTGTTTTATAGGATATCTTAAGTATATTTCTCTCATATTCCAATGATAATAATAATAGTCATTCATATTCATTTTTAATCTAATGATTTTACTTCTAAAATCATATTTTAGTTTCCAAGTATATTTATCCATGATTTTCGTTTTTGTTTTTGTTTTCTTAGAAAATTTAATTTCTAAAAACCTAGGATTGAACCTTTAGCTCTTATACCAAATTTTGTATCTTTATTTCTTCTTTTAATTTCTTTTTCCATTTCTTGATATTTTTCTTTTCCTTTCTTACAAGAAGTTTAAACCAATTTATATTCAAATATTCTTTCAGTTTTTGCTTTATTTTCCAATTTCAAGTTCTCCTTCATAACGATATATTCAATCTCTTATTTCTTCTATGGTTTTTGGCCTGAACTTTTCCATTTATACTGCTAAAATTTTTAAATCTTCTTTATAATCATATAAATCAAGTAGAATAATTCCTTCTTGTATATCTAATTCATCAATTTTTCTTTTATAGAACAATTTCATTTCTTCTCTTATAGATAGCCTTTATTCTTTGTTCAAGAATTTTTCTTGATTTTTTAAATTTTTTATTTCTTTTTTGCATTTATTAATAAGTCTTTTAACATCCTTAGGATGAGTAGCTATGGTTATTTCTCCAAAATCTAATATATAATTAGGCATTTTTACTGAAATTACTCAGTGAGATATAATTCATAAAAATCATCTTCTATCCATTCTGGTATTTTAAAATATTCATCAAATGTTATATATATCATTTCTTGGTCAAAAATTTCCGAGTCATAAACTCTTATTATTTCATCTTCAATCCATTCTCTTAATATTATTTCTTCTGCTAATCTGTCTTGTATTTGCTTAGGCAGTTCTAGTTTATAACAATAAAATCAGCTTGGAATATCTTTACTCATGTTTTATCCTATGTTAAATGATATTCTTCTTACTTCATTTGCTAGCTCCTCTATTTGTTTGTCATAATCTTTTTCCTCTATTTCTTTTGTTAAAGGTTGTTTAGGAATTGAATATCTTTCTAAAGGATTTTTTCATGATTATGATAGTTCTTCTATCTTATTTCTTTCTATCTTAAAAGGTCTTTCCAGATCTAAAAATAAACTGGAATATTATGTATTCATTATTTTTAAACTCTATTGAGTGATGCGAATTTGTTAATGCATAGCTAATACAATATGTGAGACTAAAAATTTTATCCCCTTTTTTCATCAATTTGGTGTTCCTTAAAAAATGAGAAAAGATGGCTAATTAGATTTTTTTCTGCATAATTTTATGTATTAATTGACAATATATACTTTCATTTTGATGGCAAGATTTGGCAAGAGTATTAAAGTTTGTCTTCATCTGAACAAATACTAGTACATTCCAGCTAAATTTCAACTACCAATGGCAAGAGCATGTTGTGTTGAGTTATGTGATTACAAGATATTTTGTTGATTATATGACATTGAGTTATGATAAATGGTATTAATTTTATTATAAAAAAATTTCATATTGATTGATTGTTGTGTAATTCTTACATTTGGGATGATGCATTACATTTGTTCTAATTTTGATTGTTAGTTTGTTGCTTATCAATCATTACGGTACTTGATTTATTTGTTTTCTCTAGCTAGGTTTTTCTAATGTTGTTTGTGATATGTTACATTATGTAGATTTATGTTTGGTTTATTAATACTAATTATATACTTTTTTATTTAAACAAATTACTATTAAATTAATAGGAAAAAATTTACTATACAATTGAGTGTGAATATATAAATTTATTTATTGAAAATAATTAAATAATATATATTTTATTAATTTTCAATTTTTTAATACTTTTTTAAAATTTATATAATAATATATTTAACAGCAATGAAAATGGTCGAACCAAACACATTTCTAACATTTTCATTTTCTGAAAACAGAAAACAGGAAGTAAGACCAAACATGTTTTTAGAATTTTAAACTTTTGAAAATGAAAACGGTTTTCAAAAATGAAAATAGAAAATGAAAACGCAAACCAAACAGCCCCTTATGTATTCATTGTTTTTAAACTCTATTGAGTGATGTGAATTTGTTAATACATAGCTAATACAATATGTGAGACTAAAGATTTTATCCCCTTTTTTCATCAAATTTTTTCTTTTCAAATCATGACAGAAATTTAATGATAGATATAGGTTCTCTATTTCTAATGGTATTCCTATGGTAGGATATGTGGTAAATATTAGCTTTTGTAGGCTAGATTTCCTTCTACCATAGTTATGATGGAATCTCTAAGATCTTGGATCCTACTGTCCATTTATGCCACTGTTATTGGACTATTTAGTCCTTCTCCAAAGGTACTCTTAATTAATATTTGTATGGCTTCTATATGCACATATTTTATCTTTGATCTCTCTTCTGGTCTAATTTTTTGTAGTTTTTCTTTTAGGCTTTTCCTTTGTAATAATTTAATGTTATGTTTCCCTTGAGATATCTATAATTGATTCACAAAACATCTTTCCATAATGTTTGATATTTTTAAAGGTTAATCCTTTAAATATTTTATCTAGTAGTCCTATTTTTAACTTAAGATTTTCTCCTTCCTTCAAGTTTAAATCTTCTTTCTGAATTTTTCTAAATCTGTTATTATCTATAAGTCATTCAATTGAATATTAAAATCTTCTTCTTTTTTATAGAAATCAAAAGTTTCTTTAATAGACATCTTTATATGCAAATAATTTTCCTACAATCATGATCAAGGGTTGTAATTTTATACCTGAGATGTATGGCTTTTCTAGATGATCTTGTTGAATTTGGTCCACGATGTCTTCTCGCTGTTAATCTCTGATAATAATACTTCTTTATAAGTCAACGATCTAGATATCATAAAATGATTTTTATTTCTGGATATATTTTAGTACATAGAGATTTTCAATCTAAGATTGATATTACAAATCTAGAGAAAAAAAAAATGACCAGAAACTACAAGAGGCTTCAGGGTACACCCCAACCTCAGCTTGCTCAACACATGAGTCTTATAGCTTTGAAAGATTTTTCTACTCCAATTCGCTTTGCCTCCTTCTGGTTAGAACATACAAATTTATAGAAGGGTGGGGGCTTAACTAATGACACTTATACCCTTACATTATTGACACACACATCACTGCTTACGACTACATTTTTACATTATTGAAGTCCAGTGACGTCACTACTTACATCATTCTTCAATTATTGTTTCTTCGGATTCATTTTGCTTTTCATCTATACACAAGGGGCACACGTGGTCTTCAGAGTTCTTTAACAGAGGGCAAAGAAGTCTTTGCGTCTGTTTTGGATAATCAAAATTCTCCATGCAGTAAAAGTCTTTGACCCAATGATTAATATGGAAATATTCTCTTTCTGGAATTGTTTCATTAAAGGGAAAAGTAATTATAGTATATATCTCCGGACTTAAAATTTACCTTAATCATGGTGTCTCCTCGGAATTTTTCAAGATTAAGATAAACTAAATATAATTGATGTGCTCTATAGTAATGTTCATCAGATTCCATCTATCTTTACTTCATTAGCAGGGGGAGATGTTCCATTTGAAAAACCTAATTGCATGTAGGTTTTTGGTCTAATAAAAGTTGTATCTTCATAATGACAGTAACAACTAAGAACCTTAATAAAAGTGTTCTTATTTTGAGCTCTTATGTCTTTCCACAATTTAATGGCTATCTTCATGGTATCAAGAAAATATTCAAGTTTCCTATGGTCTCCTGAGAGATATATTAGTTCTACTAATCCATATTGAACTGCATGCCATAGTTTTAATGGATTGTATCCTGGCAAGGTTACCATTTTGGGTCCTGCCTTTGGTCTCCATATCGTATACCATGGTTGATCAAGATACTTTTGTTTTTGCCATCCAAAATTTTCTTAGAGTAATTCACAATATTTTTTCCAATTAGGTTTTCTTTCTTCTCTTAATTCTTCTTTGGTCATGGGAATTGTCATTTTATTCATCTATTCTTAGTTACTTTGAGTTCTTTTGACCATCTATGTTTGTGGTCTTAAACTAATTATATCTTTATAATTTTTTAATTCTTCTTTTGCTTCTTCAAAGGAGCTGCATCTTTTGTATCTGACGCTGAGAGGGAGTTTCTCTTTATCAATGTTTTCATGGATTCCTTTCTTTTCTCCATTGAATACTATGTACACATAAGTTCTTTGAGCCTATGAAGAGGCTTGTTTCAGTTCTTTAGGAAGTTGAGCCTGATTTTCTTTTGGTTGCTCACTATTATTTTTCATCTGTATTAACTCTATTTTTTGTTTGAGTATCTGAACTTCCATCTGAAGTTTCTTAATCTCCATTTCTTTTTCGGCAATCTGAATCTACATGGTCTTGAGTTCCATATTTTTCTCCATTTTCCAGCAAAACAACTGAGATGTATGGGTTTTTTCGTGAGGCCTGGTTAGTAGGGATGGCAACAGGGCGGGGCGGGGCGGATTTTGCCCTCCCCATCCCCGCCCCCGCTAAGAGCGGGGCGGGAACGAGGTCGGGGAAAAACAAGGCGGGAATGAAAAATTCAAACCCAAACTCATCCCTGTTGGGGATCGGGGAACCCGCGGGGAACCCATGGGGAATTTAGACTTACATTTTTTAAAAAAAAAAATACAATTTCTTAGTATATTTTTACACAAATTAAATACTTGAAAATTTTTAAAAAATTAAATTAATTACTTTAATTCACATTATATGTAAAAATTATTGGAATATAATAAAATTCTAACTTTATTATCATTAATATTGCTAGTAATAATAGCATTATGTGTATATAAATACGAAAATAAGTATAAATATATAGAATTATAACGACGGGACGGGTTCGGGGGCGTGACGGATAGTTAAAATCCCAAATCCACCACCGTCCCACTAAAAGCGGGGATGGAGAAAACCCAAACCCGTCAAAAACCCTGGTCAAAGCGGGGATTCCCCGTCAACGTCGGGCAGGGTCGATTGGGTACCCGCGAGTTCGGTTTTTATTGTCATGCCTACTAGTTAGCCTATTAGGGAATATTTTTGTTTTTATTCAAAAAGGAAGGCCTGGTTGGTCTCTTTAAAGACATTTATCTAACAGTCAGTTCCCTTGTCAGAGTCTGTTGTATAATTTTTGTCAGCTTTAATCAATTCTATTTCAAATTGATACCAATTAAGGAATTGTTGCCATCTCAAGAGTCTTCCCATTTTAAAATCTCCTCTTATGGTGATGTCTCTAAATGACTTATCATTACTGGAATCTGTTCTTTCAATAAACATATTAGGCAAAAGATAAATTCTGAATTTCTTTATGATATTGATCAAGGTCAATACTTCTTTTTTCTGAAATATGATAATTGATCTCATGATTCTTAAAACTTCCAGAAGTATATTGACATATTAATTCTGTCTTACCATTATGAGCTTTTAAAACTCCACCCCAATGATAATCAGAAGCACCAGTTTCAATAATCATTCTATCTTTATCAGATGGATAATATAATGATGGTAAATTATAACAATTCCATTCTACTTCTTTCTTTAACTTTTAACGATTTTCTGATTTCAGCTAATTTTGGAATATATCCTTCAGCATATGTTAAAATTCTAAGAAATCTTTGTAATTGCTTTTTATCCATAACTTTTTAGGGAAAATATTTGATTTTTAAAAATATATGATCTTGTACTTTTGTATTTCCTTCTTCAATTTCTAATCCTAAGAATTTGATCTTGTTTTTACCCATCACAACTTTTTTTCTCTGAAAGAACTATTCCTCTTTCTTTACATCTTTGTATAATGATTAATGTTCTTTTATAACATTCTTCAAGTATTTTTGCAAAGATAATTATATCATCAACATAAACACTAGTATCATCCATAAACCTTTGAAATATTCCTGGAGATTGTTTCATACCAAAAGGAAAAACATTCCATTCATATTGTTCTTGTGGACATGAAAAAGCAGTTAGAGGTTTGCTTTCCTCATCTATTCTTAATTGTAAAAATCAACTTTTACAATCAAGTGTTGAGAAATATTTCATTCATCTAATCTTTTCTATTAATTCATCTTTCCTAGGAAGATAGTAGGCATCACCTTCAGTGGCTTCATTCATCTTTTTATAATTAATTACCATTCTTCTTCTTCCTCTCTTTGTGACGGATGTCTAGTCCGACAATATAATGATATGAATGTTAGAATAAACTCAAAAGAAAATGATAAAGCATCCATGCACAACTATAAATAATTTAAAAGCAACGAACGAAAATACAATCTAAAGTTGAATATTTTTTTATTTGTTGCTTTGATTGTTTTTTCGTTGTGAATATATGTTTAGTTGTTATTGACTTTTTATTTAAAGGTTATTGTGTGATTTGGCTTTGCATTGTTTTTTCTCATTTCTATCTTTCTTAGAATTTCCATTTTTTAAAAGTCAATTGCAATTTGACTTATCATTTCAGGATAGTGTGTAATTTTATTTTACATTTTAAAAAATATTGTGATTGATTAAAGATTCATTGCATTTTAATTGACTCTTTATTTAAAGGACACTGTGTAAAAAATTACATTTTCCCTCCTTATTTTAATCTTTCTTAAAACTTTAATTTTTAAAAAATCAATTGGAATTAAAAAGTCGAAATTAAAAATTGAAAGTTTGATTTGCATCATATACTATTATAAATATAATAATTTATATTACATTGAAATTAATTGATAAGTTGATTAGTAATTGAACAATGGGCCACTAAATATAAGTATTCTATGTTAATTGTGGTGAAACTAAGTATTAAAAATTACTGAGGTGGCATTCTCCTAGCATTAGGCTTCTCTTTTAATATATAATATAGAATAGAATAGATAGATTAACAGATTAATTGTTTTAAAAAAAAATTATACAACAGTGGAAGCTAACCTAAATTTTTATGTTGTTATCTCTTAGTATATGATTTTTATTGTTTGGACATTTGGTTTTTTTTTTTATGAGATATGATATTGCCATTCTTAAAATTCTAATGCCACTCCTTTTGAAATATTTTTTAATTTAAAGTATATTTTTTAACCAATCAAATTAAAGCATTAACAACTAAATATTATTAAAATATTAAAAAAAGGAGTGACAATATAATTTTTGGAGAGGCATTATCAATTCTTTTTTTATTAAAAATATTATAAGCAAGTAGCTGCATAACCCGCGGGTCCATAGATTTTACCCGCAAAACCACAGGTAAATGGATAAATGCATTAAAGCCCGCAAATTAAATGGATATCATTTTTAAAAGTCTAGGTCCGCAAAAATGCGGTTTAAACGGGCCGATCTGCGGACTGAAGTCCATGTACCTAGCTCTAACTAAGGGTTTTAGGGATGACAAAACGGGGTGGAAGGGATTAGTATCATTCCTATTGAGAGTGACATCATCCTTTTTAATATATAGATTTATGAATCTTATATATAAAAGGATGGTGGGATTTCCAAAATTGAGTGGTTTAAATCCATCTCACCTTAAACGGGATAGTCCAATCTATCATAGTTATGTAGGCTCATTTTGCTAACTCGTTTTTCTTTTTGTTGGGGCAGGCTAGGACAATGTCATGTGGGTTATGGCCTAGCTCATTTAGTCCCCGCACACGGAAAAAAATGTGTTTTCATAAAAAAAGTATAGTTTTCATTTTAAAAATGTATTTTCATTAAAAAATAATTTTTTATTTTATTTGTTTTATTTTAGACTTTTATCCTGTCTTTGCATAAAAAAAGCATGTATTTTCGTAAGGAAGAAAAAATAAAATGCTTGGTGAACCAATCGTCTGCCGGCCTTGTCTCGACGTTGACCTGCGTTGGTTTGCGAGCTAAACAGGACCTAATTTAAAGCGGGTTAGAAGACCAATCTGCCAGTCCAAGTCGATTTTATTTCCCCTTGTTATGGCCATATTTATAGCTAGTATGGAACTAAATTTGACCTCTTAACAATAAAATAACTTAACTGTGCATCAAAAATATTTAAACAATAACAATGATAATAATAATTATTATTATTATATGAAAGTTAGTTTGGATTAATCAATATACACATCTTTTATAAAACTAAATCTAGATCTCATGCTTTGGGTGCTGCTGCAAATGGGGATTGTGCTTGAGGTGCAGCTGATGGTGTCACTGAAGGTGCATCTATTGAGGACAATTTAGGTCAGGGTTGGATCTTACTTTAGACAAGAGAGGCCACCGCCTAGAGCCTCCAACTTTATAAGGCCCCCAAAAAATATTCTTATTTAATATTACTATTAAAAAATAATTTATTAATGTATATTTTTTTAATAAGCCAAATAAATATTAATGTAATATTACTATTAAAAAATAATTTATTAATGTAATATTTTTTGGATAAGCCAAATAAATATTATTAATAATCAAGAGTACTAGAAGTACTCATATTTACAAAAAATTTAATCAACAGAGAAGAAAAAATAATGGATCAAGACACCAAGAAGATAATGGTAAACAAAAATCTTCTTTAGCCATAGCCCATTTCCAAGATTTGAACTGCACTAAATCAAATACCTCTGAAACTGATAAAAACTCATACTTAAATATTCGGGCATTACGTTGCAACCAAATAGACCATATGACTGCTAACCAAATTAAAACCCCAAATTTTTTTCACTTTTTTCGACAGGAACATATCCCTAAACAACAAGAATGCATCTGCCAAAGCCCCTGGAACAACAGCAGTATAGCATGTTTATATAATTTTTATCAACACAATAATATTTCATTAAAAAAAATATTGAACAAGTAAAATTTATATTTTATTACAATATTAAATTATATAAAAATAGTAGATTCTTTTCTAAATGCATAATTTTGCAAATTAAAACATTAATAACCCTAAAAAATATACATAATTTAAATTGATTAAGCCATATCTGGGATTAACTATATGTTTTACTATGTAAATAATGTATTAGTCGTGTTATATATTGACATTTGATTGATTATAAAACTTTCATAAATAATTTATAATCTTAAAAAGGTTAAAGACATAAAATAAAAAATAACATGTTATATGTAAATAGGCCTTCGTCTTGAATTTCGCCTAAGGCCCCCAAAATGTATAGATTCGAGCCTGATTTAGGTGCTGCAAGAGGTGCACTTTTTGGTGACAGATCATCATGAGCTTCAACTAGTGCTTGTTTTGGTGCCAATTTAGGTGCTTGAGTGGGAGAATTTTTCTCTTGAACCTTTTGGTGCTTCTGCTGGTGATGATAAGTCTTCCACTTCATCTTCAAGCCCATCTGTCCCTACTGGTGAAATAGTTTCTGTGGGTGGAGGTGGTGGACTTCCATTATTGTTGTCCATTACATTCATTTGTTACAAAAATAATCATAATTAGTTTTTCAGTAGTTGTGTTTTGAAATCTTTTACAGATACTGCTAAGGTCATATTAGTTTGTATGTAAGTTTAAATATGTTTTTAATCTCTCGTTTTTATGAACACACGACTTTAGTCCTTAACTTTCAAAACAACGACTAAAAGTGGATTTTCGAAAACAAAAAAAACACAAGGAACTTAAAGGGATGTAGTAAAGGATTAAGACAAATTTTATTTTAGCCTCCAAATTTCAAAATGAGGGGTTGAACTTTTGCTCAAAATAAAATAAGGCACTAAGACCGACGTAGTTAAAGAGTAAAATAGATGCATTTACAAAAATATTGGAATAAATGCATGCGTTCAAAAATTGATATTCCGAACCATGCTCTAGTTCACGCCAGTAGGAGTCGAGGCCAGGTCCACTAGAATGAGGGCCTACGCTACATGACTGTCAAGCTCACTCCAACGTCGTGATCTCGACTCCCACCTAGTTGTATGGGTTTGATGGTTTTATTTTGAAAAAGACGCATTAGTGAATTTAGGAAAAACATGGCTTTTCCCAAAAGGAGAAAAAAATAAGGGATTGAAACGGATGTAGTTAAGGACTAAAACTAGTATTATCTTTATCTCCAAATTTCACAGCGCTAAAAGAGACATAGTTAAGGGTTAAAATAAATGTATTTTTCCAAAATTAGAAGATAAAAAAAAAGACTAAAGGATGGCAAGCATGGATCTTACTTGGCTTGTTGAACCCAATCAAACAAAGATGATGACTCCAAAATAAATGTACTTTTTGATGTTGTTGAAAATAATGTATTACGACACATCTTTTAGGGTTTTACAGTGTTTCTATGGGTTTAGGGTTCTCTTAAAATTTCTAAGGGCTTTTTTTTATTCACATTTTTTTTACTTAAAGATAACATAATAGAAAAAGAAAAATAATGTGAAACATACTGCATAGAAAAAAAGAAAAGGAATAGAAATAAAAGAAAAAGTAAAATTACCCCCCTATCATCATAGGTGAATTAGACTTCCTTGTTAGTATTTTGGAGGCACGATTAATAGTATCCTCTAGAAATCTACTGTTTCATCATCAACTACAAATACATAATCAATCCACCTAAATGACATGAAAAGAAAAATAAATTAATCTCTAATATGAAACCAATAAGAAAAATATAAAACACAAAATGACAAATAGAAAAAAACCTGATAATTCTTTTTACATTTACTTCTGAACTATTGAAAAAAGGTAACAACTTAGCTTGCATAAAAGTTTTCAAATTGTCACACCTAGGCGTTGAAACCGTCACGCCTAGGCGGCTAACAAATCTGCTAAAAAATCAAAATGAGATAAAATAAAACAAAATAAAATAAAGACTAAAAGGTTAAAAAAAGTAAAGTAACTAAGATTAAGACAAAAACTAATAGAAAAAGGACTCAAATGCTAAACATATCAGATCCACACACTTAGCTGTATATTTGTCCCCAAGTAAAGAAAACTAAGAAAAAAATGACAAGACACAAACAACCCACAAAATGAGAAAAATAAAGAAACACCAAAACTTTAAATTAAGGATAACAAAACAAAATTTTAAAACGAACATGCAAATTTATTTGAAGAACATGATTGAACGTAAACTCCTTATAAAGACATAGTAGTATGACTATTAAAGAAACTTACGAAAGGTGAACATTTTTTTAGACAAATAACCTTTTTTTTCCTTTTAGGTCCTAGGGAGTAACGAGGGACATTAACAATTCAAGGCAAGAATGACATAACCTCACATCTTACTCTTAGAACAGTACATGAAAAAAGTGAGACTAGACAATGCGAGTTATAATATTTTCAGCTGAGTCATAATGTTCTATGGAGTTTGAGTATCTTTTTGGATTATGAGGGAATTTTAGTGATTATCCACTATTTTTTAGGGTTTTCTACTGTTTATAGGGGTTTTTAAAATGTTTTAGTGTGTTTTTGGGATTTTTCGGGCACTTTTGTGATTTTCAAGGGTTTTTAGGAATTTTTTTATGTTTTTAGGGGATATTCTATTGTCTCTAGGATTTTTATGGGTTGGAGGGTTTTTCGGGTTTTAGAGATTTTCTAGAATTTTTAAAAAACTTTTTTGAATTGTAAGATGTTTTGAGAGTGTCTCTTGTATGTTTAGGGGTTTTCGGTGGTTTGTTACGGTTTTTTGAAATTAGGCGTCAAGTGTCACGTAGGATGTATCTGTTAAGTTTTAACGGGTAGTTAACAGTTAGGACGTGAATCTGTTTATACACTTCGAGGATCAAATTGAATAAAAAAAGTTGGAGAACCAAATTGAATCAGACCCTTAAATAGAAAACCAAAAAAGTATTTTTTTGTCTAATAATTAACTATATTAGAGGATATAATTTCGATCCATGTATATTTAATTAAAATGCACAAATTATTTTGCTTACACTTTTAAAAAAATGTGTAGCAGTTAAGTACTATATTAATTATTAATTAATGAAAGTTAAAGGTACCCTCGTCAAAAAGTGTAAAAATGTGTGGAAATCTTTGGTGAAAATTTAAGAGCATGATCTTTTTAAGGGAAAAGGGCATGGTTCTTAAGATATTGTTTTTTTATGAACCCAATATATATATATATATATATATATATATATATATATATATATATATATATTTTAAATCGTAAGATACTCCGTTTTTAAATATAGGTCCTTGGAAAAGGTTTGTGATTTTTTTTTTATCTTTAATTAATAAAAATAGGAAAGGTTAATTTTTAAATAGAAATAAATTTTAAATAGGAATAAAATTAAATATTTATAATAACTTTTTAAAGTACCAATATATTTTTTTAAATATGTGTGATGCTTATTTTAGATTAAGATATTAATGGGAATTAGTTTATAATGTGTGTACGTGTTTAGGTTTAGGAATAGATGTGTGTATTTATCTGAAAAAAAATGTGTAATATTATTTTAATAACTTATATAATTAAGAACCGAGGGAATATTATTCAACATGTCATAAAAAATGTGACCAAGTCATAACGTGTGACCAGTACTCTGAAATCGAATATACAGCAATCAAGCCTCGTGAGTGTACATTGATATTGATATGGATAAATTGATTAAAGAAATGTACCCACTTGGCCACCATATTTATTTTGGTCACATGCCTTGTACTAGTAATCGTAAACACTGATGATATGTATTCACTTGTTTACTAGTATTTATCTTTTCACTTTAGTTATATATATTTTTTATTTATAAGAAAATGATACTAGGGATTGAACTCTGTATCATATTATTTTGTAAGGTCAGCACAACACAACTGACAAAGACATGTGTGTGTGAGTGTTTGATACAAAACTCTCATACACATATATCCTTGTTATTTGTCGGTTGTGCTGGCCTTACCGGACTCATTATATTAAAGTATACTAAAAATATAATTATTATTTTTGTTTTTATTAAAATAATTATTTAAACTTTTTATAATACTCTTTATTTCTATTAGTATTAGTTAAATAGCAGAGTATTAATTATTAATCCAATTAAAGATATGGATAAAAATTTATAATAAAATATAATTAATGTTTCATTAAAAATATAAAAATATAGATAAACATATAAATAAGAAAAAAAAATTATCTATGTAAACGGATAAAAACAATAGAGGAAATATATGTATTCATACAGTAATACAAAAGATCAAATACTAACAAATTTAATACCAAAAAGAAATACTAATAAATATTCTTGAAACATTGATTAAAATGAAAATATTTATTATACTATTAGACAACCTAACCAAAAACATTGTACTTCAATTTTTAATATATGCATTATGCATTATTCATGCATTCAAGGTGAGTCAACACATCACACAGAGGTTCACCTCCTAAAAAAAAAGTGTTTAATAGGATAAAATTGTACTATCTTCTCTAATCTTAAAGCCATCAAAGTGAGTCTAACACAATACACATAGGTTACTTCAAGATGATAATTTTTTCAACTGAAATATGATAACTTTTTCAACTGAAATGAGCTTGCTTGCATTAGTTGCACACCAGAATTTCTTAAATTTGACTTTATTCATTGTGGATTATGGGTTAAATAGTTTGGTTAAAAAAAATATAAATTTGAAAAATTATAAACAAAAAAATAGAGCCCATAAAAGAAAATTTTGAAAATGTTAGATATTTATCTAATATTCAATCTAGCATATAGCATTAATTGTGTATTATAAAGTTATATATCTAATAAATCTAAACAATAATCTTTATGGAAGTGATGTTAAAAAAAAGTCTTCTATTGAGATTTATAACAACTCAATTAGTATGAACTATATAATGTGTAGATACTATAAGCCTTATTTTTATCATAAAAAAAAATATAATTGTAGTAACTATTCATAAATGAGTATAAAGTCCCAATGAAACAGTCATTCACAAAAGGGTATTTGACTTATATAAAAGGGTTATACTCGCGGAGTGATATGCACAATTTATCTTCATTTATAACATCTAATCACTGTAGAAGAATAAAGGAAAGAATCATGCATAAAAACTTGAAAGATACGTTCATATTCGCTCATGGATTCACGTACTTTCGTTTTAAGCATTGATTTTGGATTCTTGATGATTTAACATAAGAGTTAATTGGTAGGTGATCATTTTTCTTAAATTTAGACTTTGAGCATAACTCACTTCCAAAAGCTAGCTTATGATTGCTTATAAGTGCTAATTTTAAGTAAAAATTGATTATGATTTTTAGCACTTATTGTTTTTAATTGCGTTATTTTGAGAATCAAAGTCCCCTAATTTAGAATAATTGCTTTTACATGTTTATTTTGATGATATGAATAAAAATGAAATGTATTTGATCTCAAATGTGCATTTTGTAGGAGGACTAAGTAAAGAGGAAGAGACAAGATTGAAAGAAATTGAATTTTTTTTTAATGAACTTAGAACTTATTCTAATTTATGTAGGATTCTTGCTCAAGTGAGAATAAACCAAAATTGAGGGTTTGCATTGCCATGTTCTCTCTTAAGTGAGCCAAACTTTTTTCAAGTTGAAGTTTTTTGGCTCAGGAATAACGTGTCACAACCTTGATCTCGCTTAAGCGATACACCATAATATCTCCGGTTAGAGTAATTTACCTCGCTTAAGCGAACAATACATCCACTAACTCGGAGTTATAAAATTAGATTTTGGATGAAAAAGAAGGGAAGTTCTTATAATTTCATTTCTTTTAGATAGATTTAAGAGAGAGAGACTTTTGGAGAGAGAGAAGAGAAACAAGGGCTATACCTCAGCAGATCTTTGGAGCCCAACTATTGGTTCTCCGCAGAGTTTGGAGGAGGAATGAGGAGAGTCAAGGAATTGTCCTACCCCAAATTTGCTTCATCTTCTTGGAGTTCCTTCAATCCCTGCTCTTCCTTAGTTTTTCTTTATTTATGTTTATGTACTTGAAGAATGATGTAATTTGATTTATGATGCAGTTTTAATCTTAATTGAGTTATGCTATGAAATTTTCTCTTGTTTGAGTATCAAATATTATGCTTAATGCTTTTGGATGCTTGATCATCATTTAAATGCTATGTTGGCTCATGTACATGTAAGAAATAGTGAGATATGAGTATATTTTTTGCATTTGTTACCATGACAATTATTAGTCTATGAATGGATGATGATGGACTTGTGATTTTAGTGAATTTTTATTCTTAATGCTTGTTTTAACTTAGGAGATTAAAGAAATTGAGATCTAAATTTAGACTAAAGAGTTAATGAGTCAAGAATGAGAGTTAACTAATATAGTGAATTTGACTATTAGTATGAGAAACAAGATTAGTATAACGAAATTAAGAGTAATTTAAATGGAACTTTGTCTATAAAGTTTTTGAATTCAAGATCAAATGAAATTGGACTCCAAGTGTTTGTTTAATCTCCCAAAAGAAAAACACAAAAAGATTTCATCACTTTGGTTGTTGATTTTAATGTTTTCAAACAATTATCTTATTTATCTTTCTAAATAGTTATATAACTTGAGAATTGGTAATTGGAACATAATTCTTGAGGACGATATCTGGTACTCACCATTTTTATTACTTGCAACGTCCACTACACTTGCCGAGTTCCTTATCAATTGCCACACCGTTTAAATATTTTATGATCGCAAGTCTTTCAACACACTATTATGCTAGGACTGGTCATCTAGAGAGTAGATAAATATAGGTGGTCCAATAATGTGTGACTTTTAACACACCCTTTAAATATGCTCTGCATCTCTGGAACCATTTTAAATTTAAGCTTTGAGTTTAACTCACTCCAAAAAACTAACTCATAGAAAAAAATTATCACATCACTCATATATTCTATTAGATCATATCTTTAGTCAATACATACTTCAACAATTTTCATCTCTAAATGTCTCCATAATGTTTCTTATACAAACTAATTTCTTTTAAAAAAATCCTAACAAAAACCTAAAATTCAAAATATGAAAAATCATGAGGTATGACCAGTGGTAGGCTGGTAGTTTATGTCGTCCCTTATCTACATGTATGGGGTTCATTCTTTTGCTGGTGAGAATTGAGTGACATTCCGTAATCACCCAATAATCACTTGTACAAATTCAATTTCGGATAAGACATTAATCACTGCTTCCAACGATAAAAACTGGAAAAAAAATTAAAAAATTCAAAACATGAAAATAATATAGAACAACAATTATAAAAAAGAAAAATACAAAATAATAAATTCTCCAATATGATCTACAACTTTTTTTTTTCTAAGGATGATCTAGAATTGAAGAAGGTGTTGGTTGCCGTGCTCCATGGTCTATGCCATGTTTTAGCAAAAGGATGGGCTGGGCAGCCCCCTTGCCTACATTTAAATATAATTGTTTTTCAAAATAACTGTTTGGATAAGGGTTTTTATTTATTAATTTTTGTTTATCTTTATAACTTTAGATTAGTAAAATTTATAATTTATCACTAAACGTTACTTTATTGTTTTATATGAGTTTTAGACGTGAATTTTGTTATTTAATTTTGATTTACAAGGAGAAATTTAACGACAATAGAGTTTGAACCATGTATCACACATTCACACAAGCATCTTTGCGAGTTGTGCTGGCCTTACACAACATTTAGTTTATTACTTTGTTTTCTTAAAATTTATTTCAATAAGTTTTTTGAAAAACATTTAAAGTTCGATTTGATTGGATATGTTTTTTTTGATTGGTCAAACTCACATACACACCCCCACACTATACCACTCTTACTCCTAAATCTATTTCACTAGGGATTGAATCTTTCTCCTTAAGTTTCAAGAACTCCTCCTTATGTTACTTGAATTACATGACCATGATTGAATATGTTAACTCATTAACTAACTTAATATATTTTTAAAACTATTTATCAAGTGAATAATTTTATAAGAAATGTTACAAGAATCAAATATAATTTTAAATATAACTTTTTAAGGTTATCATAAACAGTTTTTTTCTTAGTCTAATGGAGAGAAATTTATTTTACTTTTCTTTTTTTATAAGAAAACAGAGAAGGTATTTATTAATCCCTTTCTACAGGATCCATGCAGAGACAGGGTACCAAGGTAGGGAAAATTGGGAACAACTTATATGCAAGTAATTGAAGAGACTTAAATGTGGTAGCTAGACACCAAAATTTATCTTCTCACTTACAATTCCTCTCACTCTTTCACTCTTTCATTTGCAGTTCTACATGTATGTCAGTGCACCTATGAACTTTTCTAATGGTCACAGACGAAGGAGAATAGTAGTGGTGGGTTAGTGGAGGAGAAGAATAGAAATGGGCAAGAAGAAGAGGAATAGGAATGAGAATAAAGAAAAAGGAAATGGAAAAAAGAAGGGGAAGAAGAATGATGATGATGGTACGTGGCGGCAATAGTGGTGGTTGATGGTGCCGGATGGTCGTGGGGCATCAGAGGCGAGGAAGAAGAAGATGGAAAAACCCTAATAAGCTTAAAATAATGTTGTTTGAGACTTTTTTCTAAAATGATTAATGTAGTCTAAAAAATAATATATATAAAATATAAAATTAATAAAAAATAAATATAAAGAATCAAATTAATAAGAATTTCGAAAAACGTAAAGAATAATAAAAGTTATATTTTTATCTTATGTATATGTTTATATTTTATGCTAACATCTTGACAATATTTTAAAGAATCCATAAATAAGAAGTATTAATTAAAAATATAATATTGTAGACTATGTATATAGAGAGAGGAAGGACTAAGTTACACATCGCGACATTATACTTAATTTTTGCAAAGGGAGAAGAGTGGTGTAATCACATTAGTGAGATTCTATTCATTTATCATTAAGGTTAATTTTTTTTAAAATAAAAAAAATGAAAAGAACATCTCAAAGTAAGATTTAGCTGATTTTGACATGGTGATAAATGAAGTGTACTCACTAATATGAGTATATCAATCGTTACTGTTTTGTAAAGTGCCACTAGGTGTCACTAAATTTATGTCACTTACATTAGTTTAATTCTTAAGCAACTAATAACTTTATATATATATATATATATATATATATATATTGTGAATTTTATCGATCTAACTGTTGAACGGTTAGTATACACTATATCCAATAATCATGTCAAACTTCATAAAAAATAACAATCATAAGAAGAACATCGAATTATTGTTATTTTCATATTTTTTTATGAAAAGTATCTACTACGTCAATCTTCTAGTATAATAATCGAGTACTAAATAATTTTGAATAGATATAAAACTTTAAGTATATGATTTAATTTTAGGATAAAAACTTTAGATCTAAGGTTGCATTTTGTCAAAATATTATCTGATAAAAAAAGTTATTAGCTGCCTAAGAATTACTATGAATTTATTACAATGATTTTAATTGATTATGGATGTTAACGGAGCGGACTTTGTCGTTTGTCGTCCTTGTCTCCTCCTGTGGTAAGAAGGGGATGGGTTTGAGTTCGAAAATAAAGTAAACGGAGATGAAAAATACAAACCTAACCATATCCGTGTTGGGAGTTGAAGAACTCGCGAGAAACCTAGGCTTTGTATTTTTCTTAAATTTTTTTACTAATATACTTTAAACAAATCCAACACTATAGACCAACATGAAAAAGACAAATTAAACACTTTAATTCATGTATTTATAAAAATTAGTATTAAAATAAAATTCTAACTTTATTAATATTAACATTGTTATTACTAATAATATTATTATGTGTATATAAATATGTATAGAATTGCAAGGCAAGTTGAGAGTGGAGCGGGACAAATAGTTAGATCATCCAACACGCTCTTGTCCCTCTAAAAGGCGGGGGTGGCAGAGAAAACCTATATATATATATTCACTCAGCTTCTGGACCCTGACAACAGTGATGTTTTGATGCTTGAACCTTAATAAGAACTATGATTTTTACAATTAGCATGATTATAAATGAGGGTTTACGAACTATTTATACTGACTCTGTTCTCGAAGCCCTAATGTCTACATTCATTCTAAAATAAAAAAGTATCTAATACAAATGTTGATTGATATGTTCCTGATTTTTTCTAATATAAATGTTGACAGATTGTCGCGGGATCCTTGACGTGATATGGGCTTTACCTGCAGTGTCTAGCTACCCTTGCAGGGTGGGTTAGGGTCAGGTTGAGACCAGCTAGCCCACTAGCCCCACAAGTCTTGAGGCCTTGCCCGAGAAGACTTGAGATACCTGAATTGGGCCGAGTTGAGACCGGCTAGTCCACCAGCCTCACAAGTCTTGAAGTCTTGGCCTAGAAGGCTTGAGGTGCCAAAATTGGACCGAATTGAGACCGACTATATATATATACTTTATTATCAATTATGGAACTTTTATGTATGGACATGGTACTATTGTAAGAATATATTGAGTTTTCTTTTAATGCTAGTTTATATTTGTTGCGGGTTGCATCAATTGTTCCGTGGCGGAGGCTAGGTGGGCCAAGTCACTATCGAATTATGGCGCTTGGGCTGCTACGCTCTTAAGTAGAAAGAGTTGCGCCCTGACTATCAGCTATAGCTTTTGGCCTAGTGGTAAGCGCTAGATCCAACAATATTTTCACAATATTTTAAGGATTATGTAAATAAAAGTATTAAATAAAAATATAATATTAAACATAAAATACATTAGTCATGATTTTTGGTACATAATATCAACCATGATTTAAAATGTTAGTTTGGTTAGCATTCACTTTGTACTGCTACCAACAAATTAATTGACACCCTTTCCACCATTAGTTCAAACTTCAAATAGTTGGTAAGCAAAAACTTAGGTGAAAGACCATAAATATAAATTATTCTCTACACCACGTTTCAAAATAGTTAGATATCGATATTTGTTAGTAGACACTTTTGAATTTTCAACATGTGTAATTTTACAGAACAGATTTTTTTCTTTTTTTCTTTTTGCACATTGTGAATATTGCTCGGTCAACAATCAAAGTTTAATTAATTTCTAGATGAAAATATCATCAAAATGAATATATTCTTTTTTAAGAAAGCTTTTCTTTTATATATATATATATATATATATATATATTCAGAATTTGACTTTTAATCATCTTGCTTGAAAAATATTAATTATGTTAGATTTTGTTGATTCGTAAAAAATACTTCAAGCATATCAAAATAATGAAAGTAATAAGAAAAATGATTTTTGTAATGTGTGCCTATGAGAACACAGTAAGACACAATGAATATTATTTTAATAAATATTTTGAATTTGAGAAAATAAATAATACTCTATAAAATTAAAATTTTTATCAACTTTTTATTGTGTGAGTTAGAAGTCTCGTTTTGATAGGTATATGATTATCATGGAGTATATAAAATAATGTGACAATTCTCTTCTTATGAGTTAGATTTTAAGAGTGAATTAAGCTCAAATCTAAAATGTAAGATGATATCAGAGTTTATTATAGTAAACAAAAGATACAGGGCTAAAATATTTTTAAGAAAAGGAGTACGAAGTGCCAAAAAAGAAAAGACTTACTCAAAAAATAAATCTATAACTTGAAGAATACAAAAAAAGGCTATTATAAAAAAAATGACAAGACACAACCAGACTTAAAAACTGTAGTTAAATTATAGGAAGAGTGTTAAAAGTCTAACATCAACTATGTATATAACTACCATAAAGAATAGTGTGACAATCCTCACACATTTTAGAAAAAATCGAAATGGCACAAAATTAGGAAAAAAATAAATAAAAGAGAAATGTTATATTGTGTTACTAAATTCTCTAACAAATTTTCTTACTCACTTAATTTTGACAATTGCTATTATCATTTCAAAAAATAAATGCAAAAGATAGTTGAAAAGTGTTAAAATTAAGGGTGCATTTGATGCATGGACAAGTACAGTACATGAAGTATAGTATAAGACAATTTAATAAGTTACAGCACAACTACTTGTGTTGTTTGTTGTTTGATAATTAAAGTACAACACAAGAAATATAAAGTCAATTTTACTATAATATCCTTTATACTTTAAAATATTTATTTTAGATAAAAAATTGACAATTAATATTGTGAAAATTTAAAACTGTTGTAATATTATATTTAAAAAAATTATATATAAAATTGGATTTCTCAAATAATTTGATATATTTTTAAATGTTTTATTATTTTTCACTAAAAAATATTATTAAATTATATATATATATATATATGTATGAGCTAAAAAAAAGTTATTATAGTAACTACTTGTAAGTGTGGGAGTGGGAAGATGTAGTTAAAGTTTTATGAGATAGTAGATGTGAGTGAGGGTCTTTTTGTATTTAACCATCTTGTACCATGAGATAACTTCTTGTTCTCTAGGATAGTGAGTAATAAATCTCCCATTTTGTTCTATGCTGTGCCTCAAATTTTGTGCTGTGGCATGTCTATTTTTACAATCAAACGTGGATTAAAGTTTTTGTGCTGTCCAATACCGTATATTTTAGTAAATCAAACGCACCCGTGGATAGAAAGATTTGTAAGAGAATTTAGCATTTTTAAAAAATAAAAAATAAAAATATAGCTGTAAGCTAGACATAACGCATTTAACACACACATTACATTATTCACAGTGGTACATAGAATTGAATTTTTAACTAGTATTGATAGGCTCCTCTTTATTATGGTTGTTATCTTCATCCGTTGGTGGTAGCAGAAGCTATTTAATTCAGCACATCAAATATCACAACAATAATTTTACCAAAAAAAATTAAATTCATATCAATAAGTTCTATATAAGGGCAATACTATACTTACTCTTTCATTCACCAGCGGATACCCATAGAGGAATTGCCATTTGTTGGGGGGAGTTAAGGGTTACCCTTAATTACTAGGAGACACTACCCTACAAATGGCGGAAAACAACAAATGGGTTTTTCTTTCTATGTTAATGTTTTTGTTAGTTAATATTGTTATTGTTCCAAAAGCAGAGGCTCGAGCATTTTTTGTGTTCGGTGATTCGCTTGTTGATAATGGGAACAATAATTACTTACTTACTACTGCTAGAGCTGATTCGTATCCTTATGGCATTGATTATCCAACTCATAGAGCTACTGGTCGTTTCTCTAACGGTCTCAACATCCCCGATCTTATTAGTACGAGTCTTTTGCTATGATATAGTATTTTAAATTATTTGAAAAATACTATCATATGATATAGTATAATGAGACGTTTAATTTTGTTGAAATTAATTTCATATAATTTTTAATTTGTCAAACATTACTTTTTAGGCCGTCTAAACTATGATTTTATAGTTTGAAACGCCAATTTAAACATAAATTTTTATAGACAAAACATAAATATGGTCTTTATACATGGTCGTGTTGGGATCAAAGTCAAAGCTAAACTTTTAACACTTATGTTTAGTGCAAGAGACCATATGTCTACTTAAAACATCTTAATAAATTGAAACTCCAACTCGTAATACAATGACTTTTAAGTTAATTTTGTCCTTAATTAATTTTAGTAGCTTTCAAGTGGATATTTTTGTCTTATTTTAATACTTTTGATTTGATTTATCCTAAGTTTTATTTATTGTTGCTTATTATATATATTAAATTATAATGTGGTTAATTAATTAGGTGAGCAAATTGGGTCAGAGCCCACATTGCCATATTTGAGTCCTGAGCTTGATGGAGAGAGGCTTCTTGTTGGTGCTAACTTTGCTTCTGCTGGGATTGGAATTCTCAATGACACAGGAATTCAATTTGTAAGTCTTAATTCACCTCGTTCTTTAACGATATATACGGAGCTCAGAATTGAACAATATTTCGTAACTACTTGATAATTGTTTTTTTGTGTGTGTGTGTGCAGATAAACATTATTAGAATTTCGAGACAATTGGAGTATTTTGTGCAGTATCAACAGAGGGTGAGTGCATTAATTGGAACAGAGGAAGCTCAGAGATTGGTGAACGAGGCACTTGTGCTGATAACATTAGGTGGAAATGATTTTGTGAACAATTATTATTTGGTTCCTTTCTCTGCTAGATCTCGCCAATTCGCTCTCCCTGATTATGTCGTTTATCTCATCTCTGAGTATCGCAAAATTCTTCTGGTAAATAATACTACAATTCCTATCCTTCACTTCTCTTTCTTTTCTTTTTCTTTTCTTCTTATAATTGAAAAGTATAACAACGGAAGATTAAACCTGAATATAAACATGCCTGTCGTCACAGGTCCCTTGACCACTTGAGAGAGAGAGTGATTACTTAATTTAATTACTCTAATTAATCTAATATACAGTATGTTTGGATACGATTTTAGAAGCATTGAAATCTATTTTGATTTAGAAAAATTCATTCCCCAAAAATCATTTTTGTTTGACTATAAAATATTACTACAGTAAACTAATTTTTATTTTTCTAAAATCTACTTTGGCAAAGTTACTAGGACTTACTTCTCATTTTTACCGTTAACAAAAAAGTACCTTTTACTTTATTACCCTACTATTAATCCTATCTACTCTCTCTGTTGCCATAAACGTGTATTTTCTTTTTCCCCCTTTTTCTCCAGACTGAAGTTGCTCACAAATTCTGAGGCTAAGTTCATTAAAAAAAATATAAAATGTACTAATAGACCGCAGTGATACACCAAATATTTTTGTTATATACACTATTTTTAATTAACAAAATATCTTCCATCCCATGATTACATATTGATATGAGTTTTTGTCACATAATTTTATTTTTTACTTAATTACACTTATAGTATGCAATCTCATTTCTTTAATATTTTTCCTCTTAGATCGGATTAATGTAACACGAATTTATGTGTATTATTATGATCATTTAAAATTTCTGTATCCGTCACTGTTACAGAGGCTTTATGACCTGGGAGCAAGGCGAGTACTGGTGACCGGAACGGGACCATTGGGGTGCGTGCCGGCGGAGTTAGCGCAGCGAAGCAGAAACGGGGAATGTGCAGTTGAACTTCAGCGCGCTGCTGATTTGTTCAACCCTCAACTCGTCCAGATGCTGAGTCAACTCAACTCTGAAATCGGTTCTGATATCTTCATTTCTGCAAATGCCTTTGCTATGAATATGGATTTCATTAGTAACCCTCAAGCATACGGTAATTTCTCTTTTTTTCCACCACTCACTTTCACTTTTAGATGCTTGCTCTGTTTTTGTTTTACTTATTCACTTAATTAATGAAATGTTTTGAAAAATATGATAACTGATGAACCTGAAAGTATTAAGCTAGCAGTACAACACATACACACTAGAACTCTATTTTCTATACGTAACGTTAGATCCTCCTACTTATTTTCTTATGTATGAAATTAAGTGAATTTTCAATCTTAAAATCATAAAAAAAATTAAAAATATTTTTTAATGAGTAAGTAGAAGGATTTGTAGGAACATGAAGTAAGAGGATTAAGAATTATTGAATTTACATACATAATTTTTAATTTTAGAAAAACTTGTGTTTAGCAATTAGTACGATAGAAATTCACTTTAGTTCTTGATATTAAAAGTAGTTCACATTATCAATAACACTTATAAAAGTGAAGAATTAAAGAGATAAATAAGAGATATTGTAAAATGAGAGTTGTTCATATGCAAGTCTCTTGATGACCAAGTTAGGTTAAGATGAGTTCTTGTTTTAAACCGATCTCCTAAAATGTCAAATACCGACCAGGTTGTTGGTCAAAGGTTTAGGTCTTCTTAGTTCTTACACTTGAATTGTCTTTTCGGGTCTTAAGTAAATGAGTGGACAAAATAGTGTAAATTTAGGGTTAATCACTTAGTTGACCCTAATTGAGTAGGTCACTATTTCGGGAAAAATTAGAAATTTTCACCAAAAAATAATATTGGTTGAGATCAACTCTATGAAAATATGGTATTGAGACTAAAATGATTAAAGCATATAATTTTAAGAGATGGAGAGAAAATTTACTCCATTAAAAATATCTTGTCATCTATCAACAGTGTGGAAGTTTATTTAGATAACAAGTGTGACATACAAAATCATTGGGATATCGTATGTGAAAAACTATTTATGCTCCTACATGATTATAAAACACACCACACGCCAAGAATTAGACTTTGAATGTACCCAGTTACTAGATTCTATTTGGTTTAAGCGCACCACATTATATTTTAGCAAAATTCAATCAGAAATTAGAATCCAGGTGTGTTGAAGAACTAAAATTCGAAGGTAAATTATGTGGCAAAATTAGTTTAAAGTGTGACATGAATAGTTCTTGACATCATGTGCGGTGCTTTTACATATAGTAATTAAATTTGAGTGATGTACTATTTCAGTCCCTAACTTTGTGAGAATAATTCACTTTAGTTCTTGACTTTGTGCGAATAAGTCACTTTAGTTCCCGACTTTGCATTTTGCAGGCCACTTTAGTCCCTGAATTATACGAACATTCATTTTAGTCCCTGAAAGCCAGAGACTAAAATGACTAATAATAGTGAAAGTCAGGGACTAAAATGACTGATTTCACGAGGGACTAAACTGACTTATAAAATACAAAGTCAGGGACTATTTTAATATATAATTCAATTAAATTTTGGGGCATGTTTCATTATTAAAAACAAAAAAAAGGGGACAAAGATGATTTCTTTATGGGTCTTGATAGTTGATATACCATATTATTAAGGCATTAGTTAATGTTATTAGAAGTAGAAAAATAATCATAAATACATATTGTTCTATCCCTCATAAATAAATAAAAAAACTATATATTTTAATATCTTTTTACTATATTTAACTCTTTAAATAGGACCTTTAAAACGCTAAATATCATTTGTCATTCTTTGTCTGAGCTGTGATTGGTCCCCTACCCTATCATAGTAACTTATTTATGAGTTTGGGGCCTTTATTGAGATGGATGCTCAACCGTCAACCTACCACATTAGGTATGCCATAAGGCATTCACCCCATGGACCTCACCCCCTGAGATATGGATTTAACACAAAA
The DNA here is from genome assembly GCA_037177725.1 of Cyamopsis tetragonoloba. Classification (NCBI taxonomy): domain Eukaryota; kingdom Viridiplantae; phylum Streptophyta; class Magnoliopsida; order Fabales; family Fabaceae; genus Cyamopsis; species Cyamopsis tetragonoloba. Next base: position 52,216,290 of record CM074125.1, read on the forward strand.
AGGTAAAAACTAGTTTGACAAATAAAAAAATAAAAAAAAGAGAAAAACTAGTAGTAGTACATGATCTTGATAAAGAAGATGGAATTAGTCCAAAATTTTTTAGAGATTAAATAGATTAAAATTTTTGCGAGGATCAATAATTTAAAGTATTAATAATTTTTATTCGTATTTTATGAAATTATATATTCAGAAATAATAAGTAGTAACATTTTGATTCTTATACAATATATGGGTCTGCTACTCTGCTATATTGAATTACTAACAATTTCTGTCGGTATAGGTAAAATGAGAGATGCAGCATGAATCATGTTAGCTACATTAATAAATTAAAATGTGAAGAAGCATTAAATTAAATTCATGATGCAGGATTTGTCACATCAAAAGTTGCATGTTGTGGTCAAGGACCATACAATGGGATAGGACTGTGTACTCCACTTTCAAACTTGTGTCCAAACAGAGACATTTATGCATTTTGGGACCCATTTCATCCCAGTGAGAGAGCAAACAGACTCATTGTTCAGACATTCATGATCGGTTCCAACAAATACATGAACCCTATGAATCTCAGTACCATTATGCTCATGGATTCTTCTAGGACCTAGTCACTACTTATTAATTACTTCTAATAATTCTTCTTCACTCTTCTTCTTCTATGGTTATTGGCATAACTCATGCTCATGCACAAGTCACAACATGTATTATTATATCCTAGTTGATATATATTGATTGTATTGTATAATTAAGCACTATATATCTTTACAAATTATAAGCAGATTCTATTTCAAACCAACAAATGAATTCATAAGATTAGGAAGTGTATGTTTGGATCAATTATGGAATGAAGGACTTCGGTTTTCACTAAGAAAATATGTTTGCTCATCACTTTAGAGCATTATTGACTCTCGAAGATAAGATATTATTATAGTAATTATGTATTTATGTACATCAGATAGATTTTAGAATAACTAAAAATATGTCATGTAATATGCGATATTTATATATATGTTTTAAAAAGTCTTTTTTTATTAAATTGATTTTTATTTTTTAAAAAAGTACAATAATCTGGAATTAAATTTGAATATTCACATACGTATGTCCTCACAAATACTCACCAAGTGAGTTATAAGACTGAGACATTAAATTGAATTTGATTGATAAAATATCAATAAATTATTAAATCATATGAAATTTTGTATGTTGACCTATATATATAGTATGAACTTTGAGTTTAACAATTAGATTGATAAAATTCAATGATCATATGAAGTTATTAAACGAAGTTAATCATCCAAACCTATTGTCATCACACTCTTCTCAAATGGCACCACACGTTCTTATTTTTTTTTTCCAAAATTATCCTTCAATCGGATTTATAAATCATGGCGAAACCGGATTTAAAAATCAAGGTGAAACCAGATTTGAAAATTCGATTGATACTAGATTTAAAAATATAATATTATTAAAAATTGTGTTGTAAAAAAATCCTAAGAAATAAGTTGTGCTTGTGAATAATAAATGAAATTCATAAAACTAACCAAATTTGTAAATCTAATTTTACTCAGATTTATTAATTTGGTTCGAAAAATAAGGTGGTTTCTATGGTGTCATCTCTATAGAGATGACATATTGCCTTCTTTCACTAAAATTTGACATGTGGCAATTAAGGAGTCAATCAAGCATAATTTTGGATATTTTTTATTTTATCCAATGATCTTTTAATTATATCCATTGATCTTTTAATTTTATAAACTAACTCCAACTTTAACTATGGTTAATTCAATTGAGTTAAATAAATATAATCATGATTAAAGTTGGATTTAGTTTATAAATTTAAAATATCAATAAATAAAATTAAAAATATCTAAAAGTATGCTTGATTGACTCCTTAATTGTCACATATCAAATTTTAATAAAAGAGGACAAAGTACCATCTCTATAGGGATCACACCATAAAAACCACCAAAAAATAATGTGATGAAGTTTGAAAAGAAAATGGTAACAATAGTGTTAACCAAAGAAATGATGCCGTAATTTTTTTTTCTCTCTTTTATATATATAGAGCATGAGAGATGAGAGGAGTTAATTTTAATCACACAATTATACATGAATGGTTGAGATTGTTTTTTTAAAATCAAATCTCAACAATTAATTATAATTGGATGGTTGATATTAACTCATCTCAGACTCTCACATGTCATTTGATACATTCCATATATATATATATGATGCGAGGATTCAAATTGCCACCTCTTCAATTTCTGGCTACATCACATATGTTTTTTTTTTTTTTTCAAATTTTCCCTTCTCCCGTTTTTAAAAATTGGGTAAATTTTTGAAAATGAATCGCAAAATACCTTAACGGTTTTTAAAAATCGTGCGCGCCTGGTAATCTAAAAACTGGAAGTTGAACTAAGCATAAATCTATGTAATTGTAACTAACGTTTTTAAAAATCGTGGGCGAACAATTTTTAATTATCGGGCGCGCCCAATAATTAAAAATCATTAGTTAATTTTGCGGAAAACTTATTAATTCGCTCAATTTCTAAAATCCGAGCACATCTGGTTTTTAAAAGTTGTTCGCCCATAGATTCTAAAAACTGGTAGTTGAATTAAGCATAAATATATGCAATTGTAACTGACGGTTTTTAAAAATTGTTGGTGAACAATTTTTAATTACCGGGCACACCCAATAATTAAGAACTGTTAGTTAAGTTTGCAGAAAACTTATTAATTCGCTCAGTTTCTAAAACCCGAACCCGCCTGATTTTTAAAAACCGGGCGAAGGTTCATTTTGAAAAAAATATATTTTAGTGTGTTGTCCTAAGAGATTGAAGAGGTGTGAATAGTAACACCCTAGTATAAGTCTCTAAGCTCGAAGAGTAATTATAGACGAATTTACATTTGTTTCATTCTAATATTTCATAGAGTATAAATGGGGATTGAACTTGCGGCTAGACTTTGTCAAACATTACTTGATCAATAAGATAAATATCACTTTTTTGAAGTTGTTAAAAAATAGAGGTTGTGTGTAGAAAATAAAAAGGGTGGGAATAGCAATTACCCTTGGAGACAAATCTAGACACTAGCCCAAAAGGGCTATCAATGGGTTATGATGGCGAGATCTTTTATGAAAATTGAAAATCATTCCAAGTCAAACCTTGCTTATCTATGGGTGTTGATATTAACACCACCCAATTTTAGAATGTCAATGCCCCTTTAATTTATTTATTTTTATGCAAAATGTGATATGCCGGTTGTGAACTATATAATTCATGATAAATAGGTACTAAAAGATAGATAAATGTGTGTGAATGTGGTTAGGAAATTTAGTTTATGTGGACTATTGCTCCGTAAATCATATGAGGTTGTCAATCTATATTTGATTATCTGAGTGTAAGCGCCATTTATTTTTGTCAATTTTTGTTGTTATTATTCTTTTTTTTATTATTTTTTAAATGATAAATTAACATAATATTTATTTATTTTTACTTTCTTTAAATGAAATGTGTAACATAATAATTTAGTTTTTCACTTTTTTGACCGTCTAGACATAACCCTCTCTTTCCTTACTCCACAATGGCACAAGATGCTTAGAAGTCAAACTAATCGCGATAATAAAAAGATTGAGTCTTAGGTGGATGTAGCCTCGAATCTCCTCTAGATATGATGGTGCTCTAGTATTGTGAGAGTTGTGCTTGTAGAGACTTTAACGTCCAACTTAATGACTATTAAGGTTTTTGTATAATATGAAAGTTACCTATCTTGCATGATCTATATGTAATATATTTATAGTGGAGACCCTAGAGTTTAGTAATAAGCTAATATGGAATTCTTGCCATTTAGTGGGACCTATGGTCCAATTGAACTATGGCGGTTTTGTAGTCTGGTGGCTACATCTCAAGTTATTGGTACCGAGATGTCATTAGTGTTGATAAAGCCGACCTAGTATGGGGACAAATATATTGGTCCATAGCAAATTGGATTAGAGATATTGGGATAATTTCATAAAATGAATATAAAATATTCATAACACAAAGGAGCACCATTGCTAAAATTAGAGTTAGGGTAATGACTAAATACTTGGATCTTTAAAGCTCATGAACCAACCGGAATGCAGCGGAAGAACTTGATTGGTCACGAGCAGTCTCACCAACAACAAACTTGATATCCACAAATCATGAATCAGATTGGTGACAAACGAGGTTAGTAAAGATGGTGGATTGGTCTTTCTCAACCAAACCTCTTAAGTTCTGAATTGGGATGTCTAACCCGGGATACGGAAGAGTGTGCGGTTAGATGACGATTTGGTGTATCGGAAACCATCATCTCTTAACAAATCTATTCAAATCATGCCCATTGTAATTAGATCTAAGTTTTCAATCATAGAGAACCCACATCAATTTTCTTTTAATAAGCCAAAGAGAATATATTAATTGAGCCCCAGAAATGCGAAAAGAATTACAAGCAAAGAGAAATAAGGAAAGCAGTTACAAGCGGAAAGACAAAAGGAAAACTACCATATAAAAATTCCTATTAATGGAGTAACACATCAAGAACTATATGGAAAAGAGACTCCCCCAATTGTATTGAACCACTGCAAAAAATGGAGCCTAATCTTGTCAAAGACTAAGATAGAATCGAAAACAACATCTTTAAAAATGACTTCATCCCTATGAAGCCATATAGATCACATAGAAGCAGTCCAGAAAACCAACCGACTTCCCTTTCCTTTCTTTCTCAGGATCAAAGATTTAAACAATTAAAACCTTAATTTAATTGTAATCTGAAAAAATATCACCTTTATCTTAGTTGATAGTGTCTATTACTGGCGATCTGACATATTAATTTGAATAGTTAATATAATCTAGTTTATTTATTATTTAGCCTACATTAAATAATTATTAGAAAAAAATATTTTCAACAAGAAAACCTTATAAAAATAGTATATTTTCTCTCTCTTACTGAAAAAAAAAGATAAAAGATTTGCATTTTTTCTCTTCATATAAATAGAAAATGAGAAAAACACCCAATTGAAAAACCTGTTAACTAATATTTAATTAATATAAAAAACCATTAATTTAAAACGATATATTTTGTTTTTATTAATTTTACTCTTTTCTTATGCAATTAGTAAAAGATAAAGAGTCATGATATTTATTTCGACACCCAAAAAAACCAAAAAAAAAAAAGAATTGAAATATATTAGAAATATGATAAATGATACGATTGAAAAAGAAGAAAAATATAGAAAAATAGGTACACGGTTATAAAAAGTTAATTTAACGACCAAGAAAATTTATGGTTAAACTTATTTTATTCAGTCACTAAATAGTTAGTAATAAAATTACTCACTGAATTAACGATCAAAATGATTAATAACGTAATATTAACTGTTAACAATTTTAGTTATTCTGTCGATAAATCAAATTTTTCTACTAGTGGTACAAAAATGTCATGCAAAAGAAATGGAGTGTAATTCTAATTATTGAAAGAGAGACTAACTTCTTAGATTAAAAAATATCATTAATTTTTTTTTATCTCATTTTCTTTATCCAAACAATGCATGAAATAGAAAGAAAAAAATTTTCGTACTCACGTTTTTTTTACTTACTTTGTACTCATGATTACGTACATTAAAATATCTGGTTACACAGGTAGATGTTTTGTTGAATTTTTATTTTTACGTTGTAACCACATATTTCTACATGTGTAACTACCAAATCTGAAAAATACTATAATAAAAAAATAACTAATATAATTACTTTTTTCAATATACGTAACTATTGAGTATAAAATTATGAATACAAAAATCAGAACTCAAATAGAAATAACAGCTTCGGAAAGGTAGGTAGGTGTGACCAAACGCCACCTTATATTTATGTTTAATCACATGTACATGTGTGTATATGTTTGCTCTTAATTAATCGAATTTCTTTCTTATTATATTTGAACGAAAAGCACTTTGCTATTTTAATAGATCCTGTTTTGCTCAAAAGAGAATATTGATTTGATAATTACCGAAAAACATAATTTTCATTTGATATTTTAGTTCCAATTCAATGAAGATATGAGAGTGACTCTCTGACAACAGAGTTTAACAGAAAATCTCCAATGATTAGTCATGAATGAACCAAACTATCTGGAACATAATCCTGTCCATACTAAATAAGTCCCGTTTGTTTATTTTCCGGGTCAAATGTTTTTTTTTTTATATTTTTTTATTGTATATTATATTATATATAGGAAAATGATAAACAGTGTCCTAAGGACACTAGTTAAGATTACAAAAATAGCAATATTTTATTGAAAATAGTAGACTTTAATATTTCGAAACTTGAAAACTACTTAATAAATGTTGTTTATAGTAATTTCAATCATTTAAAAATGTGTATTTATTGCACCTTAACAAGTGTCCTTAGGACACTATTTAACATAACCCTTATATATAAGATTAGGTTTAACAACTCACTGTCTCTTTATCAACTAATTAAAGCCTGACACAGTTAACAAATAATTGGGAACAAGAGTTCAAATTCTGGCGAGATATATAAAAAAAGCTTTATAGTCCCAGATACATAACCTTTATCCCCTAAGTATTAAAAAATTTCCGTACGAAAAAATATACACCAAAAAGAAACTTTAATAACTTTAAATAAATTCGAACGCATAATCAATTCAAACAAATCTCTTTTTATTCCATCTGATGCTACACTTATTGACTGATTATAGATAGTTATTTAGCACTAGTCAATAACTTGAGGGTTGATGTGTTCATATGCATCTTACACTAAAGGAGGGGTCAGTTTCAATTTTCAAATGATACAAAGAAACAAAGTTCCAGAACAAGCTTGACAACTAAGTTGGCAAAAAAGAACTATAGTATTCTATGAGCCTGAAATAGCTATGGTTTTAATTATTTCAACTTACTATGACGTCAATTGTTTTAGGATCTCATCTAACTATCTACTCTCTCATTCTCACATTTATGGATTTCAATTCTCTCCCCTTACTCTTACTCTTCTCTTCTCCACCATTACATACTTACCTCATACTTTTATGTCTTTCTAGTTATACCTTGAATTTTTATTAATTTACAAATAGACACCTTATACTTTTCATTTCTTTTAATTTGAAGATATTAATGAAATTAGTCTTTTATTATTAAATTTGCAAATATGACAAATTTAACGTTTAATTGTGAAGGAATGAAAAATACAAAATATTTATTTGAAAACAAGTAAAAGTGTAAGTTTCGATTGAGAAGATGTATAAGTTTGACGTGCTTGATGATGAATGGGATAAAGTTTAAAGACAAATTGAAGAAAAACATGATTTAGTATCTATTTGCAAATAACCAAAAGTTTAAGCATTTTTTGTTTTTTGGTTAGAAGAGGGTAAAACTATAAAAGTATTTTTACATACAGTAATTTTGGATCTTAATATAAATCTGACGAAAATAAGAAAAATTTATTCCCTTTAAAAGTATTTTTACTTGAAATAAAAGTGTATTCAAGGACAATTTCATACTCCTTAAGGAATTTTTGGGGATTGAATTGGAACTGAGAAAATAAATGAGACAAGGATTTGATTCCATTTAGTACTTGAACAATCATTTTTGAATGGAGAAAGTAACAGCATATGAGATTTTACCTATGATGAAGAATCATGAGTGTGATTTTAACCTCTGGCTACATTGGCGGCTAGAAAATAAGTAACACTAGGGTTGAATTGATGTTTGGAATAACTTGAAGTACTTTCTTCTTCTTCATTTGGCGGTTTGCTTTAACTCTTGAGAGGTGGTAGAACAAAACATTTATGAATCTTAGTTTACACTTCACACACACAAAGCTTTATATATAGCCCTTTCCAATTTCTCCAAATCCAAACCAAAACACACATCAATTTTCAATCATCCAGACATTTCTTCATAACAATGGCTACTTCTTTTGTGTTTGGCTTTTTTATGATAATGAGTTTGATTTTGTCGGGTTCGGTGGGTTCTGTTTCAGCTCAACCGAAAAGGGCTTTCTTTGTTTTCGGGGACTCATTGGTGGATAGTGGTAACAATGATTTTTTGGCAACCACGGCCAGAGCAGACGCTCCTCCTTATGGCATTGACTACCCAACTCATAGACCCACTGGACGCTTCTCTAATGGACTTAATATCCCAGACTTAATCTGTATGCATTTAATTTGTCACATGTTTGCATATAAATAGAATAAATCCATATGTTTTAACTTATTAATGATACTTTTTGCAAGAGATAAAAAAAAATAGTTATACAGTTAGTTTCTAGTTAGTTAGAGATTACTATTAATTGGTTTCTAGTTATTTAGAGATTGTTTCACTTAGCTTTTATATATAGCTCTCTTTTATACTAGTTTTGCAACTTTTTTCAATAAGTGTAAATTTAGTTTCATATAGGATTGAGTAAACATAAATCTATTTCAATTTAATTCAGGGTAGCTTTTATGTTTTGGATCCACGTTCGACCTATTCTAATAAAAAATCAAACATAAACAATCAATTTCAATTTTTTAGATTTTTGGGATTTCAACTTAGCTCATCCTTTCCTACTTGATTTTACTTCATACCATTTGCATATGCATGGCCATAACTAGGCTTGGGGATAATTTGCAGGTTTGGAGCTAGGTTTGGAGCCTACATTGCCATATTTGAGCCCACTACTAATTGGAGAGAAGCTCCTAATTGGTGCCAATTTTGCATCTGCTGGGATTGGCATTCTCAATGATACAGGAATTCAATTTGTGAGAATAATTGGCCCATTCTTAATTTTATGGTGCTAGGCTCATACTTAATAATTAATTATAATAACAACTTTCATGAGATTATATCAACAAATTTTATCAAAAAAAAATTTATTAACCAATTTTTTTTATGAGAGGGTTCTGGGGAGTGTTGCTTGCACCTATCATGGTTTGAATCCTGTACTTTCATCTGATATTCTAGTGACACTCTCACTATACTACTAGCAAAGAGAATTTGAATAGTATATTTTATAATTTATACATTGATTTGAGTTACTATCAAACAACACATGATATCAAATTCTAAAAAAAGTACTCATAGTTGAGTCTTATAAGAGTTCGAATCATGGACTCTGACAAAAGTTTTGTTACGATTGATAACACTTATTTCAATAATCTTCGAGCCAAAAAAAGTTAGACTTTGACTTATAGATTAAAAGATACTCTTAGCACTTTTTAAAAAAATGACACATTTAATCAATCCAATCGTTGATAGTAACATAGTACAATATAGAGTGCATAAGTTTACTTGTTACTTGATTTTTATCATAATTATTATCATCAAACCATACAAAATCAATACATAGCAACTATATTCAAAATATGATTGTTTTAATTTGGCAGTTGCACATAATCCACATAAACAAGCAACTGAAGCTATTCCAAGAGTATCAGAAAAGATTAAGTGCACACATTGGAACAGAGGGAGCCAGGAACCTTGTAAACAGAGCACTTGTTTTAATCACACTTGGTGGAAATGATTTTGTGAACAACTATTATTTGGTTCCTTATTCTGCAAGATCTCGCCAATTTTCTCTCCCAGATTATGTTCGCTACCTCATTTCCGAGTATCGCAAAGTTCTTAGGGTAATTTCCTTTTCCAACTCAATATTAATTACTAATATCTTAATTTGAAGTATGTAAGATTAATTGCAGAAAAAAATAGAGATTGCATGCAGTTTTGTTAAAGAAATTGAATAACATATACATCTTTAAGTAATATGATTATAAGGGTTTCGCTAACTATTGCTCTTAGAAAATTGAATAACATATACATAAATTAAAGTGTTTTATCTTATGCAGAGGCTATATGATTTGGGAGTTCGTAGGGTATTGGTAACAGGAACAGGACCAATGGGGTGTGTTCCTGCAGAATTAGCAATGAGAAGCAGAACAGGTGATTGTGATGTAGAACTACAGAGAGCAGCGTCATTATACAATCCACAACTCGTTGAAATGATCAGAGGACTCAACCAAGAACTTGGCTCTGATGTCTTCATTGCTGCTAATGCTTACCGAATGCACATGGACTTCGTTTCCAACCCTCGCGCTTATGGTATGTTATGTTAACATATGCATGATGGCTTGTTAACAAGACCCAAAACTAAAAAAAAAACTCATTTTTATAATGTTTTTAAAACAATTTTTACAACAGAAGAATAATATTTAATGAATTATATGTTTATAATATGGCAAATACTTTACTTTTCAATAACAAGTTTATATCTTGAAACTCTTGAGAATTTAATAAATTGTATGCATTTTGGGGGAAAAAGGTTGTATATGGTATATGTAAACAATTTCAGGTGGTGTATAAATTAAAAAGGTTGGTATAAATCAAAATGAAGCCCAATTAACATACTAAAGAAATTCCATGAAGCTGTTTCATAGGATGAGATTAGCACCATCTCTATTGGGAATGACACCATCCTTTTTATATATAAAAATCATAAATTATATACTAAAAAGGAGGAGGATGGGATTAACATATCTCTATTGGGATTGACACCATCCTTTTTATATGTAAGAATCATAAATTTATATACTAAAAAAGATGGTGCCACTCCCAATAGGGATTATGCTAATCCCATCCACTGCTTCATAAGTTTATAAAAAAAATAAAGCCCAATTGTAGTAAATTGTTTTTGACCAACAAGTTCAAAGGTTCTGTCATAAAAAAACAATCAAAGGTCTAATATGTGTTAAAAGAAAAAGGGGTCTAATATGTATTTGGGCTTTTGACAGGATTTGTGACATCAAAGATAGCATGTTGTGGGCAAGGCCCATACAATGGGATTGGGCTGTGCACACCAGCTTCAAACTTATGTCCAAACCGGGACATTTACGCATTTTGGGATCCATTTCACCCTTCTGAGAAAGCATGTCGCATCATAGTTCAACAGATCCTCAGAGGCACCACCGAGTACATGCACCCCATGAATCTCAGCACCATCATGACCCTTGATTCCATCAATTAATCTATACTTCTATCAGCGCGTGTTTGATTTCACGCTTGAACGGAATAAACATGAATTCAAATGAATTCATGTTTAATCTGACTTGATTTGAAACCAAACACACACGTATCATTGAAATCTCTTTTTTCTTGCAAGTTACAATATAAGTAACTGTACTCTTAATTTATCTATGTACGCCTTTTAAGTTTTAGTATGTGTTTGGATGATCCCTTATCTAGCTAGTGTGGTTTGTGGTGCTAATGCTAAGTTATCTTGAATCGGTTTCACTGATTTGTCTCCCTAATTTGCTATTTGGTCTGTTGCCAGTGATTTTGGTCTTTTATTCAGTAATAAAATTGTCTTGGTACCTTTGACTACATCAAGTACAATTGTGCAATTCATTTTTTTATTTGCTAAAAAAATTAATTAACAATATGTTTGGATTCAATTATTTAAAAATAAATCCACTTATTTTGAAATAAAGGTTCATTAATATGCTCTAACTTGTATTGTAAAAAGAACACATTAACAAATTATAACTTCAAGACTTAACGTACACCCTAAAGGTGTACTTAACTGAAGTATTCCAAAAAATATTAACATTTATGAATATTAATATACTCTCATCTATAAAGAGTATTTTAGATATTTGCAACTTTAATTTTTTACAATATATTTTAAGAGATACTAACTTATAAATATATTCCTTCTATAAATCAATAGCTTGGGAGTATACTTACAAATCCCTTTAAAATATTTCCTCCAATTATATAATAAATTTTGAACATTAATTCGTGAAAATTAGATAACATCCACAATATATTATTAAGTGTGCGTATCAACTATACTGGCATCTAGCTGCTCACTTTACTTATAAGTTTACAGTTTCAATGAAGCATATTGAAATATTTTGCTAAAATACCCTTTATTTGTTGATTTTTTTTAACATGATAATAAAAGGTGTGATTACTAATTAATTAATATAAATGATAAAGGTTTGTTTACGCCAAACTTCTGGCCTAGAGAGTGAAATTGGTCATGTCAACACTTCTACGAAAAGGTATACTTAGCGACTAATAAAACCAGTGCAATTGGTTGCTAAATATATATTAGCAACCGAATTAGAGATAAATTAGTAACGGATTTAACTAGCGACGTTACATTTAATAATCAATAATCTTATGTAATTGGTTGCTAAATCATTTTTTAACCCATGCAAGACAATGAATTATATAGATTCAAATCAGTGTCCCCAAATCATGTCCCCATCCCACCAATAGAATATTGTCATGTCATTAAACTATTTTTTTTAATTTTAATCTTTAATTTTCTAATAAATTTTTTTAATGACGTGACGATATTCTATTGGTAAGACATGATTGTGGACATAATTTTGGGGACACATGATTTGAATTCGAACTATATATATATATAAATTTTGTGCCTAAAACGTGATGGATAAATGTAAGCGATGATGACTGCTTTTAGTGAAGCTTCAAAACCCTTGCCTCTCATGAAGGGAAATTTCTGAAACATTATTTTCACAAATTTTTAATTTTTTTGGTCGTGTAAGCTCAGTCAATAAGTAAAAAGTTTTTTTTTTTTAAACAAGAATTTCATCAAAACAAAAAGATTACAAGAAATACTCACAAGTACTCCTAGGGATTGAAGTTACTTGCAGCTAATCGACAACTGCAAGTTACACGACCCACTACAGAGTTTTATAAAAATGGAAACAAACCCTTGAACATTTTTGCCAATCTGATAACGAATAAGCAAAATTAATAACATTAGCTTTGAACCATAACCAAGATCGATTCACCACCAAATTAAAAATAAAATTTTAAAAAGAAAAAAGTGACGGCAAAAAAAGCACAATGTAACATCAAAATCCTCAAATGCATTAAAGAACACAACAACCATGGAAGCTGGCAACTAAGAACTTTTCTAAAATAATTAAATTTTAAGGGGCCAATTGGACACTACTCATCAGCTCATTTTTACATTAATTCAGCCTCCAAATAAGTAATGAAGTGGTATAAATCTATAATTAATTGCAATTTTGACTATTATTTATACATGTTTTGATTTACAATTAATTAAATCAAATCTAAACAAAGACCAACCAGAACCCAATGTAATTTCATTTATTTTATTAGAAAACATAAATTAGGACCTACATTTTGCAATTATACATCATTTGATGAATTGCATCAATAATGTACAATAGGTTTGAGGAATTTAAGTGGGTGCACTTAAGTTTAATTTGAGTTAAAGCTTGGGATTTATTTATTTATTTTTGGAATTGAATAGCATGAAAAGTTGGTTGAAGAAATCTGAGTGAATTGAATAATAATAGATCGATTTCAAGTTAACAATTTCGTGAATGGGAGTTAGTTGAACTGTTTCTCCAGCCAAATTATGTGATGTCAAGGATATTAGGTATAGAGTGGTTGGTATTTTAAAGTCTATACAGCTCATATATTATTCTTACATTTTTACTTTGATAATATATTTATGTATATTAATTACCATATGAAAGTGGTCCTTATAATCATCATAATTCTACTTTATAAAAAAGAATCGAGTCTCATGCTATAGGTCACTAGGTTTAAATGATATATTAAATTCCAGGAAAATGAAATGATGTTTTAACTTTTTTGGTACATAAAGAGATGTTTTTGTTTTAGGCTACATACCACTTATGTGATGAATATATAGCCGTTTAAAATTGAGATACATAGGGTATGTTTTAAATACAAGCTCAAAGCTTTTAGATTTTAATTTTTAATTGTGAAGTTGGTTGAAAACTATAAGATCATAACTGTAAAATTATAGTTGTGTAGTTAGTTTATTAATTAGAACTAATTGGTAAAACGAGATTTATGAACGGCTTAAGTATGTTAAACGACTAATAAGAATAAATAATATTATATCAATAAATGAGAGTAGTAGGATGAAAATTTTGTGATTTATAAAAATAAATAAAGATAGTTTCAGAATAAATTATTAAAATCTATTTTTTAAAAGCTAAAAACTATCTCAGGTAGCTTTCTAAAAGTTAGTTATAAAAGCTATAATCTCATAATCAAAAGCTTGCTATAATCTTGTATCGCCAAACATACTTGTAGTCTTTCTCTTTTTATTTGTCTATTTTTAACGAAAAATTTTATTCTATTTGTCTAATTCTTATACACTAATAAATGCTTCACTATAAATAAAATATTTTCATAAAAATCTTAATAATAAATGCAATTCTTAATGTATATGATTTGTCTTGGATAATTAAAAAGAAATAGTTATTTATATTTTCTCTAGACTTTAAAACCTAGTATGTCTACCATTGGGCTTGTGGAAGACGGGAAGTAAATCAAGTTACACGTAATTGTTTTAATTTAATTAGCATTCTTAAATTTAGGCCATCTATAATAAAATTAACTTATAACTTATGATTTATAGTTTATACCTTATGTCTTATAGTTTGTGACTTAAAACTTATAGTCTATGAGTAGGTGGATGTGTTTGGTAAAACTAGCTTATGTTAAACTAAAATTATGTTAAATGACATAAAATGACATACTTATAATATATTAATAAGAAGTCCAATTAGGTTTGGTAACACTAGCCTATAGCTTATGACTTATAGCTTAAAGCTGATAACTTATAGTTTATAACTTGTGACTTATAATTAAATTGAGGTGTTTGGTAAAATTAACTTATTAGGTAGTTTATATTTGTTAAATGACTTAAAAGGACAAATAATAATTACATGTAATAAATTATTTGATAGAGTAAATATGTAATAAATGACTAGAGGGTAAAATAGAAAAGAATTATTGAAAGTTACTTTTCATAAGTTATAAGCTACTTGAAGTAGCTTTTCATAAGCTAGCTTATGAAAGCTGCTTATAGCTTATAAAAGCTATAAGCTTGTTGTCACCAAACACCTCCACTTACCCGTAAGCTATAAGCTACAAACTATAAGCTCCTAAATAAGTTATAAGTTAGTTGTGCTAAACATGCTCTTAATTAAGCGTAATAGATATGATTATTAAAAAAGGATAAAGATAAAATTAAAAAGAATTATTGAAAGCTACTTTTGATAAGCTATAAGCTACTTTTGATAAGCTATAAGCTACTTCAAGTAACTTTTCATAAGTTAATTTTTATAAGTTATAAGTTAATTGTCACCAAACACTTCTACTTATCTATAAGCTATAAACTACAAACTATAAGCTCCTAAATAAGCTATAAATTACAAGTTTGTTTTATACAAATTTAGGTTTATTTTTTTTAAACTTAAAAATAATTATTTTGAAGATAGATAAAGAATTGATTATTTTTTTAATTGATTATGGTGAAAATCAAAAGTTTTTTTTTTTAAAATAAGAATAATTTCTCTTCTACTGTAGTTGATTATTTTTGATTATTTAAAAAATATTATTAAATTATTAAAAAAAACTCTTTTTGGCATTTGTATTATACATGTTGCATAAATATTATGTTGCTAAAATATTTTAATAATATTTACATTTTTTAGCAATATTTAAAAAACATTATCAAATTATTAAAAAAATTGTCTTTTATATTTGTAACATTTTCTTAGAATATAGTAGAAGGGTCATGTTACCAAAGATTAATTATGTTGAAGTGTCCATTAATGACATTGACTTGACAAGGGTTGAGCTAAAACTAAAAATGTGTTAAAACTAAAAATGTGCTAACTTGATTTATATTTGACATTCGATTCGTTAATTAGTTCAATAAGTTTAGTTCATAATGAGCTCAACAAGAGCCAACCATGGTTCGACTCATTTGATTCATGAATTAGCTTGACAAGTAAATAAATATGTAAATACATATATGATTTAGTAATTAAAGTTTATGTTTTATGAAAAAAAATTTAATGTGAATAGTTAATTTTCGTAATATGTATAAGTTAGTTTTTTTTTTTCCTATATAAGTCTAGAGGGAGTATATGACCACTACAAATAAATTGACATTTACTAACATTTGTTTTTTTTACTTCCGTTAGATCAGCTATTGTTTATGTAGACCTTGTCTAACATATTTGTCTGTTAGTATCGCAATTAAAGATCTTTACTAACGGTCTATAAATTGATAGTATATATTATTTATTTATACTAACACATTTATTTGAGCATTGCTAATGCACTCAATGTGAGCACTATTGTTATCACACTTGTTTCAAAACACACCACGCAACTCTTTTTTTTCGGAAATAACCTTCATCTGGAGTCTTAAATATGGGCGAAATCCAACTTAAGAATCTAGTTAGCCTCAAAATGCCATTAAAGATCTTTGTCTAATGTAAATGATTTACAACCGAATTCTTATATCCAGTTACGCCCAGATCTAAAATTCCGGTTGAAAGTTCTAGGTGTGATGTTTGGAGACTAACCGGATTTCGATATCCGGTTTCGCCGAAATTTAAGAATTTAATTAAAGGTTATTTTTGAAAAAAAAATAGCATGTATGGCACAAATTGAAAATCCTATGGTGGCAATAGTGCCCACTTGTACTCAAGGATGCTAAGGGCTAAATGCATATTTAATTAATGTTAAGAAGCCTAAAATTATGATTTTGAGTGTACAAATTGAGTTTTATTTAAAAATAATATAGAGTACTGACTTAAATATTTTTTTTTATTTTTATAGTTTGTTAATTGTTGGTTGTTATAATTTTAATTAAACAATTTATTTATTTTTATTAATCAATTGAACAATTTTGGATCGTATAAAATTTTACTTGTGAAAATTGAGTCATGAAATCTATTTTCCGTCCAATTTTAACAATTTGGTACTCTCTATTAGCGACGTTGTTAATCACAAAAAAGGAATTCAACACAATTCTTATCACAACTTTAAGTATAGTTAACAACAAGTCGTTTAATTTAGACAGAAATTTGATCTCATGGCTCAATTTTCAAATTTTATAATAATTAAAATCACTCAATTGGAATTATGAGAGTCCAAAATTACACAGTTAACAAAGCATAAGAATCAAAAGAAATAACAATTGTCCAATTATTGTAATTGAACCGTGAATAAAAAAAGATTTAATTGTAATTTTAGTGATTTTTTGCATCATAGAAAAGTATATTAATTGGGGATTAAACTCGCCGAATACTCATACATGTATTTTCTAATGTGCTTACCAACTGAGCTACATGACTAGAACATTGTACTTTTAGTTTTAAGCTAGTTTATACTCCAAATAAATATAAAGACACAAGGGATAACATGTACAATTTTTACAAATTTAAAGGATTAAAATTGTGAAATTAAAGCTTGAATGACCTAAATAAAAAAAATCAATTTAATATAATTAAATATTAATATTATTTTCTTTAGATATATTCATATTTATAAAATTAATAGTTGGACGAATAAGTAAAAGATGCACGTATTAGAAGTCTCATCGACCATTGTTAAGTTTATAAGGGTGTGGCAATCTCATCCTATAAGTTAGTTTTTGGGAGTGAGATAGGTCAAACCCAAATTGTAAGTTGATATCAGAGTCTATCCTAAATCCGTTAGTAGTTAAGCCTAAACTTAAATTATAATAACAGAAGAGAAAAAAGTGGAGGAAAGTCAGATTAATCACCAGTTTATCATTTTATTTAACTTTTTTATTTTATTTCCACTTGTCTCTTTTCATATTACTCTTCCATCGAAAAATTGACGATTTAAAAAAAAAATTGTTTATGTCACTCTAAAAAAATTATTGTTACTTTTTTGTAAATATTTTAATAATATTTATGTATTAATATTTTTATTTAATTATTTGAAAAATATAATTTTAATTAAAAAATATTTAAAAAAGAATGATAATAGATTTTTTAAATGGCAATAGCACCAAAAAAAATGTGAAAAAAAATACCACACTTAATTATTCACTAATATTTCAAATCTATCTTTCTTAATTTTAATATTACAACATATAATCATACTCTTTTTTCCCTTTTCTTTGTAATTTGTAATATCTTTCCCTTGTTAATATCTTAGGGCATGTTTGTTTTACCATTTGATCCGTGTTAAAATGTATTTTTGATAAAATTAAAAGTGTTTGGTAAATAGATTATTGAATAATAAATTAATTTTTATTTTTCAAAAATGTATTTTTGAAGAAGTAAGAAAAAGAAACTTTTTATTTTTAGGAATGCATTTTAAACCGTACTCTAACTGAAAAAGTGTTGTAACTGTATCTTTAGGAATTCATCCAAACAAAATTCATTTTCAGAAATGCATTTTAAATTCACCCTTTTCAAACATAATTCATTTTTCAAAAATCAATTATAACAAAATCAATTCTTCTAAAAACAATTCTCCAAAATTTATTGTAATAGTAGCTTAACCAAACATACCTTAGTCTCTTTGACGTGAGAGACATAATTTTTCTCAGGAAAATATCTCTATGTCTCTTTAGCTTTAATTTCACAAACATTAATTACAAGGTCCCACCAAAATAGTAATCTATGTTCTTATTTTTTTTCTTGCCTACTTCAAAAAAATGTATTTTTATTTAAGATTTTTTTAACTTGTGTCTAATGGGCACGAGAAATTAACAATGAGCAACTAATCAAAATTTAAGTAAGAAAAAGTTATTCAATAATGAGTGATGAGAAGTTTAGTGGATGTACATAAGATAGAATAAACAGAATTAAATTCAATCATTAAAAATTCAATTAAATTATTGTTAACTTGTATCCATAGGCACACAGTTAAAAAAATTCTTTTATTTAGCATATTTATAATTTTTTGAAGAAATATTAATTGTATCTTCAATTATTTTACTCTTATTTTAATTGAAATATTAATTAATGTTCTACTATTTGATCAATGAAGCAATGAAAAATAAATGATAATTAGTTTAAAATTACTTTAATAAAAATAAAATAAGAATAATAATTATAGTTTTTTTAATACGTATGATTTATTCTCAAGTGATCTTGACAATTAATATTAACTGAGTGTATCAAGTACAAAATATCAAATACAATATTTTTTCATTTTTTCGATGTACCAAAAAAATATAATATTTTTTTTTATTTTTATTATTTACTTCCTTGATCTTTATATATAAGATCTTAAAAAAAATTATTTAGTTGTGTTTACGAGATTCTCTTTAAAAATTATCCAAAAAACATTTCTTATTTAAATATTTTATTGAGATTAATAGTATTTATTATTTTGAAAGTTGAAATTTTACTTAAATGCTATCAATAAAACATATCTACTTTTGTATTCTTAAAAAGACACTATTAAGTAAGACTCTTATATTCCCTCCGTTCCTTTTTATCTATTCGGAGAGAAAAAAAAATATTGTTTCTATTTATTTATCCACTTATATTTTTAATGTAACATTAATTATATTTTTACCAATTCTAACCTTATATTTAATTGGTGGTTAATCAATGCTCCACTATCCAACTAATCAAACAATGAGAGATAAATGATATTATGGAGAGTTTAAAATTTATTTTGAAAAAAAATGATAACAATTATTACATTCATTAATATGTGTGATTTCCTTTCTCCAGACAGTTAAATAGAATTATATTCCCTCCGTCCCATAATATAAGCCACCACTAACATTTCACACCGTTTAAGATAAATAGTTAAATTATTAGAATTAGAAGTATTAATTAGACTATTGAGATGTTACACTAATTAAATTTGAACTCAATTGTTTTTTATTGGTTAGATGACTTTAAAAGTTAAAAAATATAATAAATGCTTTTAATTTTGTGTTTTTTGGTCAGCAGATATTTTAATTTTGTATGTAAGAGCTTATATTATGGGACAATACTTTTTACAGTTGGGACTTATATTATAGAACATGTTAAGCATATCAATAAAGGCTAAATTTCACACAGCATCCAAGTCAACCCCAGTTGACTACAAATGCTATTTCACTTATAATAAAATATTTTGGAACATCAACCAAGTCTAACACAAGTATTAATTAATTAGGTCTTGTTAAACCATATTTTTAGGACACTTGTTAATATTATTATAATTAGAAAAAATATATAAGTGTATATTATTCTGTCTTTCAAAAATATAAAAAAGCTATATTTTTCAATAACTTTTAACTATATTTGACTCTTTAAAAATATTTTAAGGGCACTAGATAACATTTACCTGTTTAATTTAGTATTTAGACATATATATTAATATTTGATAGGGATTTAAGGGCTTGTTTGATAACTGTTTTTTAGAACAATTTTATGTTTTGAAAAGCTGAAAACTAAAAAATCTGTTTAGTAGAATAGTTTTTAAAATCAATTTTTTGGAACATATGTATTTTTCAATTTTTAAAATTCAAAATTTGAAAACATCTAAAATTTATTTTAATTTTCTGTTTTCTTAATTTTCATACTAATTTATATTAAAAATCCATTTCTTCTTTTAAAAAACATTTTTTAGAACTATTTTATAATGCAATGCTTTTAAAAACAAAACAAAATGAAACATATCATTATCTTTTGGCTTAATTGCAGTTTAAAGTTTTGGTCCTCTTTGTTTGTATCTTGGGCTATTTTGGTCCTCCAAATTTTAAAGAGATGATTTTGATCCCTTTTATTTTCAAAACGAGCGATTTTGGTTACTCTGTTAAATTTTCTTTCAAATTAACCATAATTTTTAGTTAATTTAGCGATAGTTTTCTTCCAACTTAATGACCAATAGAAATTTTTTCAAAAAGTATTTATTTAGTGACAATTTTTCTCCAAATTAGCGACAAGTTTCAAATCGTTTACTGAAAATAATTAGGAAAAAAATTGTAACTAATTAATAGTTTTTGGAATAGATTCAATCAGTTGATGATTTTAGTCTATCCTAATACTAAATTAACTAAACATCATGACTAATTTTAGAAAAACTAACGGAGCGATCAAAATAACCAATTTTTAAAACAGGAACAAAAACCATTTATTTAAAACTCACAACAATAAAATCACCAAAAATAAAAATAATGAAACCAAAATTACAATTAAACATTTTCATATAAAAAGACTTGTACAGCCTATATTTCTAGCATAGGATAGAAAAGATACATGGTACATAAAATTTCTGACGTTTCATTTAATTTGAAATTTGAATGTCCCCATTATTAACTTAATTGGCGAGAACATGAGAATATACGTACGTGGGTACATGGTTTGATCTCTGATTATATTATTTTTTTATGAAACAAAAAAAAATTGAATGGTGAAGACGTCGCTTATGCCAGTGAGAACTTTGCACACCACATTACTTGTTGAGCGTGCCACACCTTATTTTTATTTTTTTTAAATCTACTCTTTGCTTAGACAATACTTCCTCTGTCCCAAATTGTTTGACCTTTTAGGTATTTGCACATGGATTAAGGAATATAATCATTAATGCATCGGAAATGAAAAAAATTACTTGGGAGAGTAAAACCTAAAGGTTAGTGGTTGGTGATAAAGTAGGAATATGTTTAATTAGTCAAGGGTAAAATTGTAAAGAAAAAATTAATACTACATTGGTATCTTAAAGGGACAATCAAATTGGGACAAAATTTTTTTCCTAAAAGGCCAAACAATTTGGGACGGAGGGAGTATGAGTTTTGAAATTTATTATAAAAAAATAAAATAAAATAAGAGTTTTGTGTTTGATTCACCATTCCTAATAAAAGCTGTAAGTATTAATGCTGCTCAGACAATATTGTCCGTTTTTATTAAATGTGATAAATCAACTACTTATTTAGATGAGTGTTTTTGGGATGAGTTACACTTATCTCTCACTCGATCTTAAACATAGATTGGGTCACCTATTTAAATCTGATACTAAATCTAGACTCGAAAATATACGATTCTAATTAAGATTGTGTTAAAAAAGACAATACCAGGTAGACAAAAAAATATACAACTTAATATAAATATATTATAATGATCAAATATGATAATATCATGATTTTATATATAACTTACAGCTACGATAATTCGTTGCAAAGTTAATACAAAAGATGAACTATAATAATGTAATAGTATATTAAGTTGTGATAAAATACTTATTGATTTAAATTCCTAATTTAAAAAAATAAATAAATTATACAATTATGTGAATTTTACTTATTATCATAGTTTCAAAGAAAAAAGTAATTATTGGTAAAAGTTTATTTAAGGCTTAATTGCAGTTTTGATCTCCTAATTTTATCAATTGTGCGATTTTTTTCCTTAACTTTTAATTGGGAGATTTTAATCTCTCAACTTTTTCAATTGTGCGATTTTGGTCCTCTAACTTTTAATTGTGTGATTTTTTGTCCCCCAACTTTGTCTATTGTGCAATTTTGGTCCCCTCAACTTTTTCAAATTGTGTAATTTTGCTCAATTAATCAATCTTTCTTTAAGAAGCTAATGATTAACATAATCAAATCAATAAAATAAAGTGTGTAAGAGCACCAAAATCGTACAATTAAAAAATGTCAAACCAACATGCGCAAACGAAAACTCATTATATGGATTTGACCGCATTCATCATTAGTTTCTTAACAGGAGATTGTAAAAAGATTCAAAATCGCGCAATTAAAAAAGTTTTAGAACCAAAATTGCACAATTCAAAGTTCGGGGACAAAAATTGTACAATTGACAAAGGACTAGAATCATATAATTGAAAGTAAAGTGATTAAAATTGCACAATTAGCTAATTTAGGCAACCAAAAGTGCAATTAAGGCTTTATTTAATTCCTTGATATTTGATAATTAGGAATTATATTATTGAAACAAATATTTAAAGCTAGGTTATAATAGAAACGTATAAGGTGAAAAACGAAAAATACACAATGATACATAACATAAGAATGAGTTAAGATGATTCGAAGGTGAACACAAACCCATACCCAACACGAGTATCAAGCCAACAAATAAAACCCAAATCTTTCTCTAAAACTTAAAATTAACTGTGTTAGACCTGAACCAAATTGCTCGACCGGATCGATCCGAAAGACATGGTGGGGCCATAAAACTGTCCACCTACGTGCACGGTGCGTCGATGAGAAGAATGAAACAAAATTGCAAGTTGGTCCTTGTGGCACAGAGCTGGTTTACATGTACTTGCAGCTAGTTAAATTTAAAAGCGTCAAATCTCACCCACATTATATCATTTCATCTATCTTATGAAATATCACTGCATTCGTCTGAAATAAATATCATATCATATCATATACTCTCACCACTTTTAATTTCCAATATTTGCAACTACTTGTACTAGCGTGGGCCATTCAATTTCACTCTTTTTCTTTTCTCAAATCACAAATCTTCATCTTCATACTATAAAAACCCCATCCTTCATCCCTCTTCCTGCATTAACATATCAAGTTTCATACAATTTCATTTACTACTACTCCTAGTCCTAGGTGTAGGTGTTTAATTTAATTTCTTGATAGAAAAAATAAATTATAAATCCAATATGGGTAGGACTATGGTTTTGATTACCTTAGGCCTTGTAATGGCGGTTCTAGGGGGCGGCTTGAGAGGGGTAGAGGCACAGCGCGCTTTCTTCGTGTTTGGAGATTCACTCGTGGATAACGGCAATAACAATTACTTGGCTACTACGGCTCGAGCTGATTCTCCTCCTTATGGAATCGACTACCCTACTCGTAGACCCACTGGCCGTTTCTCTAACGGCTATAACATTCCTGACTTCATCAGTTCTGTTTTTCTTGATTAATTTAACTTCTTCTTCTAGTTCAATTTCAATTTAATTAATTAATTTTGTGTTTATAGAATAATGTAGTTTAATTAACTAGCTCATTCAAATTTTTGCAGGTCAAGAACTTGGGGCAGAATCCACTCTGCCTTATTTGAGTCCTGAGCTCAATGGGCAGAGATTGCTTGTTGGTGCCAACTTTGCTTCTGCTGGCATTGGAATTCTTAATGACACTGGAATCCAATTTGTAAGTAAAAATGCAGAAATTTTCTGTTAAATTTCATAAACCTTTTAACTTAATTATGAGGCTTAGACACTTAGTAATGGTAAATAATGATAAGGTAAATATTAAACTGTCTAAATCATCATTTTAATCTCTAATTTTATAAATTTTACTTTAATATTTATCTTTTAAAGAGTTTCACTTTATTAGTTCATAAACCTTACAGGTTAATTTCACTTTTGTCCTTTAATTACGTGACTAATATAATTATTTTGTAAGAAAAAAACATTTACGAACTAACGTGTCTAATTTTTTTTAATATTTCAAGAACTAAAATGAATAAATAAATTAAAAAATAATTTTATAAAAAATATAAGGATTAAAGTAAAATTTCTTAAAAAATAAGGACTAAATAAAATTATCTTATGAAATCATGGCTAAAATGGTAATTTAGTCGTACAATTTTAAAATGGACTAGTTTGGTCAATGATAAATACTATATCAAGTGAATATTGACAGTAAAACTGCTAGTGCATGATTAATTTAATTTAATAATTATTTTATAAGTTAAATATATTTACATAAATTTGAACTTGTTGCTACTTAAAATAATACTCTCTTAATTATGCAGGTGAACATAATAAGAATATTTAGACAGTTAGAGTATTTTGAAGAATACCAGCAGAGGGTGAGTGCACTTATTGGACCTCAGGGAACACAGCAATTAGTGAATGGAGCATTAGTGCTAATGACACTTGGGGGCAATGATTTTGTCAATAATTACTATTTAGTCCCTTACTCTGCCAGATCTCGTCAATACTCTCTTCCTAATTATGTCAAGTATTTGATCTCTGAGTATAAGAAGATTCTTCAGGTATCTAATTGTAATTATAAATTCTTAGTTACTTAGCTTGTTGATTCCATCATTAGTAATTAATCTTCATTATTTTTTGATAATTGGATATTTGCCTTCCAACTTTATTTTACTTAAAAAAAGAGTTAATTGTAATTTTAGTCCTCAAAATTAATATCAATTATTAATTAGATTGTTAAAGACTAAAGACTATAGATACAGTTTTCTCACCGAAACAAAAAATAATGCCATCTATAATTCAAGGTGGTCAAGTCAAAGTTTATTGGGTCATCATCATTATGCAAAATTGGCACAATAAATATAATTGCTGGTTGAAACAATAACTCATTTTCTTTGAAAAAAAATTCTCTTTCTTCCAATTAATACTAATCCTATCAATTGGTCATCATGCCCTTCATTATGATTTTTTTTTTTTCCAGGACGAACAAAACTATATTTACATAAATTTGAATTTAGAAATTATTACTTAAAATTTAGGTTTGAATTTGTAAATTGAAATGACACGTTTGTATTTCAGAGGCTATACGACATTGGAGCAAGAAGGGTGTTGGTGACCGGAACAGGTCCATTGGGGTGTGTTCCGGCAGAATTGGCACAGCGAAGTAGTAACGGTGAATGCTCAGCAGAGCTGCAGCATGCAGCGTCGTTGTTCAACCCACAACTTGTTCAGATGCTCCGGCAACTCAACTCTGAAATTGGTTCAGATGTCTTCATCGGAGTCAACACTCAACAAATGCACAATGACTTCATCAACAACCCTCGAGCTTTTGGTACACAACAATACCTACATCGCTAACATTTTATCGATCAAATAAACAAATTTAACATCTAATTTCCTTAGTTGCCAAACACACTTTTTTTTAGTAGTGTATAAAATATGCAAGATTTGTTAATGATTTTAATGATTTACTAAGATTTTTATAAAATATATATGCAGGATTTGTTACATCAAAAGTAGCATGTTGTGGTCAAGGACCCTACAACGGTCTAGGACTATGCACCGTGGCATCAAATTTGTGTCCAAACCGTGACGCTTATGCTTTTTGGGACGCTTTTCATCCGTCGGAAAAAGCTAACAAGATGATAGTTCAACAAATCTTGTCTGGCACCACAGAATATATGTATCCAATGAATCTCAGCACCATTTTAGCCTTGGATTCCAAGAAAAACTAGATAATAATCCAGCTTCATCTCTCAGTGTTTTGCAACAAATTAAAAAAAAAAAGTAATTAATTACTTGTTAATTTGTGATATACATATGTGTTGGAATTTCTTCAAAATTCACTTGGAGAGTTGGAGTAGTAATACTCCCAAGTTAAATAGTGGTTAATTATTAATAGTATAGATACTATAATGTCAGTATAATGGATGAATCGATGAAGGATTAGTCCCATCTTAGTTATCATTCTCCATTGTGTGTGCCAAAAAAAACAAAGGCATATATAATAATAATAAAGTGATTTTTCTTTTTGTCTTCAATAATTTCTTCCTCCCTTTTTTTTTTTTATTATCTCATTTACCCTGCCTCAAGTTTAGAAATTTAGTGAATAATAACAAACACGTTTATCGAATGGAATATTTTTTTCTCTAACTCAAGTATCAAATTCATTAAAATGACACATCTCATAATTTTATAAGTAATATTTTTTTCAATAATCTAACCTTTAGATGTTTTGTGCCTCTGAAATTAAATTAATGTATGTGAACTATCAAAAAGAGGAGAAAGTGTATGTCTACTTCTACCTATACATTTATTTAAGATGATATAATATATGGATAGAAGTATAAAATGTACAGATAGAAGTGATGAAACTAGTATATATTTAAGAATTTTATTTTTTTAATACATTTTAGGAAAAAATTAAGAACTTTATAGATTAGGTCTATAATTAGTCGTAGCTAGAAGTATTCATAAAAGAATAGAGATAATCACGTGATAAAAACAGATTTAAATTTGGTGTCTTCAAATCATGTACCCAATCATGTTTCATGAATAGAATATCGTCACGTCATTAAAAAAATTCTATTAAGAAATTAAATATTAAAATTAAAGAAAATATTTTAAATGACGTGGCGAAATTCTATCCATGAGACATGATTGGAGACATAATTTAGGGACACTAGATTTGAATCCGATAAAAACATATAGGTAAAATAAAATAAAAGTATTGGTATTGGTCTATGTGGCTTTTACTCACAGAAAATATAGTGTCACTATAGAACGACCTCCTTGGTTATATATAGATTAAAATACACATTTAATCTCTATAAGTGACATTCACTTATGAATTTGTCTCTATACATAAAAATGCTAACATTAAGTTCCTATAAGAAATTATTTTTGTAAGTAAGCCCCTTCGCTTGTTTGTATGTAACGCAAGCTGATGTGGTAAACAGAAATCTATGTATGCCTGTCATTTTGGTCACTATATGATAACTATGAAAACTATATGATACACATTTAGTCCTTTACGTGTCACTCACATACGATTTAACCCCTATATATAAAAAAACGTGATCGTTCCATCTCTACACAATTTTTTTTTACAAATAAGCCCCTATAACTACTCTTTATTTTTGAGCCTGCATGGCATGTACACGTAAATCTTCGTTTTTCACATCAACTTCTGTCATACAAATAAACGGTAAAGGTTGTACATGTGAATCTTCGTTTGTCATATCAACTTCTGTCACACACAAATAAACGGTAGGAGTTTATCTGTAATAAAAGCTTTGCTTTATATCCTTTTAAAGTGTGTTTTGTTTTATATACTTTTTTAAAGTGTGCTAAAACACATAAATACCTGCAAAATTGGGACTGAGGATGGGTCCGGATAATTAGGGGCTATTTGGTTTGCATTTTCATTCATGTTATCATTTTCTGTTTTTTAAAATTTTACAAAGAAAAAACTGAAAATTTTAAAAGAGAAATTCTCTATTTTCAACATTTTGAGATTTTCCTTAATACAATTTCAAAAAACAAAAAAACAGAATGAAAACAAAAAATAAAAACAGTAAATTAAAACCAAACAGCCCCTTACCCGCATATTTTAATGGAGATGGGTGTAGGTATGAATTCCTTAGTACCCATCCCACCTTATACTTACACATATAAGCATATATTTATTTAGATTTATTTTTATACATATTATATATATTATATATACATATTATTAAAAAAAAAAAACCTTAGCTAATGTAGTAAGAGTACTTACTAGTAAACTAATGAATCATTGCCAAAAAAAGAATATAATTCCCTGATTCCCTCATTCGTTTTTTTCATTTTCAATTCCCCTTAATATCCAAAAACTAAATCTCTAGTTTCTGAGTTATGCGGCTCATGCTTCTCCTTTGATCCACTTTGTTGCTTTAGATTTAAAATTTGATAACTTGTTTTATTGGTTACTTATTATATTTGGTGTTTAAAGGCCTTTCGAAAATTATAAGGTGACGGAAATATATTTGCATTAATGCTATTTATTTTGTGGGCTTTTTAGATTTAAATATTAAATAACAATGTTGTTTCATATTTATGGAAAATACGAAATTGAAAAATTTAAAGGTGAAAAATAAAAGAAAATACAATTTATTTAATTGATGCGCGGGTAAAAGTCTAGGTACAGGTATTTAGCTACTTAGAGGATATGGGGACGGTAATTAAAGTTATTATCTACGCAAGTATGAGGATGAGTACGAAGACTTTTTAAGACTCGAATATAGGGACGAGTATTATAGTACTCTATTCATACCTTACTCATTGTCATCCTTACATGTATTTTTTTGAATGTGTGGCAGGTTACTACATAAACATAATTAAAATCTTGTTAATTTAAAATACTAAAGCTATTAATTTAAAAAATAATAATTGTTAAATGTAATTTTTTTAAATAAAAATTGGTCATTTTAAAAGTATATAAAGTAAGCGAGTGATATATTATTTCAGTTCCTAACTTTGTGTGAATAATTCACTTTAGTCCCTGACTTTGTACGGATAAGTCACTTAGTCGTCTCTGACTTTGCATTTTGCAGATCACTTTAGTCCCTGAATTATACGAACATTCAATTTAGTCCATGACTTTCAGGGACTAAAATGACTGATTTAGTCGGGGACTAAAATGATCAATAATAATAAAAGTTAGGGACTAAAATAACTGATTCTACGAGGGACTAAACTGACTTATAAAATATAAAGTCAGGGACTATTTGAATATATATTTTTAATTTTTTTTCTTTGGGTACCCACCACGTTATTCTTGTTACTAGTAGTTACCACAAAATTCACATAATGCTATGATGCTAGTAAAAGATTTTGATTCCAGAATGAAAAATTACTAATTAATTCTGTACGGACAATGAAAAATTACTAATTAGTAATTCTTAGGAAAAAGGCACTTTGCAACGCAGATTTTTTTCTCTATCATTATTGAATTCGTAGCTACCAATAATTCTCAGTACCAATCAAAATATTGATATTGGTAGCAGTAGTATTAAAAGCATGCATCAACCGCAGGAAACACACCCGTTTTCACTTTTTGCTTCTTTCATCACTTTCTCATCGTACAAATTGAAGATTCTTGTTGGTAGGTAGTTAAATTTTTTAAAGGGTTTTAAGGGCATTAGATAAAATTATTAGAAATAGAAAAACAATTATAAAAGCATATTATTTTGTTTCTCGAAAATATAAAAAATTACGCATTTCAATATCTTTTTACTAGACTCTTATCTAGTGTCCCTAGGGCACTAAATATCATTTACCTTTTTTAAATACATTGATAAATGTTTGAATTATGGTAGAAAATATTTTCTTAAAAAAGACTATTAATTTTGATGATCTCTTTATCTTAAACAAATTAATCTTTAGATATTGGCGAAAAGATATCTTTAGGGAGTGTTTCATATCGAGAAAGTTTTCCATTCTCGAAAAACTTACTAAAAATCATAATTTGTTTATATTTGATAAAAAAGTTTAAGTGATTTTTTTAAAAATATTTTTTCAATTTCACTTTAAAATATGGTATCACTTATCACAAAAATACTTATCCGAAAAAATAGTTAAAACTTCTTTAATACCCAACACTCTCTTAATGTACAATAAATAAAAAATGTTTGACTTTTCAAAAAAAGACGTTTGGGCGGCGGAAAATAATTTTTTTGTTGCATCTCTATTGATCCAACCCGTGTTTTTTTTACAACACTCATCACATGCCTCATGCACTTTTAGATCTACAAGTTGAACTTGATTCTTCAATATTCAATTAAAAACCACCTAAAAGTGTTACTAATGGAGGGATAGTTTGTCTAAATAATATATGTTATTAATTTTCCTGAGGTTTTCTAGATGAAAAAAATTCTTACAAAAATAATTAGTCTTACTGTGACGTAGATATTCTCGATTCAAATATAATTGTGTCTTCTAAATAATATATGTAGCAAAAAAAAATAAAAAAATAAGGACAACCTAAAAGTTGAAGTGCAAGAACCTATATTGGCTAGTGGATGCGGAACATTGCCTAAAATCTTTCCTTTTTTTTTTCTTTTTTTTATTGGTTTGATTTGTTGAAAAGTAATAAAATCCCAGCTATAAAAAGCCTTGAATTCATGTGGCATCCATCCACATAACACATCAAAGTTAAAGGTTCTTATGAACTCAATGGCACTTGGGTCAATTTTGGTGATAACTTTTGGGGTACTTTTGTTTGTGATTGGGGTCACTGTCCCAGTAGCTGAAGCCAGGGGCAAGGGCAAGGGAAAGCCAAGGGCTTTTTTTGTATTTGGAGATTCACTCGTTGATAGCGGCAACAATAATTATCTGGCCACTACTGCGCGTGCTGATTCGCCTCCTTATGGAATTGACTACCCTACTCGTAGACCAACTGGTCGTTTCTCCAATGGCCTCAACATTCCCGATCTTATTAGTTAAGTATCATATTTATAAACTAAGTGTGATTTTTCTTCGTGTTAATGCATGGAATAACCTTATCTGATATTTGCATTAATTATACTTGACACTTCACTTAATCTATGTATCACTACTCTTTGACATTGATACATGTTACTTTGAAAGAAGGTAAGATAAAAATTTACACCTATACCTCATTCAAGTTATTTCTGGCTTGAATTATGCACACCATATAGTAAGCAAAGGATTTTAAAATAAGAAGAGTACAAGTGTAATTGATACTAATGTTTAAAGAGATTAGTGTAATTGACCTTTTCAATTTAATTTAATCTTTTGAAAAAGTATATGCTACCATGCATCTTAAACTTTTGAACAATTGTAAACAAACGCCCTAAACAATTCTTTTTTCTTAATTAGTCCTTAAACTTTAACTTTTTTGCAATCAAGCACCTTAAATTTTTATTTTTTCCTCAATTGTCCTTAAACTTTCTCTTATTTGCAAATAGAAACATCAAACATCATAGTACTTTTTCATTTTTCTCCCTTTTGTATTTGACAAGTCATTTTTTTCTTTCAATTAAACCTTAAACTTCTCATATATATTTACAAGTTTAACGGCGGAAGGACCAATTCCACAAATATTGTAAGTTTAAGGTTCGATCGAAAAAAAATATTATGAGATGTATGTTTGCAAATGAGTAAAAGTTTAAGCTAAGGTTAAAATAGAAAGATAAAAAGATATAAGGTACTTTTGTAAATGGATAAATGTTTAAGGGTTTGTTGAGAAAAAGTTAAAAAGTTCAATGTGCCTATTTACAAGTAGTTAATAATAACTAGTTAAATTGGTTTTTAGGTCAAAGACTAGGAGCTGAGTCGGTATTGCCATACCTGAGTCCAGAACTAAGAGGTGAAAAGCTTCTTGCTGGAGCCAATTTTGCCTCTGCTGGAATTGGCATTCTTAATGACACTGGATCTCAATTTGTAAGTCCCATGCCATTCTTATATATTATATTATATATGCTTAAATATATTTTTTTTTCTAAATTTTAGCGAGAATTCAATTTTTATTCCTGACCTTTAAAACATATGTTTTTAATTTATGAACTTTGAAAAATGTAATATGATACACGAGAATGATAGCGGTGAATATAAGTCCTTAAATCCTATCATGAGTAATCAAGACTAAATGTTTTTATAATGATTTAAAAGTTACATGACCTTTTAAAATAAAGACATGATTTATTATGTTTTAATATAAATCATTTATGATAAATTCTAAAGGCTTAAATTCACTTCTCCGTTCATATAAAATCATATTTCCTATCTGAGTTATCTTGTATATTATACATTATACATTTGTTATATTTACATCCCCAGGCTTCTTTAATTAAAATTAAAACACTACTAAGATACAGTTGTGGTAATGTCTCAAAACAATTTTGCAGTTAAACATAATCAGAATGTACAGACAATTGGAGTACTTTCAAGAGTACCAACAAAGAGTGGCCTCTCAAATTGGACAAGCTCGCGCTAAGACACTTGTCAATCAAGCATTAGTCCTTATAACTGTCGGCGGTAACGACTTCGTAAACAATTACTATTTGGTCCCTTACTCTGCAAGGTCTCGCCAGTATTCGCTACCGGACTATGTCAAATTTCTCATCGTAGAGTTTCGAGAAATCTTGCGGGTAACAAATTAATCAAACCCTTTTAAACGAACACATCGACAACAATTAAGTGTGTATTTGGTTTTTCACTGGCTAAATCTGAATCCGAAACGTGAAAGACGCTTTAAGTTGGTTGAAATTGATTTACATTTATCTCATCGTAACGTGATTTGACGTGAAATCAAACATGCGCTACAAATAAATAAAAAAAAATCATTTAGCAACCAATTTTGTTGGTCACTAAACGTACTTATTTGGTGGCTAAATATGTTAGCGACACTATGTTTAGTGACCAACAGTCTTGCTGTAGCATTCTTTTAATAGTATACGATAATTTTCTTTTAAAAAAGTTAACGGCTTGTTTGATATACGTTTTGAAAACAATTTTCTTAAAAAAAACTATTTGACAAACTAGTTTTCGAAAATAACTTTTAGAAACAATGTGTTTTCCAGTTTTAAAAAACTAAAGTCTAAAACATGTTTTATTTCAGTTTTTTGAATTTACATACTAAATTTGCATTAAAAACCTATTTCTCTTTTTTAAAAAAGTTCTTAAAGCCCGTTTTATAACAAAGTTCTGTAAAATTGAAATACTGGATCAAACAAACCTTAAATATGTGTATATGTTGTCCTGTTTCTGAATTTGTGACACAAATTATTGCAGAGACTACATGAAGTAGGAGCATGCAGAGTGATTGTTACAGGGACAGGGCCATTAGGTTGTGTTCCTGCAGAATTGGCCATGCGTGGAACAAATGGAGGTTGTTCTGCTGAACTTCAACGAGCTGCAGCATTGTACAACCCTCAACTACAACACATGATTCAAGGACTCAACAATAAAATTGGCAGAGATGTTTTTATTGCTGCAAATACTGCCCTAATGCATAATGATTTCGTCAATAACCCCGCCGCGTACGGTACGTCGTTGAATTAGTGTCTATTTGGATTTCAGTTGAAAAACTCTGTTAGTGCTTTTACTAGTAGTTATTTGGATCTTAACACAAATCTGACGTATGCTTCTTACAAAAATACTCTCACTTATAGTAAAAGTATAAACTAACCGATCTTGGGCATTAGCCTATTTGGTCATATACCAAGTCTTTTAAGATTCGGGAGATTGGAGGTTCAAGATTCAAACCTTGGCATGAGAGTTTCTGATTTGATATTGTTAAAATTCGCTATAGTTATTCCAGTCAGCCAACTTGAGATAGTTCATATCCATTGAAAATGTTAAGGTTTAATTGTATTTTTGATCCTTTAACTTTGTCAATTGTGTGATTTTAGTCCCCAAACTTTTAATTACATAATTTTGGTCCCCTAACTTTTTAATTATGAAATTTTAGTTGTTTTTTCCATTTCATGTTAAGAAGTTAACGGTTAAAGCAGTTAAAACCGTATAATCAAGGATGTGAAATGATCATAACCGTGCAATTAAAAAAGTTGAGCAACCAAAATCACAAAACAGGAAAAAGTTGGGGTACCAGAATTTCGCAGTTGAAAGTTCACTTTATTGGTTTGGTCGTCTTTACGTTAGTTTCTTAAGACGGAATGACTGAAATCACACAATTGAAGAAATTAGACGGTCAAAATCATGCAATTGAAAGTTAAGATATCAAAATTATATGATTGATAAATTGAAGGACTAAAAATACAATTAAGACAAAAAAATCATTTTATTTGAGTAGTTAAATCTCAATAGTCTAATTTTAATTGAACGGTTTATATTGCGCTCTTTTTAACGTAAAATATGTTGTTATTTAGCAGGATTTACCACATCAAAAATTGCTTGTTGTGGGCAAGGACCATATAATGGAATTGGGTTATGCACACCACTCTCCAACTTATGCCCAAATAGAAACTTGTATGCATTTTGGGATTCATTCCATCCATCTGAAAAGGCTAACAAACTTATTGTGGAGCAAATTATGTCAGGTTCTAGAAAATATATGAACCCTATGAACCTCAGCACTATCCTAGTATTGGATCCAACCACATGAAATTAAATTACCTCTTATTATGTCTTCTTTGTAATTGGAATTAGGATTAATTGTTTCTTAATTTTTAGTTAATTTAATTTAATTTGTATTCAAATGTGTGACCTTCATTCTTAGTCTTTTCTAGGTGTGAGTGTGATATCTCAAAACAAATTCTTGGGAAGTCAAATAATTGACATGTTTTTATTTATTTTCCTTTCTTGCTCTTTAGCCTTGCATTGATAATTTCAATCTAATGTCAAATATAAGAGCAATGTTATATCCTCCTAAAACATCCTCTTAAATATTCTCCTAGGGAAATGTATTTTATAGTTTCAAGATAAAGACATTTATTTTTCTCCTTCAATACATACTTTAAAAAGAATTAGGAAGATATTTACGAGGATAAATCATTATTCCAAATATAAAGATAGCAAGATTATATTAGAAAAGCATAAGGGAAATTTAAGTTGAAAGAAAATGGTTGATCTCTAGTGCATGTTTGGAAAAATGTTGAGTTGGAAAAAAATTAATTTTAAAGAGCCAAAATTAATTTTGATTGGTAAACTGATTGTTTGATTTTGCTTTGAGAAAAAGTTAAAATTAATTTTAAGTTGTGAAAATCAATTTTGAATAAATTATTAAAAACTCACACCTACATCATTTTAAAAAACTAAATTATTAATATAGTTTTAGATAAATTAAACATTTTGAAAATTATTAGACAATAATAATCTTAAAAATAATAGAGTCTTAATTTTAGATAAATTAAACTTATGAGCTAAATTCATCTCTATCCCGCTTACACTTCATTTCAAAAAATACTCACCCTGTAGTAAAAAAAAAAAATAATTTTTTTAGATGATTTCTAAAAAGTATACTTTCAAATAAGTTTTGGATGGCTCTATTGTCACTTTCTTTTTTCTATTACCGCTAATTTTTTATAATTTTAATAATATTAATATGTTAACATTGTGATTTCATTAGTTAAAAAATAATTTTTAAATTTAAAAAATATTAATAAAAGAATGACAATAAACAATAAAGAGTGACAACAGAGTCACCCGTAAATTTTTCATAGAAAGAGTGAAGCACTATTATTAAAAAGAGTAACGTAAATATTAGAGACCAAATGTTAGACAAGAAAACAGTGACCAATAAATGGCTTTTTGCACCACCAAAGCTTGGCAAATATAAAAAAGAATTTTTATTTCATATTTAAAATTAAATTTCAAAATTTATTTTAGAATCACTTTTTTGTTTTTTGGAAAACATTTTAGAATCACTTTCAAAAACTAGTTTCTGGAAGTGGGTTTTGAAATTTTAAATTTCAGAATTAATTAAAAACACTTTAAAAAATTAAATAAATGGTGCATATAGTAACTACTTGTCTTTTGTTTGGGGCTGTTATGTTGCACCACCCCCAGTTTTTAAATTTTTGAAAAGGTGAAAATACTGTGTTTTGAAAAATCTCATCCGAATTTTTTTAGAAAAATCTTATCCAGATTTTTTTTAAAGCATATTTTCCAAAATTTTCAAATTATCATTTTTTTTGTGGTGCTTTTAGAATAGTACCTTTCATTGAAAGAATATAAAAAAATTAAAAACTCGGAAAACGTATTTCGATAAGAATCCAGATGAGATACATTTATTTTTTGAACTACAAAGAAAAATGTCCAAAAATATACATATTCTCTTATTTATTTATCTGTAGCATATATTTATTACAATATTGAAATTGAATAATCTCTTACTATGGTCCCTAAGAGATACATATATTACTAAAAATGTTTGCGAAAGATATTTTTGTTTACAAATAAGTCTCTAAAAGATTAGTTGTGTTCAAAAATAGGTCTCCAAAAAAAATCTTATAGCCAAATAAGTCATTGAAAGATTAAATATATCACTAAATAGGTTTTAAAAGTTTTTTGTCACTAAATAAGTCTTTGAAAAATCATATATGTCACCAAATTGGACCCTCCATTACTCTTCGTTTGAGTTAAACTCATATTTTTAACTCCAAAAGTGATACATGGAATAAATAGGTTCTTCTGTTACCTGTCGTCGGACGAAGAATAACATATAGACCTATTTGGTGACACATAATTTTCCAAGAACTTATTTGATGTCAAAAATCTTATAAGAACTTATTTGATGACAATAATTATTCAAGAACCTATTTAATGACATATGTATCTTTGAGAGAACCAAATAATAGTTTACTCTAATAAAATATTTTCACCAAAATTGTGGGGCCAATATTCAAATTAAACACTAAATTTCGGAATCTTTTATTCTTAACTTTATACGGTGGGGCTATTGTCATTCTTAAAAGTCTATTGTCACTCTTTTTTAGATTATTTTAATAATATTTATGCAATAACACTTTAATTTGATTGGTTAACAAATATATTTTTAGACTTAATTAATACAATAGTCACACCCAACTTTATATCATTATTTTTTTTTGGATCGACAATTACACACATCTTAAACTAAATCTCCAATATCAAAAATCGAACCCTTGGATCTTCAATCTCCCAAGCCTTAAAGACTTGGTACATGATTAATCGGCAAGTTTTCATATCATTTAATTTCTTAATTATTCACTGTTTTTCCCTTTCTGATCCTAGGGTATTCACCAACATAAGTAATGATTAATCCTTCTCTCGAAGCAGAGCTCGAATGGGAGAGATAGGCCAGACAGTTTGACCCTGGTTAAGGACGCTTGCCAGTGGTCAAGATATGAGCTCATATGTGCCTTTCTGTCAAGGTACCAGATGGAGATCCTGTGCACAAACTCCCTTAAAAGATACAAAGAAAAGATTTAAGTTAACCCAGGCATACATGATTATGTGCACATTTATATGTTAGTTACTTGTTGTGTGATTATGTGATTGTTAGGAATATTATTTGAGGATTTTTCAATTAGACTGTCTGCAATACTGATTTAAAATGTTTTTAGTTAGATCAGGGGTTACTCGGTTATATGTTTTACATATAACTGACGGTATCAGTATTGCAGGTATCAGGAGATGGTGAAGCTTAAGCAACGGATGAGACAAGCCTTAGGATTTCCTTAGAATTAGCCATACATGGTGAAACTAAGTTCTATGTTCAAGTATTAAATTATTCGGCTGTATAGAAAATTGTAATATAATTAAAGAAACGTTTTCGTTTGCATTTTAAATATGAAACCAAGTAAAAAGTTTTTATATTTTCAAGAATTTAGTAAGCATAAGGTTTTCAAATTAAGAGTCACTTAAGTATTAGATTTTCAAGTTAAAATTTTTAGTAACTACATTTTAAAATTAAGGTGTTACATTTATGGTACCAAAGTAGTTTGATCCATCGGACTATAATGATAATGAGACGATAGTCAGCTGAACGATTAATATTCTGAATATATCTATTAGGCGTGTCATGATCTTCAAAGGAGTGTACAACTAATATTCAGTCTGATCAACTGAATATTAATGTATGAGAGTAGAAGTTATGACTATTAATGGATAGGAATAATCTTTGTAGGGATTGTTCTTCTTTTAGTAACTTTCATGGAAAGTAGGATGAGACATTGGGATACAGGTGTGTTTGTGACTGTAAGATATTGGGTCTGACCAGTTCAGTACCTTAATCACGGCATTGATATAATTGTAACCCATTGATTCAAGTCATTAACCTAGATTTAGTACCAAGTAGAATATGTTTTAAGGATAAATGTGGTCAGCCTTCTAGAATAGATAGTGGAAAAATGAGTGGGAAGATTTTGCGAAATTAAGATTCGAATTTCTTAAGCACCATTCCCTTTATAAATGTGATTGACGAACTATCCATGTAAATCCTAGAAATCAAATTCTCTATCTTCTTTGGGAATCCATGACTATATCCATTTGGTCCTGGGTTCGAACCACAAAAGGTCCTCAAATTCTAGAATAAAGGTGAATTTATTTGCAAAGGGATAACCCACTTAAGGGAGTGGGTGGAGCTCTTAAAATACCACTGGGATGGTGATAGCGTCCCGTCCGGTGAGATGTTACAAATATTGTGCTATTTTTGTTGTTTTTATTTATTGTTTTTAATTTATGTTCATCCTTTATATATTATAATTATATCTTAAGATTGAGAAATCAGAAAATCAAGTGCCGAATCCATAAATCTACCGGGAAAGAGTTAAAGTGAAATCTGAATTTTTTCTACAAATTAAAATAAACAGTTAATTTAATGAATAAAGCAAAGTTAGAATTTTGCATCTTGATTTTTCTCACTGTACTTTTACAGAGTCAAAGATTTTCGCATTTCGATTTATCACTTATGACAAATTTCAATCCATATATTGGATTTGGAATAGATACACGAATCTTGAAAATAATTATCAAATCTCCAACATATACAATTTATTAATTATTTTGTACCCAATTGGGTGGTGAAAGTAATGATATGGCTAGCGGTTATTGAATCAATTTATTTTTATTAAATTCCATATGTGAAACTTTTCAAAAAGAAGAAAAAAGAAATGATGTGGCTAGCGGTTTTATCTTTTCTCTTTGACTTTTGCATATCTTTGTAATGAAAATTGATGGATATCTTGATTCACCTTTACCTTAAGGCATTATCTCAACTTCATTGAGTAGTATATATAGTAGACATGCTTATTCAGATTAATTCATCAATAGTAGGATCTTGAGATTTTTAGATTTCAATTAACTTCTTAAAATTATTTGTGAGTAGTTCAAGCATATCTTCTACATATCCCAAGATCATAATCTTTTTCTTTCTATAAGCATTTTCATAGTGATTGTCATATATTTGTGTGTTGTGGTTTCCATGCCTTTTTTTTTTTTTTTCTGATAAGCCAATTTTATTTTCTCTTTTATTCTTTTTAGGGGAGGGAGAGGGGGAGTTTTTGTACCTAGCAAGATTTGAACCATGCACCTTCACCTGATATCCTAGTAGCACTCCCGCTAGGCTATTATAAGGGGATGGTTTCCATGCCTTTATTGCTTAGTATATATTTGGATTCATGTCTCAATTGATGAAAAATAAACTTAAAACGTGAAAATTACTCTTAGTTATATTGACATGGATCCATATTTACATCATCTAAGCGTAGTCCCTCAAATTTACTAGCTAGAAGAATATACATTTTCTTCAATTTGCGTATATCAACTTGTTTTATCCATGGGTCCATACACTTATGTTTCTAGTGATGGATGTAGCGAGGTCTAAGTGCTCCTTCGAAGGGTCTTTTCCTAAATAGTGGTTGTGTGCCGCAAGCAGAGATTATTGAATCCCTTTCAAAAAAGCAATCTAATAAGCTTGAGAGAGTTTATCAAATACCTTTTTTGGAGGACCTTATATAGAGCCTCCCTTTGTAGGGGTTAAATGGATTCATATTTTGAGTCTCCTTCTGGAGCTTTATTCAAATCCCTTACTTCAAGTCTAGGTCACGATGCTTACCTTGTAGCCTATGTAGGGAAAGCCACTTCAGGGATTTTTTTCCTTTGACATAAATGGGACGTTCGTATGCAATTGTGATACAGGTCTCCGCATCATGAAGTTTCCTCAACACTTTTGCCTAGGCTCAATTCTTGGATTTTTACTTGTGTTCAAAAAGTGTTCCTTGGGCCATTGGCCCAATCAAATTTAGTCCATTTTTTTGGCATATCCAAAGAGTCTTCCTTATACCAATATAGTGTTGAACATTTTGCCTACTTATGAGTCATAGCAGCTTTAACTATGGTTAAGGGTCCACATCACACACTAAACTAAAACTTGTACCATGTACATCACATCATTATTTTGTATATACTTTTTTGTCATTATTTACATTTCGTTTTATATCTCGGTCGTGTTTAACTAATTTCTTTATTGTAAATATTGGATTAGGAATCAAATGGAGTCCAAGAAGCAGTCGAAATTGGGAGCTAGTTCATCTAACTCAACCAGCAAAATTTCAGTGCTGATTGTGGATGATGATGCTATGATTCGCTTAATCCACAAGACTATGCTAAAGAGCTTATTCAAAATAGAGGCATGTGTTGCTAAGAATGGGAAGGAAGCAGTGGATCTGTATCGTTTTGGGGCAAATTTTGACATCATTTTCATGGACAAAGAAATGCCTATCATGGATGGTGTTGAGGTACAATAAATATTAAGAGTGTCTATAAAACAAACTAACACATTCTAAACTATCAAATTTGACCGAAAAATAAAAAACCTTTTCTTTTATCATTTCCTATTTGATTTAATCTGTCTTCCAGCTCCTCATATAATAATGCACCCAACTAAAAAAAAATGCAACATAGTAACTTATATTATATTTAGAAAATTCCTTATCACAATTTTCCCCTAGTCCTCTCATTCTCATCATTTTGCCACCGGCTCTATTTTTGAAAAATATTTAAAGGTTGAATGACTGATATGAACTAATCTGACGATAAAATTACAAAATTGTATAAATCATATTAGATATCTTTTTATTTAAAATCAAACAAATACGTGGCGTGTACAACCCTAATAAATATATTATGCTAATTTGTTAATGCAGAGCAATTAAAGAACTAATTATTGTGGTATTTATTATAATTATTTTGTTAAATACTATTTATTAATTGTTAAATAATAATAAAATGAAATGTTATGTAAT
Organism: Cyamopsis tetragonoloba; assembly: GCA_037177725.1. Lineage (NCBI taxonomy): Eukaryota > Viridiplantae > Streptophyta > Magnoliopsida > Fabales > Fabaceae > Cyamopsis > Cyamopsis tetragonoloba. The sequence goes on from CM074125.1 coordinate 52,257,273, forward strand.
TTTATAGGCAACAAAAGAGCTCCGTGCTATGGGTGTGAGCAGCGTGATTGCGGGGATTACTGCCCGTACTGAAGAGAAAGACAAAGAGGAGTTTTTAGCTGCTGGGTTGAACCATTGCTTTGAGAAGCCTCTTACCCGTGCAGCGGTTGAACTTGTCCTGCAAGAGCTTTAGAAATTTAAAGTTTTATTAGCAAAAAAAAAACAACTTAATAAGCCTTTATATATGGCATTTAATTAGCTTTTTAATTCCCAGTATTTTTTTTCTTGCTTATTTTAATTTCTAGTTGTTGATGTATCTATAATGTTCCTATAAGAAACTAGCTGAGATGTTATGTCTCTAAGCACTAGGGTGACATGTAATAGTCAAACTATACCTTTTCTAATAATAAAAAATAAAAATTATTATAACTTTTGTTCTTTGTTATTAAGTGATATTTTTTACTAAAGATTATTTTTTATTATTCAGTTGTGATTGGGGTGAAACTTTGAGTAATAAATTCTTAGTTCAAACTCTTATAAATGCATTTCTCTTATAGAAAATTTTTTTTATTTGTATTTATTTGTCTTTTTAAAAATTTAATATGATATTAATTATTTGTTTCAATTCAACCACGGTAATTAATTAGCTATTAAATATTTTATACACTCATAATAAAGAGAGAAATAATGAAAGGCAAAATATATTTAAAATTTTTTAAAAAACCAATATAAATAAATATTAATTATAGTCAAGGTGTTGCATTGACTTTCTTTTGTTCCTCAAATTTCTTTTATCTTTTAATTAATTGTGAGCAACTTACTCATTTTTAGGTGAATGAATACATATGAATATATTAATGATTTTTTTAATCTGTGCTGCGGGGGTTTAGAAATCATAATTAATTAAAAATAAAACACAATATTAATTATATGTCAGGATCAATTATATTAAATTTTTATTTTTTCTAATATTTTTATTTTTTTTTTACTTATAGTTTCTTAATATTGCACAAGTTAAAAAAATTCATATATTAATTACATAGCTGCAATCACAGACTTAGGACGAAGCTCGAAAGTACAACTTGATCAAAATGAAAAGTAAATAAAAAAATATAAAAAATAGGTGCTTTTAATAAAAGTTTAAGATGAGCTTTAATATATATTTAGTGATATAATAGACTAAAATTATAAAATATTAAAATATTATTTTGCTATAAAATCTTAAAAGAATATTAATTAAATAGGTAAATTTATACACACAAGAAATTAGTTTTTAATCCTAATAATAAAATAAGGACATAATACCAAAATAAAACCAAAGTTAAATATTGAAGTGAACTAATAAAATTATGAATTTTGCAATGAGTTAGAAAGAGACAGAAAACATAAAATATTTTTACGAGTTGAAGTTGAATTAAGTAGGTCTTGTAAATTATATATTAATATATTAATAAAATCTGACACAATTAAACATAAAATCAAGCTTATTAAGTATGTTTATTCGAATTTAATTTATGTATTATAATTATTAGATGGATAAGTATTCAGTTATTCAGTAAAGGTTGTCATGGCTTATTAAATAAATTAGGATATCACTTATAATTTTGAATTTGGTTTCTTTTTTGTTTCACTTCTTTATTTAAAAAATTTGAAAACTTCAAGAATAAGTTTTTTTATAGAAAATCCAATCAATGCTGAAGTTAAATTTTTAAAAAATAATATATTACATGTCAAATTGAGAATATAATAATTACTTTTGGCCAAATAACAAAGATATATTTCATCATAATTTCATCTCGCTGAAAGAATAATGGATTGAATTAGGGGTGTTCAAAATCAATTCAAATCGATGTAATCGAACCGAACAAACTTTTATATATATCTACAATTTTCTTACAAAATTATAATATTATTCATATTCACATTACTAAATATTTAACAAAAATAATACCATATCTTATTTTTTTATAATTTATAATGTAACATCATCTTAATATTATCCATATTCACGTAACAAATTAATCAAACCCTTTTAAACGAACACATCGACAACAATTAAGTGTGTATTTGGTTTTTCACTGGCTAAATCTGGATCCGAAACGTGAAAGACACTTTAAGTTGGTTGAAATTGATTTACATTTATCTCATCGTAACGTGATTTGACGTGAAATCAAACATGCGCTACAAATAAATAAAAAAAAGTCATTTAGCGACCAATTTTGTTGGTCACTAAACTTACTTATTTAGTGGCTAAATATGTTAGCGACACTATGTTTAGTGACCAACAGTCTTACTGTAGCATTCTTTAAATAGTATACGATAATTTTCTTTTAAAAAAGTTAACGGCTTGTTTGATATACGTTTTGAAAACAATTTTCTTAAAAAAACTATTTGACAAACTAGTTTTCGAAAATAACTTTTAGAAACAATGTGTTTTCTAGTTTTAAAAAACTAAAGTCTAAAACATGTTTTATTTCAGTTTTTTGAATTTACATACTAAATTTGCATTAAAAACCTATTTCTCTTTTTTAAAAAAGTTCTTAAAGCCCGTTTTATAACAAAGTTCTGTAAAATTGAAATACTGGATCAAACAAACCTTAAATATGTGTATATGTTGTCCTGTTTCTAAATTTGTGACACAAATTATTGCAGAGACTACATGAATTAGGAGCATGCAGAGTGATTGTTACAGGGACAGGGCCATTAGGTTGTGTTCCTGCAGAATTGGCCATGCGTGGAACAAATGGAGGTTGTTCTGCTGAACTTCAACGAGTTGCAGCATTGTACAACCCTCAACTACAACACATGATTCAAGGACTCAACAATAAAATTGGCAGAGATGTTTTTATTGCTGCAAATACTGCCCTAATGCATAATGATTTTGTCAATAACCCCGCCGCGTACGGTACGTCGTTGAATTAGTGTCTATTTGGATTTCAGTTGAAAAATTCTGTTAGTGCTTTTACTAGTAGTTATTTGGATCTTAACACAAATCTGACGTATACTTCTTACAAAAATACTTTCACTTATAGTCAAAGTATAAACTAACCGATCTTGGGCATTAGCCTATTTGGTCATATACCAAGTCTCTAAGATTCGAGAGATTGGAGGTTCAAAGTTCAAACCTTAGCATGAGAGTTTCTGATTTGATGTTGTTAAAATTCGCTATAGTTATTCCAGTCAGCCAACTTGAGATAGTTCATATCTATTGAAAATGTTAAGGCTTAATTGTTTTTTTGATCCTTTAACTTTGTCAATTGTGTGATTTTAGTCCCCAAACTTTGAATTATAGAATTTTGGTCTCATAACTTTTTAATTATGAAATTTTAGTTGTTTTTTCCATTTCATGTTAAGAAGCTAACGGTTAAAGCAGTTAAAACCATATAATCAAGGGTGTGAAATGATCATAACCGTGCAATTAAAAAAGTTGAGCAACCAAAATCGCAAAACAGGAAAAAGTTGGGGTACCAGAATTTCACAGTTGAAAGTTCACTTTATTGGTTTGGTCGTTTTTACGAGTTTCTTAAGATGGAATGACTGAAATCACACAATTGAAGAAATTAGACGGTCAAAATCGTGCAATTGAAAGTTAAGATATCATAATTATATGATTGATAAATTGAAGAATTAAAAATACAATTAAGTCGAAAAAATCATTTCATTTGAGTAGTTAAATCTCAATAGTCTAATTTTAATTGAACGGTTTATATTGCGCTCTTTCTAATGTAAAATATGTTGTTATTTAGCAGGATTTACCACATCAAAAATTGCTTATTGTGGGCAAGGACCATATAATGGAATTGCGTTATGCACACCACTTTCCAACTTATGCCCAAATAGAAACTTGTATGCATTTTGGAATTCATTCCATCCATCTGAAAAGGCTAACAAACTTATTGTGGAGCAAATTATGTCAGGTTCTAGAAAATATATGAATCCTATGAACCTCAGCACTATCCTAGCATTGGATCCAACCACATGAAATTAAATTGCCTCTTATTATGTCTTCTTTGTAATTGGAATTAGGATTAATTGTTTCTTAATTTTTAGTTAATTGAATTTAATTTAATTTGTATTCAAATGTGTGACCTTCATTCTTAGTCTTTTCTAGGTGTGAGTGTGATATCTCAAAACAAATTCTTGGGAAGTCAAATAATTGACATGTTTTTAATTGACATGATAAAATAGAATATAAATTTAAAAAATATTGAAAGTTTGTTTCGATCATGTAACTTTAATTGGTGAGTATATAAAAATATATATGTGTAAGAATCGAAATTCAATTCCTGATTGTTGTACTTGTTTATAAACCAAAAGAAATTAATAATTTGATCCTTTTCAACTAGATTTTAATCGAGTGAAAATTCAATAAAATTATATTTCTTAATTAGTCATAATACCCTTAAATTTTTTATGATTCTTTAATGAGAAAAGGTGAGACAATGTGATGAATAGTAAACAGACCAAGAAAAGTAAACAACTCCTTACATTTTCCGAACCAAAAAAGAATAAAGAAAAAAGAAAAATCCAAAGTGATAAACATAAGGGTTGTTTGTTTTGTATTTTTTATTTATTATTTTTTAAAATTGGGAAGGAAAAATAAAAAAAATGTTATTTACCTTTTTATTGTACTTTTAGCTATTTAATTTTTTTCTATATGAATTTTAAATAAATTAGAAAAAAGAATTAGTGCCATGCCACTTAGCTTATTAACCCATGTAAGTCAATAGTGAGCTAGGTTGAGCTAGCCTACTATACTATTTTTTTTATCTTAATAAAACACATATTTTTATTAATATAAAAAGAAGTTAAAAATCTCAAAACAAATTAAATGCAATTCAAAAATATATTTTTTTAATAAAAATACATTTTCTCTTATTTTTTTTAGGAAAACTCTCTTTTATTATATAAAAAAATATAAAAAATAATATGTCCGCCCCGCTCCGTTTTTGGCCGGGCAAACGGGCCATCCCTACACAGAGCAGGAAAGAAAATGGAGTTAACATAGAAGGAGGGCATAATAGTCCAATAAAAAATTGTACCTTCTCAGTCTTGCAATTGAAGACTCTGTGATGTTATGTACCAACCGAGTGGAGGTGGAAGAGAGAGAAACGAAGGAATTCTAGCTCATCGTTCCTTCGCTGTTCTATGCCTCGCGCTTTGATTTTCCTTCAACCTTGCCAGAAGAATCAGTAATGGCTGTACCTGTCGAGGAAGCCATTGCAGCTCTATCCACATTCTCCTTGGAGGTACTTGCTTCAACAACTCGCACCTCAATTTTCTTCTACATTTAGATATGATTTCTGCTTCATTTCTCAATTCTTTTGTTTTAAAAGTTGAAATGTCCTCGCGAATCCTGTTTTTCTTACTATTTTGATGCGATTCAAACATTCAGTGCATCATTCACTAAATTCGTTTTAGTAATTCTAATTATGGAAACATTAAGTTCGGTTGTCAAGTTGTATATAGACATCGAATGGCTTTGTTATTCTCTTTATTCGAAATATTTTGTAGTTAAATGATGACTGAATTGAACTACTGAAGTTGATCTATGAATGCTGAATTGACATGGTGTGTAATTGATGTTAAGGTTCTAAAGAATGCATTGCAGGAACTTGGGCATTTTATTTACCTTTTTTTGCGGGCTTTTCGTGTTTTTATTTATTTATTTATTGATTTTAATTATTTATGTAGGATGAGCAACCAGAGGTGCAAGGACCTGGAGTGTGGGTGTCAACTGAGAGAGGTGCTACAGAGAGCCCAATAGGTACTTCTTTTTCTTCTTCTATTATTCTTCTACAGATTGTTATCAGTTTATGCTGTGATTGTGCTTCAAAAGCTGGAGTACTTCTGCTTTCCTTAAAATATGCATAGACTTACTAGTACTCACCATGTACCACCCTCCTTTTGTAGAGTATGGCGATGTTTCTGCATACCGGCTTTCTCTATCAGAGGATACAAAAGCTCTCAATCAGCTAGTATGCTGCTTGTCTAATTTTGTTGTTCAATCTGTCCTTTAGATGATGTGCATTATTTTTCCTGATATTTTAACTGCTTTTGTTAATAAAAAAATGCAGAATGCCCTTATCCAAGAGGGAAAGGAGATGGCATCTGTGCTTTACACATATCGCAGTTGTGTCAAAGCACTTCCTCAGGTAAATTTTCTCATAAGTTACAAGAGGTAGATGGATACTGGCTATCTTTCTTGTAAGAACTTCAAAATCCAATTCTAGTACACGAATCCAAATCCAAATCCCTGGCTTTAGAATTTGATTGTTACAGGAAAATGCTGTTACCTAGTACTCAAATTTTGGAGTACCTGTTGTACTCTATATTCAATAAAATTTTGTTTTGGCTGATAAAAATAAAAGAATTGACCATTTTTGTGGGGGTAAATGGACTATCCTTCGATCTAATACAAGATAGATTATTATGGTGTTGTATGATTCATGTGGCCAATCACACCTCGTGGGAGAAGGCTTAGATGACAATAATGATGAAGAAAACGACTCAATTTTTCTTTTTGGTGCGTTGCTGGTTCACATCCGATGGTCCAACTTCAAACCTAGCTTTTTGGGATAGTGAATGGAGTCAAGTAGATGGGGATTTACTTAATTGATAGTTTTGCTTATGCTACATGGTATCTTATATTTAGTCATTTTCTAAATTACAATTGGCTGTTGATAACTGATAATATTAAATCGACCATATTGGAAACCCATTTTAATGTTTCCACTTCCCATATGTTCACGTTGTCTCATGTACTTTATGCATTTTGCTACAACGGGGCAGCTTCCTGATTCTATGAAGCAAAGTCAAGCTGATTTATATTTGGAAACATATCAAGTTCTGGATTTGGAAATGAGCCGTTTACGAGAGATTCAGCGATGGCAGGCATCAGCTTCCTCAAAGGTACATGATGTTCTTTTCATACTATATGATACTATATAATCCTTTTCTATTTTTTCAGAAACTTGGTCAGATCCAGACTTAGCACATTAAGTTGAACTGTGAATGCCTGTTTTTATGCAGTTAGCTGCTGACATGCAACGTTTTTCAAGGCCCGAGCGGCGCATCAACGGCCCTACAATATCTCATTTATGGTGTGTTATAATGCTTCTTTTGTTGTTGTTGTTGTGTTGTAGTTGTAGTTGTAGTTTTCAGTAGCTTTGTTGTTTACTCCAGGTCAATGTTGAAGTTACTTGATGTTTTGGTGCAACTTGACCATCTTAAAAATGCTAAGGCAAGCATACCTAATGACTTTTCATGGTATAAAAGGTATGAGTTTAATTCCTGCCTATGCCACTTGATCTTCACTTTATCTTCAATACTTCAACTTTTCTTTCAGGTTGAATTTGTTTCTGTTTGTTATATCTCTGTTCCTTCTTGGAACCCTTTCTCTATGCGCTTTTAGAAGCCTGTAACTTGATATGTAAAAAATGAGTAGAGGTTTTCTCTCTTTATCTGTATTTTTGGTCACCAAAATTCTTCAATGTAACTTAGGTTGAATGAGTCTAATGCTTAATGTTTTAAATCAACTAAATCACATTGAGGCACTTTAGGAATCTAACTTTTTTTTTGCCTCACCCATATTTTTAAGATTATAGGAGACTGATTTTTAGATGGAATTGGTTATTGGGAACTAGATCATGAAAAAAGATGTCATCTAAAGAGTTTAAATGGTTGTACAATGTAATATGATATCCCTTTCATTTGAAATAGCCTGGCGAGGGTTAGAAGAAGGAGAGCTGAATACCTCTAGTTACTTTAGCGTGATATAAAATATAAAAAGAATTGTGCATAAGTACTTTCCACCTAAGTTAGAGTGTGTTGTTTCATTCAGTTTTTTTTTTTTTTCTCTCTCCAATGAAACAAATCAACGCTATGTTTGGTTTGAGAGAGAGAAAATTTTAGATCATTGAGAAGAATATAAAAAATGTTCAGATGTTATTTTACGTCATTTAGCTTTAGACCCTTGAATTGAAATTTTCTAGTTATTTGTGTTAATATGAATATAAATTCTAAGAGATCACATTGAAAACATGATTTTCATTTATATGATATAATAATATAATAATATAATATAATAATATAATTTAAGAAAAACAGGTTTATCTGTTAGGAAAAATAGAAAAAAATGACTAAGAATATTGCCAAACTTCAGATCAAACAATGACAAACTTTCGAAGATACATGGCATGCTTTATGATCTTTTGGAATATTATTATTCAATCACCTTACCAGATTTAAGATTTCCCTATTTGAAAATTACTTAATGTAGTTCTCATTCATTCATCTTTGTTCTTGCCCCCTCAATTTGTCAGGACTTTCACACAAGTCAGCGGTCAGTGGCAAGACACTGATTCAATGAGGGAGGAGTTAGACGATTTACAGGTGTGTAATTGTTGAAATTTCCAAGTTCACGACTCATAAAATGTTCTAAATGTATCATTTGTTGATTGACTATAAAAGTCTTCCACAAAATTTCCCTGGTTTATATTTTATAGTTGACTGAAAATGCCAGAAACAAAGGTCGGCCATGATTGACCTTTTTCAATTGTATCTGCAGATTTTCTTGAGCACAAGATGGGCTATTTTGTTGAATTTGCATGTTGAGATGTTCCGCGTGAACAAGTATCCTGTATCTCTACTCAACATTTTTCTGTTCCCTATGACATTCTTGGCAAAACCACAATTTCCACTCTATAGGTTTAAGATGTTAATGTTTGGCTTTTCTGGGGGGTGAAAGTTATTTGTGTCTAGGATTGTTGATGGGAACTGATTCCATTGAAGATAAGGTGGTATATTAAAAAGAAAAATTGAGTGCTAGTTTGTGTTGAACTTTTAGTAATGAAAGTGAGTGAAGCACATTGGAGGATTTTCTCCTTATTGTAGATATACTTTCATCTGAAAGAAACAAAGAGTTAGAGTGACTGGTGGCTAGGCTACTTCAAGTTATTCTTTTGATTAGTTATAGTTATTTCTTGGCTTTTCTCCTTGAATACTGTCACAAACAAGTGCATATTAATTTCACAGAAATCCCATACGCTAATCCAACTTTTATACCACAACTGTTTTTAATTTCCTCTTTTATTTCTTATTCAATTCCTTGACTTGAAATAGTGTAGAAGATATTCTTCAAGCTCTTATAGTCTTTGTTGTTGAGTCTTTGGAATTGGACTTTGCACTTCTTTTTCCAGAGCGCCACATTCTTTTGCGTGTTTTGCCTGTTCTTGTGGTACTAGTGACATCATCTGAGAAAGATAGTGAGTCTCTGTACAAGAGGGTGAAAATCAACAGACTGATCAATATATTTAAGGTACTGTTGTATATGCTTAATGATAAGTATTTATAAATTATATCTACTGGTTTAGGAAAATAAATGATGTTATTATTAGAAGCTGTTTGGTTTGCATTTTCATTTTCTGTTTTCATTTTCTGTTTTCAGTTTGTTTTCTGTTTTCTGAAATTTTACAAAGGAAAAACTGAAAATGCTGAAAACAGAACAGAAAATGAAAATGCAAACCAAACAGCCCCTAAGAGATTTTCTGATAAATTTTACAATTCATGCACTGAGTTATTCCATATTGTCAAGAACTTTAACTTTGTGTATCTTCCTCTTCTTTTCACGCCCCTCTTTTTTCCAGAATGAAGTGGTCATTCCAGCTTTTCCAGATCTGCATTTGTCCCCTGCTGCGATATTGAAGGAATTGTCAACATACTTTCCAAAGTTTTCTTCTCAAACTCGCCTTCTCACCCTTCCAGCACCTCATGAAGTTCCACCTCGCGAGGCACAAGAATATCCTCCAAATTACTTTATGTTTTAACTGATGAATTGATGTTGATTTGTTATTATTGAACTTATATTTAATTTCCTTGACCTGTTTATCCATGAACCAATATTACTTTAGTTATTACCACTTTAGCTGCTGATAGATGATTTGTGACTGTTACATTACTTTAGGATAACAAATTGCATGCTTTCCATTCATTTAAATTAAATGATGCATGGTGGGTGTTATGTAGTTCTTTTCATTTCCGATCATTGACAAATTTATTACACTTCATTTCTGCCTGAATTGAATAATGCATGAGTTGAAAACCTCAGTGGTTGTAGCTGCCTTAAAAATTTTGTGCAACAGGATTTTCTTCCTGCAAAGTTTTGTGGTTTTCATTGTTGGATGATGTGGAAAATTCATGCATTTTCTTGCAATTCGTAATGCATCTAGACTAATTTTTAGTTAAATTTACAAACTGAATTTCTATATAAAGAATTACTAAAGAATCCTTTTACTTCTGAAGTGTTATTTTTTTTATAAACTTATGAAGCAACTTCATAGATTATCTTTAGTATGTAACCTTGACATGAGACACGTATCAGAGACATTATCTGATCGTCAATCATATTGGAGCCATTCGTGCTGAGCATGATGATTTCACAATAGGTTTTGCTTCAGCAATGAATCAGGTATTGCCCTTTGCTTTGCCTGCGACTGGGCTGCAAAGAAAAAGCCTTCGTTATTTGTTTTGTGTCTGTTAACTGTTGCACAAGCATTTAAAGCTATTGAGTTCGTTATCTGCTTTTGCAGCTGTTATTGTTGAAGTCAACTGATGGTTCTGACATTGATTGGAGCAAAGAAGTCAAGGGGAACATGTATGACATGGTCGTTGAAGGTTTTCAATTATTAAGCAGATGGACTGCGCGCATCTGGGAACAATGCGCTTGGAAATTTTCTCGACCATGCAAGGATGCATCACCATCATTCTCTGACTATGAAAAGGTACTATTACGTTTTTCTATTTTCTTGTGTTTTTTTTAATTCTTATTTTATCCCATATAATTTCTTTTTCTATTGGCTGATGTCTAATTGATGTTCTAATCTGGTACTGGAACTGCAGTATTGCAACCATCTTTTTCATAAAAGTAACTATGTCGAAGCAATTGTACGCTGCAATTTGTATTTGCAGTGCTGTTGATGCCACATGTAACTTTATCCTCTGTTTTTTTTTTTTGGGAGAACAACTTTATCCACATGTAACTTTTGCCACGTTAAACTTTAATTACTTATTTTCTTTTTCCATTAGCCAGATCAAAATCAATTAATTTCAAACTGACCAACATTTCCTCCACTTTGTGATACTCCTAGTCAGTTCGAACATGTTAGACTTCAACTAGCCAGTTTCATTTTTACATTATTCACTTGAACTTCACCATTTATCTCATAAAGTAACCAATTTATTATATCACTTAACCGCTTATTAATTCAGTTAAATGCTTACTATTTGTGTTAACAATGTACCCTACAGTTAATTATACTAGTTCAAAGTTTGTACCCTACACTGAGTCAAAATATATCTTGAATTGCTTTATATTGAAGACTTGAAGTATATGTTATCATAAATATTTTGTTTGCTGGTAGGTAGTACGGTATAATTACAGTGCAGAGGAAAGGAAAGCACTGGTTGAACTTGTGAGCTACATAAAGAGTGTTGGATCTATGATGCAGCGGTGTGATACGCTTGTAGCTGATGCTTTGTGGGAAACAATACATGCTGAGGTCCAAGATTTTGTCCAAAACACATTAGCTTCTATGTTGCGTACTACCTTCAGAAAGAAGAAGGATCTCTCTAGGTAGGGTTTTAGTTTCACATTACATGGGTATAGAATTGTTAATTTTTGTAAATTGATATGTTCCCTTGAGTCTTGACTCTTGACAAACACAACTCTTCATGCTCTCTTGGAGTTGTCCCTGAAAGTCCCAAAGCTACTCATTTACTGTGTCATGAAAACATAATTCTTCTGGATTAGAATCAAATGTGAAACATTATTTTGATAATAAAACTTAAAGATAATTGGTTTCAAGATACAATGATGTCTATAGTATTAGTTTGGGCCATGAGTGAAAAACCTTCACAGCCTGTAGTACAACCGGGTACCATAAACAAAGTGAGTAGGACATTTGGCACTAATATGTCCACTATTTCAATAATACCTACGAAAACTTTAGTGTTTTGATTAGCTTATTTTGTTCTCACTGTAATAATATATGAAGATATTTCATAATTTTCTAGGATTAGTTTCCTTATTATATCAATATATCTTAGAATCTTTTAGAATTAGTTTTCCTATTTCCTTAATTATTTATCATATTTGATTTATTACTTTATTTAGTCTAGAATTATTAGTCTTATTACACTATATATTGTAATGTATCTTTCTTAGTATCAATACAAAGTTCTATTGTCTTTTATTCTTTATTGTCTTTCTCCCTCTCCTAATACCTAAGACCCTATAATTACAACATGATATCAGAGCTTGGTTTTCATGCCTGAGAAGTTTAAGCATTGACTCAGTCATTTCCTCTCTAACAAATACCAGTCTGTCTTTGGGAAAACTCTAAGCAACGAATGAACGGCTGCGACAGCATAAGACTGGACTTTGGGATATTGCAGTGCCCTAATTATAGAAAGCAGTCTGAAGAACACATTATAGTTATATTCAACTGCAAGCATTTCAGCTTCAAATTTACACAAAGACTTTATTAAGTGCACAACCGCCCACAGTACACGGGGGGTGGGGATCATTATTTGTTGACGCACACCCAAGAGTAAAATATTTTCTGAAAGTGATCAATGATGAACTTCTTGTTTACATTTAACTTAGAAATTGCACCAAGTGCAATAAGCCCCACATGTTAGCTCCAAAGAAGCTACTCTGCTCTGAAACCCGTCACACAATGATGGCCTCCTTCTCTTCGTCAACACTGTCTGGCGATTCTCCAAGCAGCCGTCATCGCGCTGGCCTCTTGTATGCTCCAGCGTATTTTTCTTCTTGTCCAGCTTCCAGAATACCTAAAAATACATTCCAAGGATTAGAATATAATTATTTCTACATTTTTACTTAAAAACTTACAAAGTATAGATTGGGGATGAAATTTACACAAAAACCTAATATTTTTGTATTATAAGTGTGAATTTGTTATTATATAAATACTCTTAATTCACACTTATCAATCGTCTGAGTATCTAGCAATGCAAATGGTTAAAACAAAACCTGCACAGGAGGAGTAGGAGTGGAACTAGAAATAGTCTCACAGGATTAGGGAGACCCAAAGAAAGGAGTAGACTCAAAAAATGTTACATCAACTGAAAGTCTGAAACAATATAACGACGGCTAGAGGGAGAGTAACATCTGTACCCCTTTTGAGACCGGGTGTACCCCAAAAAGACTATTTTTGTGTGAAAATTAAGCAAAGCTGAACATCTGCTTAGTCATTATATTTCAGTTCTTGCGATATTTGAGAATAAAAAAGATAAATGACTGGAGGGAATATATTCAGTAAAAGAAATTTAAAGATATTCTTTATTGTGAGAGTATGATACTCAAATACTTGTAGAGAAAGGGAATCCTGGAAATAGTTTTAATCTTAAATATCAGTATTTGTTATTTGTTTAACAAAGTGCTATTTTGAGCTGAGGTTTTCTGTCTTTGTTTCTTTCTTTATTTCCTTTGTTGCATGTTGCTAAGCATGGTACTTGTCTCATATGATAACTGGTTATTCATTTGCGTGAAGTGGTTGTGATGGACTTTGACTTTATTAAGAGTACCTTGTCTCTTATGTAGATTCGAAGAGTGTGGGTAGAACTCTGATAATTGTAAAAGTCTGCACTTGCAGTCTGTAATTTTTTTTCTTTTGGTTTCAGTTATTATTAATATTTTCTGGAAGTTGAGTTGTATTTTTAAGCAGAACATTTGATGGCTTTTGCTATGATCATCAATTTCTTGATTGAATTCTATTTCTTCATTTGAACCAAGAAAAATTCTAGAAGAGCAGTTCAATGATTGAAAACTCTGCATTGTATACTTGTTTCTTGCTTCAAATTTTTTGGTTGCTCATTTCAGTTACCCAAATGTGGACTTTCAGGATTCTTTCTGATATGAGGACCCTTTCAGCTGATTGGATGGCAAATACAAACAAGTCAGAATCTGAGTTACAGTCCTCACAGCATGGAGGTGAAGAAAGCAAAGCAAACATATTTTATCCAAGAGCAGTTGCCCCAACTGCTGCTCAGGTCTGCATCATTTTCCATTCTCTTTCTGCTGTGTGTTGTATAACTTATTATTGCTAATATGGTTATAAGTAAAGAGCCACATAATCAGAGCTCAGGGTATTGAAGCTATTTATTAAAAACTCTACTAAATGTTTTATTGAACTAGCATGTGGGATTAATAGAAAATAAACATACATAAAGATGCTCAAGCGTGCTTTTTATCTTGAAACTTGAAATGTTTAACAAGCATTCATTTACATGGTCAATTGGTCATGCATATCGAGAGACTTAATGTTCTTTTGAAAAAATATCTGTTCTTATTTTTTTTTTCAGATTACTTTTTCTAACTTGTCCCATCTGCATGAAATTTCCTTCTTGTTAATGTGTTTTTCCATATGACGTACTATACGAGGCCTTGGTTGATGTTTTTTGTGGAGAAGCTTGTCAACAGTTGTTACTGAAGATTCTCCATATACTTGCTTGAGCAGCCTAATGATTTCCTTTGGTGGATATGCTAATTTTGTGGTTAGCACGTAATGATTGCTTAACTATTCTCCACTTCAATACAGGTGCATTGCTTGCAGTTCTTAATATATGAGGTGGTTTCTGGTGGGAACCTTAGGAGGCCTGGTGGACTTTTTGGCAATAGTGGCTCAGAAATCCCAGTTAATGATTTAAAACAGCTAGAGACTTTTTTTTACAAGCTTGGTTTCTTCCTTCATATTTTAGATTACTCAGGTAATGTTCTTAAATTGACCCTTGCATGAATGTTACTGCAAAGAACAAAGATTCATCCTTTTGGCACTTTATCCATTGGTAGATCAAACATGTACACTGACCACCTCTTCCTTTCTCTTGCTACTCCTTGCCCGCATGGTTCCTCTCCTACATTAAGGAGCTAGTTAGGAAGCATTACATTTTGTGTTATATCTGTTAATGCATAACCTATGGCCCCACAATTATGTACTGCTTCCAACCTATACAGGGATCTTCTGCTCCCTCTTGTTTTCTATCTTACACAATAAAAGAGTAACTGGTCCAACACACAAACTGAAGTAGCACTTATATGCAGTGGGGCTGACAGATGCTTGATTATTTACTATATCATTATTGTGTTCATGAAATCCTTGGGCTCTCACAAAATTTAAAGCATCCAATTCAAAACTATAAACCACTAGGTTGAGAGACAGATGGATGTTTAAAGGATACCAGAACTGCAGAACACAACATTAAAATGACATATTCCTTTCTTGATATGAATAATGGCTGGATAAATTTAAGCTATTAGGGTGCAATTTAGATGTATGGAAAATTATTGGCTTTCCCTAGTTAAGTTCACCCTTGCCATGTGGAGCTGGCAAGAAAGATTGACACTTTTAAAGGCTCCAAGTTCATTTTTGTGCTTTGGATTTTGCTGTCACTTTTTTCTTTTGGCTGATTATCATAAGATAATTATACCAAATGAGATGTATCTCAGTCACAGTGCTGGCAGTTCTTTTAGAAAATATCCCAAAAGGCTTCATTTTCTTGAACTAGAGAAGAAATGCATTATATGAAGGAAAAACTGAAAGATTTTGACCCTGTACCATTTGGAACAGTAAAATGATGTAGAATGCTGCCTTATTGCATCCTTCAGTGTGATTGACTTGGGTGATGATGCTTGCAGTGACTGCTGCTACACTGACAGATCTTGGTTTCTTATGGTTTAGAGAATTTTATTTAGAGTCTTCACGAGTCATTCAGGTAATACTTATCTCCACAAGTTTATTTGAAATTCAAATCTATCATGTTCTTAAAAATTCTATCATGATCACCTGAGAAACTCCTAAATAGGAGCAGTTACAATTTTCCTAGCCACTAGCAAGATATTGCACCAACCTTTCATTTAGAAATCTATTTTCACTTGTAATTGAATAAAACTATCAAACAATGGTGTCTAGCAGGTTTAAAAGTTATTGCCTTTATTTTTTTCTTTCTTTCTTGTATGCATTGTTTTCTAGTTCCCCCTCTTGTAAAAAATAAAATTAGTTAATTTGTTCCATGTAGTTTCCAATTGAATGCTCTCTTCCCTGGATGTTGGTGGATTGTGTACTTGAGTCTCCGAATTCTGGCCTTCTTGAGAGTGTTCTGATGCCATTCGACATCTATAATGATTCAGCTCAGCAAGCCTTGGTGTTGCTGAAGCAACGGTTTCTATATGATGAAATTGAGGCTGAGGTATTATGATTTAGTTCTAGATGATTTAATGTTGAATTTTCTGAAGCAGCGTAATGTTTGATACATATGTTTTCAAGGTGTATATAATCTATTCATGCTAAAGTACACTAAATTCACGGGAGTAACTTTTGTTCTATTAGGCATCTGACGGCTGCTAAGGTTAAAAAAATGATACTCCCTTCATTTCTATATATAAGCACCTAGGCTAAAACAAAAAAAAACATAGATTAAGAAAAGTCTTAACATCAAGAAAATGTATTGATTTCTAGAAAAATAATTGTCTTTCCAATTTTACCCAAATTAAATGAGTTGCGTGGTTCCAGAGGTACTAGTGGAATAAGGCTTTTCATTGTTGTTTCCAAAGGTGGTGGTGCGTTGATTGGACTGTCCAAGAACCAAACCTTCATGGCTGTCACATGCTCCTTCCCCCTTCGCTTCATCCTCACAGTACTCATAAGGATGGTTTCTTAGTCTTTCCCGCCCTTTCATTACCCCAACGGCAGTTGTCACTGATATGAAATAAATAGTTATAGTGATAATTCTGGTTTACTGACACTTGTAATTAGCAGAATTGTAGTTGAGGAAATTCTGTTAGAAAGTTGTTAAGTGTTTGTTGGCAGGTTAGCTTATAAATAGGAGGATAACCAATTTTGCGGGGTTTTTGAATCATCAATTTTCTCTGTAAACACTTTTCTGTAATCCAATCTTGAATTCAATATATTCGGAGCCTTTTCTATCGCAAGGTTCCCTATTCCTCTACGTTCTTCGAGTTCGCTGTAATTCCTAGAACTAAATTCATATCAATTGGTATCAGCCTTTACGGTCCACTCGGAGTATATCGCTATGGCTGAGGCTACTCGTAATGCTCAAGCACTCAAGGATATGGAGGATCGTCTTTCTGCTCGAATGGATTCGCGATTCATGGATTTGGCGGGTGCCTTGAAGCAAACGTTGCCTGAATCGTTCACGAAATCGCTCCAGAGTTTGGTCAAGCAGCAGCTTCAGGAGGAAACTTGCGCGTCTGTGGATTCGATTTGTCGCGGTGACCGTCGTTCTTCGTCCTCTTATGCTTGTGGCACCAGGTTAGCTCGGATTGATTTTCCACGTTTCAACGGCGAGAACGTTAATATGTGGATTTTTCAGTGTGAGAATTATTTCTTGATTGACACGACACCGGAGGACGTTAAGGTTAAATTGGCGATCATTCATTTGGAGGGCCGTGTGTTGCAATGGCACACTGCTCTTACCAAAACGACTCCCGATTTAGCTTCCATGTGTTGGTCTGCTTATACTAAGCTGCTGGTTGAGCGTTTTGGTGATGTTTGTGATGATCCGATGGCGGACTTGATGAAGCTTCGCCAAAAACGTTCCGTTTCTGAATACCATGAGGAGTTCGATGCGATTGTTACGCGCTTGACGTTATCGGAAGCGTACACTGTGAGCTGTTTCCTGGGAGGGTTGAAGAAGGAGGTGCAAATGATGGTTCAGATGTTCCAACCGTCTTCGGTGCGACGTGCTTTTGCTTTAGCGCGTCTGTACGAAAATGCTACTTCTACTGCTATTCCACAGAGTGCTCAGCTGAAGCCTCAGAAAGGTTTATTAGGACCAAAACCTGTTTCTGTCCATCCGGACGAGTATGCTCCTTCTAAGGCTAGAACGGGTAAGAGTTTGAGTCCTGCGTTTATGGCAGAGCGGAGGGCTAAGGGACTTTGTTACTTTTGTGATGAGCCGTATTCAATGGAGCATAGTTTGTCACACAAGAAACTCCAGGTGCATGTGTTGGAGGTTGATGACGAGAGTGACATCTCCCTGGATGATTCCTTGGCTTCCTTGAGTACTGATTCTGACAGGACAGATCCGCAAATCTCCGTTAATGCCCTCACTGGTGTAGCTGGTTTTCGAACTATGCGGGTGACTGGTTATCATCGTAAACGGCCTTTCCATATTCTGATTGACAGTGGTAGCACTCATAATTTCTTAGACATTCAGATTGCCAAGAAGTATGGGTGCCGAATTGATGCTTTGGACCCTCTTAATGTGGTCGTCGCGAATGGCACTAAACTTCAGATTTCTGCTGTTGTGAGAAATTTCACTTGGACCATTCACCAAACCACTTTCACTTCTGATATGCTCTTGTTACCTCTGGGTTGTTGTGATCTAGTGTTGGGCATTGAATGGTTGGTGACGTTGGGTGATATTACGTGGAATTTTGACAAGTTAACAATGGAGTTCAGAGTTCACGGTAAGCGACAGGTGCTGAGAGGCGCTACTACTAATAGCCTTAAAATTGCCACTAAACAACAGTTGAATAAGGCATTCGTGGAAGGGGTTCATTTGTCGATGTTACAGCTGTGTGAGGGGACCCCAAGTCTGTTGCACTCATTAACTACTCATGCTGACATAGACCAAATTCCTGAGGAGGTGGATCAGTTGCTATTGGAGTTTGAGGATGTGTTTCAGGAACCTTCCCATTTACCACCCTTCCGCCCAGGACATGACCACAAGATTCCCTTGCTGCAAGGAGCCAATCCGGTGAATAAGAGGCCGTATAGATATGCTAAGCATCAGAAAGACGTCATTGATGGGCTGGTGCATGAGTACTTGAAATATGGAGTTATACAGAACAGCAGTAGTCCTTACGCCAGTCCTGTGGTACTGGTGGGGAAGAAGGATGGCTCTTGGCGTTTATGCGTGAATTACACAGATTTAAATAGGAATACCGTGAAGAACAAGTTTCCTATTCCTTTAGTCGATGACCTGCTAGATGAGCTACATGGATCCACAATTTTTTCCAAGATCGATTTGCGGGCAGGTTATAACCAAGTGCGAATGGACCCTGTAGATATTTGTAAAACTGCATTTAGGATTCATGGAGGCCACTATGAGTATGTCGTAATGCCTTTTGGCCTCACGAATGCGCCTGCCACCTTTCAAGGTCTTATGAATACCGTATTTCAGGACTATCTCAGGAAGTTCCTACTCGTCTTCTTTGACGATATTCTCATTTACAGTGGGAGTTTAACGGAACACTTGGAGCATTTGCGGAAGGTCCAGCCGACTCTCCGAGCTAATTCCTTATTTGCTCGTCGATCCAAATGCTAAGAAGGTTGAGTATTTGGGTCACTATATTTCAGGGGAAGGTGTATCTACTGATCCTAGTAAAATTGCAGCTATGGTGAATTGGCCATTACCCCAATCCTTGAAGCAGCTGAGGGGTTTCTTGGGTCTAGCTGGTTATTACCGGCGATTTGTTAGGGGTTATGGAGTTGTGGCAAAGCCCTTAACTGACATGCTCAGGAAAGACAATTTTGTATGGACTGAACAAGCAAAATTAGCATTCCAAAGATTGAAGGATCTGCTAAGTAGCACCCCCGTATTAGCGCTTCCAGATTTTTCTAAGGTGTTTGTAGTGGAAGTTGATGCATCAGGATGGGGAATTGGTGCTGTTCTGATGCAAGACAACCATCCTATTGCTTATATCAGTAGGATCCTGAATATGCAGCAGCAATCTCTCTCAACTTATGAGAAGGAACTCCTTGCTGTGGTTTTTGCAGTGCAGCGCTGGAGACATTACTTGCTTAATAGACATTTCCTAGTGCGAACGGATCATTACAGTCTCAAGTACATTTTGGATCAAAGGTGGACCACAGATTTCCAACAAAAATGGTTGGTGAAACTCATGGAATTTGATTTTTTCCATTGAGTGCAGGAAGGGTCAAGATAATATAGTAGCTGATGCCTTGTCCAGAATTGAAGAGGTGGAATGTTGCACCATCACTACGCTGCATATACAATCTGATCTGTTAAATAAGATTCACCTCTCTTGGACCGCTGATGTGAACTTACAGAAATTGATCCAAGAAGTACAACAGAATTCCACTGCTCACAAGCACTATAAGTGGCAGAATGGAGAGTTAAGGAGGAAGGGTAAGTTGGTGGTGGGGAATGATGCTGCATTAAGGAAAGAGCTATTACAGTGGCTGCATTCCTCCGCGACTGGTGGCCATTCTGGTATTAGTGCTACTATGCAGAGAGTTAAGGCCGTGGTGTATTGGAAAGGGTTGATAAATGACGTCAAGCAATTTGTTCAGCACTGTTCCATTTGTCAGCAATGCAAGTACAGCACCACAGCTAGCCCAGGCCTTTTACAGCCATTACCCGTACCTGAACATGTTTGGCAGCACATTACAATGGATTTCATTGAGGGATTACCGAACTCCTATGGAAAGCAGGTCATTTATGTGGTGGTAGATAGATTGAGTAAGGCTGCTCATTTCATGGCCTTGTCACATCCTTATTCAGCTAGAGATGTGGCTCAATCATTCTTGGACAACGTATTCAAGCTGCACGGATTCCCTGCTACCATCACCAGTGATAGAGACTCAGTGTTTGTAAGTCAATTCTGGCAGGATCTTATGTCTTTCCAAGGGGTGCAAGTCCAACTCTCAACCAGCTACCATCCTCAAACTGATGGTCAGACAGAAGTTGTTAACAGATGTTTGGAAACCTATTTACGATGCATGACGGCTGATGCTCCTCATAACTGGTCTAAATGGCTCCCTATGGCTGAATGGTGGTACAATACTACTTATCACACTTCAACCAAGGCAACTCCGTATGAAATAATGTATGGTCAGCCTCCACCTACATATTTGCCTTATCTACCGGGGGAATCTAAAATTGAATTGGTTGATAGAAGTTTAGTTAAAAGAGAAGAAATGTTGAAGGTTGTGAAATTTCATTTAAAGAGAGCTCAAGAAAGAATGAAACAATTGGCTGATAAACATAGAATTGACAAGCAGTATCAAATAGGGGATATGGTCTATGTGAAGCTCCATCCCTATAGACAGGTTTCTGTGGCTTACAGGAACAATGCTAAGCTGAGTCCTAAATTTTTTGGTCCTTATAAAATCATTGATTGCATTGGGGCTGTAGCCTATAAGCTGGAGTTACCAGATTCTTCAAAAGTCCACAATGTTTTCCATGTTTCACAGCTTAAGAAGCATGTGGGTGATGCAGCGGTTGCAACTAATCTGCCTTATCAAGATGAAGGAGCACTGGCAGCAAAGGAACCTGAAGCTATATTGGACAGGATGACAGTCAAGAGGAAGGGAGTAGCAGCAACAAAAGTCTTAGTCAAGTGGAAACATCAGCTACCAGAGGATGCAACTTGGGAGTTCTACTATGATCTTAAGAAGAAGTACCCTGCATTTCATCCTTGAGGTCAAGGATGCTCTAAGGGTGGGGCATTGATATGAAATAAATAGTTATAGTGATAATTCTGGTTTACTGACACGTGTAATTAGCAGAATTGTAGTTGAGGAAATTCTGTTAGAAAGTTGTTAAGTGTTTGTTGGCAGGTTAGCTTATAAATAGGAGGATAACCAATTTTGCGGGGTTTTTGAATCATCAATTTTCTCTGTAAACACTTTTCTGTAATCCAATCTTGAATTCAATATATTCGGAGCCTTTTCTATCGCAAGGTTCCCTATTCCTCTACATTCTTCGAGTTCGCTGTAATTCCTAGAACTAAATTCATATCAGTCACAAGCCATGTTTTGCACTCTGTTTTTACTTTGTTCCTTTTCCATCACAAGCTGATCAACTTCTTCCTGTATATATCTTCATACTGGTTTATCTCACTATCTGTGATTCCACATTATTGCTTTTTTCTCTAGTCCCATGCTTGTGGTTCTTGATCTTCAGATTTTGAGTTTTCCTTTTTCGATTTCTTAACCCAAGAAATTTAATCTTTGCATCTGTTTGTTGGCTCACATGGTTCTTCCATTTCCGAAACCCATATTGGTTGATCAATATTCTGCTTTCTATATTCTCAATTTCTCCCTTGGACAGCTATAAACTTTCAGAACTTGGGTCTGCACCTCCCAATGCCCGAAAACCCCAACTTTTCAATTGACAAGATATCTCCCTCTCAACTCCTTCTCTTATTTGTAGGCAACGTGTCTTCTTTCTCTAATTATCCCATTCCCCAACTAACTAAAACCTTAACCAAGAATTCCATTAAGTGTGGGTGTGGGGGTTACCTGTCAGAGAAACATACAGAAGCAAGGATAAAAAGGGAAGAGGGATTTCTGTGGAAACATCCAGAAAATAGAGTTAGAACTTGCAGCTTTATGCGCTCGGACAGGGAGGAGGCAAGACCTTGAAGAGCCTGCATTTTTATGTTTCTGTTATCGTTTTCTTTTCTATTTGAGAGCTATTTGTAAATCCATGCCTTCTGGTATTGACACCAGTTTCCTATCATATGATTTCTCCATCATTGAACTGTTTTCTGTTTATCTCTTTTTGACAGGTGGATCATTGTTTTGATATATTTGTTTCTAGATTGTGTGAAATCATTTTCACATATTACAAAAGTTGGGCGGCAAGGTATGCTCAGTTTTTACTGGCTTATCCATCTTTTCTTCTGACTATTCCATGGACTATTCTTTTCTACTGACAGATGCCAAAATGATGCAGTGAATTGCTTGATCCTTCATTCCTTTTTGCTTCCGACAATGCAGAAAAGTATGCTGTGCAGCCTATGAGGCTCAATATGCTGCTAAATATGACCAGAGTGAAGGTTGATGGATTTCATATTTACATTATCACTATGTTTCTCTCTCTTTCACACACACACATGTTCTGATGTGATAGGTCATAGGAGTTGGTAGAGATTCCATCTTTGAACCCTATCATGATGGATATCATAATTAGAACTTGACTGAGCTGCAATTATTTCCCTTGTGATTAATTTTTTTTTTTTTAATGCACAGCTTCTTGGAAGGATGATTAATTTGCGGAGTTTGATCACTGAACGGATGAACAAAGCTTTCCGTGAGAATATTGAGTTTTTGTTTGATCGTTTCGAGTGTCAGGATCTGTGTGCCATAGTGGTTAGTGATATTACTTTTGCTTTGCTGTGTTACTTTTTTTGTTAATCTCAAGATTCATCAAGTAAAGTAATACTCTTAACTATTTCATTTCAGGAATTAGAAAAGTTGTTGGATGTCTTAAAACATTCACATGAACTACTGTCAAGAGATCTTTCTGTAGACTCTTTTAGTCTCACGTTAAATGAGATGCAAGAGAACATCTCTCTTGTATCTTTTTCTAGTCGACTGGCTTCACAGGTTTTATCCTCTTGAACTCTAAATCTTTATTTTTCTTTTGATGTCTCTCTTTCTTCTCTGCACAATGTTGACAATCAGCTGTATGTTATTTGTTAATCTTAAATGGTCATATTGAGGCCAATATTTAAATGATAATTGATATTTTTTTAATTAGTCTTTTTTCTTGCAATTTCATTGATCAACTTCTTTGTGTATGCCAGATTTGGTCGGAGATGCAAAGTGATTTTTTGCCAAATTTCATCCTCTGCAACACTACTCAACGTTTTATCAGGTCATCAAAGACTGTTCCTGTTCAAAAGCCCTCAGTACCATCTGCTAAACCTAGTTTCTATTGTGGTACTCAAGTAAGCTCTCCTCTTGCTGCAATATATGAAACAATCATAATGAAATAAATTACCATGGCGTTAAATGGTTTACTTAATCATCTATTTGTGATCGTAAACATATTAGATACAAATGTTTCAAATTTTTGTCTCATTTGCAAAGGTATGAACAAGTGAAATAATTTATATACTTCCTCTGTCTCAATTT
Organism: Cyamopsis tetragonoloba; assembly: GCA_037177725.1. Lineage (NCBI taxonomy): Eukaryota > Viridiplantae > Streptophyta > Magnoliopsida > Fabales > Fabaceae > Cyamopsis > Cyamopsis tetragonoloba. The sequence goes on from CM074125.1 coordinate 52,281,185, forward strand.
GTTTGTGTTACTTTCCATTTTGGGGAGTTCCAAAATGTATATTAGCATGTCACATGTAACCTTGGATACGGAAGGTCATGGGTCTGTCACCTAAGTACAGAGGTTCCGATACAAATTTCTTGGAGTTGAGTGCCCTTTCTCTTCAGCTTTTACCCTACCCTTTTGAAATATCATTTGTGTTTCATATATTCATTATTGTTTTCCACTTTTCCCCCCATCCAATTGAGGATATGCATAATGAAGAGATGACCAGTTGTGCCTATGTGTGTCTGTATGTTAGTAACTGGTCTACTGTAGTCTACAAGGAAGGTGTAAGTAGGAAGTATAACTTACAAGATACAGCCCAACGAATCAATTGTGCCAGGACCTATTTATTAGAAGTACTGAATACCATGCTGCAGCTATGTGCAAGTTACTAATCAAGCCTTTGAGAAAAAGGGAGGGAAGTAGTTAGTTGGAAGGTACCCTGTTGTGTCAGTTAGAAATCAGACGGAAAGTCCAGGCTCTAGGATTCCTGAAGGAATTTGTGTTGTATTCTTCTCCACAGTTTGGGTTTCTATTGGATCCAGGGACAGGGGAAGATTATAAATAAGATTCTATAAAGTTCCTATTTCTCCTATTTTAACGGTTTTCAATTATTTTATTTGTATTCAGTGCATTCAAGTTTCTCATTATATCTCTCTTTGTATGGCAGGATTTGAATTCTGCTCATCAAAGTTTTTCACGACTGCATAGTGGATTCTTTGGACTACCTCACATGTTTTCAATAGTTCGACTTCTAGGTTCCCGGTCATTACCTTGGCTTATTAGAGCCCTTCTTGATCACATATCAAACAAGGTATATGTTTCTTTATCCTTAGTAAATTGTGAATAAGTTCATTGCATGACATTTGGTTTTCTGTGCAAATCTCGTAAACAATATAAAACACAAGCTCATCTATATATGAAATTTGACAATCAAAATATATATAAACTGATTGAAATCATTCTTGCTTACTACCTTTAGCCACTCTGATGAAATTTGTTTACCTACAACAGAAAATCCTTAATCATAACAGAGACCTTTTGCATCCATATTCAAGCACCTATGCCATATCTCAATAAGAGGTTATGAAGTGCAACGTTGTTTGGAATTGGGAGACGTAACAAATGGACTTCATATGAACATGTGAAAGTGAAAATGACTTGAAAGCAAATCAGTAGATATAGGCATTACTTTGCATAATTAAGAAAGAACTAACTGCCGAACCTTTTCAACATATGATATGAAAGAATGTAGAAGTTTGACTGTAAAGTGATGTGTTGATCTATATACACCCATGTGCTTAGGATATGGGAAATGAATGGCATGTTAAAACATGTAAGGCCCTGTTTTGTTTGCATCTTTATTTCTTGCTTCCATTTCCTGTGTTCATAAATAATTATAGATCTGCCATCATGTTTTTGTTTTATTTCCTATTTTCTGTAATTTGTATAGAAAACATTGGAAACTATTAGAAACAAAATTTCCTTTTTCAGTGTTTCCTATACAAACTTTAGAAAACATGAAACAAAATGAAAATTAGGTGTTTGTAATCATTTATGAAAACAAAAAATTGGGATTGCGAACCAAACAGGCCTTAATTTTTCAAATATTTAGATTCCAAATTGTCATTCACTAGAGGTTTATACTTTATACCTTAATTTAACCATTTTGAGTGATTAATTATCTATATATTGGCACAGTTACATACTGGCTGCATATAGTTTGTGCTCGTTTATATTGATTGGTAATTGATAATTGATATTAATAATGTAAATCTAGATGTGGCTCACTAACAATGCAATTCATGCTATTCCTAGATTACTTTGCTTGAACCAATGATCACAGGATTACAAGAATCCTTACCGAAATCAGTTGGTCTTCTTCCTTTTGATGGAGGCGTGATAGGTACATGATGACATTTTTCACTTAAATATTTTGCTAGAAGATAGAAATTTATAGAAACAGCTATATTTCATGATCATTTAAACTAGAAGATAGGTACATGAGAATAAACAAATTATCTGAACTAAGGACTCCAGCACATAGATACATGGCCAAATCTGAGAAATTATTCTTTGCTTATTTCCTATGCAGGATGTGTGAGACTTGTTAAAGAACATCTTAACTGGGAGACAAAATCAGAGCTGAAAGCGGAGGTTCTTCATGGAATAAAAGAGATTGGAAGTGTGTTATACTGGCTGGGGCTTCTGGATATTGTGTTGGTCAGTAACCTAATGCAGTTATCAATTTAATTGTTATAATTGTCTGTATTTCTCAAGATATCATTTTAAAAGACTTAAAAAAAAGAGTTTTTTATGTCCTTAGAAAATTCGTTAGTTTTAGTCCCTATTTTTTTTTGTTAAATCTTGTTTTTAATCCTTTTCTCCAAGTGTTTTCATCCCTAATTTTTCTAAATTTGTTTTTTTGTTCTTTTTTTTTTCATCCCTGGTTTTTCTAAATTCTCTTGTTCTATTTTTTATGAAGAATAGGGGAGTAAAAACAAAATTTCAGAAAAAAACTGGGTCAAAAACCAACAAAAGGATGATTTAAGGGCTAAAATCATTACTCACATATCTTATAGGGACTTAAAACATACTTAAGCTATTTAAAAATCATATTATGTATTTTGAAACAAAATGAGCCTAAAAAGAAAAAGGAGGAAACGAAACCAAAGAAAAGAATTCTAAACCGTAAAACTTGATTTTTTTTAGCCAATAAAAGAATATGAAGTGCAAAGTAGTACCTAAAATCAAGAACTTTAATGATGCAGAGTTGACCTAGAAAAACAGATAAGAGGTTGAAACTTGAAAGCCTTGAAGGGTTTGGTTAGTGTTATTCTCAAAAGATATCTTTCTGTTTGCAGATGATTTATTTGAGATTCTTATTTGGTGAGAAACTTTAGATAGATGGAGAGGGAAGTTATGTTGGGTGTGCTCGAATAATTTTGGCATTGCAGGTATTGAGATCCCACATTAACTATAAAAATGGCAAAATCAAATAAATTAAACATGGACAATCTCCCCATGAACTAACTTTTGCAGTTAAGTCATTTCTAATAAGATATCAGATTATATCCAGTCTGTTAATCAAAGAATGGTAATTTATTTTTATCAAACTTCCGACATAATTTTCCATGGATACTAAATGTAGAAGAATAAATTTGAATAACGGCTACTATTTTTTCTCTGCTGAAATAGGGAGGGATAACCTCAGATTTTCCTTGATTGTTGTTTTTTTTTTTTCCTGTAAGCTACTTTAGTTTGTTACTAATAGTGATGAATAGTTGAATACGTGTATTCTTGACAGAGAGAAACAGATTCTATGAATTTTATGCAAACTGCTCCCTGGCTGGGCTTGCTTCCTGGAGCAGACGGACAAATATTAACTTCTCAAGATGGTGGGGACAGCCCTGTTGTCAGTCTCTTTAAATCAACAGCTGCTGCAATGGTTTCATACCCTGGTTGCCCATCACCTGCATCTTTCCACATCATGTCAAAACAAGCAGAAGCTGCAGGTGTGTTATTGGATATTTGGATATGTGTTCTAATTTTCGTTGTTAGTTTGTTTTGTTCCCTAGTAAAATAAAATGTGCTCGTGCTTTAAAAAAAGTTTAGAACAAGATTAGATTGTAACAATAGGAAATATAATGGCCATAAGGTGTTTAAAAATGACAAGAGGAAATTACATAAATAAATAAAAGAAAGGAAAAAATTTATAACTGAAATTAACATAGTATCAGCATGGCGCAGTAGGCATAGCTGTCTATAAATCCTCATGCAGGAATGATGGTGAAAAATTTGAAGTGGAATATCTTTTCTGTGAGGGATGGCAATGTGTAAGGTATGCGTAGGGTTTATTCTGTCAAAACTCAAAAGAGCAGTAACCTCAAAAATAAACCCATAATTTGGGCAATGCTTCCATACTTGAGGCTGAACTTTGGGGCATGATTTGAGGATTGCGTGGAGCAGGAGCATTAAATTCCTTCTAGTAGAGATTGATTCTCAAGAAGTTTGTGACCTTGTGCTGAGTACAGGAATACAGAACCATCCTTGCTATGATCCTTTATTAATGGTTCAGACATTGTTTCTTTTATTACAGATCTTTTATACAAGGCTAACTTAAATACTGGAAGTGTGCTGGAGTACGCGCTTGCTTTCACAAGTGCTGCATTAGATAAGTATTGTAGCAAATGGAGTGCTCCACCCAAGACAGGCTTTGTTGACATTACAACTTCAAAAGATTTCTATCGAATATACAGCGGTCTACAAATTGTAAGGACCAACCTTCCACGAGCCCCTTTCGTTTTTTATGTTGCTTATAGATATAGTGTGTGTTTGTTTTAGATTTTAGTGTAATAAGAAGTAAAACAAGACGTAAACCTAGCACTTTTTTGGGAATAGACAAATTGTAACTTCTCATTTTAATGCCTCGGTTTGTGTGCAACAGTGTTGCAAAATCTTAAACAAAAGGGCCCATAGTTTACTTGTGCATTACAGTGATTACAATATAATGTCATAGGATAAACATCAACTATGGAACTTGTCAATTTGAACAACGGATTGACTTCATATGTAATCTACTTCCATATCTTCCGTTGAGTTCGACTGTTTGTATCTTCTTAAGTTAAATTGGACTCCTATTAGTTGTTACATTGGTCTGACAGCATTAAAGGTGCCTTGTTTCTCCTTTTTTAGATGACTAAAAAATAAAAATTAGCTTGAACCACCTTGTAATATTTTGTTCAGCACAAATTTGATTCCCATTTTTTTTTTTTTTTGACATGGGCTTCTACTTGTGCTACGTAGGGATACATGGAGGAGTCTGCCCACGTTCCATCAAATATTCATGAAAGGCTGGGAGACTCAGTTGCTTGGGGAGGCTGCACTATAATTTATTTGCTCGGGCAGCAGCTGCATTTTGAGCTCTTTGACTTTTCATATCAGATCCTCAATATCGCAGAAGTGGAGGCTGCATCTGTTGTACAATCACATAAGCACTCACCCTTCACCGTGCAGGTTTATATTCATTCTTCAAAGCTAAGGCTATTTGCCTGTTTTACATAATCATGATCTATGATATTAATAAAATAACTGCCCTCATTATTGTTGTTACATTGCCAAAATACATCGTTGGATGTTATCTTTTTACTACAATGTTTTCTTTTGCCTTACTGTACTCTAAATTTCATGTCAAACTGCTTTTATGTGTAGAAAATTATTATCCATCTATTCAATCCACTAACTTAATGGCTGAGGTGAAATCAACTTCAGTTTGTCCATATTGTACAACAAAACAAATGTAACATAGATAGATAGATAGATATCATATCAAATGTTTGAAGATGTCAAAAATATACATAGTTGTGAAGAAGCTGCGACTTGATTGAGACCAATTCCAATTTAATGCCTCAACATCTTAAGCAATGACCACTTTCTTTTCATGTATCTTGTGTGCTATTGTTTATTTGCATTTATTTTTATTTTAACAGGGATCGGAAGCACTACTGGAAGCAATGAAAAAAGCGAGGAGATTAAATAACCATGTATTCTCTATGCTTAAAGCGCGGTGTCCCCTTGAAGAAAAGACAGCGTGTGCTATTAAGCAAAGTGGTGCTCCATTACATCGTATCAAATTTGATAACACAGTTTCAGCGTTTGAAACACTACCGCAGAAAGGTGCTTAACCTAGAATTTGGCTTCTTTGCTGGTTTTTCATGCTGGTCATCTACTGCACTAATAACTACTAGCAAACCGTTGATTTTGAAAGTGAGTTTATCAAAGATGTTTGAGATTAAACAAAATAGTTGTATTAACCAATCAAAAGCTGAACAAAAGAGGAACTGTCCATGGCTTAGCCTTTTTGAGTCCATGTGCCTTGTCATTTACACGGTGTATATGTAACATTGTGGTTAGTAAATACGGTATGTATATGATTCATGAGCCGGAGTTTGTTTTAGGAGAGGGGGTGCAATTTTGCATTTGATAATGCGTAGGTGTTCCATTTGAAAGAGAAAAACATCATGAAGTACTCTCACTGTTTATAATTATAAACACTTCACTAATTCTTGATTTTAGAGTATTAATTGCATTATTCTAGTTTTATCTATAATTAATTTTAACACGCTATCTCCTATTAATTGTGTGACTTTAAAATTATTTATTAATAAGAATAAGGATATAGTTAAAAAATATTCTCTCCGTCCATACATATATATAAAAGACCTTATGTGAAAAAGTAAAAGAATTAAGAAAATTGGTTAATTTAGGTAAAGTTATTTAATTTGTTAAATAATTTGAATTAATTTTCAAAATTTTCCTTCAATTATTTTATCTTATTCTCTTTTCATTTAATCTTTTTCAATTTTTATAAGAGAGAAAATTTCTCTTTTATTTTTTTACTATATTTATTAATTTTGAATTACACAAATATGATTGAGTGAATATAGTTTAGTAAGAATTAATTAAATTTTTTTTTAGAAAAAAGAATTAATTAAATTTGGACAAAATTTTAAAGATGGTCTTATAAAAAGTGATAAACAATTTTTTTTATAGAGGGTTTAACGTATAAGGATAGATGAAGGATGAAGGGAGTATATAATAAATGTTTTTAATTTATTGTTGTTAAGCTTATATTGATGAAACATAAATAAATATTATAGTAAGTGCTTATAAAACACAGAGAGTAGTTTACATCAAGATTACAACATTCAAATAGCAATTAATATTAAAAACAAAAATGTGGTTTTTTTTCCTCGATTATAAGAAAAGTTATAATGTTTTAGGCATATTAAGTGTTAAGAAAAGTTGGAATATTTTTAATTTAATTTATTATGAACATTTATACATTTTCAATGTAAATTGAGGCATTTATTATATGAATATTTTAAGAACAAAATTTGAATTTATCATATTCAAAATTTTTTATGTTAATTGGTGATATGACATACTATAATAGCACATCTATCATATGCCATGTTAGTTTAGAGCCAGATTAAAATTTTCACATCTGCAATATTTTTTTAATTTTGAATTTTAGAATAATTATTTCTATCATGGATATTTTTTTTTATTATTTTAACATGGATATTTTTTTTCATTATTCTAACATGGATATTTTAATCTGACTTAGATGATATGTCATATGTGGATAGGTTATTTTGTCTGTTATGTCACTAATTAATAGAGAAGTCTAACAGCATAGGCTTAAATCAAAACTTTTGAACTTTAAAGATGCAATAAGTACAAAAAAAAATTAAAGACTAAAACCAAAGTACGATATATTTTCAGGGACGAAAAATATATTTAAATCTTTTGTTATTGTTTTAGGCTTTAGCTTTGAAATCTTGTCCAATACATACCGTTGTTTTACATGTTAAGATAAAGTACGCCCTCAAAATTGAGGAGCACCATAATCCCTTTTGATGACCACTATTGGCACCACACGTGTTTCTGGCTTCACCATACAAACATTTTTTTTCAAAAATACTCCTCGCTCAAAAACAAGTTTGTGAGCGAGATTTCTAAGTAAATATCAAACCACATCCAGAACAAAAATTAGTTTCTGAGAAAATATGTATTATTACGCAAAACACACAACAAAAACTAGTTTTATCTCGCTGAGAAACTAGTTTATGAGCGAATAATTTACATGTTTCCCAAAAACTAGCTTTTATCTCGCTCAAACACTAGAAAACTAATTTCTATTTCTTTGAAATAAATGACAAACCAATCACTCCATATTTATTTTGTGATAAACCCCTCCCAGCATCTAGTTTTATGGGATTTGACGGGTTTTATCACGAAATAAGTATGGAGTAGCTATTTGTCATTTATTTCGAAGAAACAGAAATAGTTTTTTTCTTATAAACTTGTTTCCGTGATATATATATTGGGAACATGTAAACCATTTGTTTAAAAACTAGTTTATGAGTGAGATAAAAACTAGTTTTTGGGAAACATATACATCATTCGCTTATAAATTAGTTTCTGAGCGAGATAAAAACTACTGTTTTGTGTAACATAATACATATTTCTGAGTGAGGGGTATTCCTAGAAAAAAAATATTTTTGTGTGGTGAAGCCAGAAACATGTGTGGTGCCAATAGTGATCATCATCGCTTTTTACTAGTTAAATATATATATATATATATTATTAACAATAATAAAATAAAATAAATAAAATAATTTAAATTTTAACTATTTATTATAATAACTATGATACCCCTAAACTTATGAGGTGTACTATAAAATGACGCATTATTTTACATTTTCGAGATATTTAAATTTTTTTTCTGTGTATACCGTTATTTAATATTGGTGACTAGTGGTTAGTGGGGTATTAGAAAATCATAAATAGAATAGTTTAAAAAAATAAAATAAGGGCATATTAACCAAAAACATGATAAATAACTTTATAATTAATATTTTTTATCATGTGAGTAAAAATCTCAAACAACAAAACAAAACAAATAGATCGGATTGGAGAGTATATATTACCTAATATCCCGCTACACACCCACATTAAATAAGAGTATACATAAAAAAACTAAAATACACATTTTGTCTTTTATGTTTTATCCAAATTTTATTTTGGTCTTTTATATTTATTTTGTCTCAATTTGGTAACATTGGACTCTTCTTTAAATTCATTAGTCTAAGTTAACAGAACTGCATACGTGACACCTATATAGAATTAACGGCGTTAGTTGCCATATTTTTCCAGACTAAAACGACATCGTATTCAGTTTTTTTCTTAAGCGTGCCTCTATTAGTCTAAGTTAATAGAACGACATACACTTAACAAAAAAATTATATAGGGTGTCGTTTTAGTCTAGAAAGGGAGAACAACTAACGTCGTTAATGCCATGTAGGTGCACATATGCAGTTCGGTTAACCAGACTAACGGATTCAAAAAAGAGTCTAACATTGATCCAGAAAATAAACGTAAGGGACCAAATTGAGACAAAATAAACATAAAACACAAAGAACCAAATGTGTATTTTAGCAAAAAAAAAAAAAAAAGAATTAAAGGAGTTTTAAAAACTTAAAATAATAATACTTTTAAGATAAAATTAAAAATCTAAAACTACGGAATAAAAGAGTGAAGGGAGTACTGATCGCCCATTATTTTATTTTTGAAAATATCTTGGTAAAAAAGAATATTGAAATAGTTGTGAAATGGTGTTTTCGGATCGCCCATTATTTTATTTTTGAAAATATCTTGGTAAAAAAGATTATTGAAATAGTTGTGAAATGGTGTTTTCGGATCGCCCATTATTTTATTTTTGAAAATATCTTGGTAAAAAAGATTATTGAAATAGTTGTGAAATGGTGTTTTCGGACCGTGTCGTCCATAAAATAAGAGTTATTTTTTTCATATTTTTACTATTTTACGGACAATGTCATTCGAAAACACAATTTTAAACGTTAATATCCAAAAACAAGTAGTCTCATTCCCAAAACTAAAATAGTGTTAATCCCAATATTCTCACGCAAAATGATAATTTTATTGAACCATACCAATACAAGAACAATACAATCATTCTTGGATAATGCTCGGTTCAATTATTTTATTGAATAGGTCAAATACATTTTTGGAGAAGTTTAGAAAATTATAAAAGATTTTTTATGGGAATTGTTTTTTTTTTCTTCTTCTAAAATACGACTTTGATTATTTATTTTTTAGTGAGTTTTTATTTTAATCTTTATTTTTTTTGTCAATTTATTCTTTTATGATTTTTTTTCACACTATATATATTGGTTGTTTTACGTTAATATCATTGAATACTTTTATGTATATCTTCTTTAATATTGTTGTACCATCTTCATGCACTCAATAGAATTAGTAAAAAGATCAATATAGCTTGAGAAAACATGATAAAAGACCATATTAAAAAAAAAAAGACCAAACTAAGAATTCCTTAAAAGATAAAGTATTAAAATTGTATTTTAATTTTTTTATTTTATATGAGAATTGCTAAACAAAACTTTAGGCATTAAAAAAGAAAACCCAAGACTTTAGACAAAGTGTATACTTTTATAAGAGTTTTGTTATTAATAGTATATTTGTAACATTAAATACTACACTTAAAAAAAATAATATTTAAAAATTGTTTAACTATTATTCTTAAAGTAATGAATAACAAAATCTATCTAATAAATATAACCAAAATTATTTTTATGTCGTCACCAATTTTTTCCTTTTCTCTTTTGCGTGCACTAATTATATCATATCTTCGGTCGATAGGCAAAGAATAAAGGTTTGATTGTTATACTTTTATCACAAGAAATAATATTTTTAAAAAAATAAAAAATTTTTTACTTCTGTCAGATTTATATTAAGATTCAAAATCATTATAAATAAAAATATATTTTTTAGAAAAAATATATTTACCCAAACATGCCCTATTGTCGTCGAGACTATTAGTCACAATCTTTTTCTCTCTTAATTAATAATTTATGATACGAATATATTTCTATAATTGTTAATTATTCAATAGATGCCGAAAAACCTTAAAGATTATGAAACGAGTATAATGTATTATTGTGTTGCATGAAATTTGTCGGTGAAATTGACATGATTTGGTATTCCTCAAAACACGTTGTTAGTTGCGCTGATACGGGTGGCACTAGAATGAGAAGAATAAAAATCACAAACGGAAATACCATAAAAGTAGCGTCCTATTAAAATGGAGAGTTTGTTTAAGATGATCCTCACATTATCATAGTCTTCTCACAACAACCGTACGATCAAGAAAAAATACAAAATAAAAATAATCCAACGCTGTAAAACATGCCATGTAACCGAACTATTTATGGTCTCCAAACCACGAGAGACATGTTATAACAACCCCGCTAACAAAACAAGGTCAAGTGTGCAAACCCGTGAGCTTAGGCCTTATAGAGTTAGTTAGAGTATTTGAAAATTGAAATACACACAAACACGAGCCGGGCCGGGCCTGGGCCTGGGCCTGGGCCGGTGCTTTCCCTAGTTCCGTTCCCTTTATAACTTGCGTGTTTTATTTCACTTCTCACACTACGCTACGCCATATATGCACAGTACATACACAGAACGATAGAGAGAAACAGAGAGATTGTAATTTCGTAATTCGTGATAATTCTATCTTCGGAAGGATTCTCGGCGGGAAATTCCGATAGGAAGGAAGAAGAAGAGTGGAATGAATGGTGAGTGAGCATTTGGCGTTAATGGCGAAACGAGAGGGAGAGAGAGGAAGTGGAATTTCCGCGTCGGAATTGAAGGAGAAATTGCGTGGATTGGTGAAGATTATCGCCGAATCAGATGATTATACGGTTCAGGTTGCTGATGAAGCTATCTCTACTCTTTCTGCTCTCAAGGATTTGAAGCATCATCAAACCTCGTTCTCTGACAAATTGGATCACTTTGCCCTTCCTCCTGAATTTCGTTGCCCAATTTCTACTCAATTGATGACCGATCCTGTTATCTTGTCCACTGGACAGGTTCGATTTCTATTTTTCGATCATTTCGCGATTATTCTATCTTCAATTTGCACGATTCTTTAATCTATGGAACAGTGACGACAACAGAGTTTTTCAGTTCACATATTGGATGATTAAAATCGTTTCCTTATCCAACTTTGTTTTTGATAGGTTAGTTTTGTGGGTTCAAATAAGGTGATTATCTCTGTATTTTATCATATTCTGATTGAATTTTAGTTTTTTATTCATTCCTTTACCCTGTCTCCGCACTAGGAATGTTAAGAAGGGAATTTATTTTGTAAGAGGATTTCAAAAATGTTGGAGTGAAATGTATTGTTTGGGTGAAAGTATTTGAAATCCTTGGAATTCTAACAGGATTTTAACTAGTAAAAAGTAAAACGTTACTATTCTAGAAGACATTTTTAAAATTATCTGGAATTTTGAATTCCTGAAAATTTTTCAACGACTCCATCCAAATTCAAAAGAAGGGATTATATAGAAAGGGTGGAAGCAGAAGTGGGGTAGGTAGGTGTGTGTTTGAATGTCGCTTCACTTGAAGCAATAAATTGTTGCTTGCGATGAATATGGTTGCAGTTTGTGGGCTAATAAATCATAACTGTTTATATTATCCAAGGAAAATCAAACATTTACATATTTTGGCATTATACATGGCCTTTACTCGTTGTTGTTTTCTGATTTCATGTCTTATTGTTGCAGACTTATGATCGGCCATTCATCCAGAGGTGGTTGAATGAGGGTCACAGAACATGCCCTCAAACCCAGCAAGTTCTCTCTCACTCAATCCTCACTCCTAATCATTTGGTCAAAGACATGATCGCTCAGTGGTGTAGAGAGCATGGAATTGAGCTACCAAAGCCTGTTCGAGATGTTGATGAAGCAGTAACTGATGCAGACAAAGATCATTTAAATTCCTTGCTTCATAAGTTGTCATTGTCTGTTTCTGATCAGAAAGAAGCTGCAAAAGAACTTCGTCTGTTAACAAAGCGAATGCCATCGTTTCGGACCCTTTTCGGGGATTCCCGTGGTGTGATTCCGCAGTTGCTCAGTCCATTAACACCTGACACAGCTTATATTCACCCTGATCTCCATGAAGACTTGATCACAACCCTTTTGAATCTCTCAATTCTTGACGATAATAAAAAAGTGTTTGCAGAGGATCCAACTCTCATTTCCTTGCTAATTGATGCTTTAAAATCTGGAACCATTCAAACAAGAAGCAATGCTGCCGCAGCTATTTTCACGTTATCAGCTCTTGACTCCAACAAACACATCATTGGGAAAGCCGGAGCTATCGGACATTTGCTCGACCTTTTAGATGAGGGGCATCCATTAGCCATGAAAGATGCTGCTTCAGCCATTTTCAACCTATGTCTCCTCCATGAGAACAAAGGGATGACTGTGAGAGAAGGGGCAGTTCGGGTTATTCTGAAAAAGATTATGGATCACATTCTTGTTGATGAATTATTGTCTATACTGGCTCTCCTCTCTAGTCATCCTAAGGCTGTTGAAGAAATGGGTGATTTCGGCGCTGTTCCTTTCTTGCTGAGTATTATAAGGGAGAGTGCGTCAGAGCGAAGCAAGGAAAATTGTGTTGCAATTTTATACACAATCTGTTATAGTGATAGGACAAAATGGAAGGAACTCAAAGAAGAAGAAAAAACCAATGGTACGCTTTCTAAGCTTGCACAATGTGGAACTTCAAGGGCTAAGAGAAAGGCTAATGGCATTCTTGAGAGACTCAACAGATCTCCCTCCTTAACCCACACTGCTTAGGTAAATTAAACCATAAAAATTTTAAAATCACCACTTTGTAAATAAACTTCTTGTGTTCTTCTGTACAAACCACCTCAGGTAGATGTAAAAATTGAGAAAGGAAAAGTTCACATGTTATTTACATTACCTGTTTAGAGTAATTTCACATGTTTTGTGCATTACTTTTCTTTTCTTTATTTTATTTCCACTCTGTTATTGTTTTCAAAAAAGCTCTGGTCTTTAGTAAAGGTTGCACTTGCATATATCATCCATATATGGTACTATTCTTCTAATTCCTCATTGCCTCTGCCCGTGATTGATGTATTTGATATCTAAATTTGTAACTATTCTTCATTGTTTTGTCATTTTGCAAACCAATATTGAGTGCTGACAAACTGTATAATTGTATTTTTGTGAATGGCACTTTTGTGTGTGGTATTCATTGTTGGTAACATTTTGTATGGCAAAGCAGAGAAAGAATAACTAATCAAAGTGGTGTAGGGTCTCCATTTGTTTTCTTTTTCCCCCGCCAAACGTTGAAGAGTGTCGGCACCGTATTTATAGCTACTCTTTACCCAACTTTCACTGTTCTAAAGAATCTTCATTTGTTGCACTTGATAATCCATGGCCCATTTGATTAGTGTTTGTTTGTTTATACTTTTATTACAAATAAAAGTATTTTGGAGAAAATAAGAATTTCTTACTTCAGAGTCGGATTAGAGTTGGATCATGAAGATTTCAATTATAATCAATAAAAGTATTGAGTTTTTTAGTAGTATCCAAACAGGTATTTATACTATAAATAAAGGTACTTTTAGAAGTACTTTTGCAGAAAGTAAGAATTTCTTAATGCCGTCACATTATTTGTATTTAGATTTGAAATCACTATGAATATTATCTGATTTTAATGGAACGAACTCATGTCGGTTAATTGCAACAATTTTTTTTTTTTTCAATGCAATGAATTGGGATCCCAGTTTAGAGATAGTAGTTTGTTTTGTTAGTTTCTAGATTTCTAAATTGGCTACCACCAAGTTACTTTTACAAGTTGGTTAGTTGTTTTCCTACTTATCTATAATGCTCATTTGTGTACATATCGTAGTCATCTTTCCACTCAGTCAATTTCAATTTGATTCAATCTTAATTCCTCTCACTTTTCTCTATCATCCAAAGGATTGCCCATAGAATTATAGTAAATGTTATATTCATGGTCACATACTTTCAACACTAAATTAGTAGTATATGACTTGTGCAATAGGTATATTTATTTATTTTTAATATTAAAAATTCACTGGTTTCAGCGACAGGCTAGAATATTGGAATTTGTTCAGTCACACCTAACTATTAAGATTCTTAATAATGTGCTGACTGTTATCCCATTGCATGATTTTCGTTCGGTGATGGTTACTTGTTTTACCCGTCTTTCTCAACCTTCTTAAAAAACATGGTTTGGTGGCTACTATTTATGTCATACCATCTATTGAATTTATTACACATTTTAATTTTGTACAATTTTAGATACGGTTTGTAAATGGTTTTTAATTTTCAGGTGTATTGTTTTGAGTTATTTTGAACTATGAAGTTTTAAAAATTATTTACAAACGGTAATTAAAATCCAGACAAAATTAAAACGTGTGATGAATCCAATAGATCGTATGTTGTAAATAGTAATAACTTTGATTTGGTCATATATGATTAATGAAAAGGAAAAAAAAGTGATTTAACATGACCTGAGTATGTTATGCAATTCTAAAATAAGGTTCTTTTGTACCTTAAGCTTTACTTTATTTATCTTGTTTGGTGTATACCTAGAGAGCTTTACATTATTTATTATTGATAAATGTTTTGTGTATATTTATTAAGGTGTAAAACGTATGTATTCTCTTTATTAACTTTTTAATGTTAAAAAATTAAAAAATAAAATAAAAAGTCCGACTAATGTTAAGTGAGTTGTAAATAGATTGTACATTCTAATAAATATATACTTATCATTATTAATTTATTGTTAGTCCCAGTAACTAATGAATAATTAATCGGATAAACACATCAATGCCATTATCGTCGCTTATTATATTATAGGTTCGTTGCAAAAGGTTGGCGACTTTCATTTGAGTGTGGGTTCTTTACGCCACCATTTTCATGTGCTTGTTTAGTTTCAAATTAAATTAGGTTAAATGAATTTTTTTTCTAAGTTAAATATATATTTAATATGTGATTTTTCTTCTTTTTTTTTATAAGTGAATTCATGTAATACCCGCATAGGTTGCTTAGTTGGTTGGGACAAGGGTCAGGGTTTGATCCCTGACCTAGCTAGAATAATTCTCCCTCCTCTCGTGGGTTTGCCCGCTCCTGTGTACCTAACAAAACTACATTTATATGAGCTTGAGCTTGAAAAATTGTTATTACTTTAGTTTTCGTTTTACTAATCACCAAATTAACCTGTTAAGTTCAGTACCTTTACTGTTAAAATAAATTTATGTTAAAATAAAATGGCTAACCCAACTCTATCTATAAGGCTTGTTGTTGTACTAAAATCACAAGTATTATGGATTGAAAACAATTCGACTTGTACCGAATAGAATCACTATATATTAATAGTAAAATTTCTTTTTAAGTATTTAACACAATTATATATCTCTCACGTTCAAATTCAATACCTCTAACTAAGTTAGAACATATTCTTACTACTTGATATGCAACCTCAATGGTAAAATTGGCAAAATTTAAAACAATACTTTTATGTATGGATAATATTATTCTAATATAAAGTAAAAAAAAAAAAAAGTTGCAAAAAAGACAAACATGGATAGAGAAGAATGAATTTGGAAGGTCATTTTCTTGTGGGTGGGCACTAAAAACCCCCACTGAATGCCCTTCAAAAAGCCATTAATTCAAGCCATGTTGGTGTCCTTTACTATACTCCTTCATTCACGGGCTCCACATCTCTTGTTCCGAAGTAAACTCTCTCTCTCTCTGACCTCCATTATTGCTTGCCCTACCCAAACAAATCCCTAATTTTGATGGTGGAAAATGGAAACAGAAATTTTTCTGTCTCATATCCAACATATTGCATATTATAATTTTAAGCTGAGAGAGTTAGGTCACGATTATATATGGGTATATATACTTCAAGATGAAAAATGCTCCACGGTCTTCCTTATACGATAGTACTCCAGTGTAAGACTATACTTGAAGAGACTCCGACGCCTAAGTCAATAACAAAAACAACTAAATTACTTGTTTCTTTTGAGTGAATAAATATAAGTATCTCAATAAGTATTCTTTAAGTTTGAAAATTTTTTCTACTTTGAAATGAGACATACATAATCTTCTCACTTTAAAATTTGTTAATAAAAAGAATAAGATGGAAACTGCAAGAAGGAATCTTAGTAATGGAAATGGCCTTTTAATTTCAGTCTTTGTGGCCACCATCTATATATCTATCTATGTCTATAAGATAATGATAACATGCACGAGTACAAGGGAAGAGACGAGAAGGTGTGTCATTCTCAATTGAAATTGATGTGTTAGAATTTCATCCATTCAATTCACATGCCATATTTTTCATCTTATTTTTACTAGCTAGGGTTAGAATTGAACCATTAACCAAACCGATTGGGAAATTACACTTACTAGTTGGATGAAGCTTCAAATATTAAGCAAGCGTGTGTGAGAATAAAAATACATATTATATTACATAATATATATTATGTACAACAATAACAACAAATCTCATCTCATTAGGTGACGTGTGCTACATAACTTTGCCTATAGTCCCATAGTTGGTCCAAAACCTGAATATAGTAGGAGCGTTTGTTATGCCCTCATCAGTTAACGTAAAATTTATTTAATATCTATCTTTTTATATCACAAAAATTTTAAAAAATTATGTATTTTGTTTATTATGTTGAATAGCTAAAATAATGACATGGCTTACGGCTATGATAAAGTTAAATTTTTTATCAGCAATAAACTAAATTTAATAATATTAAAGTTTTTTTTAAAAAAATAAAGAGTTAAGTATAAAAATACTAAATCAAATGAGATAATGAGTTGAATTGAATTAGCCGAACTTGGAATTGAGTCAAATTTAAACCGAAAAATAGTCTATATTGAAATCGAGTTGAGTCGAGCTTAATCATATTGTGCTCGATTTTACTAAGTTTAGACCTACTTTTAATCTCTTTTTTCATATTAATACTATTTCACTATTTTTTGACCGATAGCCAAAGATTAATTTTTTTTTTCTTTTAAAGAGTTTAACCTAACAGTTGTATTGGACTTTCTTGATTTCCTCTTACACATTTAGATTGAATATAAAATTGAATCAAGTTGTTTGAGTTTTTTGAATTCATGGGTTTTACGTTAACTCCTATTAGCATGGGATCGTGGTTATAGGTTAGGTAATATGTCACTCTAATTCTCTTGAAGCTAATAGATTCATCAAAATGGAAGGCTCAATTTTGAACAAGTATGCAGCTTTGATTGTGGCAATTTGGGAATTTATAAGGAGAAATTCGACTATTATGCTGAAATACATGCTCCACGAGGCCAATACTTGTGCAGATTGATTGGCCAAACATAATTTAACCAATAATGATCGGTTTAAAAGTTGAGAGATATATCCTTTTCAATTAAAAATATTAGTTAAAAATATTATTTACTTAGGACCTCATGTCCATAGTCCATATTAGACCTTAAGTTTTTTTTTTTTTCTTTCCGTTGTATAAAAAAATAGTACAATAATTATTTAAAGTTAACCTTCTTATCCTCTAAGGAAAATAATTGGTTTTAGAAGCATATAACAATATATATGAATGATGCAATCAATCATTAATATAAATATAAACTAGTATAAAGTGAGTGTCCAAAGTAACAATTTTTTGCAACTTTTTTTCTTTAGTTTTGGTTAAGTGGTCCTAATTCTATTCTAGAGTTGGGACACATCCTTAATGAGATTGACAAGCAAACAGTAAAGAATGGCACAATCACCATTTAACACGCAAACACAAAAGCAAAATGGCCCCCCAATATCATATGATGCTTTTTCCAAACTTTTCTTATTCCCTATTTTTCATAAATCTAAATGATTTTCAATTTTATTAATATAGTATATATGTTAATAACATAATCCAATAATTATAGTATTTTATACTGTTTCATAAAGGCATGACATTGTACATCACTAACTTCTCTCATCGATCAATTCTTCAATATAATTCTCAACTATAAAGATTAAAGCGGATGTTGTGCACAAGCACAACTTTGTTTTATGGATAAAATGTAATTTATTTTCAACTTTCTAGACCTTGCATGTAAACTCAATGTATGGAAGGATGTTCTTTAAATAAATTTATGCTTTTAATAATTTTACAGGCTTACTTCAAATTGGTGAAAAGAATCAGTACCATCATCATGATCTTCAATGGATGCCTTCTAACATTCAAGATGAGTATTTATTTTTTGACAAATTAAAATTATGGGAGATATTTTTCAAACAATCTCAGATAAGTATTTATGGTTACTTTCACCCTCAATAAGAGCACTTTCTGTTTGTGTTCTTATTATTATGATGAAGAGATAAGTTGCATACTTATCACTCATTTAACACCTTGTTGATAAGACGAGAGAAAAAGACCCTTAAGTTAAAAGAGATGTCTTAACTAATTGGCTATGAACTATGTAGGGAAATGAAACCATAAGAAAATAACTAAAAGAAACTATGAAGAGATTTTCTTTTCTTTGGTATTTGGTATTGTCTATTTTTTTTTCTAGTGGCGTTTCTTATAAAGGATAAGAATTTTCTTATCTAATTCTTATCTATTACTCTAAGAATGATTAAGTAACTTGTAGAAAAATTTTATTCAAAATAACATTATAAATATATTCATAATATTAATTGCTACACTTTTCAATAAAATTTTTTCTATTTAAGTGTTATTTCATCATTACCTAAGTGTAATGCTTATCAAAACTCAAAGTATAAAGAGACTTGGATAGAAACAGTGGGATCATTTTGTTAAATACGATACTTAAATTATATGATAATATGGATTCAGCCCAGCCATAAAATCCCAAACCACGAGCCCAATTTAGTGTAGTTGTTATCTTGGTCCAGAGACACTACCCACCAAACAAAGGGTGGTCATTAATGTTTGTGCCACTCTATTGAATTTTTTTGGTCAGAAAAATACTAATATGCCCTTTTCACTTAATGATATTTTCCGGATAGCACTATCCGAAAATGAACAGTATTGCGTTCTTCTCCCTCATATGAAACTCGCTCTTCTTCTCCTTTATTGGATTCTCGTTCTTCCTCCCTAAACTCTAACATTCCTCACCATCCATCACCATTCAAGGGAGCGCCGCCGTTGCCGTTATCGGAGAATGGAGAGGAAGCACCGATGTTGGTTATTCAAGAGAAATTTCACGATTCCCACAAAAATCACCCCCAATTTTAATTTTCTAGTAAATTGGTTATTTTTTCTCGCCCCAAATCATCTCTCGTGCATATAATTAGAGTTTAGAGATTTATTTTGTTTTTTATAGGCACTTATTGTTGGGATTTGGGTATAGATTATGAACCCTAGATTGGAAAATGAAGAAGATGATGGTTTTTCAAATCTGGATAGTAAGCTCCGGAATATACGCGGAGGTGTTTTTTCAAAATGAATCTGGATTAAGATATCTGACTATTTCTTAAAACTTTTGAAAATTTAACCATATCTTCTAGATATTCTTCCAGATAAAGTAATACAGGTGTGTTTTGGATAATGTCATCCGAAAATTTTTGAATTGAAAAATTAGAGCTAAGTATTTTCAAACAATATCATCCAGTCGTGTTCCAGATAATATCATCTACGAAGGATAAGATTACCATTTTTTAAATACCAAAAAGAGAAGGTGTGACGCAAATATCAGCATCCCAAAAGGCTAGTGATATGTTGGGCTTTTGGGCTTGGTGATGTATTTCAAAGCCCAGTGCTCCTTGATCAATCAATTTTTGGATTCTTGAAGTTGAGTGTTAATAGTGTCACACTCATTTACAGTGACGCCACACCCCATTTCTTGATTTTTTAAAAATAGCAACTTTGTCATTTCCAAAGAACGTGACCTAGAGCATTTTTTGATCAGTTTTTTAGAAAAAAATTTAAAGACTAGTTTTGAACTTTTTTTATTATATTTTTTAATTTTTTTCTAAAGTAAAAATTTCAAAAATAAATAAGAGCACATACATTGAAATATTTGACTCTCATTTTTCATTGCTAAATCAGTTAACTTTGGTATCAAAAGTTGATTAACGCATTAAAATCACTTTTCATGGTTAAATAATGCGCTATTTTATTTTATTAAGAAAATCTACATAAACAACGTAATCCAAAAAATCAAAATTAAAAAAACTAGTGTTAAAGTTATTGAGGAAAAATTGATCAAAAGTGTTTCGGATTACATTTTCAGAAAATTTAAAATTCTAAAAAACTAACATTACGTTTTTCTAGAAAAATCTGTCTAAAAATGTTACAGAATTAATCCGAAAATATGAAGGACATTTATATAATTCCGGATTAATAAAAAAAGAGGAGGGGTTGGCACCAATAACACTGCCCTCCTTGAATCTCTCACAAACAAAAAATGATTGACCAAAAAATCTGTCTAAAAGGCAAGATCGGTTTTTCACCAAAAAAACTAAAAGGAATATCATTGAAAAAGAGGAAAATGCTAATAACAATGCCTAAAAACACTTTTTTAAGAAACTAAATATAGTATATAAAAGAGTGTTGGGAATTAGTATAGTTTTTTTTTTTTTTTTATTTTCGAGACACGGAATATTGTGCACTTATTTTTAATCTAGTAACCTTATCAAGTATCTTTAGGGCATTATTTAGCAAGACCCTTAAAAAAAAGGCAAGAAAAATAAAAAATATCAAATTAATATTAATCATATTTTTTAAATTGAATTCTTTATTTTGGTTCAAAAAGAATTGAAATCTTTTAATTGACAAAAAATTCTTTGAAATCTTTGAATATTTTTTTACATGTTTTTTTGAAGAAATTTATATTTAGGGTGCACATCATGAACTCAAATAAAATACCCCGCTCTCATGTTAGCCAAAAATAAAAAATAAAATCAAATAGTGGTAAATAGAAGTATATTACGATCCTAGTTAAAAAATGTTGGTTCGAGCTTTAATAAAGATATCATTTTGGAGGATAAATTTGTTTACATTTGTACTCGAGGAGTCTCTAAACTAAAAAATAAAAAAAAAAGATAAAAAAAGAAAATATAAAAATAGGTACTTTAAAATTCAGTTTAGCATGAATTTTATTATGTAATTTTTGATAAAAACTATAATTATAAAATTAAGAAGTCAATTCTAAAAATTAAAATTCAGGGGTTTAAAAAATAAAAAAAATATAAGGGTAGAAAGTACATAAATATAAAAAAATTATTATATTACTAAAAAAATTTCAAGTTGATGGGATGCAGCCCCGGTAGAAGGAGAACCCTCATCTAGTTTATGACGTAAATATCACCCGATATTAGTATTACTTAAAATGAATGATCCTTTTAACAAAAAGGTCAAAGGATGATTTGCAATCTATGCTCTAATGTTAGGTTTCCTTGTGATTTAAGTATATACAATAGATGGTTTTTTTTAGAAGAATACGTTGTTTATAAAAAATAATAAAATAAGTTATTAAGTTTAGTTGAAGTTTTGGATATTAAATGTTTTGATCAACTGAATGATACATGATATTTTTTTTTAGATTAAAAAATACGTTGTGTTGAAAAATATTATAATTAATTTCTAACAAAATTTTTGCAATTTTAAAAATATTAAAATATATGAAAAATTAACTTAGAAACTTCAAATGTATAGTACATTATTTTGAAAACATTTCAAATATTTAGGAAATTTAAAAAATAAATCAAAAGATTGTATTTTTTAAGTGTATAGTACATAATTTTTTATTGTAGATTGAAGAACTTGCTGTTTAAAAATATAAAAAAATTATGTAAATTAACATAGAAACTTCAAGCGTATAGTACATAGTTTTTAAAATACTTCAAATAATTTAAGTAATTTAAAAAGATCCTATGATTTTTAAATTTAAATAACGTATTCTTCAAGTGTAAAATACATGATTTTTCCTATAGATTGAAGAATACGTTGTTGTTATCTTGGATAATCCGGATTCAGCCTAGCCATAAAATTCCAAACCATAGGCCCAATTAAGCATAGTTGTTATCTCGGTTCTCAAGATAATACCCATCAAACAAAGATGTTGGGATTAACACAATTTCAATTGGGAATAAGACCACTTCTTTTTCGGATATCAGTGTTTAAAATGGTATTTTAAGACATTGTCGTTTATAAAATAATGAAAATATGAATAAATCACTCCTATTTTACGGACGACACTGCCCAAAAATACCATTTTAAACGTTGACGTCTAAAATAAGGTGGTGTTATTTTCAACTGAAATGATGTCAATCCTAATGTCTACCAAACAAAAGGCTAGTGATGTGTTCGGCTTTTGGGCTTGGGCTGGTGATGTATTTCGGAGCCTAGTGCTCCTTGATCAAATCAATTTTGGATCCTTGAAATTGAGTGTTAATAGCGTCACACCCATTTAAAGTGGTGCCATATCTCTTTTCTTGATTTTTTAAAAAAGGCAACTTTGTCATTTCCAGAGAACGTGACCAAGAGCATTTCCTGAATAGTTTTTTCGAAATAATTTAAAGTCTAAATTTCTAAATTTTGAATTTTTTTATTGTAATTTTTATTTTTTTACAAAGTAAAATTTTTAAAAATAAATAAGAGCGGATTAAAATCTTTGACTATTTTTTTCATTGCTAAATCAGTTAACTTCGGTCTAAAATTGGCATTGGTGGGATTCAAATACGAGTTGGCCCCAGGAATTTGGCAAAAAAAAAGGCAAGATCAATTTTTCACCAAAAAAACTAAAAGGAATATCATTGAAAAAAAGGCAAGAAGAAAAATAAAAAATATCAGACTACATATAAATCATATTTTTAAAATTGAAATCTTTGTTTTGGTTCAAAAAGAATTGAAATCTTTTCATTGACCAAAAATTCTTTGAAATCTTTGAATTTTTTTTACATGTTTTTTTTTCGGAGAAATTTATATTTAGGTTATACATCATGAACTTAAATAAAATACCCCGCTCACAGGTTAGCCAAAAAAAATAAACAAAAAAATCAAACAGTGGTACATAGAAGTACATTATGATCCTAGTGAAAAAGTTATGGTTCGATTTCTAACAAGAATATCATTTTGGAGGATAAATCTGTTTACACTTGTACTAGAGGAGACTTTAGCCCGGATGATAAAGTGATAGGGCAGATAAACAATTTAAGCTTATCTTCACAAACCCTAAATATATACTCTTTAGTGCTCATATCCATGCTCAGCGGCCATGTGAGTATTTGTATTGAGGAGCAATAGCAGACCTAGGACTTAGAGTTAGAGGTGCAACTTAAGTTAAACTAAAATGATAAAAAGAAGATAAAAAGACAAAATCATAAAAATAGTTACTTTAAAATTTAGTTGAACATGAATTTTATTATCAATTTTTTTGATAAAAACTAAAATTATAAAAATAAGAAGTCAATTTTAAAAATTTAAATTCAGGGTTTAAAAAAAATTATAAGGGTAGAAAGTACATAATATAAAACAAATATATTATGTTACTCATAAGATTTTCAAATTGATGGGGTGCAGTCCCCGTAGAAAAAGAAACCTCATCTAGGGTTTATTTTGAAGAGCAATATATGTCATTTAAAGATCATTGACATTAACTTCAAGTGACAACCAAAAAAGCATAGACTTAAAACGTAAATATCGCCCAATATTAGTATTATTTAAAATGAATGATCCTTTTACCAAAAAGTCAACGGATGATTTGCAATCTATGGTCTAATGTTAGGTTTTCTTGTTATTTAAGTGTATACAATAGATGATTACTTTTAGATAGAAGAATACGTTGTTAATAAAAAACAATAAAATAAGTTATTAAGTTTAGTTGAAGTTTAGGATATTAATTGTTTCGATCAAGTGAATAAGACATGATAATTTTTGGTAGACTGAAGAATACGTTGTATCAAATATTCAGTTCAAATGAATAATACATTGCTTTAAAAAAATTCTAACAAATTAAGTAATTTAAAAATAAAATTTTTATTTTTAAATCAAAATATCGTATTTTTTACGTTTATAGTATAAGATTTTTTTTTAAAAAAATTGAAGAATACGTTCTTTCAACAAAAAAAATTATTATGTTTAGTTGAAGTTTAGGATATTAAATGTTTTGATCAAGTGAATAACACATGATATTTATTGGTAGATTGAAAAATGCATTTGTTAAGAAAATAAAATAATATAAGTAATTTCTAAAAAGATGTTTCAATTTTAAAAATATAAAAAATAAATTGACCTAGAAACTTTAAGTGTATAATATATTGTTTTGAAAACACTTCAAATAATTTAGAAAATTTTAAATAGAATCTTTGGTTTTTAAATCAAAACATTTTTTAAGTGTATAGTACATTTTTTTTATTTTAGATTGAATAACACATTATTTAAAACTATAAAAATTTATGTAAATTGACATAGAAACTTCAAGTGTATATATAATACACTATTTTTATAATATTTCAAATAATTTATGTAATTTAAAAAGACCGTTTGATTTTTAAATCAAAATATCGTATTATTCAAGTGTTTAGTTCAGGATTTTTTCTTATAGGTTGAAGAATACGTTGTTTAAAAAAATGTTCTTAAAAAATTGTTGAAATTTTAAAAATATTAAAATTATGTAAATTGACCTAGAAACTTAAGTATATAGTACATTATTTTTAAATCAAAACACCATGTTCTTCAAGTGTACAATACATAATTTTTTCTTGTTGATTGAAGAAGACGTTGTTTAAAAAATGTTCTAAACAATTTGTTGCAATTATAAAAATATAAAAATTATGTAAATTGACCTATAAACTTCATGTGTATAGTACATTATTTTCAAAAAACTTCAAATAATTTAAGTAATTTAAGAAAGACGATTTGATTATTAGATATTCTTCTAGTGTATAATACAAATTTTTTTCTTGTAGATTGAAGAATATATTGTTTAAAAAATATTAAA
Source organism: Cyamopsis tetragonoloba (assembly GCA_037177725.1). NCBI lineage: Eukaryota > Viridiplantae > Streptophyta > Magnoliopsida > Fabales > Fabaceae > Cyamopsis > Cyamopsis tetragonoloba. The sequence continues at coordinate 52,306,606 of CM074125.1, forward strand.
AAAATTATTGCAATTTTAAAAATATAAAAATATATTTAAATTGACTTAAAAACTTCACGTGTATAGTGCATTGTTTTAAAAAACTTCAAATAATTCAAGTAATTTAAAAAGAGCATTTGTTTTTTAAATCAAAACATAGTATTCTTAAATTGTATAGTACATAATTTTTTCTTGTAGATTTAAGCATACGTTGTTTAAAAAAATATTCTAAAAAAATTGTTGCAATTTTAAAAATATGAAGATTATGTAAATTGACCTTGAAACTTCAAGTTGATAGTACATTGTTTCCAAAAAACTTCAAATAATTTAAATAATTTGAAAAAGACATTTTGATTTTTAAATCAAAATATTGTATTCCACCAGTGTACTTTACATGATTTTTTCTAGTAGATTGAAAAAAATGTTATTGAAAAAAATGTTCAAAAAAATTTGCTACAATTTTAAAAATATAAAAAATTATGTAAACTAACCTAGAAACTTCAAATGTACAGTACATCATTTTAAAAAAAAACTTCAAATAATTAAAGTAATTAAAAAAAGACACTTTTAAATCAAAACATTACATCCTTCAAGTGTAATACATGATTTTTTCTTGTAGATTAACGAATACTTTATATAATAAAAATTAAAAAACTATTGTAATTTAAAAAAATATAAAAAATTTGTAAATTAACCAAGAATCAACAAGTGTATAATCGTACTTGATTTTCCTTATAAATTGAAGAATACATTGATTCAAAAAAAAATGTTCTGAAACAATTATTAAAATTTTAAAAATATAAAAATTATCTAAATTAACCTAGAAACTTCAAGTGTATATTATATTATTTTCAAAAAATTTCAAGAAATTTATGTAATTTCAAAAACGCATTTAGATTTTCAAATCGAAAAACAGCATATTATGAATATGTATAGTACACGATCTCTAGAAACATCGTTGTAATTTTAAAATATAAAAAATTATGTAAAATCAGCTAGAAAGTTCAAGTGTCTTAATATAAATTGAAAAATAACCTATTATTCAAGTGTATAGTACACGATCTCTAGAAAAATTGTTAGAATTTTAATAATATAAAAATTATGTAAATAAATCTATAAAATTCAAAGTGTCATAATACATTATTTTTAAAAACATATAATAATTTAATTAATTTGTAAAATATGTTTTGATTTTTAAATAAAAAACACCATATTTTTCAAGTGTATAGTACATGATCTCTATAATTTTTTTTGCAATTTTAAAAATATTAAAACTATGTAAATTGAGTTAAAAAGTCAAATTCAATAATACATTGTCATAAAAAAATCAAATAATTTAAGTCATTTAAAAAATTCATTTTTCTTTTTGAATAAAAAATACTCTATTCTTAAATTGTATAATACACGATCTCTAGCAAAGTTGTAGTTATTTTAAAAATATAAGATATTGAGTGAATTGAGCAAGAAACTTGAAAGTAAATAATACAATGTTTAAAAAAACCAATTTAAGTAAATTAAAACATGCATGTTGATTTTTAAATCGAAAAAAATACTATTATAATATACAAACTCTAGAAAAACTGTTGCAATTTTAAAAATATAAAAATTATGTAAATTGAGCTTGAAACTTTAAGGTGTCATAATACATTGTTTTAAAAAAAACATCAAATAATTTAAATAATTCAAAAAATATGTTTTAATTTTTAAATCGAAAAACACCCTATCCTACAAGTTTATAGTACATGATCTATAAAAAATTGTTGCAATTTTTAAAATATAGAAAATTATATAAATTGAGCAATAAACTTCAAAGTGTCATAATAATATTTTTTCAAAAAATAAAATAAAATAATTTAAGTGATTTGTAAAGCAAGTTTTAGATTTTTAAATTGAAAAACACCCTATTTTATAGTGTATAAAATTGTTACAATTTTAAAAATATAAAAATTATGTAAATTGAGAAAGAAACTTCAAATTGAGTAATACATCATTTTTAAAAAATTGAATAATTTAAGTAATTTAAAAAACATATTTTCTTTTTTAAAATCGAAAAACACCCTATTCTTTAAGTGAATAGTACATGAAATTTAGAAAATTGTTGCAATTTAAAAAATATAAAAAAATCATGTAAATTGAGATAGGAACATCAAAATGATTAATACATTGTTTAAAATAAATTAAATTATTTAATTAATTTATAAAACACATTTTGATTTTTAAATCGAAAACTACCCTATTCTACAAGTGTATAAGACATGATCTCTAGAAAAATTGTTGCAATTTGAAAAATATTAAAAATAATGCAATTTGAGATAGAAAGTTAAAAGTGTCAAAATAATTTTTTTCAGATAATCAAATAGTTTAAGTAATTTAAAAAATGTGTTCTGGTTTTTTAAATCGAAAATAACCCTATTCTACATGTGTATAGGACAACATCTCTATAAAAAATGTAGCGATTTTAAAAATATAAAAATATGTAAATTGTGATTGAAAGTTCAAATTGAATAATATATTGTTTTTAAAAAGAAAATAGTTTAAGTATTTTAAAAAACATGTTTGGAATTTTTAAATCAAAAGGTACCCTAATCTTCAAGTGAATAGTACACGAACTCTAGAAAAAATGTTGCAATATTAAAAATATGGAAAATTATATTAATTGAGCTAGAATATTCAAAGTTAAAAATACATTTTTATAAAAAATAAATAATTTAAGTAATTTAAACAACATATTTTGATTTCTTAATTGGAACACACACTATTATTCAAGTGTATAGTACCCGATCTCTAAAAAGAGTTATGTAATTTTAAAAATATAAAAAAATTTGTAAATTGAGCTAGAAACTTCAAAGGTAATAATAAATTGTTTTGAAAAAATCAAATAGTTTAATTAATTTCAAAAATAAATTTTAATTTTTAAATCCAAAAACAACATATTCTTCAAGTGTATAGTGCATGATCTCTAGAAAATTGTTGCAATTTTATAAATATAAAAACTATGTAAATGGAGCTAGACTCTTCAAAATGAATAAAACATTATTTTTTAAAAAATCCAAGAATTTAAGTAATTTAAAAAATGCGTTATGGTTTTTAAATAGAAAAATACCATATTCCTCAAGTGTATAGTACAAGTTCTCTAGAAAAATTGTTGAAATTTTAAAAATATAAAAATTATGTAAATTGAGATAAAAACTTCAAAATGAATAATACATTATTTTTTAAAAAATTAAATAATTTAAGTAATTAAAAAAACACATTCTCTAAAAAATATTGCAATTTTAAAAATGTAAAAAATTTGTAAAGTGAGATAGAAACATTGAAGTGAATAATACATTGTTTTTTAAAAAATCAAATAATTTAAGTAAATTTAAAAATTCATTTTTAATTTTAGATAAAAAAACACCATATTCTACAAGTGTATAGTACAAAATCTTAAGAAAAAGTGTTGCAATTTTAAAAATATAAAAAAATATGTAAATTGAGCCAAAAACATAAAAATAAATAATAGATTGTTTTCAAATAAATCAAATAATTTTAGTATTTTAATAAATTTGTTCCTATTTTTACATCAAAAAATACCATATTCTTCAAGTGTATATATAGTACATGATCTATGTAAAATTTTTTCAAATTTTAAAAATATAAAAAATATGTAAATTGAGCTAAAAACTTCAAAATGAATAATAGATTATTTTTTTTAAAATTAAATAATTTAAGTAATTTAAAAAATACGTTCTGATTCTTAAATCGAAAAACACTATTCTACAAAGGTTTAGTAAATGATCTCTAGAAAAAATATTGCAATTTTAAATATATAAAAAGTTTTGTAAATTTAGATATAAACTTCGAAGTGAATAATATATTATTTTTAAAAAGATCATCTAATTTAATTAATTTTAGAAACATGTATTTATTTTTCAATCGAAAAATACCCTATTCTACAAGTATGCAGTACACGATCTCTAGAAAAATCGTTGTAATTTTTTAAAATATAAAAATTATATAAATTGACTTAGAAGATTCAAAGTGTCATAATACTTTTTTTTGAAAAAAATCAAATAATTTAAGTAATTTAAAACCACATTTTTATGTTTAAATTTAAAAGCAACTTATTCTTCAAGTGATATGCGATCTCTAGAAAAATTGTTACAATTTTAAAATTATTAAAATTATTTATATTAAGCTAGAAACTCTAAAGTGAATAATACATTATATTTAAAAAGTAAAATATTTTAAGTAATATAAAAAGTGCATTCTGATTTTTAAATCAAACAAACACCTTATTCTACAAGTGTATAGAAAATGATTTCTAGAAAAAATGTTACAACTTTAAAAATATAAAAAATCAAATAATTTAAGTCATTTAAAGAACACATTTTTTCTTTTTGAATTAAAAAATACCCTATTCTTAAATTGTATAATACACTATCTCTAAAAAAAAGTTGTAGTTACTTTAAGAATATAAGAAATTAAGTGAATTGAGAAAGGAATTTTAAAATGAATAATACATTGTTTAAAAAAAATAATTTATATAAATTAAAACACGCACGTTGATTTTTAAATCGATAAACACACTATTATAGTAGACAAACTCTAGAAAAATTGTTGCAATTTTAAAAGTATAAAAAATTATGTAAATTGAGCTAGAAACTTTAAGATGTCATAATACAATGTTTTTAAAAAAACATCAAATAATTTAAATAATTTAAAAAACAAGTTTTTATTTTTAAATCGAAAAACACCCTATCCTACAAGTGTATAGTACATCATCTCTAGAAAAATTGTTGCAATTTTAAAAATATAAAAATTATATAAATTGAGCAAGAAACTTCAAAGTGTCATAATAATATATCCAAAAAAATCAAATAATTTAAGTAATTTTTAAAACAAGTTTTTGATATTTAAATCGAAAAACACCCTATTCTATTAGTGTATAGCAGATGATCTTAGGAAAAATTATTACAATTTTAAAAATATAAAAAATTATATAAATTGAGTGAGAAACTTAAAATTGAATATTAATTTTTTTTTAAAAAAATTAATAATTTAAGTAATTTAAAAAACATATTTTCTTTTTAAAAATCGAATAACACTCCATTCTTTAAGTGTATATTACATATTCTCAAGAAAAGTGTTGCAACTTTAAAAATATAAAAATTATGTAAATTGAGTTAGAAACTTTAAAGAGAATAATAAAATGTTTCAAAAAAAAAAAATTGTAACATCCCAAAAATCACCTCATGAAGGTGTATTAATTAGCTTTAGAGTAAAGAACACACATTTGAGAAATCTCTACATTGTCCCTTAAATTCTCCTCACAAATAACCTTTTAAGTAAGAACCTTATAGCAATTTTTAATAAGTTCACCCAACAACCATTGAATAACCACACACAAGTACTCTCCCTTTCTCTTCTCCTTGTTACACACACACTCCACTTCTCTCTCTACACTCTCCAAAAATCCTCCTCCTTCTCTCTAGGAAAACCCAAGTCTCCAAAAATCTTTTCTTTCAGTTGAGGTGCTTATAAAGGGTTGGCGGCTGAAGGAAACTAAGGAAGAGAAGAAAGAGAAAGAAGAGGATGAAATGGAGATCAAGAACCCATGGGGAAGGAAGCTCAAGGATTGAAGGCAAGCTTGAAGGAGGCAAGAAATTGGGAAAAGGCCACATGGTAACCCTTATCTCCATCTTCAATCTAGTATATAGCTCTGCATGTTGGAAATCTGAAAGAATTTTAGGTCTAAAAGCTAAGAATTTTGGATTAGAAAGCACTTTGGTGTGAGTTGAGTTAGGATTCTAGTTTCTATTTTGATTTGTCCCAAATCCACGAGTTTGCATGTAAAATTAGGATTCATAGATGATATAATTTTCCTTCATACTCTTCATATAAGTTGTAGGAAATCTTGTTATCTTTCAAATGGATTTGGTTTAACTCCATTTGGGTATCTACAACTCAAGTTATGGTCCAAACACTAAGACAATGTCAATGTTTATGGGCTAGGTTTGTCTAAATGTACCTTTCTGTTCGAGGAACCATATTGACAATTAGAATTTTAGAACTAGGTTTCAATGTCTTCATCAAAGTTGTAGGAAATCCTTTTTGTCTTCAATATGATTCTGACTTTATATCAATCCATGGCCATAGCTCAAGATATACCCTGATTACTGAAGTAGTAACCAAGGTAGAACAACTTCAGGTCCAGAATTTCTAATTCATCTTTATCTGTAATTTTAACCTCCTAAACCTTTGATTCTGCCTTCGAGCCCTTCATAAAAGTTATATAGAATTTTATTATATTTGAAATGACACTAGTTTCATGTCAATCCAGTAACCACAGCCCAATTTAAAGTCAAAAGAATGAAGTAGGTTCACAAATTCAGTTTCTGTCATGTAGTCAACTTACAACCTGAAATTCACCCTCTAAATGTTGGATTTGGAACATGACTCCTTCATATGAATTGTAAATAAATTTGTTAGGTTTCATCTCCTATTGGTTTCACCAACATATTATATCTGAAACTCCAGATATAGCGAGTCGATGAAGCTGTGTCAGGATTGGGAGCATGGAATTTTAAGTTGAGGTAACCCCATAAGACCCCAAATTAGACTAATTAGAGGAATAGAAATTGGTATGAGGTTTGGTTTTGGTATATTGTGAAAAGTGTGATAGAAATTGGTTTAGACTTGCTAAAGTAGATGATTGAGTTTTGACACATGTATCTTGATTTGGAGTTATGGTGAATTACATATACATACATATATATATATATATATATATATATATATATATATATATGTTTGAATTTGTGAATTGATGATTTAGTTTGGATGCATGTCGTTTGATGATTGAGCTTTTGAGAAATGTATGTTATAATGGGTTTGTTTTAATGCATATTGGATAATTTGATGATTTGGTGCTTAAGCATGTTGCTTATGGTACCAAGGTGTGGGTGTGAATTTGTATGAGTAATGTGATGTGATGTTGTTGAATTGAGTCTCTTGAGGTTGGATGTAGAAATATGCACTTGATTTGTGACAATTTGATTGTATATGTGTGAAGTTGTTGTGCCATGATGTGGATAGTGTTTTGGAAGTTAGAATGGGGTCAAGGAAGGAGGTTAAAAGGCAAGAAATTGAACTTTTGGTTAAATTCGCAAAAGCTGTCATCTGTGGCTGGGGCTCGAGCGCCAGGATGGGGGCTCGAGCGCTAGGATAAAATTCCTGGCAGTGGTAAATGGATGTCTGGCGCTCAAGCCCCAGAATGGGGGCTCGAGCGCCAGGATAGAATTCCTGGCAGTGGCAAATGGATGTCTGGCGCTCAAGTGCCAGGATGGGCGCTTAAGCGCCAGTGCTCTGTACCTTCTTGACCTGTTTTAGCTTCTAAAATGCATTGTAAACCTATTTCTAAGATGGGAATGAATGGAAATAGGCTTATAGGACTTAGTAACATGAATTAGGGTTATCAAATGATATGGAAAGCTCTTTGATTTTGAATTGTAAAATTGTCATGTGATGAATGATGAATGTTGAATGTTGAATGTTGAATGCAAATGATATGAGTTGAATGTGAAATGCATGATAATATTTGATGTGAAATGAAAATGAAATTTAAAGACAAGTTTAAGCTTTCCCCCATCAACGGATGTTGAGTAAGCGGGTTGAGTTCCACTGGTTACAAACCGGGTAAGCGGACAAGCATGAAAGATTGAGAATGTAGGGTCTTCCAATGAATGCGGTAAGATGATCTGAACTAGTAGGGTTGCCCTGTGACTGGGTAGATGACCCAAAAGAAAGGACTATTCAAATGAACAGGTAAGGAAGTCCTGGGCTATTCCCAATGAACGGGATCAAGATAGCCCGACAGTTGATCACGGTAGGGACGCTTGCCGTGGTCCATAATTGAGCTCAAATGCGCGTTGTTGCCATGTGCCTATGGTGAAGTCTAGTGCAAGAGGCTTCCGTAAAAGACTAAAGAAAATAAATGAAACAAGTATGATAATGAAAGATCATGGCATGCATACATTTATAGTTGTCATTGCATGCATTATATTTGAATATGTTTCATTGGATTGAATTGTGTGTTAGGTATTATATGGGGTGTTTTCCAGTTAGACGGCCTACGATATGGTATAAAAATGTTTTCAAAATGCCGGGGGTTACTCAATTAAATGTTTACATATAACTGACGGTTACCATATCGAAGATATGAGAAGATTGTGAAGCAAAACCCATAGATGGGACGAGCTGTGGACTTTTCTTAGGTATAGCCATACATGGTGAACCTAAGACTAAGTTTATATATTAATTTGTTCAGCTGTATAGGAATCTGTATAAGTGAAAGGGGTGTAATTATTATTATTATTAGTTGTTGTAAATTAGAATTTAGCTTCCACTAGTATTTTAGAAAAAAAAAAACCGACTCAAAAATTAAGGTGTTACATATATAATGTAAGTAATTTCAAAAATGCATTTTGATTTTTAAAAGGAAAAACACCTTATTCTTGAAGTGATAGTACACAATATTTAGAAAATTGTTGCAATTTTAAAAACATAAAAAAACATGTAAATTAAGCTACAAAAATCAAAATGATTAATACATTGTTTAAAAAAATCAAATTATTTAAGTAATTTAAAAAATGCGTTTTGATTTTTAAATCGAAAACACCCTATTTTTCAAGTGTATAATTTTAAAAATATAAAAATTAAAAATTAAAAAATTATATAAATTCAGCTATAAAATTCATTGTGAATAATAAATTGTTTTAAAAAATAAATAATTTTAGTAATTTATAAAAATGCATTTTTATTTTTTAAATTGAAAAACGCACTATTCTTCAGGTGTATAGTACACGATCTCTTGAAAAATTGTTGCAATTTTAAAAATATAAAAATTATTTAAATTAAGCTAGAAACTTCAAAGTGAATTACACATTGTTTTAAAAGCAACCATATAATTTAAGTAATTTAAAAAAATGCATTTTTATTTTTAAAATGAAAAACACCAATTCTAAAAGTGTATAGGACATGATCTCCACAAAAAAATATTGTAGTTTTAAAAATATAAAATATTATGCAAATTGAAATAGAAACTTAGAAGAGAATATTATTTTTTAAAAAATCAAATTGTTTAAGTAATTTCAAAAAATGAATTTTGATCTTTAGATCGAAAAACACCATATTCTTCAGGTGTATAGTACACGTTCTTTAGAGAATTTGTTACATTTTTAAAATATAAAAAAATATGTACATTGAGCTAGAAACTTCAAAGAGTATACTGCATTGGTTTTAAAAACATAAAATAATTTAAATAATTTGAAAACTGTGTCTTTATTTTTATTTCAAAAACACCCAATTCTTCAAGTATTATAGTACACGATCTCTAGAAAAAATGTTGCAATTTTGAAAATATAAGAAATTATGTATATTGTGCTAGAAACTTCGAAGAGAATAATACATTATTTTAAAACAACAAAATTATTTAATTAATTTCAAAAACGTGTTTTGATTTTTAAATCGAATAACACCCCCTATTATTTAACTGTATAGTACATAATCTCAAGAAAAATTGTTGTAATTTTAAAAATATAAAAAAAATGTGTAACTTGAGCTAGAAAGTTTAAACTGTCATAATACATTGTTTTAAATAAAATGAAATAATTTAAGTAATTTAAAAAATGAGTTCTGATTTTTATATCAAAAAATATACTATTCTATAAGTGTATAGTACACGATCTCTAAAAAAATTGTTGTAATTTTTTAAAATATAAAAAATTATGTAAATTAAGATTTAAAGTTCAAAGTTTGATAATAAATTGTTCCAAAAAAATTAAATAATTTAAGTTATTTAAAATCCACATTTTTTATTTTTAAAATGAAAGGCACCCTATTCTTCAAGTGATATATCATCTCTAAAAAAATTGTTACAATTTTAAAAATATAAAAAAATATGCATAATGAGTTAGAAACTTCAAAGTAAATAATAAACTATTTAAAAAAATCACATAATTTAAGTAATTTATAAGTTGCATTCTGATTTTTAAATCGAAAAATACCCTTTTCTGCAAGTCTATATGAAACGATCTCTAGAAAAAATGATTCAATTTCATACATATAAAAAGTTATTAAATTGAGCTAGAAACTTCAAAGTGAATAATATATTGTTCTAAAAAATAAATAATTTAAGTATTTTATAAAATGCGTTTGGATTTTTTTGATAAAAAAATACCCTATTCTTCAAGTGAATAGTATACGATGTCTAGAAAAAATGTTGCGATTTTGAAAAAAAAATTATGTAAATTGAGAAAAAAATTCAAAGTTCACAATATTTTGTTATAAAAAAATTCAAATAATTTAATTAATTTTAAAAACAAGTTTTGATTTTTAAATTGAACCATATTCTTAAAGTGTATAATACACGATCCCTACAAAAGTTGTTACAATTTTTAAAAAATAAATAATTATGTAAGTTTGAATACAAACTTCAAAATGAATAATACATTGATTTAAAAAAATAAAATTGAATAAATTAAGTAATTAAAAAAATGTGTTCTGATTTTTAAATCAAAAAACACCTAATTCTTCAACAATATCGTACACGAAATCTAGAAAAACTGTTGCAATTTTAAAAATATAAAACAATAATGTAACTTGAGCTAGAATGTTCAAATTGTCATAATATCTAGCTTTTTTAATAAAATAAATGATTTAAGTAAGTTAAAAACCATGTTATTTATTTTAAATTGAAAATCATCCTATTCTTCTATTGTATAGTACACGATCTCTAGAAAAATTGTTACAATTTTAAAATTGTAAAAAATGATGTACATTGAGATAGAAACGTCAAATTGAATAATATATTGTCTAGAAAAAATCAAATAATTTAAGTAATTTAAAAAACACGTTCTGATTTTTTAATCCAAAAACACCATATTTTACAAGTGTATAGGACATTGTCTAGAAAATATGTTGCAATTTGAATAAAAAAATACTCTATTCTTCAAGTGAAAACAATATACTAGAAAAAATGTTATAATTTTTAAAATATTAAAAATTATATAAATTGATTTAGAAGTTTCAAAGTGAATAATACGATGTTATAAAAAAATCAAATATTTTTTAAAATTATGTTTTGTTTTCTAAATCGTAAAACACAATATTTTTCAAGTGTGTAGTACATGATCTCTAGAAAAAATAATACAATTTAAAAATATTAAAATTTATGTAAATTGAGATAGAAACTTCAAAGAGAGTATATCATTGTTTTAAAATATTAAAATTCCTGGCGCCTGGGCACCCATCCTGGCACCTGAGCGCCAGCCACAGGTACAACACTGCCAATTTGAAGGGTTCTGGCAAAGTCTGGTGTTTTTGTCATAACTTGAGTTGTATACCTCTAAATTGGGTGAAATCAGTGGCAAATTAAAGATAATGAAATTATCTACAACTTTTATTCACAGCTCAAGAACTAAATCAATTTTTTTCTAGTATATAATTTCAATTGATTCCACCTGTCTATGTTAAAAACCCAATTTTGGCAGCCCTAAGTATTTTGTCTATAACTCAAGCTATACAAATTGGATTCTTATGAAATTGATGGAATTGTAAAGATAATAAAACTTTCTACAACTTTGTAAGAGGTCACGAAATCAAAATCCAATTGAAAGTAGGTCGAATATCCAGCCCAAACTATATCAAAATTCATGAAATAAGGAATTAAGCTTTTGTTTACAACTTACTTTCGCATTCAAGAGCAATTCCTCCAATTTTCATCTCAAATCCTCAAATCAAATTTACATCATGCTAAACTCAATTCATATACCTAAACATGCACATTCCTCACCCACATTCAACTTCCAAAACAAAGAAACCAACTTACCAATACAATTTCCCTAGCTTCATATTTGATCATGCATATTTCAACCACTCATTCAAGAGACACCAAAAAATCACAACATACACCCATTACTTCTCAATTCACTCTACCACACAATATTACTTCAACAAGGAAAACTATCCCTATTTCAATGTCATTATCACACATGGTCTACAACCATCACATTTTCAAACAACAAATCTCATTGGTACTCATACACAATCAAAACAAGCCAAAACCATAATTTATCATACATTTTCACAATGGTTAAAAATAAAGCCACTTGCATCAAAACCAAATCATCTAATTTAACAAGTTCAAACCTAACCTCATACCATTTTCTATTCCCTAATTAGTCTAACTTGGGGTTTAGTGGGTTACCTTCGAACTTTGAGTCCCTAAGCACTTCTTGTCCTCAAGCTCCACCAAATCCTTCAATCTCCACCACTAGACTTGGAAATCTCTAAATATCCCCAAATAAGAGTCATTAGCACCCTTAGGAACTCATTTTAGGGCTTGCATGTTAGAGAAGGGAATCAAAAGCCCATTTACCCCAAAATGGAGCTTTACCAAAGAGTGGGAGATGAGGGTGCATACCTTACCTAAGAAGCTTGTGGGTGTCCCAAAGCTTGAAAATGCCCTTTCCAAAGCTCCAACGTTGGATATTGATGAATGAACCTTGATGATTTGGGCTTGAAGGTCAAACCCTAGGAGAGCAAGTGTGAAAATGAGAATGTGAAGAGAGTGAGGAAGGGAGAAAGGGGAGTAAGGGACTTGCTTGTTCAATTAAAGAGAAGAATTACCTTCCTTGTGGCTTGGTGATGATAATTTCTTAAGGAAACATCATGGAATTGAGCTTCTATGGTGAGATTGATCAAGAAATTAGAAGAGGGTTTGAAGAGAGGATGAAGAACTAGAGAGAAGGAGTATTGCCTTTGTGTGGGCTGAAAATGAGAGGGGAAATGGGGGTTTGGGTCTTTTACTTTATCAATTCTTTCCACTTTGCTTTTAAGTCCTTCCTCCTTAAGTTTATAGTTTAAATTTTAGTCCCTAAATTGATCTATGAATCTTTTAGAATTTATAAACAAGTCCTAGAGACTAAACTACAACTTCTTATTAAGGACTTAACAAGTCAATTTGAGTCTAATGACTAAAATTGGTACTTTTCTTCCTAATCCTATTTGCTTCCTACTATTTTAGTTTCCCAAATTCGTTATCTCTTCTAAAATACCCCCTTAAGAATGAATTTGTCAATCTAAATATTCTACTATAGGAAATTCGAAATTTGGGATGTTACAATTTAAGTTTAAAAGCAACCTATTCTTTAAATGTATTGTACACGATCTCTAGAAAAATTGTTACAATTTTAAATATATAAAATTTATATAAATTGTGAAAAAAACTTAAAATTTAAAAACACATTGTTCGTTTTAAAAAATCAAATAATTTTAGTAATTTAAAACAAAGTTTCTGATTTCTAAATCGGAAAACACCTTATTCTAGAAATTTATAGTATGCAATCTCTAGAAAAAAGTGTTACAATTTTAAAAATATAAAAAACTATATAAGTTGAGCTAGAAACTTGAAAAATAAGAAATTTTTTTAAAAAAATAAATAATTTTTTAATTTTGAAAAATGCATTTTGATTTTTAAAATTGAAAAACACACTATTTGTCTAGTACATGATCTCTAGAAAAAATGTTGCAATTTTTAAAATATAAAAATCATGTATATTGAGCAAGAAACTTCAAATTGAATTATGCATTTCTTTTAAAAAATACATAATTTAAGTAATTTAAAAAACATGTTCTAATTTTTATATCGAAAAACAGCCTATATTCTACAAGTGTATAGTACACGACCTCTAAAAAAAAAGTTGTAATTTTAAAAATATAAAATTTATGTAAAGTGAGATAGAAACTTCAAAGTGAATAACATATTGTTTTTTGAAAAATATTATAATTTAAGTAATTTGAAAAACATGATTTTATTTTTAAATTAAAAATCACCCTATTCTACATTTATATAGGACACAATCTCTAGAAAAATTGTTGCAATTTTAAAAATATTAAAAACTACTTAAATTGAGCTAGAAAGCTCAAAGTGTCAACATATTTTTTTTTTAAAAATATCCCCTAATTTAAGTAATTTAAAAAATGAGTTATGCTTTTTAAATCAAAAAACACCATATTCGACAAGTGTTTAAAACACGATCTCTAGAAAAAAATGTTGTAATGTTAAAAATAAAAAAAAACTTTGTAACTTGAGATTGAAACTTCAAAGTGAATAATACATTGTTTTAAAAAAATAAAATACTTTAAGTATTTTAAAAACACATTTGGATTTTTAAATTGAAAATACCCTAATAATCTTCAAGTGAATAGCACATAACTCCAGAAAATTTTTTGCAATTTTAAAAGTATGAAAAAATTTGTAAATTGGGAAAGAATCTTCAATTTTAATAATACATTTTTATAAAAAAACCAAATAATTTAATTTAAAAATCACATTTTGATTTCTAAATCGCAAAACACACTATTATTCAAGTGTATAATACACGATCTCTAGAAAAAGTAATGCAATTTTAAAATTATAAAAAATTAGATAAATTGAGCTAGAAACTTCAAGGAAAATAATACATTGTTTTAAAAAATCCAATAATTTAAGTAATTTAAATATGCATTTTGATTTTTAAATCGAAAAATACCCTATTGATCAAGTGTATAGTACAAAATCTTTAGAATTTTTTTTCAATAAAATCAAATAATTTAATTAATTTAAAAAATGCATTCTGATTGTTAAATAAAAAAACACCATATTCTTCAATTGTATTGTACATGATCTCTAGAAAATATGTTAGAATTTTAAAAATATAAAAAATTATGTACATTGAGCTAGAAACTTCAAATTGTATAATACTTTTTTTAAACAAAAATCAAATAATTTAAGTAATTTAAAAAATGCGTTCTAATTTTTTAATAAAAATTCATCATATTCTACAAGTATATAGGACACGATCTTTAGAAAAAATGTAATATTTTCAAAATAGAAAAATCATGTAAATTGATCTTGAAACTTCAAAATTAACAATACATTGTTTTAAATAGTCAAATAATTTAAATATTTTAAAATATAAGTGTTGATTTTTTAAATAGAAAAATACCCTACTCTTCAAGTGAATAGTACACAATCTCTAGAAAAAATGTTGCAATTTTAAAAATATTTAAAATTATGTAAATTGAGCTAGAAACTTCAAAGTGAATAATACACTGTTATAAAAAACACATTTTGATATTTTAAATAAAAAAACCTATTCTTCAAATGAAAAGTACACGAATTCGTGAAAAAAATGTTGCAATATTAAAAATATGGAAAACCATATTAATCGAGCTAGAATCTTTAAAGTTAAAAATACATTGTTTCAAGTGTATAGTACGCTATCTCAGGAAAAATATTAGAATTTAAAAAATATTAAAAATTATGTAAATTGAGCTAGAAACTTCAAAGAGAATAATTCATTGTTTTAAAAAAATTCAAATAATTTAAGTATTTTTATAAACACGTTTTGATTTATAAATCGAAAAACACCTTATTCTACAAATTCTAGAAAAAATGTTGCAATTTTTAAAATATAAAATTATGTAAATTGAGCTATATATTTCAAAGTGTCATAATACATTGTTTTAAAAAATATTAAGTAATTTAAAAACCGCATTTTTAATTTTTTATTTTTAAATTGAAATGCACCCTATTCTTCAAGTGTATAGTATATGATCTCTAGAAAATTATTACAATTTTAAAAATATAAAAAATTATGTAAATAGAGATTAAAACTTTAAATTTAGCAATACATTGTTTGAAAAAAATCAAATAATTTAAGTAATTTAAAAAGCACGTTTTTTTGTTTGTAATTTAAAAATACCATATTCTTTAAATATATAGTACACGGTCGAAAAATTGATACAATTTTTAAAATATAAAAATTATGTAAGTTGTGCTAGAATCTTCAAAATTATTAATATATTTTTTTAAAAAAATAAAATAATTTAAGTAATTTAAAAAACACATTATGATTTCTAAATTGAAAAAATACTCTATTCTACAAGTTATCTAGAGGAAAAGTGTTGCTATAAAAAATATGAAAAATTATTTTAATTGAGCAAGAAACCTAAAATTATAGAATATATTTTTTAAGAAAATCCCATAATTTAAGTAATTTAGAAAATGAGTTATGATTTTTAAATAAAAAATACCATATTCTACAAGTATATAGGACATGATCTCTTAAAAAAATGCTGCAATATTAGAAATTCAAAAAAATTATGTAAATTGAGATAAAAAAATTCAAAGTAAATTATACAATATTTTTAAAAAATAGAATAATTTCAGTAATTTTAATAATGTGATTTTATTTTTAAATCGAAAAATACCTTATTCTATAAGTGTATAAGAGACGATCTCTAAAAGAACTGTTCCAATTTAAAAAGCATTAAAAATTATGTAAATTGATTAAGAAACTTCAAACTGAATAATATATTATTTTCAAAAATCTTCAAATTATTTAGGTAATTTAAAAATAACCTATTTATCTTTATTTTGAAAAACACCTTATTTCTCAAGTGTAGATAGTACACGATCTCTAAAAAAATATTGTAATTTAAAAAATATATAAAATTATGTAAATTGAGTTACTTAGTTCAAAGTATCAAAATAATTTTTTTTAAAAACTATAATTTAAGTAAGTTAGAAACCGTGTTTTCTATTTTTAAATTGAAAAGCACCATATTTTTCAATTGTATAGTACACGATCTCTACAAAAATTGTTAAAATTTTAAAAATATAAAAAATAATATAAATTTACCTAGAAACTTCAAAGTGAATAATACATTTTTTAAAAGATAGAATAATTTAAGTAATTTTAAAAACACAAATTTACTTTTATATCAGAAAACACCATATTCTACAAGTGTAGAACATGATCTCTAAAAAAACTATTCCAATTTAAAAAATATTAAAAAATCATATAAATTGATTTAGAAACTTCCAAGTGAATAATACATTGTTTTTAGTAAGCTTCAAATGATATAGGTAATTTAAAAACAACCTATTCATTTTTATTTCAAAAAATACCATATTCTTCAAGCGTGTAGTACACGATCTCTAGAAAAAAAATAGTTCAATTTTTGAAAATATAAAAAAATATGTAAATTCAGTAAGAAATTTCAACGTGACAAATACACTATTTTCAAAAAACTTCAAATAATTTAAGTAATTTAAAAAGTGCGTCTTTATTTTAATTTTGAAACACACCCTATTCTTCAAGTCTATAACACAATCTCTAAAAAAAACTGTTGCAATTTTAAAAATATAAAAAAATTATGTAAATTGTGCTACAAACTTCAAAGTGACTAATACATTGTTTAAAAAAAAATAAAATAATTTAAGTAATTTAAAAGGCGCGTCTTTATTTTTACTTCAAAAAACACTCTATTCTTTAAGTTTATTGTACACAATCTCAAGAAAAATTGTTTCAATTTAAAAATTTAAAAAAATCATGTAAATGAAGCTAGAAAGTTCAAAGTGATTAATATAATGTCTTAAAAAATTTCAAATAATTTAATTAATTTAAAAGGCGCATCTTCATTTTTATTTCGAAAAATGCCCTATTCTTCAAGTATCATACACGATCTCTAGAAAAAAATAGTTCCAATTTTAAAAATATTATGTAAATTCTGGTAGACACTTCAAAGAGACTGATACATTGTTTTTAAAAAACTTCAAATAATTTTAGTAATTTAAAAAGCGTCTCTTCATATTTATATTTTAAAACACCATATTCGTTAAGGGTATATAGTACACGTTCTTTACAAAAAAATTGTTACAATTTTTAAAATATATAAAATTATGTAATTTGAGCTAGAAACTTCAATGTGACTAATACACTATTTTCAAAAAAACTTCAAATAATTTAAGTAAGTTAAAAAGTGTGTCTTCATTTTCATTTCAAAAAACACCATATTTTTCAAGTGTATTGACACAATCTCTAGAAATATTTGTTGCAATTTTAAAAATATAAAAAAAATTATGTTAATTGACCTAGAAATTTAAAAGTGACCAATACACTATTTTGTAAAAATATTCAAATAATTTAAGAAATTTAAAAAGTACATCTTCTTTTTTATTTCGAAAAATACCCATCTCAAGAAACTTTTTTTGCAATTTCAAAAAATATAAAAAAATGTAAACTGAGCAAGAAACTTCCAAGTTACTAATACACTATTTTCTTAAAAACTTCAAATAGTTAAAGTAATTTAAAATGCGCATCTTTATTTTTATTTCAAAAAATACCATATTCCTCAAGTGTATAGTACACGATCTCTAGATAAAATTGTTATAATTTTAAAAATATTAAAATTGAGTAAATTGGGCTAGAAACATCAAAGTGACTAAGACACTATTTTCCAAAAAAAAAAATTAAGTAATTTAATAAAAAAAGGGTGTTTTTTACTTTAAAAATCAAAACGCATATTTTAAATTTATTAAATTATTTGATTTTTTTGACAATAATATATTGTTCACCAAGAAGTTTCTAGCTTAATTTACACTATTTTTTATATTTATAAAATATCAACATTTGTTTCTAGAAAAGTGTACTATACACTTGAAAAATAGGGTGTTTTTAACTAAAAAAATGAAAACACATATTATAAATTGATTAAATTATTTGATTTTTTTGTCAACAATGTATTGTTCACCATGAAGTTTCTAGCTTAATTTACACTATTTTTTTTATATTTTTTAAAATATCAACATTTGTTTCTAGAAATCATGTACTATACACTTGAAAAATAGTGTGTTTATTACTAAAAAAATGAAAATGCATAGTTTCAATTTATTAAATTATTTGATTTTTTTGAAAACAATGTATAGTTTACCATGAAGTTTCTAGCTTAATTTACACAAATTTTTATATATTTAAAATTGAAACAATTGTTTGTAGAAATCATGTACTATAGACTTGAAATATAGGGTGTTTTTTACTTTAAAAATGAAAACGCATATTTGAAATTATTAAATTATTTGATTTTTTTGAAAACAATGTATTGTTCACCATGAAGTTCCTAGCTTAACTTACATAATTTTTTATATTTTTAAAAGTGCAACATTTGTTTGTAGAAATCGTGTACTATAGACTTGAAATATAAGATGTTTTTTACTTTAAAAATGAAAATGCATATTTTAAATTTATTAAATTATTTGATTTTTTTGACAACAATGTATTTTTCATCATGAAGTTTCTAGCTTAATTTACACTATTTTTTTATATTTTTAAAATATCAACATTTGTTTCTAGAAATCGTGTGCTATGCACTTGAAAAGTTGGGTGTTTTTTACTAAAAAAAGGAAAACACATATTCTAAAAATATTAAATTATTTAATTTATTTTGAAATCAATGTATTGTTTACCATGAAGTGTCTAGCTTAATTTACACATATTTTTATATATTTAAAAATGCAACATTTGTTTGTAAAAATCGTGTACTATCGACTTGAAATATAGGGTGTTTTTTACTTTAAAAAAGAAAAAGCAAATTTTAAATTTATTAAATTATTGGATTTTTTTGACAATAATGTATTGTTCACTATGAAGTTTCTTGCTTAATTTACACTTATTATTTATATTTTTAAAATATCAACATTTGTTTCTATAAATCGTGTACTATACACTTGGAAAATAGTGTGTTTTTTACTAAAAAAATGAAAACGCGTAGTTTTAATTTATTACGATATTTGATTTTTTTGAAAAAAATGTATAGTTTACCATGATATTTCAAGCTTAATTTATACAATTTATTATATTTTTAAAATTGAAACATTTGTTTGTAGAAATCGAGTACTATAGACTTGAAATGTAGGGTGTTTTTTACTTTAAAAATGAAAACGCATATTTTAAATTTATTAAATTATTTTATTTTTTAAAAAACAATGTATTGTTCACCATGAAGTTTCTAGCTTAATTTACACTATTTTTTTATATTTTTAAAATATTAACATTTGTTTCTAGAAATCGTGTACTATAGACTTGAAATATAGGGTGTTATTTACTTTAAAAATGAAAAATCACATTTTAAATATATTAAATTATTTGATTTTTTTTAAATCAATTTATTCTTTACCATGAAATTTCTAGCTTAATTTACATAATTTTTTATAATTTTAAAATTGCAACATTTGTTTGTAGAAATCATGTACTATAGACTTGAAATATAGGGTGTTTTTTACTTTAAAAAAGAAAACACATATTTGAAATTTATTAAATTATTTGATTTTTTTGACAACAATGTATTATTCATCATGAAGTTTCTAGCTTTATTTACACTATTTTTTATATTTTTAAAATATCAACATTTGTGTCTAGAAATTGTGTAATATACACTTGTAAAGTAGGGTGTTTTTCACTAAAAATTAAAACGCATATTTTAAATTAATTAAATTATTTAATTTTTTTGAAATCAATGTATTTTTAACCATGAAGATTCTAGCTTAATTTACATAATTTTTTATATTTTTAAAATTGCAACATTTGTTTGTAGAAAGCGTGTACTATAGACTTGAAATATAGGATGTTTTTTACTTTCAAAATGAAAACACATATTTAAAATTTATTAAATTATTTTATTTTTTTGAAATCTTTGTATTGTTTACCATTAAGTTTCTAGCTTAATTTACACCATTTTTTAAATTTTTAAAATTGCAACATTTGTATGTAGAAATCGTGTACTATAGACTTGAAATATAAGGTGTTTTTTACTTTAAAAATGAAAATGCAAATTTTAAATTTATTAAATTATTTTATTTTTTTGAAATCTTTTTATTGTTTACCATGAAGTTTCTAGCTTAATTTACACCATTTTTTATATTTTTAAAATTGCAACATTTGTTTGTAGAAATCGTGTACTATAGACTTGAAATATAGAGTGTTTTTTACATTAAAAATGAAAACGCATATTTTAAATTTTTTAAATTATTTCATTTTTTTTGAAATCAATGTATTGTTTACCATGAAGTTTCTAGCTTAATTTAAATAATTTTTCATATTTTTAAAATTGCAACATTTGTAAGTAGAAATCGAATACTATAGACTTGAAATATAGGGTGTTTTTTACTTGCAAAATGAAAACACATATTTTAAATTTTTTAAACTATTTAATTTTGTTTGAAATCATTGTATTGTATACCATGAAGTTTCTAGCTTAATTTACACAATTTTTTTATTTTTAAAATTGTAATATTTGTTTATAGAAATTGTGTACTCTAGACTTGAAATATAGGGTGTTTTTTACTTTAAAAATGAAAATACATTTTTTAAATTTATTAAATTATTTGATTTTTTTGACAAAAATGTATTTTTCATTATGAAGATTCTAGCTTAATTTACACTATTTTTTATATTTTTAAAATATCAACATTTGTTTCTAGAAATTGTGTAATATACAATTAAAAAGTAGGGTGTTTTTCACTAAAAATTAAAATGCATATTTTAAATTTATTAAATTATTTAATTTTTTTGAAAACAATGTATTGTTTACCATGAAGTTTCTAGTTTAATTTATATAATTTTTCATATTTTTAAAATTGCAACATTTGTTTGTAGAAATCCTGTACTATAGACTTGGATTATAGGGTGTTTTTTACTTGAAAAATGAAAACTCATAAATTAAATTTATTACAATATTTAATTTTTTCTTGAAATAATTGTATTGTTTACCATGAACTTTCTAGCTTAATTTACACTATATTTTATATTTTTAAAATATCATCATTTGTTTCTAGAATTTGTGTAATATATACTTGAAAGGTAGGCTGTTTTTCACTAAAATTGAAAACGCATATTTTAAATTTATTAAATTATATAAATTTTTTTGAAATGAATGTATTGTTTACCATGAAGTTTCTAGCTTATTTTAAACTATTTTTTCATATTTTTAAAATGGCAACATTTGTCTGTAGAAAACGTGTACTATAGACTTGAAATATAGGGTGTTTTTTACTTGTAAAATGAAAACGCATATTTTAAATTTATTAAAATATTTAATTTTTTTTGAAATCATTGTATTGTTTACCATGAAGTTTCTAGCTTAATTTACAATATTTTTTTATATTTTTAAAATTGCAACATTTGTTTGTAGAAATCGTGTACTCTAGACTTGAACTATAGGATGTTTTTAACTTTAAAAAAGAAAACAGATATTTTAAATTTATTATATTATTTTATTTTTTTGACAACAATGTATTTTTCATCATGAAGTTTCTAGCTTAATTTACACTATTTTTTATATTTTTAAAATATCAACATTTTTTTCTAGAAATTGTGTAATATACACTTGAAAAGTAGGGTGTTTTTCTATAAAAATTAAAACGCATATTTTAAATTTATGAAATTGTTTTTTTTTTAAAATCAATGTATTGTTTACCATGAAGTTTCTAGCTTAATTTTCAGAAATTTTTATATTTTTAAAATTGTAACATTTGTTTGTAGAAATCGTGTACTATAGACTTGAATTATAGGGTGTTTTTTACTTGAAAAATGAAAACGCATATTTAAATTTATTAAAATATTTAATTTTTTTTGAAATCATTGTATTTTTCATCATGAAGTTTCTAGCTTAATTATTATTCTTTTTTATATATAATTAAAATATCAACATTTGTTTTTCGAAATCGTGTAATATACACTTGAAAAGTAGGGTGTTTTTCACTAAAAATTAAAACACATATTTTATATTTATTAAATTATTAAATTTTTTTTTGTAATTAATGTATTGTTTACCATGAAGTTTCTAGCTTAATTAACATAATTTTTCATATTTTTAAAATTGCAACATTTGTTTGTAGAAATCCTGTACTATAGACTTGAATTATAGGGTGTTTATTATTTCTAAAATGAAAACGCATATTTTAAATTTATTAAAATATTTAAATTTTTTTGAAATCATTGTATTTTTCATCATGAAGTTTCTAGCTTATCTTACATTCTTTTTTATATTTTTAAAATATCAACATTTGTTTCTAGAAATCGTGTAATATACACTTGAAAAGTAGGGTGTTTTTCACTAAAAAGAAAAACGCATATTTTAAATTTATTAAATTATTAAATTTTTTTGTTGTAATCAATGTATTGTTTACCATGAAGTTTCTATCTTAATTTACATAATTTTTTATATTTTTAAAATTGCAATATTTGTTTGTAGAAATCGTGTACTATAAACTTGAAATATAGGGTGTTTTTTACTTTAAAAAAGAAAACACATATTTTAAATTTATTAAATTATTTGATTTTTTTGACAATAATGTATTTTTCATCATGAAGTTTTTAGCTTAATTTACACTATTTTTTATATTTTTAAAATATCAACATTTATTTCTAGAAATTGTGTAATATACACTAGAAAAGTCGGGTGTTTTTCACTAAAAAGTAAAAAGCATATCTTAAATTTATTAAATTATTTGATTATTTTAAATCAATGTATTGTTTACCATGAAATTTATAGCTTAATTTACATAATTATTTATATTTTTAAAATTGCTACATTTGTTTGTAGAAATCGTGTACTATAGACTTGAATTATAGGGTGTTTTTTACTTGAAAAATGAAAACGCATATTTAAATTTATTTAAATATTTAATTTTTTTTGAAATCATTGTAATTTTCATCATGAAGTTTCTAGCTTAATTTACACTCTTTTTTATATATAATTAAAATATCAACATTTGTTTCTAGAAATCGTGTAATATACACTTGAAAAGTAGGGTGTTTTTCACTAAAAATTAAAACGCATATTTTAAATTTATTAAATTATTAAATTTTTTTTAATTAATATATTGTTTACCATGAAGTTTCTAGCTTAATTAACATAATTTTTCCTATTTTTAAAATTGCAACATTTGTTTGTAGAAATCCTGTACTATAAGCTTGAATTATAGGGTGTTTATTATTTTAAAAATGAAAACACATATTTTAAATTTATTAAAATATTAAAATTTTTTGAAATCATTGTATTTTTCATCATGAAGTTTCTAGCTTATTTTACATTCTTTTTTATATTTTTTAAATATCAACATTTGTTCCTAGAAATCGTGTAATATACACTTGAAAAGTAGGGTGTTTTTCACTAAAAAGTAAAACGCATATTTTAAATTTATTAAATTATTAAATTTTTTTGTTGTAATCAATGTATTGTTTACCATGAAGTTTCTAGCTTAATTTACACTATTTTTTATATTTTTAAAATTGCAATATTTGTTTGTAGAAATCGTGTACTATAAACTTGAAATATAGGGTGTTTTTTACTTTAGAAAAGAAAACACATTTTTAAATTTATTAAATTATTAGATTTTTTTGACAATAATCTATTTTTCATCATGAAGTTTCTAGCTTAATTTACACTATTTTTTATATTTTTAAAATATCAACATTTGTTTCTAGAAATTTCTGTAATATACACTTGAAAAGTCAGGTGTTTTTCACTAAAAATTAAAAAGCATATCTTAAATTTGATAAATTATATAATTTTTTTTGAAATAAATGTAATATTTACCATAATGTTTCTAGCTTAATTTACATAATTTTTCATATTTTTAAAATTGCAACATTTGTTTGTAGAAATCGTGTACTATAGACTTGAAATATAGGGTGTTTTTTACTTGAAAAATGAAAACGCATATTTAAATTTATTAAAATATTTAATTTTTTTTGAAATCATTGTATTTTTCATCATGATGTTTCTATCTTAATTTACATTCTTTTTTATATTTTTAAAATATCAACATTTGTTTCTAGAAATTGTGTAATATACACTTGAAAAGTAAGGTGGTTTTCACTAAAAATTAAAAAGCATATCTTAAATTTTTTAAATTGTTTAATTTTTTTTGAAATCAATGTATGGTTTACCATGAAGTTTCTAGCTTAATTTAAATAATTTTTCATATTTTTAAAATTGCAACATTTGTTTCTAGAAATCATGTACTATAGACTTGAAATATAGGGTGTTTTTTACTTGAAAAATGAAAACGCATATTTAAATTTATTTAAATATTTAATTTTTTTTGAAATCATTGTATTTTTCATAATGAAGTTTCAAGCTTAATTTACATTCTTTTTTATATTTTTAAAATATCAACATTTGTTTCTAGAAATTGTGTAATATACACTTGAAAAGTCGGGTGTTTTTCACTAAAAATTAAAAAGCATATCTTAAAATTATTAAATTATTTATTTCTTTTAAATAAATGTATTGTTTACCATGAAATTTCTAGCTTAATTTACATAATTTTTCATATTTTTAAAATTGCAACATTAGTTTGTAGAAATCGTGTACTATAGACTTGAAATATAGGGTGTTTTTTACTTAAAAAACGAAAACGCATATTTAAATTTATTAAAATATTTAATTTTTTTTAAATCATTATATTTTTCATCATGAAGTTTCTTGCTTAATTTACACTCTTTTTATATTTTTAAAATATCAACATTTGTTTCTAGAAATCGTGTAATATACAATTGAAAAGTAGGGTGTTTTTCACTAAAAATTAAAAAGTATATCTTAAATTTATTAAATTATTTAATTTTTTTTGAAATCAATGTATTTTTACCATGAAGTTTCTAGCTTAATTTACATAATTGTTTATATTTTTAAAATTGCAACATTTGTTTGTAAAAATTGGTACTATAGACTTGAAATATAGGGTGTTTTTCACTTTAAAAAAGAAAACACATATTTTAAATTTATTAAATTATTTGATTTTTTTGACAACAATATATTTTTCATCATGAAGTTTCTAGCTTAATTTACACTATTTTTTATATTTTTAAAAAATCAACATTTGTTTCTAGAAATTGTGTAATATACACTTGAAAAGTAAGGTGTTTTTCACTAAAAATTAAAAAGAATATCTTAAATTTGTTAAATTATTTAATTTTTTTTGAAATCAATGTATTGTTTACCATGAAGTTTCTAGCTTAATTTAAATAATTTTTCATATTTTTAAAATTGGAACATTTGTTTGTAGAAATCATGTACTATAGACTTGAAATATAGGGTGTTTTTTACTTGAAAAATGAAAACGCATATTTAAATTTATTAAAATATTTAATTTTTTTTGAAATATTTGTATTTTTCATCATGAAGTTTCTAGCTTAATTTACATTCTTTTTTATATTTTTAAAATATCAACATGTGTTTCTAGAAATTGTGTAATATAAACTTGAAAAGTCGGGTGTTTTTCACTAAAAATTAAAAAGCATATCTTAAAATTATTAAATTATTTATTTCTTTTAAATCAATGTATTGTTTTCCATGAAATTTCTAGCTTAATTTACATAATTTTTCATATTTTTAAAATTACAACATTAGTTTGTAAAAATCATGTACTATAGACTTGAAATATAGGGTGTTTTTTACTTGAAAAATGAAAACGCATATTTAAATTTATTAAAATATTTAATTTTTTTTGAAATCATTATATTTTTCATCATGAAGTTTCTTGCTTAATTTACACTCTTTTTTATATTTTTAAAATATCAACATTTGTTTCTAGAAATCTTGTAATATACACTTGAAAAGTAGGGTGTTTTTCACTAAAAATTAAAAAGTATATCTTAAATTTATTAAATTATTTAATTTTTTTTGAAATAAATGTATTTTTACCATAAAGTTTCTATCTTAATTTACATAATTGATTATATTTTTAAAATTGCAACATTTGTTTGTAAAAATCGTATACTATAGACTTGAAATATAGGGTGTTTTTTCACTTTAAAAAAGAAAACACATATTTTAAATTTATTAAATTATTTTATTTTTTTGACAATAATATATTTTTCATCATTCAGTTTCTAGCTTAATTTACACAATTTTTTTTATGTTTTTACAATATCAACATTTGTTTCTAGAAATCGTGTACTACACACTTGAAAAAAAGGGTGTTTTTTACTAAAAAATGAAAACACATATTTTAAATTTATTAAAGTATTTAATTTTTTTTGAAATCAATGTATTGTTTACCATGATGTTTCTAGCTTAATTCACAAAAATGTTATATTTTTAAAATTTGATCATTTGTTTGTAGAAATCGTGTATTCTAGACTTGAAATATAGGGTGTTTTTTACTTTAAAAATGAAAACCCATATTTTAAATTTATTCAATTATTTGATTTTTTGGTCAACAATGTATTGTTCACCATGAAGTTTCTAGCTTAATTTACACTATTTTTTTATATTTTTAAAACGTCAACATTTGTTTCTAGAAATTGTGTACTATACACTTGAAAAAAAGGGTATTTTTTTACCAAAAAAATGAAAATGCATATTTAAAATTTATTAAATTATTTAATTTTTTTGAAACCAATGTATGGTTTACCATGACATTGCTAGCTTAATTTAAATAATTTTTTATCTTTTTAAAATTGCAACATTTATTTGTAGAAATTGTGTACTTATAGACTTGAAATATAGGATGTTTTTTACTTTAAAAATGAAAACGCATATTTGAAATTTATTAAATTATTTAATTTTTTTTACAACAATGTGTTGTTTACCATGAAGATTCTAGCTTAATTTACATAATTTTTTATATTTTTAAAAATACAACATTTTTTTGTAGAAATCGTGTACTATAGACTTGAAATATAGGGTGTTTTTTAGTTTAAAAATGAAAACCCATATTTTAAATTTATTAAATTATTTAATTTTTTTGAAATCATTGTATTGTTTACTATGAAGTTTCTAGCTTAATTTACACAATTATTTATATTTTAAAATTATAACATTTGTTTGTAGAAATCGTGTACTATATAGACTTGAAATATAGAATGTTTTTTACTTTAGAAATGAAAACGCATATTTTAAATTTATTAAATTATTTAATTTTTTTAAATCAATCTATTGTTTACTATGAAGTTTCACGCTTAATTTACATAATTTTTATATTTTTAAAATTGCAACATTTGTTTGTTGAAATCGTGTACTATAGACTTGAAATATAGGATGTTTTTTACTTGAAAAAATAAAACGCATATTTTAAATTTATTAAATTATTTAATTTTTTGAAAATCAATATATTGTTTACCATGAAGTTTCAAGCTTAATTTACATAATTTTTTATATTTTTAAAATTGCAACATTTTTTTGTAGAAATCGTGTACTATATATAGACTTGAAATATAGGGTGTTTTTTTACTTTAAAAATGAAAACGCATATTTTAAATTTATTAAATTTTTTGATTTTTTTGACAACAATTTATTTTTCATCATGAAGTTTCTAGCTTAATTTACACAATTTTTTTATATTTTTAAAATGTCAACATTTGTTTATAGAAATCGTATACTATACAGTTGAAAAAAAGGGAGTTTTTTACTAAAAAATGAAAATGCATATTTTAAATTTATTAAAGTATTTAATTTTTTTTAAATCATTGTATTGTTTACCATAAATTATCTAGCTTAATTTACACAATATTTTATATTTTTAAAATTGCAACATTTGTTTGTAGTAATCGTGTACTATAGACTTGAAATATAGGGTGGTTTTTACTTTAAAAATGAAAACGCATATTTTAAATGTATTAAGTTATTTAATTTTTTTTAAATCTATGTATTGTTTATCATGAAGTTTCTAGCTTAATTTACATAATTTTTTATATTTTTAAAATTGCAACATTTGTTTGTAGAAATCATGTACTATAGACTTGAAATATAGGGTGTTTTTTACGTTAAAAAAGAAAACACATATTTTAAATTTATAAATTATTTGAATTGGGAGCGAAAACAGGAGGAACAAGGTTCCCGAGAGACAAAGAAAAAGGGGAAATATGTTAAGGAAAAGCAAACTACTAAGATCCCTTCCGGGCCAGCTCCGCTTGGCAAGAATTGCGAAAAATATCACCATGGGTAGTGTTTGAAGAACTCCGGAACGTGTTATTATTGCAAGAAGAAGGGACACATGGTTTATCAGTGTTCACTCAGGAAGAACAAGGACGCTACCGAATCACAACCACCAACACAAGGGAGGGTATATACCAAGGCTAGTGAATCTGATAATCTCATTCAAGGTGAGTGTTTGGTAAACAATGATTCTGTAATTTTATTATTTGATTCGGGTGCCACTCATTCTTTCATCTCTTATGATTGTGCCAATAGACTAAATCATCCTATTTCAAAACTTCCTTTTAAATTGATTGTTTCCACTCCTGCTAAGGGTAAAGTGTCCACTTTGTCTGTATGTACCCCGTGTTTCTTGATTTATCAAGGTATAACTTTTTGTTTAGACTTGTTCTGTTTACCTCTAAGTAACATTGACATAATTTTGGGGATGGATTGGATGTCTTTCCATAACGTTGTTCTTGATTGTGCGAATAAAGCTGTATTCATTCCTCCTACTGATAAAGATATTTCCTATTCCCACTCTTCTATTTTTGATGATGTACGATTCCTGTCGGTAAGTAGTATTCAAGGATACATGCTCCATTCCTTAGCTGAGATGAAATCCGGTTTGAGCATAGAAGCAATTCCCGTAGTTAATGAATTTTCTGAAATGTTTCCTGATGATATAACTACCTTACCACCAGAAAGGGAAGTAAAGTTTTCTATTGAGTTAGTTTCAGGTGCCGGGCCAGTGTGTAAAGCTCCATATAGGATGTGCCCCTTAGAATTGGCTGAGGTAAAGAAACAAATAGAGGGTTTGTTAGAGAAGCAATTCATTAGACCTAGTGTGTCACAATGAAGTTTCTAGCTTAATTTACACTATTTTTTATATTTTTAAAATAGTAACATTTGTTTCTAGAAATCGTGTACTATACACTTGAAAAATAGGGTGTTTTTTAATTTAAAAATGAAAATGCATATTTTAAATTTATTAAATTATTTGATTTTTTTGAAAACAATCTATTGTTACCCATAAAGTGTCTAGCTTAATTTTTACAATTTTATACTTTTTTCAAATTGAAACATTTATTTCTAGAAATCGCATACTATACACTTGAAAAATAGGGTGTTTTTTATTTTTAAATTGAAAACGCATATTTTTAATTTATTAAATTATTTGATTTTTTTGAAAACAATCTATTGCTCCCCATAAAGTTTCTAGTTTAATATCTACAATTTTATATATTTTTAAAATTGAAACATTTATTTCTAGAAATCGCGTACTATACACTTGAAATATAGGGTGTTTTTTACTTTTAAAATAAAAACGCATATTTTAAATTTTGTTAATATATTTAATTTTTTTAAAAGAAGGTATTGTTCCCCATAAAGTTTCTAGCTTAATATATACAATTTTATATATTTTTAAAATTGCAACATTTGTTTCTAAAAATTGTGTACTATAGACTTGAAATATAGGGTGTTTTATACTTTAAAAATGAAAACGCATATTTTAAATTTATTAAATTATTTGAGTTTTTTGAAAACAATGTATAGTTCACCATAAAGTTTCTAGCTTAATTTACACAATTGTTTATATTTTTATAATTGCATCATTTGTTTCAAGAAATCGTGTACTATACACTTGAAAAATAGGGTGTTTTTTACTTTAAAAATGAAAGGTGCATGTTTTAAATTTAATAAATTATTTGATTTATTTGAAAACAATCTATTGTTACCCATAAAATTACAGGCTTAATTTTTACATTTTTATATTTTTAAAATCTAACATTTATTTCTACAAATCGCGTACTATACACTTGAAAATTAGGGTGTTTTTTACCTTAAAAATGAAAACACATATTTTAAATTTATAAAATTATTTGATTTTTTGACAACAATGTATAGTTGACCATGAAGTTTTTACCTTAATTAACACAGATTTTTAATATTTTTAAAATATCAACATTTGTTTCTAGAAATCGTGTACTATACACTTGAAAAATACGGTATTTTTTACTAAAAAATTGAAAATGCATATTTTAAATTTATTAATTTATTTGATTTTTATGATAACAATGTATTTTTCACCATGAAGTTTCTAGCTAACGCTATACTATTTTTTACATTTTTAAAATATCAACATTTGTATCAAGAAATCGTGTACTATTGAAATGAAATGTAGAGTGTTTTTTACTAAAAAAATTAAAACGCATATTTTAAATTTATTAAATTATTTGATTTTTTTGACAACAATGTATTGTTAACCAAGAACTTTCTAGCTTAATTTACACTATTTTTAATATATTTAAAATATCAACATTTGCTTCTAGAAATTGTATACTATACACTTGAAAAATAGGGTGTTTTTTACTTTAAAAATTAAAACGCATATTTGAAATTTTTTTAATTATTTGATTTTTTTGAAAACAGTGTATTTCCACCAAGAATTTTCTAGCTTAATTTACACTTTTTTTATATTTTTAAAATATCAACATTTGTTTCTAGAAATCGTGTACTATACACTTGAAAAATAGGGTGTTTTTTACTAAAAAATGAAAATGCATATTTTAAATTTATTAAATTAGTTCATTTTTTTGAAAACAATGTATTGTTCACCATGAAGTTTCTAGCTTAATTTACTCTATTTTTAAATATTTTTTAAATATCAGCATTTGTTTCTAGAAATTGTGTACTATACATTTGAAAAATAGGGTGCTTTTTACTTTAAAAATGAAAACGATTATTTGTTTTTTTTAAAACAATGTATTGTTCACCATGAAGTTTCTAGCTTAATTTACACTATATTTAATAGTTTCAAAAATATCAATACTTATTTCTAGAAATCGTGTATTATGCACTTGAAAAATAGGGTGTTTTTAAATAAAAAATGAAAACACATATTTTAAATTTATTAAATTATTTTATTTTTTTTACTACTATGTATTGTTCATAATAAAGTTTCTAGCTTAATTTGCACTATTTGATTTATATTTTCTAAATTGCAACATTTGTTTCTAGATATCATGTTCTATACACTTTAAAAATAGGGTGTTTTTACTATAAAAATGAAAATGCATACTTTAAATTTATTAAATTTTTTTATTTTTTTGAAAACAATGTATTGTTCACCATGAAGTTTCTAGTTTAGTTTACAAAATTTTTTATATTTTTATAATTGCAATATTTGTTTCTAAAAATCGTGTACTATACACTTGAAAAATAGGGTGTTTTTTACTTTAAAAATTAAAACGCATATTTTAAATTTTTTAACTTAATTGATTTTTTTAAAAATAATTTAATTTTCCCCATGAAGTTTCTAGCTTAATTTACACAATTTTTTAGTTTCAAAATGAAAACACATATTTTAAATATATTAAATTATTTGATTTTTTTGACAACAATGTATAGTTCAAAAAGAAGATTCAAGCTTAATTTACACTTTTTTTTATATTTTTAAATAGTAAGATTTGTTTCTAAAAATCGTGTACTATAGACATGAAATGTGGGTGTTTTACTTTAAAAATGAAAATGCATATTTTAAATTTGATAATATATTTAATTTTTTGAAAACAATGTATAGTTCCTAATAATGTTTCTAGCATAATTTACACAATTTTTAAAATTTTTAAAATTGCAACATTTGTTTCTAAAAATTGTGTACTATAGACTTGAAATATAGGGTGCTTTTTACTTTAAAAATGAAAACGCATATTTTAAATTTATTAAATTATTTGATTTTTTTGAAAACAATATATTCTTCCCTATAAAGTTTCTTGCTTAATTTACACTTTTTTTTATATTTTTAAAATTGAAATATTTATTTCTAGAAATCGCGTACTATACACTTGAAAAATAGGGTATTTTTTACTTTAAAAATGAAAACGCATATTTTAAATTTATTAATATAATTATTTTTTTTGAAAACAATGTATTGTTGCCAATAAAGTAACTAGCATAATTTACACAATTTTTTATATTTTTCAAATTGCAAAATTTGTTTCTAAAATTTGTGTACTATAGACTTGAAATGTAGTGTGTTTTTTACTTTAAAAATGAATACACTTGTTTTAAATTTATTAAATTATTTGATTTTTTTGAAAATAATGTATTGTTCCCCATAACGTTTCTAGCTTAATTTTTACTATTTTTTACATTTTTAAAATTTAAACATTAATTTCTAGAAATCGCGTACTATACACTTGAAAATTAGGGTGTTTTTTACTTTAAAAATAAAATCACATATTTTAAATTTATTAAATTATTTGATTTTTTTGAAAACAATGTATTGTTCACCATGAAGTTTTTACCTTAATTTACACAATTTTTTATTATTTTTAAAATATCAACATTTATTTCTAGAAATCGTGTACTATACACTTAAAAAATAGGGTCTTTTTTACTAAAAAAATGAAAACGCATAAGTTAAATTTATTAAATTATTTTGTTTTTTTTTCCAACAATGTATTGTTCACCATGAAGTTTCTAGCTTACATTACACTATTTTTTTAAAATTTCAACATTTGTTTCTAGAAATCGCGTACTATACACTTGAAAAATAAGGTGTTTTTTACTTAAAAAATGGAAAAACATATTTTAAATTTATTAAATTATTTTTATTTTTTAGAAAACAATGTATAGTTCACAAAAATGATTTTAACTTAATTTACACTATTTTGTTATATTTTTAAATTGTAACATTTATTTCTAGAAATCGTGAACTATATAGACATGAAATGTGGGATGTTTTTTACTTTAAAAATGAAAACGCATATTTTAAATTTATTAAATTATTTGATTTTTTTGACAACAATGTATTGTTAGCCATGAAGTTTCTAGCTTAATTTACATTTTTTTTTATATTTTTAAAATATAAAAATTTTTTCTAGAAATCGTGTACTATACACTTGAAAAATAGGGTGTTTTTTACTTGTTTGAAATTCATTAAATTATTTGATTTTTTAGAAACCAATGTATTGTTCCCCATAAAGTTTCTAGCTTAATGTTTACAATTTTATATATTTTTAAAATTGAAACATTTATTTCTAGAAATCGCATACTATACACTTGAAAAATAGGATGATTTTTACTTTAAAAATGAAAACGCATATCTTAAATTTATTAAATTATTTTATTTTTTTGAAAATCATCAATTGTTCCACATAAAGTTTCTAACTTAATAATTACAATTTTATATATTTTTAAAACTGAAAAATTTATTTCTAGAAATCGCGTATAATACAATTGGAAAATAGTGTGTTTTTTACATTAAAAATGAAAATGCATATTTTAAATTTTATAATATATTTAATTTTTTTGAAAACAATGAATTGTGCCCAATAAAGTTTCTAGCTTAATTTACATATTTTTTTATATTTTTAAAATTGCAACATTTGTTACTAAAAATGGTGAACTATAGATTTGAAAAATAGGGTGCTTTTTACTTTAAAAATGAAAATGCATAATTTAAATTTATTAAATTATTTCATTTTTTTAAAACAATCTATTGTTCCCCATAAAATTTCTAGCTTAATATATACAATTTTATATATTTTTAATGTTGAAAATTTTATTTCTAGAAATTGTCTACTATAGACTTGAAATATAGAGTGTTTTTTACTTTAACATTGAAAACCATATTTTATATTTATTAAATTATTTTTATTTTTTTGAAAACAATGTATTGTTCCCCATAAAATTTCTAGCTTAATTTACACAATTTTTTATATTTTTATAATTGCAAAATTTGTTTCTAGAAATCGTGTACAATACACTTGAAAAATAGGGTGTTTTTTACTTTAAAAATGAAAGTGCATATTTTAAATTTATTACATTATTTGATTTTTTTGAAAACAATCTACTGTTACCCATAAAGTTTCTAGCCTAATTTTTACAATTTTTTATATTTTTAAAATTTAAACATTTATTTCTAGAAATTGCGTACTATACACATGAAAATTAGGGTGTATTTTACTTTAAAAATGAAGATGCATATTTTAAATTTATTCAATTATTTGATTTTTTTACAACAATGTATTTTTCCTCATGAAGTTTCTAGCTTAATTTACATTATTTTTTTAATATTTTTAATATATCAAATTTTTTTTCTAGAAATCGTGTACTATACACTTGAAAAATAGGGTCTTTTTTACTAAAAAAATGAAAACGCATATTTTAAATTTATTAAATTATTTTATTTTTTTAAAAATAATGTATTTTTCACCATGAAGTTTCTAGCTTACGATACACTATTTTTTTATATTTTTAAAATATCAACATTTGTTTCTTGAAATTGTGTACTATATACCGGAAAAATAAGGTGTTTTTTAATAAAAATATGGAAACACATATTTTAAATATATTAAATTATTTAATTTTTCAAAACCAATGTATTGTTTACCATGAAGTTTCTAGCTTAATTTACACAATTTTTTATATTTTTAAAATAGTAACATTTGTTTCTAGAAATCGAGTACTATAGAAATGAAATGTAGGTTGTTTTTTACTAAAAAAATGAAAACGCATATTTTAAATTAATTAAATTATTTGATTTTTTTGACAATAATGTATTGTTCACCATGAAGTTTCCCGCTTAATCTAAAAGTCGTGTACTATACACGTGAAAAATAGGTTTTTTTTTTACTAAAAAAATGAAAACACATATTATAAATTTGTTAAGTTATTTGATTTTTTTAAAACAATGTATTTTTCACTATGAAGTTTCTAGTTTAATTTAATTTTTTTTTATATTTTTATAATTGCAACATTTGTTTATAAAAGTCGTGTACTATACACTTGAAAAATATGGAGTTTTTTACTTTAAATATTAAAACGCATATATTAAATTTATTAATATATTTAATTTTTTTGGAAAGAATGTATTGTTCCCAATAAAGTTTCTATCTTAATTTACACAATTTTTTATATTTTTAAAATTGCAACATTTGTTTTTAAAAATTGTGTACTATACACTTGAAATATAGGGTGTTTTTTACTTTAAAAATGAAAACGCATATTTTAAATTTATTAAATTATTTGATTTTTTGGACAAAAATGTATTGTTCACAAAGAAGTTTCTAGCTTAATAAACACTATTTTTTATATTTTTAAAATATTAACATTTGTTTCTAGAAATCGTGTACTATAGAAATGAAATGTAGGGTGTTTTTTACTTTAAAAATGAAAACGCATATTTTAAATTTATTAAATTATTTCATTATGTTGACAACAATGTATTGTTCACCATGAAGTTTCTAGCTTAATTTACACTATTAGTTTATATTTTTAAAATTTCAACATTTGTTTCGAGAAATCGTGTACTATACACTTTAAAAATATGGTGTTTTTTACTAAAAAAAATGAATATGCATATTTTAAATTTATTAAATTATTTGATGTTTTTTTTAAAATAATGTATTGTTCACCGTGAAGTTTCTAGCTTAATTTATACTATATTT
The DNA here is from genome assembly GCA_037177725.1 of Cyamopsis tetragonoloba. Taxonomy (NCBI): domain Eukaryota; kingdom Viridiplantae; phylum Streptophyta; class Magnoliopsida; order Fabales; family Fabaceae; genus Cyamopsis; species Cyamopsis tetragonoloba. The sequence continues at coordinate 52,342,833 of CM074125.1, forward strand.
TTATATTTTTAAAATATCAACATTTGTTTCTAGACATCGTGTACTATACACTGTAAAAATAGGGTGTTTTTTACTTTAAAAATGAAAACGCATATTTTATAGTTATTAAATTATTTGATTTTTTTGACAACAATGTATTGTTCACTATTAAGTTTCTAGATTAATTTACACTATTTGATTTATATTTTTTAAATTACAACATTTGTTTCGAGAAATCGTGTACTATACAATTGAAAAATATGATGTTTTTTACTTTAAAAAATAAAATGCATATTTTAAATTTAAAAAATTATTTGAATTTTTTGAAAATAATTTAATTTACCCCATAAAGTTTCTAGCTTAATTAACAAAATTGTTTATATTTTTATATTTGCAATATTTGTTTATAGAAATTGTGTTCTATACACTTGAAAAATAGGGTGTTTTTTACTTTAAAAATGAAAACGCATATTTTAAATTTATTAAATTATTTGATTTTTTTTAAAACAATGTATTGTTCACCATGAAGTTTCTAATTTAATTTACAAATTTTTTAATTATTTTTATAATTGCTACATTTGTTTTTAGAAATCGTGTACTATGCAGTTGAAAAAGAGGGTGGTTTGGAATTTAAAAATGTACACGAAAATTTTTAATTTATTAATATATTTGATTTTTTTGACAACAACATATTGTTCCCAATAAAGTCTCTAGCTCAATTTACACAATTTATTATATTTTTAAAATTGCAACATTTGTTTCTACAAATCGTGTACTATAGACTTGAAATATAAGGTATTTTTTACTTTAAAAATGAAAACATAATTTTTAAATGTATTAAATTATTTGATTTTTTTGAAAACAATGTATTGTTCCCCATACAGTTTCTAGCTTAATTTACAAAATTGTTTATATTTTTAAAATTGCAACATTTGTTTCTAGAAATCGTGTACCATACACTTTAAAAATAGGGTTTTTTTACTTAAAAAATTAAAATGCACATTTTATTTTTATTTAATTATTTGATTTTTTGAAAACAATCTATTATTCCCCAAAAAGTTTCTAGCTTAATTTACACAATTGTTTATATTTTTATAATTGCAACATTTGTTTCTATAAATTGTGTACTATAGACTTGAAATAAAGGGTGTTTTTTACTTTAAAAATGAAAATGCGTATTTTAAATTTATTAAATTATTTGATTTTTTGGACAACAATCTATTTTCTCTAAGAAGTGTCTAGCTTAATAAACACTGTTTTTTATATTTTTAAAATATTAAATTTTGTTTCTACAAATCATTGTACTATAGAAATGAAATGTAGGGTGTTTTTTACTTTAAAAATGAAATCGCATATTTTTAAATTTATTAAATTATTTAATTTTTTTGACAAAAATTTATTGTTCACCATGAAGTTTCTAGCTTAATTTACATTATTTTTTTATATTTTTAAAATTTCAACATTTGTTTCGAGAAATAGTGTACTATACACTTGAAAAATATGGTGTTTTTTACAAAAAAACTGAAAATGCATATTTTAAACTTATTAAATTATTTGGTGTTTTTTTTACAAAAATGTATTGTTCACCATGAAATTTCTAGCTTAATTTACACTATATTTCTATATTTTTAAAATATCAACATTTGTTTCTAGAAATCGTGTAGTTATACACTTGAAAAATAGGGTGTTTTTTACTTTAAACATGAAAACATATATTTTAAATTTATTAAATTATTTGATTTTTTTTGAAAACAATGTATTGTTCACCATGAAGTTTCTAATTTAATTTACAAAATTTTTAGTTGTTTTTATAATTGCAACATTTGTTTCTAGAAATCGTGTACTATGCACTTGAAAAAGAGGGTGGTTTGGAATTTAAAAATGTACACGAAAATTTGTAATTTATTTATATATTTTATTTTTTTGACAACAACGTATTGTTCCCAATAAAGCTTCTAGCTTAATTTATACAATTTTTTATATTTTTAAAATTGCAACATTTGTTTCTACAAATCGTGTATTATAGACTTGAAATATAAGGTATTTGTTGCTTTAAAAATGAAAACGCAAATTTTAAATGTATTAAATTATTTGATTTTTTTGATGTATTGTTCCCCATAAAGTTTCTAACTTAATATACACAATTGTTTATATTTTTAAAATTGCAACATTTGTTTCTAGAAATCGTGTACTGTACACTTTAAAAATAGGGTGTTTTTTACTTTAAAAATTAAAATGCATAATTTATTTTTATTTAATTGTTTGATTTTTTTGAAAACAATCTATTATTCCCCATAAAGTTTCTAGCTTAATTTACACAATTGTTTATATTTTTATAAATGCAACATTTGTTTCTAGAAATCGTGTTCTATACACCTGAAAAATATGGTGTTTTTTATTTTAAAAATGAAAAAGCATATTTTAAATTTATTAAATTATTTGATTTTTTTGAAAACAATATATTTTTTCCCATGAAGTTTCTTTGTTAATTTATAAAAAAATTTATATTTTTAAAATTTCAACATTTGTTTTAGAAATCGTGTACTATCACTTGAAAATTAGGGTGTTTATACTTTAAAAAATAAAATGCATATTTTAAATTTATTAATATATTTAATTTTTTTGAAAACAATGTATTGCTCCCAATAAAGTTTCTAGCTTAATTTACACAATTGTTTATATTTTTATAATTGCAACAGATTGTTTCTAGAAATCGTGTTCTATATACTTGTAAAATAGTGTGTTTTTTACTTTAAAAATGAAAGTGCATATTTTAAAGTTAGTAATTTATTTGATTTTTTTGAAAACAATATATTGTTACCCATAAAGTTTCTAGCTTAATTTTTACAATTTTTTATATTTTTAACATTTAAACATTTATTTCTAGAAATCGCATACTATACACTTGAAAATTAGGTTGTTTTTTACTTTAAAAATCAAAACACATATTTTAAATTTATAAAATTATTTGAGTTTTTAAAAAAATGTATTTTTCACCATGAAGTTTTTACCTTAATTTACACAATTTTTTAATATTTTTAAAATATCAACATTTGTTTCTAGAAATTGTATACTATACACTTGAAAAATAGGGTCTTTTTTACTAAAATATTGGAAATGCATATTTTTAATTTATTAAATTATTTGATTTTTTTGACAACAATGTATTGCTTACCATGAAGTTTCTAGCTTATGGTACATTATTTTTTTATATGTTTAAAATATCAACTTTTGTATCTAAACATCGTGTACTATACACTTGAAAAATAAGGTGTTTATTACTAAAAAAATTAAAAGGCATATTTTAAATTTATTAAATTATTTAATTTTTTTTAAAATCATTCTATTGTTTTCGATGAAATTTCTAGCTAAATTTACACTATTTTTTATATTTTTAAAATAGTAACATTTGTTTCTTAAAATCGTGTACTATAGAAATGAAATGTTGGGTATTTTTTACTTTAACAATGAAAACGCATATTTTAAATTTAATAAATTATTTGATTTTTTTGAAAAAAAATGTATTGTTCACCATGAAGTTTCTAGCTTAATTTACACTATTTTTTTTATTTTTAAATTTTCAACATTTGTTTCGAGAAATCTTGTACCATATACACTTGAAAAATATGGTGTTTTTTACTAAAAAAATAAAAACGCATATTTTAAATTTATTAAATTATTTGATGTTTTATTACAATAATGTATTGTTCACGAAGAAGTTTCTAGCTTAATTTATACTATTTTTTATATTTTTAAAATATCAACATTTGTTTTTAGAAATCATGTAATATACACTTGAAAAATAGGTGTTTTTTTACTAAAAAATGAAAACACATATTTTAAATTTATTAAACTAGTTAATTTTTTGAAAACAATGTATTGTTCACCATGAAGTTTCTAGCTTAATTCACCTTATATTTAAAAGTTTTAAAATATCAACATTTGTTTCTAGAAATCGTGTACTATGCACTTGGAAAATAGAGTGTTTTTTACTAAAAAAATGAAAACACATATTTTAAATTTATTAAATTATTTAATATTTTTGCCAACAATTTATTGTTCACCATGAAGTTTCTAGCTTAACTTACCCCATTTTTTATATTTTTAAAATTGCAACATTTGTTTCTAGAATCTCGTTCTATACACTTGAAAAATAGGGTGTTTTTACTTTAAAAATGCAAATGCATATTTTAAATTTATTAAAAAAAATTTCTTTTTTGAAAACAATGTATTGTTCACCATGAAGTTTCTAGTTTAGTTTACAATTTTTTTATATTTTTATAATTGCAACATTTGTTTCTAAAAATCGTGTACTATACACTAGAAAAATAGGGTGTTTTTTTACTTTAAAAATTAAAACGCATATTTTAAATTTATTAAATTTATAAACTTTTTTTATTTTTTTGAAAACAATATATTGTTCCCCATAATGTTACTAGGTTAATTTATAAAAAAAATTATATTTTTAAAATTGCAACATTTGTTTCTTGAAATCGTGTACTATAAACTTGAAATATAGGGTGTTTTTTACTTTAAAAATTAAAACGCATATTTTAAATTTATTAAATTATTTTATTTTTTTGAATACAATGTATTGTTCACCATGAAGTTTCTAGCTTGATTTACACTATTTTTTTATATTTTTAAAATAGTAACATTTATTTCTAGAAATCGCGTACTATACACATGAAAAATAGTATGTTTTTTACTAAAAAAATAAAAAATGCATATTTTAAATTTATTAATATATTTAATTTTTTTGAAAACAATATATTGTTCCCAATAAAGTTTCTAGCTTAATTTTTACAATTTTTTATATTTATAAAATATAAACATTTATTTCTAGAAATCGCATACTATACACTTTAAAATTGTGGTGTTTTTTACTATAAAATAGAAAACACATATTTTAAATTTATTAAATAATTTGATTTTTTTAACAACAATTTATTGATCACCATGAAATTTCTACCTTAATTTACAAAAAAAATTAATATTTTTAAAATATCAACATTTGTTTCTAGAAATCGTGTACTATACACTTAAAAATTAGGGTCTTTTTTACTAAAAGAATAAAAATGCATATTTTAAATTTATTAAATTATTTGATTTTTTTGACAACAATGTATTGTTCACCATGAAGTTTCTAGCTTGCGATACACTATTTTTTTTATATTTTTAAAATATCAACATTTGTTTCTAGAAATTGTGTACTATATACTTGAAAAATAAGGTGTTTGTTACTAAAAAAATGGAAACACATATTTTAAATATATTAAATTATTTAATTTTTTCAAAATTATTGTATTGTTTACCATGAAGTTTCTAGCTTAATTTACACTATTTTTTATATTTTTAAAATAGTAACATTTGTTTCTAGAAATCGAGTACTATAGAAATGAATTGTAGGGTGTTTTTTACTAAAAAAATGAAAAAGCATTTTTTAAGTTAATTAAATTATTTGATTTTTTTGACAACAATGTATTGTTCACAATGAAGTTTCCCGCTTAATTTACACTATTTTTTTTATATTTTTAAAATATAAACATTTGTTTCTAAAAGTCGTGTACTATACACATGTAAAATAGGTTTTTTTTTTTACTAAAAAAATGAAAACGCATATTATAAATTTGTTAAGTTATTTGATTTTTTTAAAACAATGTATTTTTCACTATGAAGTTTCTAGTTTAATTTAATTTTTTTTATATTTTTATAATTGCAACATTTGTTTATAAAAGTCGTGTACTATACACTTGAAAAATATGGAGTTTTTTACTTTAAATATTAAAATGTATATATTAAATTTATTAATATATTTAATTTTTTTGGAAAGAATGTATTGTTCCTAATAAAGTTTTTATCTTAATTTACACAATTTTTTATATTTTTAAAATTGCAACATTTGTTTCTAAAAATTGTGTACTATAGACTTGAAATATAGGGTGTTTTGTATTTTAAAAATGAAAACTCATATTTTAAATTTATTAAATTATTTGATTTTTTTGAACACAATGTATTGTTCACCAAGAAGTTTCTAGCTTAATATACACTATTTTTTATATTTTTAAAATAGCAACATTTGTTTCTAGAAATCGTGTACTATAGAAATGAAAGGTAGAGTGTTTTTTACTTTAAAAATGAAAACGCATATTTTAAATTTATTAAATTATTTGATTTTTATAACAACAAAGTAATGCTCACCATGAAGTTTCTAGCTTAATTTATACTATTTTTTTATATTTTTAAAATATCAACATTTGTTTCGAGAAATCGTGTACAATATACACTTGAAGAATAGGGTATTTTTTACTTTAAAAATGAAAATGCATATTTTAAAGTTATTAAATTATTTTTTTTTTTAAACAATATATTGTTCCCCATAAAGTTTCTGGGCTAATTTATTAGTTTTTTAATAATTTTAAAATTACAACATTTTTTTCTAGAAATCAAGTACTATACACTTGAAAAATAGGGTGTTTTTTACTTTAAAAATGAAAATGCATATTTTAAAGTTATTAAGTTATTTGATTTTTTTTAAAATAATATATTGTTCCCCATAAAGTTTCTAGGTTAATTTGTTAGTTTTTTTATAATTTTAAAATTGCAACATTTCTTTCTAGAAATCAAGTACTATACACTTGAAAAATAGGGTGTTTTTTACTTTAAAAAATAAAAAGCATATTTTAATTTTTTAAATTATTTTATTTTTTTGAAAATAATGTTTTCCCCATAAAGTTTCTAGTTAATAAACAAAATTGTTTACATTTTTATAAATTCAACATCTGTTTCTAAAAATCGTGTTCTATACACTTTAAATTTATTAAATTATTTTATTTTTTTTAAAACATACTATTGTTCCCGATAAAGTTTATAGTTTAATTTTTACATATTTTGAAACATTTATTTCTAGAAATTGCGTACTATACACTTGAAAAATAGGGTGTTTTTTCTTTAAAAATCAAAACGCATATTTTAAATTTATTAAATTATTTAATTTTTTTTAACAACAATGTATTGTTCATCAAGAAGTTTCTATTTTAATTTACACTCATTTTTATATTTTTAAAATATCAACATTTGTTTCCAGATTTCATGTACTATACACTTGAAAAATTGGGTATTTTTTACTAAAAAGTGAAAATGCATATTTTAAACATATTAAATTATTTGATGTTTTTTACAACAATGTATTGTTCACCATGAAGTTTCTAGCTTAATTTACACTATATTTTTATATTTTTAAATTATCAATATTTGTTTTTATAAATAATGTACTATACACTTTAAAAATATGGTGTTTTTTACTTTAAAAATGAAAACGCATATTTTAAAGTTATTAGATTATTTGATTTTTTTTTAAAACAATAGATTGTTCCCAATAACGTTTCTAGGTTAATTTATTAGTTTTTTTATAATTTTAAAATTGCAACATTTGTTTCTAGAAATCAAGTACTATACACTTGAAAAATAGGGTGTTTTTTACTTTAAAAAATAAAACGCAGTTTTTAAATTTATTAAATTATTTGATTTTTTTGAAAATAATTTAATTTTCCCCATAAAGTTTCTAGCTTAATTAACAAAATTGTTTACATTTTTATAATTACAACATTTGTTTCTAGAAATCGTGTTCTATACACTTGAAAAATAGGGTGTTTTTTACTTTAAAAATGAAAACGCATATTTTTAGATTTTTAAATTATTGTATTTTTTTGAAAACAATGTATTTTTCACCATGAAGTTTGTAATTTAATTTAAAATTTTTTATATTTTTATAATTGCAACATTTGTTTCTAAAAATCATGTACTATACATTTGAAAAAGAGGATGGTTTGGAATTTAAAAATGTACACGAAATTTTTTAATTTATTAATATATTTGATTTTTTTGACAACAACCTATTGTTCCCAATAAAGTTTAAGCTTAATTTACACAATTTTTTATATTTTTAGAATTGCAACATTTGTTTCTAAATATCGTGTACTATAGACTTGAAATATAGGGTTTTTTTACTTTAAAAATGAAAATGCAAATGTTAAATTTAATAAATTATTTGATTTTTTTGAAAACAATGTATTGTTCCCCATAAAGTTTCTAGCTTAATTTAGACAATTTTTTATATTTTTGAAATTGCATCATTTGTTTCTAGAAATCGTGTACTATACACTTGAAAAATAGGGTATTTTTTACTTTAAAAATTAAAATGCATATTTTCTTTTTATATAATTATTTGATTTTTTTGAAAAAAATCTATTATTCGCCCTAAGTTTTTTGCTTAATTTACACGATTGTTTTTATTTTTATAATTTCAACATTTGTTTCTAGAAATCGTGTTCTATACACTTGAAAATATGGTGTTTTTTACTTTAAAAATTAAAATGCATATTTCAAATTTATTAAATTATTTGATTTTGTTGAAAACAATATATTGTTCCCCATAAAGTTTCTAGGTTAATTTATAAAATTTTTAATATTTTTAAAATATCAACATTTGTTTCTAGAAATCGTGTACTATACACTTGAAAATTAAGGTGTTTTTTACTTTAAAAAATAAAATGCATATTTTTAATTTATTAATATATTAAATTTTTTTGAAAATAATGTATTGTTCCCATTAAAGTTTCTAGCTTAATTTACACAAATTTTTATATTTTTATAATTGCAACATTTGTTTCTAGAAATCGTGTTCTATACACTTTAAAAATAGAGTGTTTTTTACTTTAAAAATGAAAACGCATATTTTAAATTTATTAAATTATTTTATTTTTTTGAAAACAATCTATTGTTCTCCATAAAGTTTCTAGGTTAATTTTAAATTTTATATATTTTTAAAATTGCAACATTTGTTTCTAGAAATCATATACTATACACTTGAAAATTAGGGTGTTTTTTACTTTAAAAAATAAAATGCATATTATAAATTTGTTATGTTATTTGATTTTTTTAAAACAATGTATTTTTCACTATGAAGTTTCTAGTTTAATTTAAATTTTTTTTATATTTTTATAATTGCAACATTTGTTTATAAAAATCATGTACTATACACTTAAAAAATATGGTGTTTTTTACTTTAAATATTACAATGCATATATTAAATTTATTAATATATTTAATTTGTTTTGAAAAAATGTATTGTTCCCAATAAATTTTCTAGCTTAATTTACACAATTGTTTATATTTTTATAATTGCAACATTTGTTTCTAGAAATCGTGTTCTATACACTTGAATTATTGAGTGTTTTTTACTTTAAAAATGAAAATAAATAATTTAAATTTATTAAAATATTTTTTTTAAAACAATCTATTGTTCCCCATAAAGTTTATAGTTTAATTTTTGCAATTTTTGAAACATTTATTTCTAGAAATTGTGTTCTATACATTTGAAAAATATAGTGTTTTTTACTTTAAAAAAGAAAATGCATATTTTAGATTTATTAAATTATTTGGTTTTTTATAAAATAATGTAATTTTCCCCATAAAGTTTCTAGCTTAATTAACAAAATTGTTTACATTTTTATAATTACAACATTTGTTTCTAGAAATCGTGTTCTATACACTTGAAAAATAGGGTGTTTTGTACTTTAAAATTGAAAACGCATATTTTAAATTTATAAATTATTTTATTTTTTTGAATACAATGTATTCTTAGCCATGAAGTGTCTAATTTAATTTACAAATTTTTTATATTTTTAAAATTGAAACATTTATTTCTAGAAATCACGTACTATACACTTGAAAAATAGGGCGTTTTTTACGCATATTTTAAATTTATTAAATTAATTGATTTTTTTGACAACATTGTATTGTTCACCAAGAAGTTTCTAGCTTAAATTACACTATTTTTTATTTTTTTAAAATATCAACATTTGTTTCTATAAATCGTGTACTATCACTTGAAAAATAGGGTATTTTTTAGTTTAAAAATTAAAATGCAAATTTTCTTTTTATTTAATTATTTGATTTTTTTGAAAACAATCTATTGTTCACCATGAAGTTTCTATCTTAATTTACACTATATTTAATAATTTTAAAATATCAACATTTGTTTCTAAAAATCGTGTACTATGCACTTGAAAAATAGGGTGTTTTTTAATAAAAAAATGAAACACATATTTTAAATTTATTAAATTATTTGATTTTTTTTCAACCATGTATTGTTCACAATAAAGTTTGTAGCTTAATTTACAATATTAGATTTATATTTTGAAAATTGCAACATTTGTTTCTAAAAATCGTGTTCTATACACTTGAAAAATATGGTGTTTTTAACTTTAAAAATGAAAACGCATATTTTAAATTTTTTAATTTTTTTAATTTTTTACAAAACAATGTATTGTTCACCATGAAGTTTATATTTTAATTTATAAAGCTTTTTATATTTTTTTAATTGCAACATTTGTTTCTAAAAATCGTGTACTATACACTTTAAAATAGGGTGTTTTTTACTTTAAAAAAGAAAACGCATAATGTAATTTTCCCCATAAAGTTTCTTGCTTAAATAAATAAAAAATTTTATATTTTTATAATTGCAACATTTGTTTCTAGAAATCGTGTTCTATACACTTGAAAAATAGGGTGTTTTTTACTTTAAAAATTAAAACGCGTATTTTCTATTTATTTAATTATTTGATTTTTTTTAAAACAATATATTATTCCCCATAAAGTTTCTATCTTAATTTAAACAATTTTTTATATTTTTATAATTGCAACATTTGTTTCTAGAAATCGTGTTCTATACACTTGAAAAATATGGTTCACCTTCGTAAGTTACATAACACTTAGTTTAAGGGACTATCATATGCCCCATCAAAATACATGAGTTGATAGTAGTAATAATAATAAGTTCCGCTAAAGTCTAATTTACCATAATTTACTATAATAATAATAATAATAATAATTACAACCCTTTCAATTTATACAGATTCTTATACAATTGAACAAATTAATATATGAACTTGAAACTTAGGTTCACCATGCGTGGCTATACCTAAGAAAAGCCTACAACTCATCCCATATGTGGCTTTTGCTTCACAATCTTCCGATACCTACGATATGGTAACCGTCAGTTATATGTAAACATATAAATGAGTAACCCCCGGCATTTTTTAAAACAGTTTTATACCATATCACATTCAGTCTAACTAAAAAACACCCCATTTAATCCCTAACACACAATTCAATCCACAATCAATGCAACAACTCATACATAATGTGTGCTATGACAATTATGGATGTATGCATGCCATGATATTTCATTATCATACTTGTTTTATTTCTTTTCTTTAGTCTTTTACGGAAGCCTCGTGCACAAGACTTCTCCCTAGGCGCATGGCAGCAACGCGAATTTGAGCTCAATCATGGACCACGGCAAGTGTCCCTACCGTGATCAACTGCCGGGCTATCTTGACCCCGTTCATTGGAAATAGCCCAGGATTTCCTTACCCGTTCATTGGAATAGTCCTTTCTTTCGGGTCATCTTACCCCATTCATTGGGAGACCCTACATTCTCAATCTTTTCATGCTTGTCCGCTTATCCGGTGTCTGACCGGTGGAACTCAACCTGCTTACTCAATATCCGTTGATGGGGAAAAGCTTAAACTTGTCTTTAAATTTCATTTTCATTTCACATAAAATACTATCATTCATTCCACATTCAACTCATATCATTTGCATACAACATTCATCATTCATCATTCATGACATTACAATTATTTAATTTGCATACACTTGAGCTAAATTTTCTAATATAGAAATTTCTATATTTTTACAATTTCTTTATTTTACATAATTTTCTATATTTTTAAAATTTCAATAATTTTTCTAGAAATCTTGTACTACACTTGAAAAATTGAGTGTTTTGTAATACAGAAATGAAAATGTATTTTATAAATTTTATAAATTAGTTAATTTTTTTAAAACATTGTGTTACTCACTTGGAAGTTTCTAGCTTAATTTATACAACATTTTATATTTTAAAAATTGCAATAATATTTCTAGAAATTGTGTGCTATACACTTGAAAAATTGACTGTTTTGTAATATAGAAATTAAAATGTCTTTTTTAAATTTCATAAATTAGTTTTAAAAGCTTGTGTTATTAACGTTGAAGTTTCTAGCTTAATTTACATAACTTTTTATATTTTTAAAATTGCAATAATTTTTTTAGAAATCGTGTGCTATACACTTGAAAATTTGAGTATTTTTAATTTTAAAAATGAAAATCCATTTTTTAAATTTCTTAAATTAGATAAATTTTTTAAAACAATTTCTTATTCATGTTGAAGTTTTTAGCTTAATTTAGATAATTTTTTATATTTTTAAAATTGCAATAATCTTTCTAGAAATCGTGTACTATGCTCTTGAAAGTTTAAGTGTTTTGTAATATAGAAATGAAAATGTGTTCTTTAAATTTGATAAATTAGTTAATCTTTTAAAAACCTTGTTTTAATCATGTTTAAGTTTTTATCTTAATTTAAATAATTTTTTATATTTATAAAACTGCAATAATGTTTTAAGAAATCGTGTATTATACACTTTTAAAATTGATTGTTTTTTAAATAAATAATGAAAATGCACTTTTTTAAATTTCTTAAATTAGTTAGTTTTTTTAAAATAACGTGTTATTCACTTTGAAATTTTAGCTTAATTTATATAAATTTTTTTTTTAATTGTAATATTTTTCTAGAAATTGTGTACTGTACACTTGAAAAGTTGAGTGTTTTTAATTTGAAATTGAAAATCCATATTTTAAAATTTCTAAAATTAGTTAATTTTTTTGAAACAATGTTTATTCATGTTAAGTTTCTAGCTTAATTTAAATATTTTTATATTCTTAAAAATGCAATTATTTTTCTAGAAATCGTGTACTATACACTTGAAAAATTGATTGTTTTTTAATTTGAAAATGAGAATGCATTTTTTTAAATTTCTTAAATTAGTTAGTTTTTTAAAATAATGTGTTATTCACGTTGAAGTTTGTAGCTGAATTTACATAATTATTTATATTTTTAAACTTACAAAAAGTTTTCTAGAAATCGTGTACTTTACACGTCATAAATTAAGTGTTTTTAAATTTAAAAATTAAAATACATTTTTTTAAAAGTATTAAATTAGTTATATCTTTTAAAATAATGTGTTATACACATTGAAACTTGTAGCTTATTTTACATAATTTTCTAAATTTCTAAAATTTCAATAATTTTTCTAGAAATCGTGTAGTATACACTTGAAAAATTGAGTGTTTTGTTATATAGAAATGAAAATGTCTTTCTTAAATTTCATAAATTAGTTAATTTTCTTAGGCCAAATGTACCTTCAGGTCCTGTATCTCTTATGCGCATTTCATTTCGGTCCTAGATCTTTTTTGGGTTACATTTTGGTCCTATATCTCATATAAATGTTTCATTTTAGTCTAGTCTGTCAACTCTGTCACCCCTGTTACAAGGTAATTTGAATCTGTACTTATTAGGTCAATTCTGTTAACGGGGTGATAAAGTTGACAGACTGCATCAAAATGAAACATTTATAAAAGATAAAAGACCAAAATGTAACCAAAAAAGATATAGGACCGAAATGAACAACACATAAGAGATACATGACCAAAAGTTGCATTTAGCCATTTTCTTAAAATATTGTGTTACTCACTTTGAAGTTTCTAGCTTAATTTATACAATTTTTTACATTTTAAAAATTGCAATAATATTTCCAAAAATCGTGTGCTATACACTTGAAATATTGACTGTTTTGTTATACAGAAATGAAAATGTCTTTTTTAAATTTCATAAATTAGTTAATTTTTTTAAAAGCTTGTGTGATTCATGTTGAAGTTTCTAGCTTAATTTACATAACTTTTTATATTTTTAAAATTGTAATAATTTTTCTAGAAATCATGTGCTATACACAAGAAAAATTGAGTATTTTTAAATTTAAAAATTAAAATCCATTTTTTTAAAATTTCTTAAATTAGATAAATTTTTTGAAACAATGTCTTGTTCATGTTGAAGTTTTTAGCTTAATTTAGATATTTTTTTATATTTTTAAAATTGCAATAATCTTTCTATAAATCGTATACTATGCACTTGAAAAATTGAGTGTTTAGTAATATAGAAATGAAAATGTTTTCTTTAAATTTCCTAAATTAGTTAATTTTTTTAAAACCTTATTTTATTCACGTTGAAGTTTATAGCTTAATTTAAATAATTTTTTATATTTTTAAAACTGCAATAATGTTTTAAGAAATCGTGTAAAATTGATTGTTTTTTAATTAAATAATGAAAATCCAGTTTTTTAAATTTCTTAAATTAGTTAGTTTTTTAAAATAATGTGTTATTCACTTTGAAGTTTCAGCTTAATTTATATTAAATTTTACTTTTTAAATATTGCAATAATTTTTCTAGAAATCGTGTACTGTACACTTGAAAAGTTGAGTGTTTTTAATTTAAAATTGAAAATCAAAATTTTTAAATTTCTAAAATTAGTTAATTTTTTTTTGAAACTATGTTTATACACGTTGAAGTTTCTAGCTTAATTTAAATAATTTTATATTCTTAAAAATGCAATTATTTTTCTAAAAATCGTATACTATACACTTGAAAAATTGATTGTTTTTAATTTAAAAATGAGAATCCATTTTTTTAAAAATTTCTCAAATTAGTTAATTTTTTAATATAATATGTTGTTCATGTTGAAGTTTATAGCTTAATTTACATAATTATTTATATTTTTAAATTTGCAAAAAAATTTCTAGAACTCGTGTACTATACATGTCAAAAATTAAGTGTTTTTAAATTTAAAAATAAAAATTCATTTTTTAAAATGTCTTAAATTAGTTATATTTTTTAAAATAATGTGTTAAACACAATGAAAGTTTTTGTTTATTTTACATAATTTTTTATATTTTCAAAATTTTCAATAATTTTTCTAGAAATCGTGTACTATACAGTTGAAAAATTGAGTGTTTTGTAATATAGAAATTAAAATGTCTTTTTTAAATTTCATAAATTAGTTAATTTTCTTAAAACATCGTTTTACTCACTTTGAAGTTTCTAGCTTAATTTATACAATTTTTTATATTATAAAAATTTCAATAATATTTCTAGAAATCGTGTGCTATACACTTGAAAAATTGACTATTTTAATTTGTAATATAGAAATGAAAATGTCTAATTTAAATTTCATAAATTAGTTAATATTTTAAAGCTTGTGTTATTCACGTTGAAGTTTCTAGCTTAATTTACATAAATTTTGATATTTTTAAACTTGCAATAATTTTTCTAGAAATTGTGTGCTATAAACTTGAAAAATTAAGTATTTTTAAATTGAAAAATAAAAATGCATTTTATTAAATATCTTAAATTACAAATTTTTTTTAAACAATGTCTTATTCATGTTGAACTTTTTAGCTTAATTTAGATAATTTTTATATTTTAAAATTACAATAATCTTTCTAGAAATCTTGTACTATGCTCTTGAAAAATTGAGTATTTTGTAATATAGAAATGAAAATTTGTTTTTTAAATTTCCTAAATTAGTTAATTTTTTTTAAAATCTTGTTTTATTCACGTTGAAGTTTCTAGCTTAATTTAAATAATTTTTATATTTTTAAAACTGCAATAATTTTTTAAGAAATCATGTACTATACACTTGTAAAATAAATTGTTTTTTAAATAAATAATGAAAATGCATTTTTTTCTAATTTTATTAAATTAGTTAGGTTTTTTTAAAAGTAATGTGTTATTCACTTTGAAGTTTTAGCTTAATTTATATAAAATTTTCTTTTTTCAAAATTGCAATTATTTTTCTAGAAATCGTATACTATACACTAGAAAAGTTGAGTGCTTTTAATTTAAAATTGAAAATCCATATTTTTAAATTTCTAAAATTAGTTAATTTTTTTGAAATAATGTTTATTCACGTTGAAGATTCTAGCTTAATTTAAATAATTTTATATTCTTAAAAATGCAATTATTTTTCTAGAAATCGTGTACTATACACTTGAAAATTTTATTTTTTTTAATTTAAAAATGAGAATGCATTTTTTTTAAATTTCTTAATTATTTAGTTTTTTCAAAATAATGTGTTATTCACGTTGAAGTTTCTAGCTTAATTAAATAATTTTTATATTTTTTAAAAACTGAAATAATTTTTCTAGAAATCGTGTACCAAAATTGATTGTTTTTTAAAAATGAGAAGGCATTTTTTAAAAAAATTTTAAATTAGTTATTTTTTTAAAATAATGTGTTATGCATGTTGAATTTTGTTACTTAATTCACATAATTTTTTTTATTTTTAAACTTGTAATAATTTTTTTAGAAATCGTGTACTATACATCTGAAAAATTAAGTGTTTTTAAATCTAAAAATTAAAATGCATTTTTTTAAATTACTTAAATTATTTAATTTTTTGAAACAATATATTATTCTCGTTGTGTTTTCATCTTAATTTATATAATATTTTATATTTTTTAAATTGCAATAATCTTTCTAGAAATTATTTACTATGCTCTTGAAAAATTAATTGTTTTGTAATATAGAAATGAAAATGTGTTCTTTAAATTTCATAAATTAGTTATTTTTTTAAAACCTTGTTTTTTATTCACGTTGAAGTTTCTATCTTAATTTAAATAATTTTTTATATTTTTAAAACTGCAATAATGTTTTATGAAATCATGTTCTATACACTTCTAAAATTGATTGTTTTTTAATTAAATAATGAAAATGAATTTTTTTAAATTTCTTAAATTAGTTATTTTTTTCATATAATGTGTTATTTACTTTGAAGTTTACCTTAATTTATAAAAAAAAATTATTTTTTTTTAAATTGCAATAATTTTTCTAGAAATCGTGTACTATACCCTTGAAAAGTTGAGTGTTTTTAATTTAAAATTGAAAATCCATTTTTTAAATTTCTAAAATTAGTTAATTTTTTTGAAACAATGTTTATTCACGTTGAACTTTCTAGCTTAATTTAAATAATTTTTATATTTTTAATAAGTGCTATAATTTTTCTAGAAATCGTGTACTATACACTTGCAAAATTGATTGTTTTTTAATTTAAAAAAGAGAATGCATTTTTTTTTAAATTTCTTAAATTAGTTAGTTTTTTAAAATAATGTGTTAGGCACGTTGAATTTTGTAGCTTAATTGACATAAATTTTTTTTATTTTTAAACTTGCAATAATTTTTCTAGAAATCGTGTACTATACATTTGAAAAATTAAGTGTTTTTAAATTTAAAAATGAAAATGCATTTTTTAAATTTCTTAAATTATTTAATTTTTTGAAACAATATATTATTCACGTTGAGTTTTTATCTTAATTTACATAATATTTTATATTTTTTAAATTGCAATAATCTTTCTAGAAATGGTGTCCTATACACTTGAAAAATTGAGTGTTTTGTAATATAGAAATGAAAATGTGTTTTTTAAATTTCATAAATTAGTTAATTTTTTTAAATCGTTGTATTATTCACATTGTAGTTTCTAGCTTAATTTACATAACTTTTTATATTTTTAAAATTCCAATAATTTTTCTAGAAATCGTGTATTATACAGTTGAAAATGGAGTGTTTTGTAATATAGAAATGAAATGTCTTTTTTAAATTTCCTAAATTTGTTAATTTTTTTTAAAACATTGTGTTACTCACTTTGAATTTTCAAGCTTAATTTAAACAATTTTTTATATTTTTAAAATTGCAATAATTTTCTAAAAATCGTGTACTATACATGTAACATCCCACAAATTCCCCAATTTAAGGGTTAGTACTCTTTGAAGAGAATTTGGGAATTTAGGGATTTATGGCAATTCTATAAATGAAAGGAGATGGACTAAAGAGAAAAATTTTATAAGTTAAAAGAAGGGCTCATTTGCAAACTTAGGAGATACCAAAATTTGACAAAACCTCTCCCTTCTTCCTCTCATGCCCCACGCCACTTTCTCACTCTCATCCCACTCCATTTCTCATTTTCTTCTTCCATTCTAAAGCTCTCCTAGGGTTTGGTTTTCAAGCCCCCAAATCAAGAGAGTTTCTCCATCAACCTTGTTCCTTGGAGCTTAGAGAAGCCATCGAAGTGCCTTGGTAAGCCATGCACCTCCTCTCACTCTCATTCTTAGCCAAGCCCCATTTTGGGGTAAATGATTCCCCAACTCAAATTTCTAACATGCAAGCTTGAAATTGAGTCTTAATGTGTACTAATAGCTTGCATTTGTGAATGTTAGGGAGTTGCATGTTGTTTGGGGGAAGTTAGAGTTCTTGGATTTCTTTGGAGAAGACAAGGGTTTTGGAGCTTAAGTTGAAAAGGTAACTCCACAAGACCCCAAATTAGACTAATTAGGGGAATAGAAATTGGTATGAGGTTTGGTTTAGGTATATTGTGAGAAGTGTGATGAAAATAGGTTTAGACTTGCTAAAGTAGATGATTGGGTTTTGACACATGCATCTTGATTTAGAGTCATGGTGAATTATATATATATATATATATATATATATATATATATATATATGCATGTTTGAACTTGTGAATTGATGATTTAGTTTGGATGCATATGGTTTGATGATTGAGCTTTTAAGAAATGTATGTCATAATGGGTTTGTTCTTATGCATATTGAATAATTTGATGATTTGGTGCTTAGGTATGTTGCTTATGGTACCAAGGTGTCGGTGTGAATTTGTATGAGTAATGTGATGTTATGTTATGTTATGTTGTTTGAATGAATGAAACATTTGTGTTTGAATCATGCTAATGTGCACTTGATTTGTGACAATTTGATTGTATATGTGTGAATTTGTTGTGCCATGATGTGGGTAGTGTTTTGGAAGTGAGAATGGGGTCATGGAAGGAGGTTGAAAGGAAAGAAACTGAAATTTTGGTGAAATTCGCAAAAGCTGTCATCTGTGGCTGGGGCTCGAGCGCCAGGACAAAATTCCTGGCAGTGGCAAATGGATGAAGGAGTATTTATTAGCTTTAGAGTAAACAACACACATTTGAAAAAATCTCTATATTGTCCTTTAAATTCTCCTCACCAATAACATTTTAAGCAAGGACTCTGGTAATTTTTAATAAGTTTACCCTACAACCATAGAATAACCATACACAAGTACTATCCCTTTCTTCTTTTCTTGTTACACGACACACACACTCATTTTTCCCTCATTAAGTTGATTCTCCTCTAACCCCAAAGCAGAACACCACACTCCACTTTTCTCTCTACACTCTCCAAAAATCTTCCACCTTCTCTCTAAGAAAACCCAAATCTCCAACCCCCATTCACACATGCAACTAGAGATTATTCATCGCCATCATCTTCTCTTCCATTTGAGGTGCTTATGGGGGGCTGGGGTTGAAGGAAACTAAAGAAGAGAAGAAGGAGAAACAAGAGGATGAAATGGAGGTGAAGAACCCATGGGGAAGGAAGCTCAAGAATTAGAAGGCAAGCTTGAAGGAGGCAAGGAATTGAGAAAAAGCTACATGGTAACCCTTATCTCCATCTTTAATCTAGTATATAGGTTTTGCATGTTGGAAATATGAAATAATTCTAAGTCTAAGAGCTAGGAATTTCGGAGTAGGGAGCACTTTGGTGTGAGTTAAGATAGGATTCTGGTTTCTGTTTTGATCTCAAAACACCCATGATCTTGCATGAAACATTAGGAAATATAGATGACCGAACCCACCTTCACACTCTCTTAGAAGCTGTAGGCAATCTTGTTATCTTTCAAATGGCTTTGGGTTCACTACATTTGGATACCTACAACCCAAGTTATGGTCAAAACACTGAGACAGCGTCAATATTTATGGGTTAGGTTTGTCTAAATGTACCTTTCTGTTTGAGGAACCATTTTGACAATTAAAATTATAGAACTAGGTTTCAATGTATTCATCAAAGTTGTAGGAAATCCTTTTATCTTCAATATGCTTCTGACTTCATATCAATCCATGGTCCATACCTCAAGATATGCCCTGATTACTAAAGTAGTAACCAAGGTAAAACAACTTCAAGTCTAGAATTTGTAGTTCATCTTTATCTGTAATTTTAACCTCCTAAAAATTTGATTCTGCCTTCGATCCCTTCATAAAAGTTATAGATAATTTTATTATCTTTGAAATGGCACTAGTTTCATGTCAATCCAGTAACCACATTCCAATTTATGGTCAAAAGAATGAAGTAGGTTCACAAATTCAACTTCTGTCACGTAGTCAACTTACAACCAAAAATCCACCCTCTAGATGTAGGACTTGGAACATGAAACTCCAGATATCGCAAGTTGATGAAGCTATGTCAGGATTAAAGGCATGAAATTTCAAGTTAAGGTAACCCCACTAAACCCCACACTAGACTAATTAGGGAATATAAATGGTATGAGGTTTTATTTTGAGCTATTGTGAAATGTGTGACAAAAATAGGTTTGGACTTGTGAAATTTGATAATTTGGATCTTGATTGAATTTGAAGTGTTTTGTGTTGCATGTTTGCGTGAATTGAAATTCTATGTGTTAATTGATGTATTGCTGATGTATGATGGATGAAATTGGTATTTGGAATCTTGCTTGATGTTAAAATTTTGTGTGCTTGGTCTTGAATATGAGCCATGTGAGTTTGTTGGAAAAGAGGGTGAAATTTGAATGAAAATGTGAGTTTTTCTGCAGTAACTTGGGTATGAATTTCGAACCACTTTTCATAAGATTATGTCATTTTGGTCTTCACAAGAGTTGTAGAGAATCCTCTTAGATTTCAAATTCTTTTAGTTTCACTCAATTTGGAGGTCTACAACTCTAGTTATGGACAAATTACTAAGACATTGTTTGTATTGAAATATATGATCTGTTAAATGTACATCCAAGTTAAAGATGGCTATTTTTGACAATCAAATTTTAGAACTGGGCTTTGTGTTATTCACAAGAGTTGTAGATAATCCTCATATCTTTCAAATTATTTTTGTTTCACTTAATTTGGAGGTCTACAACTCAAGTTATGGTCAAAATACTAACAGGATGCATTGTTGAGAAAAATGTTTCTATGCTGAATTCGCGACAGCAAAAATTTTCGCTGCAGCGAATTTTTAGCTGAACTTTCTGTGTCAATTTTGCGGCGGCGAAATTTTTAGCAACGGCGAAAATGACCCGGACCCTTTGTTTTCACTTCCAAAATGCAATATACCTTCAAGTAGCTTATTTCTAGGGTAATAATGATTAAATTAGGTTATAATGTCTTGAAAAACCATAAAAAGGATCACGAAAATGTATTGATGAATGTTGAATGAAAATGCATGATAACTTGTAACATGAAATTAAATGATTATGATAAGTATAGTGTTATGACATGGATGGCAAGTGCTTTAATTAATGAGGCTTAAATGAGCTTTTCGTCCCTGCAAAATACTCAGTTTTGGTTTTTCGTCCCTGAAAAAAAAAAGTTGTTGTAAAATCCAAACTTTTTTAAATGTTTGTCTTTCAGTCCCTGTTAACAGCTGACGTGGCTAACGGAGAGTCACATCAGTCTGTCATGTCATTTATGTGGTTTTACTTTTAGTACCTGCAAAATTCATGTTTTTTGCTTTTGGTCCCTACAAAATTCATATTTTTTATTTTTTGTCCTAACGTCATTTCTTCTTCTTCTCCTCCACCATCTTCTTCTTCCTGCGTCATCATCACCATGACCACTACCTTCCACCTCTGCCACTCCTTCCTCTTCCACCACTATCACCACCTTCCACTCCTCTCTCTCACTTTCAATCCCTAATTTTACTATATAAACTTCAATTTCAAATTCTAATTTCCCTTTCTTTGATTTTTCCTTCAACGTCAAACTCTTCACCTTCTTCCTCCACCATCTTTAGAATAATAACAGGAAAAAAAACAAAAGAGGTATGAAAGACATAAGACAAACAGTGAAGAAGATAAGTAGATTACTCTAATCATGTAGACTCACACCTTATCTTTAAACCTTGTCATTTGAAAGAGTAGCATGGCGCCATCCTCCTTGCCACCATCTTCATATAGTTCAGCTGAACAGTACACAAACTTGACGGCGCGATGGCGTGAACAATGGATGAGGACAACCGTACAAGTTTGTATTTTCCAGGTGTATTTAGTTTGTACTTTTTAAGAAGAAAGTAACTTCTTTTGCCTTTACCTAAATCATGTTCAACATATTTTTGTTAAATATAATATTTTTTTGTAAAACTCATTTTACACTCCAACCGTCAATTCTGTTGGTTTAGTGGTTAAAAAAAATACACAACTTTAAGTATAGCAAATTTTTATTTTAAATACATGTGAATTATAAAAATAATCCTAAAATCAAACATGGTTTTATATATATTGTCCAAAATCTTGGATTTTGCAGGGACCAAAAGTAAAAAACATAAACTTTGTAGGGACTAAAAGCAAAATCACTTAAATGACATGGCAGGCTGACGTGGCTCTCCGTTAGCCACATCAGCAGTTAACAGTCAAAGTTAACAGCAGGGAAGACAAACATTTTAAAAAGTTTGGATTTTAAAACAATTTTTTTTTTGCAGGGACAAAAAGCTAAAACTGAGTATTTTATCGGGACGAAAAACTCATTTAAGCCGGAAAATATTAACACAAAATCCTAAACGTGTAAACGACGACCCCAGCGACATCTTTATCCTAGCTTTTATTAAACTAATTATTATATTCTCAATGTATAATGTATTGAAATGTTTACTTCATATGTTTTTATACACATAAATTGCTCGAATTTATATATCAATAACGTATACAACGGCGACGATAACCCGTGTGAACGCACGAGTCAAGCAGTAGTTATTTCTAGAAATTGTGTATTACACACTTTTTTAATTTATATATGAAAATGAATTTTTTAAATTTATTCAAATGTTTAATTTTTTTAAAACAATGTGTTGGTCATTATGAAGTTTTTAGCTTAATTTACTTAATCTTTAAATTTTTAAAACTGTGAAATTTTTCCTAGTAATGGTGTACTATACACTTGAAAAATATGATATTTTTTACTTTAAAAATGAAAAAAAAAAATTTAAATTTATTAAATTCTTTAATTTTTTTGAAAACAATTAATTGTCCACCTTGAAGTTTCTAGCATAATTATCATAATTTTTTATATTTTAAAAATTAAAACAAGTGTTTCTAGAAATTGTGTACTATACACTTTAAAAATAGGGTGTTATTAAATTATTTTCTTTTTTTAATACAATGTGTTTTTTACTGTGATGTTTCTAGCTTAATTTACATAATTTTTTATATTTTTAAAATTGTAATAACTATGTTCTAAAAATTGTGTATTATACACTTGAAAAATAAGGTTTTTTTACTTTAAAAATTAAAAGGTATTTTACAAATTTATTAATATATTTGATTTTTTTAAAATAATGTATTTTTCACCATGAAGTTTCTAGCTTAATTTAAATAATTTTTATATTTTAAAAATTGCAACAATTTCTTTTCTAGAAATCGTGTACTATACACTCGAAAAATATGATGTTTTTACAATAAAAATTAAAACGAATTTTTTAAATTTATTAAATTATTTGGTTTTTTTTAAATAATTCATTGTTCACCATGAATTTTCTAACTTGATTTACATAATTTTTTGTATTTTAAAAATTGCGACAATGGTTTCTAGAAATCGTGTACTACACATTTGAAAAATATAATGCTTTTTAATTTAAAAATTAAAATGAATTTTTTAAATTTATTAAATTATTTTAATTTTTGAAAATAATGTGTTGATCACCATGAAGTTTCAAGCTTAATTTAGTTAATTTTTTATACTTTTAAAATTTCAAAAAAATTTCTAGTAAACGTGTACTATACACTTGATAAATAGAATGTTTTTTATTTTAAAAATGAAAAAAAAAATCTAAATTTATTAAACTCTTTGATTCTTTTAAAATAATATATTGTTCACTTTGAAGATTCTAGCAAATTTTTTCTAATTTTTTATATATTTAAAATTGCAATAATTTTCATCTAGGAATTGTGTACTATATACTTGAAAAATATGGTATTTTTACAATAAATGAAAATGAATTTTTTAAACTTATTAAATGATTTGATTTTTTTTTAAAAATAATGTATTGTTCACCATGAAGTTTGTAGCTTAATTTACATAATTTTTTTATATTTTTTTAATTCTAACAATTTTTTCTAGAAATCTTGTATTGCACATTTGCAAAAAATAAGGTGTTTTTTTACTTTAGAAATGAAAACGTGTTTTTAAATTTATTAAATTATTTTACTTTTTTTGAAAAAATTATATATATTATTCACCGTGAAGTTTTTAGCTTAATTTACATAATTTTTTATATTTTTGAAATTGCAACATTTATTTCTAGAAATTGTATGCCGCACACACTTGAAAAATAGGGTTTTTTAATTTAATTATGAAAATGCTTTTTTTAAAGTAAATTATTTGATTTTTTTTAAAACAATGTGTTGGTCACCATGAAGTTTCTCGCTGAATTTACTTTAATTTTAATATTTTCAAAATTACCAATTTTTTTCTTGAAATTGTGTACTATACACAAGAAAAATAGAGTGTTTTTTACTTGAGAAACGAAAACGAATTTTTTAATTTATTGAAATTTTTGAAAACAATATTGTTCACCTTGAAGTTTCTAGCTTAATTTTCATAATTTTTAATATTTTAAAAATTGCAACAATTGTTTCTAAAAATTTAAACTTGAAAAATTGGGTGTTTTTTAATTTAAATATGAAAACCCATTTGTTAAATTTATTAAATTATTTAATTTTTTTTAAAATAATGCGTTGTTTACCATGATGTTTCTTGCTTAATTGACATAACTTTTAAAATTTTTAAAATTGCATAATTTTATCTGAAAATCCTGTACACACACTTGGAAAATATGATATTTTTTACATTAAAAATGAAATGCATTTTTTAAATTTATTAAATTCTTTGATTTTTTTTGAAAACAATGTTATGTTCACCTTGAAGTTTCTAGCATAACTTACATCATTTTTTGTATTTTTAAAATTGCAACAATTGTTTCTAGAAATCGTGTACCCCACATTTGAAAAATAAGGTATTTTTTACATTAAAAATGAAAATGCGTTTTTAAAGTTATTAAATTATTTTAGTTTTTTTATAACAATGTATTATTCACCATGATGTTTCTATCTGAATTTACATAATTTTTTATATTTTTAAAATTGCAACAATTGTATCTAGAAATTGTCTACTACACACTTGAAAAATGCTGTGTTTTTTTAATTAAAATATGAAAATGCATTTTTTTAATTTGATTAAACTATTTAATTCTTTTAAAAACAATGTATTGTTCACCTTGAAGTTTTTAGCTTAATTTACATAATTTTTATACTCTCAAAATTGAAACAATTGTTTCTAGAAATCGTGCACAATACACTTGAAAAATGGGGTGATTTTTCATTTAAATATGAAAACGTGTTTTTTATATTTATTAATGTATTAGATTTTTTGAAAAGAATTTAATGTTCACCATGAAGTTTCTAGCTTAATTTACATAATTTTTTATATTTTTAAAATTGAAACAATTGTTTCTAGAAATTGTGTACTTCACATTTGAAAAATAAGGTGTATTTTACTTTAAAAATGAAAACGCGTTTTTAAATTTATTAATTTATTTTAATTTTTATGAAAATAATTTATTATTCATCGTAAAATTTCTAACTTAATTTACATAATTTTTTATATTTTTAAACTTCCAACATTTGTTTCTAGAAATCGTGTGTTACACACTTGAAAAAAAGGTTGTTTTTAATTTAAATATGAAAAAAAGGTTGTTTTTAATTTTTTTGCCACCATGAAGGTTCTAGCTTAATTTACATAATTTTTATATTTTTAAAAATACAACAATTGTTTCTAAAAATCGTGTTATGTACACTTGAAAAATAGGGTGTTTTTTAATTTAAATATGAAAATGAGTTTTTTATATTTATTATATTATATGATTTTTTAAAATAATTTATTGTTCACAATGAAGTTTCTAGCTTAATTTATATATTTTTTATATTTTTAAAATTGCAACAATTGTTTAAATAAATTGTGTACTGCACATTTGAAAAATAAGGTGTGTTTTACTTTAAAAATGAAAAGTTTTTTTAAATTTATTGAACTATTTTAATTTTTTGAAAAAATAATGTATTATTCACCATGAATTTTCTAACTTAATTTACGTAATTTTTTATATTTTTAAACTTCCCACATTTGTTTCTAGAAATCGTGTACTACAATCTTGAAAAATAGGTTATTTTCAATTTAAATATGAAAATGAATTTTTTAAATTTGTTTAATTATTTATTTTTTTTCAAAACAATGTGTTTGTCACAATGAAGTTTTAGCTTAATTTACTTAATCTTTTATATTGTTAAAATTACGAAATTTTTTCTAGTAATTGATCTCTTGAAAAAATTATTGTACTTTTTAAAATGTAAAAAATTATATAAATTGAGGTAGAAATTTCAAAATGACTAATACACTGTTTTAAAATTACTTCAAATAATTTAAGTAATTTAACAAGTGCATCTTCATTATTATGTCGAAAAACATCATTTTCTTCAAGTGTATAGTGGACGATCTATAGAAAAAATGTTGCAATTTTAAAAACATAACAAATTATGTAAATTGAGTTAGAAACTTTAAAGTGCCTAATACACCATTTTCTTTAAAGTTTAAATAACTTAAGTAATTAAAAATGCGTCTTCATTTTTATTTCAAAAAACGAACTATTCTTCAAGTGTATATAGTACACGATCTCTAGAAAAATTAATGCAATTTTAAAAATATAAAAAATTATGTGAATTGAGCTAGAAAATTCAAAGTGACTAATGAACTATTTTCAGAAAACTTCAAATAATTTAAGTAACTAATAAAGCATGTCTTTATTTTTATTTTGAAAAACACTTCATTCTTAATGTATATAGTACACGATCTCTAGAAAAAAATTGTTGCAATTTTAATAATTTAAAAAAAAATATTTCAATTGAGGTAGAAACTTCAAAGAGGCTCATACACTATTTCTTAAAAAACTTCAAATAATTTAAGTAACTTAATAAGTGCTTCTTCATTTTTAGTTCGAAAAACACTCAATTCTTCAAGTGTGTATAGTAAATAATCTCTTGAAAAAATTGTTGCAATTTTAATAACATAAAAAAATATGTTAATTTAGCGAGAAATTTCAAAGTGAATAATACACATTTTAAAAAAACTTCAAATGATTCAAGAAATTTAAAAAGCACATCCTCATTTTTATTTCGAAAAACACCTCATTCTTTAAGTGTATAGTACACGATCTCTAGAAAAAATTATTGCAATTTGAAAAAAAAAATCTGTCTATTGAGCTACAAACTTTAAAGTGACTAATACATTATTTTAAAAAATTTCAAATAATTTAAGTAATTTAAAAGTGAGTCTTCATTTTTATTTCGAAAAACGTCCTATTCTTCAAGTTATATAGTACACGATCTGTTGAAAAAATTAATTCAATTTTTAAAACATAAAAAATTATATAAATTGAGCTAGAAACTTCAAAGTGACTAATAGAGTGTTTTCCAAAAAAATTAAAATAATTTAAGTAAATAAAAAAGCGCGTCTTCATTTTTATTTCTTAAAACATCATAGTCTTCAAGTGTATGTAGTACATGATCTCTAGAAAAAAGTAATGAAACAAAATATGAAAAATTATGTAAATTGAGCTAGAAACTTCAAAGTGAATAATACACTTTTTTCAAAAAAATTTAAATAATTTAAGTAACTTAAAAAGCGTGAAAGTGAATAATATACTGTATTAAAAAAAATAATTTAAGTATGTTAAAATTATGATTTTATTTTTAACTCAAAAAACACCCTCTTCTACGAGTGCGTAATAGACGATCTCTTGAAAAATAGTTGCAATTTCGAAGAGATAATAAAATTTTCAAATTGAGCTAGAAATCTCAAAGAGCATAATACATTATTTTTTAAAAAAAAATAACATAATTTAAGTAATATAAAAAATGTGTTTTGATTTTTTAATGGAAAAATTAAATACCTTATTCTTAAAATGTATAGTACACGATCTCTAGAAAATATGTTACAGATTTAAAAATATAAAAAAATTACGTAAAATGAGCTAGAAACTTCAAAGTGTCATAATAACTTTTTTTAAAAAAATGCAAATAATTTAAGTAATTTATTAAACGAATTTTTATTTTTAAATAAAAAAACACGTTATTTTTCAAGTGTATTATATACAATCTCAATAAAAAAATTTCAAATTTAAAAATAAATAAAATATATAAATTTAGCTAGAAACTTCAAAGTGAAAAATATATTTTCAAACTTTATCCATATATAAATTCTTTTAATTTCAAAACTGTGTCTTCATTTTATTTCAAAAAACACCATATTTTCAAACTTTATCCATATATAAATTCTTTTAATTTCAAAACTGTGTCTTCATTTTATTTCAAAAAACACCGTATTATTCAAGTGTATATAGTACACGACCTCTAGAAAAAGTTAATGGAATTCTAAAATTATAAAAAATTATGTAAATTAAGCCAGAAACTTCAAATAGACTAATACACGGTTTTCAAAATACTTCAAATGATTTAATTAATTTAAAAATAGTTTTTCATTTTTATTTTGAAAAATACCATATTCTTCAAGTGTATATAGTACACAATCTCTAAAACAAATTTATGTAATTTTAAACATATAAAATATTATCTAAATTGAGCTAGAAACTTCAAAGTGATTAATACATCATTTTCAAAATAATTTATATAATTTAAGTAATTTAAAACGCGTGTCTTCATTTTTATTTTGAAAAATGTCTTATTTTTCAAGTGTATATATAGAACACGATATCTAGAAAAAATTGTTTCAATTTTAAAAATATAAAGAATTCTAAAGATTAAGCTATAAACTTTGAAGTGACAAATATACTATTTTAAAAAACTTCAAATAATTTAAGTAATTTAGAAAGTGTGTCTTCATTTTAATTTCATAAAACGCCTCATTCTTCAAGTGATAGTACACGATCTATAGACAAAATTGTTACAACTTGAGAAATATAAAAAATTATGTAAATTTAGCGAGAAACATCAAAGTGACTAATACATTATTTTAAAAAAACTTCAAATAATTTAAGTAATTTAACAAGCACATCTTAATTTTTATTTCGAAAAACACCTCATTCTTCAAGTGTTAATAGAAAAAATTGTTGTAATTTTAAAAACATTAAAAATTCTATAAATTGAGCTAGAAACATAAAAGTGACTAATACTATCTGAAAAAAATTCAAATAATTTAAAAAGAGCGTCTTCTTTTTTATTTTGAAAAACACATCATTCTTCAAGTATAAAGTGCACGATTTATAGTAAAAAGTGTTGCAATTTAAAAAATATAAAATAAGTATGTAAGTTGAGCAAGAAACTTCAAAATGTCTAATACACTACTTTCAAATATTTAAGCAATTTACTAAGCGAGTCTTCATTTTTATTTCGAAAAACACTCCACTCTTCAAATGTTTATTGATAGACTATAGTACACGATCGCTAGAAAAAATTAATACAATTTTAAAATATAAAGAATTATGTAAATTAAGGTAGAAACTTTAAAGTACTAATACATTATTTTCAAAAAAACTTCAAATAATTTAAGTAACTTAAAAAGCGCGCCTTCATTTTTATTTCGAAAAACACCATATTCTTGAAGTATATAGAACAAGATCTTTAGAAAAATTGTTGCAATTTTAAAAATATAAAAAAATTATGTAAACTGAGGTATAAAATTCAAAGTGACTAATACATTGTTTTTAAAAAACTTCAAATAATTTAAGTAATTTAAAAATTGTGTCTTTATTTTTATTTCAAAAAATACCTCATTCTTCAATTATATAGTACAATATCTCTAGAAAAAAACTTCTGCAATTTTAAAAATATAAAAATTAAGTAAATTGGGCTAGAAACTTCAAAGTGAATATTACACTATTTAAAAAAAAAAACTTCAAGTAATTTAAAAAGCGCGTCTTCACTTTTATTTCGAAAAACAACCCATTTTTCAAGTGTATAGTATATGATCTATAGAAAAAACTGTTGCAACTCTAAAAAACATAAAAATTATATAAATTGAGCTAGAAAATTCATAGTGACTAATACACTATTTTCAAAAAAAATTCAAAGAATTTAAGTAATTTAAAAGCGTGTCTTCTTTTTTATTTCAAAAAACATATTATTCTTCAAGTGTGTGTAGTACACAATCTCTAGAAAAAAATTGTTGCAATTTTAAAAATATAAAAAAATATGTATATTGAACTAGAAACTTCAAAGTGACTTAAATACTATTTTTAAAAAACTTTAAATAATTTAAGTAATTTAAAAAATAGAGTCTTCATTTTTATTTCGAAAAATGCCTATTTTTCAAGTGTATATGGTAAACGATATCTAAAAAAATTAATGCAATTTTTCAAGTGAATAATACACACTAAAAAAAAATTGTAATTTACTAAAGCTTTATTTTGGCTTCCGTTGGATTAGCCACTGTTGGTATAGACTTTGTCTAACGGGATTAATATGTTAGTATAGGTTGATAATATATATACTAACGGAAAAATTAACAATTACTAACAAATAAATCTGTCACTATAAATATTTGATATATTAACAATATGTAAAGTGATAGTATATATTAATTTTTTTACTAACATATTTATTTGTGAGTGATTGTGAATTTATCCGTTAGTATAGATATTATCAACCTATACCAACAGATTAGTTCCGTGAGACAAAGTCTATACTAACGGTGGCTAATTCAACGGAAGCCAAAACAAAGCATTAGTAAATGACAATTTTTTAGTAGTGACATTTTTTCTATAAAAATAAAATAATTTAATTTAGAAAACAAGTTTTGATTTTAAAATAAAAAATATCTCATTTTTCAAGTTTATAGTACATGATTTCTAGAAAAATTGATACAATTTTAAAATATAATAAATTGTATAAATTGAGCTAAAAACTTCAAAGTGTCCTAATACATTGTTTTCAAAAAACAATAAATAATTTAAGTAATTTAAAAAACATGTCTTGATTTTTAAATAAAAAATATGTTATTCTTTAAGTATATAGTACACAATCTCTAGAAAAATTATTTCAATTATTAAGCTAGAAACTTCAAAGTGAATACATTGTCAAATTTTCTCCAAACATCAATTTTAAACATCTCAACAGCTTTTTTTTATGTAAAAAGCTGTTGAGAATCATTTCCAAAACATGCTCTTAGTCTTTTTATTAGTTTTTTTTTTAAAATTAGTGACGATTTTTACCTAAATCAGCGATAGGAAATATTTGAAGTAGTGATGATTCTCATTTAAATTAGCGATGGAGGGACTAAAATTATCTATTTTACAAACTTGAGGACCAAAATTGATCATTTGAAAGTTGGGGGACAAAATTCGCACAAAATACAAAATTAGGGGACCAAAAGTAAATATGTTTGAATAACTAAAAAAAAGCCTTTTACTTAATATTTAGATTTTTTAATTTGGAAAAATCGTATTATGATCATTTTCTGAAAAATCGTTTAAATATAATTTGTCTAGAAGCTTTCACTAAAATAAGTTTGGGCAGACATGTGAGTTTTAATGATAAAATTGCAGCTAGGTCTCGAACGTGTGTGTCTGGGGGGCCAGAAAACGTAGCACCAATCTAACACACACAATGACACAAAAAGAACTACACTATCACCAAAAAATAAAAAATAAAAAAAATATTGATTCTGAACATAAATAAAAAGAAGTTTTGAAATTATGGTAATTTTTAATTCTAAAATACTGCATGTCATAATTTGCAAATCTTTTTTTGTCAAAAAAATTTAGAGTGAGAGAATAGTGTTTCAGTCTAAGACAAAGAAATAAGTGAAGACTCAGACTTACAACCAGTCAAATACGAAACCTTATCATGCTCCACTTAACTAATCTCTTTAAGTTTAATTTGCAAATCATTTGCTTTGTGTATTCTTTTGCTTTCTTGCATGGTTGATGGATGTGTGTGATGTACTTTCAGTTTGTCGTTGTTAATTTAATTGTTTATCTCTAACACCCATCTCACTATAATATACTTTATCTTTAATAATATTTAATAAAATATTATTAAATTATTAAAAATTTATTAAATTGTCCAAAATGTATATATTTAGTATCTCATTTTTAAATTTTAGTTATTAACCACTAATATTTTTTCCCCTCATTTTTTGTTAGAAATCTAGTTTTTGTCCCTTTAAATAAGTTTTGTAACTATGTGAGCGATTAAATTAAAGATAGACATTTTCAAGTATTAGGGACTTTTCAAAGATGAAGAATAAAAAACGAATTTTCAAAACTTCTAAAGATTATAAACATATTTAACTCTTTTAAAATGAGAGTTAAGCGTATGCTATAATCAATCATTGAAAATTAATTCTTTTGCAGTATAACAATCGTCAAAGTATATTTCACTTTTGTTGAGAACTTTTTATAGCTAAAATTCATTATTAAGTATTAATTAATAATAAACTTAAAGGATCTCACACATTCTCTCCACTATGATTCTCGTTCAATTTACACCAAGGCGATGTTTAATAAAACTAGTTATTCCATCTATCTTAAAATGTAAGATCATCTAAATCAATATTGTGGAAATTAAGAAAATTGGTTAATTTAGTTAAATGTATTAAATTTGTCTAACAAAAAGTATTAATTTCTAAATTTACCCTTTAATCTCTTTCTATCTCCTCTCTCTTAATTAATGTTGATCAAAATTAATTGAGTAGTAAGGGTATAATGGTAAAAAAAAATTAAATATGCACAAAAACTCTCAAAGAATCTTATAAAATGGGACAAACAAAAACTCTCTAGAAAGTCTTACATTTTGGGACGAAGGGAGTATTGTTTACTCTTTCAGTCCCATTTTCTTTGGCTTTTAAAGTTTTGGAACTAGTGTATACTACTACCTCCGGTCCTAGTTATAAGCCAAAAAAATTTGAAACTTTTTGGTCTAAAATATAAGCAAATTTTATCATCTCTTTTATTATTTAATGCTAATTTCAAGCACTTTTCTCATATTCAATGTCATCTGACCAATCCAAATGGAACAGAGTATTTTTTTTGTAATTAAAACTTATGTTTTTGAATGAAATCAGAAGAATTAAACACAAGTAACCAACTTTCTTAATAAGCGCAAATTATGTTTTTTTTCTTATAACCAGGACCAAAAGTAGTACTTTTGCTCCAAAATACAAGTCCCTAGCCCCTTTTTTTTTGTTTTGGTCTATATTATAAAGCCCTATACATAAATTTAGAAATATTTATTACTCCCTCTGTTCCTATTTAACTATCCAGAGAGAGAAAATCACACATATTAAGAAATGTAATAATTATTATAGTTTTTTTCAAAATAAATTTTATACTCTTCATAATACATTTATATCTCATTGTTTGATTAGTTGGATAGTGTGACATTTATTAGCCTCCAATTAAACATAAGCTTAGAATTGGTAAGGAATTGAGAGAGTATGTTTTTTCAACTATTTAATATTTCTAAAGCTAGACTATCAATAACAAATAGTAAAATTTAAAATTTGTAAAGTTAAAACTAGACAAAAGTAATTAATACTTTTAAAATTAATAATTTAACTAATTTTCTTAAACGGTGTAAAACTTATATTTTGGACTGAAGGAGTATTATATAAAAATGCAATAAATGTTAATATAGTGATCGTTGAGAAATTGTTTACTAGCTAATACTATTGTTTACTCTCGCCCCTATTAGAATATGTCTTGCAAGTATCGATTAGTGAATCCAAATTACTTCCCTAAATAAAACTTTAAAAATCACTCATAACATGCATTTTATTTTATTTTGAACCTTTTTTAATTTTAAAAAGGAACTAAACTGCCGATCAAAAAAATAGGAACTAAACTGTGATTAACAAAAAAAAAAAAAAAAAAAGAGGAACTTGACTATGGGCAAGTGCCTTGGGCAATAAATGGTATGACATCAGAGATTTGAAGGAACAGACCACCACATAATACCAACAAATATCATTTAATTCAATTTTTATTTTTATTTTTTAAAAGAGAGAGAGAGAATGGAATAAATGCAAGCACCGACTAAAATTAATGTTGGAGTAAAGGAGAAGAATTACATTGATTGTAAAACATTAAAAAAGTCATATTAAGCATCTGGGTGCAACAAAAAACCAGCACAATATAGCTACCACTTACTCAGAAAAACCACATGGCCAGTTCTTCCTCTATCTCTCAAAACAAAAATAAAATTTTAAAAAAAAACAAAATAAAAAATAAAAATCACTCCTTGGAATGATACAACTGCTCATGAGACGCAGGCAGCAGGAACCAGACACTTGGAAATGAAACCCAGCATTTTCTTCTGCACAATTAAATAAATAAACAAATAAATAAGAATAATTGTAAACTGTGAGTAAATTGCATTTGGGTTTTCCCCAAATCACAAAATAATAATTCACCAATCCAGATTGTACAAGTCAAATCAGATGAGATTTGAAAAAACTTTAAATTAATGTCTGAATTTCCAAATGACAAAAGTACTATAATTTTCTGTTAATCTAAGTCATTAAAAAATTATTTAAATGAATTCAGATTGACTTAATAAAACTAGAGGAGAAAAATGCATATTTGGACCTTGAGATTGTTAGATTTATTCACTTTAATCCTTTACTTTAATCATACTTTGTTATGTCAGGAATGATAATGAATTTCGATTAAAGTGAAGGACTAAGACAAACAATATTAACAATTTCACTTTAATATCATTTAATTAAGAGGACTGATTTGTAAATTTACTTAAAAAATTAAGTAGGGAAAAGGTTAGAACCCGTTTGGTAGTGCGAAGGAGCTCAGGGGGGATTTTATAGAGATCTTCGTCAACAGGTTTAGCACGAGGGCGAGGCGGCGGAGAACGCGGAACAGCGTCGTCAGGAATATAACGGAGCTGTTGCTGCTTTCTTATATTAATGCTTCTCGGATGTTCCGTTACCGTTACGTCGCACACTCTCCCTTGCTTTCTTCCGTTACCGTTACCGTTATCCTTTTCCTTATTCCCCATCATCATCACTTGCGTGCACCTCCTTTCTTTGTTGTTTCTATTCCCCTGCACCACACATCACAATCCCTCACTAATAAATTAAAATACTCAAATTTAAAATAATTCAAGTTTAATTTGATTTTACTGTATCAACCACCGCATTATTAACCCACACGGGGTCCGTGTAATTACTGCCGCATCACATTTATGTGAATGTGACCACAAAAATTCCATTGTTAAACTAATATTTGCGACGCGACCACGATTGCAATTTAAAAAAGTATAATGGAGGATTTGGAATTAAAATGAGGAAAAAGACCTTTTTGAGAGAAGGTGGAATGTTCCGAAGAGGTTTGTTGAAATCAACGGCGTAGAGATCGCGATCGGGTCTGACATAGGGATCGCTTTCGCCGGAGGAGGAACTGTAACGGACTAAGCCAGCCTGTCTCGCCGTCTCGAAGTACTGAGTTATCGGCAACTCGTTCGCCAAATCCCAGTTCCCAAACGCTGGTATCTGTCCGTTTCTCTTCCATTCCTATCCCATCATAATAATAATTAATAAAAAATTAGAAGAAAAATAAAGGAAAGAAAGAAAAGAAAACTTACATCCATTTTTGGTGGTTTCTTGTTGTTGTTGTCCTACAAAAATAGACAATGTGGGGTTGAAGGGAGTAGTAGAAAGCTTTGACGGACAAAAAGAGCGAAAAAGGGTTTAAAAAGGAAGAAATTGGAAAGAAAAAGACAGGATCCGTGTGGAGGGGGTTCCCAATAAAAACCTCAGACAGAGAGAGGATATAAATTCCTTGCTCAGAAAATTTAGAGAAAAAGAAACAAAGGGTGAAAAAAAGCAAGAGTCGAGAGAGTGTGAAAGTGAAACCCCTTTTACTTGCTTGAATTTTTTTTTTTTCTGAGTTTTGTCTGATGTGTACCTGCTGAACTGGTAATAAACGGTTACGATGGTTTTGATATGAGAATGAATGGGTTCAATTCAAAGGTGATAAATGCAAAATTTAAATGCTGAAGAGAGAAACTGAATTTTGCTTTGATTACTTAAACAAGTGAAGCACAAAAAAGGGGGTCTGGGCAGTGACCTGAAGAGGCATTGAATTTGTTCCTTATACCTAAGAATCTACAATGAACACAATTGGTGGAATAATAATATAATAAAATGAAAAGGGGATAAAGGAAGAAATGGTGTTGGTGAGGAGGTAGTTGAGGATGAGTTAAAGAGAGAAATTGAATGAAGAGGAATGGGAGAAGGAGAAGGAAAGGGACGCGTCCATGGAATTGGTACCTAGATTTGGGGAATTTAGTAGAAAACAGAGTAAACAGAGTGAGTGAGAGAGAGAGAGAGAGAGAAAGAGAGAAAGTACTGTTGTTGCTGACAAGTAGGTATGTGTTACTGTTTGCAAATAGTAGTAAGTATGACCTCGCACCCAAAAATCTGAAAAAGCTTGGATTTTGAATGTTAATGGCTGCTGCTCTTGTTGCTGCAAAACTGTCACTGTTGACTCTGTTTCTGTTCTCTGTTCTTTCTTTCTTTGCAATTTATAAAAGGGAACGGATTAGGGATATGGCCCCCTCCTTTATTATTTTTTTCCGTGTAAAAAGGATAGATTGAATAAATCACAAGAAAAAAATTTTAACCTTTTTTATAAGTCAACATTTTTATTTTTTAAACTAAATAAAAAAAATTCTCTCAACTATTATCAGAGGTGAATATTTTAAAAAAACAAAAAAAAAATATGCAAATTAGTGTTTTTAGAACATTTACTAGAATGTAAGAAATAAAAATTTTATTTATTTAAAAAATATATTTAATAATTTTAATATTTTTAAAAAATAAATTCTTACATTTTTTTTTAATAAAAAATTTAATTAAGGAGCAAGCCTACCCGTCCAAATTCAGAGCATAAAATCAATTTTAACGAAAACTCGAACCCATAACTTCATAATCACGAGCCCAAACACACGTTATCTGAACTAACCCTATTTATTTTTAATAGAATACCAGATATACTTATGTATTAATGTTTAAATTTTATTGACTACAAAAATATATTTTAAATTCAGAAATATTAAAAAATAATAATAAAAAAAAAGTGACAATTCTCTCACCCAGGAATATTTTTATTTGTGAGTCTTAACAAGTGTGTTATAGGTATATTAGTTAACACTTTACAAAAACAAAAGCTTACTTCTGTCGTTGTCTATGCGCGAAATGCGCAGAAAAAGTCGGTGAACCTTTGGAAAAAAAAAGCTCTTTTTTTATTTGTTTTTTTATTTTATGTCTTCTATTATGGATCTTCTATGGATCTTATATGATTTTGTTTTACTACCTTCTACCTACTATAATCCACTGTCATTTTACTTGGATTTTTTAATTTTTAATTTTAAAAAGTTAAAATAGTCTTTCATTCTTTCCTTTTGCTATTTTCGTTATAATTCGAAATACTTGTACTCTTTCTTTAGTAAAAATATCTTCTATGTAAAAGTTAAGAATTTAAAACGTGTTTGGATTCACCATTCAAATAGATTATTTCAAAAATTAATTAATTGTTGTTATGATCAATTATATATAACATAATTAATTTATTTGAATATATTATTAAAAATTAATTATAAAAATATCTTTTTATATTTAAATAACATAAAAGTTTATTTATATAGTAAAGATTTAAAATGTAAAAGAAAAAAAGTAAATTAAAGCAAGAAACTTTAATAAAAACGTTCTTAATTATAGCTTATTTAAAAAAAAAGTTTTTTCACACTTATAATAAAATAATAAAAAAATTAATCAATTTTAAAAAAGACATCAAAACATCATCTTAGATCAACTATTTTTTTAAATAATAATAATAAAAGATTTTTTTAATATTTTCAAACATACTCTTAATCTTTTTGAAATGAAAATAATTACCGTAGTAAATTTTACAATTAGAATTATATTTCACTTCACGAGCTCTTCACATTTTTCTCACTTTCTTTTTTATTACATTCTTTATGGATTCTTACAATTGTTACACTTAATTGACATGAGTTGTCTAATTAATTAAACAATAAAAATTAAATGTGAATTTGATTTTATAGTATTAGAATTGATTTTCAATTAACATAATTTTATAAATTAAGTTTAAATAAAATTAATTTTAAAATAATACTCTATAATTTTTGTTTGAAAGAATTATTGTTAAGAACATAAAATCACTTAATCACAAAAGCATCACCTTCCCAAGTTCTACCAAATCAATTGAATCTAAAAATTCAAGTTGGAGAGGTGGCAAAGACAGGCCCGGCCCTTGTTGGGGGCAAGTGGGGCGCAGGCCCAAGGCCCATAGGAATAGGGACTCAAAAAAGAATTATACCTATACATATTATAAAAACTAAAATAAAATAAAGAAGAAAACGTGATGCAGAAGAAAAGTATGCAATAAGTCATCGTTATAACACAAGTCATATTTCACAAAGAAAAAAGAGAAAACCTCTCCCTCCTTGACTCCCCCATCGTCATCGGTCATTGCTTCACGACTTCAGCTTGGCGCTTGAGACCTTCACACCGACAGCTCACCGCTTCACGCCATGGTCTCCACAGCCCACCGCTTCACGCCACAGCCTCGTCATTGCGCACACTCCACGTCAATCGCAGCAACAAGCGTCAACCACTTTTGCTAAGTCGTGATAGTGACGCCCCCAACGTCGTGTCTCTCCGAGTTCTCCATCTCTAGGTACCCATTTTTTTATTTTGCTTATTTTTTGGATAATATGATGTTATTAAGTTTTTATATTTGTAGTTTACGTAATTTTGTCGATTGCATTTAAGGATGTAAACTTATGAATATTGATAATATTTTATAATATAAAAAATTTACTTAAAATTCAAATTTTTTTATAAAGAGTGACCTCTTATTCTTATTTCATCTAAGGCTCTAGATATGCGAGCACCGGCCCTAGACAAAGGTACCAATAGCCTAAAAATTAAAAAATAACCTCAAAATCCGTTAGACTAAGCTGAAAGCTGCCCCAAACATACTAGGTTGGGTAAAATTGATTTGGGATTTTTTTTAAAAAAAATAGTTTGCCAATTAAATCTCAGTTACTAGTATTGTTTAATCGAAGTATGATTCTTATAATTTGGGTATGGGCTTAATTCACTCATAAAAGCTATTTCGTATGATGAGGATAACCACACTCTTATAAATTCAACAATAGTCATATTACTAGCCGATGTGGGACTTCTAACACGTTCCCACATGCTCAGAACTACACAACTGAAATGTGGGAGACTAACAACCACCCAACAACAAACATGGGGTCAACAAACGGATATAGGATAGGCTCTGATACTATCTTACAATTTGGGTTTGGGTCCGTCTAACTCACTCCCAAAAGCTAGCTTGTAGGATGAGAATTATTATACCCTTATAAACTCAACAATGATCATATCACGGGCCGATTTAATACTTCTAACAATGATATTTTGAAAACAAAAAAGTTATTGAAATGGTTTTTACCATTTTTTAATACAACACAACTTTTTTTTATACACTTGACCAAATGTCAAAGTACCTACCTCATGGATATTTCCAAATTAAAATATTAAAATTAAAGAAGATGTCCGTGCTGTTTTGACATTAACTAATTAAGAATAATCTCACTAATAAGTGTCATAAAATATTTATTAAGGCAAGTTGTTATGATTGAGTTAATAATAAAGAACTTAATGAATAAAAAAAAATATGTACAAAGTCTTAAATTTAAATTTTAGTACTGTCATTCATATATAAAGTACAATAATAAATATATATTTTACTTATTTAAAAGAATATATTTAATAATTTTCATACTTTTTTTGGTAAAAGTAATTTTCATACTTTAAAAATAATAAATTAAAATATTTTTATTTATATATTTATAATAAATATCCTAATAACACTTGTTAGAATTTTTCATTAAGTAATTCAAGACAAGTATCTACTCCAAATAATCTCCCATAATAGTAGGCACATGTTAATAATAATATATGTTATATCCCTTTCCAAGTTTTGACTCATTTGAAGGTGGGCGTTGAATTCTGATTAGTAAGGAAATGAGAAATGAAGATATTTTCTCATAGTTTCTCTGCCGAAGTTCCACTTATCGATGCATTTTCAATTTTTAAAATAAAGAAAAAAAAGAAAGAAAACAAAAACTTGAAGAAAATGAGAAAAATAGTAGTAGTACATAGTGAATAGGTCAGCGTCTCAGCGAGGAAAACGGAAAGCATGCGACAGATTTGCTTACAGGAACCGCAAGTAACATAGTCAAACACATAGGAGCAATCAGTCAACACGTTCATAGCTTACCAACTCACCCATGCCATACTCATACTAGTAGTACCATTTTTATTAATTATATATTCCCATTATTTTTAACATAATATTCACATTTTATAATATATAAGACATTTAATAAGTTTTTAACAATATTTGATAATTTTTTTTCATGTCTACCTTTTTATTAGAATTAATGGATTTTTTAAAAATAATAGTAAAATGTGTTTTAAATAAGAGAATAAAATTAAATTTAGAAGATAATAGAAATTTTTAAAAATTCAATATATTGATTAATGTTTTTTTAATATTAGCCATTGTCTCAATAAAACTTTATAATATGAACCGAATGAAGTATTATTTTAGTATACCCCACTCCTATATAAATAAGGTAAATGTTATCGACTGTCATAACTCATAAGGACACTTTTTAAGTACTCAAATAATGTAATAAAAAGTTGTTAAAAAATATAATTTTTTTTAGAGACTAAATAATATATATTTATGATTATTTTTAAAATATAGTAATTTAAACAAGTGCTATAAGAGTATTATTTAACAACACTCTATGAATAATATAATTCTAAACCCCTCTACTTAATATTCCTATGAATCTTCCTATTAACTATTCCTTCTGTTCTTTTTTATCTGTCTACGTAAAGGAAAAAATGTGTTTATATTTATGTATCCACTTACATTTTAAATTAAACATTAATTATATTTTTATTAAGAATTTTTTTTAATTTATACAATATTATACAAATTAAAAAATTAAAAATAAAAAGTTTTTCTTGAAAAATATAAAAATTAAATGAGATTATATTTAACATACAATTAATTAATGATGTGTTTTCTTTCAATATTTAACTTCTTAACTTATACTCCCTCTATTCCTTTTTATCTATGATATCCTCTAAGATAAACTCACAAAGATTAAAAATTTTAATTAATATACTTGAATCACAAAAAAAAAAAATAATAATAAAAAGAACAAAAGGTGTGTAAGTTGCAATGGAAAGAGGATTTTGAGGTATGTTATGGAGCCGGAAGCAGTGAAGGGTACAGAGTGCAGTGTGGAAGCGAAACGCGTACCCATCATCTATCCTGCCTCCTTAACTTATTTGTTGTCCTAATCTTTGACTTTCAACTCATCCATACTCCATATTTAATGTAATATGCCACTCACTTAATGCTATTTAATTTTAATAAATCTTTAATTTAATTTTAAAGTATAATTAATTATTCTTTTAAAAATTTTAAGTTTAATTAATTATTTTTTTCAGTCATACCCCACTTAATGGTATAAAGAATGCATGTGTTAAATTTTTTATAAGTAAAATTGAGTTAACTGGAGTTCCATAAGAAGTTATTATTTAAAGTAGCACTCTCTAACCACTAGGTCAATCAATTGAGTTTATGTATGCATGTGTTAAATTATATTCTTATTTATTGACCTAGTGTATTTTTACGAAATTAATAAGGACATTTTAGTTTAAAAGGTAAAAAAATATGACATAATTATTGTTTTGTTAATTTGTGTGTAAAATTTTAAACAACATAATATATAAACCAGAAAGAGCAATAAAACTGTTGAGAGGAATTTCTTAATGCCATAAGTTAGAATAACATAGATAAACATTTTTTTAGCTAAAATATACATTTAGTCCTTTATGTTTTGTGGAAGTTCTATTTTGGTCTTTTATGTTTATTTTTTGGACCATGACTCTTCTTTGAACCTGTTAGTCTAAGTTAATAGAACCGTATACGTGGCACCTACATAGCATTAACGATATTAGTTGTCATCCTTTTCCAGACTAAAATGACACCGTATTGATTTTTTTTATGACAACTAACATCGTTAATGTCATGTAGGTGCCACGTAGACGGTTTCTTTTAACTTAGACTAACGGATTCAAATAAGAGTTTAATGTTGGTCCAAAAAACAAACGTAAAAGACTAAATTGAGACAAAATAAACATAAAAAATCAAAATAGGATTTCGATAAAACATAAATGGCTAAATGTGTTTTTTAAATTTTTTTTCTCAAAAGAATATAATTTTTTCTTGAACCAATAACCTTCTTCTCTTGGAGTATTTCTATACACATTCACAAATTGTGTGAATCTAATACTCTTCCACTTGATTAAATTATTTCGGCATATTAAATTTAATTTTGGATACGGAGGAATTGATATCTTTAGTTTCCTTTTTTTCTCATCAAAGTTCAAAGGATGAATTAAAGATAATACTCCTTGTGTTACTATTGACGAGTATCTAAAACAAATATCACATGTATTAAGAAAAATATTAATTTTATTTTTAGACATATAATGACTTATTTATAATTTTATCTTTATTTAATATTCTTTTTTTTTTTTATCGGTTGAAAAAGAGAAAAAAATTTTGTTTCTATTTATTTGTCCATTTGTATTTTCAACGTACATTGATTGTACTTTCACAAATTTTAATTTTATGTTTAATTGGATGTTAAATATTATCTAGCTAATCAATCAATGAGAGATAAAGGATATTATGGAGAGTTCAAAATTTATTTTGAGGAAAACCATAATAATTATTGCACTCCTTAACATGTGTGATTTTTTTTCTCTAAATAGTTAAATAGAAACGGATGGAGCATCAATGAGAAATTAATGTTATTTTTCCACTTATATTCTTAAAATAAATGTATGTTTCCAATAAACATTTATAATTCACTATCTATAAATAAGGGTGTAATAGAAAATTATGTACTCCCTCTGTTCCTTTTTATGTAATAGAAAATCTTCTTGTTTCTATTTATCTGTTCACTTGTATTTTTAATGTAATATTGATTATACTTTCACCAATTCTAACCTTATGTTTAATTAGATGTTAATCAATGCTACATTATCCCGCCAATCAATCAATGAGAGATAAAACATATTATGGAGAATTCAAAATTTATTTTGAAGAAAATCATAACAATTATTGCACTCTTTAACATGTGTGATTTTCTCTTTTTAGATAGTTAAATAGAAAGGAGAGAGCAACAATGAGCAATTAATGTTATTTTTTCACTTAGTGTGTGTTTGGTAACACTAGCTTATGGAGGTGTTTGGTGACAACTAGCTTATAGTTTTTATAAGCTATAAGCTAGCTTTCATAATAATTTATTACATGTTTACTTCAAGTAGCTTATAGTTTATGAAAAGTAACTTTTAATAATTCTTTCCTATTTTACCCTCTGGTCATTTATTACATGTTTACTCTATCAAATAATTTATTACATGTAATTATTACTTGTCCTTTTAAGTCATTTAACAAATATAAGCTACCTAATAAGCTAATTTTACCAAACACCTCTACTCAATTATAAATCATAAGTCATAAACTATAAGCTACAAGCTATAAGCTATAAGTCATAAGCTATAAGCTAGTGTTACCAAACAGAGTCTTATATTCTTAAAATGAATTTATGTTTCCAATAAACATTTATAATTCACTATCTATAATAAGGGTGTAATAGAAAATTATGTATTCTCTTATATTCCTTTTTAAGTGTTGTGTTTAATTTTATTTTTATTTTTATTTATTTGTCATTTTCAAGTTTTAAAGTTATATTAATTATTTCTTTGTCAATGATACCTTTTATACTTTACCTCAAATTTAATTAATTGTTAACACATTTTTCATAAAGATGAATGAGAATATTAGAGTGATTTAAAATGTTATAATAGTAAAATCACTAACAATTTAATACAAAAACAAGGCAAATTTAAATCTCTCCTTAGTATGTGCAAAATAACTAAAAACGACACTTATAAAGGAATGAAGGAAGTAATAAATACTCTTAAAACTTTTCGCATCCAATCATTTTTATTATGTCCCTTAATTATGCTTCATGTAATATCTTATTTATATATATAAAAAATAATTTAGAGTATTTAAATAATATTATCTCTAAAAATCATTTTTTCTAAAAATTAATTTCACTTCATAATTGATTTTATTCAAAATAAATAATATAAAATTAATTATATGCTATCATAATGCAATAGAATGTAAGTGGGATAGAATGCAAAAAATCAAGATAGATATAATAGAATAAGTGGTAGTGGGGGTGGGGGGGTCTTACCTTGCCAACACTTTGACAAAATGTGACATTCTAATCTTATTCCTATCCATAAGTCAATAATAAGGGCCTATTATTTCAACCACATGACATGACACACACGCCAACTTCTGCCTTTGTTTCCTTCTTTAATACGACATTTATATGTCCTCCCTTGTCTCTTATTAGTATTCTTTTGTTTTGTGATTTACCCCTTGTTTTTGGAAGGAAGAAAAGAAAATGAGGAAGAAGAAAAAAAATACAAAAAATGATATATTATTTTGTTTGGTTAAAAAAATAAAAGAAAAATTTGACTTAAAAACAGAAAAAATTTAAAATTTTGTCTTCTTTTATTTGTTCGCAAGTTAATTTTTTCGTCTTAATTTTTGTCCTTCAAAAGAAAGCATTAAGATTTTTATATACAAATTAAGAAAATATTAATTAAGTTGTATTTTATTATTTTATACTGACAGCATATTTAGTTTGAATTTGTAAAAGTACTTTTATTGTATGTAACAATATGCCAA
Organism: Cyamopsis tetragonoloba; assembly: GCA_037177725.1. NCBI lineage: Eukaryota > Viridiplantae > Streptophyta > Magnoliopsida > Fabales > Fabaceae > Cyamopsis > Cyamopsis tetragonoloba. The sequence goes on from CM074125.1 coordinate 52,387,819, forward strand.
ATATATTTGGTTTTTATTGTTTGTACGGACTTAATTAAGTTTGATCTCAAACTGGTTTTAAAAGCGAGTTTGATGAACGAATTATGAGAGTCACATTTTTATTTGTTGAAAGTATTTTTTAATTCTATTTATCATTCTATTTAAACAATATTTATTTTGCCAAACTTACTTTTAATTAAAAGTATCTAAACATAAATTTCATGGAACAAAACTAACTTTTAATTCAACATACTTTCTAAAAGCTTTCTTTCAACCAAACCAAAATTTACTAACAGATAACCAAACACACACTAAAATTAGTCGTTATTTATTAGTACTATTTTCTAACCTCTCACTACTAACTTATATATAATAGTGATATAAATAGAAAAGAATATTAAATAAATGTTGAAAAAAAAACAATACTTTTGAGATAAAATTGAGAAGTTAAAACAATAATATAAAAGAATTGGATTGAGTATTTTTTTTAGGGTAAAACATGTTTTTAGTCTCTATAAAATAGCATATTTTTGTTTTAAGTCCCTATAAAATTATATTTTACATTTTAATCTCTATAAAATAAATAATTATTGCTTTAGTTCATACCGTTAAGAAATTTTCATTAAGTGCTCACTAGAATAATGAAGTGCCACATGTCAATGTTACATCAGATCTAAATAATATTTTATTTAATATTAATATTAATTAATTATTTTATTAATAATAAAAAAGAATAATAACAAAAAAAAATCTTCATCTTCTTTTTCATTTTTCTCTTTTTCGTGACTAAAACACACAAATAATAAGGCTCCACTTCACTCCAGGGAGCTAGCTCCATTCTTTCTTCCATAATAGTGCAACCACTCATCTCTCATTTCCTCTTTTGGACACATTGTCATTTTTCTGCAAATGCCCAATTAATGTGTATAAGAGTGAGATAGTAGTCCATTTTTTTCAAAATCAACGAGTACTAGGTGAATCGAGTGAGGTTTCACAACAAGAAGGTAGGGCTCAACTCTCTCTCCAAAAGGTCGTGTGCGACAATTTCCTCCAGATGTGATTCGTCGATAATAGCTTTGATATAAAGGCAGTACCTGATCTTCTTATTACTATTCTTTTTATTATTAATAAAATAATTAATTAATATTTTTTATAGGAAAAATAATTAATTAATATTAATATGAAATTAAAAATTATTTTGATTTCATATGCATTGATACGTGGCACTCATTCATCCTAATTAGCACAAAACGAAAAAACAATTTATAGGCTAAACACATACAAAAATTACACTAAATTTTCTTCTCTCCTCCTAAATTTACTTCAATGGGGATCGAATCCCATATCTTGAGCTTCAAGAGCTTCATCTTATCTCTCCTCCTCGTGCTATTTTTTTTTTGGTTCATAGGAAAGTAGTACAATCGGGATTCAAACCCCGTACCCATACACGCATGTCCCCATGCGCTCACCAACTGAGCTACATGACTGAAATCCTCCTTGTGCTATTTGAGCTATAAGCTCTTGACACAAAACGAAAATTTCTTAACGATAGAGATTAAAAGCAACAATTTTTTATTTTCTGAAAACTAAAATATAAAAAATAATTTTATAAGAACCAAAAATAAAAATACTTCATTTTATAGGAACTAAATGTATATTTTATTATTTTTTTTCAACAACTAACCTCCTCACATCCATCCACCAATAACATGGTGCCAAATGGAGTTACTCCCACATGACCACACTATGTTTCCCCCTATGCATGCGCAATTCATGGAGTTGGGTCTTCTCACAGTAAGCTTCGGGCAGTGAAGATATTACTATATTCACATTGTTACGCATACTTATCGAATTATTATTTTCAAGGAAGATTTGCACCCTTTACTATCTTCATGACCTTTTATTAGTACTCCTATTATTTACAGTAGTATGATTTATTTCATTTATTATTAGAACCTAAAACACCGACAAGCATACAAGTTCATTAAACAATTCTGGCTCGATATGTATTAGAGTATATTGGGCTGAAGAAACATCAATTTCCATGGGCTCATTTTTCTGATTCTATTTGCTAGTCGCACCACCACCAGCCCAGCCTTTATTTATCAATTCTGTTAGAAGGGAGGATGTGATTAGCACCATCTCTATTGGGAGTGACACCATCCTTATTATATGTAAGAATCATAAGTTTATATACTAAAAAGGATAGTGTCACTTCTAATAGGAATGATGCTAATCTCATCTACCATTAAAAGTTAGTTAGCTGTAAAGTTAAGTTAGTTAGTTAACTATCTGTTAATCAAGTGTTTTGTATATAGTTCACCAAAAAAAGGTGTTTTTGTATATAAACTTGTATCGCTGATATTGTTAGTTGAGATGATCAATGTTAAGATGAAATTCATTTTCAGATTAAGTTTTATTAAATTTTTCCTTTTTTGCGCATCTCCTAATAATATGGATTTGTACAATAAATATTTTATTTCAGTTTATACTAAAATAATAATTAAAAACTTAAATATGATTTTGATCATAAAAGAAAATAAAACACTTCTACTTTTGGTCTCTATAAATATTTTTAGTGAATTTGGTACTAATATTTTAAAAAACATTTTTTTTAGTCCTTAAAGTGCATTAATAGATTATGAGCCAACTATACCTTGGTAAAAATAATTAATTAATTTAATATTAAATAATAAAATAAAATAAATAAAAAAAAAGATATTACTAATATATAAATATTATTAAAATAATAAATAATAAATTAAGAGGAACAATAAATTAAAAGGAGTACAATATATAGCTTCTCCCCAAAATAATTCTTTGTTTTTTCATCTCCCACGTCGCTTAGCCCAATCTCTATCTCTCTTTCTTTTTATTCTTGATTTTTTATTGAAAACAATGGTTTTTGATTTCATATCCGTTTAATAATTTGATTTGAATATTTTTTGTTCAACGAATTGAAAATATTGTTTTTTTCCGACAGCAAATATCATCCATTTTTACTTGAAATGTTATCATTTATTTTTGTCAGGTCAGGCCCAAACAAGCAAGTAAGTCCAATGAAGCTGAGGTTTTTTGTCCTATTTTATGGTGGAAGGGATTAACACCATCTCTATTGGGAGTGACACTATCCTTTCTAATATATAAATTTAAGATTTATGATTTTTGTATATAAGGGAATGATGAGATTTTTAAAATTGGGTGGTCTCAATCCCTCCCACCTTATTTTATGGATGGGTGTTAACGACGCCACACTGATTGGGTGGGTGATATTGGCGCCGCACCCTTTTTGAAAATGACAAAATTGACTATGATTTTGAAACTTCCGGATTTCATTTTCAAAATTGACCCTCATTTTCCCATTCTTTCATTTTTAATTTGTAATATATCTTGTACATTACTTTTTAATTTACTTAATTTTCAAAAAATATTAAAAATGAAAGAATGGGAAAATGAGGGTCAAAGGTAATTCTATGTGTTTAAGCCTTAAACGAGAGCATATTAAAAATTAAGGCTTAAATTCAGAAAAATACTTAATTAATAAAAAAATATTGTCATAAAATTTTATAAAATTATAATTTTTTTTTAAAAATAATATTAAAAATTAATCACAAAATATGCTCTTGTTTATTACAACTAGATTTAGAGTTTCCTAATCTGAAAGTTGGCTTAAGGTGATGTAATTAATTTACTTAATGTCTTAGTTATACAAATTTACCCCGAGCATGAGTTTTATTACTAGGTTAAGTAATTTAATAAATACTTTTTTATTTTTATTTTAAAAAACACCCGATCTTTTAAGTGTGTTGTATACTATTTTTAAAAAAATTGTTGCAATTTTTAAAATTATGTAAATTAAGCTAGAAATTTCAAGGTAAATAATAAATTATTTTCTAAAACTAGAAATAATTTAAGCAAATTAAAAAGTGAGGTTTCATTTTTATTCTGAAAACACTCTATTGTTCAAGTTTATATTGTATTCTTCACTTGACAAATAGCGTTAATGGTTATGAGTAAATGTCATTTTTTACATTAAAAACTTAAATATTACTTTAAAATTTATACTACATATTTTAAAATATAAAATATAAAATTTATACTGCTTCTACGTGTTTCTCAACTTGCTTCTATGTTCTGTATCACTCCCAAGAACTCCCAATAGGTAAATGTCATAATTTTTTCTTTTCTTTGGATATCAAGATCAATTAATTGACAAAATCAATTTATTTTAAAAATTAAATTTGAAAATAAAAAAATGATGAAGGCAGTGTTCTATTAAGGTCGGTTCAGAACTCATATAAAGATAAGGGATTTGAAACTTAGAACTCTTCAATAAAGGTTGTGAATCCCTTATCTATCAAAAAAGAAAAAAGTTCTTGAAAATTTGATCTTTTAGAAGGCCTGCTCAGTTGAAGAATTCTTATTTAGATTAATTATCTATCTCATCTATATTCATCTTATTTTAATTTAGCATTTCAGATTAGAATTTTAACTAATTAGTTTACTTTAATTTCAATTTTGTTGACACAGAGGTTTGGTGTTAACTTAGCATTATGATTTTTTTTTTCTATATTCCTTTATCTTTTGATAACCTTTGTTGTAGTAATTTTCAAGGAGTACTTTACTTACACGGTTTGCATATTTAAAGTCCTTCAAATTTTAATTTCCTTACTATTAAATATTATGTATTTGAAGAAAAAAATGGAAAAAAATTCTCATTTTAGAAACTATAATGTTGTCAACCTTTTTGTTAAATAACTGTTTTTGTAATTTCTCAAGTGTTCCACTAATGCCAAGAGTTTGTAGCTCAAATAATACAAAAAGAAGTTATTAGAGCTTGAGGGAACGGCTTCAATCCTCGGTAGGAAAATTTAGGAGTAGTGTAATATAGGTGTGTGTGTTTGGCCGATAAAAAAAGTGCTCCACTAATTAAATTAAGAAAACAATTACTTTAATATAATTTAAATTTGGGAATACAAAAGATTTGGCATCATATATAAGTGCTTAATACGCATGACCTTTATACATAATAACAAATTAGATTTCAAGTGTCTTGATCTGAAAGTTGGCTTAAGGAATAGTTTTATTCACTTTTTTTCTTTATCATTTTCTGCAATTGATTTGAATAAAAAATAATTCCTATAACAAATGTAAATAACAATGTAAGAGTTTTTTTAATGAAATATGGTTGAATTCAAAATACTTATCGTGAAGATTATGTGTATAAAATTTTATATCAATTCGAAATCGTCTAGTATTCCATCAAAACACTTGTTATTTTCATTATTTTAAAATTATATTTTACGTTAATTTTTTATTATATTGATATTGTACTAAACGATCTCGAGATTGATGTAAAATTTTATACAAATAATCTATACGATAAGTAATTTGAATCTAACGATATGTTTCTCGAAAAAACTTCGATATATATATATATATATATATAATCTCCATTGAGAATAAGTACATCTTACGGGGTTTATTACTAGATTAAGTAATTTAAAAAAGAGGTTTTTAGTTTTATTTCGAAAAACACCCTATTTTTAATGTGTTGTACATTATTTCTGAAAAAAATTGTTACAATTTTTGAAATTAGGTAAATTAAGCTAGAAATTTCAAAGTAAATAATACATTATTTTCTAAAACTTGTAATAGTTTAAGAAAATCAAAAAATGAGTTTTCATTTTTATTCCGAAAACACCCTATTGATCAAGTTTATAGCGTATGATCTTTTAAAAAATTGTAGCAATTTAAAAATTATACAAATTGAGCTAGAAATTTCAAAGTGAATACATTGTTTTCTAAAAACTTGAAATAATTTAAGTAACTTTGAAATCGTGTTTTATTTTTAATTTCAAAAAATACCATATTTTTCAATCGAATAGATGATCTCTTGAAAAACTATTGTAATTTTATAATTTTTAAAAATTAAGCTAGAAACTTCAAACTGAATAATATCATTTTTTAAGAACCTTCAAATAATTTAAGCAATTTAAAAAATGCGTTTTCATTTATATTTCGAAAAAACCACCATTTTCTTCAAGTTTAAAGTACGCAATCTCAGAAAAAATTGTTGCAATTTTAAAAACTATTTAAAAACATGTTTTCATATTTATTTTGGAAAACACACTATTCTTCAAGTGTAATGGGATAGTACACGATCTTTTGAAAAATTGCTGTAATTTAAAAAATTATTTATATTGAGTTAGAAACTTAAAGTGAATAATACATTATTTTTTAAAAACTTTAAATAATTTAAGTATTTTAAAAAATGTGTTTTAATCTTTATTTTGAAAAACGCCATATTATACACGACCTCGTTAAACTTTTTTGCAATTTTAAATTTTTCTAAATTGAGTTGTAAAGTTCAAAATGAATAATACATTATTTTCGAAAAGCTTTAAATAATTGATGTTATTTAAAAAATGCGTTTTCATTTTTATTTAGAAAAACACTTTATTTTTTCAAGTGTAAAGTACATGATCTCTTAAAAATTTGTTGCAACTTTAAAAACTATTTAAATTGAGTTAGAAACTTTAAAAGTGAATAATACATTTTGTAAAAAACTTCAAATAATTTAAGTAATTTAAAAATAGCGTTTTTATTTTTTATTTCTAAAATATCATATTCTTCAAGTGTAAAATACACCATCTCTTAAAAAATCGTTGCATTTTTTGTTGATGCAAATGCTGTGATTAACCTTGATTTGAAGTTTTGATGATTCCACAACAACTTTTAAATGAGACACAAACGATATCAAGCGAACAAGCGCTAAATTCAAAAAAGTAACAATGTAAATGGTATATAGAATTTAAGGAATAATTTTGTGTAATTTTAATTAAGGCTCTCAAAAATTGATTGAATTGTTTTTAATCATTTTTTTAAACATGTTTTAAAAAGGTTTTAAATATGTTATATATGGGGTTAAAAAAGGATTTTTATTAAGGATAAGTGCTTAAAGTATTTTAATCCCCTTTATGTTCAAATATCAAGTTGTTTTTGTGCTGTAACATCTCTTTTCTTGTTATATTTGAATACCTTTTCGAATATAAGTGTTCTGCCTTTTGAAAAGTTTGACTGTCATATTCGAATGTGTCTATGTTTTTACTTGTTTAGCTGGACTCTTATATTTGAATATATATTCAAATATAGGATTCCATATGACCATATATATGCACCATCATTTATTCTCTTCAAAGTTTTGGTTCCTTGAACCTCTTTTTCATCGCTCTCATCAATCAAGCTTTATTCTCTCAAAGGAATTTTATCTAGTACATTAAAAATGTTTTCTTTGTCTTTCTCTAAACAAAGTTCAATCAAACACAAAGAGTCTTAATTAATTGATTCCTAGTATTTCAATTTGTATCATTAACTCTCTTGGGAGCTTTCCTTTGTTGTATACATTAATTAAATATTTGAGTGAAGGTGAGTCATCTTTCTAATGGTTAAGGGTGAGGAATCTAAGTGTGGCAAGTGCTCTTAGCTTGTACGGTTCATTGAAGAATTAATACAATGTTTTTCGTGGTGCTGTTTAAAAACTAGATGTAAATCACAATGAGGTTTAATGATAGAACCAATATATATCTTGGTGTTAAATTTCTTTAATCCTAGACTCTTTACTTTGTGCTTTGCATTTGATTTTTAGGATTCATCTTCATCTTCATCTTCTATTGATGCCATATCTTGCTAAACTGTCCAATACAAAAGCTAGCATTTGTTTGAGAAAAATTTTGCGAAAGTTTTTAAGTTCAATTTACCCCTCCTCTTGAGCATAGAGACCTTTGTCTAACAATTTTAAAAACTATTTAAATTGAGCTAGAAACTTCAAAGTGAATAATATGTTATTTTCTAAAAAACTTCAAATAATTTAAATGATTTAAAAAATGTGTTTTCATTTTTTTTGTCGAAAAACACCCTATCTACAAGTGCATAGTATATGATCTCTTAAAAAAATGTTACAACTTTAAAAACTATGTAAATTGAGCTAGAAACTTCAAAGTGAATAATAAATTATTTTCTTAAAAACTTCAATAATTAAGTAATTTAAAATAACGCGTTTTCAATTCTATTTCGAAAAGCATCATATTTTTCAAGTGTATAGTACACGGTCTCTTAAAGAATTGTTGTAATTTAAAAATTTATGTAAATTGAGCTAGAAATTTCAAAGTAAATAATACATTGTTTTAAAAAAATTCAAATAATTAAAGTAACTTAAAAATACGGTTTCATTTTTATTTCGAAAAATACCCTATAGTACACGAACTCTTAAAAAATTGTTGCTATTTTAAATTATATGTAAATTGAGCTAGAAACTTTAAAGTGAATAATACATAATTTTTTTTAAAAAATTCAAATAATTTAAGTAATTTAAAAAATTTGTTTTCATTTATTTTCGAAAAAACACCTCAAGTGAAAGTATACGATCTCTTGTGAAATTGTTGCAATTTTAAAAAATTTTAAATTGCGCTGAAAACTTTAAAGTGAACAATACCATTTTCTAAAAAACTTCAAATAATTTAAGTAATTTAAAAAAAAAAAATTATTTTTATTTCGAAAACGTCATTTTTTTAAATGTAGTATATAATACACGATCTTTTAAAAAATTGTTGTAGTTTTAAAATTATGTATATTGAGTTAGAAACTTCAAATTGAATAATATATTATTTTCAAAAAACTTTAAATAGTTTAATTAATTTTAAAAATGCATTTTTATTTTTATTTTGGAAACGCCTTATTCTTCAAGTGTATATTCTTCAAGTGCCTTATTTTCGAAACGCCTTATTTTTATTTAAATTAAGAAAGAAACTTCAAAGTAAATATTTTAATTTTTTTCAAAAAACTTTAAATAATTTATGTAATTTAAAAATGTCTTTTCATTTTTATTTCAAAAAACACCCTATTCTCACATGATCTCTTAAAAAATATTGTAATTTTGAAAAGAATATAATTTGAGATAGAAACTTTAAAGTGAATAATATATTGTTTTCTAAAAACTTTAAATAATTTAAGTAATTTAAAAAATACGCTTTCATATTTCTTTTTGGAAAAACACCCTATTTTTCAGGTGTACAATGAAAAACTATTGCAATTTTAATTTTTTTTATATTGAGCTATGAACTTTAAAGTGAATAAAATCATTTTATAAAAAAAACTCCAAATAATTTAAAAAATACTTTTTTATTTTTATTTCTAAAAATACTATATTCTTCAATTGGTGTGTATAGCACACGATCTTTTAAATAATTGCTGCAATTTTAAAAATTATGTATGTTGAGCTGAAACTTCAAAATTAATAATATATTTTTTTAAAAAAATTAAATTATTTAAGTAATTTAAAAAATGTATTTTTTTTTATTTTGAAAAACATATTAGTCTTTAATTGTAAAGTATAGTTTCTCTTCAAAAGTTGTTGCAACTTAAAAACTATTTAAATTGAGCTATAAACTTTAAAGTGAATAAAACATTGTTTTATAAAAAACTTCAAATTATTTAAGTAATTTAAAAAATGTGTTTTCATTTTTTTTGAAAAACACTCTATTCTTCAAGTGTAGTAAACGATCTTTTAAAAAATTGTTGTAATTTTAAAATTTATGAAAATTGAGCTAGAAATATCAAATTAAATAATATATTGTTTTCTAAAATATTCAAATAATTTACGTAATTTAAAAATCATGTTTTTATTTTTATTTCGAAAAACACGATATTCTTTAAGTGTATAGTACACGATCTCTTAAGAAATTGTTGCAATTTTAAAAACACATAAATTGAGCAAGAAACTTCAGAGTGAATAATACAATTTTCTAAAAAAATTAAAATAATTTAAGTAATTCAAAAAATACGTTTTTATTTTTATTTCAAAAAACATTTTATTCTTTAATTGTATACACAATCTCTTAAAAAATCTTAGTAATTTTAAAAATTATGTAATTAAGTTAGAAACTTTAAAGTGAATAATATATTATTTTTTAAAAACTTCAAACAATTTAAATAATTTTAAAAAAGTGTTTTCATTATATTTTGAATAACACCCTATTATTCAAATGTAGTGTGTAGTACACGATCTCTTAAATAATTGTTGCAATTTTAAAAATTATATAAATTGAGTTACAAACTTCAAAGTGAATAATTTTATTAAAAAACTTAAAATAATTTAAGTAATTTAAAAAATGCATTTTTATTTTTATTTTGAAAAATATTCTATTATTCAAGTGTATAATACACTACTTCTTTAAAAATTGTTACAATTTTAAAAATTATATATATATTAAGATAGAAACTCAAAGTGTTTTTAAAAAACTTTAAGTAATCAAAGTAATTTATTTTTTGCTAGGTCCACCACCTTATGTTTAACCACAAGAATTTTTGCTAGGCACGTGTAAAGAGGATGCTGTGAATCATCTCACTTCACTTTAGAACAACACTACCCTTGTTGGACAATAGCGTCCGAAATTCATAAAATAGTAAAAATTAAAAGCAAACCACTCTTGTTTTTTCGGACAACAACGTTGAGAAACACATCTCGAACGCTTCTGTCAGGAAATGAATGATGCCTTTCCCAAATAAGGTGATGCGAATCCCAGCACCCGTGTAAAGAATAAAAGAACTTGACTGAATCGAATCTATAACCACAATAACTTTCGCTGAAGAAAATTTCCTATCCAAGTATTTTTCAACTTCTTAATCGCACAATGATTATAATAAAAAAAATAAGAATAAAATAGCACAATGATTTAAACCTATACAGTATGTGATCTATACAGCAATGATAAAAGCAACAGCAAATAATTAAACTAATGATACTATGTCAACACAAAAGGAATGATTAGTGGAAAGACATCTGAATCCATGGAAGCATAATCAAGAGTGTAAAACCCAAGAGAAGTTTAACGTGATCAAACAAAATTATGATGCCAAGTAATCTTGGACTTCATCATTTTCAGACTCATCTTAGTTTTCTTAGGGGCAAGGTATTTCCAAAAAGCTTTTCTACTTCATCAGCTTCCATTTTAAGCCCATTAAGTATATCCATTTCTTCTTTTGATAATCCTCTCAAGAAATTTTCCTCATCTTCTTGAAACACTTTGAACCCTTCTGCCAATCTCTGCAACAATGTCATCTCAGTTTTCCCCACTTTTTCTACTTCTCCTTCTAACTGTTCAACTTCCCTCACAATGGTTTCTTCTCCTTCCTCTACTTTTTTCTCCAGCCTCTCAACCAGCGAAGGCTCCGGCCCACATGTGTTGTCGGTTCTGATGAACTTGCTAAAGTCTCTTCCCACACTCTTTGCCGCTCTTTCGAGTTCAGGAACTATGGATTCAGGCAACACTGCACTTCTCGTGTACACAACAGCACCGCCGTAGCCATCCCACGCATCGTTTTTGCCTCGGTAGTATACAAATACATAGTCATCTGGTTTATTCTCAATCTTGGATGACAAAATATACCTGCATATCACTGAGAGTAAGTTCTAACAGGGCCAAAGGCCATATTCAACAAATAAAAGAGGTTAAAACTGATGTTTTGCTCCATAAACTTGACAATGTTTTTGGTTTTAGTCCCTAAAAAGAAAAATGCTTTCTTTGGTCTTTACACGTATCAAACTCTGGTTTAACACCTACTATTTGATTTTGGTCCCTACACTTGTTTTTTTACTTTAGTCCCTAAACAAAGATGACGGTTAGGCCACTTGTAACATGTCTCATACTTGACATCATTTCGCAACCAAATGAAAGACAGTGTCGAGCATAAGAACCAAAACAAGAAATGACTTCAAGTATACGGGCCAAAATCAAATGGTAGGGACAAACAGTCAAGATTGATATCGAAACACTTTTTTTTTTTCTTTTAGGGACTAAAACCAAAATCGATGTCAATGTATAAGGACAAAAATATTAATTTAACCAATAAAAGAATATGTGTTAGGTGTAGATGGAAAGCTTGGGTTTATCAATTTTGAGATTTTAGTCCCCAAACTTTCAATTGTGTGATTTTAGTCCCTTAACTGTGTCTATTGTGCGATTTTGCTCAATTAATCCATCTTTCGTTAACAAGCTAATGGTTAACACAATTAAACCAATAAAATAAAACCAATATCGCACAAATGAAAACTTTGACCGCGTTGACTATTAGCTTTTTAACGAGAGATTGTCAAAAGAATCAAGATCATGCAATTGGAAAAGCTTCGGATCCAAAATTGCGCAATTCAAGATTAGGAGATCAAAATTGCACAATTGACAAAGTTAGAGGGCTAACATTGCACAATTGAAAAAGTTGAGAGGCCAAAAGTGCAATTAAGCCAAATTGCTTTTAAGTTATGAACAAGTAAAAGGTGTTCAACACAGCAACAAGTCCTCTCTGTTCTTTCTCTGAAGTTGAAAGTAACATTTACTTTCTTCAGACATTTGAATAATTGAATTTCATTTCAAATAGCAACATGCAAAGTATGCATCATGTGGATTTAATAGCCAATAACTATACATGTTTAGGTGAGTGAAAATTGAAGAAGAGAGCTTGTGAGCAAGAAACTAAACTACCAGTCATCTTGATAGTGAAGGTACTCATTATCATGATTGTAGAGGATCCCGGGATAAGCAGGATCTTGCACAAATCTCTGCTCAGCTGACCTAGTAATAAATCCAGCATCCGGAGTTCGTATTCTCCATGACAAATTACCCACAAGTTTGTTGGATTCTGTGTGAAACTCATGCAACTGGCAGTCAAAGGTATCAAAGCTAGGATTTAAGCCACTAGTGATATACCACTTGCCAGTGAAGTCTGCAACGTTAAAGCTCTTAACAAGGACATCAGGATTTGGAACAGGAAATTCTCCCACGTCAGATTTCATGGGCACGCATTTCTTCCGCGAGACTGCACATTCGTTGAATTGATCAACCACGCTGTTTTCAAACAGGTCTCCACATTTAATCTGGGAAAATTAAGAAGAAAAATAAGTGTCCATGAGTAGAGCTCACCTCCCTTGGTAATTAGTATACGATGCTATATTTTTCTATTTATCCTCCTACATATCCTTCCACTACTGAAATAAGCATTAAATGAAATACTAAATGCATTTAATGTCTTGAAAAACGTAGGGATATTTTATAAGAGGATTCAGAATTCACCAAGTATATAATGGTAAATGCGTGAATTTGATGTGAAGTACAAGACTAACTTGGCATTCAGTCTCATCAGGTCGATTGTTGCAAGTTTGGAGACAAGCAATATTGGCAGCACATGATGGGTTTGAAAGACACTTGGCCAGTTCTATCCTGCATATATAAGAGTAAGAAATTGGAGGCCCATTCAAAGTGACACACTTAAGAAGCTATTAGAAACGACTTAAGCCTAACTACACTCCAAAAACTAGCTCATTGGGGATATATTTAGTCATATTCCTAGTCGATATGAGATCTTAGTAGAAGCAAAATTAAAGGTTGTAATCTTTTGCTGTATGAATATCAAATACATTTAATAGAAGCAAATTCTTTTAGTTTCCATTGCAAGTCCGTTAGCAATGTCAAGAATCTTAAACAAACGAGCAAGAAGTATTTCCGCTATTCTGGTAGAAAAAAGGACAACAGAAAGAGAGATGGTATACCTGCATTCCTTTAGCAAACAAGCACAAGTTTTGAGAGCGTCAACAGCATCAGCTGATGGAACGATAATTAAAATGCATGCCAAAATACCAGCTACTTCCATGATCCGTAAATGACTCCAATGTTTGAGGGAAACAAGTATTCTATCAACCGCAAATTTGAATATCTGTTATCCAAACAAGGGATGGAACTCAGAGGATGGAGATTGGGTTGAAAGGTGTTATTGTAGAAACAAAATTAGCATTTTCAAACAATTGATTATATCCCTAAATATTTCTTATACATCCCAAAGACAATTAGAGCATATCCTTACATATGATGAGTATATCCCAAAATACCCTAATACTCACCCTTGGTACTTTTGTGGGAGAGGGAGAAGAATCTCCAGTCCCTTTGTGGCGCTGCCACCCGGAACTGCAAGAATGGTGAGAAGGTCTTAAAAAGCGCAAGCATGTTGGTTTTCTGGTTGTGGACACCACTTTGAGCATTACCACACCAGAAGGATACTGAAACCCTCTTGTTCTGTAAAACCTCAAGTCATTTTTAACCTTGAGGCCTAATTTTATGCATACATTGGCATTTCCGGTGCCTTCATGATGGGATAACAACATTGAATGTGCACTCAACGTTGCCATACGCCCATACATACATAAAATGTATGTATATATGTATGTATGTGCTCACTTCCAAATGTGACCTGATACTGGGAAAAAAAAAAAAAATACAGCATAAATCAGCAAGATTATCTAGTTATGCAGATTGCAGAGGTAATCATGATGATATGCTCAAGACTGTTAACACAAAAAGAATAACATAATTGACCTAAGATTTCCATACATACATACAATATAATATATAATATATGAAATATATGTGTGTCCTCACTTCCAAATGTGACCTTATACTGAAAAAAATAAAAAAAAAATGCAATTGCAGCATAAATCAGCAACAGCAAGATTATGTAGTTACAACTGGTTATGCAAGGTAATCATGATGATATGCTCAAGACCATTAACACAACAGAATTAGGAAACATGGTGGAAGAGTAGAGTAAAATTTTGATAAGAATGTAACCAACTACCGGATATAGTTAATCAGATATAATAAAGATAATCTTATTACATCTCTTAATTCTAACTAATTAACACTATTATCTCTAATATAATTGACCTAAGATTTCCATACATACATGTAATATAATATATACTACTAGTATATGTATGTCCTCACTTCCAAATATGACCTTATACTGAAAAAAGGGAAATAAAAAATGCAATTGCAGCATAAATCAGGAAGATTATGTAGTTACAACTGGTTACGCAGAATGCAGAGGTAATCATGATATTATGCGCAAGCTGAAACAAATTTGACCTAAGATTTTTGCATGCTTGAACAATTTAATATATATTGATATTTATAGTTTACATATAAAGAAGAGATGTAATTCAGAATGAGCAGAGTGAGAATTACATGCTTTGCGGTGTAGGTGAGGGGAAAGTGCAGCTGCAATATTAATGGAAAAGAATAGTAGAGGATAAGAGAAAGTAAGAAGAAGAAGAAAAATGGAAGAAAGAAGAAACGGCGTCGTATAAGAAGAGATAAGAAAAGCATGATGATGGAGTTTGTGTGTGTGGACTGCAAACATACCCGTAACTGTAACCACAACGGACACGTCAGCGTCTTCTATTTGCTTGCAGTTTCACAGAGGGGCCCACTTTGCAAATTGGGCTCAATAGTCCAAAGTACAATCTCTGTGGCCCACTTCAAATTCCCTTTCTTTTTGTTGACTAATCATCAAAACAGAATGTGAATTATTGAGGAGGAAAAAAAAATCTGATTCCTGTCTTGTGAAAAGAAAGAATTAAAAATGATGGAATACGGAACATGTTGCTTATAAAATGAATAGTCTGTATAAGTAAAATCAAAAGAGAGACGCAAGGAAAGTTGCAAGGTGAATTCTCCTCTTTTTTAAATTTCATCGGGTGACTCGTTGGTGGAAAATTGAGAGAAGGCAATTGAGATATTGTTTATTTTGGAGTAAAGTATCACATAAGTCCCTAATTTTATAAGAAAAGTTCACGTAAGTTCGTGATTTTCGCGAGAGTTCACTTGGGTTCCTGAATTTGTTCAATGTTGTTCAGTTAGGTCCCTGACGTTAATTACCGATTTAACACCGTTAACAGAAGTTCAAATTAGTTCATGTGTTTGAATCAAAAGTTCAAATTAGTCCCTATGTTTATTAATAAAAATTCAAATTAGTCTCTGTATTATGTATTAAAAGTTCAAATAAGTCTCTATATTTATTATTAAAAGTTTAATACATAATACTGAGAAAGTTCAAATTAGTCTCTTTATTATGTATTACGAAAGTTCTATGTAACGGTAGTTAACGTCAGGGACCTAAGTGAACTTTCGTTGTAAAGTTGGAGTCCTGTGTGGTAATAATTTCATTTATTTTGGCATTTTGAGCTAGCCTCATGGTTCGATATTGGTCAGGTAGGGGTAGGGGTGGTAAAACGGACTTGATTTGTTGGGCCGGCCTGCTAGCCCATCTTAAATTAGCGAGTCGGATTGTATATATATTTGAGCTCGTTGCCCCACTTGGCCCACCCCGCCTAGCCAACCAACGGTGGGCCGGGGCGGGCTAGCTTGCCGGCCCATATTCTTTTTTTTCTTTTTTATAAAAGTACATTTTTTTATTTATGCATTGAAAAGTTAAAAATTTCAACAAAGTAAATAAAATTAAAAATTATTCTTTTTTTATGAAAAAATATTTTTTTTAATGGAAACATATATTTTTTTAATAAAAACATTTTTTTCTTAGGAAAACGTTTTTTTTATAAAAAATATGTTATTAAAATTTTTGACGAGCTAAATGGGCTAGAAAAATAAGCTCGTATAGTCATGACGGGTCGGACGGACCCGTTTTGCCACCCTAGATAGGAGTGATTATGACTCAGATTTGATTGACTTTAGACAAATAAGAATTTACTCGATATGATCAATTGAGTTTGGGTTAGATTGAATCGGACTGTGCAATCATTTTTCAAAAAAAAAATCCAATCCGAACAAACTTGGGTTGAATTGGATTGGATATTCAATTGTTTAATTTTTATTTTTTTACATATAAACTTTTATTAAAAATGAAAACATAAATAGAAAAAAATAAGAAAGGAAGAAGTTTCAAAATAAATACATATTAGCATAATTATAATAAGAAAAAAAATAAAGCAATACAATATTTTTACATAAAAAAAAAAAATAATCGAGAAAGTATTGAAAAAGTGTATGGCCGGTTGATTGGATTAGATAATAATTGATCCAATATCCGATCCACTTAGATTTACATTTTAAAATCTAATATAATTTGTTAAACCAATTTAATTCAGTTCTTTTAATTTGTTCGAATTAAGATTAGTAGAGTTTATCAAATTGACTCGATCCATGATCACTCCTAGGTATTGGTCCTTTTCTAGGGTCATTTGTTTCAACAAGAGTGCAGACAATACCAAATATCCCAACTGATGCATTGGCCAACTTAACTTTTTAAACCTTGCAATTTTATCATTAAAAAAGTATTTCAATGTATTAAAAAGAAAACTAAAATTCATGAGGTGCTTATTGTCTCTATTTACTGTTACTCGATATAGGACTTAGAACATAGTTTGAAGCATGATTATTACTCTATTGAAAATGTAAAAATGTGAATGAAGTACCTGGCATCATAGAACCCAAGAAACAAGGTCATAAAATAGTGGATAGATTGGATAAGGTATAAATACTTGGCAGCTTGCAATATGTGGTAATTGCGATGTTAATTGTACAGCTAAGGAAGTGCTTTCCCTAGAAAAACACATACAAAGTGACAAATTCAATGGAAAATTCAGGAAATCAATTTGGTCAATATTTCCATCCAGTATTCTCTCTTAAGCTCAAACCATAATTCTTTCACATAAACCCTAACTATGTTCACATCCTTGTTAGTAGCACCATAGAGAGTGTTAGAAGAATAACATTTATCATTTATAAATATAAATTAAATCAAATATGCTAATAAGAATTGGCGACAACAACAAGGTCAAAGAAATCATATAAAATACAACCTGTAATGTAAAGATTGTGATCAAGGGAGAATATTCCAAATTGGATCGATTTTCACAAAGAAATAATGACATTATATATGCTAAATTCCATTTGTCTAACAGAAAAATTTTGGGTGTTCTGTTATGGCTAATTCACACGCTTCGCAGCTTCCCAATGCGTTAATATAATTTTCTCATGGAACATGTTTGGATTGGACATGAAAATAAAAACCCATTTTCCTCTTCATCATCCTTTGTTTGCACTCTTGATCATTATTTCAATATTCATAGAGTTTGCGTCCCCTGCACCCAACGACCCACAAGGTCAATCAATTTTCCTTCTTATTTTTTAAACACTAATAGTTAGCGCTTGTTATATATAAGGATTAAATGTGTATTTTAACTTAAACTTATTTTCAATTGATAATTTGGTGTAGGCAAATGTGCGTTGAATTTCAACGTATATCCATACGTGGCATTCAGGGAGTGTGGTGATGTAAAAGAGGAAATAAGCAACTGGGGCGGCGGCGGGGACGGTTACCCAACCACCTTATGCTGTCGTAACGCCCTAACTGTTTTTTCTGACGCGTTAGCGAAACAGTCACTCAACTTAACAGGACAACTATTCATTTCCCAAGACCAATGGTTAAGTTGTATCAACTCATTTCATCCACAACAAGCAATGTCACCCTATTCGTGTGGATTGGAGAATTTCTACTTCGGGAGCTCCAAGTGTTCCACCTTACGTTTGCAGGATGTGCAGATAAAGGAAAATTACCAGAGTGCCCTCGACAAATGCTCCCATTTCGACCAACCGTTTGATCAGTCGTGCACAGAATGCACGACTGCAATTTTGAGTGTGAGAGATGGTTTGTATGGTGAAGTTATGGGGAAGGATAATAATTACACTGAGAAAGCCATATGTGGAGTTGCAGCTGTTGTTGCTGTTGCAGCTGGAAGAATGGATGATCCTTCCCTCGCTGATAAATTCTTGCGTTGCTTGCAAGCTCCAACAAGAAACAAGAGTAAGAACACATCTTCTCCCTTTTTTTTCTCTCTTTGGATCATTTCTGATAAAAGTGTTTTGGTTTGGCATCACAGGCTCTTCATCAAAACTTGTAATAAGTGTGGTTGTGATTGTGGTTGTAATATTGGGCATAGTGATTATGGTGAAATGCCTGTCAAAGAAAAAGGGTCATAAGGCAACACACTTGAAGGAGATAACAACATGGTCTGGACTCTACTGGTTTTCAAAATCAGAAATTGAGAATGCTATGAACTATGACAATAATAAAAAGATATGCCTTGGACGTGGGAGTGCAGGGCAAGTGTACAGAGGAGTTTTGCCAAGTGGTCAAGTTGTGGCTATCAAGCATTTAACAAAGAGTAACACTTCAGATTCTTTCACAAGAGAAGTTGAAGGTCTTTCTCGACTTCGTCACCCTAACCTCGTTTGTCTCTTTGGCTGTTGTATGGAGAATGATGACAGATATTTGGTTTATGAATTTTGTGCCAATGGAAATCTAGCTCAACATCTCTTGAGTAATGTCCTCTTATCTTCACTACTCTTTATTAACAATCTTTTATTTCGACTACTCATTTATGTAGAATAGTTTTTGGTTAAACTCATTTGAACGAATAATTTGTCTGTGTTTGGTAGAAAGAGACAGCCATTTGACATGGGAAACAAGAGTAAGAATTTTGAGAGATTGTTCATATGCACTCAAGTACCTCCATCATCATATAGAAGGTTGTGTTGTCCATAGAGATATAAAGGTACATGCAATCAAAATTCAGATTTTTCCCTATATGAAGCATACCCTTTTAATCAAAGTGCACATAATTTATATATATAAACTTTCGCTAAAATGTTTTTTTTTCCCAAAATAAAATACATTGCTTTTGAATTTAGCCCTTAAAAATTATTTTTTATATTCCAGTCTCTATTTTTTTTAGAAATTGTATTCTTAAGTCCCTAATGTTTAATTCTAAACTTTACTGTAAATTTAATTGCGACGAATTCATTATAAAATTGTTTGTTAGCAAAAGTTCAAAGATTCAATTCCTTCTAAATCTCTACGACAAACCGTATAATCTAGGAGTTTAACTTAACCGGGACTAAAAACATAATTTTTGAAATCATAGGGACTAAAATGTAAAAAAAAAATTTATAAGGACTAAATTTAAAAGCAATATATTTTATAGGAACTAAAAACATATTTTATCGTATAAGTTAATGTGTTTGAAGTTCTAACATAACAATGTGATGTGTAATTAATTATAGCTTACAAACATCCTTTTGACTGAGAAATACCAAGCAAAACTATCAGATTTTGGACTCGCAAAGATAATGGGAATAGAAGAAAGTAAGGTTTTTACTGATGTGAGAGGAACCATAGGGTACATGGATCCAGAGTACATGAGTAATGCCAAGTTAACTTGTGCAAGTGATGTGTATAGTTTTGGTATTGTTGCTTTACAAATTCTCTCAGGACAGAAAGTCATTGAATTGGATCTTGATGCCAGGAATCAATTGACAAGAAAGGTAATATAATAAAATAAAGACACCAAATATAATAATAATGTATGCGTTCATTTGTAAAAAATAGTAATTTGAAATTATTTTGTGTATGTAGGCAAGAGATGTGAGTATGGGAAAGCGTCCATTGTCAGATTTTGAAGATCCAAGACTGAATGGGAAAGTTTATAAGGCAGACTTTGAAGCCATTTTGCACATTGCTGTACTTTGTGTTGCAAAATCAAGCAAAGGTCGTCCAACCATTGAGGTTGTTTTTGAGGAACTGGACAATATCTGCAGAGACACCGATGCTAAAATGGTAATATATTCTTATTATGTTTAATTACTCATAAATCATAATATAAATCATAGTAATTTTGGATCTAGCTAGATCTTAATCTTCTATCCCAAATCGCATTTGTGTTTTTGATCAAATTTGTAGACATTAAGGGTCGGCACAAATGAAAAAAGTTTCACATGGTGTATGTGGGCTTGAATTCTCTTATGTGTAACTTTCTTAAAGGAGATTTTCTGACGTCTAAAGTCTTAAAGACTAGTTGAATAGTTACAATTAAGTAAAACTACTTACAATTTAGACATTTGTGCCAAACTAATTCTATGGGTGGATTTTGCTGGCAATCTCAATATATTATGGACGCCCTTCTACCGTCAATTATTAAAAATTAGACATGAATTTGATATAGGATTATGTGCAATTTAATTTGCACAAGCTCATTGGTGCTTGACGTATATTTGTATTTGATCAAAATTGGCTATATAGTTTCTTGTTAGTTCAGTTTTGAGGAAGAGATTAGTTACGACAGTGAATACGTTAAGAAAAGAACAAAAAAGTTGACTTTATGGTTATTTATGAAGGAAAAAAAAGAGTTGACTACATAGTTTTCTGTTTTAATTTGCAGAGAGCAAAGCAGGAGGAGTGTTCATCAACAACCTCCACCAATAGCTCCAATTCCTCCAAATTGATTCCTCTTTGACATATAAAAAAAAAGAAAAAAGAAAAAAAAAGAAAGATATTGCTGGTTGTTACATATGGGTGTTAATGGAACTTGGTGAAAATATAATGAAGAAATTGAAAATTGGATGATGAAGAAGATGTGATGTACATTACATATAATACTTACTATTTTTAGCATATAGGTAGTATTAATGTACAAACAAAGGTGAGTGGAGTACATACAAATATTTCTCTTATGTTTTTTTTTTTTTCTGAAATATTTTCACACCAAGAAGGTATATGATTAATTTCTTGGACATATACAGACTTATTCTCCCAAATAATGGAACTCCTGTCAAAGTTTTCTCATTGAATCTGTAGTATGTCTTTATGAAACTATCAATACTATTGGTGTTCAGTTGTTCATATTGTATTATCTTGAGAAGATGGTTATGAAGCAAATGATGATTGTATATGAGATTATTTGCCTTGAAAATGCCGTTAGAAGTGAAAGAAATAGATTGATGAATCATCTAATGTGATGCCCACCTCGTATTTTATGTGAAATACTATATTTCTTTCTATTTTGCACTTCTTCAAATTGAATATATATAATTCTCTAAAAAATTTAATGGGCGATATGTACTAAAATAATATTATAACTATGTTGGTTTCTTGTAGTAAGCAAAGTGTGATTGGAAAGCATCTTACCTACACGATTTCTAAAAACTTGTAGTAATTTATAAATATGAGAAATTATGTAATTTAAGTTAAAAATTTTAAAGTAAATAATACATTATTTTCAGAAAATTTCAAATAATTTAAAAACACCTTATTCATTTTTATTTCAAAAAACATCCTTTTATTCTAGTGTATAGTACATAGAAATCAAAAAACCATTACTACAAATTTAAAAAAATAAAAATTATGCAAATTGACATAGAAACTTAAAAGTGAATAATACGTTGTTTTAACAAAGCTTCACAAATTTTAGCTAATTTAAAAACACCATATTCATTTTTATTTCGGAAAAACACTCTTCAAGTGTTATAGGACACGATATCTAAAAAAACTATTGCAATTTAAAAAATTATATAAATTGAGCTACAAACTTTAAAGTGAATAAATATTATTTTCAAAAGGCTTCAAATAATTTAAGATATTTTAAAAATTAGTTTTTCATTTTATTTCGAAAAACATCATATTCTTCAAGTGTATATAGTACATGATCTCTAAAAAATTGTTGTAATTTAGAAAAATATAAAAAATTAGATAAATTGAGCTAGAAACTTCAAAGTGAATAATACATTATGTTCAGAATAATATTCAAATAGTTTAGATAATTTGAAAACTCCCTATTAATATTATTTCGACAAAAACACAATTTTTAAAGTGTATAATATATTATTTCTAAATAAACTGTTGTACTTTTAAAAATATAAAAATTTATGTAAATTGATCTAGAAACTTCAAAGTGAATAATACATTATTTTTAAAAGACTTCAAATAATTTAGATAATTTAAAAACTAAATTTTTATTTTTATTTCGAAAAGCATCCTATTGTATCGTACATGAATTCTAAAAAACCTTTTTCAATTTTAAAATATAAAAATTTATATAAATTGAGCTAAAAATTTCAAAATGAATAATATAATATTTTCAGAAAGCTTTTAAAATGTTTTCAAAAAGCTTCAAATAATTTAGGTAATTTTGAAACACCATATTCATTTTATTTTGAAAAACATCATATTCTTCAAGTGTATAATACACAATTCTAAAAAAACTGTTTAGATTTTAAAAATATTAAAAATTCTGTAAATTGAGCTACAAACTTCAAAGTGAACAATTCATTGTTTTCAAAAAACTTAAAATAAATTAGGTAATTTAAAAACACCAATTAATTTTTATTTTGAGAGACACCCAATTCTTTAACAGTATAGTACAATATCTATAAAAAAAATAGTCGCAATTTTAAAAATATACAAATTATGTAAATTTTGTTAGAAATTTCAAAGTGAATAATGAATTTTTCCCAGAAAACTTCAAATAATTTAGGTAGTTTAAAAATACCCTATTAATTTTATTCAGAAAAACACCCTATTCTTCAAAGTGTATAATACACGATCTCTAAAAAACTGTTACAATTATAAAAATATATGAAATTATGTAAATTGAGCTAAAAACTTCAAATTGAATAATACATTATTTTCAAAAGGCTTCAAAAGATTTAGGTAATTTATTTTTATTTTGAAAAATACCATATTTTTCAAGTATATAGTACATTATCTCTAAAATCTATTGCAAATTTTAAAATATAAAAAATTATGTAAATTGAGCTAGAAACTTCAAAGTGAATAATCCATTGTTTTTAGAAAGCTTCAAAGAATTATGTAATTTAAAAATAGATTTAAACATCCTATTCTTCAAGTGTATATAGTACACGATCTCTAAAAAACCGTTGCATTTTTAAAAATATAAAAAATAATATAAATTGAGATATAAACTTAAAAGCGAATAATACATTACTTTCAGCAAGCTTCAAATAATTTAGATAATTTAAAAATACCCTATTCATTTTTATTTCAATAAAACACCATATTCTTTAAGCATATAGTGCACAATCTGTAAATAAAATTGTTACAATTTTAAAAATATTAAAAATTATGTAAATTGAGCTAAAAACTTCAAAGTGAAAAATATATTGTTATTAAAAATCTTCAAATAATTTAGATAAATTCACACATACCAATAAAAACATATTAAATTATGTTTTTCCAATTAATTAAGTAATGAATTTGAATTTTATTCCTATTGTGCCCATATAATAAATGTATTTACTTGTATGAGAATAGATGAGTGTCATACTCTCTCATAGTTAATTAAGGACACATAAGGAAAATTATATTTTGTTCGCAATTAATACACTTGAAAGTAATATTATGTTTGATGTGTTTGAGTACACAACTTAATTAAGCACTTATGCAATAAATTATTTTTACATGAGAATTTTTTCATAGACAAAGTTGTAAAACTTACTTGAATAAGAAAAAAATAGCTTATTCTGATAAGCTTCTCCAAGAAGCTTATGATAATAAGTTGAACACAACTTATAACAACTCATAAGTTATTTTCATAAGCTACACATGAACTTTTCCAAACAAGAACTTTCTTCTCTATTTTTCTTATATGGGTTTTTCTAATTGCACATGATAAGAATCCTAAAGTGGAAAGAATGATAAATAGTGAATGCAGATTAAAACATTAGTCCTAATTGAGATGCATGTGCAATATTGCACACGTTAGAAAACATCTTCTTATATATAAGACCAGAGGTAGTAAAAGCTGAGGAAGTACTAATTGAGGGCTTGTTTGAAACAGTTTGGTTTTTTGTTTTTAAAATTGTATTATAAAACAATTTTCAAAAAAAAGTGAGATGAGTTTTTAATATTTTGGTTTTTAAAATTGTATTGTAAAATCAGAAAACTGAAAACTAAAACATGTTTTAGATGTTTTCATATTTTGGTTTTTAAATACTGAAAAACAAAAACGGTTTTTAAAAATTATTTTTTAAAACTCGACTGTAGTTTTTTAGTTTTCTATTTTTAAAAATAGAAAACTGTTTTATTATTGTGTAATAAAGAGAGATAAATATAGAAATATAATTGATGAAAAAACGGTAATAAAAGAAAATCATCAATTAGTTAGAGAAATAATTGTAAAACCAAAATTATTGGTATCATGAAATTCTAAAACTATAATTATTTGAAGATAAAAATCATTTGAACTTGAATGAAAACATCAAAAATAAATATTTTGTTTATCAATACAACTTATTCAAACAAAAAAAAGTAGCACTTGTAATTGGAGGGGGAAAATTAGCTAAGTTGTTTGTGACCTATTCGTGTTCAGTTTATTAAATGTTTCCTAAAACTTGTTTATTTAACAAAATAAACAAGCTCAAATTTTAAGTTGGGCTCAAATATGTTAATAAGTCAAGCTCAAATAAGTTTGACATTAAGATCTCGCAAATATTTCGTTTAAATATTTTATATGTATAAAATTAATAATAAGTTAATATATAATATTATTAATAGTATTTTTTTTTTCAAGTGGACAAAATTTCGAAGGAAATTATTTTGAAGTTTTCTATGAGTGTGTTTGATTTGCTAAAATATACGGTACTGGACAGCACAAAAATTTTATTTCACGTTTGATTGTAAAAATAGACATGTCACAGCACAAAATTTGAGGCACAACACAGAACAAAATGGGAGATTTTTGTTACTCACTATCCTAGAGGACAAGAAATTATCTCATGGTACAAGATGGTTAAATACAAAAATACCTTCACTCACATCCACTATCTCATAAAACTTTAACTACATCTTCTTACTCCCACACTTACAGGTAGTTACTATAATAATTTTTTTTTATTTCATGGAATATACAACACTAAACTAGCTCATATATATATATATATAATTTAATAATATTTTTTAGTGAAAAATAATAAAACATTTAAAAATATATCAAATTATTTGAGAAATCTAATTTTATATATAATTTTTTTTAAATATAATATTACAACAATTTTAAATTTTCACAATATTAATTGTCAATTTTTTATCTAAAATAAATATTTTAAAGTATAAAAGATATTATAGTAAAATTGACTTTATATTTCTTGTGTTGTACTTTAATGATCAAACAACAAACAACACAAGTAGTTGTGCTGTAACTTATTAAATTGTCCTCTACTATACTTCTTGTACTGTACTTGTCCATGCATCAAACGCACCCTATGAGTATATTAAATTATGTAGTTAAAACAATTTAAATTTCATAAAATTATAATATTAAATTAATTTGTTAAGTAAATAATTGACAAACTTAAAACAAACAAATTTCATGAAAAATAAAAAAATAATTAAATAAACAAAATAAGCCAAACTCAAGCTTCATATTTTATTAGCAACCAAGTTCAAGTTTAAGATGGAAATGACTTAGCAGTTCAGCTCGGGTTGTTTTCACCTAAAACGATAAAACGCATAGAAATTGAATCTGAGATATTTGTTTAAGAATCACACAAAAGCAGGAAAATGTCACGTATCTTCGTCTTAGAACGGAGTCTTCAATGCTAGCGAACCAATCAATGAATCAAATCATAATCACTCGCCAAATCCGCCAAATCATACTATTAAATTTCCCTAATTCTCTCTTTTTCTACTCAGCATTTGAATTTTAATTTCTTGCTCATCAAGTTCTTAATCTTTCAATCTAGTTTCAGCAGAAAAATATCAGTATAAAAAGATCGGTAGAGAAAGTCAATTTCCACTCCAATCATCCACACACAATGGGATTGAGAAGGAGAGAAAAGGAGAATCAAATGCTGAAACTGGTTCACCCTGGAGGCTTCGTTGAGCTACACAGAAACCCAATCATGGCTTCTGAAATCATGAACAAAAACCCTAGACACTACGTCACTCGACCCGATTTCTTCAAATTCCCTTCGATCGTGGTAAACCCTAATTCAATTCTCACGCCGGGAAACGTCTTCTTCATCGTCCCTTGTCACACCATTCGCCATTTGTCCAAATCCGCAATCAATCACACCAGCCAGATCATCAGATCTACTTCCGATCAAGATCGATTTCAAACCTACTGCTTCAGGAAACAATGCTCAATTTCATCGGTTTCGTCGTGTGTGAAACTGAATCAGCCGAGAACGCTGCGAGAGGGTTTTAGTCAAAAACAGAGGAATCGAGATGATGATCAGTCTCGATCATTTGTACCTGTTTGTTATTCTAGTGATTGCAATTCTTCTCGCGATTGGGGAAAAGAAAGGGAATCGATTCAGAGAACAAGTAGACGTGTTCATAATTCTGAGCAGATTCCTAAGCTGAAACCGTGCTTGAAAAAGGATAAGAACAGCCACAATGCTAGATCGAGAAATCTTAGAGTCAGCTTTGCTTGCGATGATCATGGAGATGCCAACAGCTCAAAGTTCAGAACAAACTGTGATTACTGATATATCTGTGCTCTGTGGAAATATATTGTGAGTTAGAGCCTCACATGATAAAAAAATGATTTTATATGAAAGTGAAAGAAGTGAATCTATAAATCTTATTGGAATCTTATCATGAACAATGATGACTTTTAAATATTCTTAGAAATATTTAACGTGAATCATTTATGATTTAGTAGCTGAGATTCACTCTTTTCGACACGTTAAGTCCCGAATAAAGCACTTCATCCTTGTGTGTCAAAATTTTGTTTCTCTTCCTTTTGCTGTGGTTTTCTGAGTTCTTGATCTCCAAACACCTTGTCATCCTTATGTCAATATTTTTTAATAATTTGTAAAATAATTTTCTTACAATTCTCACCAAAATTTTTATATATGTGATTTAATTTATTATGATTAGCACTCGAAATTATAAAGTTATATATGACAAATCGTTTATACAAAATTGATTTCCTATCATTAATAATAAAAATAACAGCATAGATGAGAAATCAATTTTTCGCACTTATTTCTCATCAATATTTAAAAAAAAAAATCAAATTATTATTTTGTCTCCTTAACTTTATATTAAATTTCATTTTAGTTTGATAACTTTAAAAAGATTCACTTTAGTCCCTTTAACATATCTATGACTAATAACATTAAAGTTTGTTAACTTTCAAATCAACAGTTTAAAATTGTTTCAAAGTTAGCAGACTTTAACGTTGTCAGAAGATTCATAAAAGAGCATTAGTACGCATAATAATCTAAAGATTAACATTTCAACCACCAAATCTCATAAAGAGCAACATAAAAATCTTGCAGATATCTTACGAAACAAAATGAAAATTTAAGAGGGACTACGGAGACGAGATCCTAAGCCATTAGAATTAGGCTAGTGGTGAAGGGTTTGACGGGAAAAAATTAAACATTCAAGAAATTTTAGGTTCAAACCTTAGTGCTTTTATTTGTACACTAAAAAAATAAAGACGCAATCCTTACTGAAAGGGTGAAAGAGAAGGGTTTAGTGGAGGACAACTTGAAAAGAGATGAGGAAGAAGATTAAAATAGGTGGTTTTAGATTTGAGGGAATTTCAATGGAAAAGAGTAATGAGGAGAACAGTAATCCAAGTTGGTTTAAGCTGAACATGAGATTTGTGGGGTTAAAAATAAAGTTTTGATAAATATTAGGGGTAAAGTGTGAAAGTAAAAAATAATTATGATTTATTTTATTTTTTAAAAATCAAATTAAGTGACAACAGAGGTGGAACTCACCTATTGAATTAAAAGTGGTGGATACATAACCTCTTATTTTCCCTCTCTCTATCATTATGATTAACACAAATTGAAGTTTTTTTTTTTTTTTGTGTATCTTTAGTCTATTATCATTTTTGTGTGTTCACAATATTGTCCTCTCTAAATATTTTTTTAGAAAGATCAAGCCATGAGTCCCTTTGAAATCATAGTCGTAATATGTCTTTACAACTGAATCAGTCATCTTGTTATATCAAAGACAATATAAATTTAACCATCCAACTTATTTTTTTTTCCATATATGACATATGGGCTAGCTAGTCAAATTTTAATTTTAATTATGTGTCTATGATATAAGATTATAATTTTTTTCAATTGATTGAATATCATTGAACTTTCAAGTGCTTATATGGTGTTCTAGAAGGAATTTCTAATTAAGTTGGTCTAAAATCCAAATAGCTAGCTGGAATTTTCTAATTGATAGAGTATATCTAATGTGAAGCTAAAGAAAATTAATTAACATGATGATTTTACTTGTTACATCTTTTTCCATGATAAAACATTGTTCATTACACGTTTTTGATTTGTGACTAACAATAATAACATGAGAATTTCCATAATTATTATATGATACAAGCAACGATCACTGTTTGAAATAGTTCAACAATCCTCAATGTCTATGGAAATTCACAGTTATAATCTCCATTCTTGTTCTTGAACTAAAGGTGGATAGGTACATATAAACATAGCTGAAACCTACTTAAACCCAACAAAAAAAAAAAAGAACAAGTATATTTTATATATCATATATATAAATATACGGATGGTTGAGTTTCAAGTTTGAATATAGAGGATATAAACAAACATACTTTGACAGAAAATATACAAAGCATTGTGTCAAAGTGCGATTTTCTTGTTTTCAGTGAAAGTAAGTTTACTTTGAACTTTCTTGTCTTTTATTCCGATCCCCTGCTGCTGGAACGTTCGTAATCTTGGAAACTTCCTTCTGCGGACCTTCGGCTACCATCGCTGCTTGTTAGTCCAAATGACACATTTCCATGCGACGGCCTGCCCTCGCTAGCGCTACTGTTTCGGCTCATCGAATGGCTTGGCGCTTTTTTCTTGCTGCTCTTCTGACCGGATGATTTTTTCTTGCTGCTCTTTTGGCTTGACTGTTTTTTCCTACTGTTCTTCCGGCGCGAAGACTCGTCTTCGGAACCTGATCTACTAGAGGCAGAATTCCTGTTTTTGCTGGTTGATTTCGAGTAAAACTCGTCTGTTTTTATAACATCTTGAGGACTATAAGCATGTTGGTTTTCATTCTCATAATAGTCACATTCTGCTTCTGAGGCATTGTCATCTTCGCCAGAACTTTCGCTGTTCTTATCAGATTCCGATCCGCTTTCGCTTTTAGCAGCACTCTTTTGGGAAGGTGGTTGCTCAGGAACAACCTCCGGTGGAGATGTGGAGAGAAAACTCAGAGCAGTTACCACATCACTCATCAAAGGGCGTGCTGCTGATTCTTCTTGTAAGCACATTGCTGCAATTGCAACAACTTGATTCAAATCCTTTTCTGGGAAGTTCTTGTTCAGATTTGGATCTGCCATGTCTGGATATCTTTTTGGGTCCCTAAATATTGGTTGTGCCTGCTCAATCATAATAAGAAATTCACAAGTTAAAAACACTAATCCTAATTAATTACTTTTGTCAAATTCAGCTAGTTTTACCAAATTAACAACCATCAAAATGAGTAATATAAAGTTTACCCATGAAACAAGATTTTGCTCTTCATTTGGTCTGGTGGTATCAACTGCTCTTCTTCCAGTTATAAGCTCAAGCAAGACAACTCCAAAACTGTACACATCTGATTTCAAAGTGAGATTTCCTGTTCTTACATACTCTGGAGCACTGTAACCATAGGTTCCCATAACTCTTGTTGGCACAATGTTCATCTTATCTTTACCAGCAAGTTTTGCCAATCCATAATCTGATAGTTTTGCATTGAAATCATTGTCCAACAAGATGTTTGCAGATTTCATGTCCCTGTATATAACTGAAGGATTTGCCTTGTCATGCAAGTACCATAGCCCTTTCGCCGCGTGTGATGCTATTTTCATTCTGTTGTACCAATCTAATGGTGCTTCATCTGGTCCCCTCTCTGCAAAAATATAAAACAAAATGCTTTCTTTTAGGTTTAGCTGAGTGATGAAATTGGCACACTTGTAACATTACTAACAAGAAAAACTATTAATAAGCACATTAATCTTAATTATGATGAAGAAACAAGACAAATATCATATACAAGGTCTTAAATTTTTGTTCGTTATGTGGTATCATACTGCAACATCATTGTTTCGACAAATATAATAGTTGTATATAATCACAACTGCAATATGCAACGACCACATTCAACCATTTTTAATATTATAGTAGCTTTCATGTTCTGAATTCACTTTGACGTGAAATCTGACAGGCGTGTAACCAGACTGTAACAACAATACAACGACAATCACAATGTGAAACCTTGATTATATATATGTACATGTATATGCACACGACAAAGGTCAAATTTCATGGAAATGTTACAAGAAATAATCTGTATTGTTAGGATTGCTTCAATTAGTATAAAATTCAGTTAGTATAGACATTCGACAGTAACGATATGTTTGTTTTTAAGTATAAGAATTAAAACGTTGACATTCAAGTCTTCAGTACAGACATAAAATATTTATGCTAACAAATTTTTGGTAGTGAAAGAAATTAAGAGTGAGTACCGAGAAGGCGGCGTTCAACAGAGCCTCCTGGCATGAATTCATAGACCAAAACACGTTGATCTCCATCAGCACAATAACCAGTGAGTTTGATAAGATTTTCATGGTGCAACTGACTCAACATTGAAACCTCAGCCAGAAATTCCTTACTGCCTTGAATTCCATTTCTGTCTAGTTGCTTCACTGCTACCACCTGAACAACAAACATAAACATTAATTAATAAGTTTATTCAACAAAATCAATGCCAACAAAAATTATTATTTGTGAAGAAAAAAATGAAGGGGATATGATATGATATGACCTGGCCTGTTGCTGGAATTGTTCCCTTGTAAACTCTTCCAAATCCACCTTCACCCATCAAGCACTCTTGCCTGAAATTCTTTGTTGCAATTGCTAACTCTCTGAATGTGAAATTTTGTGCCTGAATAGTTGTTGTGTCAACTTGGTTTGGTTCATCTGCCTTTGGTTTCTTTACATCTGCAAGTGCCAAAAAAACAGAATTGCTTAACAAATTTATTAAGTTAAACAAATTCATTAGACCTTCCAACTCCAGAGGTCTATATAATCTGTCTTGCTGATTTTTGTATGCATGTGACATTACCAACTAATTTATGTGTAAATTAAAATTGATGCGCGAACTGTAACGTTTTCAGGTATCGTGTTGCACATTGGTCAAAATGACCTTGTCATTTATCATATCATATTAGGTGTTAACTCAGTCATACCCTTGGCACAATATTTGTGACGAAAGGAACTCGACTATCAAATGGAACGATATTCTGAGTTTTATATAAATGGAGAAAACTTAATAGTTTATATGAGATTAATTATAATTCAGATCTCTTTTTTACTATTGTAAGAAATGTACAAAGATATCAAAAATGCGCTGCAACATTAAGATTTTAGCAATTACTCGAAATTGCTATAGATTATGATTGTGATGTACAATCGTCACATCTGACAATATTTTTAATATTGCAATGCGATTATAACCAACGGACCGCAATTTGAAACATTGGATAGCGTCATAGAGAATTTACCTGGTGGTTTTGTTGTTACAACGTTTTCCTGTGGTGTTGCAGCTGGTCCCCCTGAGACTTGCTCCCTCTTGCTATTGCTTTTCTTATTTTTTGAGGAAAAACACGGAAAGCAACTCATTCTTCCAATTTGAAAGAATAATAATTATAATAATAATAATCTTCAAACAAGAAAACTCCCAGCAAGAAATATTCCTTGTTGGAATATAAAGTATGTGCAAGTAATTTTTGTAAC
The DNA here is from genome assembly GCA_037177725.1 of Cyamopsis tetragonoloba. Classification (NCBI taxonomy): domain Eukaryota; kingdom Viridiplantae; phylum Streptophyta; class Magnoliopsida; order Fabales; family Fabaceae; genus Cyamopsis; species Cyamopsis tetragonoloba. The sequence continues at coordinate 52,420,251 of CM074125.1, forward strand.
AAAGAATCTACTTTTCATTCAGGATTCAATATTGCCAAAATTGAAAAATTAAAAAAAATAAAAAAAAATATTAATGAAAAAAAAATGAATGAAACGGAGGTTCCCCCAAATGAGATTGAAGGACCCCGCAAGAGGGGGAAGCAGAGGCTATAAGAATGAAATGGAAATAAATGGCAAAAAGTGATGAAAAGAATTAGAAGAAGAAGCCATGAATATTATTCTATGAAAGAGAATTTGGGAGAAAAAAAAAATGGTGAGGATTTCCTCAGAACTCTCCGAGAGAAAAAGGGGAGAATTTTTTAGTGGACAACATTCTAATTAGGTGTCTTTTTACATTAATTCCGACATTTGTGGATTGAAATATTATTTCTGTTTTTTTGTGTTTCATAGTTATTTATTGTCTTCCAGGTCTTCTTTTACATGGATGATGATGGATGGCATTCAATGTTTCTCTTTGCTTTGGTTAATTACGGTTACAACATTTTGACTTGCATTTTTTTCTTTCCATAAATATATGTTATCTTTATTATTATCTATCTTTCTATACCTAAGATTCTTTTTAATTTTCCTATTCTATATTTCTATAGATAGATATATAAGTTGTGATTTTAAGGTGGAGACAACTTAATTAACTGGTATCGTTAGGTTCTCAGAAAATGAATTAACTTGATGCAATAACAGGAGTGTTTCAATTGAGGCATATATAGGAGATCTTAAGTTGTATTTGTATATAATAAAATTAATTGTAATTGATTAAAAATGATATAATTATATCTTTATGGTTGTAATTGATAATAGAAATTATTTTAGAGATGTTATAAACTAATTTAAGATTTGGTATTTTTTTTATAAGTAAAAGTGTGTTCATTAAAGTTTAAACTAAGGAGTTACTACGTAAAATAGCACTCTCTAACTATTAGACCAACCAGTTAAATGCTTTAAGATCGAATATTAATTTGGTTAGGATTATTTTTTCTTATTAGACTAGACTCCTCTTTTTGTATAATAAAGAGGTGCTCCTATGTAAAGTTTTTACGCACTAAATATTACTTAGTATGGCCAAAAAATATGAAATAAAAAATAGAAATATGAAATAAAAATAAAAACTAAACATACCTTTAGCTTCCCAAAACAAATAATATTATACTAGAAATCTATAACTAAAAAGAGCACTAGTTAGAACTTAAAAGGACAAGTATGTTAGTCTTCTATCTCAATGATAAGGTAGGAAAATATCCGAAAAATAAAAAATAAGCAAATATTATAGTGATAAGAATTTTTTTTATGATGTGCAACTTTGCACGGGTTGAGAATACTTAAATTAGAAGTTATTTATTGAAATTTAAAGTATTTAATACTCTCTCCGTCCCAAAATGTAAGACTCTCTAAACTAATATTGCGGGAATTAAGAAAAGTGGTTAATTTAATTAAATGCATTAAATTTGTCTAAAAAGCATTCATTTCCAAATTTACTCTCTCTCTTAATTAATATTTTGGATTCATCAAAATTAGTTGAGTAGCAAGGGTATAATGGTAAAAAAAATTTAAATATGCACAAAATTTTTTAAAAGGTCGTATAAAATGGGACAAGCAAAAACTCTCTAGAGGATCTTACATTTTGGGACAAAGTGAGTATATTATTAAGGGTTTTTCTAACCTGTGCAGTATTGCACAGGATAAGAGTTCCAAAATAAAAAAAATGCTAAGTAGTAAATGCATGTTAAACTATAAATCAATTAAATTTTGTCTTTTCCCATAAAAAGCTTCTCATTTGAGATGCTTAACCTGTGCAATATTGCACGGGTTAGAAAACTCATATTATTAAGAGTAATGATTTATCCTCCTAAATATCCTCCTAATTCCCTTTAAAGTATGTATTGAAGGAGAAAATTAAATGTCTTTATCTTGGAACTATAAAATACATTCCACACTTAGTAATTAGGAAGATTTATAGGAGGATGTTTTAGGAGGATATAACATTGCTCTATTATTAATGTAGATCACATTTAATTTTTGTCTTTTCCAATACAAACTTTCCATTTTAAAACTCTTAACATGTGCAAAGTTGTGCGCAAAATAAAAAAATTCTTATAATAAATCTCACAACACTCTCATATAAGGCGACAAGTGGTAACTAGCTTTGAGCCGACCCTAGTTGGCTAGATCTGAAACAAGGAAAGAGACAGAAAGATGGAATCAGGAAAGTGCAGAACAGAGAACAGAACAGAACATATGATGAGAATAGAGAACATAGCAAAACATGCACGAAAGTCGCCGGAGACGAAGAGAATCTGGCCCAAGAACCCATCATTAGAGACTCGTTGAAACATCAGGATTCGTCACCTCTACCGTCTCTGCATGTTGAAACGTCGTGTCAGTCCGTCTCAAAGAATAAGGCGATTCAGCTTGAATCATGACACGCAAGTGGGTGCTTGACTCGTTAACTACAATTCACTAAGTTAAGATGCATTTTTGATTACATTGGTTGTTATCCCTAAATATAAAATGTACAAGAGTATAAAAGAAATGACATATATAAACTCAAAGTCTTTTCGAGTAGTGCAATTAAAACAAAAAATTTAAGTCCATTATATAGTATTTTTCTTTCACTCTATTAATTAACTTAATCAATGTGGAGTTTGTTTCAAATTTTAGATAATATGAAATTTAGCTCAAAATGAGTAATATTTAAGCAATTCTTGAACATATATAAGTATTATATAGTGTTAACAACTTAGATAAAACATTTAGTTTTTTAAAAAAAAAATAAAAAACTTAATTAGATAGGAGATGGGAACGTAACAAAGGCCCATGCTTAGCACTTAGCAGCTTGCACCCCTCCTATCAGTCCATGATATCTTTTCATGTTTCATGAAAGTCTTCAAAAATATAACATCCTATCTCTTTTTTTAAAAAAAAATAAAAATAAAAACGAAATAATTACAATAAAATAACCATTAGTTTTTTTGTTTATTTTCATGGCAAGTTAAACACATGCACATGCAGACCAAATTTTGGGGTACATGAGAAAGCAACTCACAAAGTAAAACACGTCAAAAAGAGTATGCAATTGCGTTAGTATTTTCATTTTTTATTTTTTATATTTTTGATTAAAATTGCGTTAGTATTATTATAAATATAAATGTTATTGGAAGGTGAATCCACTTCGTCGGCCACTAGGAGTCTAGGACTCATCCCTACTTTTAATCGATGTTCTTTCCTACTTCTTTTTAAGTGCTATATTTGGAAAAATGTTGGTTAGAACATAATTGATTTTGAAGAGTTAAAATCGATTTTGATTGATAAATCAGTTATTTGTTTTTGCGTTGAGAAAAAGTTAAAATTAATTTTGGGTTGTCAAAATTAATTTTAGCTTAAGCAAAGTGAGACTTACTTTCACGTTGAGTTGAAAAATTTACACTGTATTTTTACTTTAAACTTGCTTTTGAGAAAAAAATTCTCAAACATAAATCACTTTACTTTAAAATCAATTTTACACGAAATCAATTTTATAAAATCACATTGATCCAAAATCAATTCTACCAACGCTAAACCAAACACACTAAGTGTTGTTTATTAAAGTTAATTTATATAATTTCAAAAAATTAGCCTATCAAAAAAAATTAATAAATATTTTTTTATTTTTATTTAACTGTCTGTCTAAGAGTAACACAAATATTAAAAAATATAATTATTATTTTTATTATTTAAAAAAATAAATTTTGAATTTTTACTAAAAAATTGTCATTTAGTACCGCTTTGTTTTGGCTTCCGTTGGATTAGTCACCATTGGTATAGACTTTATCTAACAAAATTAATCTGTTAGTATAGGTTGATAACATCTATACTAATGAAAAAATTAACAATTACTAACAAATAAATCAGTTACTATAAATATTTGATATACTAATAATATGTAAAACAATAGTATATATCAAATGTTTTACTAATATATTTATTTTTTAATAATTGTGAATTTATTCGTTAGTATAGATATTATCAATCTATATATACTAACGGATTAATTTCGTTAGACAAAATTTATACTAACGGTGACTAATCGAACTGAAGCTAAAACAAAGTGTTAGTAAATAGCAAATCTTTTGAGTAAGTAATAAATAGTAAAGCATTAATTGATATTTCAATTGAGCATAAGGTAAAGTAAATAAAGTGAGGATATAAGAGAAAAAAGAGCAACGGATGTTTTCTAAAACTATTAAAGTGACAAATAAAAGAAGAGACACATACTATCACTTAGTAAAAAAATTATGGTTCAAACCCTAGAGATGGCACTAATTGAGAAGGTAAATTTATTTGCATTTAAAATATTAGTTTTTAACTTTAATAATATGGTAGGACAATATTTGAGAAACCTAAAAAGGCGATAAATACAAAAAAAAAATTTAATTTTGAGGAATAAAAAGGAAAGGAAATAAAGTCATTAATGAAATTATTGTTTAAATTTTGAGCATATTTATGTCTTCTTACTAATTTCTCTCACTAATCTTCGTAATATATGGGAGGTTTTGTATTAATAAGTTAGTTTAGTGGTTAAAAAGTAAAGGTTTAAGCTTAGTACAACTTTCTTGTTCAAAATCTAATGGGAATCACTTTTGTGTATATAAAAAAAATCATGTTATCTTAAGACATTTGTTAAAATAATTAAAATTAAAAAAAATTATAAGTATAAATTATTTCGTCTCTCAAAAATATAAAAAAATTATGTCATCTAATAATTTTATATTACATTTAATTCCTTAAAAAATACTCTTATAATTGATAATATTTGTTATAAAAAGTTATGTAAATTAAATTGCGAAAGGAAGGTACAAGAGGAAACATAATTGTTCTTTAATTTTGTTATTTGCGGCAAGTACTTAATCATCTTTTCCCAATCGTTTCTCAATCGCTTCACATGGTGCTGCAAAAATCACTGGGATAATCCCAAATTGCCAAGAAGGATACAACAGCTTTACCAAAAATACACAAAAAAGTATAGAATCATAGAACACCTTTTTTTTTTGTTTTGATATTATCTCTTATTGTGATATGTTTTTGTTGATTTCTTTTGATATTTTCTCTTCTCTTCCCTCGTCATTCCCACACAATTTTAATTTATTGGCCTCACTTTTTCGATAAAAAACCACTCGTTTGAACAAGCAATTTTGCTAAGCAACTATTATTTTTGATTATTTTAATAAGTTATTATTTAAAAAATCATGTTATTTTTAAATAAGAAAGAATTTATTTCGCCATATGCTATAACTATTGCTTCGCAATAACGCATTATTAAAATGCTAAGAAAGGGTCGTTTGACGTGGATGCCTAATACGCATACTTTTGTGCCATAAAGAACCTTTTACTTCTTTTTGTTTATTCCTTTGTTCTATTTTATACAACAACATTTTTAAATTAAATTTTTATCACTCATAATTTAATTTGATATTAAAATTACCGTTTTCCAATTTTTTTTTAAAAAAATAATAAATTATTTTTTCATAAAAATTTAATTGCGTTGATTTTATTTAATTTTTTTTTTCTGAAGGCGAAGTAGTTTTAAATAATTTATAGACAAAATAGTATGAATTAGTTTAGTGATTGGAAAAAAAGTTAGCGTTTGAACTTTGAATTGAATGGCAGAGAGAAGCATAACTTTAGTTAAAAATAAAAATAAAAATGTGCGGCAAATAAATAAGGAGCGAACCTTAATGGTTAAGCTTCCATTGAATTAAAAACGCAGTTGCAGTTCCATTTTCAGATCGTAAACGGAAAGAGGATTCTAAAGAAGAGACGGTAGGGGTATTATCGTAATTGTAACATGGTGGTGGAAATAGCAGAATTATTTGAGCGTCTACCGGAAGATTGTGTAGCGAATGTGATTTCGTTCACAAGTCCTCGTGATGCGTGCATTCTGTCGTCGGTTTCGTCAACGTTCAGATCCGCCGCACAATCCGACGTCGTTTGGGAGAGGTTCCTACCCTCCGATTACCGCTCTGTCATTTCCCAATCTTCACAGCCTCTCACTTTCTCTTCTAAGAAGGATCTCTATTTACATCTTTGCCATACCCCCATCCTCATAGACGCCGGTAATAAGGTAATGTATTTTTATTATTTATTATATATTATATACTACGTATTTCAAATATGAAAGGTCATTGAATTCTTATTAAAAAAATGTTTAAATTAGTTTTTTTAGATTTTTCAACAATCTTCGTATGTCTGTTATGCATTTTAGTCTCTTAGTTTAAAAAATTAACAAGGTTGTTAAGGTCATGAACTTGAAAAATATGGAAACTATATTGAATTTTTTATGGCAAGGACTTATTTGAATGGTCATTTAAAATTTAGAATAATGTGAACAAAAATTAATAATATTTACTATAAACTAATGATAATGATTAAAATAAATAACTAGCTGTTTGGATCAATATTTATTTATTATTAATTAATATTAAATAGAGATTAATATTGATTATTATGGCTTAATTTTGTAATGGGATATAGACTACATTGGTAGAAGACAAAAAAAACATACTATATATTCAAATAGAATACCTATACCATAAGTTCCTAAACTCTATAACTATGACTCTCAAAAGGGAAACTAAACTCTCAACAAATCTTAATCACTTACTATCTATTATCTTCTTTTTCCTCTTCTTTTCAAAACATCTTTTTAATTGTCCCCTTAACAACCCAAAAGGGTTGATGGTTTCTTTTTCACCGTTAACATATCTCATAAGTTTATGAGCTCACACTTCAAAATCCTATAATACAACAATTGACACTATTGTTCGGAATCAAACTCGAATCCTCTACACCTTAAAGTTAGGGACTAATATAAACTTGTATATTTTTACTCTATATCAATATTTTAAATTGGAGCAATAATTGATGTACTCATTTACAACCCTTTCATATCAAGCTAAATCTTGTTTTTATTGTTTTTTCAATTTATTTTTTTATTTAAAAAATAGTTAACCTTGATGGTAAATAAGTGAAATGTCAACAATGTGAATACACCACTCTATTTCTTTTAAATTGTGGTGCAATCTCGACCTTATGTCGTGTTAAATGTTAGATGTTGGCCATACGAAAGTTAAGTATAATAATTTTTATGCAATTTTTTCTAAGAATAAAATAAAATTATGTAGATTAAATCACAATTTTGATTTTTGATTGATAATTCTGGTAGATTATTTCACTTGTTTCTTATTTATTAAGATTTTTTTTCTTAAAATGTGTAAAAATATGTCAAGAGCTTATAGCTCAAGTGGCATAAGGAGGAGTTCATTGAGTTGAAGGTGTGGAGTTTAATCCCCGATGAGGTATAATTAGGAGTAGATTTAAAAATAGTATAATGTGAGAGTGTGTGTTTGATCTGATCAAGAAAAAAAGAATGTGTAAAAATATAATCTGATAAAACAAATTATTATGTGTATCGATGGCAACAGAGCTTTGCATTGGATAAGGTGTACGGGAAAAAATGCTACATGCTATCTCCAAGATCTCTCTCTATCATTTGGGGAGATACTCCTAGGTATTGGAGCTGGACTTCTATTCCTGACTCCAGGTAATTCTCAATCCCTTCATTAATTCTACCATTACTATAATTAATCTCAATTAATTCAATGCAATGTTCCAATTTATAGTTTACTAATATAGTAAAATACTCCTTCGGATCTTTTTTTATAAGATACAAAAAGGTGAATTTTTTTATTCTAATTATAAGAGATTTAACACTTTTTAAGTGTATTAATTATTAAAAAAAAAATGTTATCCTTAATTTATTATGAATAATTTAATTATTTTTACATAAGTGAATGTATTAATTACATGAATAATTTAAGAATAAAATTTAAATTTATTATTTTATTAAGACAAGTGATATTAGTGCGGCACTTTTTAAGGAATTTAAAAAATTGTTTAAAAATATAGTTTTTCATAATCTAAAAAAAATGTATATTTATAATTATTTTTTAGTTTTAGTAATAGAAAAAAGGGTTCTTTCTGACTTTATTAAAATTAATTTTTAGTTTATGACTTTATAAAAGTTCATTAATTTATTCTAGTTAACAGCTAAAATAATTAATTTTTATATAAAGTTAAAATCTATTGTCATTGATTTTTAATAAAATTAAGGACTATTATAACTAATTTTATAAAATCAAATACTAAAAATTAATTTTAATAAAATGAAGAATTAAAGTAATAATTTCTGAAAAATTAATAGTTGCTAAAAGATTAAAGATCATATTTTTTCACAGGAAAGTAAAGATTAAAGATCATTTGAGTATTCATTCATTTGTAGTTTTATTTTAAATTAATTTGTATTTGTATTTGGTCGTAGATTTTCAGAGGTAGCGGAACTAATTAGTGTGTGCTGGTTAGAAATCAGAGGATTGATTAAAACTAGCATGCTGTCGCCGGAGACACTATACGGCGCATACCTCGTGTTCAAGCAAAGCGGCGCCGGATCCTATGGCTTTGAAAACCAGCCAATTGAGGTCTCCGTCGGGATCGCCGGAGAAACCGATGCTCGACGTCAGACGGTGTACTTGGAGGCAGAAACACCACCGCGGAGGCCGCCGTGCCAGATTGTTCACCGCCGCGTCGGGATATTTAGCCGCATTCGGTCTCGGTTGGTCGGAAGTTTAGAAGCACAGGCGCGGTGTCCGACACCGGAGCCGGAACCTGCGGCAGATGATTCTAGGGTTCCGAAAGAAAGAGGAGATGGATGGCGGGAGATTGAATTGGGAGAGTGGTTCAATAAAGGAGGAGAGGATAAGGAGGTGGAAATTGGGGTTTATGAGGTTAAGAGCGGTGATTGGAAAGGGGGAATTCTTATTCAAGGGATTGAATTAAAGCCTAAACCCACTAAAAAACAATTAACTAATTAATTAAAATAAATAAATATATTACTATTATTCACTTTTAAAAAAAATGGTGGAGAGAAAAAACACCTTTAAGTCATTGGGTAGAGTACCTGTGTCCAAATTAGAAATCAATTCAAGAAGCACGAGTGTTCGAAGCACTTATTAAGAACTGTACTTTTGAATTGGTTTAGTCCAAGACTACTTGTATCACATTATTAATTTAATCAAATAAATGAATTTTTAATTAAATTAATAATAAATTGTTTGAGTAAATATCTGTAATACACTAATTACTAATTATTTAATCATTTTCAATGTAGAATGTTATGCTTTGTTTTGCTTACAGTTTTACACCTTAGTGTATAAGGTGTTTCGAGTTTAATTTAATTTAGACTTAATGCATTTTTTTGTTGTGCTCGGTGTTTTCTCTTATTTTATTTTATTTTTTAAAAAAAATTGTAATTGATTATCTTTATATATAAAGGATTTTCTTCTATTTTCTAAATTGAACATTGTAAAAAATAAGTAACTGAAAATACTAAAAATAAATCAAAGTAATCAAGTTGTTGATTAACATAGTAGGTGTACCAAAAATGAACATTTAGTTTATGGTCTCCTCAGCCAAATTGCTGCTATGGATGACAATAGAAATGGTTTGGTTAAGGAGTTAAGGCATTTAAGTATCGTTTTTATACTCTTGTTTTAAAAATTTCTTGTACTTGCATTATTCTGTATGGATAGCGATTTTAATTTTTGTTTTTGTAATCTCTTGGTATTTATATATTTGTACTTAGACTCGATATCTATAATTTAGCTAAATGAAATGTGTATTTCTTCTCTCTTTTTTAATAAATTAGTGAAACAAGAGTGATGTTTAATATTTAAATTTAAAAGTCCACAATATTAACAGTATTCATAAAAACCGTATAAAATAAGGAACCGAGCAAGCCATTTAAGAAACCAAATAAGCTATCCAATTTTTTTTTATTTTTTTTATCATTCAATCACTTTTACATAGTCAAAAACTAATAAAATAATAAGTGGTAAAAGAAAAATTCTCTCTCCAATAATAATTGAAAAATATTAATTAAGTAAAAAAGATAACAAAGAATAACTTTGAAAATTAATATTTGTTAAATAAATTTAATAATTTTGTCTTTTGTTTTTGGTCAGAAATTTAATAATTTTGTCTAAATTTATACTTTTTTTTATTTTGGCCTGAATAAGCTATCTTAATTGGTTTATTATTCACAGTGCTCCCATATTAATGGGCCTCACAGATCTTTTATCAATAAACTCTGATATTTTTGGGCCTTAACTTTTTTTGAATCCTTTTTGAGCCTTAACTTGAGAAACCCATTTTTCCTTGTGTACTGACCACTTATTATAGGCAAAATTACTTAAATAATACTAATTTTAAATTTTAAAATTACTTATTAAATTAGAGCTCCAACAAAATTTTCTATCAAATTGAGGTCATACATTGTTCATGGTGTTTTTTTTTTTAAAAAAAAAAAAGATTAACCACGATTTTCAGTGATTATCCGCAGGTTTCTAAGCATTATCGAAGGTTGAGATAACCGTGATTAAATCCTACGAAGTGACTGCTTTACTTGTAATTTGAACAATTTTCTTGCAGTTATAAATCACTGCTAAATTCCAACTTACCTTCGATTTTGGCTAGAACTGCGGTTAAAACATAAAAACCTAAAATTCTCTCGCAATTTTGGTTCTAACCATGACTAAAATATAAAAAAGTTTAAAATTTTTCGCAGTTTCTATTCTAATTGCAGCTATTTTTCTTAGAGAAAAATAATCATACTGTTAACCCTAAATTAATAAATAATTTTTTAAAACCTTAATTTGATCAATAATTTTCAAATTATAATTTTTATTCCATTCGTTTTTATTTATCTGTTCACTTTATGATAAAAAAAACTTTTTAAAAAATGCAATCATTATTCTTGTTTTCATCAAAATAATTTTAAAAATATTGATTCAATAATAGAATATTAATTTGAGTAAACTTCTAAATTGGTCTCTGAGATTGTAGATGTCATACAAATAAGTCCATGAAATTATAAAAACCTCAAATTAGTCCCTGATTATGTAAAAAATCATTCATTTTAGTCTTTTTCTATATAGTTTTTTAAATTCGTTTAATAGGTAAAATGACTAAAATGCATATCGTTTTGCAAAGTCAGGGACTATTTTGAGGTAGGGGTGGCAAAGCCGGTCTGGCCTAGCGGGCCAGCCCGCATAACTCGCCATTTATACACGGGGCAGGCTATATAGAAGCAGCCCACTGGCCCGCATAACCCGCACTTTTGACGGGCCAACAGTTGTGCGGGGCAGGCTGTCCCGCGGGCTCATTTGTAAAAAAAAAACTTAAATTTTGAATAAGTTGTAGACAAAAAAAATTGAATCTAGCATTTTTTGCTTTTTGGTGTCAAGCCTACTTTGTTTCATTAAAAAAAATAAACACACAAAGACAAACAGACAGAGTGAGGCATCCAGTTCTACATTTTTTACTATAAAGTTAACATAAATTTCTTATATTATTGTGAAAACAATACATTGTAAAATTTTTAGATCTTTTGAATAATTAATATTATTATTTTTATATAGTGTTGGAATTAATATGATTTTTTTAAGTTTTTTTAGAATATTTTTTTATGATTTTTTAAAGAGATAATGAGATTTATGAATTTTTAATATTTAGTTTTTTAAAAAAAATTTAATTGGCGGGCTAGCCCGCAACCCGCATAACCCTTCATAAAGCGGGCTAGGCTGAAGAAATGGGTCCGTTTTCCTCCACGGGCTGGCCCGTCCCGCTCAACATTTTTGCGGGCTAGCCGTGGGGCAGGCCGCTACGGGGCGAGCTGGCCCACATTGTCACCCCTATTTTGAGGTTTTTAAAATCTCAAAGATTAATCAGCATGACACATTGACACTTACAATTTCAGGGATCAAGATGAGGGTTTACTCATATTAATTTATATCCAATTGGACACATAAATAAAATAAATAAAAATATAATTAATATTAACTTAAAAATATAAATAAACAAATAAATAAAAATAAATGGAAAGAATAATAAATTTGGCCTGACCATGGCATGTATTGTCCAAACCGCTAACATCAATCACACACTAGCCTTTTGTTGTCTTTTGCTACAAACATATCAGACAAGACCCTACCTTTGAATGAGTTAATTAATAATGTAACAACCATACGAGCAAATTTAGTCTCAATATATAGTTTTATTAAAAAAAGGTTGGGGTTAAGGTAATCATTGATTGCCATAAAATCATAATGGCAAAGAATAATGTCTTAATTAATTGGCAAAGGTTTTTATTACTATCGTTTTATTGAAATTTGGCAAAGGTTATACTGTGATGAAGTTCTTTTTTGTACTAACATATTCTACTATTGTAAATGACAATGGATGATTGTAGTTCTTGTCATCAATCATCTTTTTCATTTCATCAAGAAAATGGAAAATCTAGATTAATTTGAAAAAATTAAAACAAAAGTAAACAATGGAAACTTAGGACTGATGGTAAAAAATAATATTTTAGAAACAAAGAAGGGGGTTCTAAAAAAAATCAAAATAAAAAAACAAAAAAAAGTGGCTTTTATTAGAGGAATCCAGTTCTAACGTTATGAATAAAATCTCATCAGATCTGTATTGACACTAAAGAGACTCAAGATACAAACAAAGAGCCAAAGTGAGATATACTTTATTTCATGTTATTAGGAAAGTTGTGGCCTTCTCAATGTATGAGCACTTGTGCTTGATAGTTGAGGAGTCGTGATTTTTTTTGTTGATAGACACAATTTTGAACTAATGAGTATCGAAACACTCTCAACTTCTCGATGACACAATTAGGTTAAACGTGTACATAAGAATTATAAGTCATTGTTTTTATAGAGTGTCATCATTAAGAATTAAGTCTTAGTTAACTTTAATGATGTGACCACTAAGTACTAATTGACCTATTATAGCGACCAATCTATCATAGCGATTAGTTATGCCCCCTAACTCTTCCTATACAAAATGGTCTGTTACGCTTAGTTACTGTTAGTAACTATTGACAATTAAAGACGTAATATAAACTAAATTACTTTTAACCTTTATGCCTTACGTTGATATAACAATAACTCATTTTGTCATAACACGAATATTTTCATCTATCTTTAAACACACAAGACTAATCTTGTCTAATAAGTGATAATCCCAACATTTATATGTTTCAGTCTTGAAAATCTTAAAGTTGAATATAAAGTAAGAAAATTAATAGTAAGGTATGATAGAGGGAAAATACATAATTTTAATGAGTTTTGTGAAAATGAAGTGATAATTCACCAAAATTCCTTACCTTAGCCACCTAATCTAATGGAATGACCGAAAAGGAAAAATAAAATCTTAAAATAAAATGATGAATTTAATGCTAATAATTTTTTTAATATTACCTGATAATTTATGGAGTGAAGCAATTTTAATAGCATGTTTTTTGGGAGAAAAAAAAAACTCCTAAAAGAAAAATATTCTAGGAATGTAAACTTGCAATATAGAAATTTATGTTTGTTACATTACTTATTTTCAAGAATGTATTTTTTTTATATTATTTATAACTTTCATTTTTATGGTGAAAAGTGAATATATTATTTTTTTCACATGAATATAAACAGTTATTTTGTATTTAACTTGATTATCCCTTATATTATTTTATTTTGATTTTGTATTTGAAATTCAATTTTATTTTTTTTAAATTTAAAAATTAAAATTAATAATCAATTTATATTAAAACTTGAAACAAACAACTTTTAAAGATACATTCTCATGTAAGTAAATGGGTAATTGCCCACAATTCACTACACATAATATTATATTTTTAAGGTAAGTCCAATTCTCTTAATTTTAGGTCAACAACAATGCTTAAAAGAAATCATGTGTTGAAAAGAAATTATCGCTGTCAGTCATGTAGGTTAGTTAAAAGAAATTATGAGTTCAATTCTTCTTATTATTGTACTTATCTATAAAAAAAGTGAAAACAAAATCATCTACTCCCTCCGTCCCATATTATTAGTATTATTTAAAGTTTTTACACAGTTTAAGAAACATAATTAATTTTATTGTTTTTATATAAATAGTTATCTAACTTTCTTTTATAACCCTTTCTTACTCTTATTAATTAATAACTTATATTTTTTATAGCATTTATTTAAAACTCAACTACTCAAAAAATATATTTGATAAAAAGATTTTTCTATCACGTGAAATGTCGAATTAATGCCTTTGTTGTATTAAATACTTTGTTTTTTTTCCAAATTTTATAACTTTGTTTTTTAATATAAAATTTCTATTTTGGAGTAATATTGCATAGAATATAAAAAATACCCGATGCGTTCCTTATTATAAGACGTTTTAAATTATATAACACATAACATATACTAATAAAAGTAGTTAAATTTAGTTAGTTTTATTGATTTTTTAGAAAATTATATAACATATCAATTTTATCACTCATTAAATATTGTGCTAACACATCAGAATTAAAGAGTGTAAATAATCAATAAAAAAAATACAAATAGTTAATACATTTAATAGGGACAAATACTTAATATAATATAAGTAAAAAGTAATTAATATTTTTATTGGAACGATAAAGTGGTAGATAAAATGAGATAATTTTATTTCTTTAATGTAAGATGGAAGGGGTAATAATTAAATGGTTCCAAAATTAATACCAAAAATAAAATATTCCAAAATTCAGAATTTTCTGAAATTGCATGTAATGACGACGAATATGTAAAAACAAAATTGAGTTATTTGGGAGAGTGGTGGAATAGAAATAGAAAAATTATAGATAAAAACAATTTAGCAAAATTGCATTATTTTTTTCTTAAAAAAAAAAAGGAAAAAATCAGAGAAGAACAAAAGCAAATAGAAGTTTGTTTACTACGGTCCACCATCTCCTCAAATTGCAGAAACGAAAGCTGAAGAAGAAGAAGAAGAAGAAGAATAAGGAGGAGGAACAGCAGCAACAACAGTAGCAGAAACCGTTACTATCAAATATCGCAATACGAAGAAGTGTAAACAGAGGTGCTCTTTCATTTTTCTCTTTTCCCCCCAATAATTTATTACACACGTTTTTCAGAAATTCCCTTTCTCCACCTCTTGTTCATTTTCTTCCGCTTCGTATTCCCAATTAGCTTCTTCTCAGTGTTTCGATTTCGTTTATGCCCAAAAGAAATCAATTTTACTGAATATAAATGTATATATTTGTGTGTGTTTGTGTATATGTTGGTCGCTTTGCCTGAATCGTTTTGCCAAGGGGAAATTCCACATCTTAGTTTACGAAATTGAAGTTACGGATTCTGTAATCGAATTCTCGAGATTGAAAATTGTTGGATCCGAAAGTGAGTGTTGACAGTTATTGTGGTGAAAAGCGTCCCGTTTGATGCAGAGGTTGTGACCTAGGTGAGCAATGTAGTCCTTGTTCTGGGAATGTGACACCGTGATTTGAAGCTTCAATATCAAATTATCAATACCTAAAATATATTGTCAAGAGATTATGCTTTAGATGTGTTTTATGCTTGGATTTTCATTCTGTTTGCTTTATCAAAATGGAATCCTCACGTGGTTGGGGGATAAAAGCCCATATTTTGGGATCAAAGTTGTTGCAGTTACTACTGCTTAGAAGAACAATGGAAGTCATCTTCATGCTAATGGTGATGTGGGCATGATAGTTGGATTCACTGGATTCCTTTTTTTCTTTTAAAAAAATAATTTGCAGTCATTCTGATGTCCTATATGTTGAACTATTCCTGAGAAACAAACACGATAAAGCTGAGTTGTGTGAACTGTGAAGGGCCCAATGGACCATTTGGGCAGTTTAGGCTAGTTCATGTTGGCAAAAATGGTATACATTAAGACATTCTTCAGAAATGTGGATTTTCTGTAAACAATAATTAGCTAGATGGTGATGGATAAGTTACAGGGACCTGCATCTATAAATGCAGGTTATGGATACACACAGTTGAACAAGTTCCGTAGAGGCGTAGAGTTTTCCAAGGATAAAAGTTATTCTTTTATATGGTTTCTGCGACGTAGCCCTTTTTTTACTTGCAGATATTAGATCAAGCTGACTATTATTCCAAATTATGATCATGGCATTAAATAATGATTTAGCTGAACTCCTTCTGTGGCAGTGTTCGACTTCAAACCATTACTCCTGCAATTATGTCATTCATTTAATGCTTTATTTAAATCCCCATCCTTTGGCATCTTAAGTTTGTCATTTTCATCATCTGTTTATTCAAACTTTTCTTAAAGAGGATTCCAAGTTGACAACAGAAATTAAGTTGGAAGGTTGAAGAACTGAGATCAACTACTAAAATGTTTGGTTCCTGTATCACAATGCCATGTTATACTTAAGCTTGTTTTCTTTGTCTATCCTTTTCTATGGATTAAGTTTACAGGCTCGTATATAGTAAGTTTTACTGTAATTTGAAATCATAATGGTTTTAATTAGATTAGCAAAAGCAATTGATTTTCCTTGTTGATAAAAAAAATCTGTGTTCAAATGATTTTATAGGGTTCCTTATGAAATTTGAACTTTTATTTATTTAAGAAATAAGAATATATTATTTTATGTCACAGGTGAATGTTCAATTTCTATATAATTCCCTTTGTTTGCGACTTGACAGGCTCACAATGTCCAGGCTGCACAAGTGATAGTGTATTAGTTTGTAGACTTAATATTCTTAGTCAACCGATGGGTCCTTTTGATTTTCATGTCCTTTGGAATTGTTTTCTTTTTCTCATTTTGAATAATCCAATTATTGAACATCCATTATCAGTTAGTTACGTACTGTCCTTACAATTTTTATGTTCTTTACTCGTATGATAATTCCATATTTCCATTTTATATATGCTTTTCTGCTCTGAACTATTCATAAAATTTAACTATTCCTTCTCTTATTTATTGCAGAGCCTGTGATTGGCTGGAAGTTTAATATGGTGGCATTTTTCAATGCCTATCTTTGGAAGCCCTTAATAATTCATAAGTATGATGGCAACCCCTAGCACATGAAATTGTTTTTTCTTTTGGTGGATATATGGCTAATCATTCTTTGGTTCTAGATAACTCTTCTGTTACCCTAGCTGAACATCCATTAGTCATTGGGCAAGAGTTTCCAGATGTGGAAACCTGCCGAAGAACATTGAAAGATATTGCCATAGCTATGCATTTTGATCTTCGAATAGTTAAGTCAGATCGCAGTCGTTTTATAGCAAAATGCTCAAAAGAAGGGTGCCCCTGGCGTGTCCATGTTGCAAAATGTCCTGGTGTACCAACTTTTACTGTAAGGACCTTACAAGGAAACCATACTTGCGAGGGAGTTCGCAACCTTCATCATCAGCAGGCATCAGTAGGTTGGGTTGCAAGATCTGTAGAAGCACGCATTCGAGATAATCCACAATACAAACCAAGGGAAATATTGCAAGATATTCGTGATCAGCATGGAGTTGCCGTTTCTTACATGCAAGCTTGGCGTGGGAAGGAAAGAAGCATGGCTGCTCTTCATGGAACATTTGAAGAAGGTTACCGTCTTCTCCCTGCATACTGTGAGCAAATACGGAAAACCAACCCTGGTAGCATTGCATCTGTTGTTGCCACTGGACCTGAAAATTGTTTTCAACGCCTGTTTATTTCTTACCGTGCATCAATTTATGGTTTTATAAATGCATGTAGGCCTCTTTTAGAGCTTGACAAAGCTCATCTTAAAGGAAAATACCTAGGCACATTGCTTTGTGCAGCAGCTGTTGATGCTGATGATTCTTTATTTCCTTTGGCTATTGCTGTCGTTGATGCTGAAAGTGATGAAAACTGGATGTGGTTCATGTCAGAATTGCGAAAACTTCTTGGAGTAAACACTGACAACATGCCTAGACTTACAATACTATCTGAAAGGCAAAGAGGCATGGTGGAGGCAGTGGAAACACATTTTCCTAGTGCTTCACACGGTTTCTGTCTGCGTTACGTCAGTGAAAATTTTCGTGATACATTTAAAAACACAAAACTAGTGAACATATTCTGGAATGCTGTTTATGCTCTGACAGCTGCTGAATTTGAAATGAAGATTAATGAGATGATGGAAATCTCACAGGACGTAATATCATGGTTTCAACAATTTCCTCCCTATCTCTGGGCCGTGGCATACTTTGATGGTGTTCGGTATGGCCATTTCACGCTTGGGGTAACAGAATTGTTGTATAACTGGGCCCTTGAATGTCATGAGCTCCCTATAGTTCAGATGATGGAATACATCCGGCAGCAGATGGTATCTTGGTTTAATGATCGACAGGTTATGGGCATGAGGTGGACATCAATTCTTGTACCATCTGCCGAGAAGCGAATTTTGGAGGCAATTGGTGATGCTCATTGTTATCAAGTACTCCGGGCAAATGAAGTTGAGTTTGAAATTGTGTCAACGGAGAGGACCAATATCGTGGATATACGAAGTCGTGAGTGCTCGTGTCGCCGCTGGCAGCTGTATGGTTTACCTTGTGCCCATGCTGCTGCCGCACTTATCTCTTGTGGACACAATGCCCATATGTTTGCTGAACCATGCTTCACTGTACAAAGTTACAGAATGACTTATTCGCAGGTGATAAATCCTATACCAGATAAGAGTCAATGGAGTGAACTAGGAGAAGGAGCAGAAGGTGGAGGAGGTGCGAGGGTCGATATCATAATTCGTCCACCAAAGACTCGCCGACCACCTGGAAGGCCTAAGAAGAAGGTTCTTAGAGTTGAGAACTTTAAGCGTCCCAAAAGAGTTGTTCAATGTGGTCGCTGCCATATGTTAGGACATTCTCAAAAGAAATGCACAATGCCCATTTGACAAAATCAGTTTACTTAGTTAAAATATCTCTTGTTTCAACAACATTTACTGCAAATAGAATGAATGTTGTGTTTGTATTGTAATTTAAATTCAAATGTATGCTGAACCAGTCAGTGGTACAATAAGAATCCCTTAGTTTTTTGACATAATTATCATCCAAGTTGCCTCGTGAAAGGCGGCGAACCGTCCGCAACCTTTGTTTTCTTTTATCTCATTGAACAAGTAGTCCATGTCAGAAAAATTTTCGTCATGTTCTAGGGATTGCATCATAATTTCAGGTAACGGTTTCAGTTTTCTTTCTTAGTAATGTCTTCAAGTAGTACATGCTTTTCTTGACTGATTTTTTATGAATGTTGTTCCCATGGAATGATGAACTCCTGAAAACTCTCATCCATAGTGAGGACTGTGGATACTGCAATGGAAAAAAAGCTTTTTCAAATGGCGTTACTTGAGAACTGACTGAACTATACAGGAACGCACTATAAGTGAATGGAGCCTGTTCAGGACTCATTAGTTCGTGGCAGTTTGTGTTCCAAGCATATTTAGATTATTACTTTGGGTTTTCTGTTTTTTTTTTTTTTCATAATTGTTGGATAAGCCACTGTTTTCTATTCAACTAGGGTTCTTAGTATTTCAAGTCTGTATGTAGTGATCAACAAAATAAACAACTTCCCCTAAAAGATGATAACATTTTGGACCAAACCGAAATGAGTTGACAAATGGATATTGTCACCGGAAGGGTATAGGGATTGGCACCATCCCACTTGGGAATAGTACCACTCATTTCTGGATAGCAACATCCTTATCTGGGAAAACAAGGGTTTTTCCCCCCAAAAAAAAAAGTGTGTTCTAACCTTTAGAATTGGTGAAATAACATAAAACTAGTGCATTACAAATATGAGTTGATCATTGAGCTTCTGGTTCTTATGTAAGTCAACGTGCCCTTTGCTTCCTTCAAAACTGTTCTTGTGGACTAAAACACCCTCTGTGATCTACCATATGTAGGTAAATAAAGGATCATCATATTTAGCTTTTTTTTTTTTACACCAAAATGTGTACAAATATATATACTACTATTGAAAGTGTTTGAATTGGTCTGTAAACAAACGACTTTGTGATAACTATAATAATCGAGATTAAAAGTTATCATAACAGAATGTATGTGTATATTACCCTCTTTTTTGATAGTTTTATTTTGGTTTAATTGCAGTTTTGATTCTCTTTATTTTTATTTCGGGTGATTTTAGTTCTCTGAGTTTTAAATGGGGGATTTTGGTCCCCTTTATTTAAAAACGGGCGATTTTGATCTCTCCGTTAGTTTTTCTTTTAAATTAGCTATGATATTTAGTCAATTTAATGTTAGGATGGACTAAAATCGTTTAGTGATAGAATGTATTTCCAAAAACTATTAATTAGCTACAATTTTCTTTTTAATTATTTTTAGTAAATGATTTAAAACTTGTTAATTTGAAGGAAAATTATCATTGAATTAATATTTTTTTGAAAATTTTTCACGTGTAAATAATTTTGGTCCCTTTGTCATTAATTTAAAGAAAAATTTTCACTAAATTGACTCAAAATTGCAGCTAATTTGAAAAAAAAAACTAACAAATGGACTAAAATTGCTTGTTTTAGAAACAAGAGAGACAAAAATCGCCCCTTTAAAACTTAGAAGGCCAAAATCACCCAAAATATAAATATTGAGAGACCAAAATTACAACTAAACTTTTTATTTTTTTTGTTAGTATCGTGTCAATTTCTTACTTGATGAATAAAAAAAATAAGACAGGATTTAGAGACAAAAATTTGAGTCCCTAGAGGATTAGTTCCAGCCAGTATATGTGCATTTAAATAAATTAAAAATAATAACGATTGGGGAAAAAAAAACATAACATATAAATCCAGAGCAGCTCCCTGGCGTACGTTGTAAGGATTAACAAGAGAAGAGACAACGCAATATTCAAATTGATTTGGGTAAATCTCAAACATTTCATGTGAAGAAAAATGCACAAATTAAATTAATTAATCAACATTATATTAGATAACTTCTAAGGCATGTAATCACAAGTAAAACATGGTTATTGTCAAAGCTCATTAGCAACCTTCAACTCTATAAATCTCTTCTCCAAACATACGTAGCATTCATAAAGCGAGTAACTCAAATTAAACTAGCTAAGAAATTAATTAAACCCTCACAAAATTACAATGGCACGTGTGCTAGGAACTTTGAATTTGATACCAATTTCTTCTTTATTAATAATACTTATTTTTATTTTCCTAGCAAGAGGAACCGATGCCGGAGGGATTTCCATCTACTGGGGCCAAAACGGAAATGAGGGAACCTTAGCGGAAACATGTGCGACGGGAAACTACGAATATGTGAACATTGCTTTTCTCTACAGTTTTGGCGACGGAAGGACTCCGAGGATGAACCTCGCGGGACATTGTGATCCAAATAGTAACGGTTGCACGGGCATAAGTGCGGACATAAAGTCGTGTCAAGCCAAAGGGATAAAAGTGATGCTTTCGATCGGAGGAGGTCCTGGCGGTTACTCTCTTGCGTCTAAACAAGAGGCTTGGGAATTAGCCACTTACCTTTGGAATAACTTCTTGGGGGGACAGTCACCGTCGCGTCCACTTGGTGATGCTGTTTTGGATGGTATTGATTTTGACATCGAAGGAGGAACAACTCAACACTGGGATGAACTTGCAAGGTAATAGTTACCAATGGAATTGTTAATACTTAATAGTTAGTTATTGACTAGGAAGTTATATGATCATATGTTATAATAATTTTTTTGCTTATTTTGTTTTGATTGTGAATATCAATTTAATATATAGGAATTTGTTGGGTAGGTTAGATATTTAAATTGATAAATCGAGGGCTAATACTAAAGTTAAGGTATATTATACATTGGTCGAATTGACGTTAAAAAATTGTGTCGGCCAAAAGTCGCATGACTTTTGGGGTTTGTATATGGTACATTGGCCTAGTTCACCTCGGTCAATTCAAGTCCTTCCAGCCATTAAGCCTTATGAATTTTAGGATTCGTGTCTCGTGTAGTATAGTTGGTCAAGTTAACCTCAACTCTCGTTAAACCACCCTCAATTCGAAATCATCATATCATACTTGACCCTACCAATCAAATTCAATAACACTTACACATTGTAACCAAGGAAAATTAATGGCGAGAGTTAAGGGATATCGCCAAAAATACAAAGCAAAATTAATAAAAAGATCACTTATGCCTATCAAAAAAACACCACCTACAAAAACACAAAGGATTAACTAATAGAGTTAGGACATCTTCACATTTTAACTATTCTTGAAAGGCTAAAAGAGTGATAAAACCTAGATCCCTAATAGTTAAGCTCCCAAACACAATGCTCTATATACAATGGTCGATGGAGCATGATGGTCCCTCGTCTCCCCATCAAATGACAAGAGAGAACAACCACAAAAAACTCAGGAAAATATATGATTGTCTCGGGTCAAGAAATCATAATGTTCTGTGAACCACCTTAAAATAACCGTTAAACAATATCACTAACACATTACTCCCTCCGGTCCTATATATTAGTCACTTTTAACCGAATCAACAAAACAAGAAATGATAGTTAGCTCATTAATTTTTTTTTTAAAAAAAAAAGGTTTTTTCCAACTACACCCTCAACTTAAATGTGCTAGCTAGTAAATGCTTTGAAAATTAAAATCTATTTCTCTTTCTTATTCGACTCTCTTTCTCACTCCATCATTAATTGAATCTTTGAAAATTATAAAAGGAGTAAAGGGGGAAACTTCAATTATTGAGTTAGTGATTTATATTTAGGACCAAAGATTCCTTCTCGAAAGTGACCTATATATAGGACGGAAGGAGTATGTCTGTTTTTTTTTTGTCGACCAAACTCATACTCCCACACTACACTATTCCTAAATCTAATCCTAATTCTATCCCCCCGAGGATCAAACCCCTCTCCTTCAGCTCAAAGAGCTCCTCCTTATACCACTTGAGCTACAAGGTCTTGACAGTATGTCTGTTTTTTAATCAATAATACATTTGATTTTCCAATAACTTTATCTTAATTTTCCTCTCTTTAACTAAGTCTCTCATGTTTCTTAATACAATTAGGTACCTTTCCGGATATAGCAACAAAGGTAACAACAATAAAGTTTACCTAACAGCTGCTCCTCAGTGTCCATTCCCAGATGCATGGCTAGGAAAAGCTCTAAACACAGGATTATTTGACTATGTTTGGGTTCAATTTTACAACAATCCACCTTGCCAATACTCTGCCACAGATATTTCCAACCTTGAAAATGCATGGAAGAAATGGGTTAATGATATTCCAGCCACAAAAATCTTCTTAGGATTACCGGCGGCTCCACAAGCCGCAGGGAGTGGCTTTATTTCTGTGAATGATTTCACTTCAAAAGTGCTTCCAGTTATTAAGAGTGCCACTAAATATGGAGGTGTCATGTTGTGGTCTAAGTACTATGATGATCAAACTGGATATAGTTCTTCCATCAAAACCCTCGTCTAGCTAAAATCTTAATTATGGAGTAATATCACTTATTAATTAGTTAGATTTAACTGTAATTTTTGTCTCTCAAATTTGTATTTTTCGCGATTTTAATCTCTTAAATTTTAATATAACAATTTTGGTCTTCTAAATTTTTAAAATTTAGGATACCATAATCGCAAAATTAATTATTACTGTATTTAGTGGACCTTGAGTTCATATGATGCGTTTCTGTTTGTTCATATGTAATTATGCAGGTATTTGTATTGAATTTTGAATATAGCATTACTCATAAGTCATATGTATTATTTACCTCGAACATATATAATTAACAGAGATATCACTACAAGCAACAACATGTTTAACGATTGAATATGTAAGTTTAACGAACAACTCAAAAGTTTTAAATTTTGTTTGGTCCAGTTTATTTTGAGTTTATCTTCTATTTATAAATAAAAGTTGAGCCAAACAAAAATATTAATAAATTTTTAAAATTTTAACTGTTTTTTTTAATGAAGGAAAGGAAGAAAAAAGAGCTTTAAAATAAGTCACACATAAAAGTTTTTTTTATTTTCTAACATCTTATTTTCATTAAACATCCACCAACCACCATAACCAAGACCGGACTGCCACCCCCACCGCCGCCGGTCAAATTTTTTTTTTAAAAAAAATGAAATTGTTAAACAGTTTGTGACTTTTTTTTAAGTCTCTGCTTTAACTTAAAAGTGGCTTTTAAGAAGAAAATAAGTTAGGTCAAACGATACCTTAAAATTATAATACGTTTAAAAAACAGGTTTTAAAATTGTAAAAG
This sequence comes from Cyamopsis tetragonoloba, assembly GCA_037177725.1. Taxonomy (NCBI): domain Eukaryota; kingdom Viridiplantae; phylum Streptophyta; class Magnoliopsida; order Fabales; family Fabaceae; genus Cyamopsis; species Cyamopsis tetragonoloba. The sequence continues at coordinate 52,444,374 of CM074125.1, forward strand.
TTCATAGAGAATAAGTTTGTGGATAGTTTTACTTTTTCCATATGCAAATTTTTTGATAAAGAGATGGTGTCCAAATTTAAGGTAGGAGAAGAGTCTTAGATGTTCAAAAACACTTATAAAAATATTTATATTTATTATAGCGTAAAACATCAATTCGATTTGCAAAAATTCATTCATCACTAATATATTTTGGTAATCTTTGTCAATAAATTAATCTCTTAAATATTTAATAAGTGTAAATTGAAGGACTAATTTAATAGTGTTATAATCTTTAAGAGAATTATTTAATAGTATTTTAGATCTTCAAGGACTAGTTTTAGTGAAAAAAATCTTTTGTGGGCCAAATTGATAATAAATAAATTTTTAGAGGACTCAATTGAGGTTTTTGTTTTTACATTACTCAAATAGGAGTACGGGACAAGTGATTATTCAAACATGTGACTTGTCAAATGCAAGAGATTATCATATAGAGCCATCAAAATGAGCTATCCAACTCTATTCAGGCTAGTCCATTCGGACAGCAGACTTTTATAGTCCGGGCTAAAAAAGCCTATAAGTATTTGGACTTTCAATTTAAAAGTCTAGTCCGGCCGTATGCGGATATCAGACTTTTTCAGGTAGTCCATATTTTTTTTGTCATTTAAAAAATTTAACCTATTATTTCTATAAGAAAATAAGATATATTACTATTTTTTCTTCTACCAAATTTTTTTTCTTTTAAGATAATCTACTAAAGGCTTTAAGAAGTAGTATATATCAATAAAAATTTTTCTTTAAGATAATATACCTTATCAAGATAATATTAAATATTGAATAATATATAGCACAATAAATAAATAAAAAATAGACAGGTAGCCCAAACATGACGGATTTTTAGAGTCTAAGCCCTTATGTTTACGTACTTTCACTGTTTGGGTTAAAACTGTTCGGTTTTATTCAAACTTGTATTTTTTATACACAAATCCTCGTATTTTTTCGGTTATTCAGATCGGTCTTGATTAGCAGGCCGATTTTATCGACTCTACTATCATACTCCACTTGATTAATCCCTTTAATTTATTTTTTTAAAAAAAAACATTTGAGTTTGATATTTATACAATTAAAAACATTTGAGTTTGATATTTATACAATTTTTTTGGTTTATTGATAGGAGTATTTATACATTTAACAACAATATATTACTTTTTTAATACTTCAAATTTATATATTATTTTTTTACTATATTTTTAGTGAATCATTAATTATACTTTTATTAATTTTATCTTTATATTTAATTAGATTAGTAGTTAATAAAAATATTTTTTTATTTTTTTATTTATAGGAAAGTAATACAACCGGGATTCAAACCTCGTACCCACACGCATGTCTCCATGCGCTCACCAACTGAACTACATGGCTGAGACAAATATTTTATTATCTGATCAATATAACTTAGAGATATTAAATATATTATAAGAAGTTTATAAACTATTTTAATAAAATAAAAAATAATGATGATATTTCTTAAGATGTTTGACATGCTCAAATGAACAAATAAATAGAAAGATAATTACTAATAATAATTAGTTAATAAATAATTAATTAACAATGGGTTCGGCGATGCTTGCACGGTGGTAAAGAATTGATTCTGCTGTCTTACTAGTTGCTAGTGACTAATCAACCATTGATATTGAAGTTTGAACATCAACCAATTTCTCGAATTTTGGTAAAGTAATTTGATTCTCCACCCTCACCAAACACACTTTCAAATCCATTTCATCTTCTAATTCCTTTCACTTCGAAGATGAAATTCATGGAAGAATTGGAGAATCCAGCCATGACATTCGACGAGGCTTCGATGCAGCGAAGCAAGAGCTTCGTCTTCGCTTTGCAGGTATCTTCATTTCTCACTCGCTAAATATTCAATTAATATTATTTCAATCGCCACATTTTTCATCGTCGTGTTTTTCTCGTCTCTCTTCACCTCTCACAATTTGCGTTTTCGTGTTGATCCTCATTCTATTGTTATGGATATTTCAGGAACTTAAGAACCTGAAGCCTCAACTCTATTCTGCTGCTGATTACTGTGAAAATTCTTATCTCCATAGTGATGAAAAACAAATGTAAGCACGTTTATTTCTTAATTATAGTCATTTTAGTTTGTTTGTGTTTTAGAAGGCAATCTTATCTCTTCCTTTTAACTCGTTTTCATGACAACTTTTTTTTTCTTTGTTATGCTTTGGATATTTCAATAAATTCAAGTGTTGCTTTTATGTGCATAGGATAATTATATATATAATGCATAAAAAAGTGGATATACAAGTATAGACTATAGAATACCAAATATGATGATTTCTGATAACAAATTTTGAATGGTCTGAAAGTTGAGACCTAAAGATTATTCAATGTAATTTGTTATTGTTAAATGTTAATGTAGCTTTTGTTGTTTTAGGCCATGATTTTCCCTATAGTATCATGATTATTCTATATATGCAGAAGCGCTTATTATTCTGATTCTTAAATTAAAGAGCATGGTTGTTTGTCAATAGTGTGTTTCGTTTCAAGCTGGGACAAAGCAAACTAAGATCTATTTCAACACAAGTCTAAGGGCAACTTTTGTGTTTTGGATCCATGTTTAGCCTATCTAAAGGAGAAAGTGGAACCAAACTCACAAATTTGGTGAAAATGGATACTATGGTATATGATCATCCTAAAAAGGATGTGACCTGAATTTGTATCCTAGAAATACTTTCAACTAGTTATTTTTAACAGCTTGTGGAAGTGACGGTAGGGATGATTCCTTTAATATTATAGGCTTATATATAATCTGCGGGTGGATAATCATAGTGTATTTGAACTGCGCGTACTTCTCCTGAGCTTTATTTTATTTATGCATCAGGGTACTCGATAACCTGAAAGATTATGTTGGAAGAGCCCTTGTTAATGCTGTTGATCATCTTGGAACTGTGGCTTACAAGTTAGTGGACCTTCTAGAGCAGCAAACATTCGAAGTCTCAACCATGGACTTGAATATCTCTACTCTAAATCAGGTAATTACAAATATTTTTGAGATATTATGTTGAAATGTTGAAATAAGTGAATTTCAAATTCAATTGAGTTTAAGTGACATATTTTCTTACATGTAGAAACTTCTTACGTGCCAAACTTACACGGATAAAGAAGGTCTTCGGCAACAGCAGTTGTTGGCTTTCATTACCAGACATCATAAGCACTACATTTTGCCAAGTAGGATTAACTGATGCTACTTACTTAAATTAGTAATTATTGACAAAACAGATGCATATTTTACTTATGGTTCTGTTTGTTTCTGTTTAACAATGCAAGCTAGGTTCTTCTAACAAAAAGGTACAATTGAGGCCACACATACAGAATGATGCAAGGAAGAAACCATCTCAAAGCAGAACTCAGCTAAAATCTTCAGGTGTGTGATTGGGAAAACTATGTCCTTTCTAGAGTTTTTGATTTTGATACGTGTGTCCTCCCTCCCCTCATCCTTTCTTTTTATCTTGGTTTGGTGGTAAATGAACACAGTTTCAACTGAATGTGTATTACTGCATCTAGGTACCCCTGTTTCAAAAACACTTTCGTGGCATTTAGCATCAGAAACCAAATCCACCTTAAAAAAACAGACTTCACGTGCTTCGAAAAAGTAAGTATAATTATAGGATGCATATAACTGTTGCTTTATTTGTTATGCACCGCATTATGGCATTATTGAACCACAAATTGCAGAATTTTTATAAAAATTTAAACATATTCATTTTTGCTGCATCAGGGAATCAAAAATTGCTCCTAAGATCTCTGGTGTTTTCCAACTTTTAGGTATGTTGAATAGCTATTTTCCTTTTATTACATAATTATGTTCAATTAGGGAAGCTTTTCCTATTGAAATAATAGATTCTTACTATTCTTAGTTTCTTGCCTCTAGATAACCGAGAGAATACACGGATGAAAACCTTAGCAACAGAGGTTAACTTTCCAAATGGAGTTCCAACTTCTAGAGCTGCTGCCCAAACTTTGGAAGTCACAGGCAGGGTAATGTCCTATTCATCAGCAAGTTCCCTGGTTGTGCCATTCTTGATATTAATAGTCATATTTTTATTATTATTTCCCATTTTTACCATTTCGTTGCATGCTTTCAAAAAGCTACTGTTAATTGCAAGATCTTGGATAGAATCTCTATTTTGAGTAGTAGGTTGGATTTTGGATTTGGACTTCAATAAAAAGTTCATAGAGAAGTTCATTTTTCTTGTATAGAATGATCTATGAGACAATGACTAATACAGATTAGGGTGTATTTGACATTTTGACTGCTTAGTTGATAATTATAGTATTGCTTTGAAATTAATCCCATTGTGAGTATTAGCTGATAATTATTTCAGTAGAATTGGTCGAATAAATCTTTTGATATCGCAAATCCGCAACCAGGTTAGTACCAACACTGATCCAACATATTGAAATGCATTGATCTTAATGGATGATTTTATGCTGCCCATTAAGCATTTGATTCTATATTTTGCTTGTCTACTTGATCATATATGACTGCTTCTAATGAATATGTGCTTCTTCTACAATATATTTAAACTTAGGCATTGGATCCAATGCAAAATAACTCCCTGGCTTATTTATCCAAACATTGCATTGATCTGATACAGCATGCATAATTTATTCTAATGACTAAAATAAACGTCTATTTTCATATCCATATGACTGGATTTTGTAATTTATCGCCTTTAACTAAGGAGGGTTGTTCCCAACTTAACTTGGGAAAAAATATTTCTTTTTATTTGACTTACACTGAACATTAGAGATTTCTATCAACCGGTGCGCGAACATTTTCCAGCTAGCCAGCTTGCACTAACATGAAGTCTCAGTCGAAAGATGCGATTTGTGATGTTTACTGATTGATGATTTTGTATCTGCAGGATGCATCTGAGGGTTCCAAATCCAAACCATTGACAAAATTCGGGTCCTTTGGTGGTCTAAATCAGCGCGAGACTGTCCAAATTCGCACGCGTAGCAAAAGTGTGCTACCAAGTTTCTTTCTCAAGCAAAGGACAGCAAAATCGAAGGCTGGCTCTTTCTCCTGAATGCCCCTCAAGTCAAATGCAACCTCTCCATTACATCAGTTTGGATTTTCTAGTTCAAGACTTCAAAATGACTTCTAAAATATGAAGATATACTGGTGAATTATGATTACTCCAGGAGCGGTGCTAAAGTATTTTTTATGGGGCAAAATATAAATACAAAATACTAAAATATATTTTTTTTCCTAATTCCGAGAGACATAGTACATATTTTAAATGTATTAATTGTTAAAAAAAAAAGTGAATTTTTACCTTTAATTTATTGTGAATAACTTACTATGATAATGCATTAATTACATGAGAAATTAATCTGTGTGAAATTAGTACTTTTTACCCTCGCTCAAATTCATCACTTTATTAGTCTATTAGAAATTAATCTTATGTTTCTTATAAGTACCAAAAGTAGTATTAATATTAAAATATATTTTTAAGATTAATACATTAAACTTATGCAATGGTTAAAAAAATTTAAATGATTATAACTAACATAAAATGTAAATTAAAGTAGTAAAAGGAAACACTTGCGTAATTTGTTAATTAAAATATTAAAACACCACTAAATTAGTATTTCAAAAATTTAAAACACTATCAAATTAATCACTCAAAATGCACAAAATTAATCTTTAAAAGTCTAACTCAACAAAATTCTTTTAGTGACAAAATTATTAATAAATATTTTTTTTAAGAAACAAATTAAATTAATGCTTTTCTCTAAGATTTACTACAAGTAATTTAGCAAAATCAATTATAATTAGAAGAATACGATAGATTTAGCGTGTAAAATTAATGCTATATTGACATTCCTATGAGGTGGAACTTAAATCAATTATAATTAGAAGAATATTGTAGATTTAGCGTGTAAAATTAATGCCATATTGACATTCCTATGAGGTGGAGCTTTACTAACTTTGTAGAGTTTGTTTGGTTATACTTTTACTACAAATAAAAGTACTTTTGAAATTATAAAACCGATAACTAAACAGAAATAAGCGCAAGCTTCCGCCTTGGTGAATGGATAAGATTAACTATTCATATAGGAATAATTCTAATCATTCCACATGTTATTCTTATAAATCTTTTTACATACTAAGTGAGTGATATATTTAATGCATTTTATAGTTACAAAATCTAAAAGTATTTATTTTTTTATTTAATACTTACTTTAAAATAAAATAAAAGGATATTTAAAAACAGAAATAAGAGGATACAACATTGTTTATTCATAGACAAGCAGAAATATCATCAAACTTCAATGTGGAAGGCCAAAAATAAATAACACTCTACATAAAATTAAAAAGGACTTGTGTTATATTTTGCTTGTGCAATTTCCATTTAAGATGAAGTTCAAAACAATTGGTAGTAAAAAAATGCGTTTGCCGGGAGTCGAACCCGGGTCTATTGCTTGGAAGGCAATTATCCTAACCGTTGGACTACAAACGGTGTTATTGTTAAAGGTTCGGTTGTTTTGAAATATATCTATAATATACGAATGAATACTTCTACAATAATATGCCATTATTATTATCATTATTTATTTCGTAAATTCTTTTCGTCTGACATTTCCAACCAGTCAGTTTTTCATCTCTCACAATTGAAACAATACATAAGCAGGGAAAATTAGTTTACCTTGATCGAACATATAAATCTATTGAAATTTGATCGGACAATAAATTGATGAATCAGTCGAACCATTAAATTAAAAATGCTTGAAAAACAAAATAAACTTGCAAAATTATTAACGATTAAAAAATTATTTAATATTTTATAATGTTATTTTACTTTGATGTAAAACATATCATTTAAATTATAAATAAATCTCAACTTTTATTTTATATAAATATATATGACTAAATTACTTAAAATAGAATTTCATAATCAACAGTATTATATCTATAATTTAAAAATTAAATAAATAAAACTTATTACTCATAAAAGTACTCAATTAGATACAGTGAAGTGTAAAACTTTAGTTGTTAGCGTAATTACCCATCAGTACACAATGTCAAAAAATTAGTTTAAATGTGTTAAGTTCCTATAGAATTCACAATGATCCTCATAAATTTTTTATTTGATTTTCGTTATAGTAAAATTCAAAAATTTAGTTTTCTTCCTTACTCAAAAGTCTCTTCAAATAAATAAATAATAATAATAATAATAATAATAATAATAAAATCTTTAACTTATCGCCCCTAAGTTTCTTATTTTCTTTTTATCACTTTCCCTACTTGTGAAAAAAACTAAATGACAAACGAATAAAAAGCCACATTTTCACCTTCCAAACAGATGAAAACATCCTCGAACACTGCTTAATAGTTCATGCGGTGATGAATAACTTGATGACTACGACCAAATATGCACGAAAGTTTATATATAGAAATGTGGCGATCTATGTTTGGATGACTGATAAATTAACTTATATATTAGAAGTAGGTGAGGCCAAAAATATTGAACAGTTTTCATTGGATTCGTGTAGTAAAGATTTGAACCATTAAGGACCATTTGTTTATATTTTTACTGCAAGTCAAAATACTCTTGGACCGTTAAATTTACGTTGGAATCCAAAATCACTACTAATAAAAGTATTTCTTAGAGTTTTTTTAAATCCAAACATAAGTGTTATCTAATATCATTTGGCATAATTTATATGGCTATAAGTCTATAACAGAGAAAATGCCATCATAGATTAGGCACTCTCCAAGTTTGACCATGATATATTGTTCGTGATACAACGAGAGGAAACAAAATTTTACAGAACTCAGATATGAAGTTTATAATATTAGGGTTTCATGCATCAACCATTGAAGAGTTGCTTCTAGTTCAGCGTCTTGAGCTTCCATCAGAAATCAATCAAGCCAACAAGAGGACCAAACAAGCAGGGTTGTTTAGTAGCAGGATCTCACACCCAACCAAGAAATTAGTGTCCTGATTATTGGTGCTACATCAAATTCTTGGCGCTGCATTAAGAATCACAAGTGCATCAATTGTGTCACAACTCACAAATATATATACATATATTAGTTACCCGTGCTACACTTGGCACAACCGATAGGAATCATTATTTTCAAATGAAAAAATAAGGTAGAACAAATAGATGAGACACTTGATTATGATTATTGAGTACTAACAGACATTTTGTTTGGGAGTGTCAATACCTTGAAGTTAAGGTGCAATAAGCAAAACTTTGTTTGGCTTTTAACAATATCAACTTTAAAATTCACATCAGTAGAAACTTAGCTTCATTATAAATAAATGTGACGACTAGGATCTGTGATATCTTCCATGACTAAAGGATTATTGACAATACATTCTTCATATTATCCAAATGCACAAGCATTCAAGCAGTAGTCTCTATGCAGGTTGCAAATCATGCTCATGTGTAGTATGTAATGAGTTAAAAATACTCTGCAACCTGAAGTTGATGAGCCAAACTTAATGAAACTTTGATTTGTCTTGTTTATCAAAGAAGCTAATAAGGCTGGTATATCGAATGAACTAAGCTATATAGTGGCTAGCTACAAATTTGTTCTTTTTTAGTCAGTAACCTTCATAACAGAAAAATATAATTAGGGTTTTTTTAACCTGTGTAATAGGATAAGAATCCCAAAATAGAAGAAAATGTAAGTAATAAATGCATGTTAAATATCAAACACAATAAATTTTTGTCTTTTCCTATGAAAAGTTTCTCTTTTAAGATGCTTAACCTGTGCAATGTTGCACAGGTTAGAAAAACCGAATTAATTATCAGAGTATTTACCTCCACCAATTGTTGCTTCAGGCAACCGCTCGATTGAGTACTTGTGTTTGGTGATGTACATTATTGGCACACCAGGAATCTGCAATACAGAAAAAGTTAATGGGTCATGCCTCCCTGTCTAATATTAAAACAATGACAGACGGAGAAATGATTATGACGAATGACTTTACCTTCCGGATCCTCCTTTTCAAGTCCCGATCACAAGTTGCAACAATGTAGCACTTATGCTGCTCTCAAGAAAATATTTCAGGTGAATAAATTGTAATTGAAAAAAATAAAAACAATGAAGTATGCAGCAGAAGTGTGTTTCCATTGCATGTATTTAAAATTATATTTCTAAGGCAATTGTTCACTTAAATGAGTATCGAATATTGTAACAAAAAAAATACGAGTATCGAATATACACTGCCAAAGCCAAGAAGTTGGAAAATCAGGTTAACACGCGCCGAGTATAAAGCAAATAATTCTCAATCATATGATCATAATTCATATCTATTAGCTTAGCTATGAATTCAAATTTGAGGAAAACCTGGCTACAATTTTTCAAAGTTCAAGATGAGGGGACAGGAAAAGTGACTCCAAAATGTAAGTATCCCAATTTCCTATCAATTTCTTTCTCATGTCAAAAGTAGCGGTAAAAATTACTGACCTAGAATCCTAGATACTATATGTAGCTAAGAGATTTAAAATATCAAAATCCCATAAAATAGGAAACTGATAACTAATACACAATAACTGACAACGATTTAAAAACCAACAAATTTACCATCATCTTACACAGATGTTACTTTATTTAAACAAAACTGTATAACTGTTTCCAATGCCCCCAAGAATGCAAGACAGGGAAAAAACAGTAAAAACATTTATCATGCAAACAGAAGACCATGCATTAATCTTAATAATTAAATGGCTACCAGATGCTTCAAAACATTAACAGATCTATATCATACCTGTGTAACTCTCTCCACTAGGCAGTCATCAGCATAGGTCCCTTTATGAGTACAGAGTATTCTCTCGAATCGAGGATCCTTTGCAATCCTGTCATGTATAACAGAGATGTATAACAGACAAAAAATTTTAGATCCCAAAGTCTAAACTAGAATGCAAAGATTGAGAAAGCTAATTTGATAAATATCCGGGAGTCCTGTGATTTGGTTTCCCCTTGACAGTTTAAAGAGATATGATGCCCTTCGTGATTTAATCCAATTGCATTAGAATCACCATATGTCTATTTCTTGACAAAATATGAAAATAGATGAAATTATTCATGGGATATTTAAATTCTTTTATTTTTTGATAAATAAGGGGTTTTGGCAAGGAAATATTTCCCAGCAAGCACTGATGCACACAGAAATTTTCATTTTTTATATGTATGTCCTAAGTGTATGAGAACATAAACCAATAATAATCAGGCAGAAGAAATCAGATCTACCTTAGTGCTACACGGTATTTTTGGCCTAATTTTTCGAGTTCTGCCATCACGCAGTCTGTGATACAAGGGGTGCCTGAAAATCCCAAGTATCAATAGAGCAAAGGTATAAGTAGAGTATGGGATGATTCACATATGCAATCAAAAAGGTTATCACAAATCACAAAATAGTCATTAAACTTGACAGGAAACCCTATATTCCACTAAAATTAAACAAGAAAATCACAAATTGAGACAAGTAATCATCTACTTCAAACTCACATTTTGCATATAAGCAATCCATCATTCCTTTCTCCAGATCCAACTACATAAACAAAGCCAACAAAGTGTATGAGCCACAAAAGAAAAAAAGAAGAAGAAAACAAACTTCAAAAGACAATGATATAACTATACAATTTTAATTAGATACATTGCACACTGAAATGCCAAGGTATTTTAATTCTCTAACACAGAGTAGGAAAAGCTCATTAGAACCATATTGATACCATCAATACAGTCACAAACATTCACAAACATTAATAGCAAGTCAAATTATATCTTTAAACAACTACTCCATGGAAATCTGTGTGTGCACTGTGTAGAACAATATATAGTAGTTCTTTTATTTATTTTATAAAAGAGAAATAAATATTTCAAATAGAAAACAAAATAAATAAACTTAAAGCAAAACAAAGGAACACTCACTTTATTCTGGATGGAAAAATTGATGAAGTTGGTATCCACAAGAACACGATAAGGAGGTCCCAGCGCAGTATTGTATTGAAAGAAAAGTGCCGAAGAATGACTTGGACTAAATAATGCAAATTCAAACCACAGATTATTAAAAAAAGAAAATGCAATGAATAAACATGATATATTCACGAGGAATCAGAAGGGAATGAAAAATGGGAAAAGGATGAAAACTAACATGTTTCTGGGTAACTTTTCCTTGAGAAGGTTCTTCTTTTGTGGGTTCAAAACCTCTTCTTTGTAGCTGAATTACAAAACCAATCAATGAAGAGAGAGCAAAACTAAGCATAATAAAGGAACTAATCTGTAAGGAGGGGTAAAAACCTTACTTTTTGATTGCTTTAGAAGTAACAACCTTCTTCATAACCGCAAACTTGGGCCCTTTCTTAGCTTTACCCATTGTGGATGGAGAGCTAGATAATGCAAAACCCTAACCAGAACAGGAAAGCACAAAGCATGTCATACTCATAGCTGAGTCCAGAGATAGAGTGATTAGAACTGGAAAGGCAAGCTAACTTAAATAGAGACAGCAAAACGCCTACCCACGCACAATGGTGCAGGTCAACCTATATTACAAAGTGGGTTTGAGGTGTTAACCTGTCACCTTTCAGAAATGGATTAATGGGTCAACCCGTCAAATAAAATAACTAATAAAAAATAATTAAGCCAAAAAAGCAAGCTAACTTCTCGCATCCGAGGTATCACTCTAAACTTATGAAATGTGTATCTTTTTTTTTTCATTTTCTAATTACATTAAACAAAAGTGGCTCAAATGAGGAGAAATGTCGCTAATAGTTGAAGCACTATCAGGTTCTTTAGAAAGGCCATCTACTATATTCTTGTAAGATAACCCTTGTCCCTGACATTGTTAAGAAGAAAAAGAAGTTCACTGTTTCTAAGAAGAAAGACCATCTGTTATTGTCTCATTCAACGTTAACAAATGAGGAAGAACAGGCCTTACTTGCTCTAAGTAGGTGGGGAGAAGGCAGAAATATCACAGAGCACTGTAAATGGAATGGTATTCTGTGTAATGAAGCTGGAAGTATTAGAGAAATTTCAACAAGGCTATATTCTTACATTCTTCCAACAGAATGGCAGATTCAGAATTTCTCAAGAGGACTGTATTTCCCCAATTTAATCCGTCTAGAACTTAGCAGATTAGGAACTCAAAGGAAGCATCTCCATAGAAATAAGCTCTCTTAAAAATCTTATGTTTCTTGACTTGTCCTCTAATTGAAGGTGAGTTGCCTAGTTCCCTTTCAAAGCTCACTCAACTAAAGACACTTAATATTTCCAACAATTTTCTCATTATACGATTTTTGGTGTTATACCAGAGGGGATATCAACTGAATATTGATTATGTAGCAATTGGATATATAGCAAGTAAATGGGCTCATGAATATTGGTTACGTAGCAACTAAGTATTGGCTCCTGAATATTTCTAACAAATTTCTCATAACAATTGACTATGTAGCAACTAGCAAGTATAATGGGCAATGGCTCCTGAATGTTGGTGGGAGATGCAGCTGAAAATTGGTAATATATAGAATTAAAATAAACAAAAGCTCCTTCACATAGTTTATGCAACCCCGATAGGAAATTTTCTGTTGGAGGTCAGAATTCAATAATGTATGAAAAACTAATCAGCAAAGTCATCATTCTGACAAATTGAAACATCATGTGTTACGTAACAGGTTTACAGAGTCAGAGGAACAAACCGGAGGAAGCGGCGCGGCGGAGGGATGCTTCGTACAAGGAGCGGTGGACGCTGCAAGCTGGCAGCTCAGTCGACGAGCGAGAAGCTCACGAAAGCTTCAGGCGAGGCGAGGCGCGAGTTCGGTCGAGACTTGTGGTGGTTGACGGTGGTTGTGGCGCCGTCGGCGACAGAATCACGGTGGCTGCAAATCAAATGAAACACTGAACGGAAAGAGGAAGAAACCCCTACCAGAACCTTGGGTTATTTGGTTTTTTGTGGGCCTTTTTTTCTGGTTTAGGTGTACCTTTCAATTTAGACAATAAAACAGAATGGGCATAACAGGTCCAATAACAAGCCCAAAATATATAAAACTCCTCTCTTAATTTTTTCTCTTAATTACTTTATTTCTTCAATTAATTAATTTCGTGGTAAATAGTCTATGTAGTTTTAGGTCTATGTATTTTATTTCATTAGATATCGAATCAGTTAATTAAAACAGAAGTTTATTCCCAGTATGTGTGGGTACGAGTTCGATCCTCGATTGTACTACTTTCTTATAAAAAAATAAATAAAAGTTTACTACTTCTTTAATTTTTTTTAACACTGTTGCACACAAAGTTATTAAAATAAGAAATTATAATTTATCTCTTTATGTAAAAATGTTTTTATTAGTTTACTTTTTATTTCTTGTTCCACTAAAATTTAAAACAAACTCACATTTAATTTAATATTACTGGTGCCATAAAAATTAATGATCTAATTTCCTATTATGGCTATATTTAAAGTTATAACAATAACAATTAATGATATTACTGGGCCCAAGAGCCCCCATGAATAAAAAAAAAATGATATTTCTTATGATAAATGTGTAAACTAGTAAATAAGTAAACCTATAAGAGAAAAAATAATAAATATTTTTAAAATTTTTAATGTGACTAATAAAAAAACAATTTTGTTACCAAAAAAAAACAATTTTTTTTAAGAATAGCGACAAATAAAAAGTAACGAAGTACAATTGATTAACTTAGACTCAAAATTACAAGGACTTACATTTAACTTGATTAAGTGGATAAAGGTATAGTAGAAGTAGAACACAACAAGTGAAGGAAATTTGAAGCATTATTTTATTTAAACTATTTATTTAATTTAAATCCCAAATTAACCAAAGCCGTAGATGTTTTTAGAATATCCAGATTTCAAATCATGGAACCTATCCCAGAGCATTACTCCTCCATACTTGTGTGACCTTTTCACAAAAGGCAACACTTGCTTCACGAGCAGTTGTGGCGGCACAAATCCACTACCCGCGGCTGACGGCGACGCCGGGACACCCACATATATCTTTTGGGCTCTAATGGACCGGACCCACTGCGTCCAAGATTTTTGAAACCCAATGGGCCTGTTAGGGTTGAATTGGCAAGGCCCATTATTGTAGAACTGGACCCAAACGTAATCAAAAAGCCCAGTTGAGAGTGCACCGTTTTGGTGGTGATCTGGAAAGGGACATTGTGGTGCTGCGGTTAAGTACACTTTTCTTATGCCACGTTTGCTATGTTGAAAGAGGCTCCTTGCAAGTTGAGCATAGAAAGGTTCACCACCTCCAACTTCAATGTCAAAATCTACTCCATCTAAAATAGCATCACCTAATGCAATTTTCAAACCAATTTAGAATAACAAAACATAATTTCATCCTACTCAATATTTTTTTTTAACTTCATAAATAATTGTCAAATAATCATGACTAATTCTCTCGCTGACTCGTAGATACCTATTTCAAAGGATGAGACAACTATCTAAGATTTTAAAGCTCCTCAATATCCAAGAAGATACATAATATGTTTGGATGATGGTGTATAACCAATTTGAAAATATGAATGAAGGAGAAGTAATTTGAAGTTGCTTTTGCTTTTAAATGTGTTTAGTTTATGTTTGGACACAGTAAATGTTAATACATATTTTTTACATTTTAAATTTAAATGCAATAATACATCACACGGGACCTTGAGTTTTTATTTTTAAGGATAATTTACGTAGATTTATGAATTTAAAAGAGTAATTTATTTAAGTCCCTAACATGAAGCTTCGATCTCTTACCCTCTGTTTGATTTAAGGGAAGTAAGGAGAAAAGAATAGGAAGGAGAGAAAATGAGATTGGAAAGAAAAGTTTAACTTTTTTGTTTTTACCCATCAACTTTTCCTTTCATTTTCCTTCCCTTTTTTCTTCAATCAAACAAAAAAAATTATTTTGTTTTTTCCAAAAAATTTTCTCTCATTTTCCTTCCACTTTTCCAAACAAAGCATTAAGACCCTTAGTTTGCAAAAATAATTTATTTAAGTCCCTAAAATTATCAAAAGTTAGTCACTTAGATTCAAGAATTTGTAAGAATAGTTCACTTAAGTCCCTAAAATTATCAAACTCAAAAGTAAGTGAATATACATTTTACAAACTCAATGACCAAAATAAACTTTTGTACAACTTAAAAACTTATATGAATATGTAATACATCAAATTGAATACCTAAGGGATAAATCGCAAACTTAAAGAATTTTGTTGTGAAAGTAAAAAAAATTAGTTTTCATTAGAATGACATTAATATTAATATAGTGTATGCTCTATTTAGATCTATTATAAATATTTAATATATGTGCATATTCGGTTTTAATATGTGGCATAAGCAAAATACACACCTAGTGGTCTTGACTTTGAAGTTCCTCCCAAGAAATTGTTCCAAATGTAATCCGCCACGTTTGCAGCATCTCTAGATGAAGACAGAGAGTAACCAGGATTGCCACCTCCAATAGAAAGCATCACCTTTATCCCTTTCTTCTGACAATTCTTTATTTCTACGCTCAAATTTTTGCAACCATTAATATTTGATGAAGCATCACAATGACCTGTTAGATTCACTTCAAGTTAGTAGGAGCAGTGTTCCTCAAATATCAAGTGAAGATATAAATTTCGAATCTGCCAATTGTTAAACTCTCTCACCTCCTCTAAAATAAATAATTATATTAATCTTTTTTAATGTTTTAAAGAAGTAAATATAATTTTAGAAATAGAGAAAAGTAAGTGTAATAAACGTAAATTATAGAAGAGATTCGTGTAATAAAAAAATAAAAAAAACACTAATGACCTGCTAGATTGAGTTGAGGTACACGAGCGTTGCCAAATGTTGAAAGGAATGCTATGTTCACAATTTTGTAAAGTCCAGAATTGCATGTTTGGATCAATGAACCTTCTCTCTCGTCTTGGCCCCAATAAACCACTATTTCTCCAGCATTTGTGCCATTTAACATGCTAACAAAAATTAAGAGGATGATTATTGAAATGTAACTTGTTTCTTTCCCCATTTCAATGTTAATAATTTGCTTCATAGCTATGAGTCTATATATGACCCAATTTATAGAGTCTCAACATGAAAATTTTGATTATTTTTTAATTGATTAAGATAAGAATTAGAGATTATTTATGTTTGGTTATAATAACAAAAAATTGTTTTTTTTAATTTTATTTTTTTGTCTTTTGTTACAATTAATTATTTTGAGAAATAGTTCAAAATAGATTCTAAAAAAGGTATAAATCTAATTATTTTATACTTTAGATTATTTTTAAACATACAAACAAACTTCTAAAAAATTTATAAAATTGCTTTTATATTTAAAAATGATTATTTGATAAAATGAACAATAATGAATGGGTTTTGAGTATATATCACTGCAAGTAAAATTAATTAATTAGTAATCATGAGGAGAGAGAGAAATCTTAACCAAATAAATAGTACTTAGTTTAGTTGATTTGATATAATGATAATTAATAAAATAACAATAGGGGTCTATTACAATAAAATAACTCCCTTGATTTAGCGTTAAATAATACACTTACATCGCTGTTGTTTTTAAATTATGAACACCTTTCTAATTTATTATGTATTTTTTCGGTTCTAAAATTATAGTCATTTTAAATTTTTTCACATTATTGATATTGATAAGTTTTTTATATGAGTGGACTAAAGTGTCTAATTAGAAGTTTAAGTAGTTGATAAAATAATTAAAAAAATAATAATAATTGGTAAATAAATGAGGTGATGAGAGAGAATTATTATAATATACAATTTATTGTATCTTGAAATCCTAAAATAATAATTATTTTAAAACAAGATAATTAGGAGAATTATTAAAAAGATAATACAGTATTGCTGTTTTGAAATAGAGGGAGTATTATTTTTACAAGTTGGTTTGTCTTAGTTTTGAAAATGTTCAACTACTTTCCAGATTTTACGTAGAGATGAAACAAATATTAAACATAACAAAGAAAAAAAAACTTTTCAAAAATAATAAGAAAACTCAACTATATTCAATGCTAACTTCATAGAAGAATTTATTGTATATAATTAACCTTGATAATACCAACAAGTGTATATGTGTGTGGCATAAAGATAGAAGCACATTACACTCTCAATGGAGGAATTCGAATTTAATTTGAGTCCTGATGAAAGCATTAATTAGAAAAATAAGTGTGTTTATGAAATAAAATTTCATCATAAAACTAAATAATTTAGTAGAGTGTAGCCAAAAAAAAAAACTGAGTTGGATTAATTAAGCTCAATGAATATGTGTCGGCAAGTGCCACGACGTGAATTAAGACAAATAGTAAGACAGTTTTGTGTTAAATTAAGTTCTTAATTTTTGGCTAATTAGTTACATACATGGAATCACTTCATTTTAATAACTCTCATTTCTTCGTTGGACTCAACTTAAATACTAACTAGTATCACATTGGTGATCTCTTTGGCTCTTGAGCTTATTAAAATTATATTTTTTTAGGTTAAATTAACTATTTCATCTTATACAAATTATTTATTTTTGTTTTAATCTTTATATGTACAAAAGTTTTTTTATAGTCCCAGACATGAAGCAAAAACACATAAAAAGTAAATTTCTATTAAAAATAAACAAATCAAAATTACAATTGTCATATTTACTCATGATGGGTCAAGAATAAAAACGAAATTAGTACTACTTCAGATTATAGTCTACATTAAATAATTTATAGTATTTTATATTTTATAATTATCTATTTGAATTTTAGAGCTTTAAACTAGGTTTTTTATTCAAAAGAAAATTAAAATAAAATTTTAGGATTTATATATGTATATCTTCAACATGTCATATATTTTTTTAAAAATAAACATATTTCAAAAGAATAGACGTATCTTATCCGAAACTCGTATGATATCCGTGCTTCGTAGCACAATACCATCGCCCTTGAGTATGGCTTCCAACCATCATTTTCATATATAAATAATGTAAAATTATTAATTTCTATTACTACCTCTATCATCATTTTTTAAAATTATTTCTTGCAATTTGTAAGTATTTAAAGTTTTTTCATAAAAAAAAAATGAAAATGAACTACAATTATTAGATTTATATTTAAATAGCTAATTTTAATGAACAAAAATATCATTCCTATAGAATATAGATACCCTCACTCTCCTCTTCTCAGATCCATTGCACTGTGTACAACACTCAATAGTTTAAAGTGGTATAAGGAGAAGCTGTAGTGTGCGGGGTGTTTTTGACCGATTAAAAAATATATATATATTATAACAAGCGAAAAACCAGAACCAGCTACTAGCCAGCCAGTATTAATTAACACGCAAAAAAAATTGTATAATTTTAATTTATTTTTTTTAGTAAATTTACTACTATGATATGATGATTATATGATAAGAAATTTCTAAAAAAAAATAAATAGTACTAAGTAAAGTAAATAAAATTGTAGAATTGTTAAGACAGTTGTCTAGAAGGATTTGTTAGGGATTCCAGTTAGTTTTAAAGTAGCAATTAAGCGGCTTTCACTTAGGACCTCACCCTAACCCCAAATTAGTTACTTACAGCTAATTTTCACATTTACACACCAAACTGTTCCCAAAAAAAAAACAAATCTAATAAATAAATATATACACGTGGGTCCCACACTAATTTCTCTGAATCAACAGCATTCCCTTTCTCTCTCTCATTGCTTTTTCTTCCGCCGCAATCACGACCGTTGGTTCTTTCTTGCCCTATCACCACCGTTGATCTCGCCGGAGATTGAAGAAAGATTCAAGATGGCGCGGTGCTAACTGGTAAGGTTCTAGAGATAGAGAAAGAGATAAAGAGAGAGAGAGAGCAATGTCGTCGGCGGTGAAGACGCAGCAAGTACTGGAGATCAACTTGATCTCAGCACAGGGTCTGAAATCCCCTTCGCCTCTCCGGCGAAAGCTCCAGACCTACGCCGTCACATGGATTGACTCCTCTACCAAGCTCCGAACTGGAGTCGACAAAATCGGCGGTCCGAACCCTACCTGGAACGACAGGTTCCTCTTCCGCGTCACGCCGGAGTTCCTCGCCAGCGAAACATCCGGCGTCTCCGTCGCCATTTACGCAGTCGGAACCTTCCGTGACCACCTTGTCGGAACCGTCAGGTTTCTGATCAGCAATGTCCTATCCTCCGACGCGGATGACGCCAGAACCCCCTGCTTCAGCGCGTTCCAGATCCGGCGGTCGTCTGGGAGATTCTACGGCGTGCTGAACATCGGCGCGACGGTGGTAGATGGTTCTGGTTTTCCGGCTCTGGACAAGATCTCGGCGATAGGGTACCGCGACCTGATGGAAGAGAATGTGCATTCACAGCGGCGGAGAAAGACATTGAAGGAGGGAGATGAAGGTTCGAGCGAATCTTGCGAGAATTCTTGCACGGAGTCGGTGGACGGAGGGGAATCGTCGTCTTCGTCGTCGCCGAGAACAACGGCGTTGAAGGATTGGAACAGTGTTAGAGAATTGGCGGCGAAGAAAGAGTTAACGGCGTCTTCAGGATTCTTGTGCTGTCTGGTGGCGCAGAGGAATATCCGCCACCTCAGCGTGAGTCCAACGAACCCCACCCTGGAAAGATGATAACGTACAACCAGTTCTACAATCGCTCTAGTAACTGCTATGATGCTATCATCTCAACATGATTTGCATCGACGGTCCAGATTCTCCTATCCACTTCAAAGTCAAAGTCAAAATGAATCCTTCTCTCTTTCTTTTGTTTTTCGTTCTTCTCAACATTTCTATTTTTTCCTCTTTGCGCTTTTGCATCGCATCCTACACTTTTTTTTTTTGGGTTTACATAAAGCATCTCACACTTTGTTATTAGAAGCTGAAAAAAAAAACTTCTTCTGAGCCCATTTATTCGATTTTTTTGCTATAAAATGATAAATTTGAGAGTGGTGAAGCAAAGTTGATTGTAATGGTTAGGTAGCGTTTTACCACCTTCTTTTTTTTTTCTTTTTCTTTTTTTTAAATGGCACTTTTAGTCCATTAACTATTTGTGCAGATTTACTTTGGTCTCTTAACTTTTTTTTTATTCATTTTAGTCCCTTAACTTTGACAGAAGTAACGGTAGGGACCAAAGTAAATCTGTGCAAATAGTTAAGGGACCAAAAGTGTTATTTTGTCTTTTTTTTTTTTTAATCTCTTCTCCTTATCTCCTTATATGTTAAATAGAATTTTTCAAAATCTCTTATTTATGGTGAAGAAAATAAAACAAAACAAAACTTTTTAAGAAGCTAGAATTTTGAATTTTTTTATACTTCTCTTGTAGTTTCTTATAAAACCACTTGAGTTCAGTGGTGGAAACAATCAAAAGTTCAAAACCATAAAAAAATAGCATCCTCGAAAATGTCATTTAATGTAGCTTCAATTTAATGAGAAAAAAAAAACTAAAAAATTTGAACAAATACCACCTTATTTTTGGGGTTGCTGGTATAAAATTTTGCTTTATTAACAAAACTCTTTTACTTCTCGTTTCATGGAAATCTAAACTAAACACACACTTCATTTGATAGTCTTAATTTTTATGCATTAATATATCTCAATCATTAATTAAATTTTGATTTGTCTTGATTTATGTATTTTTTTACTTCTCATTCTTCTAGAATTAAAACCAAACACACTCATTCAGGGAGTGCTTGATTTAGATTTAAGTTAAATGAGAAGTAAAAAAATACACAAATTAAAAATTAATTAATAATTAAGATTATTGATGTGTTAAAACCGAAATTATCTAATAAAAATGACTATTTTTAACTTTAAAAAAATCCAAAAAATAAATGGGTGTACATTAACAAATCTCGTAAGGGTTTGCTAATGTACACCTCATTTATTTTTTAGAATGAGTATTTTAATAAACTATGTATTTTAAGAATTCAAGTTATAACAAGTGTGTATATTAACAAACTCTTTATATAAATTATAAATGCTTTGTTATAAACCATTCCTTTTTTTTTTTGGAATTAACCATTCAATTAAATGTTCTTTGCCCAGCAATCAGATTGGGCCTTTCACACGGTATTTATTTTGGGTCTAGTTTGTTTTTTTTTTTTTGTTTAACTGCTCTTTACTAGAATGTTTTTTTGCAAGCGTTGAAAGATGCCTCAAACCTTATTCCATAACAAAAAAACATGTGTCAAACCAAACATACGGCCCACGCCCAATTATACTATTATATTTTTAATAAAGAATAACATAATATTTTGAGTAAATAAATGTCTGTCGTCCAAAAAAGAACAGTAAATAAATGTCTCGTCAGTGAAAATTAGTAGGTAAATATTTGGAATATATATATATATATATCAAGTTATAACTTAAAATTTTAAAAGGTTGCTAACGCACTCCTTCTATAAAACAGGAGAGTGTATGTTAACCAACCTCATATATATATATATATATATATATATATATATATATATATATATATATATATATATATAAATGATGCACTTAATTTATTTTTTTTTAAGAATGTTGCATTTAAGTTACTTTCAAATATTCGCCTTAACTCCACGGGATTGGCCTGAATTATGTGTGCGCTTAGGATCTTGATCATGAGGTTGGAAGTTAGAGTTCCATACCTAAGTTGTATGTAAACCAAGAGCAATAGCATGATGATTCAAGAAGCCTCCGGGTCCTATTACATTTAACCAACAAGGCAACCATATGTTTTGACTCGTATTGAACACTAAACAGTTTGTTGAAGATAAAAGTATATTGAAGGTGTGAGGGATTGAGACCACTGAATTTTGGAAATCTCACTATCCATTTATGTATAAGAATCATAAATCTATATATTAAAGTAGATGGTGTCACTCCCAACAAGGATGATGTTAATCCCTTCCACCTATATCGAACCCAAATGAAATTTTACCATGAAGAGATTGTATCCATTGACCAAATATAGGTTCGATCAAGATTTGTAAATTTAGCTATGATTACTAGGCGGAGGTTGGTGATTTTCCCCGAGTCCTTTAACTAAATATTGACAAAAAAAAAGTTAGTTTCAATTAATTTATAGTATATTAAAATTATTTTTCACGATCACAAAAGAATTCCCTCTAACTTATGACTGAATAAGAAAGGTTTAAATGTAGTCACTCAAGAAAATTTAAAACATAGTACTATGTGTTTATCATTTTTCAAAAGGATCAATATTCAATAATAGCCTTATAGTTCTAAATTCTAATTACTCAATTTGTAATTATGTCTTCTGATTTTCTGAACACTTCAACAAGGTTTTGAAGGATCCCTCCGCACTTCTTTTATCCACCTTTTGTACGGAAACATTTTAATCTTTAATTTTTTTTAAAAAAAAAATCGTAAAAGTTAAAATATTTCATTATATTGTCGAAGAATATATGAATATTGCTTATTTGCTTTGCTTTTCGTCTTCGTAATAAAACCCAAGCTTGACTAATTCCACTGTAGACATTGGAGAAGCAAAGGCATGAAGCATTTAATATTTATAAAACCGTGAAAACCAAAATAATAAAATAAAAAATATTATTAATTGGAGAAACGAAAGTGTTTTCCGATTTTATGTAAATGCATTTACTACATCATAGAGTCCACTAATAAAATAGCTTTATTAATATTTATCCAAAAAAATGGCTTTATTAATATGTTGAATAATAAGGTACAATTTTTTTTTCATTAGATATCCACTATGAAAAGACTTGAATTCTATGAAGTTCCACCGGAATTCAATACTCATCTTTATTATTGATTAAGTGTTGCATGTGGATCGAGGAGTGATGAAATGAAAAGTAATCAAATCCGACAAAAATAATGTAGCTAGACAATGCTGGAGGAGGAACTTAGCTAGAGAGGATCTACGTCCACCGTGAAAAGTACTTACTAATTCTCTTTTCGAAACTAAAACTTGTATGAATGAGTTATCGCATCGGATAGCTATGAAATGTTACTTCATCCTCACAAGCAAGAGATTAAACCTCACACATATAGACTTAGAGTTGTCATAATGAGCCAGCTCGACTTGATTGAGCTAGCTCACTGCGAGCTGATCTAAAAGCGGGTTAGCTCGACTTGACTCGTTTTGTTTTCGAGCTAAGAAATATACAACTCTACTCGATTCGCGCGAATCAGCGAGTTAAGCGAGCTGGCTCGCATTAATATTTAAAAAAAACTATGACATTTTCACCCTTATAAAATTATGACATTTTCACCCTTATAAAATTATAATCCATTAAAAAACAAAATTATTAATCATTTACCACACATTATAATAACAATTTCATATTTCTATGATCATTTAGCGAAATTAGAAGAATGAGCATTTGGCGAAGCAATGAACAATGACTAGTATAGTACAACTTAGTAAGCAATTAAACTATGAGACTATGGAACTATGAGAGAAAGAGAGTAAAATTCTAGGATTCAAGTTTTGATTATAGACTAAAAGCAGCGACCGTTACTTTCTATTTTGGGTTTTGTAGTTTTTTTTGTCCACAGTTAGGTTTGGGTATTTAAAGCAAACAAAAAAAGAATTTGCGAGCTTAGTGAGCTAAACTCGACTCGCAATTCTTGCGAGTTAAACGAGTCGAGCTAATTTTGAATATTTTTTTTTAAGATAGTATTTTTTGTAAACCAACCCACCTACAAGTCAAGTTAGCTCGTGAACCGTGGCTCGATTTGAGGGCTCTACATATAATACATGTTTGGGTACTTATATATTTTTAAAAAAATACTTTTATTTATAATAATTTTAATTTTAACGCAGGTATAAATAAATAAAAAATTCTTAATTCTTCAAAAACTACTTTTTCTTATAATCGTTCTGTAGCATTCAACAATCACAACTTATTCATTAATTCCATTTTTCTTATCTTAGCTTCCTTTTCTGGTGCAACCGCTAAGTGCAACATTTTGTGCTTTTGGATATATCTTAATTTCATTTGTGTAATGATTGTTATACAATTATATAATTATATATAAAAGTTTCACTCCATTTTTTTTTTGTTACTATTAGCTTAGTCGTAGAGTTGTATAATACACTGTCATTTTTTAATTTTATTTATATTAGTGAGTCGTTTTCAACTTTTCATGATCGATTGTTATTCATCCAAAACTGATGATACAACTTGATTTGCTATGATATGGATCAATACATGGTTTCAATTTTTTAATATGATTAATTTCCAATCAAATGAAATGGAACACATAAAAGAGATTTTGTCCCATTAAAATGCGTCCAAGGATTGAAGATTTTTGCATATTAATAACATATTTGTTGTTGTGCAATCACATCTACTCCCACCATTATATGTTGGAACCATGCAAACTAGACTTCTTGAAAAAGTTGAAAACAAGTGGCACTTTTGTTTCTATTACCACGTGGCAATATTTTGTTTGGTAGTGTATATGTCGTGGACCGGCATTCCGGTATATCGATTATGTCGAGATCTAATTGTAGAGTTTACGATTCCTTATGAGTGCCGCAATTCAATTAGACTTTAGGGCCAAGCCCAATAAGCATGAAGTCCACTAAGGCGCACATTAACGGATGTTGGGGTTGACACCATCCAAGTTAGGAATGAGATCATATTTTTCTGGATATCAGCATCCGAAATGGTGTTTTCGGACGGTGTTATCCGCAAAATAAGAGTTATTTCTTTCATATTTTAATTATTTTACGGACGATATCGTCCGAAAACACTATCCCGAACGCTGATGTCCAAAAAAAATGATGATTCGATTTCTAAATAAGATGGTATTAATCTCATCCTTTCACGTTAACTTTAAATACTCTAATATAAATATACTACATGCACATCAAGCAAAATTGCGTAACATTTTGATCAAACACTCAAATCCTAATAGTCATCAACTTTGGTGTTAGAGTCTTTACATGTACAACTCCCTCTACACTAAATAGTCGTCATACAATAAAAAACTTAAAGACATATTTCATCTAGAGTTCTATACATTTGTGATTATAACTTATCCTTGAGTTAAGTACGGCATCAAATTCAATTCCATGATTAAGTTATTTGCAACTTGTTTTCCATACATCACTTAGTTTTTGAACATATTTTAGAAATTAATTTCCAGATTTTTTTTACACGAAGTGATTTTTTAAATCAACTCTTTTTTTTTTTGTCAAAAGGATTGTTTTTATAAAAAAAAGGACTTTTTTTGGTTACTAGGAAATGAATTTTATAAATAATAAAATACTTTCCACTAGGTGGGGCGGTGTGTAAGTAAAAAAATGAGTGCAAAAAGAAAGCCCATATATTAGCATTAATCAACACACTGGTCCATAAGTAAAAATGTAACTTTTTTGTCCATTAAAAAAAATTATTTTTGGTGAGGTTCATAATTCTTGTAGTATGGTTAAATATTTCTATTTGTTGATTATAATAATTTATTTTTGTCTACTCACTACTAATAGTGACAAGAGACAATTATATATGTTCAAGTTGAGAAGTTCACATTATTATAAGATTAACTTTGTGGAGTTGGGTGGTTTATAGTTACGGTCCATGTCATTCAAGTTTGAAACCTTGTTCAAAAAGAATTAAACACGTATCACTTAAATTAATCATAGTTAGTGATCATAATTATGTATTTAATAATTTGTTAAATAATTATCACAATTATTAATAATTACTAACAAATATTTGATAATTTTAATTTGTACATCACTAGGAACTCTTAAAATGATTTAGGGGTTATATCTACTTAAAGTTTTTAAGTTCAGACTACAGTAGTGTTCTATTGAATAAAAACCTTAATAAAAACCTTGTATAATTGTGAGCATGGGGGAGGGACATATTTATATGACTTAGACTGATTGTTGTTTAGGTGTATTTGGAGTGGAACTAATCATATTAATTCTCGATTGTGAACAACTGCAAATTATTGGTGATGGTTGATATAGGAAATTCGTTTGATTGTCATCGACAGATACTCTATTCATTTTTTTTTAAGTGTTCATTTAAAGAGAAAAAAATTATTTATGTTTAATAGTCAACTTATATTGTCAAAGAAAATATATTAATTATACTTTTATCAATTCAATCATTGTCTTTAATTAGTGTCCTAATTAATACTCTACTCCCTAATCAATAAAACAATGAGAGATAAGAGTAATGAGTATTATAAGAAGTTAAAAAATTATTTTAATAAAACAAGAGTAATCGTTGCATTTTTTAATATGCATACTTTACTTTAAAGTACACATTTAAATAAGAATGGAGGGAATAACAATTATGTTACATGGCAGAGTCAAGGAGATTATCGAATATGCAAACAAGTCATCAAGTTGGTCCAAGCCCATGTTTAACACGGAAGAAAGGGTTGTAGTTGATCTTTCGGTTGAGATAAGATGAATTGTGGTGTGGATGGATTGTGAATCGTGGACAATGACTTGGTTGGTACGAGCTGAAATCGGAACGATACAAAAACCCACAAGTCTTGAAGCCGTAACTGAAGAGTCTTGAACTGGCGAGATGAATTTGAATTGAAATCGGAATGATATACAAGTCTCACAAGTTCAGAAGTGATCGAAGAGACACAAGATGGATTCGAGATGAAGCTAAGATGGTATAAAAAATAGGTTGGACTCACTTAAAAAATCTTTATAATTTAAAAAATAATCTTTCACTAGTGCTAGAGTGAGAGGATACTCTTGCTCCTAATAAAAAAAAGTCTCAAAATGGTTTTCTAAATCTAAAAAGTAGTGTTTAAAAATGGCTATTTTATTAAGGATTTAACTATTGATTAATTAATGAAACAATTAAGTGTAGCCGTGTCACTATCTAAAACCTACCTAACCAATGCCAACTCTTTTCCCTTTCCATTATTATTACTTGGCACTTTTTGCTTCTTGTGCTGCGCAGCCTCATTACTCATTACTACTCCTAAAGTCAAACTCCATTACTAAAAAAAGTAGAAGCAATCACATATTCACAACCTAATACAAATTCGGTGAGTTATAGGGTGATTTTTTGGATTTAAGATCACTATACTTTTCATTATGTTACGTTATTTATTATAGTGAATTTTATCAATTCAACTGTTGAACTTACCGTTTATATAATGTAGATTAATTATATAAAAATGTAGATAGTTTGATATTCGATTCCATCGAACTATTTTTTATATGAACATATAATATATACTTAAAATATCTGCGGTTAGATTACATACCTACAAATTTTCAAATCGTTTGAATTTTCACACAATTAATCTACAATATCTAAACTTTCAATCCAACGGTTGAATTCGTGAAATTATATATTTAAACCATGGTGAATCACAGCGGTCCTCATTTTTTAGGTATCACCTTAGAAACAACCTACTAGTTCCGGTACTATATATAAAAAGAGTCTCGCATAAACAATGTATTTACGATACTTATTAAGGTTATTAGAATTAAAAAACAATTATAACTATATATTATTTTGTCTCCTAAAATAATAAATTTAAATTTTATTCTTAAAATACTCATGTGATTAATGTATTCGTTAACATGGAAAATGAGAAAAAAATTATAAAAAATTGATGGTAAAAAAACTTTTATTTTTTTAATAATTAATTCACTATAAAAATACTTAATTTCTTATAAGTAAGACAAAAAAAATTATTTTTATTTTTCGTAAATAATACCGGTGGTAGTACAACGTGGTTAATTATGCTATATTCATTACTTTGAGTGATTTATAAATAAATTTTTTTAACATGTATAATATTGTACAGGTTAAAAAATTATAAGTAAAAAGAAAATATAATATTAATTACATGTTAAACATAATTATATTAGTTTTTTTTTTCTTCAACAAATTCTTTCTATTTATAGTTTTTAACCTATGCAATACTCCCTCCGTTTTTTTGTTATAAGAAAAAAAACAACTAAAGATAAGATTAAGGACTCGTTTGATTTCTCTTTTTAAAACGGTTTTCTATTTTTAAAAACAAGAAAACTAAAAAACCTGTTTGATAGACGAGTTTTCAAAAAAATAGTTTTTCGGGAACAGTTTTTGTTTTCAGTATTTAAAAACCAAAATTTGAAAACATCTAAAACTTGATTTGGTTTTTAGTTTTTAGTTTTTAAAATTTACACACAAATTTGTATTGAAAGCTGCTCTCACTCTTTTTGAAAACTATTTCTAAATACAATTTTTAAAAATTCAAAATCAAAACTGTTTTAAACAAGCTCTAAGTTTTGGGTTTGATTTATTAATTTACTTATGATTTGCACGATGATGACTGGGGCCTTATACAAGGCTAATTATGCTTAGATATTCCCTCCAAAAATTCACGCTTAGATATTATCGTTAAATATATTTGAACCACATCTCTATTTTAAAAATTATATATGTACCTTTAATTTATTTACTTTATTTTAATTTGTTATTTTTAAAAGTATCATGTATCTATCTGTATGATCCGTAAATTAACAAAGAAGAAAAAATAGTCAAAATGTTCTAAAATATTCTGAAAGTTTTAAAAATAAGGAAGAGATTAATATGAGAATAATACATAAATTAATTAAGAGAGAAACATATAACTAGTACCGAGTTTCTTTTTTTTTTTCTCAAAAAGAAAAGTTTTATATCATTAAACCAAAAAAAAGTGTTAGCATAGAAGTAAGTACACATTAGGTAACTGGCATTTAAGTCTTAAAACGAATACCAATTAAAAGAACAAATTGATTTATACTCAAAAGATTAATATTCTATCTAAATCTAAATAATAAAGTAGTGAAAATATTTATCTTTAAAAAGAAAACCATGAATATAATTAATAGTTGTGTTCCAACGTCCGTGACCAATGGCAAATCAAGGCATAATAATCGTTGGAAGAGATGGGAAACCATTGGCTACTTAATCAATTAATATAGCCTTTATTCGTCTTAATCATATAGTTATCTCAGTGAGCATACCAGTACATATTTTTGTAAATATTTAAAATTTATTTTTCAATTATTATATTTTTCTACGAATAAAAATACATAATATATATATATATATAATATTTATTCTTTATTTTTGTTTTAGACAAGGTCAGTATTAATTTATAGGGCTGTTTAACATCGACACATCCGAAGAAACTGAACACGGTCTAAATTATTTAAGTAATGTTTAGTAGTTGAGTGGAATGGAACATAGTAGAATGATGAGATAAAACGAAATAAAATGTCTATGGTGTTTAAAGATTATAGGAATTATATCTTTTTATACTTTTATTTTGAGTTTAGTGTTGCTTAAAATAAATAAAATATTATTTATAATGCATATACAATCTTATTTTATATATATTTATATATATATATATATATATATATTATAATTATGAATTTCCCTAATCTTATATATACATATTTAAAAGTTTTGATATTAAACTGCACATAAGATAAAGTATAAAAAACTAAATTATAATTAACTCTATTATTTTATATCATATATTTTTACTTTTCTTTACATTTTATTTTACTATACATATTTTGCCATTAGTAATAATAAATTTATATATTGTTAAACATGAAATGTATCATTATCATTATTATTTTATCTTACCTATTATGTGTAGAAGTAAAGAATTAATGAAACATTGTCAAACTATATTTGAATTCATAGTAATACCATATTTTAGCATTATAAGATTTTTAAAATTAGTTTTGAGCAAACTCAGTCACATCCCTTCTTGATTTTGTCTTAGCTAAACTCATATAAATAATTGAGTTAATATAAATTCAATATTAAGTTAGGGACATATATTACTAGTCCTAATGTACCCTTATGGATAGGGGTATTTATTGGATCAACAATTTGATTCAACGGGTCCTATAAATCAACTCAACCCACTAATCACTATTAAGTATAACTCGAACTAACCAATTAAAATTTGATCTCCATTGGTTCTATTGGGTTTGTAGATTTTAAAACTCGATGACTCAATATTCGACAATCAACCCAATAGATCAAATGACTTCAATTTTTTTTTTTTAAAATACATACCCCTTCTCTATCCTAATTTGGCTCTTCCAATCTCAATGGAAACCTTTGTTAATAACTCATTAGCATTTTGAATATTTAATTAGTACAATGTCAATATATGTTGAATCCAGCGTATAGTTAAAAAGTAACAATTTATTTTAAATTTTTTAATCGGATAGCCGATGATTCGAATAAAACCAACCGATTCTTATTCGGTTTGGTTTGGTTTGATTTTTTTAAGACATACTTAATTCAAACTTACTCAAATCATTCTAATTTGTTGAAATTTTTTAGGGTGTATTTGAATTAGATGTGATTAATTGTAAAAATAAGTTATAAAAAAGAATCGATTGTCGAAAGCATAATTGTTTTTTGTTCATAGAAAAGTAGTACAACCAGGGGTCAAACTCCGTACCCACATACGCATGCACTACTATATAAATGACTTTTAGCAACATTTAAAAAAATATTGCTAAATTGTTAAAACGTGTTGCTAAATCACTATAAATGTTGTCATTGTGCATTTGCGACATTTTTTACAAATGTTGTATCTGGCGATGTTACAAAAAGGTTTTAAATACATTTAAAAAATATTGTCAAATTGTTAAAAAAATGTTATCCTTTAATATTTGCAACTTTTTTTTACAAATATTGTATCTGGCAATGTTGCTAAAAGTCAATTTTGTTGTAGTGATGTCCCCATGCGCTCACCAACTGAGCTACATGACTGGGACATAATCGATTTTTATTTGAATATATTTGCTGCTAGAAACGATTTTTGAAATAATTTTAAGTTGTGAAAAATGATTTTGTTTTTTGAAAAAATGTCAAATTTTTAGCTAAAAGACACAAATTTTTTTTCTTTGTTAAAAGAATAATCAAAAGCATTTTTAAGTGTAAAATACAACTATTCAACGTATGTTTGAAAAAAATCTAATCCAAACATACTCTTTGGAGTTCGTTTGTTTAAACTTAAAAATAATTGATTATTTTTATTAATAAAGAATTGATTATTCTTTTAAGTGATTATTATAAAAATAAAATACTATGCATATTTGGCTACAATAAAAATAATCAGATTTTTGGTTTATTTTGAGAACCTACTTGATACATGCTTTTGAAAAAAAAAAAACAGAAAATCGGATTATTTTCTTATTATGATTTATGAATATACATAAGATGATTTGCTCTACTGAACTGAGATTATGCTTTAATGGAACCATCGTTTTCAATGTTTGGCCACAGTCTCTGTTTTGATGCATGTGTTGTGCTTTTTATTTTTAATTATTTATGAAATTTCTATTTGATGGATTTAATATCCTAAAAAATTCCACACACATAACAGGACAAATCAATCACAGCGTTGAAAATTAATATTGGAGAGGAAAATTTTCAATAAACTATTAGAAGTGATGCATGACTTATTGTGCATACAAGGTGGCTTGGGCTATAGTGGTGATGCCACTATCAATTCCATTTTCAGCAATCTTAGGTTTACTCTAATCAATATGAGTAACATGAGTAGGGGTCACTAAGGGATCAATTTTTTTAAAAAAAAAACTAAACTATATTCAAGAGGATACATGCGAGTAATATCCGTTACGAATAAATTATATTTGTACTCACTATTAAAGTAAGAAAAAAAAAATTTAAGGGTTGATTTAGTGGTGTAAGACCCGGCTAAATTCATAGGAAGGACGATTCACAGCGGGGAGACCTGTGTCTGAATCCCACAAATGCCAAATTGTCAGGAGCCAACGCCAGCCACGCAACACGAACGGAATTAATCTCATTTTAAGAATAGGAAAATTTACAGTTATATAAAAAAAGTAAGGAAAAAAAGCACATTTATATTCTTTTAACTAATTTTCTCCTCAACTTTTAATTGTGTTACTTATTATTAGTATAAATGAAGATAATGAGAGTTGCCAAGAGCTTGTAGCTTAAGTGGCATAAGGAGGGGCTTTTAAAGCTTAAAGAGAGGGGTTTAATCTCCGGTAAGATAGATTTAGGAGTACGAGTAGTGTAGTGTGGGGTATGTGAGTTTTACTGATAAAAAAAGAAAAAGATAATGAGAGTTTTATTAAATGCTAAATATCTTTAAAAATATAGTATTTTCTTATTTAGTTTTAAATTTTTTGAAAAAAAAAAGTGAACTTTAAGTGTTCAATTCATCAATTGTATTTCTTTGACATTTGTTTTTTTTTTTTTTTAATTTTAGTGTTAAGTGTTCAATTCACCACATATATATATATATATATATATATATATATATATATATATATATATATTTCATTTCCTAAATATTATTTTAAAAAATTTCACTTCTTTAATATTTTTAATACTTTTTAATTCAATAAAATACTCATAAATGAGGATAGCACTCACTCTTGCCCCGCCTCATTATCATTCATAGGGATCATTTAAGATGGACTAACATTTTATATTTAATTAATAAGTAGTTTAGGTTTAATTACATTTTGGCTTATGTAAACTTTTTTTATGAGCGCTTTCCATTTATCATGTTTTTACAACATTTAATTTCAGTCCTTTATCTAGTATTTTCCCAAATATTGACAAAATACTGGCTTATAGTGTTTTTTTTTATATATTAATATTATTGTAATTTCAATGATGCATTATCATGGTTAGTTAGAATTCCGAAAAAAAAAACTTAAAGAAAAACTAGAATTAAATATTACAAAAAATTGGGTAATGAAAGCGCTAAAAAAATTTAGGACAACTGAAGACGCAAATTAGTCATATGTAGGTGATAAAAAATAATAATATAATGAGTAATAAGTATTTATGATAGACCACTTTTTGCGCTTATTCATACATATTAATATTAATTTTATATTAAATTATATTTTAGTGAGTTGTTATCACATTCTTATCATGGTGTTTTTTTATGAGTACATTCTTATCATGATGAATGAATAAGAACAAGTACAACCCATGAAGAAAGAAGTTGCAATTGTTATACTTTAGGGATTGAGCCATCATGGAGTAACCAATGAAGTTTTAGGTGTAATGCTCAGTCATCTTTTAAGGATCAACGATTGTTCTCACTTATTAATATGAGATTTTTTAGTGTATTTTGTATTCAGTGACACATTTTGTCAATAATTATTTTTCTTAAGTCATCAATTTCATAATTGTCCCAAAATTTTAAACTTTCCTCAACTATATAGTCTTATACCTGTACCATTTTTAAATCTTTATTCTATTCATTTATTCATGCGTCTCTCTCGCTAAAAACTTACTAAGGGTCACTTCTTAACCATGCTTCACTGCACCGGTGATTACTCCGTCCCCCACTGAGGTTACCCAAATTTCAGCCGTAGAATTAAAAAATCACATTGAGTTTAGTTGATAAGCCGTTATTTGGTACAAAAGTTATTGACCAAACAACCAACTACTTGCAAGTTAAGTAGTGAACCTATGACATGTTTAATTATATTGTAGTTTAATAATTACATTGTAGTACTATATAAGGGTATAATTATAAATGTTGTACAATTAGAGCATCATAATCTAAGGTTTTTAAAATTATGAAAACTGAAATTGTGATACTCTAATCAAAAGCTTTGTAGAAAAACATTTTCTCTTTCCGGCACAAAGAGCTTCTCTAGAGCATTGATTCTTGGCTTGGTTTTTGGGCCATCTTTCAGAAATACTTTTCTTCCTTTAATTAACATTTTGTACAACCAAAAAAGTTAAGGTCATGAGGTTCAACATAATACTACCCATTAGTGATTAATTAGAGGTTTCTTTGTTGGTCAGCGAATTTGTTTGCATTTTGTAAATAAATAAATACACAAATAAATAGTAAATAGTAGTATTGAGAGGGAAAAAGAATTATTAAATTACCGTTGCTAATAGCTTTTGCTCTGTAGACACCTTTCATCTGTTCTTTTTCTTTTTCTTGTTTTCCTTTTCGGAAGGATTCTTCTGTCGGCAAATAATAAAGAGAGAAAATTAAATAAAACAGGAGAAAAACTATGAAAAATGTGAGAGAAAGGCTTCAATAAACTTTTAGTCCTTATGAAATTGATATTTTTTTTATTTTGATCCTTATAAAATATATTTTATTTTGATATTTTTTGGTTTTTAGAATTTTTTTATAGGCCAAAATGTATTTACAGGACTTCGATATGAGGAGTTGTTACTGAAAGTAGCATTTTCCAATCATCCAACCAATTTGTTGCACGATTTTTTACTTCTTAGAGTTACTAGAATTTTGTTTTAGTTCTTAGTAACTTAATTTTGTTCTTATTTGTTCACTGAAATTTTGTTTTATTTTTTATTTTGATCTCTAGAAAAAATATGATGAAAAACAAATTTAATATTAAGAATTGAAAACAAAAATTTTAAATTAAGTTTGATCAAAATAAAAAAAAATATTTTATAGGTTTTAAAACAAAAAATTAACCAATTTTATATGGATTAACAAAAAAAAATAGTTAATTTTATATGAACTAAAAACAAAAAATTTAAGTTAAGTTAGACTAAATTTAAAAAAAAATATTTTGTAAAGACTAAAAGAATATTAATTTTATAAGGATTAAAAATTTATTTAAACCATGAAGAAATGAGGGATATATCAAAATTTATTATAATACTTTTACTAGTATGTGTTAAGTTCTCGTTCCATTGTAAACCTGATGAACAAAAAAAAAATATTCAAACCTGTCATCAATGCCATTTAAAAACGTGTAGTATAATTTGAATAAAAAAATAAAATTATAATTATTACATACGTAAAATAAATTTTAGGGTTAATTATATTATTTTCTCCCAATTTTATCATTACACTATTGAACCTTGTATATTTTAAAAATTACACACATTTCTATTGATTTATGTTACTAATTCTCTTTTTACACTAAAAAAACTCATATTTGTGGTATAGTTGATCAAATATGTACATAAGCTCTGAAAACATCGAAACACTATGGATCTCCACAGTCACATCAAGAGGTAAATTAAACAAATCTATAGAAATAGTACATTTTGAGAAGAATATTCGTAATTTTTTTTACGCAAAGTTTATTAATTAAAATAAAGTGTTTGTTACTGTAAACTCATTTGTTTTATAAGAGGAGTATATTAATAAATTATAACTTTTAAAATATACTCAGGAGATAAGGTTTGATTGGCTTATTAATATACATCCACTTATTATTTATAAAGAGTATGCTAAGAAGTTATAATTTAATTTTTTTAAAATACAATAAAAAAATATAAAATAATAACATACTCATTTTATAGAGTCGAATCCAAAATGTTGTTTAAGCCTTTAAGGGGGAATTAAACACATATGATTTGACTTTTGAACCAATCATATGTTGGTTAATAAATTTTTATATTGATTTAAAAAAACATTTTTAGCCAGCTTTTTTATTAATAAAAATAGCATAAGATTTTACCACATTATAAAAAGTAAAAAGTAAAAAAATAAAATAAAATACTTCTGCTATTTTTCATTTTTCTTATTTTTTTGACACAGTGAAAAGAATGTTATTTTTCATATTTGAATGAATGTTTAGATTAAATGATTTTATAATTATTTCTTTACAAATGATTATGAGTTATTGAAAAATATTTTTTTTTGTATTTAAACAATAATCATTGACTTAATCTTAAATACAATAAATCTAATTAAATTCAAATGAATTGATCAAGTAGAGCATGATTGAATCTTGCATTTGACAGGTTGTATGTTTGAGCTCTCACTTGTCTTCTTTAAGTACTTTTGTAAGTGTTCTTTGAATCTAGTCATCTAGAGACTTTGTCCGCCTCAAATTGGGTTACTAGCCCCTCACCTTAAACTTTCTTTACCAAAAGAAAAACTACATCAGTTATATTAAGAAGATACAATGAACTGTAGTCCCTATTGCTACTACACACATTTCAAAACACATCACACATTAAATTAACGATCTTCAATCGAACTTTGAGATCTAGACGAAATTGGATTTAAAAATTCGATTAACAACAAAATATCACCCAGAACCTTCAACCTAATTATAATATCTCGTTACAATCGGGTTTTGGAAAATACGTTCACCATTTTAATTTTATTATTTTATATAAAAAAATAAATTGAGTGGTTAAGATTTGGTCTATTTCCATAAGAAAATGGAAATGATCACTCCCCCAATATATTATTGGGTCTGGTTAGGGCCAGTTTGTTATGGTCATTTTGCTGTTTTTATTTTTATTTTTAAAGAACATAGAAATAGAAAATAGTAGTAGAAAAAACATGTTTGATTGATTTTTAAAATATTTTCAATAAATACATTTTTAAAATACACATGAAATTTGGAAACAAACATTTGATGTTATCCGTGTTTCCAAATGAATGAAAATGTGAAAACACGGTGGCATCAATCGTAATTTCAAAGCACAAACCTCACTATTCTCAATTAAATATGCAAAGTTGCAAACACTTTTTCCTATTTATCACAACTCTCCTTGTTTTCTCCTCGCACAACTACACACTCTTCTTATTGTTTTCTCTCTCTCTCTTTTTTTTAAAAAAAATTAATTTAGTCATTTATGTTATGTTTATTAAGTCAATTTATCATTTTTTTTTTAATTTTGTCTCATTAAGTTATCACAGAAAGGTCAAAATAACAACATTTTATCTCTTTACATTTGTCTAAAAATAAATATAGGAGATTAAATTAATAAAAAAATAACATGAATCCAAATTAAATCTAAAAAAATACAACATAATAGATTAAAGAGAGTTAAAATAAATATAAGTGATTAAACTAGTATGAAATTACAACGTAAATAATTAAATTGATTTAAAAAATACAGTGTAAAAAATTAAAATGAATCAAAATAAACATAAGAGATTAAATTAAACTTTTCTTACAACATACGTGATCAAAAATGTAATTTAACTTTAAAAATACTTTTAATTTTATTTAAAATGTAAATAAACCGGCCTATAATGTTTGAAATTGTGTAAGGTGCAAAAAGAAAGCCTTGACTTTTACTAGCTATGTATGAGGAGTTATGATGTATAAATTATAAATCAACTGTGTCAAATAGACTTTAAAATTAAGATTAACATTAAGATTAAGATAAGATTAATATTAAAATTAAAGTAAAATTAGATTTTTTTTATATTCCCCCATTTTATACTCAACAGAATAATTTGTTGGGTCAAAGTTAGATTCGTCCGGCTAATTAATATCCTTTTTTAGACTTCAATTTTCTTTTTTTTACTAGAATCATAATATATGTCAACCACTATGCAATACCCAAGTTGGTGAAAAGAAAAAAGAAATATTGAAAGTATATGTATAGTCACTATGCTACAAAGTATAGGAGAATTCAGATTTTCTTAGGTTTTCTTAGCAGCTTTGGCAATAAAGTTGAAATATTTAAGGTAGGAGAAGAAAAACGAGTGGAGCATTAATATAATTAAATATTTAAATGATCGTGGCTGAAATTAAAATAAAATAAATTAAATTAAAGAGACATTAATATGAATGAATGACGCCTCTTGGAACATATTGAGTGACACCTCACCCCTTCTTCTGTCAATACTTGCAACCAAAAAGGAGAAAACCAACAACAGCCATTGGCTCAATGACAAGGACAATATTTCATCTATTATTATTGTTATTATTCATTTTTTATGTTAAAAAATTAAATTTTTTTTTATTATACATGAGTATAAAATGTATACTATTATAATAATAATACACCAAATGCATTTGCAATAAAAAATGACAGAAAGAACTCAAATGAATTTGAACTAATAAAAATGTGTTAGGTCTGTAAAGTAAGAGTGTTTGTACAATAATATTTTATAAAGATATAATCAGTTTATATCTTTAAAAAAATATTTATTTAAAAAAAAAATTTATTCATATATTTCTAACTTTTCAATTTGTCAAACTCTCTATTTATTATTTTTTAATAAAAAAAATATGACATAAATACTTTAGAATTTCAAAAAGAGTAAATTTATCTATATTTAAAGTATTATTCTTATAAACTACTTTACACTTTTACTATAATTACATTGACTAATTGTGTTTTAAGTAATGGATCACATCTTTTAAATTTGAAAAATTTATGAATTTTGCACCTCATGTCTTTATATTTTTAGCTCTTTACACTTAGCTTTTAAGGTCTTGATTTAATGATTTAATCCTTTTAAATCTACTATATCACTAAAATGTTTTTTAATTATTTTGAAAATACATAATTTTTTAAATTTTTAATTAAGTTGCATTCCGTAACTTTAGGTCTGCTGATTAGTAAAAGTATTTTTAAAAAGACGAAAAAAATGCTTTTATTTTATTAAATTTAATTTTTTTATTTTTTTATTTTTATTTCTCTCTCGCGCATAGAAAAACCGCCTTGACACTTCATTACCTGCCCGTCGATTTTGTTGTATCAAAAACTGAAAAATAGAAATTCAAAGCCATAAATAAAAACGCCTCTTTCTCTTCTTTCTCTCTCTTTCTCTTTTTATTTCTCTCTCTCTTCAGTGTGTGTATGCATTTGTTTTGTTCAATGTGTTGGGTTGTTTGGCCTTGTTTATCAACCAAATCTAGAGCAACCCATTTCGCTGTTCTTCCATTTGAAGGAAAATCTCTCGCTCCCCATTTCCTTTTCTCTCTAAACTTCAATGCTTCTCAGCTACCCTGAAACTGAATCGCTATTCAGAAACCCAATTGCGCTGAGATTCTTCTTTATTTTCCCTATTTTTGTTTCTCACTCATTGAATCCCTCACACCCTTTTGCTCGCTGACACTTCCCGAGTCCTTCAAACGAGGTATTTTGCATCTTTCAATTCTAAAAATGTTTTCTTTTTTCAGCTTTATTATCTATATAAAAATAGGTGGTTGTTGTTAATTTTTGACGATGCATCTCTATCATCATTGATCTGTATTGTATGTGTCAAGAATTTGATATCAGCTTAATTGATTAGTTTCCTCAGGATCGACGAGGGTTTGAGATGGATGTTTTTCTTGTTGGGTATTTCACCATTTCAATTTCTCTTTTCCCCTGTATTTATTATTTTTCATAGTTTGAGTTGCCATAACCCCTTTTCTTAGGGCTTGATGCTAAAGGTCATGGAAAGTTGTTTTGTTTCAAATACTCTCTCTTTATGCAGAAAAATACATTGTTTTTGAATCAACAGGCTTTCTTGAAAAAAAATTTAAAGTTGGTGTTAATAAAATGTGGGCAAAAGTTTTGTTTTCTTATTTTGATAAATGCTTTTAGGAACCAACGGTAACTTGTAATGCTTGTTCTGTTTCTTAGGTATTTGAGAGATT
This sequence comes from Cyamopsis tetragonoloba, assembly GCA_037177725.1. Taxonomy (NCBI): domain Eukaryota; kingdom Viridiplantae; phylum Streptophyta; class Magnoliopsida; order Fabales; family Fabaceae; genus Cyamopsis; species Cyamopsis tetragonoloba. The sequence continues at coordinate 52,483,704 of CM074125.1, forward strand.
CAATGCACTGAAATTTTGTTAGATTCATCCAAATTTCCCGTGTATGAGTGATTTTCATTTACGATTCCTTAGACATCAAATCTCTGAATAACCTGGAAGCTTGTAGATTTTGAGTGTGCTTGCAGTGTAATCTAATAATGGTGTGAGCCAAATATTAGCATATATAATATTAGAGTTTCTTAAAGTTATTTTCTTTCCATATAGTCTTTTTGTGTGTGTGATCTAATACTTTGCTTTGGTTTACCTGGCAATCTGCAATTAGCTTCTTTGTTTTTTTTTTGTTTTTTTTTTCAAGAATATGAAATCTTTCTTGGGAGTTTTCCTTGTGTGGAAATTTGGCTATGATGGTTTGTATTTTATCAGCATTTTCTGCGGTAAAATACCAAATCATTTTGGGGCCTTTCCTAGTATTATATAGGAAAAAACCAGACTTTCTATTTTAGCAAGTGTTGTACATGTTTCCCCTACCAAGTAGATTTCTAAATTGCAGAAAAGAAGAATAGTTTATGGTTATGTGTCCTTTTAATTGCTCCTATTGTTAAGTTGAGAACTAATATTGTAATTCCACTCTGAAAAGGGTATTGGTTCTACTGTTTTGTGTCTTCTTCTGTCCTTCCTTGTTTTAGTTTATTCTGTGATCTTTTGATTTTTTATCTTGTTAGAATAAGTTTTTTTTTACATTTGATTTTCTTTATCTCTTTTCGTATTGATGGGGCAATTCAAAATGCCTTTATCATTGTCGTGAGATGCTTCATCTTGTTGAATTTGAATATCTCGATGATCTAGTGTATCCTCAGGTGAAAATTCCTTATGCTTTGTTTGGTTTATTGGATAGAAAATAGAAGGAAAGAAAATAATAGAAGATAGAAAATGGGAGGAAAGAAAACTTTCAAAAATGTTGTTTCTATAATCCAACTTTTCCTTTCATTTTCCTTCTATTTTCCCTTTAATCAAACAATAGAAAATGCATCGTTTTCTGTGTTCTTGTTCCTTTCATTTCTTTTCTCTCATTTGCCCTTAATTCAAACATAGGGTTTTTTTTTCTTATTTGGTTCGTAAATGCTTTAGTAATCGTTTATGTTTTCCCTTCTGTGCTTTGATATACTCATTAGGTCTTTCCTTCCTATTCCTATGGCGGGAGAAACATCTTGGATCAGCCACTTTGATGACAGACGAAGGGAGATTGGGGAGTTTGATTCATTTTTAGAACTTGGTGAAGAAGGCGAAAAAGAATCAACTGCTGTTTCTTTGAATGTAATTTTGCCTGATGACTTGTTGGAACGAATCCTCTCCAATCTCCCCATTGCGAGCATTTTCAGGGCTGGTGGCGTGTGCAAGAGATGGCATGAAATTGTTACTTCCGAGAGGTTTTTATGGAACCTTTCTCACGTTCTGCCGCAGAAACCTTGGTACTTTATGTTTACAAGCTCTGATGAACCGACCGGTTATGCTTTTGATCCCATCCTTCGGAAATGGTACAGTATTGAACTGCCATGCATCGGCACTTCTAATTGGTTCATTGCTTCATCGGGTGGCATGGTTTGCTTCATGGACAATGACAGCCGAAGCGAATTATGCATCTGCAACCCAATTACCAAAAGCTATAGGAAGCTCGAGGAACCTCCAGGTTTGAAGTTTTCCGATTACAGCGCGTTAGCTATCTCTGTGAATAGGGAGTCTCACAGTTATACTGTGTCAATTGTAAAATCTAAGCAAGTGCCTGATAACTTTGTCCAGTGGGATATATCAATTCATATATACAATTCAGAGAAAGTAACCTGGATCACGTCTATATCCGAGGTTTTGAGCGGGTGGAGAGGCGGTGACGAGAGTGTAATATGTAACGGGGTGCTATACTTTTTGGTTTATTCAACTGGTGGTGGCGCACCAGAGAATCGTCATTCGCTGATTGCCTATAATATGTTGAACCGTTCTTCCCAAGGTAGCTTAACGAGTAGCTTTATTCCGGTACCTTGTTCGCTAACATGTGGCCGTCTGATGAATCTGAAGGAGAAGCTTGTGATGGTGGGAGGAATCGGTAAGCCGGACAGACCTGACATAATAAAAGGAATTGGCATCTGGCGTCTCAACGGTACGAAGTGGGAAGAGATTGCGCGAATGCCCCACAAATTCTTCCAAGGCTTTGGAGAGTTTGACGATGTTTTTGCTAGCAGCGGCGCGGATGACCTAATTTATATTCAAAGTTATGGAGCTCCAGCGCTTCTCATATTCGACATGAACCATAAACAATGGAAATGGTCACAGAAGTGCCCTGTTATGAAAAGATTCCCGCTTCAGCTTTTTACCGGGTTTAGCTTCGAGCCTCGGCTTGAAATTGCTCCGTAGCTCTCCATACGAATGATGGCTTCTATGGAGACGACTCGTGTCTAAGATTCATGCCCATTTTGTGGCGGTTGTTTTGTCGGATTATTAAATTCAATATGATTTCATCATCATGTTTCAACAGATCATACAAAATGTACTTTGTGAGAAAACTGGTTAAGCTTATTCATTGATACTGGAATGTTATTAAATACCACATCTGGTTATAATTTCTTTAACCTTTTCTTATTCTTTCTTTTCTTTTTTGTGTCTGCTGCATGTATATTACTGTTCTGTGACTGTTTATTAAAGCTGAAACATTTCATAGAGCCTTGCATTTCTTTGCTTTACCCAAAGTTATATAGGCCCTGTGCATTTACCCTTTTTTTAGTTTTGCTTTCTATGATCATTATTGAAGAATGCAGGATTGTTCAGTTTTTAGCAGTCTTTATTGGGTTCTCTGACCATATTAAGGGTTTGTTTGGATGAATTCATCAAGTAGTGCTTATAAGCTGTTTCTGATTAAATTTCAAATTTTAGCTTTTTCCAGTAAACATCTTAGATTCTTATAGGCTAGGTGATAGCTGCTGGTTCATCCCTTTGTTAATGGAAATAGAGAGGATCTCCACCTGAAATTTATTAGAAAAACTTACACTTGCAGTTTATAAAAAGCTTACATTTGAAATTTATATAAAACAGTATATAAAATATTAGTATTGTCCATATGATGTCCTCATCTAAAGAAAAGGAACAAACACACACGTCTTTTGTTAACTGTGTTGCTGTCAAGGTGCACGTCAAAGAAGTTGTGTACTGGCACGCAAATGACTTTATAACTATTTTATAACTATTGAATTTTAAAAAGATCATTTTAAATGTGTGGCCGTTAGATTTATGTTGAAAAACGTAAGTGTTCTTTTTTTTTTGGTTATATGTGATTTTGTGTGGTATAATTAACACATGCAAGTTTTGACTTATGGGGGAGGCAGCCAATGGGAATGCTATGCAAAGATCATATTCTATATTGTGCACGTGTAATTCAGGGTTGTCGTCCGTACACACCACTCACTTTATTTTTCCTGATATTTTTTTAGGTCGAGTTTTTTCTTTTTTCTTTTCTTTTTTTGGTGATTTGAAAAGGTGAACAAAATAAAATAAAATAAAATTAGTGTGTGTGTGTGTGAAGTGAGGTCCACGGCTGTGCTTTAACAAAGGTGGTGGAGGAGGAGGTGTCACAAATGAAATGTTAAATAAATTAATTAAAAATAAAACATTCTTTTGGAAATGCCTTTTACTTGCCAACAAGTAAAGGTTAAATAAATATTAAAAAAAGAAAGAACATTCTTTTGGAAATGCCTTTCACTAGCTAACAAGGGAAAGGAAAGAATATTTAAACATCTTCAAAATTAGGATTTTGATGAAATTGGAGGAGTTGCCGGCAAGGTATTTGAAAGCTACTTGACACGCTTCACTTTTGACACTACATATTCTGTTACAAAAATTATATTTTTGTGACAATAACTAGTTATCGAGCGAATGTTTCTAATGTGATAAGTCTTGCCAAACGTGTGGTGAACTGGTGATATAGCTGTTTTCTTTTTTATGTTAAGGTATTCTCATGAGACAATTGAAGATTAATGCTTTCGAGCGAGAAAGATTACTGAAATCCCCAACACAAAAACTTTTTTTATACATCTAATCAAGATTTAACCCTAATAAATATATTTAAAAGATTCAATTATTTATCAACTGTATTAAATTTAGAATATAATACAATACAATTAATAATAAAATAAATGCCTCATAGACCACATCCTATTATTAAAATTTTGAAAATAGTTGATTAAGTGTACTTTCCTTTGTTATCTTTCTTTAAAGGTTTCAACTATATAAAGCAAAAGATCTAATACCATGCTTAGTGGAGGAGGGTGGTTAATATTGATTCTCCTCCATTGAATTTGTGTAGAGTTAGGCTTTTTAAGCTGTTACTGAAAATTTCAACTACAAAGATTATAATGTTTTATTATGAAATATAATCACGAAAATATAAAAAAAAAAAAACTTTCAAACTTGTTTTGTGTTTTAATTCTAGGCATAGGTATGTTTCGCGAGAAATAATTCCGTTTGAGCAAAAAATGAGAAATTTTAAGTGTACATATTAATTTTGGAATGTACGAGAAGAGAAACTCATAAAAAAAGAAAAAAGAAAAAGAGAAAAATAAATAAATATTAAAAATGATGTAATGAATAAAAAAAGTAGTTGAAAAAAATAAATAAAATGAATTGAATGAATAATAATAATACATAATACATGTATATGTAAAAAATATTCGCAAAACTCAAACTTCACACTTAATTTGAAATAACATTAGGACATAAGTTTTTTTTCTTAGGAAAAGAAACTCAAACTTGTGTAAATATAAGTTGAAAAGTTTAACATATTTTTGCACACTTTTATTTTTTTCAAATGAGCTTAGCAACTACACTTTTTCTATAAGAGGATCTTAATCTTTTGAAATTTTAGTTCATTTATGCACGATTTTGAAGAAATAAGAATATGTTAACAAAGTCTTATATTCTTAGAAGCGTGTTAATAATATTTATTATTTTGAATGACAGAAAATAAAGCCAGAGATCAATTTATTTATTTTTATAAGTCAGGGACAATTTTGAATAATGGTCACAAAATAAAAGATCATTTTGATCATGTATTCTTTTAAAAAAGTAAATATTTTTTACCTACAAAGACACAAAGCCCGAGAAAGTTTTAAAGAAATGAAGTTCTTTAAGCATGTTTATAGATGTTTGAATTTTGATTGCGTACAAAAAAAATATTTTATTAAAAAAGACAAAACTCATTTCAGTGATCTTTATGCCCCGAATGAATTAACTTTTTATTATTGCCTAGAAATCCCTTGGTGCATAAAAAAAAATCTTTTTTGGTCTTTTTTTTTTTGGTCAAGACTTTTTTGGTCTAGGTAGTGTCTTGTACTCTTTTTTTTTGGTTGAGGGAAATTATATTGGGCTCAGACTATCATTTTATTGGGTAGCCCAATAACTCGCATCCACGAACGTAAGTTAACTGAAAAAAAAAATCATTACTCCTATGAAAAAAGGGGGTAAAATATATATATATATATATATATATATATATTTTTTTTTTTCATAAAAAAATTATAAAATATATTTTTACTTTTTTTTGGTTCTAAATATATTTTTACTTTGCTAATAGATAAAGGAGTAATATTATAGGATTGTTTTAGAAAAAAAAAAATATAAACCCTCCTTTCTTCTGTCCAAAAAAAAAATAATAAACCCTCCCTCTTGTTAGTTCTCTCTCATTTGTTAAGGAACGGAGGGAAACCATATCCGTTTGAGAGTGTGCCGGCAGTTTGTTAAGTCGCACAATCTCGCTGCACCGCCGCCGCACGCCGCCTTCTATCTTCACCGCCGTTTCGCAGTACAGTTGTGCTTCACCTTCTCTCCCTCTCTAACGGTGAGTCTCTAGTTCATTTTTTCTAGCGATTATAGAGACTAATTGGAAGCAGAGGTTTTTCAACTTGCTAGCTTATTCACTTCTTCCTTTTCCAGTTCAGTTATTCTCTATCTGTTTCCTGCAAATTTTGTCAACATAATTGAGGCATTTGTTTTAAAATGAAATTCTTTGATTAAAAGATATAATCAGGATTGAAAATATTGTACAAGACTCATAATTTACAGGAGGGATATTGATCTACACAACTTCCCCAATTATACAGTGTTAGTTTTATTTTAATAAGACCTATTTACGGTTTCCTCGTCCCTTGACTTAACGAATGAGAGAGTGAGAGAGAAAGAGAGGAGGGAGGATTTATGTTTCTGCTCGCTTTTTACGGTTTTTTCTCCATTACTTTTGTCAGTCAGAAACATGTGTGGTTGGAAATATTCATGACTGTGAAACACTGAAACAGAGGATTTTGATGAAAATATGCGAATTCTTGTCTTATGCACGACTGAATGGATTCGGATATAATATAATTGGTTGGAAGGGATAATGATTATTGGTTTCCTTGTTCTAGAATTAGTATCATTGATAATGTTAATATTTTCCTCTTCTGTGCTTCTTATAGTTTTAGTATAAGGATTTAAGAATGATGTAATAAGAATGGTAAAATTAGCATTTCTATCGGTAAGGAGACTTCATAGCTTAGTTAGGTAGAATTTTCTTGTATTGATTGAATTGGTTATTCTTCCTTTTTTAAAAAAAAATTAAAATACAATTATAGTTTCACTCAATTTAAATTTAGATTTCGGTTATTGTAGTATATTTTTTTCTCATTTATATTTTAATTTTTTATTGCTTTTATTTATTAAGTAGGAGATGATTGGAATAGGCCTATTAGCCTACTTAGCGACCTGTTGGCCTGTTTAGAATAAGCTTGGCAGTCCACTTAGAGGTTTGTTGCCGTTGGCCCTTTTAGAGGGCTTATTAGAAAATAAGCTTATAAAGTGGCTCATGTCTTAAAAATAGGTCTATGACAGGTAAGTAGGTTAGACTTAGGCCTAACACTTATGAAATAGGCTTAGCTTACTTAATGCAAGACTGACCTAGCTTGTTTCCACACCTAGTTGGCGGCACGTTGGGTAACAAGTGTTTCCAATGAGAAATTGAGAATTCCTTCCCAAATTTTCATCTTTTTCTACATGACTACCTAAATATGTTCCAAAAAGTCATTTATTCTATGTTTTGCGCTTACACAACACAACATAATCAATAACTATTTTTTTTTTCTTTAAGGTGGAAATGAAGAGAATGATAGCATTGGGGTTCGAGGGTTCAGCCAACAAGATTGGTGTTGGGGTTGTGACCTTAGATGGCACAATTCTTTCGAACCCACGCCACACCTACATCACTCCTCCGGGTCAAGGCTTTCTTCCCAGAGAGACGGCACAACACCATCTCCAACACGTTCTCCCCCTTGTCAAATCTGCTTTGGAAACAGCACAAGTCACTCCAAAGGACATTGACTGCCTCTGTTACACCAAAGGTCCTGGCATGGGAGCCCCATTACAAGTGGCTGCTATTGTTGTTCGAGTTCTTTCACAGCTTTGGAAGAAGCCTATTGTTGCTGTCAATCACTGTGTGGCTCATATTGAGATGGGAAGGATTGTAACTGGTGCTGATGACCCTGTTGTCTTGTATGTCAGCGGTGGCAACACTCAAGTCATTGCTTACAGTGAGGGGCGTTACCGAATTTTCGGAGAAACCATTGACATTGCCGTTGGGAATTGTTTGGATCGCTTTGCAAGGGTCTTAACACTCTCCAATGATCCTAGTCCTGGATACAATATTGAGCAGGTGCTTTTCGGACTTTGTATTTTACATAGTTTATGTCACATGTAACATACATGAGCCATTTTTCTATGCTTTTGCATAATTTAATCTGTCTCAATTTGGCTTATTTGGTTTTCATATTCTTCAGCTTGCGAAAAAAGGAGAGAAATTTATAGACCTTCCTTATGTTGTCAAAGGGATGGATGTATCTTTTAGTGGAATATTGAGCTACATTGAAGCAACTGCTGTTGAAAAACTAAAGAATAATGAGTGCACTCCTGCAGACTTGTGCTACTCTCTGCAGGTAAATTTAATGTGTGCTGACTACTGATCCCTTACCGTCTTACAACATTTTATTACTAAATTATTAATTTGCAAGATGATAATTTGTTGTATATTGCAGGAGACGTTGTTTGCCATGCTTGTGGAGATTACTGAGCGTGCTATGGCTCATTGTGACTCGAAAGATGTTCTTATAGTTGGCGGTGTAGGCTGCAATGAGCGCTTACAAGAGATGATGAGAATAATGTGCTCTGAACGTGGTGGAAGGTTGTTTGCCACCGATGATAGGTATTGCATTGATAATGGTGCCATGATAGCTTACACTGGTCTACTTGAATTCGCTCATGGTGCATCAACTCCACTGGAGGATTCTACATTCACCCAGCGGTTCCGGACAGATGAAGTGAAAGCAATTTGGAGAGAAGCCAATTCGGCAAAATCAAACGGTCTTGCACAGAAATGCAGCTGATTGTCAATCTTCAGGTATGGTATTATCCTTGTGCACATCATTAGGCCTTATGTGTAGAATGTAGAATGTCAAATGTCTGCATTGAATCATGTAAAAAAGTTCTAGACCATAATCAAGCTTAGGCGGGAAGTTTTAATTTACTATTGAGTTAAATCTATCGAGTAATTGAATCGCGTGAGCCTTCGGACTCTTTAGTGTTTGCATAATACATTGAAAGGACTTTAGTGTACCGTTCCCTTCCCTGGCTCCCTAGTGGGTATTGCTTGGTTCCTTTTGGTCAAGTACCTAAGAAAAATGAGACAAAAACAATGTAATTGCTAAACTTTCTTGATATATATATATCTATTTTGTTACTGTTTGTTTTGTTCTAAAATTCTTAGAAGAATCACTGAAAGTGAATATTGTGTTTTACTGTCTAAGGAATTTCCTTTTTCTTCTGACCTCACAGGTGACAGTTCTGAATCTGAGTCCTCAAATCAGTCTCTGTAGCTGAAGATTATACCACAACAACCATGAATTTTATTAGCATAGTAAATTTATGTATGAAGAAACTCTCCAATTTGTCTGTTATTTTGTTTAGTTATTATGTGGCATTCATGCCAAGGTGTATCAAGGTCCATGGTTGTTTACCGATGTTATTGTCTCTTTTCTCTCTCTCTCTGTTAGGACATACATACAAATTAAACTTGACCAGAATTTATCCATGTGATATATATCTACTAAGTTAGTCTCTATCTTTTTTCCAGATTTTCTTTGTATAATTTTTTTTTGGGTCAAAGACTTTGTGTATTTAATCCACTGTTCAAATTTGTATGTGGGCTACTCTATTAGTTGCAAGCACTGAGAAATTGTTACTATAATTTGATTCTCGATACTATTTTTATGATGTCGAGTAATGAGTTTGGTCCAGGGCCAGAGTAATACTTCTGAATTTGTGATTTTTGAAACAAGTTTGAGAATTTTTGTTAATGTTGTTGTTTAGTTTTCTTCACCCTTTTTTAATGACTACAAAAATTTTTTCTTTTTAATTATTTAATACGTATTAATTTAAAAAAGCAAATTCAAATTAGCGATATCAAAATATCTTAATTTTGTCAATATATATGCCTTTCTTTTCCAATTGGATGTATAGTCAACTCATTTTGACTTTGGACCAATCCTCATTGATTTGATGTCATTTTTACAACTTGGTTTCTATTTATGCACACTAGACACCGATTGCATAAATTTGTTAATCTTGAGTCCTAAATTATCTTCACTTTACGTGATTTGTTAGTATCTATTTGTATGATCATATGATAATATTTGTGGAAAAACATGTAAATAGTCATTCATGGTTTTCATTGGTTTCATTTGAACAATTATGATATAGTACTCTTTTTTAATGAATTTCTTGATTTACAAATAAAAAGTAATAGTGGAATGTAATAATATTAAGTGTTTGAAAGATTTTATGATTTTTTTTTTAAAATTAATAAATTATTGCATATAAACATAATTGTCTTAATATAGTTTTATAATATGAAACTGAAGGAGTAATATTATACCAAACAATACCAGTCTCCACCATAACAAGATAATACATTGGAGCTTTTACGGAGAAAAAGAAATATCTATAAGATATATGACAATGGAATAATAATAACTTTACACTACAAAATATTTCACTAAAGTATAAACACTTTTATACATTTGTAAAGTGATTTATAGTGTAAAATTGTAATATTCCATTATCCTATATCTTATAAATATTTCACTTTTTCCTAAAAGCTTCATGTCAGTATTTTGAAATAGTGGATATTGGTGTTGTGTAATTAACAGAAAATAAAAAAAAAAAACAAAAAAAAAATCATTAGTGAATGAATGAACTGTTGGGAGGGAAATGGTTAGAGTGTGCACCAAACTATAAGCAGCTCTATTGTACACAAACATATAGATTGTATTAGATAGATAATACCAATCTTCACAGTAACAAAAAAAATTATTGTGAAGCTTTTGTAGCAAAAAAACCACCACAGCAATTTGTCAACTGTATCATTAATGGAATAACAATTTCACACTATAATTACTTACACATGTAAAATGTATTCATTGTTTTACTGAATTCTTGTATAGATTTTTGTCACCTTAAATGAATCCCACTAGTACTTGCTTGTAGTTGATGCCATCATTCATCAACGGATCATGTTGGGTTTAAAACATTCTTTAAAAAAAAATGATGAACGAGGCAACATGTTTTCAACTGAAAACACCTCTAAAAATAAAAGATAGACATATGAATTTTCTTACATAATTTTTTCGTTTATGAGAATTGTAAAGAGGCAAGTAAAGTGAAACAATTTTTTTTTCTATCTAAAATAACAAGTAGTATGAGATAGAGGGAGTAATTGGATGAGTCATTATTACCACAACACGGCTGGTATGAACTAAACCCCATATCCTCTTGAGATTGAGACGACAGAGGATTTGGCGGTGTTAGGTTGAGGAAATTGAGCTTGGAGTCTCATCTGGAAATCTCATCAAAGTGAAAGTAATAAGAAGTTGGAATCATTTGGTGAAAAATCACATTACTTTATTTTTCAAAGCTAAAAATTATAGAGTGCTGATTTTTTGACACCCAAAAATCATACACCAACCTTACACCCTTATTATTTTATTATTTCTTGAATCCTTTAGTACCCTTCATTTTCTTAATTTTTAATTCATTTAAATCAAATAATAATATTATATTATAGGTGTTCGAGGGATGTAAGTATTTTGGGTGTTAACAAAACATTATTCAAAATTATATGAAATAGGAAATTGAAAAAAATTCATTCTATGACACTGATTCTATTTGGATTGAGATAGCAAATGAATTAATGTGAGATAGAAAAGTTAGGGCAGAAACATAGGTTCTATCTATGATACACCATTTTTTAAGTGGTGTATGATACACCATCAAATAAAAAATGCATAGAAATAAATAAAAAATATTTAATATAATAATAGATTATGTTTATTATACACACGTATATTTTTTTTTTTAATTTTTTTAATCGGTTAGATAATTTTACGAAAATTTTTTTAATCTGTTATAATTGATTAAAAAAACTTAAAAAATAATGAATAAAGATAAACAAATGATGTATAGAGTGATACAATTAACACACAATCATCTATAACTCATTTTTGCTTACTTGTGTATGATACACAATTTTTGAAGTTGTGTATGCTAAAATTCACCAGAAACATAATACCTGAATCTATGCTAAGGGAAAACGAGACGTCGACGCTCGTCACTCGTTCGAGTTTGTGTCATTCTTCTTTTGAGTTTGTGATATCTGGTGATTTACTGCATCTCTTAGCTAATAGGTAGTGAGATTTGACATCTTAAGCGACAGAGAGTGAGAGCATATACTGAAACATAAGTGTTGTACTTATATAGAGCGTCACTATCAGGGACCACACCCTGTCATAACCCTAATGGGCTTGTGACAAACAACCAACCCACCATAGCCAAATAGTTACACTTTATGGACTCTAAACTTATAAGCAGCCCTTAACATTTACAACTTATTTACAACCAAAGCTAAAACCATTCCTTTGGATCTCTATTGGGCCTTAACTTTATGTCCGCGTATTGACAAATCACTTGAGCGTGGCACATGCGCTTACATGTCCCTTAGCATACATTTTCAAACACTTATATGAGGTGGCCCACAATTCCTAAAAAAATTAATTTAGTTTTATTTATAATACATTGTGTATCAAATGATATCATTAAGATTCATTTGACTTCTTTTTTATTATAAAACTTATTTATATCGAAGTTTGAATTGATTTATAAATCAAATCTCATTATTGAAATTCATCTCAATTTATAGAATATTCACAAAAAAAATATCAATTTATAAAGTTGATTAAATTCGAAACTAAATTAATTTCTATCAACCATCTGTTGGTTTATAAACTATAAGCTAATTTAAATAATTTATGGTTAACTATTAGCTATCAATATTAAAGGTCAGTACAAGTTGCTCATTGTTCTGTTATGTTTTGCCCCTCTTTTCTCTTTCATGCCTCTGTTCTGTATTTTTCTCACATTTTGGACAAGTTAAAACCTTTTGTCTGTTGGTGGTTGAAGATACGAGTAAAGAACATTTTTGCAGATACAACTATACAAGTAATCATTCCATCACATGATCATATCCTCCATACAGGTATTTTGTAATGTATCTAAATTTTGTAATTTACAGTCAAATCCTTTCCTTTTACATGCTTTGTTATATTATCATGGACATTATAAGAAATATTTTGTATATGAAGTTGGTGTTATAAATTTAATCTCACCTCATATACATATGCTTTACTAGCATAATCTAAGTTATCTCTATCTACAAATTTTTCAGAGGAAGCGGTTAGGAGAGTTTTGTACCTAGTAGAATCATTTGATATTTTTGTAACATTTTTACTATATGTAGGTTATTAATCTAAAATTTTATTGAGTAGATTAAAGGTGGGAGAAAGAAGTTCCACATTGAATAACTTGAAGAAGGGAGAATAGAGCATAATGATCAAGTTCTCACATTGAGCGGAAGAAAGAAGGAAAAGCTAAGGGCTTTACTTTGCTTTTCTATTTTCTATTTTCATTTTATATTTTTATGAGTATTTGGATTAGAAAACTCTTACCTTGCTCTCATTGTGTTCTTTGTTTTTAGAAATTTGTATAGCAAACTTTGAAAACAACCAAAATAACTATAATTTATTTCTAATGTTTTCGGAAAATCTTCCTACCTTCTCTTTGTAAACTAAACACAAATACACAACTTTTTAGTATCTCTCCTCCCATTTTTTAAACTAAACACATGTATAAAATAAAAAATAAAAATATAAAGTAAATCGGCCCTAAAATACCCATTTGAATATCATCACCATAATATCACTAGTCTCTTGGGTCTTGGGTAGTTGTGTACAGTGTCATGTGAAAGTTTGCATTTTTTCCTAACAAAAATTGCCATTTGAGGTGTTTTGCAATTTTTAACTTAAAAAATTATAAGTTAAAGCGTAAGAGAGTGCTTGTAACTTTTTCCATCCAAAAATTGCATGTTGAGTTATAAAATATTATGTGCAATGTTCATGGATGTAGGTCTTAAGGTGCCAAATTAGGTTACACCTTTGTGTTTTCTTTTTTTTACTTCTTTCATGAGTGTTCTTCCGTTGATAGTGATCGTGGAGAGATTTCTCCTCTTGAGATCGTTCCCAACACTATAGGGGGATCTAGCATAATCTAAGTTTTAATTCGATAAAATTTTGAGTTTATTTTAGACCAGCTATAAATTCATGTTCTTGTCTAAAATTATAAAAAATTATGTAAATTTAGCTAAAAACTTCAAAATGAATAATAAATTGTTCTAAAAAAATTTTAAATAATTTAGGTAATTCAAAAAATGTGTTTCATTTTTGTTTCAAAATTCTCTATTCTTCTAGTGTATAGTAATGATCTGTAAACAATTTGTTGCACTTTTAAAAATATAAAAAAATATGTAAATTGAGCTAGAAAATTAAAGTGAATAATATATTATTCTCAAAAAACTTCAAATAATTTAGATAATTTGGAAAAAAAGTGTTTGGAACTATATCCCTTTGGTCCCAAATTCAAATCCACGAAGGTCTCAAAAATGGGATAAGCCACTTAAGGGGATGGTGAAAGCTGGCTTCGAGTGCGCTTGGAGCAGTGTTGCGGAGGGTGTTGTTCCCGAAGAGGCCGATCGAACGTTACAACACCAATCCATCACACATGCAAGAAAAAAATTCATCAAATATCAAGTTCACATTCAAATAACTCAAACATCAAATTTCACATTCCAAATGCACAATGACAATTTCTATCATCTTACACACCCAATTTCACATTCAAGGTCCAAAACCTAACATTTACATAGCCATCTACCATCTAGCTACTCTAATTGGAGATTTTTGAGTTTATTTGAGTTACCTTAAAAGCTTCTTCTTGCCTTCAAGCTTTTACTCCAACCACTAGGGTTTAGTACCCAAGTCCATAACCTCTTTACTTTTCTCCTTTGCTTGGTCCTTGGATGGTTGTGTCCCATGACACCATTCAACAACAAATACCCAAGATGAGAGAAATGAAGAGGAAGCCATAAATGGAGATGAAAAATAGAGAGATCACCTTAACCGAGGCTTGAACTAGTGTAGAATGAGACTTAGGAAGCTATATCTCACACATGCAAGTCATGGAAGTAGGGATTGAGGGAGTTCTTAGAGAGATGTTGGAGAAAATGGATGTTAGAGAGAGTGAGAGAGGGTTTGGGCGCATGAGAGGAAGAAGGAAAGTGAGTCTTGTGATTTTTGGGCCTCTTCTAACTTAGTGAGGAGGAACTAATTAGCAATTATTTAAAATTACAAGTTAGTCCTTTCTCTCATCTTTAGTCCTTTTACATTAGTCTTAAACATTTTTACTAGTCAATTAGGGGATGTTACATATCATAATACATTGTTCTAAAAACACTTCAAATGAATTTGGTAATTTAAAAATGTTTTTTTTTTCGAAAAATCTCTAATCTTCAAGTGTATATTATACGATTTCTAAAAAATTGTTGCAATTTTAAAAATATAAAACTACATAAATTGAGTTAGAGACTTTAAAGCGTCGTAATAGATTTTTCTCAAAAAGTCAAATAATTTAGGTAATTAAAAAATTAGTTTTAATTATTGTTTCGAAAAACATCTTATTCTTCAAGTGTATTGCACGCGATCTTTAAAAAAGTTGTTGCAATTTTAAAAATATAAAAAGTTACGTAAATATAGTTAGAAACTTAAAAGTGAATAATACATTGTTCTAAAAAACCTTCAAATGTATGAACATAATCTTTAAAAAAAATGTTACAATTTTAAAAATATAATTTTTTTGTAAAATTTGCTCAAAACTTCAAAATGAATAATTCTTTGTTCTAAAAAAACTTCAAATAATTTAAGTAATTTAAAAAATGCGTTTTAATCTTTGTTTTGAAAAACACCATATTCTTCAAGTGTATGTTACACGATCTCTAAAAAAAGTGTCATTTTAAAAATATAAAAACTATGTAAATTGAGCAAGAAACTTTAAATAATTTAAGTAGTTTTAAAAATGCATTTTCATTTTTGCTTCGAAAAACTCCCTATTCTTCAAGGGTATTGTACACAATTTTTAAGAAAATTGTTACAATTTAAAAAATATAAAAAATTATATAAATTAGCCTAGAAACTTTAAAGTGAATAATACATTAATCTTAAAAAACTTCAAATACTTTAGTAATATAAAAAATATGTTTTCATTTTGGTTTTGACAAACACCCTATTCTTCATGTGTATATAGGTACACGATCTATAAAAAATTGTTGTAATTTTAAAAATATAAAAAATAATGTAAATTTTGTTATATACTTCAAAGGAACATAATAAAATGTTCTAAAAAAACTTATAATAATTTAGGTAATTTATAAAGCACGTTTTCAAGTATATAGTATACGATTTTTAGAAACGATTGTGGCAATTTTAAAACTATAAAAAATTATGTAAATTAAGATAGAAACTTCATGATGAACTATACATTTTAATAAAAAAATCAAATAATTTAATAAATTTTAAAAAATCATTTTCATTTTTAAAGTAAAAAGCACCCTATTTTTCAAGTGTATTGTACACGATTTTTAAAAACAATATTTTGCAATTCTAAAAATATAAAAAAATTATGCAAATTAAGCTAGAAACTTCAAGGTGAACAATACATTGTTTCCAAAAAAATTAAACAATTTAATAAATTTAAAAAAATCGTTTTCATTTTTAAAGTAAAAAACACCTTATTTTTCAAGTGTATTGTACATAATTTCTAGAAACAATTGTTGTAATTATAAAAATGTAAAAATTAGGTAAATTAAACTAGAAACTTAAAGGTGAAAAATACATTGTTTTCAAAAAAATTAAATAATTTAATAAATTTAAAAACTTCATTTTTAGTTTTAAAGTAAAAAACACCATATTTTTCAAGTGTATAGTACACGATTTCTAAAACAATTGTTGCAATTTTAAAAAAATAAAAATTATAAAAATTAAGCTAGAAACTTCATAATGAACAATAAATTGTTTTTTTAAAAATCAAATAGTTTAATAAATTTAAAAAATGTATTTTAATTTTTAAAGTAAAAAATACTCTATTATTCAAAATCTCTAGAAACAATTGTTTCAATTTTAAAAATATAAAGAATTATTATAATTAAGCTAGAAACTTCATGGTGAACAATACATTGTTTTCAAAAAATCAAATAATTTGATAAATTTAAAAAATGCGTTTTAACTTTTAAAGTAAAAAACACCCTATTTTTCAAGTATATAGTACACGATTATTAGATACAATTGTGGCAATTTAATAATATAAAATTTTTTGTAAATCAAGCTAGAAACTTCATTGCGAACAATAAATTGCATTTTAAAAAATCAGATATATTAATATATTTAAAAATTTCATTTTCATTTTTAAAGTAAAAAACACCTATTTTGTACATGATTTCTAGAAACAATTGTTGCAGTTCTAAAAATATAAAAAATTATGTAAATTAAGGTAGAAACTTCAAGGTGAACAATACATTAATTTCAAAAAAAATCAAATAATTAAATAAATTTAAACAATTCATTTTCACTTTTAAAGTAAAAAATACCCTATTTTTCAAGTGTATTTATGTACACGATTTCTAGAAACAATTGTTGCGATTCTAAAATTATAAAAATTAGGTAAATTAAGCTAGAAACTTCAAGATGAACAATGCATTGTTTTTTTTAAAAATCAAATAATTTGATAAATTAAAAAAATTCGTTTTCAGTTTTAAAGTAAAAAACACCATATTTTTCAAGTGTGTACATGATTTATAGAAACAATTGTTGTAATTTAAAAAATAAAAATTATAAAATTAAGCTAGAAGGTTCATAATGAACAATACATTAATTTCAAAAAAAAATCAAACAATGTAATTAATTTAAAAAATTTATTTTATTTTTAGAGTAAAAAACACCATATTTTTCAAGTGTATTGTACATGATTTCTAGAAACAATTGTTGCAATTCTAAAAATATAAAAATGATGTAAATTCAGCTAGAAACTTCAAGGTGAATAATATAATATTTTCAAAAAAATCAAATAATTTAATAAATTTAAAAAATTCGTTTTTATTTTTAAATTAAAAAACACCATATTTTTCAAGTAATGATTTCTAGAAACAAATGTTGCAATTATAAAAATAGAAAAATTAGGGAAATTAAGCTTGAATTTTCAAGATAAACAATAAATTGTTTTAAAAAATCAAATAATTTAATAAATTTAAAATATGCTTTTTAACTTTTAAAGTAAAAAACACCCTATTTTTCAAGTATATGTTATACAATTTTTAGAAATAATTGTGGCAATTTTAGAGATATGAAAATTATATAAATTAAGCTAGAAACGTCATGGTGAAAAATACCTTGTTGTCATAAAAATCAAATAATTAAAAAAAATTTAAAATTCATTTTTATTTTTAAAGTAAAAAACACTCTATTTTCTTGTCTATCGTACACAACTTCTAGAAACAATTGTTGCAATTCTAAAAATATAAAAGTTATGTAAATTAAAGTAGAAACTTCCAGGTGAACAATACATTGTTTCTAAAAAAATAAAATAATTTAATAAAATTACAAAATTAATTTTCAGTTTTTCAGTAAAAAAATATCATATTTTTCAAGTCTATTGTACATGACTTTAAGAAACAATTGTATCAATTTTAAAAATATAAAAAATTATTTTAATTAAGCTAGAAACTTTATGGGAAAAAATACATTGTTTTATAAAAAAATCAAATAGATTGATAAATTTAATATATGGGTTTTCACTTTTAAAGTAAAAAACATCCTATTTTTCAAGTGTATTGTACATGATTTTTAGAAACAATTGTTGCAATTCTAAAAATATAAAAAATTATGTAAATTCAGCTAGAAACTTCAAGGTGAATAATATAATATTTTCAAAAAAATCAAATAATTTAATAAATTTAAAAATTTCATTTTTATTTTTAAATTAAAAAACACCATATTTTTCAAGTGTATTATACATGATTTCTAGAAACAAATGTTGCAATTATAAAAATATAAAAATTAGGTAAATTAAGCTAGAAATTTCAAGATGAACAATAAATTTTTTTTTAAAATTAAATAATTTAATAAATTTAAAATATGCTTTTTAACTTTTAAAGTAAAAAACACCCTATTTTTCAAGTATATGTTATACAATTTTTAGAAACAATTGTAGCAATTTTAGAGATATGAAAATTATATAAATTAAGCTAGAAATGTCATGGTAAAAAATACCTTGTTGTCATAAAAATCAAATAATTAAAAAAAATTTAAAATTCATGTTTATTTTTAAATTAAAAAACACTCTATTTTCTTGTCTATCGTACACAACTTCTAGAAACAATTGTTGCAATTCTAAAAATATGAAAGTTATGTAAATTAAGGTAGAAACTTACAAGTGAACAATACATTGTTTCTAAAAAAATAAAATAATTAATAAAATTACAAAATTAATTTTCAGTTTTTCAGTAAAAAAAACATCATATTTTTCAAGTGATTGTACACGATTTTAAGAAACAATTGTATCAATTTTAAAAATATAAAAAATTATTTTAATTAAGCTAGAAATTTCATGGAAAAAAATACATTGTTTTATAAAAAAATAAAATCGATTGATAAATTTAAAATATGGGTTTTCACTTTTAAAGTAAAAAACACCATATTTTTCAAGTACATAGTACAAGTATTTTAGAAACAATTGTGGCAATTTTAGAAATATAAAAATGATGTAAATTAAGCTAGAAAAATCATGGTGAACAATGCATTGTTGTTAAAAAAAATCAAATAATTTAATAAATTTAAAAAATTCATTTTTATTTGTAATGTAAAAAATAACATATTTTTCAAGTGTATTGTACACCATTTTTAGAAACAATTGTCGCAATTCTAAAAGTATAAAAAATTATGTAAATTAAGAAAGAAACTTTAAGGTGAACAATACATTATTATCAAAAAAATCAAATAATTTAATAAATTTAAACAATTCGTTTTTAGTTTTAAAGTAAAAAAAACACCATATTTTTCAAGTGTATAGTACACGATTTCTAAAAAACAATTATTGTAATTTTAAAAAAGTAAAAATTATAAAATTAAGATAGAAAATTAATAATGAACAATATATTGTTTTAAAAAAATCAAATAATTTAGTAAATTTAAAAAAATTCTTTTTCAGTTTTAAAGTAAAAAACACCATATTTTAAAAGTTTATAGTACACAATTTCTAGAAACAATTGTTTCAATATCTAAAATATAAACACTATTTTAATTAAGCTAGAAAGTTGATGGTGAACAATACATTGTTATATAAAAAATTAAATAATTAAATATATTTAAAATATGTGTTTTCAATTTGAAAATAAAATACACCCTATTTTTAAAGTATATAGTACGCAATTTTTAGAAACAATTACAGCAAATTTAAAAATATAAAAAACTATGTAAATTAAGCTAGAAATTTCATGGTGAACAAAACATTATTTTCAAAAAAATAAAAAATTGGGTAAATTTAAAAAATTCATTTTCACTTTTAAAGTAAAAAAATGTAAAAAACACCCTATTTCTCTTAAAAAATATAAAAAATATAAAAAATTATGTAAATTAAGCTAGAAACTTCATTGCGAACAATAAATTGCATTGTAAAAAATCAAATATATTAATATGTTTAAAATTTTCGTTTTTATTTTTAAAGTAAAAAATACCCTATTTCCAAGTGTATTGTACAAGATTTCTAAAAACAATTGCTGCAGTTTTAAAAATATAAAAAATTATGTAAATTAAGGTAGAAACTTCAAGGTGAACAATATATTAATTTAAAAAAAATCAAATAATTAAATAAATTTAAAAAATTAATTTTCACTTTTAAAGTAAAAAACACCCTATTTTTCAAGTGTATTGTACTCGATTTCTAGAAACAATTGTTGCGATTCTAAAATTATAAAAATTAGGTAAATTAAGCTAGAAACTTCAAGATGAACAATGCATTGTTTTAAAAAAAATCAAATAATTTGATAAATTAAAAAAATTCGTTGTCAGTTTTAAAGTAAAAAACACCATATTTTCCATGTGTACATTACACGATTTCTAGAAACAATTATTGTAATTTAAAAAATAAAAATTATAAAATTAAGCTAGAAAGTTCATAATGAACAATACATTAATTTCAAAAAAAAAATCAAACAATGTAATTAATTTAAAAAATTCATTTTGTTTTTAAATTAAAAAACACTATATTTTTCAAGTGTATTGTACACCATTTCTAGAAATAATTGTTGCAATTCTAAAAATGTAAAAAAATATGTAAATTAAGCAAAAATTTCAATATAAACAATACATTGTTTTCAAAAAAATCAAATAATTTAATAAATTAAAAAATTCATTTTTCAATTTTAAAGTAAAAAACACCATTTTTTTCAAGTGTATATAGTACACGATTTCTAGAAACAATTGTTGTAAATTAAAAAAATAAAAATTATAAAATTAATCTAGAAAATTCATAATGAACAATACATTATTTTCAAAAAAAAAATTCAAACAATGTATTTAATTTAAAAAATTCATTTTAATTTTTAAAGTAAAAAACACCCTATATTTCAAGTGTATTGTACATAATTTCTAGAAACAATTGTTGTAATTCTAAAAATATAAAAAATTATGTAAATTAAGTTAGAAACTTCAAGTTGAACAACACATTGTGTAAAAAAAATTAAATTATTTAATAAATATAAAAAATTTATTTTCAATTTTAAAGTAAAAAACACTCTATTTTTCAAGTGTATTGTACATGATTTCCAAAAATAATTGTTTCAATTTAAAAAATCTAAAAAAATCATTTTAATAAAGTTATAAACTTCATAGGGAACAATAAATTGTTGTGAAGAAATAAAAATATTGATAAGTTTAAAATATGCGTGTTCACTTTTAAAGTAAAAAACACCATATTTTTCAAGTATATAGTAAACTATTTTTAGAAACAATTGCAGAAATTTAAGAAATATTAAAATTATGTAAATTAAGCTAGAAAGTTTATGGTGAAGAATGCATTGTTTTTAAAAAAATCAAATAATTTAATAAATATAAAAATTTATTTTCATTTTTAAAGTAAAAAATACCTTATTTTTCAAGTGTGTTGTACACCGTTTCCAGAAATAAATATTACAATTCTAAAAATATAAAAAATTATGTAATTTAAGGTAGAAACTTTAAGGTGAACAATACATTATTTCAAAAAAATCAAATAATTTAATAAATTTTAATATGTAATTTCAGTGTTAAAGTAAAAAACACCATATTTTTCAAGTGATTGTACACAATTTCCAGAAACAATTGTTTCAATTCTAAAAATATAAAATATATTTTAATTAAGCTAGAAACATCATGGTAAACAATAAATTGTTGGAAAAAATAAAATAATTTGATAAATTTATAATATGCATTTTCACATTTAAAATAAAAAATACCCTATTTTTCAAGTATATAGTACATGAGTTTTAAAAATAATTTCGGAAATTTTAGAAATATAAAAATTATCTAAGTTAAGCTAGAAACTTTATGGTGAAAAATATATTGTTTTTTAAAAATATTAAATAATTGAATAAATTTTAAAAATTCAATTTCTGTTTTAAAGTAAAAAATACCATATTTTTCAAGTGTATAGTACATAATTTCTAGAAACAATTGTTGTAATTTTAAAAAAATAAAAACTATAAAATTAAGTTAGACAGTTTATAATAAACATTACATTGTTTTCCAAAATTTTTTTTTATTAAATTTAAAAAAATATTTTTTAGTTTTAAAGTAAAAAACACCATATTTTTCAAGTGTATAATACACGATTTCTAGAAACAATTGTTTCGATTTTGAAAAATTATTTTAATTAAGCTAGATACTTCATAGGGAACAATACATTGTTGTAAAAAATCAAATAATTTGGTAAATTGGAAGTATGCGTTTTAACTTTTAAAGTAAAAAATACCCTATTTTTCATATACACAGGACGCGATATTTAGAAACTTCATGGTGAAGAATACATTATTTTCAAAAAAATTTAAATAATTTAATAAATTTAAAAAATTCATTTTCATTTTAAAAGTATAAAATATCCTATTTTTCAAGTGTATTGTACACCATATCTAGAAATAATTGTTGCAATTCTAAAAATATAGAAAATCATGTAAATTAAGGTAGAAACCTCAAGGTGAAAAATATGCTGTTTTAAAAAATATAATAAATAAATAAAATTCTTTTTCAGTTTTAAAGTAAAAAATATCATATTTTTCAAGTGTATAGTACACGGTTCTTAGAAACAATTGTTATAATTTTAGAAAAAAATAATAAAATTAAGTTAGACAGTTCATATTGAACATTACATTTTTCCCTAAAAATCAAATAATTTAGTAAATTTAAAAAATTATTTTTAGTTTTAAGGTAAAAAACACCATATTTTTCAAGTGTATAGTACACGATTTCAAGAAACAATTTTTTCAATTTTAAATATATAAAAATTATTTTTATTAAGCTAGAAACTTCATAGGGAACAATACATTGTTGTAAAAAAAATCAAATAATTTAATAAATTTAAAAAATAAATTTTGAGTTTTAAAGTAAAAAACCCTATTTTTCAAGTGTATTGTACACAATTTCCAAAAACAATTG
Source organism: Cyamopsis tetragonoloba (assembly GCA_037177725.1). Taxonomy (NCBI): domain Eukaryota; kingdom Viridiplantae; phylum Streptophyta; class Magnoliopsida; order Fabales; family Fabaceae; genus Cyamopsis; species Cyamopsis tetragonoloba. The sequence continues at coordinate 52,506,881 of CM074125.1, forward strand.
TTTCAATTATAAAAATATAAAAAATTATTTTAATTAAACTAGAAACTTCATAAGGTACAATAATATGTTGTTAAAAAAATCAAATAAATTGATAAATTTAAAATATTCATTTTCACTTTTAAAGTAAAAAAATACCCTATTTTTTAAGTATATAGTACACTATTTTTAGAAACAATTGTGGAAATTTTAGAAATATAAATATTATGTAAATTAAGCTAGAAATTTCATGGTGAATAGTACATTGTTTTAAAAAAATCAAATAATTTAATAAATATAAAAAATTCAGTTTCATTTTTAAAGTAAAAAATAACTTATTTTTCAAGTGTATTGTACACCATTTCTAGAAACAAATGTTACAATTCTAAAAATATAAAAAATTATGAAAAGGTGAAAAATAAAATGTTACAAAAAAAACAAAAAAATTAATAAATTTTAAAAATTCATTTTCAGTTTAAAAGAAAAAAATCACCCTATTTTTCAATTGTATTGTACACGATTTTCAGAAACAATTGTTTCAATTTTAAAAATATTAAAAATTATTTTAATTAAGCTAGAAACTTCATGGTGAACAATAAATAGTTGTAAAAAAAATCAAATAATTTTATAAATTTTAAATATGCATTTTCACTTTTAATGTAAAAAACACCTTATTATTCAAGTATATAGTACACGATTTTTAGAAACAATTGCGAATATTTTAAAAATATAAAATTATGTAAATTAAGCTAGAAACTTCATGGTGAAGAAAATTGTATTAAAAAAATCAAATAATTTAATAAATTTAAAAAACTTTGTAACACCTTAGATTTTCTTTTTATTTTATTTTAAAAAACTGATATATATATATATTTGCAATCATAAGTTAACAACTCATGGCAACGAAAATAGAAATACTAGTTCATAAATATATACAACCTGTGCACGTGATTATATATTTACAAACTAGTCCTCTAAGAACTTAATAAAAATAAGTCTCATACTCCTAAGAGAGAGTTTGTCCACAAAAGGTAGCCACTCCAAATTTACATCAAAAGATGGACTACCTAACCCAAAAGTGAACTAGTAGGCTCCTGCTAGCAACTCCCAGGTGCTCTAGTCCCTATCTCCTCCGTTACCTGCAACACTAAACCGTCAGTTATATGAAATCATATAACCGAGTAACCCCCGTTGTAGCCAGTACTAACTGAAAAATCCCCAATATACAATCGACATACACATATAGCATAAAAATATAAATGGCACGTTTCAAGTAGAGTCACATAACCTTACTCATCATGTGACTCATCTTGAACTCAACCATTTTACAAAATTCACATAAACAATATACTATCTATTGCACCACAACATTTCACAATAACACTCATCATACATTTTCAATATCATGAGTTATATTTTTCATTCATTTCTTATTTCTTTCATGTCTTTTATAATGGGAACCCAGTGCACTGGAGAACCTCCTTGTGCATGCATCACCTGCACTATTTGTGAGCTCACTACACCCTGGACAAGCATCCCATCCAGAGTTTGATGCCTTTTCTGCCTCCTTAGAGGATTTCTGGGTCTATTCTTACTCAATAGATCCCTTCCCCTCCGAAGAGGTCCTCAATGCTACCTTTACTCGATAGCTTTAATTATTCTTTCTTTTAACATTGAAGTTATCCATTCAAACTTTCTCTTTTACTTCAACAAGTTTAATTATCAATTTCATATTGATTCAATCCATTTTTCAATCCACCAATTGAGTTATCCAAGTATAAGATTCTAAAACAGAATTTCAGTAGAACATATTATACTATTTTAAAATCTGAATTAAATCTACTTATTCAAAAATCATGAAAATACACAGTAATAAAATACACTTGATCCTCTTTCCATAGCCACAAGTTTCACCCAAAACGGATTTTCGTAGGCCTAGTTATGCCTTGCTAAATCCAGCTGTTTTGGTTTGGTATGTCAGTTGAATACTGCCTGAATAATTTTGCAATAACTAGAGCTAGACTAATTGAAATTGAGTGAAACAAGTGCCATTAGAAAGCTAACATAATTTCCTAAAACTTTGTTAGAGAAGTCAAAATCAAATTCCATCATATACTGGACTCAAATCAAGCATTAACATTCAGGCTAAAAGGACCCAATCTAGAAATTGTAAAACAGGACAGATCTCATTGTAAAATTTTTATTCAATCCAATACTTGTCCAAAAATCACAAAACTTTAACAGGATATGACCAACACACCAAGGATTTATCATAAAAATTTAACATTAAAATTCAATGGATATAAGTTGCAGTAAATTCTGGAATCTCTTTATTTTAGCTGGATTCCAGCAACATCCAAAGGATGAGCACAACTACTTCAGAAATTGATATAAAATCAAAAATAAACCTAAATATTGTGAAAATTTAACACAAGGTATATAACACACCCAGGTATCACCAGACAAAATTTCACTTTGAAATTCAAAGTAACCAGAGAGAAATACACTCACGAAATTCACAATTTATTTTCGGATTCAACAGTTTTCCCAGGATGAACATAGTTCATTTAAAAATTCACCAAAATTCGTGTAGACCTTCAAAAATCATGAAATTTTATTCTGGAACTCTCCAAACATAAAATAATCACCATACAATATTTCAAGCCCATTCATCAAGGGAATCCAGAGATATGAATTTCGAAACTTTAGGACAATTTAGTTACCTAGGCAAAATCCAATTCTTCAATCAAATTCATATCAATTTCACATAAACAAGCATAAAAAATCATCAAATATCACAAATGAAGTGGCTAAGTCATTATTTAATCAGCAACATCACCTAATTCTAATTGGGGTTTTAAATTTGGGTTACCTTGGTTTGAGCCCCAAAAGCACAATTCCTCCTAATTCCTTCAAGCTCTTCAATCTCCTCTCAAGAGTACTTGGAATCCCTAACACCCACAAGTACCAAATCATCAACACCCATATTAACCCAATTTATGGGTTGCATGTTGAGATGGAAGGGTTTTGAACCCATTACCCAAAATGAGAACTTGATGAGCAAAGAAGAAGAGAAGAGATTTGCATGTGCTCACCTTGGTAACACTTGAGCTTGAAGTTGAAGAACCAAGCCTTGAAGGTGAGGAGGAACTAGAAGAAGAGGATAATGATGATCAATGGAGAGGAAGAAAATGGAAATCCTAGAGGAGAAGATAAAAATGAAAATGTGAATAAGAGTGAGGGAGAGAGTGATGCTGAGTGAGGAGGGAGAGAAGAAAGGGAACTTTTTTTTTTTTTTCTAATTTAGAAACTTTCAATTTTTTTTTGCTAATTAGTCCAACCATGGAACTTTTAAATATTGCAATTTAGTCCCTCCTTTCATTTTTCATGATTTTGCAACTAAATCCCAATTCTTTTCAAAAGAGCCCCTTAAGGACTAATTTGATTTTTTTCACTAATTTAACTCTTAACTTGGGAAATTCTGGGATGTTACAAACTTCATTTTCATTTTTAAAGTAAAAAATACCCTATTTTTCAAGTGTATTGTACACAATTTCTTGAAATAATTGTTGCAATTCTAAAAATATAAAAAAATATGTAAATTTAGGCCGAAACTTTGAGGTGAACAATATAGTGTTTTAAAAAAAATTAAATAATTTAGTAAATTTAAAAACTCATTTTCAGTTTTAAAGTAACAAACACAATATTGTTTAAGTGTAGAGTACACGTTTTCTAAAAACAATTGTTGTAATTTTTTAAAAATACTTATATAACTAAGTTAGACAGTTCATAATGAACATTACATTATTGTAAAAAAAATCAAATAATTTAGCAAATTTGAAAAATATTTTTTCAAGTTAAAAACACCATATTTTTCAAGTGTATGGTACACGATTTCTAGAAACAATTGTTTCAATTTTAAAAATATAAAAAATTATTTTAATTAAGCTAAAAACTTCATAGGGAACAATAAATTGGTGTAAAAAAATCAAATAATTTGATAAATTTAAAATATGCGTTTTCACTTTTAAAGTAAAAAACACCCTATTTTTCAAGTATATAATTCATGATTTTTACAAATAATTGTTGCAATTCTAAAAATATAAATAATTATGTAAATTAAGGTAGAAACTTCGAAGTGAAAAATACGTTATTTCAAAAAAAATCAAGTAATTTAATAAATTTTAAACATTCATTTTAAGTTTTAAAGTAAAAAACATCCTATTTTTCAAGTGTAATGTACACGATTTTCAGAAACCATTGTTTCAATTTGAAAAATGTAAAATTTATTTTTTAATTAAGCTAGAAACTTCATATGGAAGAATAGATTGTTTTAAAAAATTCATATAATTTGATCAATTTAAAATATGCATTTTCACTTTTAAAGTAAAAAACACCTTATTTTAGAAACAATTGCAGATATTTTAGAAATATAAAAATTATATAAATTAAGCTAGAAACTTCATGGTGAAAAATACATAGTTTTAGAAAATATTAAATAATTGAATAAATTTTAAAAAATATTTTAATTTTTGAAATAAAAAATACCCTTTTTTTCAAGTGTATTGTACACCATTTCTAGAAACAATTGTTGCTATTCTATAAATATAAAGAAATGAAGGTAGAAACTTCAAGGTGAACAATACATTGTTTCCAAAAAAATCAAGTAATTAAATAAATTTAAAACATTCGTTTTCAGTTTTAAAGTAAAAAACACCTGTGTATTGTACACGATTTCCAGAAACAATTGTTTCAATTTGAAAAATGTAAAAATATTTTTTAATTAAGTTAGAAATTTCATAGGGAATAATACATTGTTGTAAAAAAAATCAAATAATTTGATAAATTTAAAAGATGCGTTTTCACTTTTAAAGTAAAAGACACCCTATTTTTGAAGTATATAGTCACACGATTTTTAGAAAGAATTGCGGAAATTTTAGAAATACAAAAATTATGTAAATTAAATTAGAAACTTCATTGTGAAGATCACAATGTTCTAAAAAAAATAAAATAATTCAATAATTTAAAAATTCATTTTTATTTTTAAAGTAAAAAATACCCTATTTTGCAAGTGTATTGTACACAATTTCTAGAAACAGTTTCTGCATATCTAAAAATATAAAAATTATGTAAATTAAGGTAGAAACTTCAAGATGAAAAATACATTGTTTCCGAAAAATCAAGTAATTTAGTAAATTTATGACATTCGTTTTCAGTTTTAAAGTAAAAAACACCATATTTTTCTAGTGTATTGTACACGACTTCCAGAAACAATTGTTTCAATTATAAAAATATAAAAAATTATTTTAATTAAACTAGAAACTTCATAGGGAACAATAATATGTTGTTAAAAAAATCAAATAAATTGATAAATTTAAAATATTCGTTTTCACTTTTAAAGTAAAAAACACCCTATTTTTAAATTATATAGTACACGAATTTTAGAAACAATTACGGTGATTTTAGAAATATAAAAATTAATTAAAATAAGCTAGATATTTTATAGTGAAGAATACATTATTCTAAAAAAATAAATATTTTAATAAATTTAAAAAATTCATTTTCATTTTTAAAGTATAAAATACCCTATTTTTCTAGTGTATACAATTTCTTGAAATAATTGCTGGATTTCTAAAAATATAAATTATGTAAATGAAGGTAGAAACTAAAGGTGAACAATACAAAATTTCAAAAAAAAATTAAATAATTTTATTAATGTAAAAAATTCATTTTCAGTTTTAAAGTAACAAACACAATATTTTTTATGTGTATAGTACACGATTTCTAAAAACAATTGTTTCAATTTTGAAAATATAAAAGGTATTATAATTAACCTAGAAACTTCATAGGGAAACAAACATTGTCGTAAAAAAATCAAATAACTTGATAAATTTAAAATATGCATTTTTAATTTTAAAGTAAAAGACACCATGTTTTTTCAAATATATAGTACACGATTTTTAGAAATAATTGTTGCAATTCTAAAAATATAAAAATTAAGTAAATTAAGGTAAAAACGTCAAGGTGAACAATACATTGTTTCCAAAAAAACCAAGTAATTTAATAAATTTAAAACATTCGCTTTCAGTTTTAAAGTAAAAAATACCCTATTTTTGAAGTGTATTGTACATGATTTTGAAAAACAATCATTTCAATTTTAAAATTATAAAAAACCATTTGAATTAAGCTATAAACTTCATAGGGAACAATACATTGTTGTAAAAAAATTAAATAATTTGATAAATTTAAAATATGCGTTTTCACTTTTAAAGTAAAAAACATCCTATTTTTCAAGTATATAGTAGACGATTTTTAGAAAAAATTGTGGAAATTTTAGAAATATAAAAATTATGTAAATTAAGCTAGAAACATCATGGTGAAGAAGACATTGTTTTCAAAAGAATCAAATAGTTTAATAAGTTTTAAAAAATTGTTTTAATTTTTAAAGTAAAAAATACCCTATTTTTCAAGTGTATTGTACACTATTTCTAGAAATAATTGTTGCAATTCTAAAAATATAAATAATTATGTAAACTTAGGTTGAAACTTTAAGGTGAACAATACATTCTTTCCAAAAAAATAAAATAATTTAATAAATTTAGAAGATTTGTTTTCAGTTTTAAAGTAAAAAACACAATATATTTTAAGTGTATAGTTCACGATTTCTAGAAACAATTTTTGTAATCTTAAAAAAAAATTATAAAACTAAGTTAGACAGTTCATAATGAGCATTACATTGTTTTAAAAAAAATCAAATAATTTAGAAAATTTGAAAAATTCTTTTTCAATTTTAAAGTAAAACATCATAATTTTCAGCTGTATAGTACACGATTTCAAGAAACAATGGTTTCAATTTTAAACATATAAAAGGTTATTTGAATTAAACTAGAAATTTCATAGGGAACAAGACATTGCTGTAAAAAAAATAAATAATTTGATAAATTTAAAATATGTTTTGACTTTTAAAGTAAAAAACACCTTGTTTTTCAAGTATATAGTACACGATTTTTAGAAATAATTGTTGCAATTCTAAAAATATAAAAAATTATGTAAATTAAGGTAGACACTTCAAGGTGAAAAATACATTGTTTCCAAAAAATTCAAGTAATTTAATAAATTTAAAACATTCGCTTTCAGTTTTAAAGTAAAAAATACCCTATTTTTCAAGTGTATTGTACACGATTTCCAGAAACAATCGTTTCAATTTTAAAAATATAAAAAATCATTTGAATTAACCTACAAACTTCATAGGGAACAATACATTGTTGTAAAAAAAATGATTTGATAAATTTAAAATATGCGTTTTTACATTTAAAGTAAAAAACACCATATTTTTCAAGTATATAGTAGACGTTTTTTAGAAACAATTGCGGAAAATTAGAAATATAAAAATTATATAAATTAAGCTAAAAACATCATGATTAAGAATACATTGTTTTCAAAAAAATTAATTAATTTAATAATTTAAAAAATTATTTAATTTTTAAAGTAAAAAATACCCTATTTTTCAAGTGTGTTGTACACCATTTCTAGAAACAATTGTTGCAATTCTAAAAATATAAAATTATGTAAATTTAGGTAGAAACTTCAAGGTGAACAATACATTGTTTCCAAAAAATAAAGTAATTTAATAAATTTAGAAAATGTATTTTTATTTTTAAAGTAAAAAACACCCTATTTTTTTAGTGTATTGTTCATAATTTTCAGAAACAACTTTTTTCAATTTTAAAAATATAAAAAAATTATTTTAATTAAGCTAGAAACTTCATTGGGAAAAGTTAATTGTGGTAAAAAAAATCAAATAATTTGATAAATTTAAAATATGCGTTTAAAGTAAAAAACACTCTTTTTTTTCAAATATATAGTACACGATTTTTAGAAACAATTGCTGATAATTTAGAAATATAAAAATTATATAAATTAAGCTAGAAACTTCATGGTGAAAAATACATAGTTTTAGAAAATATTAAATAATTGAATAAATTTAAAAAAATATTTTAATTTTTGAAGTAAAAAATACCCTTTTTTTCAAGTGTATTGTACACCATTTCTAGAAACAATTGTTGCAATTCTATAAATATAAAAAAAATATGTAAATTAAGGTCGAAACTTCTAGGTGAATAATACATTGTTTCCAAAAAAATACAATAATTTAATAAATTTAGAAAATTTGTGTTCAGTTTTAAAGTAAAAAACACCCTATTTTTCTAGTGTATTGTACAGGATTACAAGAAATAATTGTTTCAATTTAAAAAATATAAACAATTATTTTAATTAAGCTAGAAACTTCATATGGAAAATTCATTTTTTTAAAAAAAATCAAATAATTAGATAAATTTAAAATATGCGTTTTCACTTTTAAAGTAAAAAATACCCTATTTTTCAAGTATATAGTACACGAATTTTAGAAACAATTGCGGATATTTTAGAAATATAAAAATGATGTAAATTAAGCTAGAAACTTCATGGTTAAGAATACATTTTTTAAAGTAAAAAATACCATATTTTTCAAGTGTATTGTACACTATTTCTAGAAACATTTGTTGCAATTCTAAAAATATAACCGTTTGAGAACTTGATGATCATCTTGTTATGTGTTTTGATTTGTTTGTGACTCCACATTGACAGTGAATTCCGTGATCCGATGCTTGAGCAATTATGTTATTTTTGGGATTTTACTATATATTTTAATCAATAGATTTGATTATTGATCTCTTATATTTGTTTTACTAACTATTTTTACTTGGGGGAAATTCACAGAAGATTTTCCATAAAAGGCTGATGACTTTTTTGGCTGAAACATTATAGCTCGAAACCAAAAATCAAAGAGAAAGTAAGGAATCCTCTACTGAGTTAAATCTCATTTTTTTTAATGTTTTAGAGCAGGATGAATCGGATAACTATGATAATGTCGAGAATTGAGTTGCTCGGTTCAAAAGAGGATAAATAGTTTATTCTGTTATATATATATATATATATATATATATATATATATATATATATATATATATTAGTGGTGCAAGGCTTTGAACATTCGTAGTGGTGTGTAATTTAAAGTTATCTTCTAGTAAGTTAGATTATCCAATGATAGTCTCTTTGAGTGTGTGTTATAGACGCTTAGGTTGAATTTGTGATGTTATGTGCATGTATAACTTTTAAGAAGGATGTTTTTTTTTTACATGTAGAGTGTAAAGGCAAATTCTGTCATCTACGAACCCTAATTTTACATGAAAACTCACGGATTTGGGACATATCAGAACAGAACCAGAGATTTCTTTCACTAATGTTGTTTTTTCCAGATTTTGTCTAGCTTGAATCAGAATTTTTTACCTTCCTTTTACTTGAGAGAATCACCAAATTTTGAGGAGAGTTAGAGTGTTGGATTTGTCCCTAAGCATGAGAATCTCCAACAACTTCAATATGGAACTTGAACTTGCATGTGAAAATGAAGTGAAAATAATGAGGATTAGAGAGGCATTGGACATTTCCATGAAAGGGAAGTGACCAAAACATGAAGAAGAAGGAAGAAGGTGACTTGCATGTACCTTAGGCAACTAGAATTCTAATCCCAAATCTCCATAGATGGTGAATCAAGAGTGAGAGGGAAGTGAGGCTGCTTTCTTCTCTTGGTGACTTATGAAAAGAATGAATATAATGAAGAGTGAGGGAAGTAAAAGAGTGGGAGTGGAGAGAGGGAGAGATGGCGTGAGACACAAGAGAAGAAAGGGAGAGTACTTGTGTGGTTATCCCGTGGTCCATGATTCTAGGTGAACTTATTAAAAATTGCTATAGGGTCATTGCTTATAAGGTTATTTGTAAGGAGAATTTAAGGGACAATATAGAGATTCCTCAAATGTGTGTTGTTTACTCTAAAGCTAATTAGTACTCCTTCATGAGGTAATTTTTGGGATGTTACAAATTGTTGTAATTTAAAAAAAAATAAAAAATTATAAAAATTAAGCTAGAAACTTCATAATAAACAATACATTGTTTTTAAAAAAATCAAAAAATTTAATAAATTTAAAAAGCATGTTTTCATTTTTAAAGTAAAAAACACTCTATTATTCAAGTATATAGTATACGATTTCTAGAAACAATTGTTTCAATTTTTAAAATATAAAAACTTATTTTAATTAAGCTAGAAACTACTGAATGAACAATATGTTGTTTTCAAAAAAACTAAATAATTTAATAAATTTAAATAATTCGTTTTCAATTTTAAAGTAAAAAATACCATATTTTTCAAGTGTATAGTACACGATTTCTACAAACAATTGTTGCAATTTTAAAAAAAAATATAAAAATTAAGCTAAACACTTCATAATAAACAATACATTAATTTCAAAAAATTAAATTCAAATAATTTAATAAATTTAAAAAACGCATTTTTATTTTTAAAGTAAAAAACACTCTATTATTGAAGTATCTAGTACACAATTTCTAGAAATAATTGTTTCAATTTTTAAAACAGAAAAAATATTTTAATTAACCTAGAAACTTCATGGTGAATAATACATTATTTCAAAAAAATCAAATAATTTGATAAATTTAAAATATGTATTTTCACTTTTAAAGTAAAAAACACCATATTTTCAAGTATATAGTACACGATTTTTAGAAACAATTGTGGCAATTTTAAAAATATGAAAAATAATTTATATTAAGCTAGGAACTTCATAGAGAACAATACATTGTTTTAAAAAATAATTTATTAAATTAAATTTTTTTTTTTTCATTTTTAAAGTAAAAAATACCATATTTTTCAAGTGTATTGTACATGATTCCTAGAAACAATTGTTGCAATTCTAAAAATATAAAAAATTATGCAAATTAAGATAGAAACTTCATGGTGAATAATACATTGTTTTCAAAAAAATCTAATAATTTAATAAATCTAAAAAATTCATTTTCATTTTAAAGTAAAAAATATCTTATTTTTGAAGTGTATTGTATACGATTTCTAGTAACAATTGTTGCAATTCTAAGATTATAAAAATTAGGTAAATTAAGCTAGATACTTCAAGGTTAACCATACATTGTTTTCAAAAAAATAAAATAATTTAATAAATTTTAAAAATTCATTTTCAATTTTAAAGTAAAAAACACCTTATTTTTCAAGTGTATAGTAGATGATTTCTATAAACAATTGTTGTGATTTTAAAAAAATAAAAATTATAAAAATCAAGCTAGAAACTTCATAATAAACAATACATTATTTTCATAAAAATCAATTTATTTAATAAATTTAAAAAACATGTTTCCATTTCTAAAGTAAAAAACACTCTATTATTCAAGTATATAGTACACGATTTCTAGAAATGATTGTTTCAATTTTTAAAATATAAAAAAATTATTTTAATTAATCTAGAAACTTCTGAATGAACAATACATTGTTTTCAAAAAAACTAAATAATTTAATAAATTTAAATAATTCATTTTCAATTTCAAAGTAAAAAACACCATATTTTTCGAGTGTATAGTACACGATTTCTAGAAACAAGTGTTGCAATTTTAAAAAAATAAAATAGTATAAAAATTAAGCTAGACACTTCATAAGGAAAAATAAATTAATTTCAAAAAATCAAATTCAAATAATTAAATAAATTTTTAAAATGTGTTTTTTTTAAGTAAAAAACACTCTATTATTGAAGTATATAGTACACAATTTCTTGAAATAAATGTTTCGATTTTAAAAATATAAAATATTAATTTAATCAACCTAGAAACTTCATGGTGAACAATACATTGTTTTAAAAAAATCAACTAATTTTTTAAATTTAAACTATCTATCTTCATTTTTAAGATAAAAAACATCCTATTTTACAAATTTATTACATGTGATTTCTAGAAATAATTGTTACAATTCTAAAAATATAAAAATTAGATAAATTAAGTTAGAAACTTCAAGGTGAATAATACATTATTTTAAAAAAATCAATTAATTTAATAAATTTTAAAGTAAAAAACACCATATTTTTCAAGTGTATAGTAAACATTTTCTATAAACAATTGTTGCAATTTAAAAAGATAAAAATTATAAAAAGTAAGCAAAAAACTTCATAATGAACAATATATTGTTTTCAAAAAAATTAAATTCAAAATATTTAATAAATTTAAAGAAACAAGTTTTCATTTTTAAAATAAAAAACACTCTATCATTCGAGTATATAGTACACGATTTCTAGAAACAATTGTTTCAGGTTTAAAAATATAAAAAAGTTATTTTATTTAAGCTAGAAACTTCATGATGAACAATACATTGTTTTAAAAAAATCAAATAATTTGATAAATATAAAACATGTGTTTTCTCTTTTAAAGTAAAAAAACACCTTATTTTTCAAGTATACAGTACACAATTTTTAGAAACAATTGTGGCAATTTTAAAAATATAAAAAATTATATAAATTTAACTAGAAACTTCATGGTGAACAATACATTGTTTTTTAAAAAATCATATAGTTTAGTAAATTTAAAAAATTCATTTTCATTTTTAAAGTATAAAACACCCTAATGTATTGTACACGATTTCAAGGAACAATTGTTGCAATTCAAAAATATAAATAATTATGCAAATTAAGCTAGAAACTTCATGATGAAGAATACATTGTTTTCAAATGAATTAATTAATTTAAAAAATTTATAATATTCATTTTCATTTAAATTATTTGTTATCATGATGAACAACACATTGTTTTAATAAAAATCAAATAATTTAATAAATTTAAATAATTTGTTCTCAATTTCAAAGTAAAAAATACCCGATTTTTCAAGTGTATCGTACATGATTTCTAGACACAAATTTGGAAATTATAAAAGTATAAAAAATTTGTTAATTAAGCTAGAAATTTCATGATGAACAATACATTATTTTCAAAAACATTAAATAATTTAATAAATTTAAAAAAATTATTTTCATTTTTAAAGTATAAACACCATATTTTTCAAGTGTATAGTACATGATTTCTAGAAAAAAAATTTGAAATTTTAAAGATATAAAAATTTATATAAATTAAGCTAGAAACCTCATGATGAACAATACATTGATTTAAAAAAATAACTAATAATTTAATAAACTTAAAAAATTCATTTTCATTTTTAAAGTAAAAAATACCCTAGTTTTCAAGTGTATTAAACATGATTTCTTGAAACAATTATTACAATTCTAAAAATATAAAAACAATTAGGTAAATTAAGCTAGAAACTTCAAGGTGAACTATACATTGTTTTCAAAAAATAAATAATTTAATAAATTTAAAAAATTGTTTCAATTTTAAAGTAAAAAACACCCTATTTTTCAAGTGTATAGTACACGATTTCTAGAAACAATTGTGGCAATTTTAAAGATATAAATGATTATCTTAATTAAGCTAGAAACCTCGCAGTGAACAATACATTGCTATCAAATAAATTAATAAATTTAAAAAATTCATTTTCATTTTTAAAGTAAAAAACACCTTATTTTTCAAGTGTATTGTACATGATTTCTAGGAACAATTGTTACAATTCTAAAAATATAAAAAATTAGCTAAATTAAGCTAGAAACTTCAAGGTGAAAAATACATTGTTTTAAAAAAAATTAAATAATTTAATAAATTGAAAAAATTCATTTTCATTTTTAAAGTAAAAAACACCCTATTTTTTCAAGTGTATTGTACATTATTTCTACAAACAATTGTTGCAATTCAAAAAATATAAAAAATTAGTAAATTAAGTTAGAAACTTCAAGGTGAACAATACATTGCTTTAAAAAAATCAAATAATTTAATAAGTTTAAAAAATTCGTTCTCAGTTTTAAAGTAAAAAACCCCCGATTTTTCAAGTGTATTGTACACGATTTCTAGAAATAATTGTGGCAAATTTATAAGTATAAAAAAAATTATGTAACTTAAGCTAGAAACTTCATGGTGAACAATACATTTTTTTTCAAAAAAACCACAAAATTTAATAAATTTAAAAAACGTGTTTTCATTTTTAAAATAAAAAACACCCTAATTTTCAAGTATATAGTACACAATTTCTAGAAACAATTGTCTCAACTTTCATAATATAAAATATATTTAAATTAAGCTAGAAACTTCATGATTAAGATTACATTGTTTTCAAAAAAATCAATTAATTTAAAAATATTGGTTTTCATTTAAAATATTTGTTTTCATGATGAACAACACATTGTTTTTTAAAAAATCAAATAATTTAATAAATTTAAAAAACATAGTTTCATTTTTAAATTAAAAAACACCCAATTTAGCAAGTGTGTAGTACACGATTTCTAGAAACAATTGTTGCAATTTTAAAAATATAAAAATTATGTAAAATAAGCTAAAAACTTCATGGTAAACAATACATTATTTTTTAAAAAATAAAATAATTTAATTGTAACGCCTTAATTTTGAGTCTTTTTTTTTTTGGAAGTTAAAGTTTGCTTTACAATAATTAATAATAATTACAACTCTTTCAACTTATACGGATTCCTATACAACTGAACAAATTAATATATGAACATAGGACATAAGTTCACCATGTATGGTTATACTTAAGAAAAGCCCACAGCTCGTCTCATCCGTGGCTTTCGCTTTAGAATCTTTTGAATACCTGCGATATGGTAACCATCAGTTATATGTTGTTATATGTAAACATATAACTGAGTAACCCACGACATTTTGAAAATGTTATTTATACCATATCACAGCCAGTCTAATTGGAAACACCCCATTTAAATCGCTAACACACAACCAATTCAATGCAACAATTTCATACATAATGCTTGCAATGAAATTATGAATGTATTCATGCCATGATCTTTCATTAACATACTTAATTCTTTTTTTTTAGTCTTTTATGGAAGCCTCGTACACTAGACTTCACCATAGGCACATGGCAGTAACGCACGGTTGAGCTTAAACTAGGACCACGGCAAGCGTCCTTACCGTGATCAAATTAGCTGTCGGGCTATCTTGACCCCAAAATAGTGGGATAGCCCAAGAATATCTTGACCCCACATCAATGGGATAGTCCTTTTTTTCGAGGCCATAATTCCCTAATCACAGGGCACCCTACTAGTTCAGGTCATCTGACCCTTGAATTGCCGGGAGACCCTACATTCTCATACATGTTCGTGCTTGTCCACTTACCCGGTGTGTAACCAGTGGAACTCAACCCACTTACTCAACATCCGTTGAAGGGGGAAAGTTGAACTTATCTTTAAATTTCATTTCACAAATTATCATGCATTTTCATTCAACTCATATCATTTGCATTCAACATTCATCATTCATCGTTCATCATTCATCACATCACAATTTCACTAATCATAATCAAAGAGCTTGCCATCCATGTCATAACACAATATTTCCCATAATCATTTCATAACCCTAATACATGTCACTAAGTCATATGAGCCTACTTACATTCATTCCAACCCTGGGAATAGTCTATTAGGGCCTACAATGCACTTTAGAAGCAAAAATAGATTAAGGAGATACAGAGCATTGTCGCCTGGGCGCCAGAAGCGTAGAAAAACTTGACAGGCTTCAAAACCATGTCGCCTAGGCGGGTATAGCACTGCCAAATTTTCATGCTCAGGCGCCTGGGCGTCACGATCAGGCCCAACTTTCGTTGTTTTCTACAGAAATTGCCCTTATTTTACACCAAAACTCCATCTCTTGACCCAAGTTCACTTCTAAATCCAATTTACCAACATAAATCCCTATTTCCACACTCAATCATGCATATTTCAACGACTAGTTTTAAGAAACACAATTCATCACTTAGCATTAATTCAATCACAAAATACATACCCACATCAATTCTATATTACACATACAAGATACTCCAAACATACCAACCCAAGAGGGTGTTCATACAACATGCATCCAGAACTTACTTCACATTCCAAACACAAGACATATTCCACAATGGTTGAAAATCAAACCACATGCAAACTAAAATCAAATCATCTAACATACACGAGTCCAAACCTAGTCTCATACCATCATCTATTCCATAGCTAACCTAATTTGGTGATTAGTTTCGGTTACCTCAACTTGAAGTTCCATGCCTCCAATCCTAACACAGCTTCATCAACTTGCGGTATCTGGAGTTGCAGATATACTATGTTTGTAAAACCAATTGGAGATGAAACCTAACACATTTATTTACAATTCATATGAAGGAGTCATGTTCCAAATCCAACAGCTAGAGGGTGGATTTCTGGTTGTAAGTTGACTACATGATAGAAGCTTAATTTATAAACGTACTTCATTATTTTGACCATAACTTGGGCTATTGTTACTGAATTGGCATGAAACTAATGCCATTTTAAAGATAATAAAATTCTATACAATTTTTATGAAAGACTCAAAGGCATAATCAAATGTTTCAGAGGTTAAAACTACAAATAAATATGAACTACAAATTCTAGACCTGAAGCTGTTCTACCTTGGTTACTACTTCAGTAATCAGAGCATATCTTGAGCTATGGACCATGGATTGGTATGAGGTCAGAGTCATATTGAAGATAAAATAATTTTCTACAATTTTGATGAAGACATCAAAACATAGTTCTAAAAATATAATTTTCAAAATGGTTCCTCGAATAGAAAGGTACACTTAAACAAACCTAGCCCATAAACATTGACCATGTCTCAGTATTTGAGCTATAACTAGAGTTGTAGGTCCCCCTAATGGAGTGAAAACAAAGCCATTTGAAAGATAACAAGATTTCCTACAACTTTTATGAAGAGTACAAAGACAAATTCGGTCATCTATGAACCCTAATTTTATATGCAACTCGCGGATTTGGACAGATTAGAACAAAACCAGAGATTTCTTTCACAATTCAAACCAACATGCTTCCTATCACAAATTTATCTAGCTTAAATCAGAGAGTCATCTACACCATACCTGAGAGGAAGCAAGAAATTTTCAAAAAGGAACTAGGCTTGTTTGTTGCCCTTAACTCCAAAAGAGGCTCAATCACTTCAAGGATGATGCTTTAAGCTTTCCATGTGATGATTAAGGGAAATTAGTGAGGATTTGAGCCAAAAATCAACATGCACCATTTGAAGAACGGGAAGTCGGATTTTCTTACCTTCTTAGAATCATGGTTTCAACCTTGAAGGGGTCCTTGGAAGCTATCACAAGTAGAGGAAGAGAGGTATAGCTACTTGGATGAAGATTGATGGGTTGTGTGTTGCATTTGGGTTTGGAAGCTTGATAATTCTAGAGAGAAGGTGGAGCTCTCATGAGCTTCGAGAGAGAAGTGGAAAGGAAGAATGAGAGGGATTCATGGGTGGGAGAAGAAGAGGAAGGAAAGTGAAGGTTTTGCAATTTTGCAACTTTTTAGTTTTTGCAAACAAGTCCCTCCTTCCCATTTCCTTAATTTTGCAAAAACGGGCTTTAGATGGAATTTTCTTTAGACATATGATTTAGAAATTACTTAATTTTTGGGATGTTACCGTAATAAATTTCTAAATTTTTTTTTTATTTTTAAAGTAAAAAACACCCTATTTTTCAACTGTATAGTACACAATTACTAAAAACAATTGTGGCAATTTAAAAAAAAAATTATGTAACTTAAGCTAGAAACTTCATGGTAAACCATAAATTGTTTTAAAAAAAATCAAATAATTTTAAAAAAATTTAAAAATTCATTTTCATTTTTAAAGTAAAAAACACAATTTTTTTCAAGTGTACACGATTTTTAGAAATTATTGTGGTATTTTTAAAGATATAAAAAATTATCTAAATTAAGCTAAAAACCTCGTGGTGAAAAATATATTGCTATCAAAAAAATAAATAAATTAATAAATTTTAAAAAAAAATGTTTTTATTTTTAAAGTAAAAAACACCATATTTTTCAAGTGTATAGCACATGATTTCTAGAAACAATTGTTGCAATTATAAAAATATAAAAATTAGGTAAATTAAGCTAGAAACTTCAAAGTGAATCATACATTGTTTTAAAAAAATCAAATAATTGAATAAATTTAAAAAATTCATTCTCAGTTTTAAAGTAATAAACACCTGATTTTTCAAGTGTATTGTAAACGATTTCTAGAATTAATTGTGGCAATTTTGAAAGTATAAAAAATTGTGTAAATTAAGCTAGAAACTTCATGATGAACAATACAATGTTTTCAAACACCTCAAATAGTTTAATTAAAATTTAAAAAAATTATTTTCATTTTTAAAGTAAAAACACCCAATTTTTCAAGTGTATAGTACACGATTTCTAGAAACAATTGTGGAAATTTTAAAGATATAAAAATTTATGTAAATTAAGCTAGAAACCTCATGGTGAAAAATATATTGATTTAAAAATATTAATAATTCAATAAATTTTAAAAATTCATTTTCATTTTTAAAGTAAAAAACAGCGTAGTTTTCAAGTGTATTGAACATGATTTCTTGAAACAATTATTGCAATTCTAAAAATATAAAAAATTAGGTAATTAAGCTAAAAATTTCAAGGTGAACAATATATTATTTTCAAAAAATAAAATAAGTTAGTAAATTAAAAATTGTTTTTCATATTTAAAGTAAAAATCACTCTATTTTTTTTGTCTATTGTACATGATTTCTAGAAACAATTGTTGCAGTTCTAAAAATATAAAAATTTGGTAAATAAAGCTAGAAACTTGATAGTCAAGAATATATCATTTTCAAAAAAATTAAATAATTTATAAATTTATTTTTTTTTCATTTTTAAAGTAAAAATCACGCTATTTTCATGTGTATTATACATGATTTCTTGAAACAATAGTTGGCATTCTAAAAATATAAAACAATTAGGTAAATTAAGCTAGAAACTTTATGGTGAACAATACATAATTTTCAAAAAAATCAAATAATTTAATAAATTTAGAAATTTTATTTTCATTATTAAAGTAAAAAACGCACTATTTTTCAAGTGTATGGTAGACGATTTCTATAAAGAATTTCGAAATTTTAAAAATATAAAAAATTACTTAAATTAAGCTAGAAACTTTATGGTGAACAATACATTGTTTTAAAAAAATAAAATTATTAAATAAATTTGAAAAATTAATTATTTTTTAAAAGTAAAAAACACTCTAGTTTTCAAGTGTATTGTACATCATTTCTTGAAACAGTTATTGAAATTCTAAACATACTAGGAATCAGGTAAATTAAGCTAGAAACTTCAAGATGAACAATACAATGTTTTAGAAAAAATCAAGTAATTTAATAAATTTTAAAAAATCATTTTCTTTTTTAAAGGAAAAATGATCCTATTTTTTAAGTGTATAGTACACGATTTCTTGAAACAATTCTTGTAATTCTTAAAATATAAAAAATTAGGTAAATTAAGATAAAAACTCCAAGGTGATCAATACATTATTTTCAAAAAAGTCAAATAATTTAATAAATTTTAAAAAATCATTTCAATTTTAAAGTAAAAAACACCCTATTTGTCAAGTCTAGAGTACACGATTTCTAGAAAAATTATGAAATTTTAAAAATATAAAAATATGTAAATTAAGCTAGAAACATTATGGTCCAAAATACATTGTTTTAAAATATATCAAATAATTTAATAATTTAAAAAAAACAATTCAATTTTTAAAGTAAAAAACACCCAATTTGTCAAGTGTATAGTATACGATTTTTAGAAAAAATTGTTGCAATTCTAAAAGTATAAAAAAATTTAGTAAATTAAGACAGAAACTTCAAGATGAACAATATATTTTTTTCAAAAAAATCTAATAATTTAATAAAATTTAAAAGTTTATTTTCATTTTTTAAGTAAAAAAACCCTATTTATCTAGTGTATAGCAAACGATTTTTAGAAATAATTGTGGCAATTTTAAAAATATAAAAACACATGTAATTTAAGCTATAAAGTATTTGCTGAACAAAACAATGTTTTTAAAAAAATTGTTTTAATTTTAAAGTAAAAAACACTCTATTTTTCAAGTGTGTTGTAAAAAATTTCTAGAAATAATTGTTGCAAGTCTAAAATTATAAACAAATTTGATAAATTAAGCTAGAAACTTCATGGTGAACGTTTCAAGAATAAAATAATTTAATATATTTAAAAATTCGTTTTTAAATTTTAAAGTAAAAAAAACCATATTTTTCAAGTGTATAGTACATGATTTCTACAAACAATTGTTGCAATTCTAAAAAGATAAAAAAAAAAATTAGGTAAATTAAGCTAGAAACTTCATGGTGAACAATACATTTTTTCAAAGAAATCAAATAATTTAATAACAATACATTGGTTAATTAAGCAAGAAACTTCATGAGTAAAAATATATTGTTTTAAGAAAATCAAAAAGTTTAATAAAATTAATAAAATTGTTTTTATTTTTAAAGTAAAAAACACCCTATTTTTCAAGTGTATTGTGCATAGTGACTAGAAACAATTGTTACAATTCTAAAAATATAAAAAAAATAAATTAAGATAGAAACTTCAAGGTGAACAATACATTTTATTCTAAAAAAATTTCATAATTTAATAAATCTAAAAAATTTGTTTTGATTTTTAAAGTCTAATAGACCCTATTTATCTAGTGAATAGTACATAATTTCTAGATATGTAATTTAAGCTAGAAACGTTTTGGAGAACAATACATTGTTTCAAAAAAATCAAATAATGTAATAAATTTAAAAAAATTGTTTAAATTTTTAAAGTAAAAAACACCCTATTTTTCATGTGTATAGTACACAATTTCTAGAAACAATTGTGGCTATTTTAAAAATATAAAATGTTTTATAAATTGTGCTAGAAACTTCATGTGAACAATACATTGTTTTCAAGAAAATCAAATAATTTAACAAAGTTAAAAAAATCATTTTAATTTTTAACCTAAAAAACACCTTATTTTTCAAGTGTATTGTACACGATTTCTAGAAAGAGTTGTTGCAAGTCTAAAAATATAAAATTTTTGATAAATTAAGCTAGAAACTTCATGGTGAACGTTTCAAAAAAATCAAATAATTTAATATATTTAAAAATTCGTTTTCAATTTTAAATTAAAAAACACCATATTTTTCGTAGATGATTTCTAGAAACAATTATTGGAAATCTAAAAAGATAAAAAAAAATTAGGTAAATTAAGCTAGAAACTTCATGGTGAACAATACATTTTTTTCAAAGAAATCAAATAATTCAATAAATTTCAAAAACTCATTTTAATTTTCAAAATAAAAAACATCTTTTTTTTCAAGTGTAATGTACACAATTTCTGGAAATAGTTATTTCAAGACTAAAAATATAAAAAAAAATTAGTAAATTAAGCAAGAAAATTCATGAGTAAAAATACATTGTTTTAAAAAAATCAAATAGTTTAATAAAATTAAAAAAAAAGCATTTTTAAAGTAAAAAAATATCCTATTTTGCGAGTGTATTGTACATAGTTTCTAGAAATAATTGTAACAATTCTAAAAATATAAAAAAAAATTAAATTAAGATAGAAACTTCAAAGTGAACAATACATTTATTTCTAAAAAAATTTAATAATTTAATAAAAAAAGTTTTCATTTTTAAAGTCTATTAGACCCTATTTATCTAGTGTATAGTACATGATTTCCAGAAGTATTTGTGGCAATTTTAAAAAAAATAATATCATATGTAATTTAAGCTAGAAACATTTTGGAGAAAAATACATTGTTTCAAAAAAAAACAAATAATGTAATAAATTTAAAAATTTTGTTTTAACTTTTAAAGTAAAAAACACCATATTTTTCATGTGTATAGTACACGATTTCTAGAAACAATTGTGGCTATTTTAAAATATTAAATGTTATATAAATTGTGATAGAAACTTCATGGTGAACAATACATTGTTCTAAAAAAATCAAATAATTTAATAAATTTAAAAAAATTATTTTAATTTCTAAAGTAAAAAACACCCTATTTTTCAAGTGTATTGTACACAATTTCTAGAAATAGTTGTTTCAAGTCTAAAAGTATAAAAAAATTGGTAAAATAAGCTAGAAACTTCATGATAAACAATACATTATTTAAAAAAAATCATATAGTTTAATAAAACTAAATTTTTTTTCATTTTAAAAGTATAAAATACCTTATATTTCAAGTGTATTGTATATGATTTCTTGAAAAATTATTGTATTTCTAAAAATATAAAAGAAACCAGGAAATTATGATAGAAACTTCAAGGTTAACAATACATTTTTTTTTTAAAAAAAAATAATTTATTAAATTTAAAATATTCATTTTTATTTTTATAGTAAAAAACACCATATATTTCAAGTGTATATTCCATAATTTCTAGAAATAATTGTTGCAATTTTAAAAATATAAAAAATTAGGTAAATTAAGCTAGAAACTTCATGGTGAACAATACATTATTTTGAAATTATAAAATAATGTAACAGATTTTAAAAATTCCTTTTAATTTTTAAAGTAAAAAACGTCCTATTTTTCAAGTGTGTTGTACATAATTTCTAGAGATAATTGTTGCAATTCTAAAAGCTTCATGGTGAACAATACATTGTCTTCAAAAAATCAAATAATTTAATAAATTTAAGAAATTCATTTTAATTTTCAAAGGAAAAAAAATCTATTTTATAAGTGTATTTCTAGAAATAGTTGTTGCAAGTTTAAAAATATAAAAAACTTTGTAAATTAAGCTAGAAACTTCATGAGGAACAATACCTTGTATTAAAAAATATCAAATAATTTAAAAATTTAAAAAATTTGTTTTTCATTTTGAAAGTAAAAAACTCTCTATTTTCCAAGTCTAAAAATATAAAAAAATTGGTAAATTAAGCTAGAAACTTCATGGTGGACAATACTCTGTTTTAAAAAATAATCAAATAGTTTAATAAAATTAAAAAATTTGTTTTCATTTTTAAAGTAAAAAACACCCTATTTTTAAGTGTAATACATAATTTCTAGAAACAATTGTTGTAATTCTAAAAATACAAAAAAAAAAATTGAATTAAGATAGAAACTCCAAGATGAACAATGTATTGTTTTAAAAAGAATCTAATAATTTAATAAATTTAAAAAATCATTTTCAGTTTTAAAGTAAAAAAACATCATATTTTTCAAGTGAATAGTACCTGATTTCTATAAACAATTGTTTCAATTCTAAAAATGTAAAAAAATTTAAGTAAATTAAGCTAGAAACTTCATTGTAAACATTACAATGTTTTAAAAAAATCAAATAATTTAATAAATTTCAAATTTTCATTTTAAGTTTTAAATTAAAAAATCATCCTATTTTTCAAGTTACACGATTTCTAGAAATAATTGTTGCAATTCTAAAAATATAAAAAAACTTAGTAAATTAAGAGAGAAACTTCATAGTTAACAATACATTATTTTAAAAACACTCAAATAATTTAAGAAATTTAAAAAGTTCATTTTCAATTTTAAAGTAATAAACACTATTTTTCAAGTGTTTAGTACATGATTTCTAGAAAAAAAATTTGTAATTTTAAAAATATAAAAAAAAATTAAATTAAGCTAGAAACTTAATGTTGAAAAATATATTATTTTAATAAAAATAAAAATAATTTAATAAATTTAAAAAATCCATTTCAATTTTTAAAGTAAAAAATACTCTATTTTTCAAATGCATAGTACACAATTTCTAGAAATAATTGTGACAACTTTAAAAATATAAAATATTATATAAGTTGTTGCAATTCTAAAAATATAATAAATTATGTAAATTATGCTATAAACTTCATGGTAAACAATACATTGTTTTGAAAAAAAAATCAAATAATTTAAAGTAAAAAATACCCTAGTTTTCAAGTGTAATCTAAAAGATTTCTTGAAACAATTATTGCAATTCTAAAAATATAAAAAAATAGGTAAATTAAGCTAGAAACATAAAGGTGAACAATACGTTGTTTGCAAATAAATAAAAATATTTAATAAAATTTTCATTTTCATTTTTATAGTAAAAAACACCCTGTATTTCAAGTGTATCATCTACGATTTCTAGAAGCAGTTGTTACAATTCAAAAAATATATAAAATTAGGTAAATTAAGCTAAAAACTTCATGGTGAATAATACATTGTTTTTTAAAAAAATTACTAAATTTTAAAAATTTATTTTCATTTTTAAAGTAAAAAACACTCTAGTTTTCAAGTGTATTGTACACGATTTCTTGAAATAATTATTGCAATTCTAAATATATAAAAAATTAGTTAAATTAAGATAGAAACTTCATGGTGAACAATATATTGTTTTCAAAAAATTAAATAATTTAATAAATTTTAAAAATTCCTTTTCATTTTTAAAGTAAAAAACACCCTAGTTTTCAAGTTTATTGTACATGATTTCTTGAAACAATTATTGCAATTCTAAAAATTTAAAAAATCAGATAAATTAAGCTAGAAAATTCAAGGGGGAAAATATATTGCTTTTTAAAAATATCAAATAATTTAATAAATTGAAAATATTCATTTTCATTTTTATAGTAAAAAGCACCCTATACTTCAAGTGTCTTGTCCACGATTTCTAGAAAAAGTTGTTGTAATTCTAAAAATATAACAAATTAGGTAAATTAAGCTAGAAACCTCATGGTGAACAATACATTATTTTAAAAAATAAAATAATTTAATAAATTTTTAAAATTTCTTTTCATTTTTAAAGTAAAAAACACCCTATTTTTGTGTGTATTGTACACGATTTATAAATAAAACAATTATGTATATTAAGCCACAAACTTCATGGAAAACAATACATTGTTTTCAAAAAATAAAATTATTTGATATATTTTGAAATTTCTTTTTCATTTTTAAAGTAAAAAATAACCTATTTTTCAAGTGTATAGTAACGATTTCTAGAAAAAAAATATTTCAATTTTAAAAATATAAAAAAAAATTAAATTAAGATACAAACTTCATGGTAAACATTACATTGTTTTGAAAAGAAATTAAATAATTTTAAAAGTCAATTTTTACTTTAAAAGTAAAAAGCACCCTAGTTTTCAAGTGTATTTTACATGATTTCTTGAAACAATTGTTGCAATTCTAAAAATATAAAAATCAAGTAAATTAAGCTAGAAACTTCAAGGTAAACAATACTTAATTTTCAAAACTTCTTAAGTGAGGGCCATCTAGCAAAACTTAAGAAGATAGCAAAATTTAACAAAAATCCCCATTTCCCATCTTCCCTCTCATTCTCGCCCTCATCCTCTCTCACACTCAACTCCATTTCTCATTTTCTTCCTTCTCTTCTCAAGCTCTCATAGGGTGGTCTTCAAGCTCCCAAATCAAGAAGGTCCCTTCGTCAATCTTGTTCATTGAAGCTTGGGGAAACTATTGGAACCCCTGGGTAAGTCATGCATCCCTTCCCTTTCACCCTCTTGGTTAAGCTCCATTTTTGGGAAAAATGGGTTTCAATCTTCTTATTCCACATGCAATCTCTTAAATGGCTCTTAATGGGTGTGAATGACTCACATTTGTGAACAATAGGGGATCATCAATCCTAAGTGGGAGGATTAAAGAGTTTGGGGAAAAGGACTTGAAGCAAGAAGTGCTTAGGAACTTGAAGGTTTAAGGTAACCCCAATGAACCCCAACCTTGGTGATTGAATTTAGAGATGTTAGGGGAATAAGGGAATGGAACTGCATGTGTAGAAATGTAGGACTCTAGTTGACTCTTTTAGCTAGGATATGAAATTGATGTGGGTCTAGTTGAATGCATGGTTTGATTTTGTATAATAAGTTGATGTTCTTGGAACTGAACAAGTTGAATAAATGTTTTGTGCTTGAATTGTGAATCTAAACCTTGAAGTGCATTTAACCATATGTGAATGGATACAATGCCCTTGACTCAATAGTTTGGTTGTGAATATGTGTTATTGTTGAATCTTGGTGTGGATATGTGTTTGTGTTGAATTGAGAATTCCTTTGATGAAATTGTTTATTTGAAACCTTGCTTGATGTTAAAATTTTGTGTGCTTGATTTTGAATTTGAGTCATGTGAGTTTGATGGAAAACAGGGTGAATTTTGGATGAAAAATGTGAGTTTTCTGCAGTAACTTGAGTGTGAATTTAGAATAATTTTTCATAAGATTTTACCATTTTGATATTCATAAGAGTTGTAGACAATCCTCTTATCTTTCAAATGCTTTTTGTTTCACTCAATTTGGAGGTCTACAACTCTAGTTGTGGCCAAATTACTGAGACAGGGTTTGTATTGAAATGTCTGTTCTGTTAAGTGTACATCCCTGTTAAAGATAGCTGTTTTTGACAATTAAATTCTTAGAAATGGGTTTTTTGGTCTTCATAATAGTTGTAGATAATTCTCCTAGCTTTCCAATTCTTTTGGTTTCACTCAATTTGAAGGTCTACAACTCAAGTTATGGCCAAAACACCAACAGAGCATGTTGCAGAAAAAATGGTTCTGTGCTGAATTCGCGGCAGCGAAAATTTTAGCGGCGGCAAAAATGACCCAGAATAGGATTCTTTGTTTTCACTTCCAAAATTCCATATACCCTTCAATAGGTTATTTCTAGGGTAATAAGGATCAAAATAGGTTCTAATGTCTTCAAAAACCATAACAAGGATCATCAAAATGTATGATTGATTGTTGAATGAAAATGTATGATTGATTGTTGAATGAAAATGTATGAAAACTTGTGAAACAAAATTAAATATTAAGACAAGCTTTCCCCCTTCAACGAATGTTGAGTAAGTGGGTTGAGTTCCACCGGTTACACACCGGGTAAGCGGACAAGCATGAAAAGATTGAGAATGTAGGGTCTCCCAATGAACGTGGTAAGATGGCCTGAACTAGTAGGGTTGCCCTGTGACTAGACAGATGACCCGAAAGAAAGGACTATTCTAATGAACGGGTAAGGAAGTCTTGGGCTATTCCCAATGAACGGGTCAAGATAGCCCGGCAGTTGATCACGGTAGGGACGCTTGCCGTGGTCCATGATTGAGCTCAAATGCGTGTTGCTGCCATGCGCCTATGGTGAAGTCTAGTGCACGAGGCTTCCGTAAAAAACTAAAGAAAAGAAAAGAGACAAGAATGATAATTGAAAGATCATGCCATGCATATATATATCTTGTCATTTCATGCATTGTGTTTTTGTATGATGCTTTTGATTGATTTCTAATATAGGAATTTAATGGGGTGTTTTTCTAGTTAGACTGGATATAATATGGTATAAAAATATTTTAAAAAAATGACAGGGGTTACTCAGTTATATGTTTGCATATAACTGACGGTTACCAGGAGACTCAGAGGATGAAGATTTCAGCGCCTAAAGACTTAGCATATTAGACGTTTAGTGTTTTGATGTTTGACATGTATTTTGGGGTAGCCAAAATTTTCCTGTAGCACGCCCGTTGACTACCATTATTGGACATATTTCTCTGGCATGTAGTAGATATTTAAACTCATATCTTCACCTATGGACTTATGTATTTTGATAGGGAATATGATAGCCCTCTCTAAAACTAAGTAGTGTTAGTACTCATGTATGAGAGTTACTTGATAGCTATTACTTATTGTATGTTTCAAAAAAAAAAACTTAGCTTTAATTTCCATTAGCTGTTACAATAATAGTCTGTTTTGAAAAAAATCAAATAATTTAATAAATTTAAAAATTTATTTCCATTTTTAAAGAAGAAAACACCCTACTTTTCAAGTGTATTGTACATCATTTTTTGAAACAATTATTGCAATTCTAAAAATATAAAAAATCCAGTAAATTAAGCTAGAAACTACAAGGTGAAGAATACATTGTTTTCAAAAAGTCAAAAAAAATTAATAAATTAAAAATATTCCATTTTTTTAAGTAAAAAACACTCTATATTTCAAGTCTATTGTCCACGATTTCTAGAAACAGTTGTTACAATTATAAAAATATAAAAAATTTGGTAAATTAAGCTTGAAACTTCATGGTGTACAATAAATTGTTTAATAAAAATAAAATCAATTAATATATTTAAAAAATTAATTTTAATTTTTAAAGTAAAAAACATTATATTTTTCAAGTGTATTGTGCACGATTTCTTGGAACAGTTGTTGCATGTCTTAAAATATAATTTTTTTTGTAAATTAAGCTAAAAACTCCAAGGTGAACAATACATTGTTTTCAGAAAAACCAAATAATTTAATAAAATTTAAAATATTCCTTTTCATTTTTATAGTAATAAAACACCCTACATTTCAAGTGTTTTGTCCAAGATTTCTAGAAACAATTGTTGCATGTATAAAAATATTAGGTAAATTAAGCTAGAAATTTCATAGTGAAAAATATATTATTTTGAAAACATCAAATAATGTAATAAATCTTAAAAATTCATTTTCATTTTTAATGTAGAAAACACCCTAGTTTTCAAGTGTATTGTACATAATTACTTGAAACAATTATTGCAGATCCAAAAATATAAAAAAAATAGTAAAATTAAGCAAGAAAATTCAAGGGGAACAATACATTGTTTTAAAAAAAAGAATAATTTAATAAATATTAAATATTCCTTTTCATTTTGATGGTAAAAACCACCATATATTTCAACTGTATTGTCCACGATTTTAGAAACAATAGTTGCAATTCTGAAAATATAAAAAATTAGGTAAATTAAGCTAGAAACTTCATTGTGATCAATACATTGTTTAAAAATAAATAATTTAACAAATTTGAAAAAATCATTTTCATTTTTAAAGTAGAAAACACCCTAGTTTTCAAGTGTATTGTACATGATTTCTTGAAACAATTATTGCAATTTTAAAAATATAAAAATCAAGTTAGTTAAGAGAGAAACTTTAAGGTGAACTATATATTATTTTAAAAAATAAATAATTTAATAAATTTAAAATATTCCTTTTAATTTTAATAGTAAAAAACACCCTATATTTCAAGCGTATTGTCCACGATTTCTAGAAACAATTGTTGAACTCTAAAAATATCAAAAAATTTGGTAAATTAAGCTAGAAACTTCATGGTGAACAATAGATTGTGTTGGAAAAAATAAAATAATCTAAAAAATTTTAAAAATTTATTTTCATTTTTAAAGAAGAAAACACCCTAGTTTTCAAGTCTATTGGACATCATTTTTTGAAACAATTATTGCAATTCTAGAAATATAAAAAATCAAGTAAACTAAGCTAGAAAATTCTAGGTAAACATAAGATTGTTTTCAAAAAAATCAAAATAATTTAATAAATTTAAAATGTTCCATTTCATTTTTATTGTAAAAAACACCCGATATTTCAAGTCTATTGTCCACGATTTTTAGGAACAGTTGTTGCAATTCTAAAAATATAAAAAATTTGGTAAATTAAGCTTGAAACTTAATGGTAAAAAAACATTATTTAATAAAAATCAAATAATTTAATAAATTTTAAAACCATCACTTTCATTTTTGAAGTATAAACACCATACTTTTCAAGTGTATTGTACACAATTTCTTGGAACAATTGTTTCAAGTCTTAAAATATAAAAAAATATAAATTAAGCTAAAACATTCATGGTAAATAATACATTGTTTACGAAGATACCAAATAATTTAATAAATTAAAAATATTCCATTTAATTTTTATAGAAAAAACACCCTATATTTCAAGTGTATTGTCCACAATTTCTACAAACAGTTGTTGCAATTTTAAAAATATAAAAAAAATCGGTAAATTAAGCAAGAAACTTCATGATGAACAATAGATTTTTTTGAAAAATATCAAATAATGTAATAAATTTTAAAAATGTACATTCATTTTTAAAGAAGAAAACACCCTAGTTTTCAAGTGTATTGGACATCATTTTTTGAAACAATTATTGCAATTCTAAAAATATAAAAAATTAGGTAAATTAAGCTAGAAACTTCTAGGTGAACAATACATTATTTTCAAAAAATAAATTTAAAATATTCCATTTCATTTTTATAGTAAAAACACCCTATTTTCAAGTCTATTGTCCACGATTTCTGGATACAGTTGTTGCAATTCTAAAACTATAAAAAATTTGGTAAGCTTGAAACTTCACGGTGAAAAATACATTGTTTAATAAAAATAGATTAATTTAATAAATTTTAAAAATTCATTTTCATTTTTAAAGTAAAAAACACCATATTTATCAAGTGTATTGTACATGATTTCTAGGAACAGATGTTGGAAGTCTTAAAATATAAAAAATTTGTAAATTAAGCTAAAAACTTCATGGTGAACAATACATTGTTTTCAAAAAAAACCAAATAATTTAATAAATTTAAAATATTCCTTTTCATTTTTACAGTTAAAAACACCCTACATTTCAAGTGTTTTGTCCAAGATTTCTAGAAACAGTTGTTGCAAATTTAAAAATATAAAAAAAATTAGATAAATTAAGCTGAAAACTTTATTGTGAACAATATACTGTTTTGAAAAAAAATCAAACAATCTAATAAGGTTTAAAAAATCATTTTAATTTATAATTTAGGAAAAACCCTAGTTTAAAAGTGTATTTTACATAATTTCTTGAAACAATTATTGCAATTCCAAAAATACAAAAAAAAAATGGTAAAATTAAGCTCAAAACTTCAAGGTGAACAATATATTTTTTTAAAAAAAAAAAATCATTTAATAAATTTAAAATATTCCTTTTTATTTATATAGTAAAAAATACCTTATGTTTCAAGTGTATTGTCTACGATTTTTAGAAATAGTTATTGCAATTCTAAAAATATAAAAATCAGATAATTTAGGCTAAAAATTTCAAGGTGCACAATAAAATATTTTCAAAATAAAATAAAATAAGTTAACAAAATTTAAAACATTCCCTTTCATTTTGATAGTAAAAAACACCCTATATTTCAAGTGTATTGTCCACGATTTCTAGAAACAGTTGTTGCAATTCTAAAAATATAAAAAAATTGGTAAATTAAGCTAGAAACTTCATGGTGAACAATAAATTGTTTTGAAAAAAAAAATCTAATAATGTAATAAATTTAAAAGTTTATTTTCATTTTTAAAGAAGAAAACACCCTAGTTTTCAAGTGTATTGTACATTTTTTGAAACAATTATTGCAATAAAAAGCACCCTATATTTCAAGTGTATTATTCACGTTTTCTAGAAATAGATGTTGCAATTCTAAAAATATAAAAAAGTTAGTAAATTAAGCTAGAAACCACATGGTGAACAATACATTGTTTTTAAAAAAAATAAAATAATTTAATAAATTTTAAAAATTCATTTTCAGTTTTAATGTAAAAAGCTCCCTAGTTTTCAAGTGTATTGTACATGATTTCTTGAAACAGTTATTGCAATTCTAAAAACATGAAAAATCAGCTAAATTAAGCTAAAAATTTCAAGGGGAACAATACATTGTTTTTAAAAAAATCAAATAAATAAATAAATTGAAAATATTCATTTTCATTTTTTTAGTAAAAATTAAAGCACCCTATATTTCAAGTGTCTTGTCCACGATTTCTAGAAACAGTTGTTGCAATTCTAAAAATATAACAAATTAGGTAAATTAATCTACAAAATTCATCGTGAAAAATACATTTTTTTTAAAAAAATCAAATAATTTAAAAAATTTTAAAGATTCATTTTTGTTTTTAAAGTATAAAACACCATAGTTTTCAAGTGTATTGTACATAATTTCTTGAAACAATTATTACAATTCTAAAAATATAAAAAAAAAATCAGAGAAATTAAGCTAGAAACTTCAAGGTGGACAATACTTTGTTTTCAAAAAATAAAATAATTTAACAAATTTAAAATATTCCATTTCTTTTTTATAGAAAAAAAATACGATATTTCAAGTCTATTGTCCACGATATCTAGAAACAAGTGTTGCAATTCTAAAAATATAAAAAAATTGGTAAATAAAGCTAGAAACTTCATGTGAATAATACATTATTTAATAAAAATTAAATAATTAAATAAATTTTAAAAATATTTTTTCATTTTGAAAGTAAAAAACACCTTATTTTTCAATTGTATTGTACACGATTTCTTGGCACAGTTCTTGCAGGTCTTCAAATATAAAAAAAAAAATTGTAAATTAAGATAAAAACTTCATGGTGAACAATATATTATTTTCACAAAAACCAAATAATTTAATAAATTTAAAATATTCCTTTTCATTTTTATAGTAAAAAACAACATATTTTCAAGTGTATTGTCCACAATTTCTACAAACAATTGTTGCAATTCTAAAAATATAAAAGATTAGGAAAATTAAGATAAAAACTTCATAGTGAAAAATTCATTGTTTTGAAAACAATCAAATAATTTAATAAATTTTAAAAACTCACTTTCATTTTTAAAGTAGAAAACACCCTAGTTTTCAAGTGTATTGTACGTAACAATTATTACAAATCTAAAAATATAAAAAATCATGTAAATTAAGCTAGAAACTTCAAGGTGAACATTACATTGTTATAAAAAATTAAAATAATTTAATAAATTTAAAATATTCCATTTCATTTTATTGTCTACAATTTCTAGAAACGGATGTTGCAATTCTAAAAATATAAAAACATTTGGTAAATTAAACTAGAAACTTTATGGTGAACAATACATTGTATAAAATAATCAAATAATTTAACAAATTTTAAACATTAATTTAATTTTTAAATTAAAAAAACACTCTAGTTTTCAAGTGTATTATTGTACATTATTTCTTGAAACAATTATTGCAATTCTAAAAATATAAAAATCAGGTATATTAAGCTTGAAACTTCATTGTAAACAATACCTTGCTTTCGAAAAAATCAAATAAATTAATAAATTTAAAATATTCCTTTTCATTTTTATAGTCAAAAACACCATATATTTCAAGTGTATTATCCACGATTTCTAGAAACAATTGTTGCAATTCTAAAAAGCTAAAAAAATTAAGTAAATTAAGCTAGAAACTTCATCGTGAACAATATTATTTTGAAAAAAATCAAATAATGTAATAAATTTGAAATTTTAATTTTAATTTTTAAAGTAACATACACCCTAGTTTTTAAGTGTATTGTACATGATTTCTTGAAACAATTATTGCAATTCTAAAAATAAAAAATAATAGGTAAATTAAGCTAGAAACTTCAATATGAACAATATATTGTTTTCAAGAAATTAAAATAATTTAATAAATTTAAAATATTCCATTTCATTCTTTTAGTAAAAAACACCCTGTATTTCAAGTCTGTTGTCCACGATTTCTAGAAACAGTTGTTGCAATTCTAAAAATATATAAATTTTGTAAATTAAGCTAGAAACTTCATGGTAAACAATAAATTGTTTACAAAATCAAATATTTTAATAAATTTTAAAAATTCATTTTTATTTTTAAAGTAAAAAACACCCTAGTTTTCAAGTGTATTGTACATGATTTCTTGAAACAATTATTGCAATATTAAAAATATAAAATAATTAGGCAAATTAAGCTAAAAACTTCATGGTGAACAATACATAGTTTTCAAAAAAAGCCAAATAATTTATTAAATTTGACATATTCCTTTTCATTTTTATAGTAAAAAAACACCCTATATTTCAAGGTAGTGTACACGATTTCTAGAAACAATTTTGACAATTTTAAAAATATAAAAATTATTTAAATTACACTAGAAACTTCATGGTGTATTGCACAATTAATAAATTGAAAATTTTAATTTTCATTTTTAAAGTAAAAGACACCCAATTTTTCAAGTGTATTGCACAGATTTCTAGAAACAATTGTTGCAATTCTAAAAATCTAAAGAAATTTGTAAATTATGCTAGAAACTTAAAAGTGAAAAATAATTTTTTTTAAAAAAATCAAATAATTTAATAAATTTTAAAAATTCATTTTCATTTTTAAAGTAAAAGACACTATAGTTTTCAAGTGTATTGTACATAATTTCTTAAAACAATTATTGCATATTACAGAATATAAAAAATCAGATAAATTAAGCTAGAAATTTCAAGGTGAATAATATATTGTTTTCAAAAAATCAAATAATTTAATAAATTTAAAATATTCCTTTTCATTTTTATAGTATAAAACACCCTTTATTTCAAGTGTATTGTCCTCGATTTCTAGAAATAGTTGTTGCAATTCTAAAAATATAAAAATTTGATAAATTAAGCTAGAAAATTCAAGGTGAACAATACATTATTTGCAAAAAAAAATCAAATAATTTATTAAATTTAATTTTTTTTCATTTTTAATGTAAAAAACACCCTATTTTGCAAGTTTATTGTACAAAATTTCTAGAAACAATTGTTGCATTTCTAAAAATATATTAAATTTGGAAAATTAAGCTAGAAACTTCAATCCGAACATTACATAGTTTTGAAAAAATCAAATAATTTATTATATTTAAAAAATTCATTTTCATTATTAAAGTTAAAAAAATACCATATTTTTCAAGTGTAAAGTACACGATTACTAGAAACAATCGTGTCAATTATAAAAATAAAAAAATTATTTAAATTAAGCTAGAAACTTATTGGTGAACAATACATTGTTTTAAAAAAATGATCTATTTTAATATATTATTTAAATTAAGCTAGAAACTTATTGGTGAACAATACATTGTTTTAAAAAAATGATCTATTTTAATATATTTTTAAAAAATTGTTTTTCATTTTTAAAGTAAAAAACGCTCTATTTTTCAAGTCTATGATACACAATTTATAGAAACAATTGTTGCAACTTTCAAAATATCGAGAATTTTTTACATTAAGCTAGAAACTTCATGACGAAGAATACATTGTTTTCAAAAAATTCTAATGATTTAATAAATTTAAAATATTAATCTTAATTTTTATAGTAAAAAACACTATATTTCAAGTGTATTGTCCACGATTTCTAAGAACAGTTGTTGCAATTATAAAAATATAACAAAAAATATAGGTAAATCAAGCTAGAAACTTCATGATGAACAATATATTGTTTTAAAAAAAATCGAATAATTTAATAAATTTAAAAAAATTGTTTCCATTTTTAAAGTAAAAAACACCAAATTTTTTAAGTGTATGGTACATAATTTCAAGAAACAATTGTTGTAATTCTAAAAAAATAATAAATTTGATAAATTAAGCTAGAATCTTCAACCTAAACATTACATTGTTTTCAAAAAAAATCAAACAATTTAATACATTTAAAAAATTCATTTCATTTTTAAAGTAAAAAACACTCTATTTTTCAAGTGTATAGTGCATGATTTCTTGAAACAACTGTGGCAATATTAAAACTATAAAAATTATTTAAATTAAGCTAAAAACTTCATGGTCAACAATACATTGTTTTAAAATAAAATCAAATAACTTAATAAATTTAAAAATTCATTTTCATTTTTAAAGTAAAAAACACCCTATTTTAATAATCGTATACTACACGATTTCTATAAACAATTGTTGCAATTCTAAATTTATAAAAAAATTAAGTAAATTAAGCTCAAAACTTCAAGGTGATCAATACATTGTCTTCAAAAAAATCAAATAATTTAAAAACTTCATTTTAATTTTTTAAGTAAAAAACACCATTTATCCAAGTGTATAGCACATGATTTAAAGAAAAAATGGTTGCGGTTCTAAAAATATAATAAATTTGGTAAATTAAGTTAAAAACTTCAACTTGAAAATTACATTGTTTTCAAAAAAGTCAAATAATTTATTAAATTTAAAAACTTCATTTTAATTTTTAAAGTAAAAAACACTCTACTTTTCAAGTGTATAGTATATGATTTCTAGAAACAATTGTTGCCATTTTAAAAATATAATAAATACTTTAAATTAAGCTAGAAACTTCATGGTGAACAATATATTATTTTCAAAAAAATTAAAAAGTTTAATAAATTTAAAAAAATCATTTTCATTTTTTAAGTTAAAAACAACATATTTTTCAAGTGTATAGTACAAAAGAAACAATTGTCGCAATTCTAAAAATGTAATAAATTTGGTAAACTCCACCTTGAACATTACATTGTTTTAAAAAAAAAATCAAATAATTTAAAAAGTTTTAAAAATTCATTTTTATTTTTAAAGTAAAAAACACCTTATTTTTCAAGTATATTGTATATGATTTCTTTAAACAATTGTTGCAATTCTAAAAAGATAAAAAAAAATTAGGTAAATTAAGTTAGAAACTCCAAGGCGAAAAATACATTATTTTAAAAAAAACAAATAATTTAAAACAATTTAAAAATACATTTTCATTTTTAAAGTAACAAACCCCTATTTTTAAATTTTATACTATACGATTTCTAGAAACAATTGTTGCAATTCTAAAATTATAAAAACTTGAGTAAATTAAGCTCGAAACTTCAAGGTGATCAATACATTGCCTTCAAAAAAATAAAATAATTTAATAAATTTAAAAAATTCATTTTCATTTTTTAAGTAAAAGACACCATATTTTTCAAGTGTATAGTACATGATTTAAAGAAACAATTGTTGCAATTCTAAAAATATAATAAATTTTTTAAATTAAGCTACAAACTTCAACTTGAACATTAAATTGTTTAAAAAAATAATTTAATAAATTTAAAAATTTATTTTCATTTTTAAAGTAAAAAACACCATATTTTTTAAGTGTATAGTACCGATTTCTAGAAACAATCGTGGCCATTTTAAAAATATAATAAATTATTAAAATTACGCTAGAAGTTTAATGGTGAACAAAACATTGTTTTCAAACAAATTAAATAGTTTAATAAATTTAAAAAAAATATTTTCATTTTAAAGTAAAAAACACCATATTTTGTAAGTGTATTGTACAAGATTTCTAGAAACAATTGTTGCAATTTTAAAAATATAAAAAATTATGGAAATTAACCTCGAAACATCAAAGTAAACAATACATTATTTTCAAAAAAACAAATAATTTAATAAATATAAAAATGCGGTTTCATTTTTAAAGTAAAAAATACCCTATTTTTCAAGTGTGTAGTACACGATTTCTAGAAACAATTGTTACGGTTTTAAAAAAATAAAAACATGTAAATTAAGCTAGAAACTTCATAATGAACAATATATTATTTTAAAAAGAATAATTTAAAAACTTAAAACATTCTTTTTCATATTTTAAGTAAAAAACACCATATTTTTCAAGTGTATAGTACACGACTTCTAGAAACAGTTGTTGCAATTTTAAAAAAATAAAAACTATGTAATTGAGCTAGAAACTTCATAATGAATAATACGTTGTTTTAAAAAAAGTTAATAAATTTAAAAAACATGTTTTCAGTTTTAAAGTAAAAAATACCCTATTTTTCAAGTATATTATATACGATTTCTAGAAATAATTGTTGCAACTTTAAAAATATAGAAAATTATTTAAATTAAGCTAGAAACTTAATGATGAAGAATACATTGTTTTCAAAAAAACAAATAGTTGAATAAACTTTAAATTGTTTTAATTTTTCAAGTAAAAAACACGTTATTTTTCAAGTGTATAGTATACGATTTCTAAAAATAATTGTGGCAATTTTAAAAATATAAAAAATTATTTAAATTATGCTAGAAAGTTCATGGTGAACAATACATTGTTTTCATAAAAATCAAATAGTTTAATAAATTTAAAATTTTAATTTTAATTTTTATAGTAAAAAACACCCTATTTTTTTATGTGTATAATACAAAATTTCTAGAAAAAAATGTGGCAATTTAAAAAATATAAAAAAAATAGGTAAATTAAGCTAGAAACATTATGGGGATCAATACATTGTTTTAAAAAATTAAATAATTTAACAAATTTTAAATTTTGGTTTAATTTTAAAAGGAAAAAACTCCCTAGTTTTCAAGTGATAAATGATTTCTTGAAACAATTGTTACAACTCTAAAAATATAAAAAAAAAAATAGGTAAATTAAGCTAGAAACTTCATTTTGAACAATACATTATTTTCAAAATAATCAAATACTTTAATAAATTTAAAATTTTCGTTTAAAAATTTAAAGTAAAAAACACCATATTTTTGAACGGTATAGAACCTAATATCTAGAAACAATTATTGTAATTCTAAAAATATAATAAATTAGGTAAATTAAGCTAGAAACTTCATATTAAATAATACAATGTTCTGAAAAAATTCAAATAATGTAATAAATTTTAAAAATTCATTTTCATTATTAAAGTAGAAAACACCCTAGTTTCCAAGTGTATTCTACATGATTTCTTGAAACAATTATTGCAATTCTAAAAATATAAAAAATAGGTAAATTAAGCTAGAAACTTCAAGGTGAACAATATATTTTTTTTCAAAAATTATAATAATTTAATAAATTTAAAATATTTCATTTCATTTTTTTAGAAAAAAAACCCCTATATGTCAAGTCTATTGTCCACGATTTCTAGAAACAGTTGTTGCAATTCTAAAAATAAAAAAATATTTAGTAAATTAAGCAAGAAACTTCATGGTGAACAACATATTGTTTAAAAAAATTCAAATAATTTAATAAATTTTATAAATCCATTTTCATTTTTAAAGTAAAACACCCTAGTTTTCAAATATATTATTGTACATGATTTCTTGAAACAATTATTGCAATTCTAAAAATATAAAAAATTAGGTAAATTAAGCTAGAAACTTCATGGTGAACAATACATTGTTTTCAAAAAATTAATATAATTTTAATAAATTTAAAATATTCCATTTCATTTATATAATAAGAAACACCCTATATTTCAAGTGTATTGTCTACAATTTCTCGAAATAGTTGTTGCAATTCTAAAAGTATAAAAAATTAGGTAAATTAAGCTAGAAACTTTATGCTGAACAATATATTCTCATGAAAAAAAATCAAACAATATAATAAATTTTAAAAATTTATTTTCATTTTTAAAATAAAAGACACCCTAGTTTTCAAGTGTATTGTACATGATTTCTTCAAACAATTGTTGCAATTCTCAAAATATAAAACAAAAACAAGTAAATTAAGTTAGAAACTTCAATGTGAACAATGCATTATTTTAAAATAAATAAATAATTTAATAAATTTAAAATATTCTATTTCATTTATATTGTAAAAAACACCCTATATTTTAGTCTATTGTCCACGATTTCTAGAAATAGTTGTTGCAATTGTAAAAATACATTATTTTTAAAAAATCAAATAATTTAATAAATTTTAAAAATTTATTTTCATTTTTAAATTAAAAAACACCCTAGTTTTCAAGTGTATTCTACATGATATATTGAAACAATTATTTCAATTCTAAAAATATAAAAATTCAGGTAAATTTACCTAGAAACTTCACGGTGAACAATACTTGAATTTCAAAAAATTAAAATAATAGTTTAAATTTAAAATGTTCCGTTTCATTTTATTATAGTTAAATACACCTTATATTTCAAGTGTATTGTCCACGATTTCTAGAAACAGTTGTTGCAATTCTAAAAATATAAAAAATTACGTAAATTAAGCTAGAAACTTCTTAGTGAACAATATATTGTTTTGAAAAAAATTAAATAATGTAATAAATTTTAAAAATTCATTTTCATTTTTAAAGTAAAAGACACCCTAGTTTTCAAGTGTATTTTACATGATTTCTTGAAACAATTATTGCAATTCTAAAAATATAAAAATTAGGTAAATTAAGCTAGGAACTTTTTGGTGAACAATAAATTGTTTTGAAAAAATCAAATAATTTAATAAATTTTAAAAATTCATTTTTATTTTTAAAGTAAAAGACACCCTTGTTTTCAAGTGTATCGTACATTATTTACAAAAAATCAAATAGTTTAATAAATTTAAAATATTCCTTTTCATTTTTTTAGTGAAAAACACCCTATATTTCAAGTGTATTGTCCACGATTTTTAGAAACATTTGCTGCAATTCTAAAAATATAAAAAAAATAAGTAAATTAAGTTAGAAACTTCAAGATGAGCAATACATTGTTTTCAAAAAAATCGAGTAATTAATAACTTTAAAAAATTCATTTTCATTTTTAAAGTAAAAAACACCCTATTTTTCAAGTGTATTGTACATGATTTGAAGAAACAATTATTGCAATTCTAAAAGTATAATAAATTTAGTAAATTAAGATGAAAACTTCAAGGTGAACATTACATTATTTTCAAAAAATTCAAACAATTTAATATATTTAAAAAATTCGTTTCATTCTTAAAGTAAAAAACACCCTATTTTTCAAGTGTATGGTACACGATTTCAACAAACAA
This sequence comes from Cyamopsis tetragonoloba, assembly GCA_037177725.1. Classification (NCBI taxonomy): domain Eukaryota; kingdom Viridiplantae; phylum Streptophyta; class Magnoliopsida; order Fabales; family Fabaceae; genus Cyamopsis; species Cyamopsis tetragonoloba. Next base: position 52,546,898 of record CM074125.1, read on the forward strand.
TTGTGGCAATATTTAAAATATAAAAAAAAAATTAAATAAATCTAGAAACTTCATGGACAACAATATATTGTTTTCAAAAAAACCAAATAGGTTAATAAATTTAAAAAATTTGTTTTTATTTTTAAAGTAAAAAACACCAAATTTTTCAAGTCTACTGTACATGATTTCTAGGAACAATTGTTGCAATTCTAAAGAGATAAAAAAATTAGTAAATTAAGCTAGAAACTTCAAGGTGAACAATACATTATTTTCTAAAAAACAAAAACTTTAATAATTTTTTTCATTTTTAAAGTAAAAAATACCCTATTTTGCAATTGTACTATACAAGATTTCTAGAAACAATTATTGCAATTCTAAAAATATAAAAAATTAGGGAAATTAAGACAAAAATTTTATGGTGAACAATACATTGTTTTTAAAAAAATAAATAATTTAATGAATTTAAAAAATTCGTTTTAATTTTTAAAGAAAAAACATCCAATTTTTCAAGTGTTATTGTACACAATTTCTAGAAACAATTGTTGAAATTCTAAAAATATACAAAAAAAAAAAGATAAATTAAGCTTAAAGATTCTTGGTGAACAATACATTGTTTTCAAAAAAAATTTATAATTAAATAAATTTAAAGTAAAAACACACCCTAGTTTTTAAGTGTATTATATTATACATGATTTCTAGAAACAATTGTTGCAATTCTAAAAATATAGAAAAAAATAGGTAAATTAAGCTAGAAAATTCATGGTGAACAATACATTGTTTTCAAAAAAAATTGAATAATTTAATATATTTAAAAAAATTGTTTTCGATTTTAAAGTAAAAAACACCCTAGTTTTCAAGTGTATTGTATATGATTTCTTGAAACAATTGTTGCAATTCTAAAAATATAAAAAATTAGGAAAATTAAATTAGAAACTTTAAAGTGAACAATACATTGTTTTCAAAAAAATAAATAATTTAAAACATTTTAAAAATTCATTTTTTTTAAAGTAAAAAACTCCTATTTTTAAATTGTATAGTACACTATTTCTAGAAACAAAAACAAAACTGGTAGACATGGTAATAATAATAAAGACTCATATTTTATTGCAACATGCAACATATTAATAAGGTTAAACTTTTTGGGTCAACTTAGGCATGACAAATAAAACTGGATCTGTAAGAACTTCCACCCTGAATTTTGTCGGATGCTTATTTTCCTCGGCCCGCTAAAAGCGGGGGCGAATGTGGAGATCTTACTACTCACCCCACTGACATATTTACCTATATACACCTATAGATATACTTATATGCACATATTAATCTTTTTTTTTTACAATTTGAACCTTATATAATAAATACATACGCCAACTATTTCTCTTTTTCTTGCCCTTCGTCTGTTGCATCATATGTTTTATAATATTATTTTAAAAAACTTAAAAATAAAACTAAATCAAACAAGCCAATAATTTCCAATCAGCATAAACTGCTCCATCCATTTCATATTTTGAGCTAGTTGACTTGGTAGTAGCTCAATTGGTAGTGAATTTGGTAACTTAGGGACTATATCCCTTTAATTCCAAGTTCGAATTCACGGAGGTTCTAAATCTTCAAATAAATGTAGATTTATTTGCAGGGGATAAGTCATTTAAGAGGTGGTGAAGGGTGACCCCGGGTGCGCTTGGGGTAGTGTAGAGAAAATCAAAAGGAATTCATTCATTTTGTGACACTGATTCTATTTGGATTGACATCACTTACAAATTAATGTGAGATAGAGAAGTTAGAATATAAGCATAATACCTGAATCTATGTCGACGGAAAAAGAGACTTCTTCAGATTTTTGATCCATAGTGATTGACCGATGCTCCTTGCCGACAAGTACCGACACCTTAGACGGCAGGGAGTGAGAGCACATACTTGTGGAGCATAATTGTTATGCTTATATAGGGCAGGACCACACCCTATCATAACCCTAATGGGCTTGTGATGCTAACCAGCCCACTATAATTGGTAGCCATGCTTTGTGGACTTTAAGCTTATACATAACCCTCAACATTTTCAACTTATTTACTACCAAGACTAAGAAACTACTCCTTTAGATCATTATCGGGCTTTACACTTTATGTCAGTATGAATTAAAAAGAGTACTAGAAGTACTAATATTCACAAAGAAAACAATGATAACTAGCCCACATAAAAGAATCATAGGCCAAAACCAAAAATGAATGAGACCCCAAACAAAAAAAATGTGATCAACTCCACCTACTGATAATACTAAAAGAATGCAAAGGCTCGTCTAAACTGATACAAAGTGCACCAAATCGTTTTAATGAACACATGTGTCTGTGCGTCTTTATCGGACATTTCTAGACACATGAGGTGGCCAACAATTCCAACAAAAAATCATTTTAACTTTATTTACAATACAATGTGTATTGAACGATTTGATTTGATTAATATTCATCTGACTTTATTTATTATGAAACTTTATTTTCCTATACTGAGATTTGGGTTGATTCATAAATCAAATCTCATTCTTAGAATTCTAGCAATTTATAGAATATTCACACACAAAAAATTCAATTTATAGATTTCATTAAATACAAAACTAAATTGATTTCAATCCAAACTTACTTGGTAGGATATGCTAAAGGTGTTTATAACCGAACCAACTCATTTTAAACCGTCAAAAACCAATTCAAAAAATCGATAGCTAAAAAAATCGAAAATCAAAAAACCACGTAATTTTATTGATTTGGTTCGAATTTATAAAATCGCAACCATTAAGTTGCTTATCGTTCGGTTTTGATTTGCCCCTCCTTTCTCTTTCATACCCATGCTTTTTATATCTTTGATTGTTTGAGTATACTAAAGATCTCCAGAACATATTGATGATACAATCTTAAAAATTACGAGTGCACACTGGAATGAAATGCTTCCCTTTTAATAGTGTTGTAACACTGCAGTCTGCACAGAACTGAGAAGTCTAACATACATAGGCATATTTCAAAAAGAAGTACAACTCATTTACAACTGTTCATTCAACTCATTCACAACTGTTCGATGAATAGGGGTGTGCCCAACCTAGTATCTCATGAAACACAATGCTACTCCCCTAGTAGATGAAAGAGTGCCTAATAAAAGTAAAGTGAAAAGTGCCTTCGTTGTTAGGAAATAAGAAGCCTTCATATCGATGTTCTAATACCAAACACCGTGCTCTACCTGCATCGATGTTCCAACTTAAACCATAACCATAACCGCCAAATTTCAGTAGAAATCATCAGACACAGGGAAACCATAACAGACTTATCTTTGCAATTACTTTCTGAATTAATAATTCATTAACCAGCACAATTAATGTAAAGCAAAACCACACAACAATTGAAAATTTTCTAGCAGCAAAATAACATGAAATGTATTGATAAATGCTCTATGCTCTTGCTATATATTCTCTCTCAATTCAGAAGAGAACCAAACCAAATCATAATTCAACATGTAACTACATCGCAAGTAAAAATCAGAAAAATTAAAACAGATAAACTAAAAGATATAAGTAGCTATTATTCAATATTACATGATAAACCCCTCATACTGAAGTCATGCGAGAGATTCATATAATAAGATTAAATCTTATCAATATCTTCATCCTCGAACTCGATGTAATCATTGGCTGTAGCATCGTCCTCTTCGTCCATTCCAGCGCCGATTCCTTCGTTCAACCTGGTGGTATCCGGCAACTCGCCATAAGCCTTCAAGAGCCTAGCCTCGTCGGGCATGTACTTGAGGATGACGTCAGCCTTATCGTCCTGGTAGTCACGGAGGCCGACGAGGATGATATCGCCGGCAGCAATCCAAACCTTCTTGTGCATCTTGCCGCGGATGTGACAGAGACGCTTGGTGCCGTCGATGCACATGGCTTCGCATCGTCCGTTACCGAGCATGCGAAGAACCTGAGCGTATTCTTGACCGTCTTCCTTGAAGACGAGCTCTCGCTTCTCGTCATCTGCTTCATTCTTTCCCCTCTTCCTGTTCTTTCCTCCCTTTCCCTTGTTCTTCGGCATTTTTGTGAAACCCTAACCCTAGGCCCCAAATTCGATTTTGGTTCTTTCTTTTCTTTCCCTCTCAACCTCACTATTACTATGCAAAGAGAGAGGGTGTGAATGTCTGAATCGACCCAATGTCATTATATAAATCAATCAAGGTCGGTTTGATTTTTAAAAAAATACTGTTACTTCATTCTAAAAAAACGCGTTTTTTTAGATTTCAAAAAACAATCTAACGTAATTTCTTAGCAATTTTAAAAATCTTAATTTTAATCATACCTTAACGTTAATCTTATCTTATCTTATTTTAATCTTATTTCGAAAAATACTCTATTATTCAATTATATACTACACTATCTATTAAAACCTTGTTGCCAATTTTAAAAATTATGTAATCTGAGTTAAAAACTACAAAGTGAATAATATATTTTTTTTTAAAAAACTTCAAATACTTTAAGTAATTTAAAAAATATTTTTTATTTTTAATTTGAAAGTCATGTTATTCTTCACGTATATAGTACATATATTTTTTTCTAAAAAACTTCAAATACTTTAAGTAATTTAAAAAATATTTTTTATTTTTAATTTGAAAGTCATGTTATTCTTCACGTGTATAGTACACGATCTCTTAAAAAATTATTGTAATTTTGAAAATATAAAAATCAAGTAAATTGAGAAAGAAACTTAAAAGTGAATGATACAATATATTTTTAAAAAATTTAAATGATTTAAGTAATTTATAAAATATGTTTTCATTTTTTTTTTGGGAAAATTATTTTTCAGGTGTATAGTATACAATCTCTTAAAAAATTATTTCAATTTTAGAAATTATTTATATTGACTTAGAAACTTCGAAGTGAATATACATTTTTTTTAAAAGTTCAAATAATTTAACTAATTTAAAAAATCTACTTTAACTTTTATTTCGAAAAACATCTTGTATAGTACACGATCTCTTAAAAAGTGTTTCAATTTTAAAAATTATTTGAATTGAGCTAGAAATTTTAACGTGAATAATATATTGTTTTTTAAAAAACTTCACATAATTAAGTGATTTACAAAATGTGTTTTTATTTTTATTTCGACAAACACTTTATTCTTCAAGTGAATAGTATAAGATCTCTTAAAAAATTGTTACAATTTTAAAATATTTAAAATTATGTAAATTGAGCTAGAAACTTCAAAGTCAATAATACATTATTTTCAAAAAAAATTCAAATAATTTCAGTAATTCAAAAAATGTATTTTCATTTTTATTTCAAAAAATATCTTAGTATAGTACACAATCTCTTAAAAATTTGTTGTAATTTTAAAGAAATAAAATATTACTAAAACTGAGTTAGAAACATCAAAGTGTATTTTAAAAAATGGGTTTTCATTTTATTTCAAAAAATACACTATTATTCAATTGTAGTATACGATCTCTTAAAAAGTTGTTGCAATTTTAAAAAAAATATAAATTGAGCTAGAAACTTCGATCTGAATAATATATTATTTTTCAAAAAACTTCAAATAATTGAAGTAATTAAGAAACATGTGTTCATTTTTTTTTTCGAAAAACACTTTTTTTTTAGTGTGTATTATATTATCTCTTAAAAAATTATAATTTTAAAATTTATGTAAATTTAGTTAGAAACTTCAAAGTAAATATAACATTGTTTTCTAAAAAACTTCAAATAACTCAAGTAGTTGTGATATTAAAATATAAAAAAATACTTAAATTGAGTTAGAAACTTCAAAGTGAATAATATATTGTTATCTAAAAAACTACAAATAATTGAAGTAATTTTAAAAACACGTTTTCATTTTTATTTCGAAAACACCCTATTCCTCAAGTGTATAGTACATGATCTCTTAAAAAATTGATGTAATTTTATAAATTATGTAAATTGAGTTAAAAACTTCAAAGTGAATATTACATTGTTTTACAAAAAAACTTCAAATAATTAAGTAATTTAAAAAACGTGTTTTCATTTTTATTTCGAGAAAAACTCTATTCTTCAAGTGTATAGTACACGATCTTTTAAATAATTGTTAAAAATTTTAAAATATAAATATTTTTTAAATTGAGATAGAAACTACATAGTTAATAATACATTCTTTTCAAAAAAAACTTCAAATAATTGAAGTAATTTGAAAAACGTATTTTGATTTTTTATTTTGAAAAACACCTTATTCTTAGTACACCATTTTTATAAAATTTATTGCGATTATAAAAAATATCTAAATTGAGCTAGAAACTTGAATGTGAATAATACATTATTTTTTAAAAAATTTCAAATGATTTAACTAATTTAAAAAATGTGTTTTCATTTTTATTTCGAAAAATACCATATTTTTCAAATGTATAGTACACAATCTCTTAAAAAATTGTTACAACTTTAAAAAAATTTTAAATTGAGATAGAAACTTCAAAGTAAATAATACAGTATTTTCTAAAACTTCAAATAATTTAAGTAACTTAAAAAATTGTTTTTTATTTTTATTTCGAAAGATGCCATGTTATTCAAGTGTATAGTACAAGATTTGTTAAAAATTTATTGTAATTTTCAAAATTATGTAAATTGAGCTAGAAACTTTAAAGTGAATAATACATTATTTTCAAAAAAACTTCAAATAATTTAAGTAACTTAAAAAACGTGTTTTCATTTTTATTTCGAAAAATATCATATTCTTCAAGTGTATAGTACACGATCTCTTAAAAATTCGTTGTCATTTTAAAAATATAAAAAATTACTTAAATTGAGCTAAAAACTACAAAGTGAATAATACATTATTATCAAAATCTTCAAATAATTGAAGTAATTTAAAATACGAATTTATGTTTTTTATTTTGAAAAACAGCATATTCTTCAAGTGAATAGTAAACAATCTCTTAAAAATTTGTTGCAATTTTAAAAACTATGTAAATTGAGCTAGAAACTTCAATGTGGATAATACATTATTTTCCAGAAAGCTTTAAATAATTTTAAAATAGTGTTTTTATTTTTATTTCAAAATATACCCTATTTTTAATTATATAGTACACGATCTCTTAAAAAATTATTACAATTTTGAAAATTTTTTATATTGAGCTAGAAACTTCAAAGTGAATAATACATTATTTTCTAAAAAACTTTAAATAGTTTAATTAATTTAAAAAAACATGTTTCCATTTTTATTTCGAAAAGCACTCTATTCTAATACACGATCTCTTAAAAAATTGTTACAATTTAAATATATAAAAAAAATATGTCAATTAAAGCAGAAACTTCAAAATGAATTATATATTTTTTTAAATAACTTCAAATAATTTAAGTGATTTAAATAATGCGTTTTCATTTGTATTTCAAAAAACACCTTATTCGTACGTAATCTCTTAAAAAATATTAAAATTTAAAAAATTATATAAATTGAACTAGAAGCTTCAAAGTGAATAATACATTGTCCCAGTCATGTAGCTCAGTTAGTGAGCACATGAAGACATGCGTGTGTGGGTAAAGGATTCGAACCCCGATTGTATTACTTTCCTATGAACAAAAAAAAGTGAATAATACATTATTTTCAAAAAAACTTTAAATAATTTAAATAATTCAAAAAACATATTTTAATTTTATTTCAAAAAATATCATATTCTTATAATACATAATTTTTTAAAAATTGTTGCAATTCTTATAATACACAATCTTGCTTTTCTTTATTATTCCGAGGAAAAGATAAAAGAAAAATGCGTACTCGATTTCTCGTCCGTTAATTATGGCATGTATAAGCATGATTAAGAACTGGATTCCACACCTTCCGCCCTAAAATTCCAAATGTTTCATTCCTTTCCTCAATAACAAGTGGTTCAAAATTAGAATAAGATTCCCTATATCTATCCATGTGATGTGATGGGAACTGCCTCACGATTTCTTTAGTTATATCCTTCATGTATCAATATCACGCGCATTAAATTGCTTCAATATCAAACTTCAGCTTTGCTCAATGTCAAATCTCACACATTTTCATGCTTCATAAACTCTTATTTTTAATTTAACAAATACCAACACATATAGTAAAAGCTGCATACTTATGATATCAGAAATTTAGAATTCACAATCATCTCTACGTAATTCCAGTCCAACAATTCAAAACTCACATTGCGGGCAGATCACAATGGCAGTTTTTTTTATCAGCAAACATACAAACAGATTTTAAATTGAACTCCAATAATTTACACTAAATTTTCGTTACCAACATTCAAACTTTGGACCTCCCAATCCCAACGTAATTTCAAAAAATTAATTGTGTAAAATTAATTTTAAAGTAACGTTATTTATATTTGAAAAAAATTTACTTAAAAATAAATCTAAACTAAAAATACAGTGTAACTTTTTAACCTTACATAAAAACAAAACTTACTCTACTTTTGCCAAAATCAATTGACAAAAAAATTTTAACCCAACATAAAAGCTAAGACTTACCTTACTTTTGCCAAAATCAATTTTAATAACCCAAAATCAATTTTAATTTTCTCCTAACTCATAATATAACAACTAATTAACTAACTAAAATCAATTTTAATGCTTCAAAATCAATTCCTCTCACCAAAACATTTTCCCAAACACGCACTAATTGAGCTAAAGCCATCCACAGCAATGGCAGTTAAGTTCATAGTCAAACAAAACACCTGTGACCTTTAATTCACACTTGACTCCTTTCACGACAAAACTCCTGTCAAGCGAGCTTCAAGCAATTAAGTAAGAAATCTATATCATAAGTTACCGAAATTCCTATCGGATAATTTATAGACAGATTTGTAAGAAAATCGTTCGGTTGTTAAAATGAGATCAGTTTAAAACAAGTACCGCAGCTATTTTTTAAAGTTTCCCTACATGATGAAGCGCAAGTAGCCAGAATGAAGTCCCAACAATTCATCATTTGATCTCGTCTAGCACTAGCCACCTAGCTAGTGCACCTTCCCTGTAAATTACATTAGGATGACAACAGTTTATCATAAATTGAGCCACCTAGTGCACCTTCCCTGGCATATTACATTAAGATTACAACTGGTTATCAGAAATCTGAGAAACATAGCCCGAAAAAGTCAGAGCTAGCAACTAAAGGAAGTATACAGATATAAACACAGGTCAGTGTTTGATGGTGAGCTCGGCTCGTAGGTGGAGGACACCGTTAATGAAGTAAAGACTGTCCTCAGCCATGAACGAGGGCCATGGAACTGCAAACAAGTTTCTATAACCAACAGCCTTTCCCCCTGTGAATGTGTAATTTCCTTTGTACTTGCTAACAAATTCCTCTAATGGCTTTGACCTCGCGGCAAATTCATAGTCAACAGCAAAGCTAACAGACCCCTTTTCCTGCATTCCTAAGAACAGACCAAAGCAATGGAAAGAGCTCTGTTGGTCCATGTTGCAATGTGCCGATAAGAAAAACCCTTGTCCACCTAAATGGAATGCCTGAGAATAAACCCGACCGGATGGGAACAAATTGGCACACTCCTCCTGCTTCAGATCTAGGTAAACCACACACTGCTGCCTTGGAAGTTCAAATTCGACCACCTTCACAGGCCGATACTTGTATGCCCGCTCCACAAAAAGACGATTGAAGGAAGCAGACTCCGCGGCTAGTATCCGTTGTCGGTGTGGCGCCTCAGCCTTAAAAAAGAGTGCTTCAAGTACAAGCTTGGATGCAACCTCATGGTCAAAGTCGTTACAGGTTAAGACTTTCTTCAGCTTTCGGCAGGTCATGTATGGGAAGCGAATTAACCGGGCAAGCCGTGTACCCAGGACTTCTCTCCTCTCTTCAAGTTTTGGGTACTGGATACGAGCCCACTTCAACACAAAGTCATAGACAGCATCCTCTGACGCAACCTGGAGTTCATCACTAGACAATATAGCTTCTACCCCAGCTAGAGGCAAGCTCATAACCTCTTCCTGGAACCTGATCATACCTGAAACTTGTTAGCATTCGCCAAGAGAATTATATTTAGTTTAAAAGAATAAAGAGCACCGAGAAGAGAGAATCCATGCTATCCAAAAGAATAATAGCTCAAAAGATTAAGATTCAAGCTAAACAATGATTAATGAACATCTATAAATATATCAACCCCTTCCTATAACAGCATTTGAATATTCTATTCTTCAATGAAGCATACGAATACGAATATGATACAATCATACTTTCTGGCCCTGATTTATCAGTTAGGCAGTCACACAAAGATTCCAAAATATTAGAGCATGCTATAATTTATAGAACTGAGAAGCCCGTTCAATATATAAACTTGATTAACTAAATGTAGCATCCATCCACCAACAATGTTATATATAATGGTTTCAACAGTTCGATGCAAGTGAATACGAGTAAAATAAAAATCATTCTCAAAGAAAATACAATACAGTTGATACAACTTACTTCAAACTCCACTATCACAGCTTACAAGTAATGTGGAAGAGGAGATATAACTAGCAATAGATATTATCAAGCAAATAGAAACATCATGAAAGAGTTTATAATACATGAAAACATAAATCAAGTAACCTAGCTAAATAAAGTGAAGAAAACCTACTTTGTTATATCTTTGTATCGGCCAGCAAGGTACTGCTTTGCTGCATCGGTCAATGGTTGAACTGCATCAGCCATTAAGACACTAGAAGGAAGCTCAAGGTAAAGCAATGCAGACTCCGGTGTCATAGGTATATTCCGCAATAACCGACTACAATATCTCATACACGAAGCAACTTCGAATTTGTCGGCAGCCATCAACACATCCAATAAAGCGGGAGGTGAAGTAACGTTCAAATTATTACAATACATAAAATTCAGAAGCTCCATTAAAGCAGCTTCCTCTGAAACATGCAAGATAAGTAAGGCTATTAGAGGAAAACTAAAATGAACATAAATCTGATTACGCTTTATGTACAAGTCAATACCAGAAGCATTAATTCTCAGTGTAACATGCCTCTGCTCTGACTCCCTCATCCCATTTGAAAAAAGCTACAAAAATGAACTGAACTCAGCAAAACATATTTTAACAGAATTATTCAAATCTAACCAATAAGGTAGAGACATCTACCTTGTAGAAGAAAGGACTTTTGGCAGCCAAGATAGGAGAACTGATATGTAGTGTTTTAACTCTCACAACTGCAGCGCAATCCATATTCCAGTTTGAATCATTGCTATTTGCTGCCTCATCACCTACATTAATAATAACCAACTCAAATCATTGAGTAGAACTTCATACTTGGAGAGGATATGTTGTCTTATAGTAAGCAAAAGGAGAATGTTCTAATTCTGTTCATGCCTTTCCTTAACATAATGATTCCTCCTTTCAATTAAAATTTCATTGAAAAAATCTGATTCACAGACCATAAGGAATCAAGGACTCGATAGACGGCAACACATGTAATTAAAGAAAGAAGGGGGGTAAACTACAGTAATTCAGTATAAGGATATAAAATCACAATCCACATCACGAACTACCAAGCTAACTTTTGAATCAAGAATCGTATCAAATTGTAAGATTCATGAAAGCAACGAAAAATATATTGGAATATATGACATAAATTATGTACTATGTATATTACTTGATGTATAAGTTTAAAAAAAGACCGTGTCATAAAGTTACAATTGTGTGTCCCTATCAAAACAAACATAAGCTAACTAGTGAACCAGGAGAGATTTGAGGTTGTTTGCTCCCAAATTTTTGGGTCTAACAATCTCATACTGGAAGTGTTATTGATAATGGTATCACGAAACGCAGTGTCCAATTGCAGTTTGGAATTATTGCGCTTTAATTAAAACACAACTGCACACGTTTTTCAGGTCATACACAACCCAGTTTCATGACCAAGATAGTTGCAGCAGCAACAGAGTCCTTCCCATGATTCATTTTTTCACCTTATCATGCTATTCTGGATGGGCAGCTTGCAATTCAAGCATCAGCATAGATTTTTCACCCATTAATTCAGACTGAACAGCACGATTGGTTAGTCCAATTTCAATAATCACAGTACACTATCTCTTGTAATATAAACTATAATCAAGAAACTAGGTTGAAGATTCTTTTTTTAGATATTCAAATACCTGAAGGGGATTCTTCAACCATGGCAACTGCCTCTTCATCTTGATTCTCAGTCTCACAGGTCACAAACTCATCCATATCGGGTTGATTACCGTTCAAAATTTGCTCGTCAGGCAATAAAGTAAGATCCACAACTGCAAGAAAGAGATCACTTATTATGGAGTGAAACAAAATGCATCTACAAAAATATTAGCGCAACAATTTTTAGGCAAACATCCAGGCACACAACCAAGATTTGTTGTTGCTTTGATTACTATCATAACAGCAAAAACCAATCATATTTAACAAGAATCACAAGGCTTATACAACTATCAAAATATATCTATGTCGCATAGTTATCAATCACGAATAACTACACATGGCGGTCAGCCATGAAAATGCTATAGCGGATAGCAGGATGGCCGCTACTACAAAATTATGGGAATGAGATAGAAAAAATAACCTTGTACGTATACAAAGACATTAAAACCTAAACATAACCAAAATTAAAAGACACATTGATATTTTAGAAGTCATTGTCAAAAAGGATGCCATGGTTTGGTGAAGCTTGAAATTTGATAGGATAAAAGGGTAAGTGTTCTTCGTAAATGTTAACTGAATATGTTAGAATGAGGAATATCAGAACAGAGAGATTCACATTAGTAGCAATGGGTCAATGGGGAAGTAGTGTTTTTCTGAAGAGCTGAAAAGGGGATGAAATCCCCACTTTGTCCCCAAAAGCCCCCAAAGCAGCTTTGTTATTAGCAATGTTGTCAAAATCTAGATTTTACCTTGAATCAGAAGAGAGGAGAAAAATTGTAAATCGTAAATCGAATTGTAAGATTCTACAAAAATTATAAAATTATACGTATCCATACACCTATGCATAAAAATGACCACATAACACCCAAAATCACATTATATAGCTAAATTTAGACTAAAAATTCATAAGCTACTAATCCAATTACCCATAACAAGTTATAAATTGTCGTAAAATACACTAGAACAACTCCAAATCCACAGAGGGAGGGCAAATAAGAGAGGAATGAGTGATAAAAAGTGACAAAATCAAAGAGGAGGAAGCAGAAAAGTTTGAATCAAAGAGAAGAAAGCCAAACACAACTCCGGAGACCAAATTAGTGGCTAGGATCACTGTCAGTGGCGCGCTCTTAAGAGGCGAGACCAGAGAACCTAGGGTTTGCGCATTTTGGAGTTGCCATCCTCGATGTTTTGGGGTTTTATTGAAACCGGGTCTTCTTTTCGAAATCAGGTTGCAAACCCTACCCGTGAACCCGCTTCGTGGCAGAATCCAATTGCATATGCGATTTTGCAATATTGAGGTGAAATTGGCAATTCCACCTGCGATTCTACAGGAGACCGATTTGAATGCGATTTTGAATCACTTCAGGGGCCACAAATTGTAAAATCCATTAAAAAGACTCTCCTATCAGCTATCACACCTTGCTAAACAGATGTATTCACCGAAATTTCATGCATAGATCACCAAAAAATAGAGTAACAATACTTAACAATGCTCATTTACTTTGAGATTCGCGCCCTATTGACCGGCAACTTGGATAAGTTGTCAAACTTTATTAGTGATTGATTCTTACCATAAATGTTTGGCGCGAGTTATGAACAACCAACTAACATTTGACAAATAATTACCATACCAGAGATTCCGGAATCCATACTGCGTTACAAACAACCAATTAATATTTGATACCTATCAGCCATGCAGGTAAATTCTTTATCGACAGAAAAAAAAAATGTGTGCCCGAGTAACGGCCCATAACAATTCACCACCCTTCAACATATTCATCATAGATTGCATTACATGTTAAAAGCAAATTTTGGCGCCTTGGTTTGAGAACACACTGACGTGGTTAGCTTGAATTGAGTTTTTCATTTCAACCCATCATCTTCTCTGTTCTTCTCTATTATAGATAACCATGGAAGAAAACAGGTAAAACCACACCAGTTGAATCACAATAATTCTGCTTCTTAACATACCCTAAGATACCAATGAGTGGCATAAACCCCGGAAGATGAAAACAAGCAAACAAGAACAAAAATAGCATTCAAAAATCCCTAACCCACACGCAAAGGCTACAAATAAACTTTCTTAGTCTCTCCCAATATCCATCCAGTATCTCAAAAAATTCAAGAAAAACATAAATAAATAAATAAATAAATAAATAAACAAACAAACAAAAGGAGAAAAGTTGAAGTATTATTTGGGATTGAAGGGTTATACCGTTATCCTTCTTGATATCTTCGCGTCTCCTCTTGCGGTGGCGAGCCCAGTCGGCGATGGTGGTGCAACCTTCGGAATCGGGGCGAGCCTCGACGGGGTCACCCGTGATCTCGATTCGGAGGATCCTATCGGAGAAGTTACTATCATTGAAAGCGAAAGCAAAATCGGCATCGGAAGAAGGCGCACCGCGAGAGGAATCGGAGTCCATAACCGTTCCTGGGTCAAATAGATCCGAATTGAAATCCTTCATCGTAAAAATCACGCGCAAGAGAGAGACACAATCAAACACCCTCCTACCTCTGCAAGTGAAAGTTCAAGCAGAGAAAGGAAGAAGATGAAGAAGAAGGAAACGAAGAGAATGTGAACGATACGCAAAGCCCTATATGAATGGCGGTGAGAGAGGAGAGAAGAAACACAACACAAACACAATATGCTTTTTTCGTTTTTTTATTTATATTTATATATTTATTTTTATTTTTATTACCAGACACAGAAAAGCACGCAGTAAATAAATATTGGGATTTATGAAACGATGGAATTTTTTTTTTAATCAACAATCATCAACAATGAAAAGAAAAAGATAGAAACTAATTGTGATTGTGTTTCATTTTGTGGTTTTTATTTTATTTTTTTTCTTGTTTCTGACAAAGGTTCGTTAATTCATGTTTTGGATATCCTCGGTTGGTTTCAACCCTTTAACAAATTTCTCAATTTTTCTTTTTTTTTCTTTTTTTTTTTTTGTTCACTTCTTTTATTTTTCTTTGTCATTATGAATTTATGATTTATGAATTTCTCAATTTAACCTTATTTTATTTTTTTAATGGTTGACAATTTGCTATTTGGGCTAGCTTCTTAAAAAAAAATAAAAATAAAAAAATATTTTAGTTTGATGAGGTTTTTCTTTTCTGTTTTTGTTTTTAATGTTAGGAAGGTGAAAAAAGCAAGATAATGTTTCTGTCATTTTTCTATTTTAAGTAGGCATTGTTTACATGAGTCAATTCTTGCTGTAATTTGCTTATTTCTTTGCCAACGAAGATCTAACATTGCTTTAGAATTGAAGTTGATATTGTGAGAATAAATGCAGGTACTTGAAAAACTGAATTTATTTATTTTTAGTATGCAGTAATTTAACGAAATAGTACATGTGTGAGGATTTATCGTTTAGTAGATGATTTACTATTAATGCGCTAACATGGAGAAATTCGTGACATATATAGATTATTTATTTTTTTATGATAGTATAATAGTAATAAATTTGATGAATTGTCATTACTAACTAGTAATAGCAAACGGTAGTGCTGGTTTAGATTTCAGTTCTGTAAAGCAAAAATATTTTAGGATGTAAGCAAAATTATGTTGGCCTAAACTGGGTTTAAAAGCCGATTGGATAAAAAAAAAAATTTTAAAAATATCTGAAAATCTTTTTTTAGTTCTGTAAAAACTGATTAAGCAATATTATATAAGTATTGAAAGTACTTTTACCAAATTTGTCAAATATATATTTATCTAAAAATATTCAAACACATAAGTAACTTTCTTGTTTCAATTGAAACTCACATTGTGCAGGTAAGTATAAACATATTATTAAATTTATAAATATTTAACAAAATATAAAAAATTAAACAAATATATATTAATATTAATTAGCGTATAATTGATGGAGTGAAATATAATTATAAAATATATGAAAATAACAAGTATTTTGATAGAGTACTAAACGATTTTGAAATTTTGTAGACATGATAAGTAGTTTTAATCCTGTTGGTTTCGTGATAAAAAATCTTTGACAAATAGTTATTAACCAATGTAAGAATTATGTAAGTTACACTTGTGTCATTTGATTCCTCCCCATACATAGGAGGGATCAACTTACACCGGTGTAAGTTGACACAAACTCTTACACTGCAAATAACTCATTAATTAATACTTTTCTTACAAAACTGACCAATAAATTAAAAGTTCTTATTATATAGATTATATTTACAAAGTTTTACGTCAATTCAAAATCGTTTAGTACTTCATTAAATAATTGATATTTTCTTATATTTTATGAAACTATATATTACGTCAATGTATATATATATATAAAATCGTTTAGTACTTCATCAATTGAATTGACAAAATTTAATACGAATAAAGAGCTACTAGACATAATAAATGAATCCCTCCTTTATCAATTGATAAAATTTAATACGAATAAAGAGCTACTAGACATAATAAATGAATCCCTCCTTTATATGGTGATGGGTCAACTTATTTTTTAGTGTTATTTTTACTCTTATCCCATTAAATTAAATTATAGTGGTTAAAATATTAGGTGATGAGGGCCTCATTCTGCGGTGCACGGCAATTAGCCAATTACCGGTCTGAGGTGATTGTGGACTAAGCCCAATAATGGAAGGTTGTTGTCCACAAGTCAATACTTAATAGCCTTATTTACTATTTACTATTAGGTGAATGAGATTAGCATCATCTCTATTGGGAATAATACCATTCTTTTTAGTATATAAATTTATAATTGTTACATATAAAAATGATGGTGTCACTCCTAATAGAGATAGTGCTAATCTCATCCTCCTTACTACTATTATTTGCTGTTGACCCAAAAACAAAAAAGCCCATCAACATTAACTAAAATTCACAATTTATTTACCAAAAAAATCATATTTTTTTAAATAAAATATATTTCATCCTTGATTGTTTTTTTGGTTTGTCTAACTTATGCAACATTGCACAAATTAAACATCTTAAAGAAAAAGTTTTTCGTAGAAAAAGACCATTAATTGAGTATTATATTTAACATATATTTAGTACATATATTATTTTTCTATTAAAAATTTTTATGATGTGCAATAATTGCACAATTTAAAAAACCTTTTTTTTATATCTAGTTTCATCATTTTTTTTCCAATATCCTCACACTTTATTATTAGCGGAAAAGATTCACCATTATATTTTTTTAAGGTTGCTCCTCCGTATATGCTTTCTTACTTTACTTGATAATTTTTTGACTGCAACCTTTCTTTTCCTTCAAGAGATCACTAAAATGAGTTGCAATTCTCGGAACAAATTTTTTTTATACGTACAATTAGAATTTAATTATGTATTAATATGTTTAAAGGATTCAATTATCTATCAATTATGTCATACTTTATTATTCTTCAGTAGTCGAAAAATAATCACTTTCAGATATAGAGATCAATGAAATAAGTTGTGGCTTTCCCAACAAAATCTTTTTTTATACATATAATTAATAATTAATATTTAAATTCCTGTCAACATGCTTAAAGAACTCAACTATTTACTAACTTTGTTAGAGTTTTATTATCCTTCTTTGTGCTGTCAATTTATAAAAATCAATAAAATAAATTGTGGCTCTCCTAATAAAAATCTGTTTTATACAAAACTAAAATTTAAATTCTTATCGATATACTTAAAAGACCTATTTTTTTTATCTTTCATGATAACTTAATGTGAATGTACCATCGTACTAACGCTAGTTTCAAGTTATATTTGTTATTCTTATCATAAAATCAACATAAGTTTGCATTTACAAGCCAAAAATAGTTTCTTAATTAAAATTTGCACTACCTCTGTTACCTCTGTTGAAAAACTATTGTATTTAGAGTGTGTTTAGATTAACGTGATTAATTGTGAAAAAGAGTTAATTATTGAAAATGTTATCGATTTTTGTTTGAATATATTGTCTATCAGAAGCAATTTTTAATATAATTTTTAATTATAAGAACCGATTTTAAAGCTTTTTAAAACAATATCCAATTTTTAGCTGTAGGATGCCAAAAGCTTTTTCTTTTATTACAAGAATAATTAAAAACTTTTGTAAATACAAAATACAACTGTCTAACCTATATTAAATCAAAAACTAATCCAAACACACTCTTAAACACTTAAAATAAAAAATACGTGATTAAAAAAAGTATATATATATATATATATAAAATAACAAGCGTATTGATGGAGTACTAAAGGAATTCGGATTGATATGAAATTTGGTAGACATGATCTATAAGATTATTAGTTTCAATGTAACGGTGGATTTCGTGAAAAACAACTTGAACGGAATGTGATAAAGAGGTGTAAGAATTGATGTAAGTTTAGTTTGTCTCCGTGCATCATAACCCTATATATATATATATATATATATATATATATATATATATTGAAATTTTTTACACTTTTATTTTAAAATTAAAGTTCACTATCCTTAATAACTAAGAACAAAAATTAAAAAATAATAATAAATACTTTAATTTTTTTATATCAACTGCTTATATAATAAAAAATAACTAAAGCACTATATAGATCATTGAGTTTGCAAAGATAGTTCACATAGGTCTTTGATTTCACAAGAGTAATGTTAGAAAAATATTTTTTCTGACACACTAAAATCTTACACCCTCCTTACATCCATAATATAATAATAATATCAGAGTTGCACTGAGATTAAGTCCATAAATTTGTAAGAGTAATTCATTTATGTCATTGAAATTACTTAATATTATTCACTTAAGTTTCTAAGTTTGTAAAAATTGTTCACTTGAATTCGTAAGATTATCAAAATTTAAGGACTTAAATAATAAACATTTAGAAATCTTAAAAACTTAAATGAACTTCAATGCAATTCAAGGACCCATAATCCCATATGAAAAACTTTTACAAACTCAAAAACTTTGTAAATATCCATATAACTCAGAAATCTATATAAATTTTTTTTGCAAATTCAAATAAAAGAGTCAATAAAAACACACTAAATTTTGAAGATAAAAGAAGTAGTAACGAGGCTGCAAAGGTGGATTTTGTAGATAGGGAAGCAGCCAATCAGAAAGTGAGCTTGGTCCACGTGGCTAGCACTGAAAAATCTCTCCTCTCTATTTTTGTCAGAAAACTAAAAACAAAAGGAAAAAGTGAAACAAAAAATCTAAAGGAAGCAAGCAAGAAAGTGAGAGTGAGTGAAGAAGGAAGAAGAAGAGTATCAAGAAAGTGAGAGTGAGTGAAGAAGGAAGAAGAAGAGTATCAAGAAAGTGAGAGTGAGTGAAGAAGGAAGAAGAAGAGTATCAAGAAAGTGAGAGTGAGTGTAGAAGGAAGAAGAAGAGTAGGAAGCAATGGCGGCGGTCGCAGGCACAGCGCTGGTAGCTCCTCCTCGGTTTGTGAGTAGCAGAACCACCAACGTCAGTCGCTGTTCTGCTTTGCCATACCTCCCTACTCCATCTCCTTCTCCTCCCCTTAAACACCTTTCAGGTATTCTGGCATCTTTACATTAATATTTCAACATATAACATCATTTTTTAAATTATAACACTTTTGATTTTATTTTTTAAATTGCTCTATTTTTTTTTATAGTAGGAAAATCCATTTTATAAAAATCGATTTTTCAACGTGCATTTGTATTTCTTTTTCTATAATGAAAAATTGGTTAAATTTAAACCAATCTCTCATCTTCTCTCTTTTTTTTTTTAAATTGTGGGAAGTGAGAAATCGATGAATGAAAAACTAATTTCTTGTCTTTATTTTTTTTCCAATTTTGTTTTTTAAATAAATTGTTATTTTAATTTCAATTTTTTATTTTTATTTTTCTCAGCTTAAATTATTTATAAAATAATATTATTTTTTTATAATTTTAATAATTTTTTAATAACTCGAGAAATACTAATGTATTTACATTGATACGAAGCTTTGTCACTTTAAATTTTAATCACATAATTTATTCTACTACAATAACACTAAAAATTATAAAATAAAAGATATAGTTAAATAATTAAAGTACTTAAAAATAATAACAATGACTATTTTCATAAATAAGTAATTTAATCTTAAAATTAAATAGTATTTAAGTTTAAATTTATATAGATTACTCATATAAGCACTTGTTTGACACTGAGATTCCCACGCTAGCTCTGAATAGATTAGTGATAAATTCATCTCCACTAGTAAAGTTTGTGAACGAGTGTTAAAGTTTTCAGTTTAGTACTATGGTGCAAGATGGCTTGAGGAAAATTTCGGAATATCATGTGATTCCTGTTGCATGGAAGGCTTACAAAATTCAGATGTTGATTGCCTTCTCCTTGAACGCACCACACGTTGTTGTCGTTGTTAGGTAGAGAAAAATCAAAATTTTGGCGTACATTTGATGGTATGGGCCTTGAATTGTTAATATACTAAGTAATATACTATGCATTTGTCAAAAGCTGATCTTTAACAATCAACCCTTGCAATATCCTACCTTTATGATTTTCCCTATATGTGATCCACAATGCGTGGTTCTCACATCAATTGGTATAGTGATTTCTACACATGTCAATGGCGTGGACTTCGTGAGATTTGTTGGGTCTTGGGGAATAGGTTACATAAGTCTTAATTGTTGTCGAACTCTATCTGTGGGATGTTACTCAATGATTCGAAAGCAAATTAAAATGGTGCAAGATCTCTAAACATCTCTGTCTTCAAAGGCAAATGCATGCCAAATATCTTCAAAACTTGTATGGCATCCACTTGAATTACACCATTAAACTTAAGGCTTGTAGGAACAATCTAAAACACGTAGGTAAATAAGTAAATGATGTTAACCAGAGAAACAACGTCAAGAATTTGCATATGATCTAGACGCGACCTATATCCACCTAAGTCTCCATGAGGAGAGCCAACATGACTTAATTGTTCCAGTCCATCTATAAAAAATAAGTATGTTATGGAAAATAATGTGAGAAATTAATACAAAATTAAATTTATAGTAACTCTGTGTTAGTGGGTAGGTTGGTTCACTTGTTACGAGCGGTGCAATAAAAGACTTTTATTTTACTCTACCTAGATAATGACAACGACATGTGGTGCATTCGAGGAGGAGACAATCAACACCTGAATTTAGTGAGCCTTCCATGCAACAGGAATCACAAGATATTCCTAAATTTTTCTCACACCATTTTGCACCATAGACCAGACTAAACACTTTAACACTCTTCCACAAACTTTACCAGCTAGTGGAGATTAATTTATCACTAATATATTCAAAGCTAGCGTGAGAACCCTAGAGTTAGCCGGTGCTTATATGAGTAATCTATAAAGGTTTGGAACTCCATCAAATTTTAACATTTTTTATACCAAACAAGCAAGCACCTCAAATTAATCAACGAGACTTGACTTGGATAAGGTTTGAGATTTCAACAAACAAACCCCTAACGTTCAACACAAAATCCTAGACGCAACAGAGAACCTCCACAATATGAAACTGATCATCGTTATTCACGACATGATTAGCTTTATCATATGTTGTTATATTGTTTCGCGTATCCTATAAATTTAGACATAAATACTGTTTAATAGTAAGATTAAATTATTTGTTTATGAAAGTAGTCATCATTTTTATTTTGAAATACTTTAATTGTTTAAGTATATTTTTTATTTTATAATTTTTAATGTTAATTATAGTAAAATTAATTATGTGTTTGAAATTTTAAATGAAAAAGTTAAATATTATTGTAAATAAATATTTATCAAGTTATTAATAAATTATTAAAATTACAAAATAAAATTCTTAAAATAATTTAGATTGAAAAAATAGAAATTATAAATTAAAAAAATAAAATAAAAATTTATTAAAAAAATAAATTGAAAAAAAGAAGTGAGAAAGTAACTGATTTCCCACATCCCACAATTCAAAAAAAAAAAAAAAAGACGAGAATTCGGTTTGGGTGTAACCGATTTCCTATCATAGAAATAAAAATAAAAATACATGCTGAGAAATCTGTTTTGGTAAAACTGATTTTTCAACTATAAAAAAATGGAATAATTTGGGAAATAAAATAAAAAATGTAGTAGTTTGGGTAATGATGTTATACATTGGAATTTTAATGAAAAAAAACCCAGGTATTCATTCTTTTTTTTTTTTTTTGAAAAAATACACCTTTAATCTTTTATCTTTTAATAAATTTTTATTTTAATCTTTTATCTTTTATTTAAATCAATTTGTTTCTTTATCTTTCTTTTTATACCTCTCTTTGTGCTTACACTATTGAGTGCTTTCATTTATATCTTTATTATCGTTATTGTGTCATTTCTACTGAAGCACTCAATTATATTAATGCAAAATAATCAATATAATATAAAAAGTAAAGATAAAAAATTAAATTGACAAAAGTAAAAGATAAAATACTAAAGTAAGAATTTACCAAGCTAAGTAAAATTATATTTTAGCTTTATTTTTTTTGTTTTCTTAATTTTCAATTAATAATAACTACATTTGTACCAAAGAAATTAATTATAACTACTTATCTCTAGACACACTATTTACTCTGATTATAATTCAATCACTGAAATTAGGTTGCGGATCAAGTTAATTCATTACACTTTTAAATTATAAAAAAAATCAATTTAGTTTTTGTGATGAGTTTAGTCCTTTAATATATTAAAAATGTATCAATTAGTTCCCGGTGAGAGACTCAATATGTGTTTGGTTTTTTAAAGTATTGTTTGGTGTATGTTTTAAGTTCATAAAAAATAATTGAATTCGGATATCTATAAACATTAAGAATAGTAATAGTCAGTGAACAACAAGGTGAAGACGAAAAATTTGAACTCAACTCTATTTTCGTTGGAGAACGGAGAATCTGCGGAAAACTGACGGGAAACTAATGTTCACATTATTTATTTTTTTTAAAAAAAGTATTACTATATTTTTATACGAATTAAATATTTAAAATATTTAGTAAAAATTAAATTAATCTCTTTAACTCACATTATATGTGAAAATTATTAGAAATAGGGTAAAATTTTAACTTTATTATTATTAATATTGCAAATAATAATAGTATTATGTGTATATAAGTATGTAAATAGGTGCAAATATATAGAATTATAGTTTCGGGACGGGTTTAAGGGCAGGACAGATAGTTAGAACCCCAAACTCGCCCTCATCCCGCAAAAAACGGGGGCGTGGAAAATTTGAACCCGTCAAAATTTTGATCAAAGCAGGAATTTTTCGTCAACATCAGGGCGGGATCGGTCGATTGCCCACGAGTTCGGTTTTTATTGCTATGCATAACACACATATGTTCTCTTATACTCATCAATTGAGCTGCATGATTGTGACGGTGTTTAGTGTATGTAATAATGTGTTAAGCTATTTTGTTAGAAGTCTCACGTCAGCTAGATATATGAACCCCCATAAAATATATAAGTAGTGTGTTAATTCTTCTCATATGAGCTAACTTTTGGTAAAGAGTTAGGCCAAAAACTAAAATCTAAGAAGGTTTCGGAGCATATCCTAGCAAAAAAAAATATAAGGCTAAACAAAATTTTCAAAAAAAAAAAGAAGCACAAAGTCTAGATAAAAAAAAATTCTACGACATTCTAAGACAAAGGCCCATAACTTGAAGATTAAAAAAAACTCATGTTAACAAAAATGACAAGTCACAACTAGGCTAAAAAAATATCATTTGAACTTGGAGGAGAGTGTTAGAAGTCTCACATCAGTCAAGTATACGACTACCATAGAGTATATAAGTGACGTGACAATCCTACTTCTATAAATTAACTTTTTGGAATGAATTAAATCGAAACCTAAAATCAAAGATATTTAGTTTTCAACTTGTATAAATTGACTCAATTGAGTTTACAATTAAACTACTTTGAGTGAGGTGGATGGGATTAGCACCATTCTTATTGGGAGTGACATCATCCTTTTTAGTATATAAATTTATAATTCTTACATATAAAAAGGATAGTATCACTTCCAATAGAGATAATGTTAATCTCATCCTCGTTTGAGTGATGGTTTGGTAAAAGAAAACTTGGGTCTCTTTTTTTATTGAGGTTTTTTTTTTTTTGTCTTTTTTCTAGTAATAAAAAGTACTTTTACTTACTATATATAAACAATCTTCATATTATCAAAATAAACATAAATTCTGTTAACCTAACATAACTTTTAATAAAACTAAGTTAAAACCAACCATGTTTTACCATTGGAAATCTAAACACATTGGGTAATTTTTTTCGAATAAATCAGGCTAAATTGGTCATGTGACTAAACTATTTAACCTTTTGATACTAATATTTTTAAAATATAATTTCAGAAAATAAAAAATAATAATTTGGAGCTGTAACATCAACGAGCTAGTAATAAGTTAGTTCTCAAGACAAATTTAAACTACTAAAATATTAAAAGTAAATAAACTTAATTCTTGAAGTGTCCCAATTATGTAACTTAATTGGTAAACACATTAAAACACGTGAATACGGGAATTAAATTGACTATGATGTGTAATAAGTTTCAGAAATAAGTACATTAATTGAGTTGTAATTTAAGAGATTAAGGTCACATCTTACTGACTAAAAATATGATAATAATTGAGCAGCTTTTTAATTCTACATTATTATTTTCTTTTTGTTTCCTTCCTTTTCAGTGTCCCGGAAAATTTCTCTGCTTCAGACCAGAGCTTCTTCATCTGAGGAAACATCTACTTCTGTAGATGACAGTGATTTGTTCACAGATTTGAAGGAGAAGGCAATAAATTTTTTTACCCTTTGGTTAATTTCAAGAACAAGATTTTTAAATTTTAATTTTTTTTGTTTTTTAACAAATTTTCCCATTCCAATTAATAATATCTTTTTCTTTTTAAAATTAATAATCAGTGGGATGGTGTTGAAAACAAGTCCACAGTACTTGTTTATGGAGGTGGGGCTTTAGTTGCTGTTTGGTTATCCTCAATTCTTGTTGGTGCCATCAACTCAATTCCCTTGGTAAGTTCTCTTTGACGCGTTTGCATGCATGTTTGGTTTAAAATCAAATCAACTTAAACGTAAATTTAAAACATAAAAATTAATTTTATTTGTATTAAAATAAATTTAGGTTTATTCCATTTAAACACAACCTTTAGCGTTATATACTCTATGAACCAATCTGAATATATTTCTTCATTTATTTTTTCAGCTTCCTAAGATTATGGAATTGGTAGGACTAGGGTACACTGGATGGTTTGTCTACAGATACCTTCTCTTTAAGGTAAGTCAAAATTCAAATACACCATCAATCTCTAGTAATCAAGAGCTCGTTTGTATAAAATTTTACTTTGGTCAAAATTATTTTCGATTAAAATTAAAAATACATACATCTATTAGATTTTTCCTCAATTTATGTGTTTTTTTTTTCATTCTATTGACTAACATATATGTTTTGAACATATTTAGAAATTCTAAATATGCTCCATATATCCCAAACAAAACAGAATAAATTAAACAATAACTTGAGTTGTTCGTTTGGTAAGATTATTTTATTTTAGTCCTTATATTTATTAAAAAGTTTTACTTTATTCTTTGGCTTTATAAGTTTATTTTATTTCAATCTTTTGTGTTGTGAGACTAATGTGAAGGTTTTTGCATAAATTTAGGGAATAATGCAAATGATTTTTTTTTTTTATAAATTTGAGAACTAATATGAATAAGTATGAATTAGCAAAATGATTTTACAAATATTATGGACTAAATAAAACCTTTTAAAAGACCGGAACTAAAGTATAATGACCTTAAAAAGTCACAAAACAAAGAAATTATCTACTCAGACAAGTTTGCAGCATTTCCTCAAAATATCTTTGAGTATACCCTAGAATAATTATCTTAATAGATAGAATATATCAAAATGGCTAATCATGTTTGCCTTTAGCTGTATATATTTCTTATGATTATGAGTAATATAATTGTTTTTTTTTTGGGTCCACAGTCAAGCAGAAAGGAACTAGCAACAGACATTGAGTCACTGAAAAAGAAGATTGCTGGAACTGAATAGAAAGCAGATCAATTGTTTGTTCTGCTGTATGTCCTGTATTTATGAGAGTAATTTGATGTAGAATAGAATTCCCTCAAGTTAAAAATAATGTAGTAAATCTTTTGTTCATCACTCAGAATGAAAATCATTTTTTTTTGTTTCTTCCTTGTTAAAAGGGCTTGTGGAAATATAAACCACGTTAAAATAAGTTGAAAACAACTTATAGTAACTTATAAGTAAACTGTTTTTATAAACTGTGTATAAACTCTTTTAAACATCATTTTCATTTAATTAAAAAATTAACATTACATTAATTGTTCGACGACAGACAAAGAGAGAAGCGTTGCGCCGTGATTGCATCCCTTAACACAACAATGTTTGAAAACTCGTGCACTCGAGCACCAGAGCGTTGCAAAACTAGTTTAGAAGACAGGAGAGGAAGAGAGAAGACAAAGCTTGTTGCTTTGGGTGCCTGGAACAACTCTCCACGAGCTCTGTATTTATACGCGAGTGGATAGTGACAAGGAATTGCAAAATTTAATAGTGAGGATTCATGAAATTGCAAAAACCGGCAAAATTAATTACTATACACGCAAGAAATCCTTACGCGAGCTCACGGGATGAACCCCCGGTCCGGCCTGGGTGTGTGTTTGGTCAGTCCACTAACTTACCATCCATCTTACAAAATTCCAAAAAAATTTGTCTTTGTATATAAAAGCCTTTGGAAATATGAAAATTAGTCAATGTGGGACTTATAGGAGTGCCATTAGGTAACACATAATTTTGTGAGAATGGAATTATGTTTGATAAAAAAATTTGATTTTTCTTTTTCTTGATAAAAATTATTTATGTAACATGTAAGCAAGTTTGAGCTCCTTCATCTGTTAATTAAGCAATTAACAACCAATGAAGAAAATTAAAAGGATCTAAGTTCAACCAATAGGCTGAAGATCACAGTGTTGCTGAAAAGAGAAAATTGGATCAGAATAAGATCCATTGAGAATGGCATAAGTAACAAGCTTGTTTGCAGCTTCTGTGGCATGAATCCCATCCCAACTCACATAGTTGTAAGGATCATTGCAAGCTGTTGCTGTCACTGTGCTTCCATTTATGTCCTTGGTGTTGCCACAATACACTTTTGGGTCATAGTTGTAGGTACCCCCTCCATATCCACAACATGCTTTTGGACCATATTGAAGCCCTTTTCCAACAAAAAAGAAAAAGAAGAGAAAGTCAGAAGCATAATGAGGACATTCTTGTTATGTATTCTACCACATGAGAAATTCATGCATTGATACAAATAGTACAAATAATACAAGTTGCAAAAATCTTATCATTCTCATTTGGTTCATCTATTTGAGGACTTGAATCCTCTTCATTTTGGGCAGAGAGAACACTTGTAGTCTCTCATCATTAAGAGTTCAATTAACAATCTAACGGTGAATTTATAGTTGACTTAATCAACCTATTATAGTCAATTATAGACCATAAATTTACTGTTGAATTGTTAATTGAAGTTGAGAACGTAATATTACAAGTGTGGTTCTCGTCCAGAATGGGGAGGATCTACACCCTTTGTTTATTATCTATTACTTTAGTCCATTAACCAATAATATGGCATGTAAATCATCAATTAAAAAACCAAGTTATCAGATTGCAAACGACGAGACCAAATAAAAACAATAAACTTTTGCGAGATCATATGACACCTTAAGAAAATGAGATTTTCTAAGGGAATAAAAATATATTTTATCCTTAATATTAAATTGAAAAGACAAATTGATAGATAAGGTATATTTAAGGGATAAGTGTTAGAACCATGAGAAGTGGGATGCTGGAAGAGCTCTAACAGAACAGAGTGAGTATCAACATAAATGACAGAAGCATCAGAAAGATTTCCTCTGATTTGTGCCAATGTCTCTTTCAACATGTTGTTATAATCCAAAACAGCTTTGTTGTAAGAAATCACACATCCAAATTCATCAATGTCTGAACTTTCATGAGGAAACTGAGTCAAAAATTCAGGGTAGCATCCAACTGGTGCAAGATTAAGCACCATAAATGTGCGTCCACCAAGATTATACAGCTCCTAGAAATTTCAGAGAACAAAATCCAAATTAATTAACAATGCTTTTTAATTTTGAGTCTCATGAAAATAAATATTAGTGAGTATTTCTTACCTTAATGGTGGCAGCAATTTGTGAAACAACTTGAGGGAGGAATTCTTGCCCTCCACCTTTGGCAATGGCTTCTATGTTGGAAGTGAAATCATTTTGGCCAATGTAGAATGTGAAAAGAGATTTTCCAAATATATCTGGTGAAGGAAGGTTGGATCCTGAGGAACAACAAAAAAAAATAAAGGATTGTATTACTACTACTCTTATTATATTTTTGGTGGCTAAAATAAGTTTTTTTTTTTTTCTCAAACAAAATTTGACAACTTTTCTGTTAAGTCCCTCATTTTTATAAAAGTTATGATTTTGGTCCTCGCGAAAAATTTGTCGGTTACCGTTTAGTACTCCCTTCGATCCTAAATGTAGGTCACTTTTAACCGAATCACCGGAACCAAGGAGTGGAAGTTATTTCATTAAATTTGTCTTAAAATAAAGCTTTTTTCCAGTTATACCCCTAAAATAAATATCCACCCAACAAACTCTAGTAACAAATGTTTATTTCTCTTCTCTTTTCAATTTTTCTTTATTTTTTTATCAAATTTTCTCTCTCATATTATTTAATTTTCTTGGGAGTACTTGCTACATGGGAAATATACGATCATTAATTAAATTTTTAATTATTACTAATTGAACCTTGAATAATGTTGAAGGGTAAAATTGTAACTTTCTAATAATTGCAATAGGTGGTGACTTACATTTTGGACCAAAAAATTTTTTAGTTGATGAGCTACATTTAAGACCGAATGGAGTATGTCTTTTTAGAATACATTAATTTTCATGTAGTATGCAATCTCAAACATCATGTCAGCTATCATATCATCACTTAACGAGACAAAATAACATACAACAAACAAATGGACTCGACGAGAACAATAAGATTTTTGCGAGTACCAAATTACAACTTCTAAAAAATAAGGACCACATGGAAAAATTGACATATTTTGAAGCAATAAAAAAAATCCATTTTTTAACTTTAGTTGGTCTAATCACACACATTCTCGATGTAAGACAATCTTATTCAAGTCAAAAATATCCATATTATAATAGGGTTAACTCTCCAATCATTGATTTTTCTCATAGAGAAAGACACAAACTGAAACCTTACTTTTTGAGGAGAATAAGCATAATTTGTTGTTAGTATTATAATTAAATAAATGAAGAAAAGAGGGAGAACTAGGTAGGAAGTTTTGTCCATTTTTGTACCTTGTTGATAACCTTGATCCACTTTATTTTTGAATTGCTTCATTTGGTTGAGCTGAATGGCAAGAGAAAAAGGGCTTATCCCAGTGACAAATAAAGAAGTGTTTGGCAGAAGAACAGTGGATGCCAATGTAGCAAAGTTGGCTCCATTTCTAAAATCAGATCCTATTGATTGTAGATATGGACTCAAAAATTCCAATCCAAGAGCTTGAGCTGCCAACATCAATTACAATACATCATTATTAGTGGTTGTCCAAAAAAAAAAAAAAATTATCATTGTTAGTACCCCTGCTACAATTTGGCTTCTATTGCAATGAACAAGCAATTATTTTCTTCATTATATTATTCTAGTAATTTTAATCTTTTTTAAATTAACAAAAAATACACATGATTCAATGGTTTTTTATTTTTTACAAAATTTAGATGCAGTTCGTTATGTGTAATTTGTATTATTTTCTATTGAAAATTGAAATTTTACCATGTTTAATACAGAGGATATTATATTGTATGATAACTAACATATATTATCAAGATGAAACTTTAATTTAATGTGAGGTGTATCTAACTAAGCACAACAACAAAAAAAAAGCCCGTGGTGACTCGACCGCCCTACCCTAACTTTGATGGAAAATATTGCTTTGATCGAATTTTAACATATTTGGGTTTTTCACAGCCCTGCTTCTGGTGGGGTGGGGTCTGATTTGAGAATCTAACTACTTCCTTGTAACTATAATTCTAGATATTTATACCTATATTTATATTTATATACATATAACACAATTATTAATGAAAATAAAGTTAAAATTTTACTTAATTTTAATAGTTTTCAAATATAAAATTTGAATTAAAGTGATTAATTTATTTTTTAAAAAATATTTTAAATATTTAATTTGTGTAAGAATATATCAATAATTTTTTTATATTTTAAAAAATAAATTATTGTCACCGCCTTATTTATATCTGTGAACCTACCTCGTAGCTATCCCTACATGTAGCAAATTAGAGATAAACTTCTGTGCTCCATTGCCCCTTCTTGGACCACAAATATAGTAAGTTGAAATTATTGTGAGGAAAATATTGACTCAGGTACTATCAAAGAAATCAGAAAGTGGCATTATTTTTTTTATTAGTAGAACCAAAATAATAATAATAATAATAATAAATTTAAATTTACAACTATTTCCAGCTAGCTAGCATCTTGTCTTGTAAGGAATCATAAAGGTAATAGAGGCAAAGTCTTGACTGTTTTTATATAAAGACAAAAACATATAGGACAGATACAAATAATCACAAATTAGGAGAATTTTACACTATCTCTGTTAGATTCATTTTGTTTTATTAAAAAAATATGAAATATGATTACTGTGCTCATACAAAATTAATTCATTTTTGGCCCCATGAGTGCAATAAAATTGTTAGTTAAATAAATATTGGTAATTAACTATGAGAAAATGAATTCATTAATGATTAATAAAAAAGGCAGAAGCAAAAACCATCATTTCAATTGAACCTCTCCTTAAAACTCATTTCCTTCCTCTGTTTCCTCCCAATATCCACAACCATGAGCAGAAACATTATATGAAAGAAAAATTTACAACAATGTCCTGAGGTTTGTACATATTTTCCAACCATTAATACGTGCAAATCTCATGAAAAGTCGGTGTAATAAAAAATTAAAAAATAAATATCAAGGAAGATCGTTGTAATGTGCATAAACATGTTAGATCTTATTATATTATGTGCAACAAATTCTGGACAGAGTTACCTTGTTTCAAACAGGAATATCTCAAAACATGAAAGTTACAATCAATTAGTATTTGGTTTCAGATTGAGATGCGATAAACTGAATCGATTCCAACCTAACTAGTTAACTTTCACGTCCACGTTCTAGATTCATATTTTCTCATCTCAATATGAAATCAAACTCGCATTTATTGATGTTGAAATAGATTCACTCACGTTTACTTCATTCAAACGTGAAATGAGACAAACGGTTACACAAATTGAATAACAGAGAAGATGAAGAGTAATGGTTATTAGTCAGTTACCAAGAAAATCAAGAATGAGTCTGCCATCAGAAGCTCTGCCAGATGGTTTCTGGAAGAAAGTCATGCCAAAGGGACCAGATTCAGCAGGAAAAGCAGCATAGAAGCCACCAGTATCTGAATTTGAATCTCCAAAGTTAAATATTGCTTTAAATTCACATTCACTTTCACTTAAATTCACCATTACAACCATCAAAATCACCATCAAAGTAGTAGTACTCTTCAATGCCATTGAAGAACTCATTTTTTGTTTTCAAGAGCTTCAATTCAAAGACACTGCCACTCTGAGACACTACTACTCCTATATGAAAGGACACACCGACCTCTGTTTTTTCTAGTTTAATTTATAAAATAATATCAGTAAATGATGCTGTCACTTTTTTTATCTTTTTCAATAAAGATTTTTGTTCAGAATGTAAAAATGGGAAAGGAATAAGAACTAAACATTTTGAAAAAAATTTAACTCAAAATATAAAAGTAATTAATGTATGTTTTCTAACTAAAAGGCAAATATTAACTAAAAGGTAAATATACTTAACATTTTGAAAATATAAATATATTTAATGTATGTTTTCTATTTAGTAATACACATTCTTATCTTATAAGAGCATTTAGACTTACACTCCCATAAAAAAAATTCTATGTATGTGTAATATGTTTACTTATCCACTTGATATATAAGATAAATAAATAATTTACTTAAATAATATAAAAAAGTTTTATTTTGATTATCTTTAACTTATATATATACCTAATAAGTAATGTATCGTGTATGACAATACTTGACAAATAAAGAATAATATGAATAGTGTGAATGGTGACTCACATCCTCTTAGACTTTTGCTACGAACTATATCTGCAATCTCTCACTTTTAACTATAGTTACATAATTCTTAAAAAATCACGAAATATATCAAATAATATCCGCGAAATATGTAACTATGCTTTTAATAAGTTGATTGCTGACGAATATGTATAAAACGATTTCAGTTTCTAAAACTACTTTTCCTTATTTTGCTCTTATCCTGAACATTTTGAGATTCAATCAACGAAAGAAAATAAATCTATTAACTAGGGGATGAAATTCTGAATAATGCATTCAAATAAAGTAACCTTGTTGAACAACATTACTGTTATATGTTTCTCTTTTTCTCTTTTTCTTTGTTCCTTTTATCCTTTTATCATTTTTTTCCGATCTTTTTTCCTTCATTTCATATTCTTTCGGTTTTTTGTTCCCCAACAAGCCTATTATATGCCGCTGACACGTCCATTTTATAAAATTTAATCAATAAACCGCAAAAACAAAGAATTCCTCAATAAAAACGCTATAAAATCGTCACTTCCCATAAAAAAAAAAAAAAGAACAGTAGGAAACAAAAAATTGAAAGTTGTTGAAAGTCCTATGACCCTTCTTTGCAAATTCACCTAAACTTCATCGACTAAACATGGATCAAACTGCAAATTTAATTAAAAACACCGTTTCCATCCCTGCAACTTGGTTGCCACTATGCGCATTCTCCACGTATTTCTTGGGCCACCACACATTGACTCGAAGATTTATTTTTTATAGTTGAAAAAATCAAACTTCCGTTCTATTGCTTGTTTGGATATTAATTTCTGTTTTACGCATACTGCACTCGAAAATAAGTGTGGTGTGCAAAGTGTTGCAATAGCCAATCTTCGTAACGAATTTTCGTTCTAAAAATATTGTTATAATATAATATATAGATGTGAAAATTATAATCTCAAATTATCTAGTAAGTTACTTTTTGAAATTAAGTTAATCACAATTTAAGAAATTAAACCAAATCATAATGTGGCATCTAAGTCTAATACGCTATAAACACAAGTGGTAATTAATGTGCTTTTAACATGAGTAGGACAAGAGAATGATCATACATCTAAAGCTTCCAACTTGTATGTAATATCTTCTTAAATACAAACATTGGAGCCACCGACACTCATCATAATTTTTTTTTTCTTGGTCTATGAAATATTTAGCATAATTGAAACCATATTATACAAGCATGGAATTAGCACTAGTCACACACATACATCATACATGATACATCTCCAAACCTTAATTATTTATCTAGTCTAGATTAGCTAGCATCTTAATTGATTGCTTTTGAAATAATTTCTGGGCAACCTGGTGCTACAAGAACTCCTGCTATACGCAGAGTTCCAATATTTATTATTTAAAAAAACTTCATTAATTAAGGTATTTGATCAATAAATAGGTTTGAGATCACAATGATTGTGGAGAGGGAAAGGAGGATCAAAAAGGGAACCATTGAGAATGGCCCAAGTGACAATCTTATTGGCAGCTTCTGTGAAATGGATGCCATCCCAACTCACATAGTTGTGAGGATCTTCACAAGCACTTGCATTCATATTTCCACACATGATTTTAGGGTTGAAATTGTAGTCACCACCTCCATGACCACAACATGCTCTTGTGCCATGCTTTAGCCCTAATTCACAACAACAAATAATTAGCAATGAGCAAGCCTAATTTGTTTTTTTTTTTTTTTACTTTTGGTTCCTTGGATACGATCAACATAAGATTTTCAGTCTTTTTGAATTTTTTAAAGATTTTTCACTCCTCACATTTTTGTAATATTTTGATTCTTCCTTCAATATTTCTTTAGAATTCTAATGGATTACACTAATGCATATAGTCTTTTTACGATATTACAACAAAAAAATATTATGCATCAACGTAACCCCTTAAAATAATTTGAAAGAAAAAACACTGAATGAAGGACCAAAATTAAACGTTACAAAAATACGAAGAACTGAACGCATTTATAAAAAAACCATGGAATTAAAGTACAATTGGACCTATTCTTTTTTTTTTTAAGAAAAAAAAATAGATTAAAGAGGATCGAATAGCTATCTACATAATTTAATCGGTAAAGCAGAAACTTGATAAGTGAAAGTGATACCAAAGATTTTAATCTAACTTTTTAAATCGCGTGCACTAATTCAATTGGTAAAAATGAATTGGGCGTATGATGATTATGGTACAGGAGATTTAATCTATAAGAATCACTTAAAAGATTATTATTATTATTATATTATTATTATTATTTGAGAGAATAAAAAGAGTGGATGTTGTTACCATAAAGTGTGGGATGGTGGAAGAGCTCCAAAAGAGCAGAGTGAGTGTCCACATAAATGAGTGAAGCACCTTTTAGAGTTCCTCTGGTTTGTGTTAAAGTGTCCTTAAGAAGTTTATTATATTCATAAACAGCATTGTTGTAAGAAATCATGCATCCAAATTCATCAATGTCTGAAGTATAATGAGGAAGTTGCACTAAGAATCCAGGATAGCATCCAACTGGAGCAAGATTGAACACCATGAATGTACGACCACCTTGTGCATATACCTCCTACAATCATAAGCATTAAATAATAATAACAATTGATATTTGGAATTTTCTTTTTTTTTTTGGTCAAGGATATTTAGAATTTTCTTAACGGTGATATATTCTATCAAATTGATATCCCATGTTGAAAATAAATAATTGGGTCTACAAGTGATGGAAATTATGGCCCACTAAATGTTGGGCCCAGTGGATTACATGACACTCTAATTACTTTGGGTGGCTAGGAAATGTGCTAGTACGTTTGATATCACACACTTCTCATAGCATCACGCATTGTACTACACTACTACTGGATTCTGAGAATCCAAGCGAACGTGAGGTGGCATAAGACAATAGTGTGGTGTTAAAAGTGTTGGCTTGGGAAATGCACAACTCATTTTGAGAAATGTACAAACATTTTTTTTTCAAAAAGTCATCCAATAGCACTTTTTATCTATTTTTTTTGTCAAACTTTTTTATCTTCTAGAATCTAGACTGAGGTTTTTAGGAAAAAAATATAAAAAGTGGTGTCTTTTCAAAAAAAAAAAAAAGTGGTGCATCTTTTTATTTTTGGTATTAAATGTCATGGAAGGGAGAGGCACCTTCAAGCCACTGGCAAGCGTCTATTACCTTAATAGCGGCATCAATTTGAGAGACTATTTGAGGAATGAACGCCCTGACTGCACCTAAACCATAGGCTACCAATTTGGTAGTGAAGTCATTTTGGCCAATATAAAAAGTGTATAGTGATTTTTCAAATATATCTGGTGATGGAAGATTCTCTCCAAAAGAAGAATTACCATTGGACACCCTTTTCCCTGTATTATGAGAATAAAAATTAATGCAACTCAATATTATTTAAAAATTCCAAATCAGCATTCGAGATTGTAAGGGCCAAACATTTTGGTCTTGATATTTTCAAAAAAAATTCAAATTAGTCTCTAATTTATGAAAATAACATTCATTTCAATTTTTTTTTCACCAACTTTTTTGTAGTGTCACGTAGTAACCAAAATGATGGTTGTTTTGAAAAATTAAGTACTAATTAGGGTTTTTAAATCTTAAAAACTTAAATACTCGACTGGTATAATCTCGAGTACTAATTTAGAGATTCGATAGTATAGAATATACAACCACAATGAAGTTAGGGATAAGAAATTTGATGTACCTTGTTGTTGGTGGTGGAATTCAGTAACTTTGGCCTTAAATTGCTGCAATTGCCTAAGTTGGACATAAAGGGAAAAGGGACTAATGCCACCATAAAAGAGAGAAACAGTGGGAAGAATCACAGTAGAGGCTGAACTTGCAAAATTAGCCCCATGTCTAAAGTCTGATCCAATTGATTGCAAATATGGGCTCAGATATGGCAATCCTAGAGCTTGAGCTGCAAGTACACAACTCCAAAATATGAGGCAATTGCTATTTGCTTAATTCATTTTTCACTAACTACACCACCCTTTATGTTTGTTTCGAAAACATTATTTTTTTAGAAGTATTTCTATAATTTGACTAAAAAATAATAATATATTTTTATCATTTCTAAAATTTAAGGCTTGTTTTGTGAAAACATTTTCCTACATTTAAAAATAAAAAATTGAAAAATCTGTTTGGCAGACGAATTTTCGAAAACATTTTTCACTGACTACACCACCCTTTGGATTTTTTAGGAATACTTTTTACAAATTCAAATTCAGAAACATTTAGAACTTGTTTCAATTTTTTGAATTTACATATAAAATTATATTAAAAAACTCATTTACTTTTCTTTTAAAACAGTTTCTAAAATATATTTTATAATACAATTCTACAAAGCTAAAAAACAAAAACTAAATCAAATAAGTCCTTATATTCTATGAAAACACTGATGCATCTTGCAAAAACATCTGCAGCTGCACCCCTTGTCACAATATCAATATAGATCTGCCTAAACTCAACATTCCACAAAAGAATCATGAATCAAAAGATGATTAATTAACTACAATAATAATTATTAACAATAATAATTGTAAAGGGTTCATTACCGAGAAAATCCAGAATGAGCCTGCCATCGGACGAACGTCCTACAGGTTTGTTGAAGTAAGTCATTCCAAAGGGTTGTGCCTGTGCTGGAAAGGCAACATAGAATCCTCCAGTGTCCGAATTCGAATCCCCAAAATTGAATATTCCTTTAAATTCACATGCTGAATTGCTTGAACCCACCATTGAACTCATCATCACCACTATCAACTTCCCAATTATCCATGAATCCCCAACACTCCTCATTTTTATCATTAGTACTTCACTTTTTTATGAAGAGAATTAGTGCTTAATTAGCTAAAGGAGATCCACATTATAATATAATAAAGTGCACGTATGTTTTAATTCGAAGGTAAAGCCATGCATTCAAGCAATTATTCTAGAATGTTGACTAGTTAACAAATTCACCGCACATATGACAAAAAAACTATTCCTAAAAAATAATATAAAGTATAGACACAACAAAATAATAATAGAACTCATTATTATCCCACCATCATTCATTAAACAATTTTGTTGTATTTATTTGATGTGTACCTCCCTTATGGATAGGTCATGATCATAAAAGAGTAGAGCTCTTGGTGGAATAT
Organism: Cyamopsis tetragonoloba; assembly: GCA_037177725.1. Lineage (NCBI taxonomy): Eukaryota > Viridiplantae > Streptophyta > Magnoliopsida > Fabales > Fabaceae > Cyamopsis > Cyamopsis tetragonoloba. Next base: position 52,584,381 of record CM074125.1, read on the forward strand.
ATCTTCATGTCCTATTAGTAGAAAAACGCTCCAAAGTGAAGGGGGTTGTACGTACTGTGATTGACCCCCAAGTCGTGGCTATTTAGGGTTTATGTGTGATCAGAATGTTATGTATATTTATATGATATGCCTGTAGTGTATTTAAAATTGAGTCCCTAGGGTTTGATGAACGTTTAATTTGGATAGATCTTGTACTTATTGAGTTTGAACCCTAGGTCTAATAGGACTGTAACGCTTAGGCTAGCCCGTGAACTTTATCTCAGTTCACAGAATTGAGATGGTGGTTCTATACGAAGTTCTTGACATAGTCGATGTACTGAGATACCAGTCCATAACACTATATCTCTCATAATATGAAGAACGTGATAAAAAATAAAATAAAAGAATCCAAATCTTATGTGAACTAATGATTGTACAAATAAAACTAAATGAAAAGTGTTACACATACACTTGTTATACATGTAAACCTCATACACCCAATTATAACAAAATGTCATTTTTTTTTTGTTACATAAAGGGAGTGTAAGAGTGGTACATAATCAATAGTAGTGTACACTTTCCCAAACCATATGTGTGTGTGTAAAAATGAGGTTGAGGAGAGTGACACTATATATGCATAATTATCAACATAGGGTAATCTAGTTCCTTTTTATATATTGGAAGGTATGTCATTCAATTTTTTGTACTAAGGCTAATTAATTAGCAAACATTACATGGTCTATCTTTAACATTGTGTATATATATAACTTTCACTAACGTAACTGCATACCAATATTTTGACCCTTGAACATCACATGCATCGATTGATCAACCTACTTTTCTGTATAGGTAGTCGATAGTTGGTGTTATTAAGATTTTTTTTTTTTGGTAATCATTAAAAAATTTTGCTTTAGCACAAACAAAAAGAAATGGTGTTTGGGCCGAGCCTTGAGGCCCAATCCCTCATGTATTGAGATATTTTCGCACCGGCCCGGTTAATGTGGCGCCACACCTCTTATTTTCATTGACGAAATTACCCTCTTACAAAAATATGATCCATAAATATTTTCGAAAATTCTGATTTAGAAAAAGTTCGGATCATGTTATTCAAAAGTTTAAAATTTGACAAATTAAACTTCAAAATTTTTTGAAAAAACTAATCCGAATACATTTTGAATCACATTATCCGGAATTTAAAATAAAAAAAATTGTTTTGCGTTTTTCTGAAAATGTGGTTTTTTGAAAAGGACAAAAGTATTATTTTTTTAACCGGAGTGTAAGGCCACTCTAAATGAATTTGGCACCAATTATCACTCAACAAAATAATGCATAACAACATATGATAACACAGGTTTCACCCTTAAGTCAAATCATTTCATTTATTCACTCTTTTTTTTTTATAAATTAAGTTAAAAAATTTAACTCATCGGTAATCCGAGTCTAATATGAGAAATTTAGGACATGTTTATTTTGTATTCTCATTTTTTGTTTTCATTTATTATTTTTATAAGTAATTATAATACAAAATTATCACTTTATTTTTAATGTTTTGTAAAACATCTTTATCTTTCTTTACAAGCTAAATATAAATACACTACTTTTTAGTTTTTTCATTCCTATTTTTTGAACTAAACACCTGCATAAAATAAAAAATAAAAATACAAAGTAAGCATGCCCTTCGTACTCTTTTATGTTCATTTTTATACCTTAATATTAAGTTATTTCTTAATACTCATTGTCATGCATTCACCTTGATTTCATCTGAGATGTTCTAATAAATGAACTTCTCCTCCATGACTGAACAAGTGTTTGGTTGCTCTACAAGGGAGAAACCTGAAAAAGGGGAATAGATCTTTTCCATTTTCATCAAAAAAATGAATTAATGAGATCCAAACCAAGGACGGATTCACATTGTGTGTCTTTGAGCCAATTATCCTCACTAACATTTTTTTTCATTTCTACTAATGTTGTATAGTGATAGATTCAAAAAAATTTAAAGAGTAGGCGCAAAGCGTACATGTATAAATTTATAACATTAAAATATAATAAAATAGTATTTTAAAGTATAAAAGATAAATATCATTTTGATTCTCCAAAAATTTAAATGTGACCAAATCGGTCTATAAATTACTTTTGTCACAATTTTAATGAAAATTTAAAAATCTTGCCAAAGTAATCCTTCCGATAGGAGAAGCGGGTAATCGATATTAAATTTTGTAACATTTTAATCTTTTAAGAATTAAAACTGTAATATAAACAACTTTGCAGGACTAAAATAAAATTTATATATTTATATAAGTTTGGGTTTGGGAGAAAAAAAAATAGATTAAAGTTGTGTGAGCAATTTTACATAAGTATATATAGTATTAGTGAAAATGAGAATGTTAGTGCGTGGGGGTAATTATCTCCATAATTTTTTTAGGGAGGTGATATTGCCGTTCCTAAAATTTTATTGTCACTCCTTTTAAAATATTTTTTTAATTTAAACTATATTTTTAACCAATGAAATTAAAGCATTAATAACTAAATATTATTAAAATATTAAAAAATGAGTGGCAATAGAGTTTTTGGAGTGCCAATATCAATTTCTTTTTTTTATAGGTAAATACTTACATACTCACTACACACTCTAACTAAATTATTTTAACCAATAAAGTCCGGCACAGTTGGCAGATAGTTGGGTCCTTTAAGCATCCTGACAGACTTCAGTGATTTCTACACTCACGTAGTTTAAGAAAAATGATTAAATTCTTAGAATTAGAAGTATTAATTATATTTTTGAGATGTTACATCATTAAATTTAAATTAAATTATTTTCTATTGATCTGATGACTTTGAAAGTTAAAAAATTATAATTAATACTTATAATTATTGTGTAGAATCTTATATTATGAAATAAAACTTTTTAATTGTTAAAACTTGTATTATAAAATAAAAAAACATTAAATAAAATATATTTATTATACATTAACATGTATAGTATAAATATCCTATAAATACTGTTTAACAAGAATTTCTTTTACTCAATTAATGGAGTTTAATGCAAAATACTACCATTCACCAAAAGTTGAAGTAGCTGAATTCAAAGAAAGCGGCGGGTAGGGACAAGATGGTCAATCAGATATTGCAACGGCAGAAAAGAATAGATTTTTTTTTGGGTTACGCTAAACATGTTAAGGTGTAATAAATATATTTTTATAAATGATTGGAGTTATTATAAATAGCATTCATTAAGTAGTTTTCAAGTTTTGAAACATTAAAGTCTATTATTTTCAATAAAATATTATTATTTTTATAATGTTCTTAAGACATTGTTTATATTTTTTTTTTATTGCAGAGAAGAATAGTTATAGCATAATAGTCATAATAGTATAATACTGAAATTATGTGCATTTTCTAATATATTTAATTTGATAATGGGGTACACGTCACTACACATTAAAAATTGGAGCACTCAGTAAATTTTGTTATATGTAAGCATTTAAAATTAAAATTATACTTATTAAATTAAAAGTTATTAATATTAAAAAGAAATTTTTTAACATGTGTAATATTGCACAGGATAAGAAACTAAAGAAAAAAGGTTTTTATGAAAAAATCAAAATTTTAATGAGACTATGTACAATACATAATAAATACTGTGTTTTTTTCTTCTTTAGTTTCTTATATTTTACAATATTGCACAAGTTAGAAAAACTCAAAAAAAATAATTTTAACCTGCATAGCGTAAAAAACTAAAAAAAGAAAAAAAAGCTTTTTAGTTTCATTCTTGTTTAAAGTTAAACTTGATTGTTAACAAAAAAAAAAAAGTTAAACTTGATTGTTTATAAAATTATTTAAAACTAATATAAAATATATTTGTTATTCAGTAGTAAAATTATCATGAGGTGTTTGTAAATTGATGTGTATAAGGTGCAGTATCGTAGTGCAGTTGTTAGTGCATAAGAATATGAATGTCTGACTACGGGTTTAATTTCAGATTTTACTATTTTTTTATGAACTAAAATATTGATGTGTGTATATAATTTGTTTTTTTGTATGACTATGAGTTTTCTTACTTTTAAAATAAGACTAATCTCGTTCGTATTATATGGTTAGTGTTAGTTTCTGAAAATTTGACATAGATGAAATTCGAAAATATATCCCACTTATATTTTTTTTAAATATATTCTTTTTGATTTATCAAAAAAATGTAACAAAATAAAAAAAATTAATTTGTTCATAAAAAATGAGTGAAAATAATAGACGTTATGAACTGCAAGATTTATTAGAAATTTTATTTAAACACTATCTGTTGAGTGAAAATAGTTAATGAATTAAAAAAAAATAGGCGTAAAAAGTGGGAGAAAGAAAAAATAGATGAGGCGAGATCTAAAAGTTTTGCTTAAGGTCCACGTCAATTGGGGGCCCACATTGGTTGCGTATTTAAAGCCATGTGCCTAACAGACACGTCAGCATGTCGGTAAGGAGAGTCTTTCTCTCTCTCTCCGAGTCACGTGTTGTTGGTAGCTTGAATCAAACGAGAAATGCGCATCACCGTCAATAGCGCAAGGATATCAACGGTCAGAGAAATTCCATGACGTGGCTCTTCTGACGATGGCGACACCCCACTAGGGACTAGGCCCAGTCACACTTACATGCCTCCTTTTTTTAGTAATAGTAGTTTATTTATTTATTTAATTAATACATGCTTCCTTTTAATTTGTAAAACTCCACGTCTTTCCAGTCTCAATTCAGATATATGCCAAGCTTATTATCAAATCTATATTTTTTTAAAGCTTAATTACGTTTGGGATTCTTTTAAAATAAGGGTTCTTTAATTTTGGTCCTTATAAATTTTTTTTTTTTAATTTAACACTTTGTTTAAATATTTAGTTTTAGTCTTTAAAGTTAAAAATGAATTTTGTGTCAAGCATATCTTTATTTAATTGTTTATTTAATTATTAAATTTAATATTAAAATATAAAAAAAAATTAAAAAAAATAAAAAATTCTTTTTCTTCCTAACTCCACCACTACTATCAATTTAATTCCCTCCTCCGCTGCCACCACTTGTAGCAGCCGTCGCCGCCACCTCGTCCTTCTCCTCCTCCTCCTTCACCTCCTCCTCCTCTTCCTCCTCCTTCCTTCTTCTTCTTCCTCCTCCTCTTCTTCTTCTTTGCCACCACCTCGTCCTTCTCCTCCTTCTTCCTTCTTCTTCGCCACCAACTCAACCTCCGCTGCTGCTGCTGCCCCACCACCAGTTCTTCCTTATTCTTCTTCAGATTTAGTTTGTTCTATAGCCCTAAATCCTCTTTTCTTTTTTCTAATTTTTTTTGGTTTGTGGATTGCAGCCCTAGGAATAGAGGGTGGTTTCTAGTTTGTGAGGTTGAAGATGATAATGGTTGATGGTGGTTAGCGGGTGGTTTTTGGTTTTGGTGGGTTGAAGATGGTGGTTTCTGGTTTTGGGTATAAGATGGTGGTGGTTGGTGGTGGTTTTAGGGTTGAATATGATGGTTGGTAGGTGGTTTCTGGTTTGTAAAGTTGAAGACGGTGGTGGTTGGTGGGTGTTGGTGTTGGTGGTGGTGGTAAGGAAAGGACTTTTTTTAAAAAATATTTATTATTTAATTTTTCTTAATTTAATAATTAATTGGTTAATTCATTATTAATAGAGACTTGTTTGGCATAGAATTCATTTTTTGATTTTAGGGACTAAAAATAACAAATTTTTCAAAGTGTTGGGCTAAAATCAAAAAAATAATTTTATAAGGATCAAAACCAAAGGACCCTTATTTTGTTGGGACCAAAAACATAATTAAGACTTTTGTTAATTTACATTTTAAAAGGTAATCTCCCAGGGCCCGTGTCAACCATACAACGCAAACGAGATTAGTCTCATCTTAAAGGTGAGAAAGCCCGTAATTATATATATAAGAAAAAAGTAAAAAGGTAATCTTTACTAGATAAGTCTTCTCTAAAAATATATACAATTATCCAGAAAAAAAATCCCAAAATGACTCCTCCAAATATTTTTGAAATAGGTCTTCCGAGAATTCAAAACTTAAAAATTTTAACAACAAGAGACTTTTTGAAAATTTAAAATTAGAGGTGCTGAGAGTTTGAATATTTCAATAATTTTATGAAAATAAAAGGGAAAGAAATGGTAGCATACAAGTGTTGTTTTGTGTATATATAAACTAGTGTTGCATGTCCGTGGGTAATGCATGGACTAATCCCTCTAATGATACATGTCATTGATATTTTAATATAGTTATTTAATTTGTTTTGTGTAACAATAATATATATATATATATATATATATATATATATATATATATATGAAAGAGATTAATTTGGTTTTTAGTTCTTGAATTTCAGTCAGAGTATAGTTTTTGAATTTTAAAAACAAGTTTGGACCAAAAAAATTTGGACCAATTTACCTTGCCTAAAGCTACAATTATAAATTGAGCCGTGGATTATTTTAGTTCTCCATTTTACAGTTATATGATATTTTAATTTTTGACTTTTTAAAATATTTAAATTAATTTCTGACTTTGTATTATGTAAGTTATTTTAGTCTCTGATGTTAAATAAAATTGAAAAAACGTCTATGTAACATGTTAAATGTCTATTTGAACATTAGTTGTCACATATGAGTTAACATAAACAATCAAACAATATTGTTTCACTTAATTTCCAAAGCTACGCAGCATATTAGGGCCGAAAATTGAGTTATATTGAAAGTGATTTAAGCGACTAATTGAGTTAGTTATCGACTAATTGAGTTATTTTTCCAATGTCACTTAACATCAATGACTAAAGTGACCTACTAAATGTAAAATTAGAAACTAATTTAAACATTTTAAAAAGTCAAAAACTAAAATGTCTAATAACTATAAAATAAATACTAAAATAATAAATAATTCATTATAAAATAGACATGGCATATAATGTATCCAAAAAAAAGACATGGCATATAATAGAGGGATAATTACAAAAGGTTAATAAATAACAGAATCTTAAATACATAATTTACGAATGCAAAGACGAGGATTCAACATCCCGTTAGCCAAAAAAAAAAAAAAAAAAAAACATTGCTCGTTGTCATAGCAGCATTAACCCATTTTCAATTTTATGTTTGTTTCAATTGACGTTTGATATGATAAACGTAAACGTAAACTTATTTGATTCACAAATTAAAATAGTTACATTTATGTTTGATTTCGTTTTAATGTGAAAATTTATCTTTAAATGTAATTTTTAATTTTAGTTAAATATATTTCAATATAATTTTTTTATTTTAACATGATTTTGAAATTAAAATTACATTGAAAAGTTCAAAACAAACACATCCTTAAAAGCTTAATATTAAATAGCAATTCCATTTCAAGGGATCGTTACTTTTTACCCAAACTGAAAAAAAAAAGATAAATTGTAATAATCTTCGTTAAGGTTTGAAAAAATTACACTCCATCTCAAATTTCACGAAAATTAGCACTTTACCCTATTTATTTAACCGTTGACTATTGATTGTTGTCTTAGCTAACGTTTCTGTCGTTCTCATCTGTCACATCTACCAAAATATCTATTTGTTAACTTTAAAAAATATTTTTAAGGTTTGATGTAGCAAATTAGCGAGGCAAAAAAGTTAGTTACGTTAACTTTTATACTGCTATGTGCTAACGTTTTTGTCATGTCAATTTATCATATATGCAAGTTCTGAACCTTCCATTAACATTAAATATTATTTTTAGTTAATATTCATGTAGTACATACTTCCTTTCCTTTCGAGTAAACCCTAAAATTGGTCCCTGAGATTGTAGAGGTCATGCATATTAGTCCCTGAGATTATGAAAATTAGTCCCTGACTTTGCAAAAAATCATTCATTTTAGTCATTTTCTACTTAGTTTTTTAAAGTCGTTTAATAGGTAAAAGGACTAAAATGCATGTCGTTTTGCAAAATCAGGGACTAATTTGAGGTTTTCATAATCTCAGGAACTAATATGCATGACGCATACAATCTTAGGAACCAATTTGAGTGTTTACTCCTTTCCTTTTATATATTTAGTTAGTAATAAGCCTAGGATACATGGTGAGTATTATTATGTATTATTTTTAATTATTTGAGTTTATCCAAAATACAAGATACCTTTCGAATTCCTTCAAGCTAAATATTGATGGGAGCTCCTTTGCTAATAATCTAGATAGATTCGAGATTGATGGCGTCATTAGAGATCATTGTAATATAGGGTTTATGGTTTTTGTGGTTATTGTCTGATAGTATAGGAACTAATATATTTTAGGCCTCAATTTTTATCTGCTTTTATTTCAACTTAATTAAACCAAACTACAAAAATCTTTAATAATCAATTTCAATGATTTTTTACCTCAAAATTGAATGAAACCGCATCACAAACAACTCCTAAACATGACACTATATTTTAGTCCATGTTTGGTTTTCGGTTGTTTAAACCTACATGATGCATATTCCAATAATATATCATCAATTATAATTTGTGCTGTGAATCGATATCAAAGATATATCACGGTCAAGAAGATCATGTCTGACACGGCATGAGAGGATTATCTCGGAACCATCTCGGTAAAATACTAGGATGGGTGGCAACATTTTAGCTTTAATGAGGATTGGATGGAACTAAAGACAATGCTCACAAGGCTCAACTAATAACCTGCAAAATTCAATGACTCTACTATAAATACAAATACATGTGCAGCATACAAGGTACATAATATACATAGTCCTCATACAAAATCCTAATTACTTGTTGACTTGGGTGTTGGAGCATCTGCAGGTATAACCCCCGCCATTCTAAAGCTTGGGCAACGGTGCAGGAGGATTCATTCTTATTTGGTGTGATCTCAGCGTTCATCACATTGTATTCGTGGTTTATCCCTAAAAGATTAGATCAGAGCAATTTGTTTACATATAAATTTTAAGAGTAATGTTAAATCCTTCTACCTATTTAATTTTGACAAGTGTAATTTATCTTCCAAAAATTAAATGCTTAGTGAAATATAAAAAACACATGTCAAAATTAAGTAGATATAAAAATTTATAAAATTTAGTATTTTTCAAGTCTCAACCATATTAAATGGATTGAACAATTTATAACTTCTAATGAACTACAAACCAAATACACACTTAAAATTATTATTATATTTATCTATATCCTAATCACTATTTTTTCTTTTGATTTATCATATATCTTTTATGAGTAAAAGGCTAATGGTTCAGACCTTGGTAAATTGCCCTCTCAATTCATGCTTTTTCCAAAACTCAAACACACAAAGTTCTCACATTAAGACTATACTATACTCTACTGTTATACCAATAATCTTATTGATCTATATGACTATATCGACAAATCTTTTTCCATTTGTATATTTAAGTATATCAGAAAATAAAAAAGCTAGAGATACAGGTAATAATATGATAATTAATATAATTAAGATAAAGTAGAGCTACAAAGTTTTTTAAAGAGCAGTCATCTACGTATACCTATTTTTAGGCGTATAAGTAGAAAAAAAGAATAGGTTAAATATATTTTTTTTATGTGTATTTTATTTCGGTCTTATATATTTTTTTGTTATATTTTGGTTCTGTATTTTTTATAAAAGTTTTATTTTGATCCAATCTGTCAACTCCGTCACACCCGTTACAAGGTAATTTGACTCTGTTCTTATTAAGGTTCACGTGTACGTTATGATTTTTCTGAGTTTGAAAATAAATAGGGCAATTTGACTCTATTTTTATTAGGTCAATTCTGTTAAAGGGGGTGACGGAGTTGACGGATTAGACCAAAATAAAACGTTTATAAGAGATTATGGACCAAAATATACAAAAAAAAAAAATATATGATCGAAATGAAACGCACGTAAGAAACACAAGACTAAAAAGTACATTTAACAAAAAAAAAAATTTAAAGAAATAGAAAGATAGAAAAAGAAAAAGAGGAAACTGGAAAAGTAAAAAAAATATAATAAAAGAATAATTTATTAAATAATCTTAAACTTTATACCATGAGACATTTCAACTTACATAAGATTTTGAAAGGAGTTAAAATCACTTCTAAAGAAAGTAAAAAAAGTTTACTACTCGCAAAAGTATCTTGAATTACGTGAATTAACTTTACTTCATGTAAAATCTTATTTAAATGGGTCATTAGTCTTTGATTTTGTAAAATGTCTGAATTAATTTTTTACTTTGTTTTCCCTAGGTCACTCTAGTCTCTCGATAGAGTGTTTATGTGACACGCTAAATGTCTATTCGACATATTATTTGAAACACAGAGTTCACGCAAGTGACTAAATGACATTATTTTGTTTAATTTTGAAATAACTCACTAAATTAATTTTTCAAATCACTTGCAATAAAATCTAATTTTAAGCTCAAAACACGATATAACTTTGGAGATTAAGAAAAATGATATCGTTTGGACACTTACATGAATTTTTATGTATTAAATATCATGTTATATAGATACTTAATATACTACATAAATACTACTGTTGTCAATATCATTTAAAGTCATAAACCAAAATAATCGACAAAAAGCAAAATTAAAGACTAAATTGCTATCTGAATACAAAGCTAGACACAATTTGATAAATTACTTTATGCTAATAAATTGTGTGATGAAAAGGAAGATAAAAATAAGAATAAAATTATCAAGCGAAAACAAGATAAAAGAAAAAGTGGGTGTAAAAATAACCATGGTTATTTGAATAAAAAGATTGTGGTATACTCCTATAGTGGTTCAACTTTAGCCAAATGTTTGGAGTCCGAGCTTTTATAAATGCTAAAAATAAAAAATAAGAATTGCTGTAAGAATTAACTCTACTGTATTTCTAGCTCGATTAAAAAATATTTGTGAGTAGAAAAAAAAAAAGAAACAATAAATAGATTATTAATTAAAATATTTAAGAATTTATCCTCCATGTGTCATGTCTGACGCATATGTCCTTTGACTTGCAAATAACCAATTGCCACCTTTTAATCCAACTCCACACCAGTTTCTCCCACGTGTTCCCTTTTCGAAAATGAAAACGTGGGACCCACCATTCGCATCGTGCATCATCCAACCGTCAGCATTGTTCTAGATCCAACGGTTCAGAATCTGCCACGCCTTTTCCCATTGAGGCCATATCTATGCCAGCGAGGCCCTTCAAAGTTTAATGGGTGAGCTGCCAGTTGTTGCAACACTCCACCAATAATAATCAATAAACAACATTTTTTTAAAATAAAATAAATTTGTCGTTGTTATAAAATAACACTCTGTTCTGTTAAAAACAAATTAATACTCTATTTATTTTTTTATAAAAAATACAATAATCAATATATAAGTATTCGAATATTCATATATATATATATATATATATTTATGTGTTTATTAACTAAGCTATATAACTGGAACTTCTGTATTTTAATATATTTTTTAAACAATTAACTTTACAAATTAAAAAAATCAATTAATTATATATAATTCCTTTAATTTATGTAAAGACAAAATTTATGATTAAATTATTCTTCATTCTATTTATTGTAGAAAATATGAAATTAATTAAATGAGGAATATTTGAAACGATAATATTAAATAGGATGAATGTAGTAAAAAACTAAAAATTACTCATACTTTGAATTAACACATAAATATTCCTTTTTGCTTATATTCCAATTCTGAATGAGTGCTTTTTTTTTTCCTTGTCTCAGAAGAAAAAACATTTTTGCAGTCTAATACTCTATTAATCATTAATTATTACTAGTATATACAACACCGAAATGAATTTGCTCATCTTCAAAAATAATATGGTGCATTTTATTGTTGTTTTTGTGTTTTTTTTTTTTATTAATATTTATAGGGACCTACACATTTAATATGTATTTAATACATATTAAAAAAAATAGATAAAAAACATATCAACATAATGCATGATATTAATTTTTAACATAAGGTATCCATTTCCATAAGACGCTCTATTTCTTTGGACTGGTAAGTCCTACGAATGAGTATGAGGAAAAAAAAAAATTTCTAATTTCATTTGAAAAAATATTAAAAGACTGATATTTTGTATTATAATAATGAAATAGTTACACTAATCTCCTCTAAAATTTAATTTGTGCTTATTATACTTATCTTTTTATAATTTTTGAAAATGCATAAACTCCTTTAAGATTTAAAATTTTCTTATGCTGCACTTATCACATTGAGAGATTATATTTAATTTCATGTGAAATTTCATGACACTTATGATTCTCTAAGGAGTAAGTATAACTTTAAAATCTAACAATAATAAGTGTAGTAAATACAAATCTCAAGAAAAATCGATGTAATTATCTTTATAATAATATATTACATTTTGCTGGAGTAACAATAAAACTTATAGAGGTGATATGGTATATTAAATTATTTATCTAAAAAATCGGATTTAGTGGTTACATAAGTAGAAATATGTGATTATATCATAAAAATAAAAACAACAAAACTTAATCAGATATTTTAATCTATATAACTATGAGTATAAAATGAGTATGAAAAATGTAACTACGAAAATTTTTTTTCACAATTTTAATGTTTACCCCGAAAAAATTAGGAATCAATGTAAAACAATATCAAATGTGGTGACTCGGAAATGAGTTCTAAATTTAACGGGGATTTAGAGACCCTAAAGGCCGAAAATTACAGTCCTCATCTTCATTTTTGTCCCTGTTGCGAGGAACTTTTATCCTTATTTTCACGAGAGAAATTTTCCCGAATTCGGAACCTTATTCGAGATTGTCTCCGCGGTCCCCCACGTGTAGGGCTAAATTGTCGAGCCTAACCACCATATATAAAAACTTTGAATTTAATAGTGGATTTTGTAATAAAAAAAAATTGATATAGAGTTTGTTGATGTTAACTAATCCCTCCTCTTTATGTATATTAATAGAGTTTTTTTAATGTACATTTATTTTAAGCTATATAATTTCAAATCTAAATCCTACGAATTACAAAGAAATTCATAATTTAATTAATCTCTCATTAGTAGCCATATGGATCACAGACGTTTGATTAGTGAGCATGTCACCACAATAGAATAGAGTGGAATCGCTACACTTCATAAGTCAAATTAGAGTTAAGCATTTAACAAATGGCAGTTTATGGCCATTAACCATAACAGACAGCCTTGTCACCTCTTACGTCTTAACTTTCTTCAACGTCTCTCTCTTTAAAAGTTTTACTATCTATTATTCTAAGGATAATGATTAAACAATTCATAAATAAAAATTTTGTATTTAAAATAAATTAAAAATAATTTTATAGTATTTAATATTTTACATTTTTTGATAATAAATTTATTTTTATGAATTACTTAACCATTACCATAAAGTCAATGAATAACAAAACTCAAAAGATAATTTCACATAAGTGTAAAAAAAGTGAATTTCAGTCTTTGAATTCTACTACATTATGATTAGTCAAGATTAATTATTTTAAAAGTATCTAAAAGTTATGTTTCATAAGATTCATAGGTTGAAATTCACTCAAGAAATACTTTAATAAATTACACATTATAAGTGTATTTTAAAATTTTAAGTTATAACTAGTTAAGATATTCCTTATAAAATCAATGAATATACGTTAGAAAAAAAATATATTTATATATATATATATAAAAGAAATAGTGTAATATTATTTTTTATATAGTTCGTTAAAATATATTTAATAATATTTTTTAATTAATAAAATGATTATTTTGAATTTTATTTTAAAAGTGTTGAAAAGGGATAAAAAGAAGAGAAAGATCCCACACATTTAAAATAATAATAATAATATTATATTGTGTACCGGAAAGCAAAAAGTAAGGAAAATATCAGAAACAGTGGTTGCAAGGCGTGGCCGAAGATTGTGAGAGGAAGACTCCGTTTCGAGTGGCTACTCGTGGATTCCAAATGACTTATTCAATTTGGTGTAATTTCATTATGATTTGGATTAAACAATTTTCTAATCTCACCCATTAATTTAGTAATTACTAATTGAAAAAAATTCTTGTATTCACATTTTTTGTACTCATAGTTGCATACGTTAAAATATTTGGTTACACACGTTGAATTTTTATTTTTACATTGTAACCACATATTTCTACACTATAACCACAAAATCCGAAAAAATACTGTAATCACTTTTTTCAACGTACGTAATCAATGTACACTGTAACAAAAAAAAATTAACATAACCGCTTTTTTCAACGTACGTAACCAATAAGTACAAAAATAACGACTCTTACTAATTATCTTCTCATGCGTAACTAAGCTTAAGATTGTTTCTGTTAGACAGAAAATTATTCATTAATTTTAAATTTTGTTTACTAAATACTCAATTCAACGAAAATCAAATCAAACTCTTTTGAATTGGTTTAATTTGAATTTCATTGCAAAAATTACAAAATTTGAACTAATTTAACCCATATAAATATTATAAATATTGATAAAAAAATAATTAACTCACATAAATATTGATTTGAGTGTAAAAACTCTCTAAATTCAAATTCAAACAAAATTAATTTAATGTGAAGCTATCTCTAATTATTAACCATATAACAATCTTTTTAATTTGAATGACTTTAAGATATAACCGATTCTTTTTAAATATGTTATTAGAAGTTTGAATATGCATAGAAAATGTTTTATGAAGAAAAACTAAATTTTATCTGTTTTCAATAAATTAGTCTTCGACGACGGTAAAATATAAATACTTATTTAATTAAAACATAAATAACTATATTCTATTTGGTAGGGATTCTTTGTTCCATAATAATATTTTATTTTTGTTTCACATAATAAAAAGATTACACGTCATTAAAAAAAATAGTAGGATAGTAAATGTCAACATTTAATTAAAATGATATGACAAGGACATAAGATTTTAATCTTTATATAAAACAGGAGAATATGTTTATTTATATTTAACAGATTAATTTTTTTTAATCAATAAATTACTCTTTTATTTTTAAACTCTCTTAGTTCTTTTTTTTTTCATAATTTTAAAAATCACATAGACTACGAAATATAATTAATATTTTTAATTTTATAAAAATTACCAAATAATTGTCCTTTACATTTTTATTGGACTTTAAAATTATTAATTATTTACTACCTAATAAATGTGTAAAACAATAAATAAATAAAGGTATAATAAAAGAAATAAGCAATAAATATTTTCTTAAATTTTTAAAATAACACATAAAAGAAAACAATTTTTTTAAATATTACGATAGTTAAAAAGGAAGAAAGAGTAATAGAAACAACCAAAGAAAAAGGAATAATACTGTAATACAGTAGATAATACATAATAAAAAGAAAATTATAATCATATAGTAGTAATTACTATTCATCTACAATCAATACTTAAAAAAAAAGAATTCTATTTTTTTAAAAATTAATTTTGGGTTGAATTTTAAATCCGAAAAAGAAATCTTTTGTGGAGGGCACACGTAATATTGGATAAAAAATAATTAATTGATTAGTTAATTAATCTGAATCTGAAAGGGCACGTAATGGCACATGAAGGTGTGGCTAGGCTGGACCCCCTCACAGAAGACGCGTAGATCGATTCTGCGGCCAACACGTGTACGGCTCTGGTGACGTTGGAATAAACAATTTGGCCAGCTCAACAACCACCACATCCCATACCCGTATATATACACCGTACGTATACGCCTACCTACACGTACGACACGTGTTTGCTGACGTGGACACCCCCTTGGCGCTCCTTTCTTCTTGTTCACCACCTCCACCACCCTCCTCCATTCTTCTGTCAAACCAAATTACACACACCTCTTTTCCTTTCCCTCGTTTTTTTCAGAGTGAGAGAGAAAACAAAAATAAAAATAAAAAAAATGCAGAGTTCAATTCCCTCAACATACCTTAATTTCTTCTCCAAAATTTAACCTTTTGTTTTAGGGTACTTGGAGTTACGAGAACTAGTTTTTTAATTGGGGATTATTTTTGTTTTTTTGTTTTTGGTTCGTGCTTCTGGTGTACTATAAGAGTTGGGTATCTTTCAGGTACGTGAAAGATTTGATTTTGAATGCTTTTTCATATCTGGGTTTTGAGAAAATTGAATGTATGCAAGTATGAAGTTTCATGATTGGGTGTGGAAGAAAGCCAAGGAAGGAGAAACTATCTGGGTCAATTTATAATTTTTGTTCTGTGGAGAAACCAAAACAACTGAGGGTTAAAATTGGGGGTTCATCTGGAGATCTAATTTCTTATCTGTCAAAAGTTTTGAATTGGGGTTCTAATTGGGTAAGATCGGGGCTAAATTCTGTAAAATTTTATCCGTGGAGGTTCTGGTAGCTAAATTCAGGAATTTCATCAGGTTCCTCACCATTCCTTGACCTATGTGGAAGTGAAAAAATGTTTGATTTGGAAGGGCATTTTTGTCATTTAACTACCTCAATGTTTAATTGGGGCGGGCTTTGTTGTCTGTGTCCATCTCTTTCTAATTTTCTATACGGTTCGTGGGATGGTAAAAAGACACTTTTGACCCTGCACCATTGACTGACTCTTGTGTCTAGAATTTCATTGTGCATCAATTTATCTAAAGCTTACAATTGAACGGTTTCTGTGAAATCCCTCTTTCTCCTAAACAAGGAACTAGAAAAGCTTTAACTGGTCATTCTTCTAACTTCTAAGCGTTTACTATATAATTAATTATGGAATTATTTCTCTAATGTTAGACTTTTTTGTCAGTTGGTTTTTCTGACTTGTTATTCTAAAAACTGGTTCAATTTTCAACTATTGTGAATTCCTGAGTTATTATCAGGAATTTAGGATAGTTATCTGGGGTGTTGGGTCAATCCTAGACTATTTACCAAGAGACTTATTGATCCTCTTGGAAGGTTATATTGGATATGTAAAATTGAATTACTTGATGATTCATATAGAAAATTTCATTTTTTTTTTTATGATGATGCTTTATGCTTTGCTTATAATGTTAAACAGCAGAAATTATTTTGCAATATATGTTGTTTGTGGTTGAATCTGTCTGTTAGTATTTCTGTACACAGTGAACCAGATTTCCTGCTGCTGTTTCATTCTTAGTTGCACTCCTTTGATGTTATGATATGTATTTCATTCCTGTACATAAGTGAACATAGTTTTAAAAAAAATAATTTATTAAGCAACAATTTTAATTTGCTGGAATTGTCCTTCTTCCCCTTTGCTGGTTGTTGGATGTTTAAGTGCCTGTTTGGGTTTCAGTTTGAAACCCTCAAAAATACTTCACAAGTAGTGACTTCGGATCTTAACACAGATCTAATGGAAGTAAGAAATTCTTATTTTTTTCATAAGTACTTTTACTTGTTGTAAAAATCTAAACAAACATACCCTAACCTGTCTACAACTACAACAGTGAAAATTTCATAATTTTTAACCTTAAAATTATGTTATACTTGTTACCAACAATGTGTAGTATCATCTGTGGGTTTTAACTTTTAAATGGCATAAATCCTGGTTGATGAATTTTTTCGTGTTCGCTTGTAATATTTTCTTGCTGATAACATCTGAAACGATTACTGTATATGCAGTTCAGGCATTTTTTTGAGTAGTAGAAAGGAAGAAAGGATCGTTCCGCAAAATTTTACTTGGCGTTTTTGATTTGGTGCTAACAATGGGTAACAGTGAGGAAGAGAGGTCTACTAAGAGTGAAAAGCCTTCTTCACCTATAACAGCGGTAAGCTCATTAAAGTATATCTTTTTCTCGATGCGTTTGTGAAAAGCTTGAACTTTAATGTGATTGTATTTACCTTATGAACAGGATCAGGCCAATCCGACCAACAAGACAAATATTCATGTGTATCCTGATTGGGCAGCCATGCAGGTTACAACCTTTGCATGTTGTTATTTTGTTTAGTTAATGACTGAAGACTGAAGTATTCATTCTGGTTTCATTTTTGTTAACTTCAATGCAAATAAATGATTTCAAATTTTATTTGTTTTTAAGCTGCTACTGTCGCCGACAACTATCGGGAAATCCTGCCGTTAGTAATCACCAACTTTATTTGATTGCCTACTAGCGACATTAATGTTTTGAAGATCTTTTTAATAATCATCTAAAAAGTAGACAATCATTATTCGCATCATCTTATTTCTTCCATCTTTCAAAGACAGTTATTCAAGCCTACGTCATTCTGGGAAGACATTGTTTACCTTCATTTACTTCAAAAAATACTGTCCATGTTTTATCAATTTATTTTTATCCTTGGATCAATAAATCCCGGAAAGTTTTTTAAATTCCCCCTTGTGAGTTATTGACCATTCTCTCTGTAACTCCTAAGAGTGTCAGTCCGATGCTGCATTTGATTACGTATTCTGCATATTGTGACTTGCTATCAATATTTACCCCCAATTCAACATCAACATGTAATTATGCATTGAATTGTTTCTGTTTTTGTTTTTGTGAACAGTTGGGTATTCTTCCCCTTTTAAAAAGCATTTATTTGTTGGTATAAAACTATGAATTTTTGTTCACATGAAATCGGTTCACCTTCCGAGTTTTTTAAAGTATAATTGCTTAGTAGAATCAACCTTTGGTGATTAAAAGTGTATGCTATATCTTCAGGCATATTACGGACCAAGAGTCACCATGCCACCATACTACAACTCAGCCGTGCCTTCTGGTCACACTCCTCACCCGTATATGTGGGGGCCACCACAGGTAGTAGTGTCCGAAGGAATCATTTATATGTTCTGTCGTTACTATTTTCGTTGTTTTTTGTAGTCTTCATGTATATCCAAGATGACAGGGTTGAGTAACTTGCAAACTTACTATTTCTTCCAGCCTATGATGCCACCTTATGGGCATCCTTATGCTGCAATTTATCCACATGGAGGGGTTTATACTCACCCTGCAGTTCCTATTGTAAGTCTACATTATTCCAATCTGTTTTGTATTTCTTGTTATTTGAACCCGTGTTCATTCTGTGGTCCATTAATTGGTTTATTATCAATATGGATCATAGGGGCCGCATCCACATAGTCAAGGAGTTCCGTCTCCACCTGCTGTAAGTTTTAGTTTCCTTTTAGATCAGTTCATTCTCGAGTACTTGAATGCTTTCCATTTATGATCTATTTTTGTTTTTTTGGTTACAATGTTATGATTGATTTGAATTGGTGTAACTATGCAGACTGGGACTCCTTTAAGCATAGAGACACCGCCCAAATCATCTGGAAATACTGATCAGGGTTTAATGAAGAAATTGAAAGGGTTTGATGGACTTGCTATGTCAATAGGCAATGGTCACGCTGAGAGTGCTGAGCGTGGAGCTGAAAACAGGCTGTCCCAGAGGTTTGTGGATCTGATATCTTTTTATAATTATATTTTTAAGAACATACTTTCTTTATATTTCCCTGGTTTTTGTTGAACTCTACTCTTATACTTTGTTGGTTATTATACTTTGTTCTTGTGGATAACTGAGAAATTTTATGATCTCATGATCATATTATGAACAGTGTGGATACTGAAGGTTCTAGTGATGGAAGTGATGGCAACACTGCAGGGGTGAGAACTAGCTCGCAATTAGCTTTTTTTTTTTTATTACACTTTGTTGACCATATTCAACTGTTTGTTCGCCTATAGTCTATTTTTGTTTAAAATGATTTGTCAAAGTTGAAACATTAAATTAAGATATTTGCCCATCTGATGATCAGGCTAATCAAACCAGAAGGAAAAGAAGCCGGGAAGGAACACCAACCACTGGTATGACTCTGTTCTTCACCAAGTGTCACATCTTGATGAATAATAGAGTTGTCCTGGTATCACAATTATACTTCTGTTATCGTCACTGCACACATCGTGTTTTCCAGTTTATTGAGTTGAGTGCTGATAAATTGAATGCTATCGTAAGGTGACTTTGGTGAATTTTTAACTTCGCCGTTAGTTTGACAATAGACTCTAAAATGGGCTTCTACCTTGTTTTCAGACATGATATAGTGTAGGTACTGTTGTCCGATGCTTGAATTTAATAATAATAATAAAATAAAATGTCTTGCATCTGAAATGTGTTATCTATTACTAGCACCCGAAAGCTTAAACTTCAGTATAAACATAACTTGTGTTGATTATTATGCTTTTCCCCATTGTACAAGCAGATGGAGAAGGGAAAACTGAGAAACAAGGTAGTCCTGTTTCGAAAGAAACCTCGGCTTCTAATAAGATGATGCCAGTTGCCCCTGTCACGGTCGCTGGAAATTTAGTTGGGCCTGTAGTTTCTTCTGGAATGACAACCGAGCTGGAGCTGAGAAATCCTTCTGTAGTTCCTTCTACAACAAATCCTGCAACAGTATTGCCTGCAGAAGCTTGGATACAGGTATGGTCAGCAACTCAGCATATAATTCATGCAAGCAGCTCAGATCATACGATATACTGTATAACACATTGTAATAATAATGTAATCGGTATCCTCGTCTCTTGCTGACAACAATGGTATCCATGTGTGTATGTTTGGATTTCTCAGAATGAGCGTGAGATGAAACGTGAGAGGCGGAAACAATCAAATCGAGAATCTGCTAGAAGGTCCAGACTTAGGAAGCAGGTATAAGTGTTGGGGATTTCTTTTCAATATTGCAAATCTCTTCTATATTGCTTCTTTTGCTGTCTGTTAGAAATTGATCTGTTTCTTTCCTTATCGTCACACACACGCGCGCACACGCACGGACATTTGTTGCATGCTCCAAAAGCAAAAGTGAAGGTTATAAATACTGACTTGCGAGTTGCGACTAATGTAATTCTCATGTTCCCCTTGTGCAGGCTGAAACTGAAGAACTGGCACGAAAAGTCGAATCCTTGAATGCTGAGAATGTGACTCTGAAATCCGAAATAAATCGACTGAGTGAAAGTTCTGAAAAAATGAGGCTGGAAAATGCTACATTAAGGGTACTGTAAACTCTTCATAATCACATAATACTAATTCTCATGCGTCAATGATTTTAGGGTCTGACATTATCAAAATTCCATTGTAGTTCTTGGCTTTGAAAAAACCATTCACATTAGTCCTTAAGTTTATAAGAAAATCATTCACCTTAGTTCGAAGAGGCCTTATTTGAATGATATTATACAATATACAAAGTCAAGGACTGCAAGGGAATTTCGATAAGTCAAGGATTAAAATGGTCGATGTATGCATACAATTTGAAGGTGGACTGGAAGGGTGATTTAATTTGTTCTTATGTTGAGTACTTTTATGTATTTATTGTCACAGGAAAAACTTCAAAAAGCTCAAATGGGAGAATCAAAAGGGATAATTTTGAACAGCATTGAAAGCCAGAGGGCTGGACCTGTAAGTACAGAAAACTTGCTATCAAGAGTTAATAATTCTTCGAGTTCTAATGACAGAACAGTGGAAGATGAGAATGGTTTCTGTGAGAATAAACAGAACTCCGGCGCGAAGCTGCATCAACTACTGGATACAAGTCCAAGAGCTGATGCTGTTGCTGCTGGTTGATACAGAAAAAATTAACCAGTAATTAGTGTACTGGCTGATCAAATGTAATTTTGGCATATTACAAGCCCAAAATTACTTCTAACAGGTTTCTGAGAGATGGATCAGCTGAATTTTAGTACCTAAATCCATCAAAAACCAGAACTAATTCATTGCTTATGTCAGTTATTTTAGGAAAAAAAACTCTGTAATCTGTATTCTATTAGATTTGGGAAAAATGGGTGAGAGTACCATCAAGTAAGTTTGTAAAATGAAGAGGACTAGAGAGAAATTTTAGTTTAGAGAGGGTTGTTGAACCGTTATTTATATAATTGGGTGTGTATTAATAACGATTGGTGTGGACCTTCTAATGCCATCTCAAAGTTATTTTGGCTTTTTTGATTTATTGGTTTGTAGTTTTTTTTTCTGTTAGTACCAATTCTTCTTGGGGCTTATGATACGCACGGTTTAACAAACTTTCTATGCAGTTTTAGTGATTTTTAAAACCTTGCTCATGAATAACCAATGCCCGTTATCTAAACATGTTTTCTTTGTTTGTTTTCTTCCGTGCACTTTCTTAAAACTGGGATTACAACTTTATATGTTGTTATTCTTTGTTATGTAGTTGTATCGTGTTTATGTTGTTTTGTGGATGTTATATGAGTTTTTTCGATTTTTGAAATATTGTACAGAATAAAAAATAAAAAATGAAAAAAAAAAATTACAACTTTATATTCACCGAGGAAAAAATGTGTGTAAACCAAAAAGATGGAAAAATGTGTATGAAAATTAAATATTGTGAGCAATTTTTTAATGTTGTTTTTACTTTATTGTTATGTCTTAATATTTTTTAGTAAATTTTAATTTAATAAGTTTTTTTTTTTAAGAAAAAGTTGACTTGAGTATCTAACACAACTAAAATTTGAATCATCTTATTAATTTTTTTTTGGAAACCAAATTTGAACCATCTTAGTTTGGTCGAGTTTGGATTTCATTTTAAAATTTATTAGAGTCCAACCAACTGAATCCATTAAAATTTGATTGGTTTAGACCTAGAAACTTCTGAAATCCGAACTAGTCTATCACGAACCTACCTCTAACCCCTCAATCCAAGCATGAAAAGGAAGAAGAGGGTTGTGGCAAGAGAAATAGAAGAAGGATATGAGGATTGACGTGATTAAGAATTTGCCTACAAAATTAAAGATAATTAATAAATGGAACGTTGTTATATAAATCATAGCCACTTCAAATATTAATATATGAATCTTGGAGTATTAATTAGTGTCATTAGGACATAATTAAGTTGTAATAAGCACACTTTGTTTAAACAAGAAGTTAATCTTGAATCTAGACCATGTACACTGTACGTATAACCTTATGTACAGTAATACTCAATCATTAGGTCCCCGTATCGTACACTCGACGTATGAATTATTTATTTATTTATTTGTCAACATTATAAAATTGAAATTTATGAAGCTGGTATGTGTGTGCATGCATTTGGATTTTGAACCCATTTCCAAACACGCGTAATATATTTGCTTTTTTTTTTTTTCTTAAAGTTATCATGATAATAATACAGATGTAGAGAATATAACTCCTCTTCAGTTTAGAATTCACAATTTCTTCTGAAAAACAAGATATACAGTTCTGCTCCTGCCATTTCCGAAAAACAATAGCAACTTTTTTATAATATAACTAGTTATAAATCTGTGCAATGCACGGACTTTTGATTTTTTTTTTTTTTTGCATTTCAGATACATATATGATATTTTTAAATAAATTTGCAATAAATCATTTGTATATTTTATTTATATTATAGTTTAAATCATATATTTAGCAAAAAATGCATGACACAAATATATGTGTATGTTTTAATAAGTTTTAAATAAATGACCTGTACATAATTATGTTTTTTAAAGATTTTTTTTTACAAATAATTTCTTTTTTCTTTGCACTTCTTTGCAAAATCTAATTATGAGAAGTTAATGATGTTAAATGAATATTGTAAATAACGTAATTTAGTTATTAAAAAATAATTATTTTCGTACTCAGTGTTAGTAATTTAATTAAAATTAATATAATTATAAAATAATATAAATGTAAAATAGTTATATTTTTCAAAGACTTTTTGTTTGTTAAATATGATAGTAAAGTCTCGTTTATAGTCTATCTTTCTGTTATTATTGTTATTCTGTACTTATTCCAAACAATTAACTCTAAAATACATATTTAATATTAAATTTATAAAATAATCATGTCAAATAATATAGTAAATAATTTAATTTGATTATTAAAAAATTATTTCTCTCGTACTCAATATTAATAATTTTATTTGATGACCTAAAGCAATGTGGTAAAATTCATGCTCTAAAATACATATTCAAATTTTTATGTGAAAAGGTAATCGTGACTAATGAATATAATAAATAAGGTAATTTTTTTATTAAAAAATAATTTATCCCGTACTTAATTTTAGTAATTTTGTTTGAATTTAATATAATTGTAAAAAAAATACAAATGCAATATAATTATATTTTACTTTTTTTTAATATGATAACATAACTTCGTGGATAGTTTATCTTTTTATTGTTATGGTTTCTTTGTATTTTTATCCTAAATCTAAGATGACAAATCTTTTTACATAAAATTCAAGCGGTCTTTAAAATACATATTAAATATTAAAAAGATAATGATGTTAAATGAATATAATAAATAACATAATTTAATTATTAAAAAATGATTATTCTTGTGTTCTGTGTCAATAATTATAATTGAAATTAATATAACTATTAAAAAAATATAAATATAATGTAGTTATATTTTTCAAAAATTTTTTTGTTTGCTAAATATGATAGCAAAGTCCTATGAATAATCCATCGTTTTGTTATTATTGTTATTATGTACTTATTGCAAAATTTAAGTTCATTTGATGACTTAAATTAACGTAGTAAAATTCAAGCAGTTTACAATGCAAATTGATCCGTGCGTTCACACGAGTCCTCATCAACGCATTTGTGATTTTGTAACCATATTTTGCATTCAATATTCAATAATAAACATTGCTCAATTTATTGCAACCCTAGTTTACAATCCAACTAAATACTTGGATTCAAAGACACAAATATTTTGCACTGATATTCAATAATGAACGTAATTAGAAAAAAAAGAATTAAAAACAAATTTTAGAAAAAATTAGAAATCATTCGAACTTGTTATAATATGGAGAGTGGAAGCCTTCAAATCTTTGTTACTCTTATATTAATATAGAATGAAATAAGACTCGGCCAAATAAAAAAATAAATATTAAAGTACATCCAATTTGACTTATTAAAATTAAAATATAAATATAAAAATTAACAAAATAGAGGAAACTAATAATTTCAATTCTTATTTCTTTAGTCAACACGCTGATGGATCTTGCTATCCACTTAAAAGAGATTCAATAATTCTAGTGCAATGGAATGATAGGTCATAGCATTTGGAATTGAAGGTTGAATTCATATGTGAGGAGGTTATAGTCTTGTACAGATACCAAGACTTGCTAGTTGAACATCTCTCTCTAGGATTTAGAGAGATTTGTAATAGAGGTCTAAAATCAATTGCATTTTGTGTGCCTACATATATAAGAAACTGTAATAAACAATATTAATAAATTCAAAATATCAAGTGGCACTGCCACAATATCAATAATCACTTATATTAATACGTTTAAACAACTTCTGCCTAAGCTCAATAGACGGGATGAAGTAGGAAAATTTACCTATCACGGCCCATTATTAGTTTTGCTTGAGTTACTTAATATAACTAATACTGCCTTTGTAGTAAGCAGTGAAACAAAATATTGTGCTAATTAATGCTTTGCAAATATTACAATTGAAGTTAAGAAAAGACAAAGCAAATAACAAATAAGTTCAAGGCACAATCTAAATCTATGGAATAAGTAATTGTAAATGGTAGATTAGTTATTGGTTAAAAAAATCATGCAAATCACAAATAAACTATGTAGAGAATTTTCCTACTTGAAAAGTTCTTTGCTTTAATGGTCAAGGATCTCCGCTCTTTGGTTGCATCTCTTACGAATGATCATCGAGACCTCAATCCACCACCATCACTACCATCTAAATCACTCCACCAAAAAAAGATCTTAAAGCATGAAAAAAGAAATCTAATTGATAACTTGAACATAAAAAATATGGGACATAATTAAAAAGAGAAGGGTTGAAATATTTTTACCATTGGAGAAATTTCACGCATCATTCTCCAGCCGTGTAAAGATTTCCCGTAAGAAGTTATGGAGCAGCAAAAATAATATCATGATGTGTTTGGCAATAAAAAATGTAAACAAAAAGAATTGAGATATTATTATCAAAAAAGTCTTTTCATGCAATATTAAAATAATTTGCAAAACAAATGAAGACTGAATGTATAGTCGAACTAAAGAGACTCAATCAAGTAAAAATCCAATGTGCTTGCAGTACATGAAGCTCAAAAAGATGCAGGCAATGAAATTATCATATAAAATTATGCATGCAATAATGAAAGTCAATTCATTCCTTCCTAAAATAATACCTTGGTGACTGGAAGTAGAGTAGCTGCATGTGAGAATGCTACATTCGTCAATGGTGTAGGCAATGGGTTAGACAATATGTCAGAAGTAAACGTCTGTCAACAAACCTACATCAAGGTGTATATTTAAAACAACTTTAGAAGTCTTCACACAATCCAAACACTAAGCTTCCATACCATCTTACGAAATAAACTATCGCTCCAATTCTAATTCTAATATATCAATTATCCAATATCTAATATTACATCAACAACAAAAGCCTTTTTTCAAAAGATGAGGGAGAAAAAGAAAAAAGAGGTGAAAAGATTATGCAAGAGAAAATGAGTGTAAGGGTATAATTAGTGAACCTTTTATTTTTTTGTGTAAGGTGGCGGTGGTAACATGAGTGAAGATAAAATTAGCACTACACCAGGCCTTCATCATAAAAACTTTGAAGATTGCGGTATAGCAAGAATAGAGTATGTCATATTGGCACATGTGAGTTGTGACACAAAATGGTATAGACAAAATAGTACAAATTAGTGAAATTGAATACTGATGCTTTGACTCCTCTGAAATTCGTTGATTTCTTGGAAATATTAGAAGTTAAGGGAGGATCGGAAAAGCAAAGAGAGCAAATAAGGAAAGAAAACTGAAAAAGCTAGAACTCTTCAAGTTACCTCAGATATTGCAGAAGATAAGGATGACCAAAAAATTGTTTGGTCCATAAATTGTGACTGACCAAGCCAGTTCATGGTACTGATTCTAACTGTCTCATTCATTCCAACTGTTTTAATTGTATCAATTCATGCCTGCTCATTAGCCTGGTATTTGCCAAATGATAGCTGCAGCCACCAATAACGTTAATTAAGATAATAAGATCCAGTGATCCAATGAACACCAATTTAACATGTCCAAGGCCAGATACAATCTTATGACAACACACATTTTTTTAACAAAAAACTTGAGCTAATGCATTAAGTGCATTTCTAAATTCCCAAGACACAATGTGTCACTGCTTACAAATATAAAGTATCACACATCACACAGGCTTGTAGATTACCCAAAAAAATTGATAAAAAAAATATTACCTCTGGGGAGCGAAGGAGAGATAGCTGAGATGGGGGAGATTTGTTGAGTAGTTACTCCCTGAAGTTTGAATTGAAACTTCAAACATGTAAGGGTCAGGCAGAATAGGATATCCTGCAACATGAGGAGTCTCCATATACAGAGGTGACATGTGAAAAACAATTGAATACAGATACAATAATATATTAAATAAGTGCAAGAATGTTCTTTCCTCTGGCTTAGTTTACTGTTACTATCTTCTCAGTTGCTTGAGGTTGTCAACTTAAAGTTTCATGAGCTTTTTTTCCTGTATAATTCACTATGTATTATCCTTTCTCTCATGTTGTCTCATGTTCACAATTATGCTTAAGACAATATTATATGATTAATAGTTAAAAGTTAAAACTCTAATCAACCTTTGGCATCCAGCTAATAGTTTATGTATTACACATCAGACGATTAAATGTAGAAAAAATGAATAAGCTCCAAAAGTAAAGCCATGTCTTTGTAAGAAAAACATAAGACATTCCAAAATCTAAAGTATAAGTTCAATAAAACTGAAATCTAAAATGGATAAGAGGGGGGAAAACCTGGATTATTAGCTGATCCATTTGCCTCATCATCCCGTAAGAATGTATAAAATATAGATATACATAAATATAAGGGTAAGTAAAAGAACAAAAAATCAGAGAAAACAAAAGCAAAATCAAAAAAAAATGAGAGAATAAACTTACTTTTGAAATTCCCTTTGTTGTGCTCCATGTGTCAACTCTTGATTTATCCCCTTCTATGGAAGGAAAACTGCAAAATGAAGAAGGGATATTTCTAGTGTCAACTCTAAATTTTTTCTCTTATACTCATCAATTTTCCTAGTTTCAACTCCTAATAGCAAAGAAACAGTGTAAAACTGTCTACAATAAGAAATTGAAACAAACAAAATGTGGTCAAAACCCTAGCATTCCTGGTAAGAGAGAATCAATAAAAGAAAACATAAGAGTTGGAGAGAGACAGAGAATGGAGAGTCAATACCATAGTTAGAACCGCTATTATCGCAATTGTCACTCTCCTCAACGTTAATGGCGTCTTGGAAAAATTGCATGTTTAACATACGGCAATGGAGTAGAGCTTGTTAATCTGATTCAAGAAAGCTCTATACTTACTTTTAAGAGTCACAAAAAGAAGAAGAAGATGTCAACACTCAATGCCACCTACCATCACCGTCGATTGACAGTTTCGGTTGCTAACTGCAACTCGCCGTTATCAGTTGCTACCTTCAACTTGCCAGTGAATTACATGCGAAAGAGAAGAAGAAGAAAGTGAAAGAAAAAGAAAGAAGCAGGAGATGAAAGAAAAAGAAAAGAGGAAAAATGAAGGAGAGTGAAGGTGGAAGAGACTGTGTGTGGGAATTGAGGGGAGAGAGAAAGTAAAAGTGGAGTGGATAGGGAGTGTAATTTCAAAAATTCAAATTCAAATTTTATAAGTCAGATTTACTCATTTACTCATCAACAAAAAACGGAAGTGGCTCAAAAAAATGGACACGTAAAAGGGATTGTTCTCAGCTAAAGTACATATTTAAGTAGATAGATATTTAGGGTTAAATATGTTTTTAGTCCATAAACTTTTGCGAAAATTTATTATTAGTCCCCGAATTTTAAAACGTCGGTTTTTAGTCTTTAAATTTTGAAAAAAGTTCGTTTTTAATCCCTCCGTACATTGTTTGGTGATGTGGCAATCTGATCTGCTTACACGTGGATTGATGAAGGGTCCTCATTTTGCCATGTCACCAAAAATTGTAAGAATGGACTAAAACTGAACTTTTTAAAAGTTCAGGGACTAAAAATCAAAGTTTTAAAGTCTAAAGACTAAAAACGATTTTTTGTTAAAATTCAAAGACAAAAAACATATTTAACTAATATTTGTATTATTGGCATATTATTCAAAAAGGTGAATGCAAAATTTATTTATTAAATAAGTCACTGCTTTTAACTTTTTTTTTTATTTTACAAATGAGTACATTAAAATTTAAACTCAGAACATTATATATACACTAATTCTCTAACCCAATTTTAATAACTTACTTATAGTAACAAATTAAAATTAGAACAAGTAAATTAAGTTATTTTCTAGTATTATCTTTACACTAAATGAGAAATCTTGTATTACTGTCATATTTATTATAGTTAAATTTGAGTATAATGTTTTAAATGAAATTAAAATATAAATTATTAAATAAGTTGTAAGACAGACATTATTTTAAAATCATAGTGTTTTAAAATTAATTATTAACATATGTTATTCAAAATTTTATTTATATATAGAATATTTGTATTTGTATGTATTGTCAGTACAAGTTACGTACAAGATACAGCCGAAGAGATTCATCGGGGCACATGGAATCATGAGAGTCCCAAAGGGTCCATGACATCATGTTCATTTTTTTTTAAAACACGGAGGCTATTTGCTTATCATACACTCTTTTTTATTTATCACATACTTTTTTTTAATTTTATTCTTTGGTGAGAGATTAATCTCTATTTCGTAATTTAACTTGTTTTTATTTAAAATAAATATTAATTTCTGTTTGAATTTTCATACAGAGGTTAATATTTATTTTTCAACTTGTTCTTCTTGAATAGAACTGAAATAGATATTAACTTCTGTTTCCATATAAAAGTTTATATCTATTTTTTAATCTGCTTTTCCAAATGAAATTGAAATTGATATTAACTTTTGTTTTCATATATAAGCTAATATCCATTTTTTCTACAGTTGTTAAAAAACAGATACTAATTTCTGTACGAAGACAGAAGTTAATATATGTTTACTTATATTTCAAAAAAATCAAGTTAAAAACGGATATTAACTTCTATATGAAAATCCAAACAGAAGTTAATATCTGTTTCACTATATTTCAAACAAAATAAGTTAAAAAATAGATATTAACTTTTGTATGGAAACAAAAGTTAATATCTGTTTTTTAACTTGTTCTTCTTGAATAGAATTGAAACAGATATTAACTTCTGTTTTCATATAGAAGTTAATATCTATTTTTTAAGTTGCTTTTCCGAATGAAATTGAAATAGATATTAACTTTTGTTTTCATACCGAAGTTAATATCCGTTTTTTCTGGAGTTGTTAAAAAACATATACTAACTTCGATAAGAAAACATAAGTTAATATCTATTTACCTATATTTCAGAAAAACCAAGTTAAAACGGATATTAACTTCTGTATGAAAATCCAAACAGAAGTTAATATATGTTTCACTATATTTGAAACAAAAAAATTAAAAAATAGATAGAGTTAACTATCAATTTGGTTCTCCAAAGATTATCTTGTCATTAATTTAGTCTCTTAAAGAATTTTGTCACCAGATTAGTCCTCTAAAGATCACCTTTGTCACCAATTTGGTCCACCAAAGAACTTTGTCACCAAATTAGTCCTCCAAAGATGTGTAAATATACAAATTAGTCTTTCAAAGATTTAAATATATCAAATTGGTCGATGATGGAGGACTAATTTGAGGACTAATTTGGTAGATTTTAAAATCTTTGAAGGACTAATTTGGTGACAAAGTTCTTTAGGGATCAAATTGGTGACAAGGTAATCTTTGGAGGATTAATTTGGTGGCAAAATTCTTTGGAGGACCAAATTGGTAACATGATAATCTTTAAAGGACCAAATTGATAGTTAACTCAAAATAGATATAAACTTCTGTATGGAAACAAAAGTTAATATTTGTTTTATATTAAAACAGAAAATCAAGTTAAAAAACGGATATTAACTTCTATACGAAAAACCAAACAAAGTTAATATCGGTTTCATTATATTTCAAACAAAAACAAGTTAAAGAACATATATTAACTTCTGTACAAAAATAAAAGTTAATATCTATTTACTTATATTTCAGAAAAAATCAAGTTAAAAACAGATATTAGCTTTTGTATGGAAATTCAAACAAAAGTTAATATCTGTTTCACTATATTTCAAACAAAACAAGTTAAAAAACGAATATTAACTTTTGTATAGAAATAAAAGTTAATATCTGTTTCAAACAAAATAAGTTAAGTTACAAAAACAGATATTAATCCCCAAGCGAGGAGTAAAATTGAAAAAAAAATGTGTGGTAAACAAAGAAGAGAGTGTGGTAGGCAAAATAGTCACTTGGAAACACCTTTGGGTCAAAATTATCTTCGGTGTGTTTGAATTGGAAGAAAGAAAGAAAAAATAATACTTTTATTTAATTTAAGAGAAAATGTCACGATTTTTTTTAAAAAAAAGTTGATATCTTTTTCAAACAACACTTTAAGGGTATGTTTAGATACTTTTAGGTGTAACATATGTTATTAGATTGTTTGATTTTGTATTTACAAAAGTTTTTGATTCATTTTTTAACAAAGAAAAAAAACTGGGCATTGTTTTAAAAACTAAAAAATTGCTTTTCACATGTAAAAGTTATCTTAAAAATTTCTTCTCACAGCAAATATATCCAATAAAAAATTAATTATATTTCAGACAATTAATTTTTTTCACACCTAATTCAAACACACCTTAAATTTTCCTTTCTAGCTTTTTTTGTTTTTTATAAAAAAAATTATTTTCTTTCCCTCACTACTTATTTAGATGAAGTTCAATGTTGAATTGAGCTTCCTCAAAGACATTTTAATTCTCGTGAAGAATGTTGAAATTAGTTTATGAGATTTATCAATATGTATATTAATTCTTAAGATTTTAAAATTAATTTACAATTAACAAAATTAACTTCAGTTCACTCTGATTTCTTAAATTTTAAAAATGATTCAAATACGTTTTTGTGTTTGCTATTAAAAAATCAATTTAATCTCTGATTTTTCTTTTAAATTTAAATTTGTAATGTTTTAATTGTAAACTAATAGTATTGACTACTATGTATACTGAATTACAATTTCAGAGAAAATGAGCACCGAAAAAAAATCTTAATTAAACACTAATATATGACATGTGAAAGATATTAATGGCCGCTGACTTTTTTTTTTTTTTAATTAAGGGTATCTCCCGGCCGATAGCCGAAGACTAATCCTTTCGAGGCGTAGAGATCATCGAAGTGGGCATTGTCTCTCCCAACAAAGCCTTCTCTATATGCACTGCCAGGATTCGAACCCCTATCAGAATACTTGAACACAAACTATCTGCCAATTATGTCAGACTTTTTCGATATCAGCGCTGACTTTTTGACTCTAAAGATAGAAGATGGGTTAATGAATTGCTAGTTGCATGGAATAAGGAGTGTGAGATAAGGTCGAACTTTTAAGGGTAATCAGAATTCAGAACTATATCAAATTTTAGACTCTCTTCAATCCATTGAGAACTAATTTTTCAAGAGCTTTTTGTTTTGCTTTTCTCTTTCTAATTTTCCTATGTTACTAAAAACAGAAATGCTTGATGACACGAAAGATTACGGTTTTCGTTTTACAATATTTGTCACTTTAACAAGTTTTATTTAATTTTTAAAAATATTTGTTACTTTAAAATTTAAAAATTAAATAAATTATTATTGTTATTTTCAATTTAAACTAATAAACTAGTATATAGTTATATTAAATGAATAAAATAGTATTGGTTGAATGGAGCATTAGGAAATAGCTTAAAAATGGGGAATGGGAAATGGTGATGTCTCCATGTGGTTTGACACTTTGGAAAAAGATGGGACCTCTGTGAGTGCAATGTCCTTCATGCAGTTAACACAAAAATTTATGTACGCACCTTACACTTTTTTGATGAAGTATTTCTATACATATTTTTTTGAGACAGATAAACTTAATCTTTAAGATAATATTTTTTTACAAAGATTCGAGTCGAAAATCTCTTTATGGTGGAGTGTTCCCGTACACAATCTCATACTCATTAAAGAAATTAATTAACTTCATTTGATTTTTTTTTATTTTGTCTAAAAAATATTTTTTCCTAAAATATCCTCTTTCATATTTATTATAAATAGAAACAAATTTATTGAAAATAATAAGTGAATTGATTATTATGTTATCTTAGGCATTTATCTTTAAATGGAGTAAATATAGTCAAATTTGCTTATATATAAAAATATGGAATTCTTGAAAAAATTGTCTATATTTAAAATATTTTATTATCCGTTATTCTAAAACAATAGTTAAGAAAATAAAAGAGAAAACAAAATTATTGACTATTCTATGATTCTACGAATACAATTTTATGTATTCTGTCACATAAACTTTTTAGCTTTTTCTATGAATTATGAATAGAGTCGATACCAACTTGAACCAACTTGATTATAATTAGGTTGATTTGGCTTGAGTTAACTAAAATAAAAACAATAAAGCCCAACGAAAATCGTTGCATTTTTTGTTCAGGTTAAATCCCGTTTTTCCCTAATTCGACCCGATCTAATTAATCATAAAAACTCATATTCGAAAACATAGAGAATAAGAAACATCAAATACTACCTACTATACATTTTTTTAATGTGTATAAAGATATACTCTAGCTGATAATAAAAAAATGATTCTTTTCAAAACAAAATTATCCAAGCAGGTAGAATTCTTCTAATAATTTTTTCATAGAATCAATATTTTTTAGATAAAATATACTTCAATCAATATTTATTTTTAGTAAATATGATTAAGAGATTTTAAAGGATTGTCCGTAATGGAATTGCCCAATGGTGTTTAAAAAAGTTTTGCTATATTTTATTACAATTTGTTTTTTATAAATTCTCCTAATACTTTATAGAATAAGAATTAAATAACAACTAACCGTAGTCATGTGTTAAAATATCAGAAACAATTATTATAAAAAAAATCACAAACAGTTAATTATTTGTTATTTTTATTTAATATATAAAAAAATGTTAAAAAAAAGTTATAGGAAGATTTAAATTTGTTCATTAAAAAATAGGAAGAGTTTTGTTTTGTATATAAAAAATAGGAAGAGTTTGCAATTTTGTCATGATAAAAAAATATAAAGAAAGAAAAGAAAAAGAAGACAAATTGTAAATAGCAAAAAAATAAATAAATAAATAAAGAAGACAAATTGTAAATAGCAAAAAAAATAAAAATAAAAATAAAGAAGACAAATTGTAAAGATAAGCCCAGGATTTCACTGACAAATCCGTTTTCCACAACTCATTGGATACAAAAAATCGCAGAATAAACGTTTCTCTCTTAAATTAATCTTCTGAGGTGACCTCTGCAGCTCTATGCTTCTTCTTTCGTTTTCAATTTTCATTTTCATCTCAGATCCTTCTCTGTGACCATTGATTCTCTCTCCGCCA
Source organism: Cyamopsis tetragonoloba (assembly GCA_037177725.1). Lineage (NCBI taxonomy): Eukaryota > Viridiplantae > Streptophyta > Magnoliopsida > Fabales > Fabaceae > Cyamopsis > Cyamopsis tetragonoloba. Next base: position 52,618,721 of record CM074125.1, read on the forward strand.
CATTTCAAAGAAAATAAAAAGGTACCTTTCAACCTCATACAACAATGGCGTATATTTTATTCTTATTTTTTTCCCCAAAATTTATTTTTTTATCGTTATATTAAAAAAGTTCAAATTTTTGACGGATTGTACGTGTGTATATGTAATTCTCGTATCTCCACGTCCTAGATCTCTACAGTAGCCAACAGAAACATACAATTTACAAAATAGCGGTTTTTACTCCTTATCTTCAGCTCTAATGTAATGTAATGTAATTTTTTATTCCAAATTTCCCTCTATATTGCCACCTACCAGTTGCTGTGGTTTTTTCAAATCTTGGGTTGGTTGAAAGTTTTGAACTTTCCTTGATTCCTTTGCAAGTTTGGTCTTGAATGAACACTTCTAAGAAAAAGGGTACCTTTTGCAATCGCAGTTCTTCTTCCTCATGAATCTCTGTGATTTTCTGAAGTCCTTTGATTCCGAAGATTTATTGCATTTTCCTGGATCCTCCTAGTTCTGTTTGAATTCCTGATTTCTGGATTGTTAAAGTAAGTACTCTTAGAATTGTTTGATTAAATTGTTGTTTCTTATGTAGCTTGCTCTTGAGTTTGATGGGATTTCATTTTAGTATTTCGGTTTTGTTCCATAGTAAGTTGCATTTTTACTATTAATTTACTTAAAGTTTTTTGCTTATGTTCTTATGGAAAATTTAATTACGGCTGTTAATTTATATATATCTTGATTTTATTTAGTTGATAACGTTTATTTGAATCTTTCTGAGTTTGTTCAGCATTTAATTGTCATTTTCTGGTGTAAATCTGACAAGTTTCAAGTGAGGTTTTTAAATGTGTGACAGGTAGATTGATATGCTATTGCCAAATGTTCTGAGTGTGATGTTTTTGGCTTTGGCTTTTTCAGGGCTTTTGTGGAATTTTCTCAAGTATTCCCAATTTTATTTATTATTAAATAGGTTTAGAGTTCCCTAGATCTGAATCACACTAGTTAGGAGGAGGAGACATTTGGGGAGTTAAATTTGCTGTTGGGATTTTGCTTTCAATTGACAAGGCTAATTCGCTTGTTTGTTACTGTAGAGGTGTGGATTGGATTCTCCTTCGATCCTTGGTCGTTGGCATGTACCGAATTCGGGAAGCTTATTAGGGTTTGCTCAGGGAGTAGAAAAGCAGAGAAATTAAGTGATTCTGGATGGGGCATTCTGCAGCTGTATGGGACTATAGAGCAGCAACTGAAATTACAAAGGACTGGAATGGAATCGATCAAATCATGATTCGGACCCCAAGGGGCGCATCGGCAAGGGTGAGAACTTGTTGATTGCAGTATTTACATCGGTTTTATCATTTGATGAAAGTCAAAGCACACAATTTCATCATTTTATAAAATCCGATGTCAATCCATGATGAGGAAAACTTGATTCATAATGATAATTCTAGTCTAATTTGAGTATAATTTAGGCCCTAGCAGGATTGGTATTAACTGTCTTTCTTGAGATTAGGTAAGTTTACACGGCGCACATGTCACTTCATGGCGGAATGAGCGGGGCGAAGAACTTTTATTCACAAGCAGCAAGGTATTCCTTTCAAATTTGGTCAAACTTTATTTTACGCTTTTTCAGATGATATTAATTTGTTAGTTGTCAGTGACATCAGGAGAATTGTGTCAACATTTCTTAATTCCCACTTTCATGAATGAGTTCATTTTGGGCAAAATTGCGCCAAAGCTTGTGAAGATCACTTTCTTGGATGATCAATTAATTTAATATGGAATGAGTTTAGTTGTTCATAAATTATGTCAATGCAAAACGAAAAGGAAGGATGACAAAGTGTTGATAACTAGCAGATATGTAACGTAACGCCTTTTTGACCTTTTGTTACCATGGTCCACAGATGACGATTTTGTAGAAATACGGAATTTTAACTAATTTTTTTTTTTCATAAAGAAGCAAGCATCTTCTATTACTTCATTCTCTTATTTCCAATTAATTGTAGGCAATTTTGAAAGCTCCAAAAGCAATGCGAGGAGGGATTCCTATATGTTTTCCACAGGTATATTAAATTACTATTTTGTTTGTTTGTTCGTTATCGGTAAATTTTAACATGAATAACTCACATATCTTAAGCTAAAATTGTTTCATATTCTTAGTTTGGAAACTGTGGACCGCTGGAGTTGCATGGATTTGTAAGAAATAGAATGTGGACAATTGATGATAATCCTCCTCCTCTTCCTGCATATGATTCTAGAGGAAAATCCTTTGTTGACCTGCTACTCAAATCATCTGAAGAAGATCTGAAGTGTTGGCCACATAGGTATGAATTTGAATGCCATGAAACCGGATACGCTTGATATTACGTTTCCCTATGCGTTGGAAGTAAATTTCAAGAAGTATTAAGCTAACAATTGCTTAATTGTGCCAGTTTTGAGTTCCGTCTTCGGGTGTCCCTTACGACAGATGGAGACCTGAGTCTGATATCAAGGGTCAGGAACATCAATGGCAAGCCGTTTAGTTTCTCATTCGCATATCACACGTATTTATTGGTTTCTGACATTAGGTATGGATAATTCTTTCTTATAATTCTCCTTCATTTGCTTTTTAGAGGACACAGTGATATTGAACCTGCTTTTTTTTCTTGAACAAAGCAAATTAACGGCTGGAACACTTAATGAGGTTCTGAAGAGCGTATTTGTAAGACGAATTGTTACCGAAGGCTTTAATTTGTTGAATTTTAATAATTATTCAAGTCGGAGAGAACTGGTTTTCTTCATTAGAAGCTGCTATAGAAGAATATGTGATCTATTCAATAAAAACTCGCATGGATACTTATGAGTTATGCAGATTTTTCTCCAAATTCTTTTGGTCGTGGAATTTTAAGATATGCTAAGATAAACTATTTTTGTAGAGGATTTTATTCAAGTCATAATTACATCTGAATTTTTATAGAGCCTCTAGAATTTGCACACATTTCATGTTATAATGATAGTGCTTCTGTTTGCCATGCTTGTTGCCTATTGAGATATTTTATTCAATTATTTTTGTAATTGAGCTCTCTATGTATATTTTATCCCTCTTTGATAATTTCAGAACAATGAATTTCCTTTTAGTTTTGCATTTAGGACTCACATGATCAATTTTGTTTAGTGAGATACGGATTGAAGGTCTGGAGACACTTGATTACCTGGACAACCTCGTCCAGAAGGAACGATTTACAGAACAAGGAGATGCGATCACGTTTGAATCCGAGGTAAATGTTTACAGCATAATACAAATTTATTGTTCCATGTTGCATTATAGCACTGCATTTCCTGTACGCAGTTTTTGTCAACCACTTATTGAATCAAAATTCTTCCTTCCTTCGTGGCAGATGGATCGAGTTTATCTTAGCTCTCCTAATATAATCGCGGTTCTGGATCATGAGAGGAAACGGACATTTGTGATAAGAAAGGATGGTCTCCCTGATGTTGGTAAGCTATTTATCTTAGGGCATGTTTGGTTTGCATTTTTATGAACTAGACTTACCTTTGTGATTTCTCCTTTGTGTGTAGCTGTGTGGAATCCATGGGAGAAGAAATCAAAATCGATGGCCGACTTGGGCGATGATGAATACAAACAGATGCTTTGTGTTGATGGGGCGGTGATAGAGAAACCGGTGACCTTGAAGCCTGGAGAAGAATGGACAGGACGGCTGCAGCTCTCGGTTGTGCCATCGAGTTTTTGTAGCGAGCGTTTTTTTGGTCTCGACAAAAGTGGTCTTTGAGGAGTTGTATAAAAGTTTTATCAGCAGACAGTTTGAGTTCATGAATGTTACATTATGCAATGTAGCATTCAGTTGTAGAAAATATTGCTTTGCAGGAGTGTTAGGTTACTTTCATGTTTTGATCTTAGTTCAGAAATCGTACTTCTATAAAAGCCTATGTTTTTGTGAAAATGGCTACCATAAATTTTAAAAAAAAAAAAAAAAGAAAAAAAAAAGAAAAGGGGTAAGAAGCTTCACTTTCGCCGGCCATGTGCAAGTGATCATTGTTACTGGATTATTAATTAGTTGGTTCAGTTCTTATATCTTTGGTCTGCATCATGATGGGTTAAATTATATTTCTGTTCTCTGCATGATATATTATTATTATTATTATTTTGTTAATTATAATTTGACTCTAGTTCTTTATTTTATGTGTTATTTGATACAAAACTTGTGTGCATTTTGTCTCTATGTACTCTCTGAATATAAAGTTGACTAAAAAAGTCATATTTAGTGATGGATTTGTTTTTTGGTATAACTTGAGTTAACGACATGTTTTTGTATAAATTAGCAATGGTTTTAATCATGACTAAGTACAATGTTAGTAAACCACATATTTGATAAGTACATAGAGAAAATAATATTACAAATATTCTGTATTATATTGCATGAGGTGAAATTATTGGAGCCAAATTATAATTATAATTAATCCCTTTATTATTTTGTTAGGGATATAAAAATTCTAAAAAGAAACAATGCAATGTTATAGTCAAAACTTTTTGCTAGACTAAATAAAAAATTGCTGAATCATCACCAAAGTTTGGCTAGTAGTCCACTTAACGGATCTAGTTAAGTGTTGGCTATCAGAGGGACCAAACAATAGAGTAAATAAAAAAAAAATTTTTAGCCTTATTATTACTACTCTACTATGTTAATGAAATAACTTGAAATTTATTTCGTTACAAATAACCTGAAAATTTAATACTTAAGATTAAAAAACTTTGTAATATATAAATTATTATGGAAAAACATATTTATTAAATATTTATGTAAATTTTGAATTAAATTTTGATGAAGAAAACAAGTTGTACATTTATGTTTAAGACTTCAAACAGGATAAAAATTAGAATGAACATTTGAGAATGAAATTAAACTAACCTCCTCAATTAATTAATCTTTTTTGAAGTTGAGAAAGTAAAAACTATAGAATATTTGGAGTATCACAAAAATTTCAATTTATTTCAAAATTTAAAATTAAATAAGTCTTATCTTACTCGTACCAATAAATAGAGCTAAGGTTATAGTTTAAACTGTTAGTAGAAAACTGAAATGACTAGTTACAGTGGACATAAAAAAACTAAAAGTAGTAAAAGACATATTCACTAATACTACTTGTATTATTTTGTTGCAGAAAAATTATCGTAATATTTATTTACGAATTGCTCTTTTTTCTCTGATATCCCTATTTATTATTAAGGTAAATGATTATTTCTTCCACCGTTAACTGATTTATCTCATCAGGGTTTGAACAAGTGTTTTCTCACAATATTGTATCTTTACTATGATGCAACACCATTATTGGTTAAGGAATGTTTATCTAATAAAACAAAATTTATTGTTAAAAAGTATCTGGAGGTTTTGGATCTGCTGGAACTAGTGGTTCTGGAGCTTCTGGTTCTGGTGGTTTTGGAGGTGCTGGAATTGGTGGTTTGGATATAAAATTGTAATGTTGGTTACGTTCTGCCCAACCTTTTATATATATATATAGAATTTTACTGCACATTGTTTATTAAGTAATTTATAGTTTGATATAAAAGAAACAATGAGCCTAAAAAAATAGCAATTAATTTAAATTATTGTGTGCCAATTGAAATATGCATATTTTGTCAAGCATGAATTGTGTCAATCACTAGTTAATGGATAATTGATACTTTAGCCTAAAATAAAGAGGGGTCAAAAAGAATATGACTTAAATAATTGGTACTTGGGTTTCAAGTAAATGGTGGACAAAAATAGGACATAAATAATTGATACTAGGTGTAAAGATGACAACAGAGTGCGAACAAATACTAGTAAATTAAATTTAAATTATATTTAAAATAATATTTGCTGAATAAAATTTTGACTAGAAATTATATAAATACCAACATAAAACTAAAATACAATTTTATTATTTAAGTCGGATTTACGGATAAATTTTACTTTATGTTGTTCATTATTTTTCACTTGAAAAAAAAAAGTATAGCATAATATGATCAGATTTTTATTATGGTTAAATTATTATTTTGATCCCATAATATAACCTCAAATTTCATTTGGATCCTTCAATTTTTTTCTTCATACTAACCATTTAATTTTTTTTGGTCAATATAATAATTTTATATTAATTTTATTAAATAAATAGCTTACAAAAATTATCAAAATAATATTGGTTTAGCCTCGTCTATTTCTTTCTCACCTCCAACAATTGTTTTAAAAAATTTTATTAACCATTTAATCAACAGAATTATAAGTATTTGATTAAAAAATGAAAAATTCGTTCCATATGGAAGACTCTCTAAAAAAATCACAAGAATTCATAAAGTTAGTTAATCTAGATACAGTTATCAAATTCGTCTAACCCTTTGTATTAGTTTCCAAAATTACCCTTCAATTATTAAATCAATAATTTTGTTCTCTTTCCACTTAGTTAATCTTGTTCAATTATCTTAAGAGAAAGAAGTTGTCTCTCATTAACTATTTATACTACCTCTAGACCTTTTTATAAGAGATAAAAATAGAATTTTTTTGTCATTTTTCTAAGAGATTTTGTGAACTTTTTAGGCATATTAATTGCTAAGGAAGAGTAAAAACACTTTGTTACCCTCAATTTATTATAAGCACTCACAATTTTTCATACAAGTAGATGCATTAATTACATAGATATTTTAATAATTTTCTCAATCATTAATTAAAGGGTCTTGATATCTAGTGCCCTAAGGGCACTAGATAAAGTTACTAGAAGTAGAAAAACAATCATAAGAGTATATTATTCTGTCTCTCGGGAATATAAAAAACTACACATTTCAATATCTTTTTACTATATTTAGGCTCTTAAATAGTGTCCTTAGGGTACTAAATATCATTTGCCTTAATTAAAAAAAACATCATTTATTATAGTTTATTAATATATATATATATATATAAAGGGTTTTTCTAACTTGTTTCCATGGGCATAAGTTAACAAATGATTGGATTAAATTTTTTAATGGTTGGATTTGATTCATTTTACTATACTTTGTGTGCATTTACTAAACCCCATAGCACCCACTACTTGTTAACTTCCCCTTAATGAAATTCTATTGGTTGCTAATCATTGTTTTCTTGTGCCCATGAACACAAGTTAAAAAAATCCATATATAAAACATGTTTAATATTTCTTATAAAAAGAATCAAAAAGTAATAATATTTATAAAAATTAAATAAATAAAAAAATATAGTAAGAGAATTCAACTATATGATCAAATTATAGAATTCAGGTCGAAGAAAGTGTGATGAGTTCTAGTGATACGTGTGAGTTGAGGTGTGTGGGCTTCCCGCCATGTGATGTCATCAAACAAAAAGTGTCGCGTGGATCTCTCTTCTTTCTCATTTTCTGCCTTTCATTACTCCTTTTCTCTCTCTCTCTCTCTCTCTCTCTCTCTCCTTCAACAATTTTGTCCTCTTCCTCCTCCTTCTTTCCTCTGCATTCCATTCTCAACCATCTCGAACATTACATATTACATTCACATTCTCAAACCCCATTTTCATGACTATTCTTCCTCTTCCACCCCATTGCCATAATCCTATTCAATTTCCCATCTTCATCATTTTTTCCTAATTAATTTCCCAAAGGGTCTTCATCAATATAAATAAATCACACAAATTCGCCATGGAATCCGTATCCCCACAACAAACCCCAATTCTTCAGAAACCACCCGGTTACAGAGACCCCACCACCGCCCAACTACCTCCCAAACCCCGCCCTCCGCGAAAACCCCCCCTCCCCCCCTCTTTCCGGCCCAAACCCAAGCGCCGGAGCTGCTGCCGGATATGTTGCTGCACCTGCTGCGTCATCCTCATCATCCTCATCCTCGTCACCGTCATCGCCGGCGGACTCTTCTACCTCTTCTACGAACCTTCCCTGCCGGAATTCCACCTGGGTTCATTCCGCGTCACGAAGCTCAACATAACGGAAAAAACGGACGAGGGTACATTCCTAAACGCGGAATCCGCAACGAGAGTGGAAGTGAAGAACCGTAACAGCAAAATGGTGTGGCGATTCGAACAGAGCAGGTTTCAAATCTCTGCTTTAGACGGTGACCTGAATTTGGGGTCCACGACGGTGGCGGCGTTCACGGTGAAGGAGAAGGAAGTGACGCAGTTGAAAGCGGGGACAAGAGTGAAGGATCGAGCATTGAGCGAGGGACAGAGGAGAAAGGTAAAGGGAGGGATTGAAAGCAAAGCGTTGATTCCCTCTGTTGAGGTTCGAACGAAAACAGGGGTTGGATTGAAGGGTTGGAATTCGGCTTCGATTTCGATCAAGGTGCTTTGCGGCGGCGTTACTATTCGGCAACTTGAAAATGGAGACATGCCCGTTTGTTCCGTCACTGTTCTTAAATGGTATGCAATTCATACATGATTAAAAAAAAAATTCTTGCTGTTCTGTTTTGCTCTGTTTCATTTTGTTCTGTTTTGCTCTGTTTGGTTGTGTTCAAATTCCAAACTTTCATAGTTTCATGACACAAAAGTGCATTATTTTTGTTTAATTTTATACTTAACATTACTCTCTGGATAATACACTATTGTGGTTTTAGTGTTAGTTAAAATTGCAGTTTTATATATACAACCAGTGCTGACATTTAATGTTACGTGGATCACCAAGATAAAAGTCTTAACTTTAACTATAAAACATCACTCAAAACAACAAAGGAGCTTATCCTTTTAAGTAAATTAATTCTGCTTTGGGCTTGTATTTTAAAATTTCTAGTTGCTGATGATTGTGCATTCTAATTGAAGTTGTTGATTTGGTTTTGATTGACCACAGGATCAAAATAAGATGAGTTGAGGATGCATTCTTCAATATGTATAGCGGATTAATGCTCTTGGCTTTGGAGGTGAAGATTTTGTGCTCATATTGGACTAAATATAAATTATTCTTGTATACTTCTTTTTTTTTTTTCACTTTAAAAAAGTAAACGTAGAATAAAATGCAAAAAAAAAAAAAAAACAGTAATATTCTTTGCTTAGAAAAAAGAAAAGGATCTCTCGTCTACATCAGTTCAACTTGCTGCTTGCTTCTCCCAAATATGATGTGGGATGCACAAAAGTCCAATACAAGAGGATGAGATTGTACTTATAAAACTATTTTTTGTTTATTGACCAAAAAAAAAAAACACTACTTATTGTTTTTAATATGGTTGTTGACAAGAATCCTTACTCAATTACTTGAGAAAAATGTTCATTCCTTCACTTTTCAATTAAAAAGAAAAAACACATTGTATTCAAGACAGAGCACAAGTTTTATCTAATTAAGTGGAACCCATACCATAAGTATTTTGTTTGTCTCTCTTTCTTTTTCTTTTTTTGTTGAGGATTGTCTTTTTTATACTTGATTATCAAGTGATTCAAAGAGAATTCCAACTCAAATATTATAGGAATCATCATTAGTAAGGGCACTTTGGATTTGTCATGGAACTTAGATTTCTTTTTTCTTTTCCCAAATTAATCAACCATGGGATAATTAAAAACTGAAAATCAAATGAGTTATTATAGCTTTTTAAGGTGACATATCATTCTCTTTGGTAAACTATGGTAGAAAGTGAGCTTAAGGGCCAAGGCTACCTTGTGAAAGAAATGTGCAACCATTAAGAAGAGTGGGACATTAGATCTCCTTGTTGACATATCTTGACAAATTTGTTGTCTAATTTTTATTATTTTTTTGTTCAATATCTGATTATTACTTTATGAGCTATGATTTTTATACAAATACTGTACAATTCTAATATAACTGACAACCTATTAAAAAAAATGGTTGAATGGGATTATAAAAAAGGTTGAATGTGTTGTGTTATATTGGCAAATAATTATAGTATAAAAAATATTTCATTGTTTTATTGTAAAATAAGAATAAGAATGAACTTCTAGTTTTCCATCCCATTGATCAAAAGAATTCATTCTACAAGCATGTGATGTGTGATTGACAAGATTTCATCTCTTTCAATTCATTATTGTTATTGTTAGATTTGGATCTCTCTATCCAAATTTCTCATTGTCCTCTATCAAACAACATACCAACCATTGATGTGGTTGGTGGCTCAGATTAAATTTTTGACAAGTTAAAGTCAAGTAGGGCAGAATATTTAAAGGTAAATAAGGTTATTGGCTAGAACCTCTAAATTTATAAGGTCTTTAATTTTATTAATATTATTATTGATATAAATTATGTTAAAAAGAAATTGATAATGTCTATTATAAGATTCAATATTTTTTCTAAGGTTCATATCTTATATTTTTTTTTTCTATTATTTAGGGCTAATTTTTTTAAACTTAAAAATAATTTATTCAGAAGACAAGCAGAGAATTGATTATTATTTTTTAATTGATTATAGGTACCCAAAAGGTATGAGGACGAACATAAAAATCACTATCCACACGGTGATGGAGTCGAGTACGTAAATTTTTTTAAAATACGGGTACAAGAACGGATACTTAAGTACCCTACTTAGACCCTACCCATTGTCATCCCTAATAGTACACGATCTCTAAAAAAAATTAGTACAATTTTAAAATATTAAAAATCATGTACATTGTCTTCAAAAAGTTTTAATTAATTTAAATAATTTAAAAAACACATTTTCTTTATTTCCAAAAACAACATTCTCTTCAAGTGCATATATAATACACGATGTCTAAAAGAATTATTACAAATTTAAAAATATATATAACCATGTGAATTGAGTCATAAACTTTGAAGTTAATAGAAAATTGCCTTTAAAGAGCATCAAATAATTTAAAAAATGTGTTATCATTTTTATTTTGAAAACATCCTATTCTACACTCCCTTTTAAAAAATTATTGCAATTTTAAAACTATATGAAATCATATAAGTTGATCTAGAAAGTTAAAAGTTAATAGTACATTATCTTCAAAAAAACTTTAAATAATTTAGGTAATTTACAAAATGCATTTTCTTTTTTTATTTCGTAAAACACTCAATTCTTCATGTGTATAGTACACGATCACCAAAACAATATTTGCAATTTTTAAAATATAAAAAATCATATAAATTGAACTAAAAACTTTAAAGTAAATAGAAAATTGTCTTCAAAGAGCACCAATTAATTTAGGGAAAAATATGTTTCTAGTTCTTATAAAATAGGGTATTTTTTCTTTTAGTCCCTATAAAATTATTTTTTGCATTTTAGTCCTTATAAAATAAAAAATTGTTGCTTTCAGTCCCTATAAATTTTTTTTTGCAATTTGTTTCATATAGAATGAAAAAAATGTAGATTTTAGTTCCTATCATTAAGAAATTTTTGTTAAGTGCTGACTATGATGATGGAGTGCCACATGTCAACGAGTATCGGGTGAATTGAGCGAGGTTGCACAACAAGAAGATAGGGTTCGACTCTCTCTAAGAGGCCGTGTGTTGGAATTTCCTCCGGATGTCGTTCGTTTAAGAGCTTCGATAAGAAGACAGTACCTAACGGATATTTCTTAACTGTAAGAACTAAAAGCAATAAATTTTCATTATTTTACCGGGACCAAAATGCAAAAAAAAAAATTATAGGGACTAAAAGCAATATTTTTATTTTATAGGGACCAAAATACTAAAAATAATTTTATAGGGACTTAAAACAAAAATACTCTATTTTATAGGGATTAAAAACATATTTTACCCATTAATTTAAAAAAACGTTTTCATTTTTATTTTGAAAAGATCGTATTCTTCAAATATATAGCATACACACTCTAAATTTTTTTTTTGTAATTTTAAATTATAAAAAATAATGTAAATTGATCTAAAAATTTAAAAGTGAATGATATATTGTCTTTAAAAAGCTTCAAATAATTTTGGTAATTAAAAAAATATACTTTATTTTTATTTCGAAAATTACTCTATTCTTCAAGTGTATATAGTACATGATATCTAAAAAAATTATTACAATTTTAAAATATATATATTCATATAAATTGATCTAGAAACTTAAAAGTGAATAGTACATTATCTTAAAAAAACTTCAAATTATTTAGGTAATTGAAAAAATGCATTTTCTTTTTTATTTCAAAAAACACCTAATTCTTCAACTGTATAGTACACGATAACTAAACAAATTGTTGCAATTTTTAAAATATAAAAAATCATGTAAATTGAGCTAGAAACTCCAATTTGAATGGTACATTGTCTTCAAAAAGCTGCAAATAATTTAAAAATTATATTTTTATTTTTATTTCGAAAGACACCATTTTCTTCAAGTATATAGTACACGATCTCTAAAAAAACTGTTGCAATTTAAAAAAAAAAGGTTTTTCTAACCTGTACAATCTTAAAAATATTAAAAATCATGTAAATCGATCTTGAAACTTAAAAGTAAACAGCATATTATCTTTAAAATGAATAATACATTATTTTCATAAAAACCTCAAATAATTGAAGTAATTTAAAAAACACATTTTTATTTTTTTATACCATAAAGACACCCTATTCAAAGTGAATAATACATTGTTTTAAAAAAGCTTCAAATAATTGAAGTCATTTAAAAAACACACTTTTCTTTTTTATTCCACAAAAATGCCGTATTTTTCAAGTGTATAACACACGATCTCTAAAAAAATTGGTGCAATATCAAATGATAAAGAATTTGTAAATTGAGCTAGAAAATTCAAAGTGAATAACACATTGTTTTCATCAAAACATCAAATAATTTTATTCATTTAAAAAAATCTTTTTCATTTTTATTCCACAAAAACACCATGTTTTTCAAGTGTATAGCATAAGTTCTCTATAAATATTGGTGTAATTTTAAGAATATTAAAAATTATAAAAATCGAGCTAGAAACTTCAAACTGGAAAAATATTGTTTTCATAGAAACCTAAAATAATTGAAGTCATTTAAAAAATGATTTTTCATTTTTATTGCAAAAAACACCCCATTGTTCAAGTGTATAGCACACTATCTCTAAAAAATGTTGCAATTTTGAAAAGATAAAAACTTATGTAAATTGAGCTAGAAACTTCAAAGTGAATAATACATTGTTTTCATAATGATATCAAATATTTAAAGTCATTGAAAAAATGCGTTTTGTTTTTTATTCCACAAAAAACACCCTATTCCTCAAATATAACACACAATCTTTATAAAATTGGAGCAATTTTATAAATATAAAAAATTAAGTAAATTGTGCTAGAAACTTCAAAGGTTATATACATTGTTTTCATAAAAATCTCAAATAATTGAAGTTGTTTAAAAGGCCCGTTTCATTTTTTATTTCGAAAACACCCTTTGTTTCAAATTCATAGCACACGATTTCTAAAAAAACTGGCATAATCTTAAAAATATAAAAAGTTATCTAAATTGAACTAAAAACTTCAAAGTGAATAATAGCTTATAAAAAACGCTTTTCATTTTTATTCCAAAAAATATACTATTCTTCAAGTCTATAACACACAATCTTTAAAAAATTGATGCAATTTTTAAAATTAAAAAATTTATGTAAATTGAGATAAAAATTTAAAGTGAAGAATATATTATTTTCATAAAAATATTAAATAATTGAAGTCATTTTAAAAATGCGTTTTCATTTTTATTTCACAAAACACTCAATTCTTCAAGTGTATAAAACACCATCTCTATAAAAGCTGGTGCAATTTTAATAATATAAAAGAATTACAAAAAGTTAGCTAGAAAATTCTAAGTGAATAATAATTTATCTTCATAGAAACCTGAAATAGTTGAAGTCATTTAAAAAATGCGTTTTCAGTTGTATTTCAAAAAATAGAATATTCTTCAACTGTATACCACACAATTTCAATTGGTGCAATTTTAAAAATATGAAAGTTAGATAAATTGAGCCAGCAATTTAAAGGTGAATAATTCATTATTTTGATAAAAACCTCAAATAATTGAAGGCATTTTAAAAACACATTTTTAATTTTATTTCGAAAAACACCATATTCATGACGATCTCTAAAAAAATTGGTATAATTTTATAAATATATAAAATTATGTAAATTGAGCTATAAAATTCAAAGTTAATAATACATTGTTTTCATAAAAATCACAAATAATTGAAGTTATTTAAAAAACATGTTTTCATTTTTATTCCAAAAAAATCCTATTCTTCAAGTGTCTAGCACATGATGTCTAAAAAAATTGGTGTAATTTTAATAATATAAAAATTATGCAAATCAAGCTAGAAACTTCAAAGTGAATAATACATTGTTTTCATAAAAACCTCAAGTAATTGAAGTCATTTAAAAAATGTATTTTTTTTTTGGAAAAACACTCTGATCTTTAAGTTTATAGCACACGATTTACAAAAAACTTGTTGCAATTTTAAAAATATAAAATTTTTTACAAATTGAACTAGAAACTTTAAAGTGAATAATACATTATTTTCATAAAAACCTCAAATAATTGAAGTCATTCAAAAAAAATATTTTCATTTTTATTCCGAAAAACACATTTTTATTCAAGAGTATTAGCACACGGTTTCTTAAACAATTGATGTAATTTTAAAAATACAAAAAATTATAAAAATTGAGTCAGATCTTCGAATTGAATAATACATTTTTTTCATAAAAATCTCAATTTACGTTGTCAAAAAGTTTTAATTTGATCACTTATTTTTTAAAAGTTTTAATTTGGTTTTTTATGTTTTACAAGTTTCAGTTTGGACGCTTATGTTGTATTTATGAATCATTTTATTCCCTTATGTTATATATTTTTTACAAGGTAAGAGTCTAAAGCAAGGGACCAAAATGATTCAAAAATCAACATAATGGATCAAAGTGATTCGAAAAATACAACATAAAAGATCAAAGTGAAACTTTTTAAACATAAGAGACCAAAAGAGTATTTTAGCCTTTCATAAAAATATCAAATAATTTAAGTCGTTTAAAAAACACGTTTTTCTTTTTTTTCCTTGAAAAAACCCAATTTGTCAAATGTATAGCACACAATATCTATAAAATTGGTGCAATTTTAAAAGATATTAAAAATTATGAAAACTGAGCTAGAAAGTTCAAACTGGAAACTACATTTTTTCATAATGACCTCAAATAATTGAAGTCATTTAAAAAACGTGTTTTTATTTTTATTCCCCAAAACACCATGTTCTTCAAGTGTATAGCACATGTTCTCTAAAAATATTGGTACAATTTTAAAAATATAAAAAATTATGTAAATTGAGCTATAAACTTCAAAATGAATAATACATTGTATCCATAAAGACCTCAAATAATTGAAGTCATTCATAAAACATGTTTTCATTTTTATTCTCAAAAACACCATATTCTTTCAAGTGTATAACACAAGATCTATAAATAAATTGGTGCAATTTCAAAATTATAAATTTTTTTGTGAATTGAGCTAAAAAATTAAAAGTGAACAATACATTGTATTCATAAAAACCTCAAATAATTGAAGACATTTAAAAAACACGTTCTCATTTTTATTCCAAAAATCACCATATTCTTCACGTGTATAACACACGATTTTTAAAAAGATTGATGCAATTTTTAAAATATAAAAAAATATGTAAATTGAGTTAGAAAATTCAAAGTGAATAATAAGTTGTTTTCATAAAATTCTCAAATAATTGAAGTCGTTTAAAAAATGCATTTTATTTTTATTCCGAAAAACACCTTACTCTTCTAGTGATTGCATACAATCACTAAAAAAATTGGTGGAATTTTAAAAATATATAATTTTTTCTAATTTATCTAAAAACTTCAAAGTTTATAATCCATTGTTTTCATAAAAATCGAAAATAATTGAAGTCATTAAAAAAATGCGTTTTAATTTTTATTCCGAAAAACATCCAATTCTTCAAGAGTAAAGCACACGACGACTAAACAAATTGGTGCAACTTAAAAATTTTAAAAAATTACGTAAATTGAGATAGAAATATCAAAGTGAATAATGCATTATTTTCACAAAAACGAGTTTTCATTTTTATTTTACAAAACACCCTATCTTTCAAGTGTATAACACACGATCTCTAAAAAAATTGGCACAATTTTAAAAATATAAAAAATTATGTCAATTTAGATAGAAACTTCAAAGTGAATATTACTTTGTTTTAATTTCTATTCTACAAAGCACCCTATTAAATTTTTTGAGGTTTTTAAAAAATTCATTTTCATTTTATTTTCTTCAAAAACACTATATTCTTTGAATGTATAGCATATGATCTTTTAAAAATTTGTGTAATTTTAAAAATATAAAAAATATATAAATTGAGCTGAAAAATTAAAAGTGAATAATAAATTATTTTTAAAGACCTCAAATAATTGAAGTCATTTAAAAAACACATTTTTCATTTTTATTCCACAAAACATCCTATTCTTCTAATGTATAGCACACAATCTCTAAAAAATTATTGTAGTTTTAAAAATATAAAAATTATGTGAATAGAGCTAAAAACTTCAAAGTGAATAATATATTGTCTTCATAAAAATTTGAAATAATTGTAGTCGTTTAATAAATATGTTTTCATTTTTATTCCGAAAAACACCTTATTCTTCAAGTGTATAGCACACGTTGACTACAAAAATCTTTGCAATTTTAAAAATATAAAAAAAATTAGGTTTATTGAGCTAGAAAACTCAAAGTGAATAATAAATTTTTTCATAAAAAACTCACCTATTTGAAATCATTTAAAAAACACGTTTTCATTTTTACTCCGAAAAATACCCTATTCTTCAAGTGATATCACACAATCTTTAAAAAAATTGGTGCAATTTTAAAAAAATAAAAATTATGTAAAAGAAGATTGAGCTAGAAACTTCAAAGTGAATAATATATTATTTTCATAAAGACATCAAATAAGTGAAGTCATTTAAAAAATACATTTCATTTTTATTCCACAAAACACCCTGTTTTTAAAGTCTATAGCCCACAATTTCTAAGAAAATTAGTGCAATTTTAAAAATATAAAATTATGTAAATTGAGATAAAAGCTACAAAGTGAATAATACATTATTTTCATAAAAACCTCAAATAATTGTAGTCATTTAAAAATGCGTTTTTGTTTTTATTCCGAAAATACCCTATTCTTCAACTTCAAGTGTAGCACACGATCTTTAAAAAAATTGGTGCAATTTTAAAAATATAAAAAATTATGTAAATTGAGTTAGAAACTTCAAAGTGAATAATACATTGTTTTCATAAAAATCTCAAATAATTGAAGTTGTTTAAAAAAAATGCATTTTCATTTTTATTCAGAAAAACACCATATTCTTCAAATGTATATAGCACATGTCATAAAAAAAATTGGTGCAATTTTTAAAATATAAAATTATGTAAATCGAACTAGAAACTTCAAAATAAATAATATATTGTTTTCGTAAAGACCTCAAGTAATTGAAGTCATTTAAAAATGTGTTTTACTTTTTATTCCACAAAATACCATAATCTTTAAGTATATAGCACACGATCTTTAAAACAATAGGTGGAGTTTTAAAAATATAAAAAATATGTAAATTGAGCTAGAAACTTCAAAGTGAATAATGCATTTTTTCATAAAAATCTCAAATAATTGAAGTCGTTTAAAAATGTGTTTTTATTTTTATTCCGAAAACACCATATTCTTCACCCTATTCTTCAAGTGTACCGCATACGATGACTAAAAAAATTGGTACAATTTTAAAAATATAAAAAATTATGTAAACTAAACTAGAAAGTTCAAAGTTAATAGTAAATTGTTTTCATAAAAATCTCAAATAATTTTAGTCATTTAAAAAATGTTTTTTTGTTTTTATTTCAAAAAAATTATATTATTCGAGTGTATAGTACACGATCTCTAAAGAATTGGTGCAATTTTTAAAATATAATAAATTATGTAAATTGAGCTAGAAATTTCAAATTAAATAATACATTATTTTCATAAAATTCTCAAATAATTGAAGTCATTTAAAACACATGTTTTTATTTTTATTAAAAAATATTCTTTAAGTATATATATATATAAAAGTATGATTTAAATCTCCATTAGATGCATCTATATATACACAAGTGAAAGAACAATTATGACATTCTTGTATATTACATGAAAATCACTATTTCAGGCAAGGGGAGAAGTTCGTCACTCGAGCGGAATTGTTGACCAAACAAGGGGAGTGGAGTGTAAGAACTTGCAATTAGAGCGGAGTTGTGGAAACGTAATCATTCAACAGGGGCAAAATGCAATTTTTCAAATTTTATTATATCTTCAAGTAGCTCGTTTGATCCTATCCATTAATTTAAAACAAGTCAAATCTGACGGCTTGTCACCAAAAGAGCACCGGTCCTCCTTTTTTTTTTTTCTTCGGGAGTACCCTACCATCTGTTTGGTTAAGTAGAAGTACGAAGGAGATAAATAAGATGGAAGTTAAGTTATGAGAGAAGAAAAATAGAAAGTAAGGGTTCGTTTGATATCTCTTTTTGAAAACAGTTTTCTGTTTTTAAAAACAGAAAACTAGAAAAACTCGTATGACAGTCGAGTTTTCAAAAACAGTTTTTGTTTTTCAGTATTTAAAAACTAAAATATGAAAACATCTCAAACATGTTTCAGTTTTCAGTTTTCTGAATTTAAGCACAAACTTATATTGAAAACTCCTCTAACTTTTTTTTAAAATTGTTTCTGAAAACTGTTTTATAATATAATCTTTAAAAACTAAAAGTCAAAACTGTTCTAAACCCTAAGTCTTTTAATTTTGTTTTTAAAAGTTAATTTTTTTTTTAAAAAATTTCTCTTAAACAAAACAAAAAAAATTACTTCATTATCCGTAACTTTTTTTTTCTCTCAACCAAGGTAAATGCAACCCTACTAGACATTTGTCAGGTCAGGCCCATGGATATCAAAGATAACATGATTTTTGTATTTTTGAGACATAAATTATTATATTCAATTTTTCATTTATTACTTAGTACCTTATTATTATGAGAATATATAAGAATTTTTAAGAAAATATACCAAAATGCTCATTCATTAGATAAATGTAGAGAATAAGCCAATTAGGCGGTGATTTGGTAAAATACCAATTGGGCAAAATATGTATAGTAAACAAATGTAAAAGAGAAAAAAAATAACCATATACTACATGAAATATGTAAATTAAAAATTATAAATATTTTCTTATGAAAAAGTAAATACTTATGACATTATGAATATAAATTTAATTTATTATTTATATTTTTATTAAATAAATATTTATATTTAATTTCTTAACCTTTATATAAATAAATAGGATTTTGCAAAACTTATGCGTAATTCATCCATTGTCTTAGGATAATGGTTAACAAAACCCAAATAGATATATAATATAATCGAATCATATAAAAAAACTTATAAAGAAACTAAAAAATTAGAAAAAATGGACTGAGGATTTCTTATGTGATAAATATAAATTATAAAAAATAATTATATCATCCATATTTTTTTTTAACATTTTTAATAGAATTGTAACATCTTATGTATAGCTTCTTTAAATTTCAACTACTTTCTTATTTTAAAATTTATAGTTCTTAATGTATTTGACCTAAAAACACTTTTTCTTTATATTTCATTCCTAAAATGAAATGTGATTACTTGAGAGGTGATTAGTTTAAATGATATATAATATTTTTTCTTAAACAATTGATATTACATAAAAAAAATCTAGACGTAATATTTTCGACTCAAACAAAAATATCTTATGTTAGTCTACCTTAGGCTTAAAAAAAAGAAGAGGAATATGATTGACTCTAATTTATAATATTTTAAGGTTTATTTCATAATTTTTTTATTATTATATAAAATTTTTATTACTCTTTGAAAGTTTTTTTTAAGAAAAAGATTCATAAATGTTTATCTAAAGAAAATTTGGCAAATACTGGTTCATGTTTTCTCCGCCCAATTAAGATAATTAAGATTCATAAAAATGGATAGTGACTTCAAATTTTCAATGACGACATTCATCCGTTTCCCAAGTTGGTTTTATCTCCCTTGTTTGTTTCTTTGAAGAATCGCTTTCTCTCTCTCTCTCTCTCTGCAATTCTCCTTTTGCTTTGCATTTCGAAAAGAAAACCTTCTTCTGTTCTTCCATGGCTTCCAAGCGCATCCTGAAGGAGCTAAAGGACCTCCAGAAAGACCCTCCAACTTCCTGCAGTGCCGGTAAAGCTTCCTTCACCAATTTCCTCTTCTTTTTGCCCCTTATTTGTTCCAAATTGTTATTATGCTTCCGATTTTGCTCGATCTGTGAGATTTGGAATTTACATGTATCTAGGTCGTTTCCCTCCTTGTTTGGTGGTTTTATCTGGATTTTGTTATGCTTTTCTAGTTTACATTTGTGAATCCTATAAATTTACAATCTCTGAGGAAGTAAGGTGAAATATCTGCTCTCAGCTAAGCTTCGTATTTCAGATCATGACTTTATAAGATTATCGTCAATATGGGATTTTGAAAGATTTTTCTGGTAGTTAGAAACTCATCAGATCAGGGTTACGAGTAATAACCAACAATTTATAAGTTTTTTGTTTTTGAATATTGTTAAAGTTTTGATTTGTCGACCTCAAATTTCATTTTATTTTATTCTGTTCTTTTGTTTTTTGATTCTTTCTACTAAAGCAGAAATCATGCTTTTAAGCTTCAAACGTTAAGACTATTATGATTTTTCCATTGCCTTCCTTTGATAAGATTTTCTCTAAACGATATGATGGATTGTAACAACTATCATGGATTAAAAGAAGCCAATTCAATTATCTGTGCCTCTGGTTGTGGAGTCCATATAGATGCATGCCTTGGAAGATAGCTTCTTCTTTAAGATTATATTTGGATTTGGATTTCTACGTGCTTATTATTTTCTGAGTTTCAAATATGTAGTATTTATCAAACAGGCAGATGTAGTTTGTAAATTGGTATACATTATTACAATGTTTTCTGATATTATATTTGCAATCTGATGGTATGTTTGTTATTTTCTTCTGTTTATCACCTTTACAGGTCCTGTAGCAGAAGACATGTTTCATTGGCAAGCAACTATAATGGGTCCCCCTGATAGCCCTTATGCTGGGGGTGTTTTTCTAGTTACCATTCATTTTCCTCCTGATTATCCATTCAAGCCACCCAAGGTATTGCCTTAATTCTATTCAATATAATTTTAACAATTCTGGGTTTATGTGCGCTTGGATAATAGTGGAGTTTTTTCGTTTATAATGTTTGATTTTCTAATTTCCCCAAAGCTTAGATTCCTAATTTATAATTTATTAATTCCATTTCATAGAATTTTATTTTTAAAAGATATTTTGTTTTGATTTTCGATCATCCAGCACACCCTTCTTTATTGTACTTGTACAATTGAGCTTGTCCATATTTCTGAGATGTTTATGCTAGTGATAGATTAATTTCTGCGGATGACTAATGAATGTGCTAAATTATAATCTGATTGCTAGTTTGGTGGTTGGTGAGTCTCTAATAGTTACTAGTGGAAATGCTATGATTTGAATATGTAGTGGGCTAATAGCCACTGTTGAAGCCACTGTTTGGACAACACAGCTATGAGTAGCAGATTTGTTTTGGAATTCGCTTAATAAGTGGACCTCAGGATTTTGAATAGTTTGAAGTTAACTTTCTCAAGTCCAAATTTTTGGGGTTTAAGCAGCAACAAGTCTTGAGAAGAGAAATGTTAGAGAATATGACCAGAAATTAGTGGTTCCTCAGGATCTATATGGCAGAAGAGCCTATTATTTTCTGGCTATTTATAGTGTCTCGTGCACTTTAGAGATCATCATAGTATAAGTACTAAGTAGTAATACTTGTGACAAAATACAGTGAGTTAATTCTTATATGTTCACAATTTGTTATCATTGTGCATGTATTTCATGAAAATATTAATCATTGATTTTTCCATCAACAATCATAATGTCATATTTTATTCTTCCGAATTCACAATGAGTGCTGTGGTAGATGTGAATGAATTTGCTGTAGTTGTCGCAACCAATGAAGCAGTATGTTTCCTTTATTGTATCCTACTAATCATTCAAAAGATGAGAAGGAATTTTGACCTCTTATGAAGATTTAAAAAAAAAAAGATTAAGTGTTTTTTCATGTCCTGTTATCTAACTAATTTGAGTGAACGAGCTGACTTGTTCAAAAAGTATGTGTTGGATTAACTTTTGTCATACTTAGCCTCTCTTCTATTTCCAAGAAAATCAAGTCGATGAGATCTTCTGCATTATTAGATGTGGCTTCAGATTCACATAAAGCACAACTTGTTCAACTTTTTAACCCATCTTTCTTTCCTTGTCTACCTTTGATCTTACAGGTTGCATTTAGGACTAAAGTTTTTCACCCAAATATCAACAGCAACGGCAGTATTTGTCTTGATATCTTAAAGGAGCAGTGGAGCCCTGCTTTGACAATATCTAAGGTTCCGACACTTCTAAACTTTATCACAAATCTTTCATGGGCATCACTTATGTTGGAAAGAAAATTTTTCAATAGAGCAACAAAGCTTATAACGTATATGCTCAGTCAAATATTTTGGCAGTGACTTTGGACTTGACTAGGTTATCTGGTAGAGTTGCTTATCATTATTTCAAATATTTTTTCGAAGGCCATGAAATGAGCTTCTTGTAGTGCTATATTTATGATCTGTGTGACAATGATATTGTTGTCCAACGTAACGCGGAATACTGATGGATATATGCATTGAAGCTCTTGGGTCTGTTTAGTACTCTGTAATATACTGAGTATTTACTCTTGACTATGATTTGGATTTAGGAGGAATTCATCTTTTATACTTTTTATATTGTGAGAAATATTTAGAGTTAGAACCTTCTATTCTGAGGTTTTGTTTTCCATATTTTACATCAATAATGAACTCAAACTAATTTTTAAGATTTGAACCCAAAAAAGGGGTAATTTGTCTGGTGAATGTGATTTGCATTAGATTGCTTGCAAATACAATTGTTGTACCTCCACAATCTTGAAGTTGTATATATTAATATTAAAGGCTAAAATATGTTTTTGTCCCTCAAAATATCACGAATTTTCAATTTAGTCTCTCACGAAAGTTTAAACTTTAAAATATTCCCGTTTAGTCCCCCATTTATGCCCGTTTAGGGACTGGAAACATAGTTTATCCAATATTGAATTATGCAAGGATGCTGTCTTTAATATTGGAATTCTTCTTTCCTTTTTTTTCTTCTTATTTTATTTGGAGAGAAAAATTTGGAAGCCCATGATTGCAATGTGGTTACTACTATTTGCCTTGAACTATTACAGTTTTTTAAGCGGGTGGGAAGGGTTTGTGTTTCCTTTTTCAGGTGTTACTCTCCATCTGTTCCCTGCTGACGGATCCAAACCCAGATGATCCATTGGTGCCTGAAATTGCTCACATGTACAAGACAGACAGGTCCAAGTATGAGACTACTGCTCGGAGCTGGACTCAAAAATATGCAATGGGCTAGCATTTTGAAACTTGAAGGCATTATATTATATTATTATTATTATTATTATATATAATATATATTACTATATTGTTATAGGATAGGACCTGTTCCTTCCATTTGTTTATGACTTATAATGTATAATTATCTATCTTTTCATTCCTTGCTACAGATATTTTAAGGATAGGTCTCTGTGTTGCCCATCTTAGTAAAAACAACAGGCATATTTAGTCTGTTTCTATGAAAATTCTCCTGTGAGTGCTTGGAGTTATATGTGGCTGATGATATATATAGATTATATGCTGATTCAGAGTTTTTAATATTTCTATCTGGTCTACATTTCTTGCATTTGTAGGTAAAAAATGTGTCTGGTTCCACAAGATGACCAATCTTGTATTATGTTTACTTCCATCTTTTTTACATGTATGTCATTATGTGTTAAGTTTCTGTCTAGGTGGTCCCCCAATCAAGGGACCACCAATGATTGATGTGATAGTAGCCATATAAAGGGCATATTCTAGTGCCACAAGGTTTCCCTCTTTGCGAAGGCATGGGAAAGGTCATTGTACAGTCTTACCTTTGCTTATGTAAAGTTTCCATATTCAACTCATGATTAATTGATCACAAAGAGCAATTCTTACTGTTGTGCCAAGTTAAAAAATTAAATGAGTAATGAATATAATTTTATTTGTATTTTACGAGCCGTCTGATGAAGTGGGTCATTGGTGGCCCTATAAATTACCCTTTGTTTGCTGTCGACCTGTTGTATTAGATTTATGGGCTTCTTCCTTGTGAAATATATGGCCTTGGGCCTTCATCCATGCAGTTTAGCATCATTGGTCAAAAGGGGCAGCTGAGATTAGCACCACTCCATTTAGAAACGACATCATAATTTTCGGACAGTAGCGTTCGGAATTCATAAAATAGTGAAAATAAAAAGCTAACCACTCTTGTTTTTTTCGGACAACAGCGTTCGGAAACACTTTTCCAGATACTACGGTCCGGAAATGGATGGTGCATTTCTCAAATGAGGTGGTGCTAATCCCAGCGACCGTCAAAAAGAGATAAAACGGTTTTGAGATTGAGCTTAATTAATGGTGAGATTCTTTTTATAGGCCAAAATGCATCTATAAAAGTTCAAATTGAGGAGATTAAACTTCCTAACCATTCGATTAACATGTTGGATGTTTAATGGTCAAACTTTTTTCTTTTTATTTTTAGCATTTTTCTACTTTATTATTAAAATGGTTTTTTTAATTTATGTTTATGGGCAGAAGTTAACAATGATTTGATTAAATTTTTTTAATGGTTAAATTGGATTTTTTTTACTATACTCTATGTGCACTCACTAAACTTCTCATTACCCACTACTTAATAACTTTTCTTTACATCAAATTTTATTGGTTGCTAATCATTATTAATTTTTGTGCACGCAAATTAAAAAAATCCTTATAAAAATAAAGAATTAACCTCAGCGTAAATAAACTTATCTTCGTAAGATAAAAAAAAATATATAAAACATATACATTGAAATGAGAGGTTCAATGTGGTAAAAAAAATATAAGAGTAAAGGGTACAACACAAATATTTCAGGTACTAGTTGAAAAATTATCCATTCAAATGGGGGCTCTTACCCCCTCACTACAACGTGGGTCCGTCACTGAGTACCATACTCCCTTTTTAGTTATTAGTTAAATTTTTGTCAAAAAAAAAAGTTATTAGTTAAATTAATATAAAATAAAATAATTTAAATTTTAATTATTTATAGTATGGTACATCTAAATTTGTGAGGTGTACCATAAAATAACCCTTTTGAAAAATTTCACAATTTGTTAAAGGAGTGAGACGATTTTTTTTTGTTATTGAGTTGGTATTTTTTACTCTATTATTAAGGTAGAAGACTAATCTATCATACGTGGACATATATGTTTTATTAACTTGTGCTCTCTTTGATAGCTTTTGACTCGACTTATTTTAGACTTTTCTTTTACTTATAAGTAGAAGCTAGACAAAACAAAAATTTTGAGAAACTCTTATATTATAAGTAGTTTTATTTAATGGAGAAAATGGGGGAAAAAGTGCTTTTGCAAAAGCCACTAATAGGAGTTTTAGTTATTTTATTTCTAGCTTTTGACTTTTTCTCACTGTTGAGCATCGTCAGTCTGCCACCACTTGCCAACCAGTGTCGGCCATCACCACCGCTTGCTGTTGACCTCTATTGTCGTTTACTGCGGACGTTCGCCAACACTGTCAGCTACCCATTGTCGCCGCAATAGTGGAAGAAGGAGAGGGGAAAGAGAAGAGATCTATTTCTTTTTCCAAAGCCAAATAACTTTTAGCTTAATTTGTAAAGCTCTTATTTGTGACTCTTAAGCTAAAAAGAAAATATGAATAAAACGGTAACTAAAATTTGAACTTAGATAATTCTTTTAAAACTGTAACATGCCCTATAATTACCCTATAATTACACACACTTGATTCAACTACTACTCGTCTTCCCCTTAAATCCATCCCGGAATAATAACAATGATAATAAAAGCCAATAGTTTACTAAATACTCTCTGTTTATACCAACACAACTTGACATAATTGATAGATGATTGTGTCATTTAAACTTGTTGATATAGTTTCAAATCTCGATGTAGACATAAAAAAATGCTTTTTCTAAAGATGTTATAATCACTTCAATGATCTATCCATCACTAATGCATTAGTCTATTCGTCATATTAATTAATTTTTATTATAATTAAATATTTTTTATACAGATATTAATTAAGTATTTTAAACTATAGTAGTTATGAAAAATAACTCAAAATCAGATGTTATATTGAGAAACATTTTAGATCTTTAATTTATTACATTAAGTTATTACTGTCCAATGATTGTTTCATATATTATTATTTGATTGATTAGGAATTTTGATTTGTCTGAAAATATATTAATTAATTAATTAATTAATGTACGTCATCAATCTCTTCTTATTAAAGAAAGAGTAAATTTAATTGAAAAAAAAAGAAAGAGCAAATTTGATAAAGATTATTGATTGCTGCCGTATAATTCGGGAGTATCATTTTTACTTGTTCAAATCGTCCTAAAACTAACCATAAAATAAGGGAAGAAAATTTCTTGTGAAAGTAGACGATGAAAGATATTTCTCTGATGTAACAAAAAAACCCAAGATTTTTTTTTTTCTAAAAAGAAGGAAACAAATCATAATTTGATATTTATAATTTATGTTAAAAAAATTAAAAGGAAAACAAATCATCATCGATAATGATGGAAATTTATTCAAAAATTCAGAGGCAGAACAAGTGGCATAAAGTAACAGTTCATATTCACCAAAAATAAAAAAAATAAATAAATAAAGACAGTCCACACTCCGCAGTGTGACTTGAAGCGTTATTCTACTCTCCATGGAAGGCAAAAGCTTTATGATTGTTGAGCATAAAACGGTCACTTACAAACCTGCGGTTCGGGACTCCGTACCTAAGGTGGTTCGGGTTTCCGTTACGGATCACGACGCCACTGACGACGACGACGTAGAAGATGAACTTCCCAGAGTGAAGAAGCTCGTCAACGAAATCAGAATCACAGAGCGTTCAACTTCCTCGCTAAAACGGCGTTGTAACGGAAGAAAAACTCTTACCGTTAAAAGTGACGAAATGTATAACGGAAAGAAGTATCGCGGAGTTCGTCGGCGACCGTGGGGACGGTGGGCGGCGGAAATTAGGGATCCGGTGCTGCGGACGAGGAAGTGGCTTGGCACGTACGACACGGCGGAAGAAGCCGCTTTAGTTTACGACAGAGAAGCGATTCGTCTGAGAGGATCTGTTGCGCTCACAAATTTCCTCGATCCGTCTCAATTTCTTGTCGACGATAATGCTCGTAGTTCTTGTGTGAGTGATTCGAGTTCAGAATCTCATGAAGATTTGCCTTCTCCAACTTCAGTTTTAGTGGAATTTTCAGGAACAGAATCAGATAATGAAATTATGCACGACGGCGTTGTTTCGATAGATGGATTTTCGTTTTTAGATTCGTCTTCCGTTGCTGGATACTCTTCTAATTTTGAAATTCCTCCACTTACTAGAGTTTTTCACACTATTAATTGTGTTTCTATACACAATTTTGCTGATATTTCTTGTCTTCTCAACGATGATTTTCAATCATGCAAATGGGATTTTAGCACTTACTACAAAGTCTAGTGAGTCATGAATTGATTTTTGATGAGTACAAGTTTTTTTAGTGACAATGCGTCCAAAGCAGTCAAAGAGTTGCGTTGGTTACAATCACGCAAATCGCATTGCGTTAATACGCACGCAGATCGAATGACATTTGAAAGTTTGGCTGAGGGTGGTAAAGAAGGGATTTGTAAGTACTAGTTCCAGTTTTGTTTTGTAATTAACTTATGCTAATCTCAGTGAATAGTGAAATCTTTGTGTTGTTAACTTCTTATATGCATTTTTTATTTTTAATTAAGCCATTCACATATATTTCCTATTTACTTTACATGTTTAATTTGTGATGTATATCTGCGTTTGTGTAGCTATTTCAGTATCAAAACTTGCAAATATTATTTCTCCTGTCTATATATTTCTTTGGAGTATATTAATTTGAGGGATCGAATTATAAATTTAAAATTTATATAAAAATTGAGAAAAAAATATAAATTTAAAAACAAAAAGTATAATTAAACTTTTTTTTTGTTACAATTAAACTTTAATTAGGTTATGTTTGGGAAGACTTCATTTAGGAGATTTTGGCTTTCAAAAAGCTTTGTCGTCGTTTAATAATTACAAAAATAAGATTTTTGGTTACGAGACTGTAACTCTTGTAAACGAGAGGCTTTTGGCTTCTAAGGATGAACTTTTAATATTTCACTTTCAAAATTATCCTTATTTATTTTAAAAAATCACAAAATATTTACTATTATTTGATATTACTATTATATTAAATATTAATATAATATTATTTATCACCAATAAACCAACCTCACGGTCTTCAGCCAACTTTACCGC
Organism: Cyamopsis tetragonoloba; assembly: GCA_037177725.1. NCBI lineage: Eukaryota > Viridiplantae > Streptophyta > Magnoliopsida > Fabales > Fabaceae > Cyamopsis > Cyamopsis tetragonoloba. The sequence continues at coordinate 52,647,114 of CM074125.1, forward strand.
CAAAAACCTTAAAATTTCAGTCCATTTTTTAAACACAGCCTTAAATTATGGGGACATACGTGTGTGGATATGAATTCGATCCCCAGTTTTACATTAAATTGTTAGTTGTCAGTATTAATTAATAATAAAATAAAAGAATACTCATAAAATTAAAAAAATAAATAGATAAAACTGATAAATTTTAAAAGGGCAATATGTATGATCAAATAACATTAAATTTGTTATTCACTATTTCCATTCTTCCCATTAAATTAATTTAAGCCGGATTTTAAAATTAAATCCCGTGGATTTTTAGTTTGGTAAAGTCCCTTAGAATTAATCTATCTATAATTCGTGATCTATAAATTTTCAAGAATAAAATGTTAAAAGATTTATTTATTATTAATTTAGTTTCTTAAATATTTTTATCATTAAATTAATTTTTTAAAGATTTAAATTATTATTAAATTAGTCTTTTAAAAAATTATTATCAAATGAACTTTTCAAATAATATAAAAAAATCTTTGAAAGATTAATTTAATGACTAAAATCTTTAAAGAATCTTGATCACGAATGAATCTTCGTAGGACAAAATGATGTTTTACTTTAAATTTTAATAACAGTTAGTAAATACCCATTCATTCCAAAATTATAGTCATTTTAGATTATAATTTTTGTTTCAAAATAATTGTCATTTTAGAATTTCAAGATGTAATAAATAGTACTCATATTTTAATATTTCTCTCTCACCATCTCCTTCGTTCACCCATCATCATCTCTTCTTTAGTTATTTTGTCAACCACTCTAGTTATTAATTGAGTATTTTCATATTAAAAACTTATAGGAATCAACAATTTCTTAATATGACTGGTCCTCGCCTTTCATATGCCTTGGGGCGAAGTGAACAAAATGGACCATTTTTAATCAATTTTTTTTTATTAAATTATAATAAAGTTTTGATATTATATACGACTATATCAATACATCACAATTTCTTAAGGCATAACTTAACAATAATAATATCAATATATCACTTGAATGTCTTTTTTGACAGTAATGACTCTTTGTTCTTTTTTTTGAGATGAATGACTCTTCGTTCTTTCTTGCTGAACGCTTTTCCAAAAATGATTTTTTTTTTAAATAACAGTCATATATATATATATATATTATGGACCCTTTAAATATTGGGTCTGGACGGGTGTTCACTCGTCCCTACTCAAAATCGAACCATATGTGAAAATAGTTAAAATAACAATAATTTTGTAATGGAGGGAGTGGATGGATTAAATAGGTTTAGTCATAAGATGATTAAGCAATAAAATAAAATTGACAAAAAGGCTCTGTCAAAGGTTTGAATGGGTAATAGCAGAAAGAACGGGTTGAATAATTGATATTTTCAATTGTATTTAAAATTTCGAAAAGGAAAATTGCATAACCATCAGCGAGCCCATGGAGCTTTTCCTGAAAATAACTATGGATGACGCTTGTCTTTCTTGGAGGGGTGGCAAGAGCTCCTTATAGAGAATTACAGCATGATTTTTTTTCCCTTTTTTTTTTTCGTCAACATGATATTTTTTTATAAGAAAAAACAATTATTATTATAGGGAGTACAAATTTAAATTACATTAGAAGACACCACTAGAGAGACTGAGTACAAATAAAAGGATTAGAATACTAATCTGAAAAAGAAAATGAACATCTTGAAACTGAATATTTAAGGGAAATGAAAACAGAAAATAAAAATGCAAATTTCCATTATCTCAATTTCACATAATACAACCATTCCAGTCTATCGACAATACCTTGATTAAATATTATTTGATTTTGTTATAATTATAAGGATTAAATTGCACAAATCCAAATAATAACATAACACTACTGCTGTTTTTAAAAACTCCCATACCAGACCAACTCAAAAAATGCATATCAAGTGAAATTGGAAGAGCAGTAAAAACTCTTAAGCCATTTAGCCAAATCCATCCATATGCAAGAAGCAATTCGGAGATAAAAATAAATGAGATGCATCCTCATCACACCCAGAACAATAAGAACAGGACACTAAATGAAGCTGCATTCCACGCCTAAGTAGCTGCACTTTGCAAGGAAATGAATTCAGAAATACTTGCCAACCAAAAAAACCAAGTATTTAATTAGAGCTTTACTCTTCCATAGCTTGCGTATAACCTCATAAAATTCAAGACTCCACCACCAATAATACGAGATACATAACAATACGCACTCTTGACCGAATAAAAATCAGAATCATCACATTTCCATCTCCAATGGTCTTTAGAATCCATCTGAATTTTTTGATTCTGTAGAATATCTAACAGAGAAGAAATAACAGGCAGGGATGGGAAAAAATTTTAATTTTAAAAATAGAAAAGGGAATGAAATTATGATTTTTAATTTTTTTTAGTTTTTTATGTAAATTTGGGAAATCTCGCCGGAACTCGTGGGGGAGCGGGGATGGAAAAAAATTCCCCACAAGCAGGGATCGAGTATGAGGACAGGGAGGAGATGGAGGTGTGGGGAGACGGAGCGGAGGAGTACTAAATTTGGGGAATATTGCGGGAACTTGTGGGGGAGTGGGGATGGAAAAAAATTCCCAAAAATAGGGATTGAGTATGGGGATAGGGAGGAGATGGAGGTGTGGGGATAGGGAGCGGATAAGTACTCTCTGTTCCCGCCCCGTGCGAATACTAGTTCAACTTATCCTGTTCGTGAAACAGGTCCTTAAATAATAGAGAGTGTTGATTAATTTTTAATAAGAATAATAGTGAAAAGAAAATATGTTTACACTCTATTTATATGTTTTTTAACGACGTACCAATAAGAACTGAACAATTGAAAAGAGAAAAAAAAATGGACAGCTAACACATTTCAAGTATAACTGTTTGGAAAATAACTAAGTTGAAATATCAACAAAATTCGGTATAATTAGCAGATAGTTGGGTCCTTTAAGAATTTTGACAGGGGTTCGAATTCTGGCGGTGTGTATAGAAAAGGTTTTGTTGTGAAGACAAAGCCTACTTCAGTGATCTCTACACCATAGAGAATTAGTCTTCGACTACTGATCGGGAGATACTTTTCCTTCACCCAAAAAAACTAAGCTCAAATCATAAATAATTATCTAAACCATGGAAGCTATGTAAATATGAGATGATTTATACAATTGTGTCTGTGTGTGATTAGCATTAATCATTTTTAAATATGCTTTTATAGATTAATTTTTGGCTATTGACTAAAAATATATTATGGTGAACACCAAAATTTATCGTTTTTACATATTTTAACAGTGGTGAGCATTTTTAAATTTTTATTTTTATTTTTGGAGAACAACATATTTGAAATTTCAATCTCTCAAAAGTTAGGGAATTTTAGTTTGTCCCTAAAAAACATTTATTTGTTTTTAATCCCTCTTTTTTTTAATTAAAAAAAACTGTGTTTTTAGTGAAAAAAGAGATTAACTAGGGACAAAAACACACATTTTTTAAATAAGAGAACTAAAAAGAAATGATTTACAGTATTTTTTAATTGTGTAAATTTTATTGTTTGTTTTGCGTTTCTTACAAAATCTAGAAAGATTTGATAGCAATTGATTTTTTTCTATAGTTGATTATATTTCCCTTATTGAAAAAAATTATTTACTGAACCAAATGCAATTCAATTCCTTTTGAATGAATTCTAATAATGAGATTTGTTTTTTTATCAGCAATAATTAGATTTGATTTATAAATCAATTTAAATCTGGTAAATATAAAATAGAGATTGATGATAAAAATAAACAAGTAAATTTTAATCAAATCAAATCAATCAATATTATGATACGTTACACTACGTAAAAAAAGTTAGATTAAACAAGCTGCTATTTATGTACCCAAAAAATTCTTATTACATCTAATTTTTAGCTGTCTGTTTTTTCGGACAACATACTTTTAAAATGCCTTACGAAAAAAAAAAAACTTATTTAGAAACTGGAATGTACTACATTGTAAGTAAAAATATTTCTTAATTAATATAATAATTAATAGGATTTTTCTAACCTTTGTAATATTGCACAGGTTAAGAAACCAAAATTAAAAAATTTTTGTTGGAAAAAATAAAAATTTTATAAAATTATATTTAACATATAATTAATGATAATATTGTATCAGTTAAAAAAATCCTAATTAATAATATGATTGTGTTATGTACCAAAAAATTGTTATTACATCTAATTTTTAGCTGTCTGTTTTTTCGGACAAATACTTTTAAAATGCCTTACGAAAAAAAAAATTATTTAGAAACTGGAATGTACTACATTGTAAGTAGAAATATTTCTTAATTAGTATAATAATTAATAATATGATTGTGTGGTAACTTGAATTTGTTTTTGTTGATTGAAAATAAAAAAATATACACAAAAAGTTCAAATACTTGGGCGCAAGTAAAATAAAACGGAAAAAGAAAACGAGAATTTCATTCGGTTTTTACCCCGTTAGTTCCAGAATATTCTAACGCCGGTGGCGGTGAGAGTACAACAGAATTGTTTGGCGCCCTAAATTCTACGCCACGAGTCTACAGAACGCGTTTTTTTTTTTTTTCTCCCAAATTGGGGAAGAAGAAACGAAAACCTAAAGGAATGTTTTCCTGCTACGAACCTTGAGTTGTTGCTTCAATGTCCTCCGATATGGAATTGAGTATCGGAGAACGGGCTTTGTCGGCGGCGGGTGCGGCGTTTCTCTCTGCAATCATCGTTAATCCCCTCGACGTTGCTAAGGTTCTCTCTGACACTTCTTCCTGTTCCTTTCTTTCACCAAAAACAATTCTAATTTCCAATTTCTTTCACTTTGATGAGTTTTCAGACGAGACTTCAAGCTCAGGCTGCCGGAGTTTCTTACCATGGTTTTTGTCACATGCCACCTCTTCAACATAATACCGTAATAATTCTCCTCTCTCGCTTTAATCTCAATCTCTATCTTTGTACGCGTGTGTTTTGATTTCAGTTTACAAAAACTGGAGTTTTTGCCAATTTGATTTTTGCTCAGCTAAATGGAAGTTATGCAAGCAAGTTTAGAACTCTTCCTAGGAAATAGCTGACTTCATCTCGCAATCATATAATGACACATTGATACATAGAAATGAAAGTCAATTGAGTTGCAAGAACTGAAATCCAAAAACACTTGAATACGTTGGCTATCTTATCTAATCTAAATAATACTAATTTGGCTTTGCACGAGTTTTCTTTTAAAAATCTTAAATGAAATTTTGATACTTGTTTTGTATATGTTGAGAATCAGATGGTAGGCAATATGAGATGTCCCGGAATAAATGGCTCTGACTCACCGTGTCCTTCAGGGTGTAACCGTTATAAAGGGACAATAGATGTCCTTTACAAAGTTATTCGTCAGGTTTGTACGTTACTCAACTGAAGTTGTGCTGTTTCTTAACGTGTGTGTATATATATGTATATATATATATATATGTATGTATGTATGTATATTGTATTCTTCCTTCCTCATACAATTACTAGTGTGTGTGGTTTCAAGTTACGTGGATATAAAATGTGAAAGCAAGCTACAAAGTGTGTTTGGTTTCACCTTAAGATAGACTAAATGTGGAAGTTATTCTTAGTTGAATTCAGATGTATCCACGTTTACCTTATTCTAGTTGAAACCAAACATGCACTTATTTGTGTTGAGATAGATCTATGTTTAACTCGTGCCAACATGAAACTGAACACACACTATAAATATTCACTGTGTCTTCAATGCAGACAACGTGTCCTGTCATTCCATGACTATGCGGTGATTTTATGCAGGAAGGATTTTCTAGATTGTGGAGAGGCACAAATGCAAGCTTGGCACTGGCGATCCCAACTGTAAGCTTCATTTCGGTTCTTCTATTCTCACAATTAATTATATACTGATGGTATTATGGTTTTTTGCTGTCAAAAATAGGTTGGAATATATATGCCTTGCTATGATATCTTCCGCGACATGATGGAGGAGTTTACAACTCAGAATGCTCCAAATTTAACACCTTATGTTCCATTAGTTGCAGGATCAGCTGCCCGTTCGTTGGCTTGCATTTCTTGTTATCCTGTAGAACTTGCAAGGACTCGAATGCAAGTAATATGTTTTATCCACTGAAATTTTGATACATTGCATAATTTGCAGGGCTTTCTTTATTACCCCTTCTCCAAAGAAACTTGTGTTCTTTTTCCTTACATTTTTTGTCTAATTCTTTAGGCATTTAGAGTTACCCAAAGTGGCAAGCCTCCAGGAGTGTTGAAGACATTGGTTGGGGTCATCAACCCAGTCAAGGGCACATCTAATCTTCAGAACTGTAAGGATACTCCCAGCATCTTCCTTTGATTTATTTTCTTTGTTTACCTTCTGACTTACATGTTTTGCTACACCTTTCTTTATAACCATTCCTTTTATAAGTACATAGTATGCAATTTCTGTTCCATTGCATGGTGTCGGTGTTCTTTTGGTTGCCTCAGTTAGTAAATAGTTACTCTTATTATCATTTTTTCTAACAGTGCATAGATACTGCTTCTGGTGGACTGGCCTAGGAGCACAGCTTTCTCGGGATGTTCCATTCTCTGCAATTTGCTGGGCAACCCTTGAGCCAGTGAGATTTTGCTACATTTAACTAATGAAATGAATAAGTTTTTTTTTTTTTTTTTACTTGGGATATTTCTTTGTGTGTGTATTGACTTTGGAGCTGCTTTACAGATTAGGAAAAGACTTCTTGGCTTAGCGGGTGATGAAGCAAGTACAGCCACTGTGATTGGAGCAAATTTTTGTGCTGGTTTTGTTGCAGGAACTTTAGCATCAGCTGCCACATGTCCACTTGATGTGGCAAAAACTCGACGACAAATAGAGGTTTGTTCCTCAAAACTTTGTTTAAGTTTATAACTTTCTATGCAATGTGGATTTCCTTGACCCTACCAAGAGAAGGTAGATTTTCAACTTGGCATCATAAAGAAAACTGATCAGCCTAGGTTTCAGTAGAAGTTATTGAAGGTGAAATTTTTCACTGAAAAGTACTCTGCAAGCTGCTGACTTGAACCGAACTTCTCAACTCCTGCATCATTATGCTGTTTGGACCCTTAAAACCAGTGAACTAAACCTCAGGAATCACAATTGTTATTCTTGAATATTTGAATGATTTGTTGGTTACTTGCGTATGCAGTTTTTTTGTTTTTTATTTTTTTGGGGTGTGGGGGGGGGGCGGGGTGTAAGGTGCCACGTACATAGTTTCATAAGCTCATTTTATATTATTATGCATTAACATACGACACCGGGCTTCAAATTCAATAGAAATATAGTTTGCAAGTGCAATCCAGTTAGAATATTTGGTGATAAGAACTTTAGGTGTATCACACTGCAAAAGCTGTCCAATGTCTTATAAACCCACACTAGAATCCCACACTTTGCAGTTGGGAATAAAATTCCCACCACGCTTTGCAGCCCTGTCACTCATAGGGGCTCACTACGCACTAGCCTTTAAGCCTTTTGACTAGTCCTGAGCCAACACTGCCCCACCAGCCATGCTGCTCGCTTGTATTTGAGAAACAGGGAGAGAAGCTCTCTCACACTAATTGATAAGAACTTGTGGAAACCACACCTCAAAAGCTAGCCATCGTAGTTGTAGAGCCCAAAGTCTTATAAGCCCCAGACTAGAGTCCCATATTTCCCATATTGAACTTGAGTTCCATACAAGCAATTGGATCTTAACATCTAGACATAGCTAAATCCTTGTAGGTTTGGCTCATCATTCAGTATCAACTTGCAGAGTTGTATAACTTGCCATTGATATGGCTTTCCAGCATGTTTAATATGTGTCTTTGTGATTGTGCGCGACATGCATGTGTAGAGAGTGTTCTTTATAGGGATATTTCCCTGTGTTTTGGGGTTATTCACTCCCATCAGTCATATCTATTTTTAACTTTCGTTTGTGAATCCTGTACATAGAATAAATTTGTCCCCATGATAAATACATAATTTGAAGACTTTTATCTTCTCTAAAATATGATCTCCTTTTTATTTTCCCAGAAGGACTCTGAAAGGGCATTAAGGATGACAACGAGAACAACATTGCTTGAGATATGGAGGTATGTACATATTTCTGAATTAATTATTGGTCCCATATCATTTTGGTTCCCTGCTTTGTAGATCATGTAATTTCTTGAGCAAAATTAAGAGGGTCATCTTAGAAGTTTTTGTTCTAACCTTAGAGCTCTGCACTTTTCTTGGATCAGGGATGGAGGAATAAGAGGACTATTTACAGGTGTTGGACCCCGTGTAGGTCGTGCAGGTCCATCTGTTGGCATAGTTGTTTCTTTTTATGAAGTTGTCAAGTATGCTTTACATCACAGACATCAAACTTCATCATAGAAGAAGGTACATCATGCATTCATCTAACTCCATTTTAAAGTTAGCTTAATACTAGTGTATTGCATCAAATTTACGAGTCTCAGTCCCATAATAAGCTTGTTCCTGACGTCCAATGAAGTCGGTGTTCAGAAAGCGGTAGAACACTCGCCAGTGGCCTCCAACAACTAATAAGTAATAATCCAATTATTTATACTCGTCCTCCTCATGCCTGACTCCCTTTGGATACGCATTGGATACATTTTTCATCATTACATTTGCAATGTTATATCTTTGTAAGCAGTTTTCTGTTTTTTGGGCAACCAACGTTATTAGAAGCTAATAACTACCATTGCACGAATTGAGGCAAAGAGATGGCCCTTGACAACAAGTTGATAAGCTTGTGCAGATAAAATAGGTTTTGTTTTTTTTAGAAAGAATACGAATTCACTCAATTCTTGTATTTTATGAACCGATTCATTAACTTACGCAAGTTAAGATCCCTTTGTCAATATTGTGGAAGATCGATCTCATTCTTAAGAACGAAATCTTGGATTAATTTTTTGGTACTGTAAGCATTATGACAGAGTAGAGAGGGTCATATCCGTAATTCATTATGATTGTTCATTAACAAAGCAGAGTCTAGTTTTGTTACAAAAATGAGACACCGTAGAAAATACTATTCCATCCTGTATTTTGTTTTGTTGTCTAAGGTTTCTATACATATTAAGAAAACAATAATTATGTCTTTTAAGATGTTAAAATCTCACTCTTTCGAAGAATCATGTATTATTCTCTAGAATAGAATATTTAAAACAAAATTGTCAAAATACCAAAAAAGTAAATAAATTATGTATTTTACACTTGAATCAAATTTTTATTTTTTGATTCGTCAGATAATTTTCATAATTTTCATAATTACAGTTTTTTTTATTTTTTTATTTTTTTTATTATTTTTATTTTCAACCTTTCAAATAATCATGTATTATTACATTGAATGGAATATTTAGAACTTAATATTTTAAAAAAAAATTCTTTTAAAATACAAAAAAAATCATATATTATACATTTGAATTACACATTTATTTTTCAATTCCTCAAATAATTATCATAATTACAATTTTTTTGAAAAAACCTTTCACCATTTCAAACAATCATGTATTATTCACTAGAATTTGATATTTAGAAATCAATATTTTTAAAATGATTTTTCCTTTAACATACTAGAAAAATCATGTATTATATACTAGAATTAAATTTTTTTTAAATTCCACAGATAATTTTCATAATAACAAAAGAAAATTTAAAATTTCACCCTTTCAAAAAATCATGTATTATTTACTAGTACGGAATATTTAAAACCCAATATTTTGAAAATAATTTTTCCTTCAAAACTTAAGAAAAATCATGTATTACACTTGAATTAATATTTTTTTTTTCAGTTCCTCAGATAAATTTCATAATTATTTCATAATTATTTTTAAAAATTTAACACTTTCGAACAATCATGTATTATTAACTAGAATGGAATATTTATAGCTCAATATTTTGAAAATAGTTTTTCCTTCGAAACACCAGAAAAATCGTGAATATATACTCTTGAAAATAAGGTGTTTTATAATTTAAAAATAGAAATGTATTTTTTAAATTTATTAAATTATTTGATATTTTTTAAAATATTGTATTGTTCACAAAGATGTTTTTAGTTTAATTTATATAAATTGTAATGTTTTTAAAATTGCAACCATTTTTTTAAAATCATGTACTATACATTTGAAAAATTGGGTATTTTTTAATTTAAAAATAAAAATGCATTTTTATAAATTTATTAAATTATTTGATTTTTTTTTCAAATAATGTGTTTTTCACCGTAATGTTTCTAGCTTAATTTAAATTTGTTATATTTTTCAAACTGCAAAATATTTTCTAGAAGTTGTATACTATACATTTTTTAAAAGAATGTATTATTCATCATGAAGTTTCAAGGATTATTTTAAATAATTTTGTTTGTTTTTAAAATTGTAACAATTTTTTCAAGGAATTGTGTACTATACACTTAAAAAATACCGTGTTTTTTAATTTAAAATTGAAAATGAATTTTTTAAATTTATTAAATTATTTTATTTTTGAAAATAATGTATGGTTCACCACGAAGTTTCTAGGATAATTTACATAATTTTTATATTCATAAAATTGCAAGAATTGTTTTCTAGAAATCTTATAATATACACTTGAAAATTGGGGTTTTTTAATTTAAACATGAAAACACATTTTTTTAGTTATCTAAATTATTTGATTTTTATTTAAAAAAATGTATTATTCACCATGAAGTTTCTACGATTATTTTAAATAATTTTTTATATTTTTAGAATTTCAATAATTTTTTCTAGGAATCGTGTATTATACACTTGAAAAATACGTTGTTTTTTAATTTAAAGATGAAAACGCATTTTTTAATGATCTAAATTATTTCATTTTTTTAAAACAATGTATTATTCACCATGAAGTTTCTAGGATTATTTTAAATAATTTTTTATATTTTTAAAATTACAACAATTTTTTTCTAGGAATCGTGTGCTATACACTTGAAAAATAGGATATTTTTTACTTTAAAAATGAAAATAAATTTTTTAAATTATTTTATTTTTTGAAAACAATGTATGGTTCACCAATGAAGTTTGGGTTCACCATGAAGTTTCTTGTACCACTCCGGTGCACTAAGAGCTTAGCCACCTCCTACTATCCCACTGCGAATAAATCTACTTTTATTCCAGAATTTATGGACCTTCCGTGGTTCGAACTCATGACCAAAGAGCTATAGTCATGGATTTCTAAGAACCACTACCAATTGGGTGTTTTTGAATATAAACATGAAAACACATTTTTATAATTATCTAAATTATTTGATTTTTTAAAACAATGTATTTTTCACCATATAGTTTCAAGGATTATTTTAAATAATATGATTTTTATTTAAAGTTGCAACAATTATTTCTAGGAATCGAGTACTATACACTTGAAAAATACGGTATATTTTAATTTAAAAATAAAGATGAGTTTTTAAAATTTATTAAATTACACGATTTTTAGTAAATAATGTTGGGTTCACCATGAAGTTTCTTGCATAATTTACATAATTTTCATATTTATAAATTTGTAAGAATTTTTTTTCTAGAAATCGTGTACTATTAACTTGAAAAATTCGATGTTTTTTAATTGAAACATGAAAACAAATTTTTATAATTATCTAAATTATTTGATTCTTTTAAAAATATGTATTATTGACAATGATGCTTCAATGATTATTTTAATTCCTTCTTTTACAATTGCAAAAAAAATTTCTTGGAATCGTGTACTATACACTTCAAAAACACGGTATTTTTTAATTTAGAAATGAAAATGAGTCTTTTGAATTTATTAAAATATTTGATTTTTTGAAAATAATGTTGGGTTCACCATGAAGTTTATAGGATTATTTTAAATAATATTTTTTTATTTGTAAAATTGCAACAATTTTTTTCTTGGAATCGTTTACATACATTTGAAAAATACGGTGTATTTTAATTTAAAAATAAAAATGAGTTTTTAAAATTTATTAAATTACATGATTTTTAGTAAATAATGTTGGGTTCACCATGAAGTTTCTTGCATAATTTACATAATTTTCATATTTAAAATTTGCAAGAATTGTTTTTTCTAGAAATCGTGTACTATTAACTTGAAAATGAGTTTTTAATTTTTTTAATTATTTAATTTTTGAAAATAATTTATGGTTCATCATGAAGTTTCTAGCATAATTTATATAATTTATATATTTATAAAATTGCAAGAATTGTTTTCTACAAATCATGCACTACACACTTGAAAAATTGGGCGTTTTTTAATTTAAACATGAAAACGCATTTTTTTAATTGACTAAATTATTTGATTTTTTTTAAACAATGTATTATTCACCATGAAGTTTATAGGATTATTTAAATAATTTTTTATATTTTTAAAATTGCAACAATTATTTCTAGGAATTGTGTAGTATACACTTGAAAAGTACGGTGTTTTTTAATTTCAAAATGAAAATGAGTATTTAATTTATTTAATTGTTTGATATTTTATTATTTGAAAATAATGTATGTTTCCCCATGAAGATTATAGCATAATTTATATAATTTTTATATTTTTAAAATTGCGATATTTTTCTTAGAAATCGTGTACTATACGCTTGAAAAATTTGGTTTTTTTTTTAATTTAAACATGAAAACACATTTTTACAATTATCTAAATTATTTGAATTTTTTAAAATAATGTATTATTTACCATGAAGTTTCTAGGAATATTTTAAATAATTTTTTATATTTTTAAAATTGCAACAATATTTTTTCTAGCAATCGCGTACTATACACTTGAAAAATATGGTGTTTTTTAATTTAAAAATAAAAATGATTTTTTAAATTTTTTTAATTATTTGAATTTTGAAAAAAATATATGGTTTACCATGAAGTTTGTATCATAATTGACATAATTTTTATATTTATAAAATTGCTAGAATTGTTTTCTATAAATCGTGTACCACTTGAAAAATTGGGTTTTTTTTTTAATTTAAACATGAAAACGCATTTTTTTAATTATCTAAATTTTTTAATTTTTTTAATTTAATGTATTATTCACCATGAAGTTTATAGGATTATTTTAAATAATATTTTTTATTTGTAAAATCGCAACAATTTTTTTCTTGGAATCGTTTACATACACCTGAAAAATACAGTGTATTTTAATTTAAAAATAAAAATGAGTTTTTAAAATTTATTAAATTACATGATTTTTAGTAAATAATGTTGGGTTCACTATGAAGTTTCTTGCATAATTTACATAATTTTCATATATATAAATTAGCAAGAATGTTTTTTCTAGAAATCGTGTACTATTAACTTGAAAAATTCGGTGTTTTTTAATTGAAACATGAAAACACATTTTTATAATTATCTAAATTATTTGATTCTTTTAAAAATATGTATTATTGACAATGATTTTTCAATGATTATTTTAATTCCTTTTTTTACAATTGCAAAAAATATTTCTTGGAATCGTGTACTATACACTTAAAAAACACGGTGTTTTTTAATTTAAAAATGAAAATGAGTATTTTGAATTTATTAAAATATTTGATTTTTTTGAAAATAATGTTGGGTTCACCATGAAGTTTCTTGTAACACCCAGGGTGGGACGCTAACCACCATCCTCGGCGGTGCATTAAGAGCTTAGCCACCCCCTATAAGTGGCCTATCCCCCTGCGAATAAATTTACCTTTATTCCAGGATTTAGGGATCTTTTGTGATTTGAACTCATGACCAAAGAGCTATAGTCATGGATTCCTAAGAACCACTACCAACTGGTGTTTTTTAATATAAACATGAAACACATTTTTATAACTATCTAAATAATTTGATTTTTTAAAACAATGCATTATTCACCGTGAAATTTCAAGGATTATTTTAAATAATTTGATTTGTATTTAAAATTGCAACAATCATTTCTAGGAACCCTGTACTATATACACTTGAAAAATACGGTGTTTTCTAATTTTAAAATGAAAATTAGTTTTTTAAATTTATTAAATTACTTGATTTTTTTGAAAATAATGTATGGTTTACCACAAAGTTTCTAGCATAATTTACATAATTTTTATATTTATAAAATTGCAATATGTTTTTTTAGAAATCGTGTAAACTTGAAAAATTGGGTGTTTTTTAATTTAAACATGAAAACACATTTTTTTAATAATCTAAATTATTTTATTTTTTTAAAAAAATATATTATTAACCATGAAGTTTTTAGGATTATTTTAAATAATTTTATATTTTTAAAATAGCAACAAAATTTTTTTTCTAGAAATCGTATACTATACACTTGAAAAATACATTGTTTTTTAATTGAAGAATGAAAATGAGTTTTTAAAATTTTTTAATTATTTAATTTTTGAAAATAATTTGTGCTTCATCATTAAGTTTTTAGCATAATTTACATAATTTTTATATTTATAAAATTGCATGAATTGTTTTCTACAAATCATGCACTACACACTTGAAAAATTGTGTTTTTTAATTTAAACATGAAAACGCATTTTTTTAATTGACTAAACAATGTATTATTCACCATGAAGTTTATAGGATTATTTTAAATAATTTTTTATATTTGTAAAATTTCAACAATGTTTTTTAAGAATTGTGTACTATACACTTGAAAAATACGGTGTTTTTTAATTTCAAAATGAAAACGAGTTTTTAAATTTATTTAATTGTTTGATATTTTATTATTTGATTATAATGTATGTTACCCCATGAAGATTATAGAATAATTTTTATATTTTTAAAATTGCGATCTTATTTTTAGAAATCGTGTACTATACATATGAAAAATTGGGTTTTTTTTTTAAAATTTAAACATGAAAAAACATTTTTATAATTATCTAAATTATTTGAATTTTTTAAAATAATGTATTATTCACCATGAAGTTTCTAGGAATATTTTAAATAACTTTTATATTTTTAAAATTGCAAATTTTTTTTCTAGGAATCGTGTACTATACACTTGAAAAATACATTGTTTTTTAATTGAAGAATGAAAATGAGTTTTTAAAATTTTTTAATTATTTAATTTTTGAAAATAATTTATGGTTCATCATGAAGTTTCTAGCATAATTTACATAATTTTTTTATTTATAAAATTGCATGAATTGTTTTCTACAAATCATGCATTACACACTTGAAAAATTGGGTGTTTTTTAATTTACACATGAAAACGCATTTTTTTAAATGACTAAACAATGTATTATTCACCATGAAGTTTGATATTTTGTTATTTGAAAATAATGTATGTTACCCCATGAAGATTATAGCATAATTTTTATATTTATAAAATTGCGATCTTATTTTTAGAAATCGTGTACTATACACTTGAAAAATTGGGTTTTTTTTTTAATTTAAACATGAAAACACATTTTTATAATTATCTTAATTATTTGAATTTTTTAAAACAATGTATTATTCACCATGAAGTTTCTAGGAATATTTTAAATAATTTTTTATATTTTTAAAATTGCAACAATTTTTTTTCCTAGGAATCGTGTACTATACACTTAAAAAATACGGTGTTTTTATTTTAAAAATAAAAATGATTTTTTAAATTTATTTTATTATTTGAATTTTGAAAATAATATATGGTTCACCATGAAGTTTCTATCATAATTGGGTGTTTTTTTAATTTAAACATGAAAACACATTTTTTTAATTATCTAAATTTTTAAATTTTTTTAAAATAATATATTATTCACCATGAAGTTTATTAGGATTATTTTAAATAATATTTTTTATTTGTATAATTGCAACAATTTTTTTCTTGGAATCGTTTACATACACTTGAAAAATACGGTGTATTTTAATTTAAAAATAAAAATGAGTTTTTAAAATTTATTAAATTATATGATTTTTAGAAAATAATTTTGTGTTCACCATGAAGTTTCTTGCATAATTTACATAATTTTCATATTTATAAATTTGCAAGAATTTATTTCTAGAAATAGTGTACTATTAACTTGAAAAATTCGGTGTGTTTTAATTGAAACATAAAAACACATTTTTATAATTATGTAAATTATTTGATTGTTTTAAAAATATGTATTATTGACAATGATATGATTATTTTAATTCTTTTTTTTACAATTGCAAAAAAATTTTCTTGGAATCGTGTATACATGATTTTTTTAATTTAAAAACGAAAATGAGTTTTTTAAATTTATAAAATTATTTGATTTTTTTTAAAATAATGTGTGGTTTACCATGAAGTTTCCTGCATAATTTACATTATTTTTATATTTCTAAAATTACAATAATTTTTTCTAGAAATCGTGTACATATACACTTGATAATTTAAAGATGAAAATACATTTTTTTAATTATCTAAATTATTTGATTTTTTCAAAAAAATGTATTATTCACATGAAGTTTCAAGGATTATTTTAAATAATTGTGTTTATTTTTAAAAATGCAATAATTTTTTCTAGGAATCGTATACTATACACTTGAAAAATACTGTAACACCTTAATTTTTTAGTCTGTTTTTTTTTCCCAAAACACTAGTGAAAGCTAAATTCTAATTTACAACAATTAATAATAATAATTATTACAACCCTTTCAATTTATACGGATTCCTATACAGTCGAAAATAATTTTTTTAAATTTAATTAATTCTAAGATTTTATATTTATTAAATTCTAAGATTTTTTTTCTAGAAATCGTGTACTATACACTTGAAAAATTGGGTGATTATTGATTTAAACATGAAAACCCATTATTTTAATAATCTAAATTTTGTTATTTTTTTTAAACAATGTATTATTCACCATGAAGTTTCTAGGATTATTTTAATTAATTTCTAATATTTTTAAAATTGCAATAACTTTTCTAGGAATCTTGCACTGAATAATACGATGTTTTTTAATTTAAAAATGAAAATAAGTTTTTTAAATTTATTTAATTATTTTATTTTTGTGAAAATAGTGTATGGTTCACCATTATATTTGTAGCATAATTTACATAATTTTTATATTTATAATAATGCAAGAATGTTTTCTAGAAATCGTGTATTATACACTTCAAAAATTGGGTGTTTTTTTAATTTAAATATGAAAAAAGAATTTTTTAATTATTTAAATTCTTTAATTTTTTTAAAACAATGTATTATTCACCATGAATTTTCTAGGCTTGTTTTAAATAATTTTTTATATTTTTAATATAGCAACAATTTTTTTCGAGAAATCATATACTATATACACTTGAAAAATACGGCGTTTTTTAATTTAAAAATGAAAATATCTTTTTTAAATTAATTTAAATATTTTACTTATGTAAATGGTTCACCATGAAGTTTCTTACATAATTTACAACTTTTTATATTTATTAAATTGCAAGAATTTTTTCTAGAAATCGTGTACTATACACTTGAAAAATTGGGTGATTTTTTATTTAAACATGAAAACCCATTATTTTAATTATCTAAATTATTTTATTTTTTTAAACAATTTATTATTCATCATGAAGTTTCTAGGATTATATTAAATAATTTTTAATATTTTTAAAATTGCAATAATTTTTCTGGGAATCTTGCACTATACACTTGAAAATACGGTGTTTTTTAATTTAAAAATGAAAATAGGTTTGTTAAATTTATTTAATTATTTAATTTTTGTGAAAATAGTGTATGGTTCACCTTTATATTTGTAGCATAACTTACATAATTTTTGTATTTATAAAAATGCAAGAATGTTTCATAGATGTCGTGTGTTATACACTTCAAAAATTGGGCGTTTTCTTAATTTAAACATGAAAAAAGAATTTTTTAATTATTTTAATTCTTTGATTTTTTTAAAACACTGTATTATTCAACATGAATTTTCTAGGCTTGTTTTAAATATTTTTTTGTATTTTTAACATAGCAACAATTCTTTTTCGAAAAATCGTATACTATACACTTGAAAAATATGACATTTTTTAATTTAAAAATGAAAATGATTTGTTTAAATTAAATTAAATATTTTACTTTTGTAAACAATGTATGGTTCACCATGAAATTTCTTATATAATTTACAACTTTTTATATTTCTTAAATTGCAAGAATGTTTCTAGAAATCGTGTACTGTACACTTGAAAAATTTGGTGATTTTTGATTTAAATATGAAAACCCATTATTTTAATTATCTAAATTATTTTATTTTTTTAAACAATGTATTATTCATCATGAAGTTTCTAGGATTATTTTAATTAATTTTTAATTTTAATAAAATTGCAATAATTTTTTTAGGAATCTTGCACTATATACTTGAATAATACGGTGTTTTTCAAATTAAAAATGAAAATAAGTTTTTTAAATTTATTAAATTATTTGATTTTTGTGAAAATAGTGTTCACCATTATATTTGTAGCATAATTTAAATAATTTTTGTATTTATAAAAATGCAAGAATGTTTTGTAGAAATCGTGTATTATACACTTCAAAAATTAGGTGTTTTTTTTAATTTAAACATGAAAAAAGAATTTTTTAATTATTTAAATTCTTTGATTTTTTTTAAAACAATGTATTATTCACCATGAAGTTTCTAGGATTGTTTTAAATAATTTTTTATATTTTTAAAATAGCAACAATTTTTTTCGAGAAATCGTATACTATACACTTGAAAAATACGGTGTTTTTTAATTTAAAAATGAAAATGAGTTTTTAAATTTATTTAATTATTTTACTTTTTAAAATAATGTATGGTTCACCACGAAGTTTCTTGCATAACTTACAAAAATTTAATATTTATTAAATTGCAAGATTTTTTTCTAGAAATCGTGTACTATACACTTGAAAAATTTGGTGATTATTGATTTAAACTTGAAAACCCATTATTTTAATTATGTAAATTATTTTATTTTTTTTAAACAATGTATTATTCACCATGAAGTTTCTAGGATTATTTTAATTAATTTTTTTATATTTTTAAGATTGCAATAACTTTTCTAGGAATCTTGCACTATACACTTGAATAATACGGTGTTTTTTAAAATACCCCAAAATTAATATCAAACATAAAATACTAAAGATCTAATATGCCAAGTCTTCAGGCGCTGAAATCTTCATCCTCTGAATCTCCTGCAATATGGTAACCGTCAGTTATATGCAAATATATAACTGAGTAACCCCCGTCACTTTTAAAGAAACATTTTATACCATATTACAGCCAGTCTTACTAGAAAATACCCCATTTAATTCCTATCATACAAATCAATCCAAGGCAACACACAAACCATAATGCATGGGATGACAAGATATAGATGTATGCATGGCATGCTCTTTCAGTTGTCATTCTTGTCTCTTTCTTTTCTTTAGTCTTTTATAGAAGCCTCGTGCACTAGACTTCACCATAGGCGCATGGCAGCAACGCGCATCTGAGCTCAATCATGGACCACGACAAGCGTCCCTACCGTGATCAACTGGTGGGCTATATTGACCCCGTTCATTGGGAATAGCCCAGGACTTCCTTACCCGTTCATTGGAATAGTCCTTTCTTTGGGGTCATCTGCCCAATCACAGGGCAACCCTACTAGTTTAGGCTATCTTCCCTCAATCATTAGGAGACCCTACATTCTCAGTCTTTTCATGCTTGTCCGCTTACCCAGTGTATAACCGGTGGAACCCAACCCACTTACTCAACTTCCGTTGAAGGGAGAATGCTTGTCTTATCATTTTATTTCATTTTCAAATTATCATGCATTTTAATTCAACATTCATCACATGACAATTTCACAATTCAATTCAAGAGCTTACCCTATCATTTCTTAATCCTAAAGCATGTTACTAAGTCATATAAGCCTATTTCCTTACATTCCTATCATAAAACGAAGTTAAATAGACTTACATGACATTTCAGAAGCAAAAATAGGTCAAGAAGGTACAGGACACTGTCGTCCGGGCCACCATTTTGGCGCCTGGGCGCCAGAAACGTGTTACAAACTGCCAAGCAACAAAGTCCTGTCGCCCGGGCGCTGCGACTGGGTGCAAAACTGCCAATTTACAGGGCTCTGGCGCCTGGGCGCCAGTCACAGGTACATCACTGCCAATTTGAAGGGTTCTGGAACAGTTTGATATTTTTGGCATAACTTGAGTTGTAGACCTCCAAATTGGGTGAAATCAGTGGAAAATGAAAGCTAACAAAATTATATACAATTTTCATTCAGAGCTCAAGATCTAAATCAATTTGTTTATAATAGATAATTTCGCTTGATTTCATCTGCCCATGTTAAAATCCTAATTTTGGCAGCTCTAAGTGTTTCATCTATAACTCAAGATATACAAATTAAATTTTTATGAAATTGGTGGCATTAGAAAGATAATAAAATTTTCTACAACTTTGTACCAGACCACGAAATCAGAATCCAAATGTAAGTAGGTCGAATATCCATCCCAAACTATGTCAAAATTCATGAAAACAAGGAATTAAGCTTTTGTTTGCATCTTACCTTCACATTCAAAAGCAATTCCTTCAATTCCCATTTCAATTTCCCATATCAAAATGACATCATGCTAAACCCAATTCATATACCCAAACATGCACCTTCTTCACTCACATTCAACTTCCAAAACAAGAAACCAACTTACCAATACAATTTCCCTAGCTTCATATTTGATCATGCATATTCCAACCACTCCTTCAATAAGCACAAAATCAAAACATACACCCATTACTTCTCAACTCTACCACATAATATTATTTCAACAAGGAAAACTATCCCTATTTCAATGTCATTACCACACATGGTCTGCTAGCATCTTGCTTTCAAACAACACATCACATTCAACTCATACACAATCAAAACAAGCCAAAACCACAATTTATCATACATTTTCACAATGGCTCAAAATCAAGCCACATGCATCAAAACCAAATCATCTAATTTAACAAAACCTAATCTCATATCATTTTCTATTCCCTAATTAGTCTAATTTGGGGTTTAGTGGGGTTACCTTTCAAGCTTAGCTCCAAAATTCTTGCCTTCTCCAAATGTACCCAAGAACCCTAACTTCACCCAATGACTTGATGATCCCTAATTTTCACAAATGCAAGTTATTAGTACCCATTGGGACTCATTTTCAAGCTTGCATGTTAAGAATGGGGTTGAGAGACCATTTGCCTCAAGAATGGGGGTTTGACCCAAGAATGGAGAAGTGGGTTTGCATGTCTTACCTATGTGCTTCAATGGCTTCCCCAAGCTCACAAACTTCCTTCTCCGAGGCAAAATGTGAGGAAACAATGGAGGAAAGCTTGGTTTTCCTCTTGGTGTAGCAATCTGTAACACCTAACGGAATTAAAGGCTACTCTTTTTTTTTCTTCAAAATATTTGATAAGAAGTAACTAGCAAAGGAAACTCTCATATATGAGTACATACACTACTTAGTCTTAGGGTGGACTATAATATGCTCTATCAAAATACATAAATCCATAGGGAAAGATAATAAGTTTAAATATTTACTACATGCCAAAGAAATATGTCCAATAAGAGTAGCCAAGGAGCGTGCTACAGGGAAGTGTTGGCTACCCCAAAATACATATCAAAATATCCAAAATACTACATGGCTAAGGGAATAGGTCTTCAAGCACTAAAGTCTTTATCTTCCGAGTCTCCTGCAATATGGTAACCGTCAGCTATATGTAAACATATAACTAAGAAACCCCCGACATTTTAAAAAAAATACTTTTATACCATATCACAACCAGTCTAACTGGAAAACACCCCATTCAATCCCTAACACATAATTGAATGCAACAAACTCATACATAATGCATGCTATGACAAATATGGATGTATGCATGCCATGTTCTGTCATTAAAACACTTTATTCTTTTCTTTTCTTCAGTATTTTATGGAAGCCTCGTGCACTAGACTTCTCATAGTGTGTGGCAGTAACGCGAGGTTTAGCTCAAAACTAGGACCACGGCAAGCGTCCCTACCGTGATCAAACTGGTTGCCGGGCTATCTTAAACCCACATCAATGGGATAGCCCAGGACTATCTTGGCCCCACCTAAATGGGATAGTCCTTTCTTTCGGGCCATGATTCCCTGTCACAGGGCACCCTACTAGTTCAGATCATCTGACCCCCGAATCGCGGGGAGACCCTACATTCTCATGTTTATTCATGTTTGTCCACTTACCCGGTGTGTAACCGATGGGAATCAACCCGCTTACTCAACATTCGTTGATGGGGGAAAGCTTATCTTATCATTTAATTCCATTTTACAAGATATCATGCATTTTCATTCAACATTCATCACATGACAATTTCACAATTCAAAATCAAGAGCTTACCTTATCATTTCATAATCCTAAAGCATGTTACTAAGTCACATAAGCCTATTTTCTTACATTCCTATCATAAAACTAAGTTAAATAGGCTTTCATGGCATTTTAGAAGTAAAAATAGGTCAAGAAGGTACAGGACACTATCGCCCGGGCGACCATATTGGCGCCAATATGGTCGCCTGGGCGCCAGAAATGTGTTACAAACTGCCAGACAACAGGGTCCTGTCGCCCGAGCGCCCATTCTGTCGCTTGGGCGCTGCGTCTGGGTGCAAAATTGCCAAATTACGAGGCTCTGTGGCCTGGGCGCCCATCCTGGCGCCTAGGCGCCAGTCACAGATGCAAAACTGGGTGTTTTCTGTGTTCCAGCGCCTGGGCGCCCAGCACTGGCATAGTTTGCTATTTTGACCATAACTTGAGTTGTACACCTCCAAATTAGGTGAAATCAGTGAAAAATGAAAGATAACAAATTATCTACAACTTTCATTTAGAAATAAAGATCTAAATCAACTTGTTTCTAGTAGAAAATTTTGCTTGAATTCACTTGTCCATGTCAAAATCCCAATTTTGGCAGCTCTAAGTGTTTTGTCCATAACTCAAGCTATACAAATTGAATTCTCATGAAATTGGTGGCATTGGAAAGATAATAAAATTTTATACTACTTTTATTCAGGCCACGAAATCAGAATCCAATTGTAAATAGGTCTAATATCCATCTCAAACTATGTCAAAATTTATGAAAACAAGGAATGAAGCATTTGTTTACATCCTACCTACACATTCAAAAGCTATTCCTTCAATTCCCATCTCAATTCCCCCAAATCAAATTGAAAATATGCTACACCCAATTCATATACCCAATATACACCTTCCTCACCGACACTCAACTTCCAAAAGCAAGGAAACCAAACAAGTTTTCACCAAACATCACATATGCAATGCAATAATCCAAACATACACACATGAGCATTTCAGCCAAACCACATGCATCAAGTCCATTTATCAAACATCTAATATACACATGACAACCTATTTTAACATACATTCTCAAAAGCTCAATAACAACCACATGCAACAAAACCAAGTCATCAAAATTCACAAGTCTAAACCTATTTCAACCCTACCTTGCACCATAGCTCAAAATCACATTCCACACCACTTTCATTCCTTCACTAGTTTAGTTTGGGGTTTAGTGGGGTTACCTTTCAAGCTTAGCTCCAAAATCCTTGCCTTCTCCAAATGTACCCAAGAACCCTAACTTCACCCAATGACTTGATGATTCCTAATTTTCACAAATGCAAGTTATTAGTACCCATTGGGACTCATTTGCAAGCTTGCATGTTAAGAATGGGGTTGAGAGACCATTTGCCTCAAGAATGGGGGTTTGGCCCAAAATGGAGAAATGGGTGTGCATATCTTACCTTTGTGCTTCAATGACTTCTTTCAAGCTCACAAATGACTCCTCCAAGCTCCAATGGACAAGGTTGGTGAAGGATTTTTCTTGATTTGGGCTTGAAATCCAAACCCTATGAGAGCAGAAGAGAGGAAGAAGAAGAGGATATTTTAAGAATGAAGATAGAGTGAGAGGGCGTGGGAAGAGGAGAGGAAAATGAGAGTTTTAGTCAAATTTTAACATCTCATTAAGTTTTGAAATTAGGTTCTTCTCCGAATCTTTTAAAAATTTGCTTTCTAGTCCTTCTCCCTTTTCTCTTGTTAGAATTCCTACAAACCCTTAAATTCCCAATTTCTTCTAAGGAACCACCAATTCCTACTTGGGTATTTGTGGGATGTTACACAATCCCTAGTAGAAGAGAAGAAGAGAAGATGATGAAATTTTGAGAAGTGTGGGAGAGTGAGTGGCGTGGAACACATAGAATAGGGGTGGCAAAATGGGTCAGCCGGACCCGTTTGGCTCGTGGCCCGCCTAGCCTACCAAAAAGTGGGCCTGGCCCGCCAAGGCATTATGGGCTCGTTTTGCTAGCCCGGCCTGTCGCTTTAAAAAATAGGCGGGCCATGGGCCAGCCCGCCAGTCTGTCGTACTAATTAAAAAACAATTGAAAAAATTAAAATTTGTCTTTTTTTTTATTATTTTTGCTTTTTGCACCATACAAAAAATTTGATTTTCTATTATTTTTAACTATGGGCCTAATTTTTTTGTATGTTTTTTTGTTTGGTATAGACATTTTTTGTTTGGCCCTATCAATTTTTTTATAAAAGAACTCTCATCCTCCACTTTTTACAACAAAAAAAAGAGTCACTAGCCCGACGGGCCACCTTTGTAGCCCGGCGGGCTGGCGGGCTAGGCGGGGCGGGCTGCATAAGTGTGCGGGCCAAAATTTCCAGCCCAGCCCGCTTATTTTTGGCGGGCCGGGCCCATTTTGACATCCCTAACATAGAGGGAGAGATGGGGTTTTTGTCTAATTTTTACATTTTCTTAAGTTTTGCAAATACGTCCTTCTTCCAATCTTTTAAAAATTTGCTTTCTAGTCCTTCTCCCTTTTTCTCTTGTTAGAATTCCTACAAACCCTTGAATTCCCAATTTCTTCTAAGGAACCACTAATTCCTATTTGCGAATTTGTGGGATGTCACAGAAAGTGAGTTTTTTAAATTTATTAAATTATTTATTTTTAGAAAATAACGTATGGTTCACCATGAAGTTTCTAGCATAATTTAATTAATTTTTTTCTAGAAATCGTGTACTATAGACTTGAAAAATTAGGATTTTTTTAATTTAAACATGGAAATGCTTTTTTTATTTATCTAAATTATTAGATTTTTTAAAAAAACAACGTACTATTCACCATGAAGTTTCTAGGATTATTTTAAATATTTTTTTATATTTTTAAAATTGCAACAATTATTTTTCTTATAAATAGTATATTATATACTTTAAAAATACGGTGTTTTTCAATATAAAAATGAAAGTGAGTGTTTTAAATTTATTAAATTATTTTATATTTTGAAAATAATTTATTGTTCACCATGAAATTTCTAGCATAATTTACATAATTTTTCTATTTATAAAATTGCCAGCATTTTTTTCTCGAAATCATGTACTATACACTTGAAAAATTGGGATTTTTTAAATTTAAACATGAAAATGAATTTTTATTTATCTAGATTATTTGATTTTTTTAAAATAATGTATTATTCACCATCAAGTTTCTAGGATTATTTTAAATAATATTTTATATTTTTAAAATTGCAATAATTGTTTTCTAGAAATCGTGTACTATACTCTTTAAAAAAAGCTCTTTTTTAATATAAAAAAGAAAATGAATTTTTTAAAATTTATTTAAGTATTTGATATTTTATTTTTGAAAATAATGTATGGTTCACCACGAATTTTCTAGCATAATTTACATAATTTTAATAGTTATAAAATTGCAAAAATTGTTTTCTAGAAATCGTGCACTGTACACTTGAAAAATTGGGTGTTTTTTACTTTAACCATGAAAACAAGTTTTTTTTAATTATCTAAATCATTTGATTTTTTAAAAACAATGTATTATTCACCATGAAATTTCTAGGCTTATTTTAAATAATTTTTTTATTTTTAAAATTGCAACAGTTATTTCTAGGAATCATGTACTATACACTTGAAAAATATGGTATTTTTTAAGTTAGAAATGAAAATGAGTTTTTTAAATTTATTTAATTAATTGATTTTTCAAAAATAATGTACGGCTAACCATGAAATTTCTAGTGTATTTTACATAATTTTTATATTTATAAAATTGCAAGAATTGTTTTTCTAGAAACCGTGTACTACACTTCAAAAATTGGGTTTTTTTAATTTAAACATGAAAACACATTTTTTTAATTACCTAAATTATATTTTTTTTAGAACAATGAATTATTCACCATTAAGTTTCTAGGATTATTTTAAATAATTTTTTATATTTTTAAAATTGTAACAATTATTTCTATAAATCGTGTACTATACACATGAAAAATACGTCATTTTTTAATTTTAAAATTAAAATGAGTTTTTTAAATTTATTAAATTATTTGATAATTTTTTCTGGCACAACTTTCATAATTTTTATATTTATAAAATTACAAGAATGTTTTCTCGAAATCATGTACTATACACTTGAAAAGTTGGGATTTTTTAAATTTAAACATCGAAACGCATTTTTTATTTATCAAAATTTTTTGATTTCTTAAAAAAACTGTATTACTCACCATGAAATTTTAAGGCTTATTTTAAATAATTTTAAAAAAAAAACTGCAATAGTTATTTCTTGGAGTCGTGTACTATACACTAGAAAGATACGGTGTTTTTTAATTTTAAAATGAAAATGAGTTCTTTAAATTTATTTAATTATTTATTTTTTGAAAATAATGTATGGTTCACCTTGAAATTTCTAGCATAATTTACATAATTTTATATTTATAAAATTGCAAGAATATTTTTATAGAAATCGTGTACTATATACACTTCAACAATTCGGTGTTTTTTTAATTTAAACATGAAAACACATTTTTTTAATTATCGTAATTTTTTTATTTTTTAAGAACAATGTATTATTCACCATGAAATTTCAAGGATTATTTTAACTATTTTTATATTTTTAAAATTGTAACAATTATTTCTATAAATCGTGTACTATATACTTGAAAAATACGCCATTATTTAATTTAAAAATGAAAATGAGTTTTTTAAGTTTATTAAATTATTTGATATTTTGAAAATAATATATTTTTCACCATGAAGTTTCTAGGATTATTTTAAATAATTTTTTATATTTTTAAAATTGCAACAATTATTTCTATAAATTGTGTACTATACACTTGAAAAATACATCATTTTTAATTTTAAAATTAAAATGAGTTTTTTAAATTTATCAAATTATTTGATGATTTTTTTCTACCATAATTTATATAATTTTTATATTTATAAAATTGCAATAATTGTTTTTCTCGAAATTATGTACTATACACTTGAAAAATTGGGATTTTTTAAATTTAAACATGAAAACGCATTTTTTATTTATCTAAACTATTCGATTTTTTTAAAAAAAATATATTATTCACCATGAAGTTTCTATGATTGATTTAAATATCTTTTTATATTTTAAAAATTGCAATAATATTTTTCTAGAAATCGTGTACTATACTCTTGAAAAAAAAGTCTTTTTTAATATAAAAATGAAAATGATTTTTTTAAAATTTATTTAAGTATTTGATATTTTATTTTTGAAAATAATGTATAGTTCACCACGAAGTTTCCAGCATAATTTAAAATAATTTTAATATTTATAAAATTGCAAGAATTGTTTTCTAGAAATCGTGTACTATACACTTTGAAAAATTGGGTGTTATTTTACTTTAAGCATGAAAACATGTTTTTTTAATTATCTAAATCATTTGATTTTTTAAAAACAATGTATTATTCACCATGAAATTTCTAGGCATATTTTAAATAACTTTTTTTAATTTTAAAATTGCAACAGTTATTTCTAGGAATCGTGTACTATCACTTGAAAAATACGGTGTTTTTTAAGTTAAAAATGAAAATGAGTTTTTTAAATTTATTTAATTAATTCATTTTTCAAAAATAATGTACGGTTTACCATGAAATTTCTAATGTATTCTACATAATTTTTATATTTATAAAATTGCAAGAATTGTTTTTCTAGAAATCGTGTACTATACACTTAAAAAATTGGGTGTTTTTTTAATTTAAACACGGAAAAACATTTTTTTAATTACCTAAATTATATTATTTTTTAGAACAATGAATTATTCACCATGAAGTTTCTAGGATTATTTTAACTAATTTTTTATATTTTTAAAATTGCAACAATTATTTCTATAAATTGTGTACTATACACTTGAAAAATATGTCATTTTTTAATTTTAAAATTAAAATGAGTTTTTTAAATTTATTAAATTATTTGATATTTTGTTTCTAGCATAATTTACATAATTTTTATATTTATAAAATTAGAAGAATTATTTTTCTTGAAATCATGTACTATACACTTAAAAAATTGGGATTTTTTAAATTTAAATTACACCAACCTCCCCTGAGGTTTGCTGATATTACACATACCCCCCTCCAGTTTTCAAAATTACATTTACCCCTTGAAATTTATACTTTTATTAAAAAAATGGTAAAATAAAAAAAAGTAACAAATGGTAAAATTAATTTTTCTTAAAAAAATGAAAAATTTGCACAATAACACCATTAAAAAAAATTAACATTAGGGGGTTTGTGTAATGAAAGTTGAAATTTCAGGGGGGTAAATGTAATTTTGAAAACTGGAAGGGGGTAAGTGTAATATAGGCAAATCTCAGGGGAGGTTGGTGTAATTATCCCTTTTTAAAATTTAAACATGAAAACACATTTTTTATTTATCTAAGTAATTTGATTTTCTTTAAAAAAATATATTATTCACCATTAAGTTTCTAGGATTGATTTAAATATCTTTTTATATTTTTAAAATTGCAATAATTGTTTTCTAGAAATCGTGTACTACACTCTTGAAAAAACGGTCTTTTTTAATATAAAAATGAAAATAATTTTTTTAAATTTATTTAAGTATTTGATATTTTCTTTTTTGAAAATAATGTATGGTAGACCATGAAATTTCTAGCATAATTTACATAATTTTAATAGTTATAAAATTGCAAGAATTTTTTTCTAGAAATCGTGCACTATACACTTTGAAAATTTGGGTGTTATTCTACTTTAAGCATGAAAACAAGTTTTTTTTTAATTATCTAAATCATTTGATTTTTTAAAAACAATGTATTATACACCATGAAATTTCTAGGCATATTTTAAATAATCTTTTTTTAATTTTAAAATTGCAATAGTTATTTCTAGGAATCGTGTACTATACACTTAAAAAATACGGTGTTTTTTAAGTTAAAAATGAAAATGAGTTTTTTAAATTTATTTAATTAATTCATTTTTCAAAAATAATGTAAGGTTTACCATGAAATTTCTAGTGTATTCTACATAATTTTTATATTTATAAAATTGCAAGAATTGTTTTTCCAGAAATCGTGTACTATACACTTAAAAAATTGGGTGTTTTTTTAATTTAAACACGGAAAAACATTTTTTTAATTACCTAAATTATATTATTTTTTAGAACAATGAATTATTCACCATGAAGTTTCTAGGATTATTTTAACTAATTTTTTATATTTTTAAAATTGCAACAATTATTTCTATAAATTGTGTACTATACACTTGAAAAATATGTCATTTTTTAATTTTAAAATTAAAATGAGTTTTTTAAATTTATTAAATTATTTGATATTTTGTTTCTAGCATAATTTACATAATTTTTATATTTATAAAATTACAAGAATTGTTTTTCTCGAAATCATGTACTATACACTTGTAAAATTGGGATTTTTTAAATTTAAACATGAAAACACATTTTTATTTATCTAAATTATATGATTTTCTTTAAAAATATATTATTCACCATTATGTTTCTAGGATTCATTTAAATATCTTTTTATATTTTTAAAATTGCAATAATTCTTTGAGGAAATCATGTACTATACTCTTGAAAAAAATAGTCTTTTTCAATATAAAAATGAATTTTTTTTTAAATTTATTTAAGTATTTGATATTTTATTTTTTGAAAATAATCTAAGGCACCACAAAGTTTCTAGCATAACTTACATAATTTTAATATTTATAAAATTGCAAGAATTGTTTTCTTGAAATCGTGGCCTATACACTTTGAAAAATTGGGTGTTATTTTACTTTAAGCTAAAAACAAGTTTTTTTAATTATCTAAATCATTTGATTTTTTCAAAATAATGTATTATTCACCATGAAATTTTTAGGCATAATTTCAATAATTTTTTTTATTTTAAAAATTGCAACAGTTATTTCTAGGAATTGTGTACTATACACTTGAAAAATACAGTGTTTTTTAATTTAAAAACGAAAATGAGTTTTTTAAATTTATTTAATCAATTAATTTTTCAAAAATAATGTGCGGTTTACCATGAAATTTCTAGTGTATTTTACATAATTTTTATATTTATAAAATTGCAAGAATTGTTTTTCTAGAAATCGTGTACTATACACTTTAAAAATTTGGTGTTTTTTTAATTTAAACACGATAACACATTTTTTTAATTACCTAAATTATATTATTTTTTAGAACAATGAATTATTCACCATGAAGTTTTTAGGATTATTTTAACTAATTTTTTATATTTTTAAAATTACAACAATTATTTCTATAAATCGTGTATTATACACTTGAAAAATACGTTATTTTTTAATTTTAAAATTAAAATGAGTTTTTTAATTTTATTAAATTAGTTGAAAATTTGTTTCAAGCATAATTTATATAATTTTTATATTTATAAAACTGCAAGAATTTTTTTTCTCGAAATCATGTACTATACACTTGAAAAATTGGGATTTTTTAAATTTAAACATGAAAATGCATTTTTTGTTTATATAAATTATTTGATTTTTTAAAAAAAATATATTATTCACCATGAAGTTTCAAGGATTGATTTAAATATCTTTTTATATTTTTAAAATTGCAATAACTGTTTTCTAGAAATTGTGTACTATACTCTTGAAAAAAAGGTCTTTTTTAATATAAAAATGAAAATGATTTTTTTAAAATTTATTTAAGTATTTGATATTTTATTTTTTGAAAATAATGTAAGGTTCACCACGAAGTTTCTAGCATAACTTACATAATTTTAATATTTTTAAAATTGAAAGAATTGTTTTCTAGAAATCGTGCACTATACACTTTCAAAAATTGGGTGTTATTTTAGTTTAAGCTAAAAACAAGTTTTTTTAATTATCTAAATCATTTGATTTTTTAAAAATAATGTATTATTGACCATGAAATTTCTAGGCATAATTTAAATAATTTTTTTTATTTTTAAAATTGCAACAGTTATTTCTATGAATCGTGTACTATACACTTGAAAAATACGATGTTTTTAAAGTTAAAAACGAAAATGAGTTTTTTAAATTTATTTAATTAATTCATTTTTCAAAAATAATGTACGGTTTACCATGAAATTTCTAGTGTATTTTACATAATTTTTAAATTTATAAAATTGCAAGAATTGCTTTTCTAGAAATCGTGTACTATACACTTAAAAAATTAGTTGTTTTTTTAATTTAAACACGAAAACAGATTTTTTTAATTACCTAAATTATATTATTTTTTAGAACAATGAATTATTCACCATAAAGTTTTTAGGATTATTTTAACTAATTTTTAATATTTTTAAAATTCCAAAAATTATTTCTATAAATCGTGTACTATACACTTAAAAAATATGTCATTTTTTAATTTTAAAATTAAAATGAGTTTTTTAAATTTATTAAATTAGTTGATAATTTGTTTCAAGCATAATTTACATAATTTTTATATTTATAAAACTGCAAGAATTGTTTTTCTCGAAATCATGTACTATACACTTGAAAAATTGGGATTTTTTAAATTTAAACATGAAAACGCATTTTTTGTATATCTAAATTGTTTGATTTTTTTAAAAAAAATATTATTCACCATGAAGTTTCTACGATATTTAAATATCTTTTTATATTTTTAAAATTGCAATAATTGATTTCTAGAAATCGTGTACTATACTCGTGAAAAAAACGGTGTTTTTTAATATAAAATAGAAAATAATTTTTTTAAAATTTATTTAAGTATTTGATATTTTTTTTGAAAATAATGTATGGTTCACCATGAAGTTTCTAGCATAATTTACATAATTTTAATAGTTATAAAATTGCAAGAATTGTTTTCTAGAAATTGTGCACTATACACTTGAAAAATTGGGTGTTATTTTAATTTAAACACGAAAACACATTTTTTTAATTACCTAAATTATTTTATTTTTTAGAACAATGAATTATTCACCCAAAAGTTTTTAGGATTATTTTATCTAATTTTTTATATTTTTAAAATTGCAAAATTATTTCTATAAATCGTGTACTATACACTTGAAAAATACATCATTTTTTAATTTTAAAATTAAAATGAGTTTTTTAAATTTATTAAGTTAGTTGATAATTTGGTTTTAGCATAATTTACATAATTTTTATATTTATAAAATTGCAAGAATTTTTTTTCTCGAAATCATGTACTATACAATTGAAAATTTGGGATTTTTTATATTTAAACACGAAAATGCATTTTTTTAATTACCTAAATTATATTATTTTTTAGAACAATGAATTATTCATCATGAAGTTTTTAGGATTATTTTAACGAATTTTTTATATTTTTAAAATTACAACAATTATTTCTATAAATCGTGTATTATACACTTGAAAAATACGTCATTTTTTAATTTTAATATTAACATGAGCTTTTCAAATTTATAAAATTAGTTGATAATTTGTTTCAAGCATAATTTACATAATTTTTATATTTATAAAACTGCAAGAATTTTTTTTCTCGAAATCATGTACTATACACTTGAAAAATTGGGATTTTTTAAATTTAAACATGAAAACGCATTTTTTATTTATATAAATTATTTGATTTTTAAAAAAAAAATATATTATTCACCATAAAGTTTCTAGTATTGATTTAAATATCTTTTTATATTTTTAAAATTGCAATAATTGTTTTCTAGAAATCGTGTAATATACTCTTGAAAAAAACGGTGGTTTTTATTATAAAAATTAAAATAATTTTTTTAAAATTTATTTAAGTATTTGATATTTTTTTTGAAAATAATGTATGGTTCACCATGAAGTTTCTAGCATAATTTACATAATTTTAATAGTTATAAAATTGCAAGAATTGTTTTCTAGAAATTGAGCACTATACACTTGAAAAATTGGGTGTTATTTTAATTTAAACACGAAAACACATTTTTTTAATTATCTTAATTATATTATTTTTTAGAACAATGAATTATTCACCATAAAGTTTTTAGGATTATTTTATCTAATTTTTTATATTTTTAAAATTGCAACAATTATTTCTATGAATCGTATATTATACACTTGAAAAATACATCATTTTTTAATTTAAAAATTAAAATGAGTTTTTTAAATTTATTAAGTTAGTTGATAATTGGTTTTTAGCATAATTTACATAATTTTTATATTTATAAAATTGCAAGAATTTTTTTTCTCGAAATCATGTACTATACACTTGAAAATTTGGGATTTTTTATATTTAAACACGAAAATGCATTTTTTCTATTTACCTAAATTATATTATTTTTTAGAACAATGAATTATTCATCATGAAGTTTTTAGGATTATTTTAACGAATTTTTTATATTTTTAAAATTGCAATAATTATTTCTATAAATCGTGTATTATACACTTGAAAAATACGTCATTTTTAAATTTTAAAATTAAAATGAGCTTTTTAAATTTATTAAATTAGTTGATAATTTGTTTCAAGCATAATTTACATAATTTTTATATTTATAAAACTGCAAGAATTATTTTTCTCGAAATCATGTACTATACACTTGAAAAATTGGGATTTTTTAAATTTAAACATGAAAACGCATTTATTGTTTATCTAAATTATTTTATTTTTTCAAAAAAATATATTATTCACCATAAAGTTTCTAGTATTGATTTAAATATCTTTTTATATTTTTAAAATTGCAATAATTGTTTTCTGGAAATTGTGTACTATACTCTTGAAAAAAACGGTCTTTTTTAATATAAAAATGAACATGATTTTTTTAAAATTTATTTAAGTATTTGATATTTTATTTTTTGAAAATAATATAAGGTTCACCACGAAGTTTCTAGCATAACTTACATAATTTTAATATTTATTAAATTGCAAGAATTGTTTTCTAGAAATCGTGCACTATACAATTTGAAAAATTGGGTGTTATTTTACTTTACGCTAAAAACAAGTTTTTTTAATTATCTAAATCATTTTATTTTTTAAAAATAATGTATTATTCACCATGAAATTTCTAGGCATAATTTAAATAATTTTTTTTATTTTTCAAATTGCAACAGTTATTTCTAGGAATCGTGTACTATACACATGAAAAATACAATGTTTTTTAAGTTAAAAACGAAAATGAGTTTTTTAAATTTATTTAATTAATTCATTTTTCAAAAATAATGTACGGTTTACCATGAAATTTCTAGTGTATTTTACATAATTTTTATATTTATAAAATTGCAAGAATTGTTTTTGTAGAAATCGTGTACTATACATTTAAAAAATTGGGTGTTTTTTTAATTTAAACACAAAAACACATTTTTTTTATTACCTAAATTATATTATTTTTTAGAACAATGAATTATTCACCATAAAGTTTTTAGGATTATTTTAACTAATTTTTTATATTTTTAAAATTGCAAAAATTATTTCTATAAGTCGTATACTATACACTTGAAAAATATGTAATTTTTTAATTTTAAAATTAAAATGAGTTTTTAAAATTTATTAAATTAGTTGATAATTTGTTTCAAGCATAATTTAAATAATTTTTATATTTATAAAACTGCACGAATTTTTTTTCTCGAAATCATGTACTATACACTTGAAAAATTGGGATTTTTTAAATTTAAACATGAAAATGCATTTTTTGTTTATCTAAATTATTTGATTTTTTTAAAAAAAATATTATTCACCATGAAATTTCTAGGATTGATTTAAATACCTTTTTATATTTTTAAAATTGCAATAATTGTTTTCTAGAAATTGTGTACTACACTCTTGAAAAACACGGTCTTTTTTAATATAAAAATGAAAATGATTTTTTTAAAATTTATTTAAGTATTTGATATTTTATTTTTTGAAAATAATGTAAGGTTCACCACGAAGTTTCTAGCATAAGTTACATAGTTTTAATATTTATAAAATTGCAAGAATTGTTTTCTAGAAATCGTGCACTATACACTTTGAAAAATTGGGTGTTATTTTAGTTTAAGCTAAAAACAAGTTTTTTTAATTATCTAAATCATTTGATTTTTTAAAAACAATGTATTATTCACCACGAAATTTCTAGGCATATTTTAAATAATTTTTTTTAATTTTAAAATTGCAATAGTTATTTCTAGGAATCGTGTACTATATACACTTGAAAAATACAGTGTTTTTTAAGTTAAAAATGAAAATGAGTTTTTTAAATTTATTTAATTAATTGATTTTTCAAAAATAATGTACGTTTTACCATGAAATTTCTAGTGTATTTTAAAAAAAATTTATATTTATAAAATTGCAAGTATTATTTTTCTAGAAATCGTGTACTATATACTTCAAAAATTGTGTGTTTTTTTAATTTAAACACGAAAACACATTTTTTGAATTACCTAAATTATATTATTTTTTAGAACAATGAATTATTCACCATGAAGTTTTTAGGATTATTTTAACTATTTTTTTATATTTTTAAAATTGCAACAATTATTTCTATAAATCGTGTACTATACACTTGTAGAATACGTCATTTTTTAATTTTAAAATTAAAATGAGTTTTTTAAATTTATTAAATTAGTTGATAATTTGTTTCAAGCATAATTTACATAATTTTTATATTTATTAAACTGCAAGAAGTTTTTTTCTCGAAATCATGTACTATACACTTGAAAATTTAGGATTTTTCAAATTTAAACACGTAAATGCCTTTTTTTAATTACCTAAATTAATTGATTTTTTAGAACAACGAATTATTCACCATGAAGTTTTTAGGATTATTTTAACTAATTTTTATATTTTTAAAATTGCAACAATTATTTCTATAAATCGTATACTATACACTTGAAAAATACGTCATATTTTAATTTTAAAATTAAAATGAGTTTTTAAATTTATTAAATTAGTTGATAATTTGTTTCAAGTATAATTTACCTAATATTTATATTTATAAAATTGCAAGAATTTTTTTCTCAAAATCTTGTACTATACATTTGTAAAATTGGGATTTTTTAAATTTAAACATGAAAACACATTTTTTGTTTATCAAAATTATTTGATTTTTTAAAAAAATATATATTATTCACGATGAAGTTTCTAGGATTTATTTAAATATCTTTTTATATTTTTAAAATTGCAAAAATTGTTTTCTAGAAATCGTGTACTATACTCTTGAAAAAAAGGTCTTTTTTAATATAAAAATGAAAATGATTTTTTTAAACTTTACTTAAGTATTTGATATTTTATTTTTTTAAAATAATGTAAGGTTCACCACGAAGTTTCTAGTAACTTACATAATTTTAATATTTATAAAATGGCAGGAATTGTTTTCTAGAAATTGTGCACTATACACTTTAAAAAATTGGGTGTTATTTTACTTTAAGCTAAAAACAAGTTTTTTTAATTATATAAATAATTTAATTTTTTAAAAATAATGTATTATTCACCATAAAATTTCTAGGCATAATTTAAATAATTTTTTATTTTTAAAATTGCAACAGTTATTTCTAGGAATCGTGTACTATACAATTGAAAGATACAGAGTTTTTTAAGTTAAAAATGAAAATGAGTTTTTTTAATTTATTTAATTAATTAATTTTTCAAAAATAATGTACGGTTTACCATAAAATTTCTAGTGTTTTTTACATAATTTTTATTATTATAAAATTGCAAGAATTGTTTTTCTAGAAATCGTGTACTATACACTTCAAAAATTAGGTGTTTTTTTTAATTTAAACACGAAAACACATTTTTTTTAATTACCTAAATTATATTATTTTTTAGAACAATGAATTATTCACCATAAAGTTTTTTGGATTATTTTAACAAATATTTTATATTTTTAAAATTGCAACAATTATTTCTATCAATCGTGTACTATACACTTGAAAAATACGTCATTTTTTAATTTTAAAATTAAAATGAGTTTTGTAAATTTATTAAATTAGTTGATAATTTGTTTCTAGCATAATTTAAATTATTTTTATATTCATATAATTGCAAGAATTTTTTTTCTCGAAATCATGTACTATACACTTGAAAATTTGGGATTTTTTATATTTAAACACGAAAATGCATTTTTTTAATTACCTAAATTATATTATTTTTTAGAACAATGAATTATTCACCATGTAGTTTTTAGAATTTATTTAAGTATTTGATATTTTATTTTTTGAAAATAATGTAAGGTTCACCATGAAGTTTCTAGCATAACTTACATAATTTTAATATTTATAAAATTGCAAGAATTTGTTTTCTAGAAATCATGCACTATACACTTTGAAAAATTGGGTGTTATTTTACTTTAAGCTAAAAACAAGTTTTTTTAATTATCTAAATCATTTGATTTTTTAAAAATAATGTATTATTCACCATGAAATTTCTCGGCATAATTTAAATAATTTTTTTTATTTTTAAAATTGCAACAGTTATTTGTAGGAATCGTGTACTATACACTTGAAAAATATAGTGTTTTTTAAGTTAAAAATGAAAAAGAGTTTTTTAAATTTATTTAATTAATGAATTTTTCAAAAATAATATACGGTTTACCATGAAATTTCTAGTGTATTTTACATAATTTTTATATGTATAAAATTGCAAGAATTATTTTTCTAGAAATCGTGTACTATACACTTTAAAAATTTGGTGTTTTTTTAATTTAAACACGAAAACACATTTTTTTAATTACCTAAATTATATTATTTTTCAGAAAAATGAATTATTCACCATCAAGTTTTTAGGATTATTTTAACTAATTTTTTATATTTTTAAAATTGCAACAATTATTTCTATAAATCGTGTACTATACACTTGAAAAATACGTCATTTTTTAATTTTAAAATTAAAATGAGTTTTTTAAATTTATTAAATTAGTTGATAATTTGTTTCAAGAATGATTTACATAATTTTTATATATATTAAATTGCAAGAATTTTTTTCTCGAAATCATGTACTATACACTTGAAAAATTTGGATTTTTTAAATTTAAACATGAAAACGCATTTTTTTAATTACCTAAATTATATTATTTTTTAGAACAATAAATTATTCACCATGAATTTTTTAGGATTATTTTAACTAATTTTTTATATTTTTAAAATTGCAACAATTATTTCTATAAATCGTGTACTAGAAAAATACGTCATTTTTTAATTTTAAAATTTAAATGAGTTTTTTAAATTTATTAAATTAGTTGATTATTTTTTTAAAGCATAATTTACATAATTTTTATATTTATAAAATTGCAAGAATTTTTTTTCTCGAAATCATGTATTATACACTTGAAAATTTGGGATTTTTTAAACTTAAACATGAAAACGCATTTTTTATTTATCTAAATTATTTGATTTTTTTAAAAAAAATATATTATTCACCATGAAGTTTCTAGGGTTGATTTAAATATATTTTTATATTTTTAAAATTGCAATAATTCTTTCTAGAAATCGTGTACTATACTTTTGAAAAAAAGGTCTTTTTTTAATATAAAAATGAAACTGATATTTTTAAAATTTATTTAAGTATTTGATATTTTATTTTTTTAAAATAATGTATTGTTCACCACAAAGTTTCTAGCATAATTTACATAATTTTAATATTTATAAAATTGCAAGAATTGTTTTGTAGAAATCGTGCACTATACACTTTGAATAATTTGGTGTTATTTTAGTTTAAGATTGAAAACAAGTTTTTTTAATTATCTATATCATTTGATTTTTTAAAAACAATGTATTATTCACCATGAAATTTCTAGGCATATTTTAAATAACTTTTTTTTATTTTTAAAATTGCAACAGTTATTTCTAGTAATCGTGTACTATACACTTGAAAAATACAGTGTTTTGTAAGTTAAAAATGAAAATGAGTTTTTTAAATTTATTTAATTAATTGATTTTTCAAAAATAATGTACGGTTTACCATTAAATTTCTAGTGTATTTTACATAATTTTATATTTATAAAATTGCAAGAATTGTTTTTCTAGAAATAGTGTACTATACACTTCAAAAATTGGGTATTTTTTTAATTTAAATATGAAAACAATTTTTTTTAATTACCTAAATTATATTATTTTTTAGAACAATGAAGTATTCACCATGAAGTTTCTAGGATTATTTTAAATAATTTTTTATATTTTTAAAATTGCAACAATTATTTCTATAAATCGTGTACTCCACTTGAAAAATACGTCATTTGTAACATCCCATAAATTACTAAGTAAGAATTAGTAGGTCATTAGGAAAAATTAGGAGTTTCAATGGGAATTGTTGCAATTATTAAAAGAAGTGGAAGGAGGGACCATATAGCAATTTTTAATAAGATGTGGAATTTTCACAAAACCCCCTCCTTGCCTCCCTCTTCTCCCACGCCTTCATCTCTCCCTCTCACATTCTCACACTCTAAAATCCAACTCTAACTTCATCTTCCTCACTTCTCCTACTTGCTCTCCTAGGGCAAATCATATTTCTCTCACAATGTGAGCAATCTTCTTCAATCTCTCCATTTCAAGACTCTTGAGCTTCGAAGGGAACCAAGGTAAGCCACATGCAAACCATTTTCCCTCTCCTCTCTTCCCTCACTTCTCTCTCTAGAAAATGAACCCCAACCCCTCTAATCTCACATGCAACTCAAGATTTTGAGTTAGGTGAGGTTATGTTCTAATTTGGTGGTTGGAATTGTAGGATTTAGATTAAAAGTTTTGAAGGTTTGATGATTTGGGGAAGGGTGGAAAATTGGAACTTGAAGACAAAGGTAACCTCATTGAACCCCAACCTTGGTGATTGAACTTAGAA
Organism: Cyamopsis tetragonoloba; assembly: GCA_037177725.1. NCBI lineage: Eukaryota > Viridiplantae > Streptophyta > Magnoliopsida > Fabales > Fabaceae > Cyamopsis > Cyamopsis tetragonoloba. The sequence goes on from CM074125.1 coordinate 52,687,012, forward strand.
CTGTTCAGAGAATAAGGGAATGGAACTGCATGTGTAGAAATGTAGGACTCTAGTTGACTCTTATATCTAGGATATGAAATTGATGTAGGTCTCGTTGAATGCATGTTGTGAATATGTGTTATTGTTGAATCTTGGTGTGGATATGTGTTTTGGTTGAATTGAGAATGTCTTTGATGAAATTTTTGATTTGGAACCTTGCTTGATGTTAAAATTTTGTGTGCTTGGTCCTAAATTTTAGTCATGTGAGTTTGTTGGAAAACAGGGTGAATTTTGGATGAAAATGTGAGTTTTCTGCAGTAACTTGAGTGTGAATTTAGAATACTATTTCATAATATTTTGCCATTATGGTCTTCACAAGAGTTGTAGACAATCCTCTTATCTTTCAAATTCTTTTGGTTTCACTCAATTTGGAGGTCTACAATTCTAGTTGTGGCCAAATTACTGAGACAGGGTTTGTATTGAAATGTTTGTTCTGTTAAGTGTACATCCCTGTTAAAGATGGCTGGTTTTGACAATTAAATTCTTATAACTGGGTTTTTTGGTCTTCATAGGAATTGTAGATAATTCTCTTAGATTTCAAATGCTTTTGGTTTCACTCAATTTGGAGGTCTACAACTCAAGTTATGGCCAAAATACGAACAGGGGTGCGCACACCTTCCTGGGCTATGCGCACAAGATTGGGCAGCAGCTCCAAGAGGAATTAAGGTGCGCACACCTTTCTGGGCTATGCGCACAAGATTGGGCAGCAGCTCCAGGGGTGAATTAAGGTGCGCACACCTTCCTGGGTTGTGCGCACAGGATGGAGTTTGACAGATTTTAAGTGTTTTCTACATCTTTTCTTCAACTTTCTTCATTATTCAAGTCATATCCTCTAAAATCAACACTTCTCCATGTTTTATTCCTACATGAACATAATCAAACAAAATGCAATGTAAATATAATGAATCCATTTCTAAGATAGGAATGAATGAAATTTGGTTCATGTGACTTACAATAGGGTCATGGAGATGTTGTGGTATGTGTTATGACATGTAAGATGAATGATGAATGAGGAATGTGGAATGCAAATGATATGAGTTGAATGTGAAATGCATGATAATATTTGATGCGAAATAAAAATGAAATTTAAAGACAAGTTTAAGCTTTCCCCCATCAACGAATGTTGAGTAAGCGGGTTGATTCCCACCGGGTAAGCGGACAAGCATGAAAAGATTGATAATGTAGGGTCTCCCAATGAACGGGGTAAGATGGCCTGAACTAGTAAGGTTGCCCTGTGACTGGGCAGATAACCCGAAAAACTATTCCAATGAACGGGTAAGGAAGTCCTGGGCTATTCCCAATGAACGGGGTCAAGATAGCCCGGCAGTTGATCACGGTAGGGACGCTTGTCGTGGTCCATGATTGAGCTCAGATGCGCATTGCTGCCATGCGCCTATGGAGAAGTCTTGTGCACGAGGCTTCCGTAAAAGACTAAAGAAAAGAAATGAAACAAGTATGATAATGAAAGATCATGGCATGCATATATTTATAATTGTCATAGCATGCATTATGTATGAGTGTGGCATTGATTGTGAATTGAATTGTGTGTTAGGGACTAAATGGGGTGTTTTCCAGTTAGACTGACTGCGATATGGTATAAAAGTGTTTTCAAAAATGTCGGGGGTTACTCAGTTATATGTTTTGCATATAATTGACGGTTACCATATTGCAGGTATCGGGGCATTGAAGAGAATAAAATAAACAAGCGAGATGAGGTTAGGATTTTCTTAGTAGTAACCACACTTGGTGAACTTAAGACTCAAGTTCATATATTAATTTGTTCAACGCTATAGGAATCCATATAAATTGAAAAGGTTGTAATTATTATTATTATTATTATTATTATTATTATTATTATTATTATTATTAGTTGTTGTATTTAGAATTTAGTTTCCACTAGTTTTTGGAAAAAAAAAAACGGACCTTAAATTTAGGGTGTTACATCATTTTTTAATTTTAAAATTAAAATGAGTTTTTTAAATTTATTAAATTATTTGATATTTTGTTTCTAGCATACTTTACATAATTTTTATATTTATAAAATTACAAGAATTGTTTTTCTCGAAATCAAGTACTATACACTTGAAAAATTGGGATTTTTTAAATTTAAACATGAAAACGCATTTTTTATTTATCTAAATTATTTGATTTTCTATAAAAAAAATATATTATTCACCATTAATTTTCTATGATTGATTTAAATATCTTTTTATATTTTTAAAATTGCAATAATTGTTTTCTAGAAATCGTGTATTATACTCTTGAAAAAAATGGTCTTTTTTAATATAAAAATAAAAATAAGTTTTTTAAATTTATTTAAGTATTTGATATTTTATATTTTGAAAATAATGTATGATTCACCACGAAATTTCTAGCACAATTTACATAATTTTAATAGTTATAAAATTGCAAGAATTGTTTTCTAAAAATTGCGCACTATACACTTGAAAAATTGGGTGTTATTTTACTTTAACCATGAAAACAAGTTTTTTTAATTATCTAAATCGTTAGATTTTTTAAAAACAATGTATTATTCACCATGAAATTTCTAGGCTTATTTTAAATAATTTTTTTATTTTTAAAATTGCAACAGTTATTTCTAGGAATCGTGTACTATAGACTTGAAAAATACGGTGCTTTTTAGGTTAAAAATGAAAATGAGTTTTTTAAATTATTTAATTAATTGATTTGTTGAAAATAATGTATGGTTCACCATGAAGCTTCTACCATTATTTACATAATTTTGATATTTAAAAAATTGCAAGAATTGTTTTCTAGAAATCATGCACTATGCACTTGAAAAAATTGGTGTTATTTTACTTTAAGCATGAAAATAAGTTTTTTAAATTATCTAAATTATTTGATTTTTTAAAAAAAATGTATTATTCACCATGAAATTTCTAGGCTTATTTTAAAAGTGCAACAGTTATTTCTAGGAATCGTGTACTATACATTTTAAAAATACGGTGTTTTTTAAGTTAAAAATGAAAATGAGTTTTTTAAATTTATTTAATTAAGTGATTTTTCAAAAATAATGTACGGTTTACCATGAAATTTTTAGCATAATTAACAAAAATTTTGTATTTATATAATTGCAAAATTTGTTTTTCTAGCAATCGTGTACTATACACTTCTAAAATAGGGTGTTTTTTTAATTTAAACATGAAAATACATTTTTTAAATTATCTAAATTATTTGATTTTTTATAAAAATTAATTATTCTCCATTAATTTTCTAGGATTATTTTAAACAATTTTTTTATTTTTAAAAATGCAACAATTGTTTCTAGGAATCTTGTACTATACCGTTTGAAAATACGATGTTTTTAATTTAAAAATGTAAATGAGTATTTTAAATTTATTTAATTATTTTATTTTTTGAAAATAATGTATGATTCACCATGAAATTTCAAGCATAATTTTCATAATTTTTATATTTATAAAATTACAAGAATGTTTTTCTCGAAATCATGTACTATATACTTAAAAAGTTGGGATTTTTTAAATTTAAACATTGAAACACATTTTTTATTTATCAAAATTATTTGATTTTTTAAAAAAAAATGTATTATTCACCATGAAATTTCAAGGCTTATTTTAAATAATTTTTTAAAAAAAACTGCAGCAGTTATTTCTTGGACTCGTGTACTATACACTTGAAAGATACGATGTTTTTTCATTTTAAAATGAAAATGAGTTTTTAAAATTTATTTAATTATTTAATTTTTTGAAAATAATGTATGGTTCACCATGAAATTTCTAGCATAATTTACATAATTTTATTTTTATAAAATTGCAAGAATTGTTTTATAGAAATCGTGTGCTATACACTCCAAAAATTGGGTGTTTTTTTAATTTAAACATGAAAACACATTTTTTTAATTCTCATAATTTTTTGATTTTTTTAGAAAAATTTATTATTCACCATGAAGTTTTAAGGATTATTTTAAATAATTTTTATATTTTTAAAATTGCTACAATTATTTCTATAAATCGTGTACTATATACTTGAAAAATACGTCATTTTTAATTTAAAAATACCAAATTGATTTAGATCTTTAGATCTAAATGAAAGTTGTAGATAATTTCGTTAGCTTTCATTTGCCACTAATTTCACCCAATTTGGAGGTCTACAACTCAAGTTATGACAAAAATACCAAATTGTGCCGGAACCCTTCAAATTGGCAGTGTTGTACCTGTGACTGGCGCCCAAGCGCCCGAATGGTGGCCCGGGCGTCAGGACTCTGTTGCTTGGTAGTTTGTAACACGTTTCTGGCGCCGAGGCGACAGTGTCATGTACCTTCTTGACCTATTTTTGCTTCTAAAATGCCATGTAAGCCTATTTAACTTAGTTTTATGATAGGAATGTAAGGAAGTAGGCTTATATGACTTAGTAACATGCTTTAGGATTATTAAATAATAGGGTAAGCTATTGATTTGAATTATGAAATTGTCAGGTGATGAATGATGAATGTGGAATGCAAATGATATGAGTTGAATGTGAAATGCATGATAATATTTGATGTGAAATGAAAATAAAATTTAGAGACGAGTTTAAGCTTTCCCCCATCAACGAATGTTGAGTAAGCGGGTTGATTCCCACCGGTTACACACCGGGTAAGCGGACAAGCATGAAAAGATTGAGAATGTAGGGTCTCCCAATGAACGGGGTAAGAAGGGTTGCCCGGTGACCAGGAAAATGGCCCGAAAAAAAGGATTATCCCGATGAATGGGATAAGATAATACTGGGCTATCCCCAATGAACGGGGACAAGATAGCCCGGCAGTTTGATCACGGTAGGGGATGCTTGCCGTGGTCCTATGATTGAGCTCAAATGCGCGTTACTGCCATGCACCTAGGGAGGAGTCTTGTGCACGGGGCTCCCTAAAAGACTAAAGAAAAGAACTGAAACAAGTGTGATAATGAAAGATCATGGGATGCATACATTTATAATTGTCATAGCATGCATTATGTATGAGTGTTGCATTGATTGTGGATTGAATTGTGTGTTAGGGATTAAATAGGGTGTTTTTCAGTTAGACGGGTTGTGATATGGTATAAAATTGTTTTAAAAAATGCTGGGGGTTACTCAGTTATATGTCGGTTACCTTATCGTGGGCTTTTCTTAGGTATAGCCACACATGGTGAACCTAAGTCTCAAGTTCATATCTTAATTTGTTCAACTGTATAGGAATCCGTATAAATTGAAAGTGTTGTAAATATTATTATTATTATTATTATTATTATTATTATTATTATTATTATTACTATTATTATTATTATTATTATTATTAATTGTTGTAAATTAGAATTTAACTTCCACTAGTGTTTTGAAAAAAAAAAACCGGACTCAAAAATTAAGGTGTTATAATTTTTTTAAAAGAATCTATTATTCACCAAGAAGTTTCTAGGATTATTTAAAATAATTTTATATTTTTAAAATTGCAACATTTTTTTTCTAGGAATCGTTAACTATACACTTGAAAAATACTGTGTTTTTTAATTTAAAAACGAAAATGAGTTTTTTAAATTTATTTAATTATTAGATTTTTGAAAATAATGTATGGTTCACCACAAATTTTCTAGCATAATTTACATAATTTTTATATTTATAAAATTTCAAAAATTGTTTTCTAGAAATCGTGTACAATACACTTCAGAAATTGGGTGTTTTTATAATTTAAACATGAAAACACATTTTTTTAATTATCTAAATTATTTGATTTTTTTTAAAACAATGTACTATTCACCATGAAGTTTCTAGGATTATTTGAAATATTTTTTCTACTTTTAAAATTGTAACAATTGTTTTTTTTCATAAATAGTATACTATACCAGTCCAAAAAAAAAATAGTATACTATACACTTGAAAAATACAGTGTATTTTAATTTAAAAATTAAAATGAGTTTTAAAAATTTGTTTAATTATTTGATTTTTGAAAATAATGTATAGTTCACCATGAAGTTTCTAGCATAATTTCCATAATTTTTATATTTATAAAATTGCAAGATTTTTTTTCTAGAAATCGTGTACACTTGAAAAATAGCGTATTTTTAATTTAAAGATGAAAACCCATTTTTTAATTATCTAAATTATTTAATTTTTTTTAAAAATATATTATTCACCATGAAGTTTCTAGAATTATTTTAAATATTTTTTATACTTTTAAAATTGCAAAAATTGACTTTTTCTATAAATCGTACACTATACAATTGAAAAATACAGTGTGTTTTAATTAAAAAATTAAATAGTTTTTTAAATTTAATTAATTATTAGATTTTTTAAAATAATGTATGGTTCACCACAAAAATTCTAGCATAATTTAAAATTCCAACAATTTTTTCTACGAATCGCGTATTATACATTTGAAAAAGAAGGTTTTTAATTTAAAAATGTGAATGAGTTTTTTAAATTTATTAAATTATTTGATTTTTTGAAATTAATGTATGGTTCATCACGAAGTTTCTAGCATAATTTACATAATTTTTATATTTATAAAATTTCAAGAATTGTTTTCTAGAAACCGTGTACAATACACTTCAAAAATTGAGTGTTTTTTTAATTTAAACATTAAAAATCATTTTTTTAATTATCTAAATTAATTTTTTTTTTAAAACAATATATTATTCACCATGATGTTTCAAGGATTATTTTAAATAATTTTCTGTATTTTTAAAATTACAACAATTTTTCTAGGAATCGTGTACTATTACACTTCAAAATACAGTGTTTTTTAATTTAAAAATAAAAATGAGTTTTTAATATTTATTTAATTATTTGATTTTTTAAAAATAATATATGGTTCACCACGAAGTTTCTAGCATTATTGAAATAATTTTTATATTTTTAAAATTGCAAGAATTTTTTTCTAGAAATCGTGTACTATACACTTGAAAAATATGTTTTTTTTTTAATTTAAACATTAAAATGCATCTTTTTAATTATCTAAATTATTTTATTTTTTTTAAAATAATGTATTATTAACCATGAAATTTCTAGAATGATTTTAAATAATTTGTTATATTTTTAAAATTGTAAATTTTTTTCTAGGAATCGTTAACTATACACTTGAAAAATATGGTGCTTTTTAATTTAAAAATAAAACTATTTTTTATAAATTTATTTTATTATTGGATTTTTTTTAAATAATGTATAGTTCACCACGAAGTTTCTAGCATAATTGACATAATTTTTATATTTATAAAATTGCGAGAACTTTTTTCTAGAAATCGTGTACTATACACTTGAAAATTTGTTTGGTTTTTAATTTAACCATGAACACGCATTTTTTAATTATCTAAATTATTTTATAATTTAAAATAATGTATTTTTCACCCTAAAATTCCTAAGATTATTTTAAATAATTTTGTTTATTTTTTAAATTGCAAAAAAAAATTCTAGGAATGGTGTATTGTACAGTTGAAAAATACGGTATTTTTTAATTGAAAAATGAAAATGAGTTTTTTAAATTTATTAAATTTTTTGATTTTTTGAAAATAAATTATGGTTCACCATGAAGTTTCTAGCATAATTTACTTAAGTTTTATATTTATAAAATGTCAAGAATTGTTTTCTAGAAATCGTGTATAATACACTTCCAAAATTGGGTATTTTTTTAATTTAAACATGAAAACACATTTTTTTAACTATCTAAATTATTTGATTTTTTTAAAAAAAATTTATTATTCATCATGAAGTTTCTATGATTATTTTAAATAATTGTTTATAATTTTTAAATTGCAATAACTTTTTTTTAGGGATCGTGTATTATACACTTAAAAATGCGGTATTTTTTAATTTAAAAATGAAAATAATTTTTTTAAATTTATTAAATTATTTGATTTTTTGAAAATAATTTCGGGTACACCATGATGTTTCTAGCATAATTAACATAATTTTTATATTTATTAAATTACAAGAATTGTTTTCTAGAAATCGTGTAATATACACTTGAAAAATTGAACATTTTTTAATTTAATATGAAAACACATTTTTTTAATTATCTAAATTATTTAATTTTTTAAAAAATAATGTAATATTCACCGTGAAGTTTCAAGGATTATTTTAAATAATTTTTTTTATTTTTAAAATTGCAACAAGTTTTTCTGGGAATCATATACTATACAGTTGAAAAATATGGTGTTTTTCAATTCAAAAATTAAAACTGAGTTTTTCGAATTTATTAAATTATTTGATTTTTTGAAAATAAAGTACGGTTCACCACAAAGTTTCTAGCATAAATTACATAATTTTTATATTTTTAAATTTGCAAGAATATTTTTTAGAAATCGTATACAATACACTTGAAAAATTAGGTTTTTTTTTTTAATTTAAACATGAAAATGCATCATTTTTATTATTTAAATTATTTGATTTTTTTTAAAACAATGTATTATTCACCATGAAGTTTCTAGGATTATTTTAAATAATATTTTTATATTTTTAAAATTGCAAAAAAAAATTCTATAAATGGTTAACACTTGAAAAATACGATGTTCTTTAATTTTTTTTAAATCTATTAAATTATTTGAATTTTTGAAAATAAAGTACTATTCGCCACAAAGTTTCTAGCATAATTTACATAATTTTTAAATTTGCAAGAAATATTTTCAAGAAATCACGTACTATACACATAAAAAATTGAATTTCTTTTCAAATTTAAACATAAAAAAGCATCTTTTTAATTATCAAAATTATTTGATTTTTTTAAAAATAATATATTATTCATTATAAAGTTCCTAGGATTACTCCAAATAATTATGAGTCTAAGTCTCTAAGTCTAAACATAAAAAGTGAACATACCACTTGCCCTCAAATCAATTATGACTTTACAAGAATTTAATAAAATTTCAATTTGTTTGCTTGTCCGTTGAATTGGTTTTCAACTTAATTTTAGAAAATCAAAATTGAGCTTGCTTTGGAATTTGAGTTTAAAATTTTACATTAAATTCTTATTACAAACTTTTTTTTTATCGGCTAAACACACACACCCACACTACACTACTCCTAAATCTAACACCTAAATCTCCCCATCGGGGATTGAACCCCTCCCCTTAAGCTCCAAGAGCTTCTCCTTATGCCATTTAAACTACAAACTCTTGGCATTCTTATTACAAACTGATTTTTAAGAAAAATTTCTAAACATAAATCATGTTAATTTAATATTAATTTTACACCAAATTAATTCTATAAAATTAAATTGATCTAAAATCAATTTTACCACCACAAAACTAAACATACTAAATCACTCCAACAAATGGCGAATTCAACATTCTTTAATGGTGTTGGAGCTTCTTTCTATTTTCCCCTCTTCCAATATTTCCCAGCAATACATTTGGATGAAACGAGAGAAAATAAGATAGAAAATAGGAGAGAAAAGTTTGAGAAAATGGAAAAAAGAAAATCTATTAATGTATCATGTATCACGTAAATCTTTGCAAACCATCAATTTTTAAATTTTTAAGTCTAATCTCAGCATAAACACCTAACAAACACGTCTGTCAGATATATCAGATACAGATAATAAAACTTGATTCACTAATTCTCTACATTCCAATGACCAATCAACCATATACATTGCAGAAAACAAAACAATACAGAGAGATTCTGTACTCGATCTCGCTTGGGCTGATCCGCGGGTAATTAACAAACAAATACAAACCAAAATTATCACACTGCAAACCATCTTATGCACCAAAAAGTTGAAAAACTTCATGAGAAACATTGTTGATCTCACCCAAAATCCTATCCTTTCCCCCCCTTGTAATACCTGCAATGATTTGGTTCATGCTTGTCACCGTCCTATCAAGTATTCACAAGAATATTAGAGATATATAAGCTTAGGGTTGTGCAGAATAAAAAGGATGGGATTGAGTTAGTCACTAAGAGCGTAAAAGTTTTACATGATCACTGAACCATGTAGTTTATTTATTTAAGATATTGTTAATAGATTTTACTTCAAGTGGAAATATTAGTTGCTGTAATGATGCAATATTTCCTTTTCACTGTTGGCGTTTAAAGTTTCACATTGTCAACAAACCAAACACTTAAGTTTTAAAAAGGATGATTGTAATATATTTCTACAGTCCAAACAGATGGTAACTAAGTAAGATGTTATTAAACCACTATAACAATTTTTTTTATAATAAACCCCTTAACATTAAGTGCAAGCCTAACCCAAGGTGTATATCATGCAAAGATGACACATCACATAACTTTTTACAAACAGTAAACTTTTTCAATACAATCGCTAAATTGAAGGTGGATTTTAACATGGGGATTGGGGACTGTCACAAATTGGCATGATGGGAAACCCTACAAGTGACTTGCCACAGTAGGTTTAAACCAACTTTTGGAAATTACAAATTAGCCCTTAATGATTTATAAAATGTGAAACAAACCCAAGAATAAATAATAAAAAAAAGTCTATCAAATTTGGGTACAATAGAACAAGCTTGATCTAAATCTATCAAATTTGAGTATCACGCCACGTTGATTTATGGGTTCACCACACATTTTGGTTTCACCCGGTAACTAGATTCAAAACAACAGTTTAGCACTTCCCGAAACTAAAAGCCGTTTGCAAAAGGTAACTAGAAACCGGGCAAAACTAAAATGTGTGGTGAACGCATAAATCAGTGTGGTGTGAATAGTAGAGACCACCTCGAACAAGTTTCCACAAGAGTCTCGAAATCTGTCCATGGCTCCCTCAAAGGCCGAGAAAGGAACCGCCACACAGAAGAAACCGACAGAGAACATGCCGGCGAAGAAGATGAAGGTGGAGAAGAAAACGTTGGTGGACAAGATGAAGGGCAGAGAAGATCTCAAAGGAGAGTAGAAGCGAGAACAAGAAGTGCGTGAAGAAGAGCGTGGAGACTTCACAGATCTACATCGTCAAGGTTCTCAAGAAGGTTCACCGTGACATCGACGTCCGAGAAGCTCGCTCAAGAGGCATAGACGCATCATGTTTGGCACTTTGGCCCGCTACAACAAAAACCTACTATCTTCTCACTCAAGATCCAAACCACGATTCAATGGGTGCTTACTAGTGAACTGTGGCCAAATACGTCATTTCAAAGGGAACCAATGTGTTATGTTGTTATCAAATATCCAGATCTTCATTTATGATTTAGTTCCCAGTTTTCTCTCAGATTTGGGGTTTTCCTGTGCATTTTTATTTTGAATAAACAAAAATGGGGGCTGTGATGGATCGATGAATCAAGTGAAAAATCATTCGTCTTTGCCAAATAGTGAAAATTGTAGCTGCTACTTCACAAATTTGTCTTTGCCAAATTATTGAAAATCTTTGTGGATTTCATTTGACTCTCCTACTTCAACCATGTCCTTTTCCTGAGTCCCTGATTTCATCTTATTCCCCAACTCCAACCAAGCCCTTCCCCATCACATCTTTCCTCACATTCAACCGTCTATGCTTCACGACGGCAAAAGTAATCGCCATAAAGAAAAACCCAGCCCCTCAGTACAGCCATGAGTAGTGGAAGTGGGAACGTTTGGGACTTTTGGAAATATTTGACAGGGGGAAGAAAAAATGTGGAGAATAGGAGGACCGAGGACTTAATCAAAATTTCTGAAAAACAAAAGGACTTCAGGTTACAGGTGAGTAATCCTATCCATTGAATTAAAATACAATATATCTAATGGCCAAAACTTGACTTCCCCATGGTGAGAAAGTTTGACACTTCTCTATCTTAAAACTCGACCTAAATTGAAAGAATCCTTTATTTAGAAAGTAACCAGCATTTTAGCATTTTATTTGAATCTATGACATAATTTAAACTATAATCAATTTTTCAGTGATACTCTGATAGATCACACGTCTACACGTCTAGACGTCTAAATTATCAAAAATTCAATATACATAATGATTGGGATAATAACCCATGATTCAATAATTTGAATTGATAAATGTTCCATTTATAAGAGTTATAAAATGTATCATCTTATCTGAAATTGATTCTTACAGTATTCAAGCTATTCTTTCCAGTTTTTTGGATGAAATAAAGATAGACATACTTATACGCTCAGACATCAAGCATTAAGTTCACATTTTCACTGGGTAAAGACATTCCTAGAGGCAACGCAAACAAAAAGTTAATGCCTAACTGATTGAACCTAATTATGAACATGTAAGGTAGCCGCATTTAACGTTCATATTTTATCTTTTCTTCTAAATATATTTTTATCCTTCTAAAGAAAGAATGAAAAATTAAATTCAAAGGCTTAAAGAAAACACAAATTATGGCCTAATCATGATTCATAGCTTACTTGGTTTCTTTACACAGCTGATATTGAATCCAATGATCCTGTAGCATTCCCTTCTCCTGTTAGCATGTTGTTAGGATCCTAAAAAAATAAAATGATGAAAAAAATTTAGCAGTATAGAACATGAGCTTAAACTGGAAAGTACGGTTGTAAAGCATCTACCTCCATTCCCCATTTGATATAATCCGGAGACTCACAAGCCTTATATTCATCAACCAAACTCTCAATTATGTCTCTTGATTCATCAAATTCGGAGAGGTCATTATCCTGTGCATTTAGATGAAATGATGAGTACCTAAGTATCACATAATCATGATACATGCCAAAAGATGCATTCGACAGATACAGCAGCAGCATTAAAAAGATTTATATCAGATTGTGCACATGAAATTGATGCACTTACAGCAAACATTGGGAACTTCCGGTAATTATCTAAAAAGGCTTGTTTCTTTCTCAGCTTCTCATACTGGCTCAAACATTTACTGAAAAGGTGACGGATGCTAGTATGGCTAGCCAGCATAAGGCCACTGACCTACCAAATGCAGCACAAATAGGTTATTTCTTAACCCATTTTTTTAATTCCTCAACCTTAGAATAACAAAAGTCACTTTAAAAAAATATGTCAATCTACCTGAATACAATCAGATATAATAATACAAAAATTTTAATTTTAATTAGCATAAAAAGAGAGACTAAACAAATGGGTACTGAATCCTACCCTGTGTGCAGTTTGAACATATGGCGACTTCCTGGATAGAGCAACCTACCAGAAGTTCAAGAAACAAGAACAATTAAATAATTCATACAACTATGTATAAAGCAGATAAAATACCCAGCTGCTACAATTTAACTTGCTTTGCCAAGGAACACAGACCTGGATACTTGCTGGACCCCACTCAATAAAGTTAACTAGTTTTCTTTCACGAATCCTCTGCAAACTTTCATGAACCTAAATCCACAAAGAATTAAAATCGTCATATATCGTGGCAATGTTATAATATATCCAGACCAGAAAAATTATACTAAACTATAGCAAAGTTAATCTTGGCAAAGTGTAACACAACGAAAACATCGATCAATATAAGCATCAGCAAAGAACTAGAAAAGCTCCGCCAGCATCAAAGGAAGATTAAGTTTTCTTCAATAAAAAGTACTTTTAATTTCAAAAATTAGTACAAAATTGCTAGAAGTAAAAGATTTCACGTTAAAAATATAGGGAAATCGGTGCTTCACTGAAGAATTTAGTAAGCGCGCATCTCCTGAATAAGCACAAATTTCATAGCAAGGCCACAAACAAGCACTAAGCAAATGGCTGGAAGATGAACTTTTTACGGGTAACTTAATTTCAATTTAAAAACAGAAAAAATTCAAAAGTCCATTAATACTTCATAGTTATTGCCACTACCTGAGTTGGATCAACCTCTCCTTGGATAATATTGAGAATTGATATATATTTTGCTTGGCTAGCATCTTTGGTCCGAGCATAAGAAGAGACCATGATATTCTTTGCCTGCCAGAATTATTTATGTCAGTATAGAGAATATATAGCCAGTCAATTTTATATTTAACAGTTTAAGAAGTCATTATACCTGTAGAAGTCTTCTCATAACATCGAGTACAGTGGTCTTGCGAATTACATTAGCCTGCAAGGAAATATCATCAAACTTTCAAATGTTTCCCTGAATCATAACGCACATCAGATCATGGAAAAAGTACAGGGGGAAGAGTTAGTGATTTCTCAGTTGACAGTTCCAGTTGAGCAATTGAACAAAAGAGATATTCACAAGACACAAATTTAGGCAACACTTATAATTTACTGTTGAAATATTCACCTGACGCTCCACTGTCAGAGGTGTATATCCTGTCATTAGAAAATGGCATCGTGGTGTTGGAATCAAAGAGGCAAGAAGACCGACCAAGTCATTATTCATGTATCCTGGATAACGAAGAGTGGTTGTGCTGGCAGACATTACAGTGGACACCAAGGAATTTGTTTGAGCAAATGTCGGATTTGATAAATGAAGTCGTTCCACAGCAATTCTATTTAGTGCAGTATTGTCAAGAACTACAACACAATCTGCATTAAGTGTCAGTCGCTTGAGTGTCAAAAGTGAATTGTACGGTTGGACCACCACATCACTTGTCTCCATTTGGTTAGGAAACACACTGTATGTCTGAACCAGCTTTTTGCTGTAGCGGTCATTCAGAGTCTCTAACAAGTACGAGCCCATACCTTCATATGTGAAAGACAAAGTACTTCATATACAAGCAAAACTAAACTATTAATAATTTAAGGATCAGAAATACTAAAGCAATCACCAAGCTTGCATAAAGCAAGTTCAGAGGCTACATAGGGATTCTAAACATCTTATATCCAGTTCAATTTCCTCTCATATGGGTAACATTAATTTGACTTTATGTTAAAAATTAAGACTGTATCAGGTGCAAATTTAGTTATGTTTTCAGCAATTTTTTGCTTCTTCAACCCACTAAATAAATGCTCAATAAGGAACAGCAAGCGGAGCAAATTGAGATACTTGCAATACATTTTAAGGCAAATACGAGAATAACAAAGACCTGATCCTGTTCCTCCAGCAATTGAATGACATAGAACAAAACCCTCAAGACTGTCACTTCCATCCGCTTCTCTGTCAATCATGTCCATTATGTCTTCTTCAACAATCTTCCCCTGACCAGATATTAACAAACATATCAGTTAAACAATTACTTCATGTTCCAAAAGTATCAGTCACCATTTACAAGAAACACTGTCCAGCAAGACCTTTCCCTAATGTTTTTTTAAAAACTGCAGCTTTTCAGGATTATCACGTGTAAAAATCTTGTGAAAATCACAGATCAGGAACAGCTCAAAACTGCTTGAGTATTAGAAGGTTGCCAATATCTGGTCAGACCATCTGAGCAGCAGTTATATAAACCGAAGAAATATTACGCATATACAGATGTTTGCTCTGCGACTTTTGTGTGATTTGTGAAGCAGTATTTAACAATTATCTAATGCCACTGCTAGTTAGCACTCTGATAATTAGTTAAATACCGGAGCCATTTGACATCCATTACAACTGCATGTTACCCAGCATTGCTTGAGAATCATAAAAGACTCACTACCAGTCTTATGCTGTACAGGCATCAACTCCCAATCATGATGATTGTCCTTAAACAGACACTCACACTCGAAATTTATCTTTGTAGATGTACAAATACAAACAAATGGAGCATTGCAAGCACAAGAGAAAATTACTAAAACTTCTCCATGTGGTGACATGACATGAGTTAGATGACCGTGACCAAGTTACTTTAAGTTATTGGTATAGAGATGACAACAGAACTCTTGGGAGTAACAAACCTGATGATATCCACTGGCCCAATTGTTTCCAGCACCACCTCCATGATCTGAGACAAAGATGTTCTCATGATTGTAGAGATTTCGGTAGTCACTATTTTGAATCCCATTAATTACTCGTGGCTCCAAGTCTATCAATAGAGCTCGTGGTATATAATGCTGATCATCAGCTTGATAAAAGAACACGTCTTTCCGATCACCTCCCTGCAGATTTTGGTCAGAATAAGTAAATGCAGAACTAATCTTCAGTAATGATACATACTCATTGCTTATAATCATTAACCGCGCAGCACTCACTCATCAAAATTCACATTCAAATTAACTTTGGATAGCAATGAAAGCTAGAAACCTTTATTGCAAGCCAGAGCATTTGAGTATTTGCAGCAGCTGGCAAGCCAGCAACAGTAAGAGAATGCTCAGTGGAGACTTCCAGAACTGATGGATGGCAATTACCAGTTTCCCTTTTTTATAAAAAATAAAAATATCCTAAGAGATGGAGAAGTATACTTCCAATACTATGAGACGTTTGTGCGAAAATTATATTGTTCATATAAGTTGCATAATGACCTAGGATGGTTTGACAAGAAGCATGTGGTGTAGTGAGTAGTATGAGAGTTTAAGTAATACTATTACTCTCAAAAGGTACACAGATACAAACAATTTAACAAGCAATCTGAACATTGAAATTAAAGTATATTTAACTCAATAGTGACAGTTAATTGAGAGTGGAGGAGAGTATCAATGAAGGAAGAAACCTGAGTGGCGAAGTCTTCGAGGATTCCTTCTTTGCTGATGCCATGCTCGAGGCAGAGCTGCTTCCAGAATTCCATGCCGATCTGGTTGCCGCATTGTCCAACCTGAAGAGTGATGATTTCCCTCGGCATTTTTTTCCGTTTGTTTTTCTCGGGAAAACTAGGGTTTAATGGCTGGGGAGACTCCTTTTAAAATAATCTGATGAGAGAAAGACAGACAGACAGAAATTGAGGAAACTGTGGGAAAAGAGACGAAAGGGAACAAGAGGCCAAGGGGAAAAAGAGACGAAGGGGAAGTAATGCGACGGCGGCGAGGTTGCGGTTGCGAGACTGCGAAGGAGAAGCTACAGGGCACCTTTATGGAGAGGAAAGGTCTCTGTAATCCCTTTGTTTGAAGAGAAAGAGAAAGAGCGTAAAGGATTTCAAAATATATTTTGGAAATGTTAGGATGGGCCAGAATGGATTTTGAATGGGCGAAAATGATTTTGATTATTATGCGCGTTTATTTCGGTCCTATATCTTTTTTTAAGTTATATTTTAATCATGTATTTTTTATAAAAGTTTTATTTTGGTCTCATCCGTTAATTACGTCACCCCATTACAAGATAATTTGACTCCGTTCTTCACGTATATGTTATATTTTTTTGCGTTTGAAGATAAATGACATAACTTGACTCTGTTCTTTGTAGGTTAATTCTGTTAACGGGTGTGACGGAGTTGACATATTGAACCAAAATAAAACGTTTATAAAAGATACAGGATCAGAATGTAATCCAAAAAAGATATGGGACCGAAATGAAATGCATTTAGCCTTATTAAATTAGTTGTTTGTTTTTGTATTGAGAAAAAGTTAAAATTAATTTTAGTTGTTAAAATTAATTTTGGCTGAAGTAAGGTGAGACTTGTTTTCACGTTGGGTTAAAAAATTTACACTTTATTTTTACTCTAAACTTTTTGAGAAAAAAAATCCCCAAACATGAGTCACCTTACTTTAAAATTAATTTTACACTAAATCAATTATATGAAATCATGTTGATCCAAAATTAGTTCTACCAATGCTAAACCAAACACACACTTAGTCCTCAGCAATAGTACCTCGTGAGTTGTTTGGCTTGTATTTTCATTTTTTGTTTTTAGTTTTCTGATATTTTTCAAAGTAAAAATTGAAAATGCTGAAAATATAATTTTTTTGTTTTCAATATTTTCAGTTTTTTCTTCGTAAAATTTCAAAAAACAGAATGAAAACATGAAAATAAAAATGGAAACCAAACAGCCTTATTTCCGTTTTAATTTCTATTTCTATTAAAACAAATTATTTTGGTCTCTATACATATTTTTCGTTTTTATTTTAGTTTTTATTATCATTTTTAGTTGGTCATTGTCATTAAATCCCGCAACTGCTACGGTCACCGTTATTGCACAAGGTAAGGTGAAGGACATCAAGACAACATCGGCAACGCCAAGAACTACCAGAGAACTACCTTCACGTGCTCACTCGCCTCGCATCGAATGTGCTGTGATGAAGAAGCGGTGTGTCTTTAGTTCGATGACCGTCCAACTTTAAGATAGACCAATCTCGATGAGATACAGCCAACGAAGGCGGTGGTAATGAGAGAATTCATCGTATAAGGTAGCTAGCTGGATTTAACACACAAACCAACAAAAAATATTAAATAAGGCTGAACAAAAATCAAGAACACATATAGGAACTAAAATGAACATTTTTTATATAAAGACAAATGAAAATAAAATTAAAATTAAAATATAAAGACTAAAAGATTAATTTAACTTATATCTTTTTAATTTTTTTAAGTTTTTTTTATTGCAAAACAACAACAATTTGCTTGACTCGTACCGGCTTTTCATTTATTTAGCCATCAAATATAAATAATTCAAATGTATTGTATAAAAATTATTTATGTTTTCTAAATAGTATTTTAATATAAATTCAAATAATTATTTTTTAAATAATCAGTTTTATTTTTAAAAAAATGGACAAAGTAAGAAAAAAAAAGTTAACTATGATACAAAACAAAGAAAATTTGGTTACAATATTCTCACCCTAGTTATTTATCATCTAATATGTGAGATGAAGTATAATTTTTGTTCAAGTTTAAGTAAATTGCAATACTTAAAAATCTCAAGTGTGGTTTTTGCCTTGTACTCTTAATTAATTTATTATCCACTTATTTTAGAATATATAAAAAGTAGTTATTGATAGGTAATATAAGGAGAGTCACAATACAACCTAAAATCTTAAAATATTAAATGTATCTCTGAATCATCTTATAAATCCTCCAACATACCCGTATCCAATTAATATAACCGTTAAAAACTTATATTATTAAACGGAATGAGTATTACGTAATATCACAATCGGTAATTGTTGGTATAACTGTATACTTAAACCCTTTAAAACCATAATAGTTTATTATTTCTCTTGAGCACAATTAAAAAAAAAATAGAAAAGCAAGTTGACAGAGGTTAGTAACACGTGAACATGAGGAACTGAAAGGAAGTGTGAAACAACTCATCTTCTTCAATCTCTTGCCACTCTTCCTCTCCTCTGCTTTTATCTTCTTCCTCCCCAACAAATCGGAGGAAGACTACCTCTGGTATGATTTTTATCTTCTTTTTCCCCAATAAGAGCAACACTACTTTTGTGCTTCTATCTTCTTCTTCTCTCAACAAGATGATAAATTGATACCGAAGTAGAGAAACTAAGGGAACGAGTTCGCCTACTTGCTTTCCAACTCGTCCTTCAAAACCTCGGAAACCACCTCATCGTTCAAGCAACACTCATTGTCCATTCGTCGACAAAGAAAAAAGACGGTAACCGGAAACAGAGCAAAGTTGAAGAAACGAACGAAAAGCTAACTTGAATATGAGTAGACTCACGACCTATATTTTCCAGTTATTAATACAAAATTATGTGGTTAAATTAGTACATAAATTAGTTAAATATGAAATACACGCAAAGCCAAACTTTTGAGTTCACGGACAAATAAGTACTCTTATAAGATGTTATCAGTTTCACATTCTTTTTCTTCTTTAATTGTTGTGCAAAGATCAATGGTTAGTCGAAACTCAGTAAGATTAATCAGTAACCGTAATTACAATCCTGAGAGGTATTATGGCTTCATGCAAGACATGCAATCATATTGTTAAATGTGGTCGGTTTAACATAACTAGTAAGATGTTGTACAATGCAAGTAACTTATCAAAGTGTGTTTAGTCTATATTTTCTTAATATTTTGGTAAGTCTCGCAGATACATATCACTCTATCAATTTAAACAACTCTATATTACAATGCAAAGTTGTTACATAAGGGGCTGTTTGATCTGTATTTTCTTTTTCTGTTTTCATTTCCTGTTTTCTGTTTTCTGGAATTTTACAAAGGAAAAACTGAAAATACTGACATTTTCAGTTTTTTCTTTCTAAAATTTTAAAAAACAGGAAACAGACTGAAAATAGGAAATTAAAACAGAAAATGAAAATACAAACCAAACAGCCCCTAAGCAACTCATGTGTTGTTGGTTTCTGGTTGAATTCTTCTTCTATTTCCTTTCATTCCCGCACAAATCTGGTACAATATCCGCACTACACCTTCAAGCAACCTCTGATCTTGGGTTGCTTATTTAAGCAACTCTTGTCAAGTCAACCAGCTGAAATGG
Organism: Cyamopsis tetragonoloba; assembly: GCA_037177725.1. Classification (NCBI taxonomy): domain Eukaryota; kingdom Viridiplantae; phylum Streptophyta; class Magnoliopsida; order Fabales; family Fabaceae; genus Cyamopsis; species Cyamopsis tetragonoloba. The sequence continues at coordinate 52,707,121 of CM074125.1, forward strand.
AGTTGCCCTTCTTAAAGGCAGTTGCTTAGCATTAAACCTTCTTAAAGGCAGTTGCTTAGCATTAAGCAACTCACCAAGTAACTGCATTGTACATGGTCTAAAAAACTCACCAAGTAACTGCATTGTACATGGTCTAAAAAAAGTTTTCACAACTCTAATTCACATTTGATGTATCTTAAACCTAATGTGTAACTAAATATACATTAATTCCAAATTAGATAAAACACCAAAAAAACATGACAATTTTTAATTATTTATGAAAAAAAAAACGTGTAAACACAGACCAAACTGGTCTCTGTCTTAATTATTACTTTTTTCATTTAACAAAATTACCATATTGTTCCCATATTTTATAATGTTGATAAGATGATTGCGTATTTGGTTTTACATTAAGATAGAAGAAATGTGCATAATATGTTTTTATCACAATTACTAAGAGCAACTTTTACAACTTAAATTCAGATTTAATGCATCTTAACGTGTAACTAAATACTTAATAATTCTAAATTACATAAAACATGAAAAAAGATGACATTTTTTAAATATTTACAAAAAGAGAAAACATAAAAGAGAACATGAAAACACATACCAAATAGGTGATAGGCATAGAAGAAGAAGAAGGATAAGAGATTAATTATAAGTTTGTATTTGATTTTCAGTTGATAGAAAATGAAAGTACTTTTACTTAAATTTAAAAATCATTTCGTCTGCTAAACGTGATTGAGATTTGTGTCCAAACAAATTATAATTATTAATGCCCAAATAAAAATACTTTCACTTTTACTCAAATGAAAACCAAACCAAACAAAACATAGAACTTAGAGATCAATGAGTTTGAGACCATAGAAAGGCACCCATGGCAAAGATTCTCTTTTGATGAAGATCCCCAATGATTGGTAAACCATATTGTTTGAGCAAGAAATCAAGTCTCCATTCTGGCATTGTCTCATAGTCAGTTTTGGTGTACTTTGGATAGTGAAGTGGCATCTGAAAATTCCCACACCTCTCTATCATCACTTGTTCCGAATTTGCCCTCCCAATTTTTAACTTTGTCGAATAAGATTCCATTATTTATTATTCCTTCACTTACCTTCTTCCTATGCTGCTGCTGCTTCTTCTTCTCTTCTCTCTCTTTCTCTCACTCTCTCTTAATGATCTCTTCAGTATTGCTTGTTTGGTTATTAGCTTTTGCTTTTGGCAAATGGCTGCCTAATAGTCTAATTTATAATCAAAGAGGAGTTGCTGACGAGAATGAAAGCGAGAGGGGATAGATTAAAGAAATCAAGGGGTTAAATTGATAAATAACTAAAAATCTATAATGCTTTACCCTGAAAAAAAATATCATATAAGAAAAAAAAATACAAATCATTTGAGACATTATGGGCTTAAAGTAATGATTATTGTATCACTATTACTCATTACAATAATTTTACTATTTATTTTTTTCTATTTTTCTTTTTTTTATAACTACGAGTTTTCCCACTCTTAGGATGAGAATAATCTCGTTCGCACTGCATGGCTGGCATTAACTCTGAGAATTTGACATAGGTGAGATTTAAACATGTAACCTCCCGCAATAAATTGTCCCTCCTATAAATTTAGCGAGGCGCTAAACCAACCCTAATAGTCAGTAGACTTTTTATCGTTCAATAAGTGTTTTTTTTTTGTGGTTTGGATCAAGTTTGTTTCGGAAAAGATATAATGTATTTCTATCACTATATTAACACTTTCGTTGATAACAACGATGTCATTTCTAAAATTGCATTTTTTATTAATTTGCAGTACGAATTTGAAAAGGGACACAAATGAAACAGTATTACCATTTACAACAATGTAATGACGCCGAGAAATTTTTTTTTACCATGTTACAAATAAAAACGAAAATAAGAGAAAACCTTCGTTGTTTAATTCATCATTATTTAAGAATTAAGAAGTGCATATAAGGGTATAATTTGTTCATGTAAATTATATACCAAATACTACATTTTTTTTTTTACCTCGTTAAATATTATTTTTACTTAATAAATATAAACAGCAAAATAAAATTCATAAATAAATTTATTCAAAGATCATACGGACCTTCAACAACCAAAAGCGACAGATTGTTCTTTTTTTTACGAAAGTTTTATTTTCTGGATTGCTTTACTTTTATTTTTTAAAAAAAATCTGTTGACACTTCTAATTTTTCAAATTGCAATTTTTAAACCACGTACATCAAAATATTAATATCCAAGATTCAACAGTAATTGTACACAACCATTGGCAGCATGCAAAAACTCTTGCCTCTTTTTTCATCATTAAATTATTGTTGAAATTGTGATTTATGCTATTAAAATAAAACTATATTGTACTAATGCTATGTTCGAGAGGTCACAAGAGAACTAGAATACCTTTTGCATCATTAAATTTTATCTGAACATTTATGTAGAATTACATCGGTTTTAGACACGAATCTGAAAAAAATAAATAAAATAAACTTCGCAGTTCACTCACAAGCTGTACCTTTTTTTTTTTGTTTAAATACAGATTTTATCCACTTAAACTGCATTTAAATATATTATCATGCCAAAATAAAATTGTGTACGATAATTCTATTGTTTTGATTTCATTAATACTTTTAAATTTTCAATTTCTTGTTCTTCAACAGATTTACAATCCAAATCGACAGCTGGTTTGGTAGTCACTACTCACTAGTCACAAGCTAAAGTTTCTTATTTTAGGTGGATAAACTAACTTTGAATTTTAATAGTAATAATTTTGGATTAAATATAGTTATTTCTTATAAAACTTATGAAATTTATTTTTTATTCTTATAAAAATTAATACTTGTTCTTATTCTTATAAAGATGAAAACCAAATCATACTTTAGCCAATAACTCAAAACTTCCTGTATAACAAAATTTTTTTTTATAAAACAAAATTATTTTTTGTTAGATGTATTCAAGTCTTAGGCTTGGAAGTACAAGTAACTAAAGACATTCTCTACATGGCTCTTGGTTACCAAAGAGGGATGGTCCCTTGCTTGGCATAAAGGTTATTTAATTTCACACCAAATGATCAATTGGGTTCACAACATATTTTAGTTTCGTCTAAGTTCTAGTTATGGTTTGCAACGGTTTCTAGTTTTAGGATGTGTTATTTTGATTTGTTTTGAACTATCCCATTTTAGAAACGGTTTGCAAACGGTAACTAGAACCCATGTAAAACTAAAATGTGTGATGAACCTAGTAGATCGTGTGGCATGAATAGTCCCGACCGTTTGACTGCTAGAGCTAGAATCTGACTCCCTGGAGACAGTTCACGTCATTTGAACCCGACAAAAGATGGATTTTCATGTATTATCTTCAAACAACAAAATATAACTGAAAAGTGTTCTTAAGATCATTTTTTTCTGGTAAAATAATTTTTAAATTCGAGTTTTTAGTTGTTTTTCTGGTTTGTCTCTCAGAACAAGAAGCTCAATTCAGGCAAATTCTCAAATCAAGAAGCTCATCTTATATGCAGAAAGAAGAAACTCCAACCTTTCCTCCATAGAATCAAACAAATGTCTTTTAAGTCTCTTTATCATCACTTGCACAAACCTGTCCACTTAATGCAGCAATAATGATGCTTGATGCAACACAATTTTCAGTTCCTCAAGAGCCAAATTACTTTTTGAAGGGAGAAAGAAAACGCATTTTCAGCATCCGACAAAGATAAAATAACTCTATTCAAATCAATTAATGGTAAAAATTTGTTTAGCCTTTACAGCAGCCAGATAGAAAGATAGACTACATACCGCATCATCACTTCAAGTGTCATAGAGACGAAGGGTATCCAACAGCAAATTCTGTTTCTGTCTAAACCACAATTCTGTTTACTTTCACTAAAGCCATCTTTTCCTTCAATATCTTCCCCTCATATCTTTAAACACAGACAATAAAAGGGATATTCAAATTAGCTATGTAGAGAGTTAACGTCATCCCATCGAAGATGCCAATGCTCTGCGATAACACAAACCCACTGCTGCCTGGAATAATACTTTGCTTTTCTGTTATAGAACAAAAGGTTTGAATAGGTCTTGTGGGAAAAACCTGGGAAAGAACAATTTAAAAAATACCTGCAGAACCCACAAGAAGATATTGAAAATCAAATTATGATTACAAATGAATTAAACGCATAAAAATGTAATATATATTACAGAAGCATGCTAGCTCACGGTCGCCCGTCAATCAAACCAAGAAAACTTTAATGTAGGCAATTACATTTGGCAAACATTAGTGACCGCTGTATATTACCAATACCATTTCAGAGTATAGACATAAGAATTTGGAAGCAGAATTAGCACAAAGGGGAATGCGATTGTCCTTCATGTTTGTGCAGTTAAATGTGACAACTAAGAAGGATGGGTCAATGCCAGAACCAAAGGCTTCCACAATTTTAAGGTTTAGGAATACTGGAAGGGTCACATGCACACAGCCTTAACCTCATAAAAAGAGAGAATTTGCGGCATTCCACTACTAAAAGATAGGACCTCTAACTCACTAGGAAGCAACATTGTTTAATATAATATCAAATAAATGCTTTCTTCATGTTACACACATTATCAAGCAAATCAGATGTCATATGAGGATATTTTGTTTAAAATATTTAGAACAAAAAATGAAATATTCAGAATTGAAATGAATGTTCACTTACCCAAGAATTGCATTCGTATATCAATATAGCGTCATGAATGTGATCTTCGATCAACAGAAACTTCAATAAGCTTTTCTTCTTCATCTGATTTAACTGTTAATGGCATATCTAAGAGCATATTTGGTGGGGCAAAATACATGTGTAGGGACATCATACAAATAATAATGCCCAAGAAAAGCTGCAAAAAGAAAACAAATAAAAAATAAATAAATAAAGGAAATTAGCATCCCATTAGAGCCCAAGTTCAACAGCATGAAAAGTTTTAAACAATCATATTTTCAACCACAACAATAGTCTGAATGCAAAACTACAAAACAAGGGTATTTACTTACAAGAACAACTAATAGTCTTCAAAATGAAACAATCTCTGATGGATGCAGTTTAAAAAATTATTAACTACAGCTGATCTATTTTAATAAGAAGGCACCCACAATATTTGAGAATAGAAAACAACAGCAACATCAAGATACTAAGACCTGTAAAATAACATCATAGATTATGTCCAAGACTGATATTTAAAATTCCAAAAGCTATGCAACAAAATGATTTGACCCAAAAGTTAAACCCGGAGGAGAGAGCACGGAATAGTTGCCAACAAATATAGGAAATGCTTAGGCTGGAAACTCACCTGCAACGTGGGTTTGAAATTGAAGAGAAATATTGATAGTATCATTGTCAGCAGCATTGCCATCGATGTGGAATAAACCTAAAGAAAGCAGACACAACTAACAGTCAGGGGAGGAAAAGAACAGCATATTTTTTTTAAAAAAAAGCACACCACATGCTATTATATTATATGATTCATCATTTACTTATTTCTGTGTTATTTTCCTAAACATCACTGTTAGGAGAAAAAGTCCACATCAAGATCTATGTCAAATACATGACATACGTGAACAAATTCAAGAGAGAAAGAGGCATGCAAGAGGGTTGAAGGTTACCTTAACAATATTATCAGCATGTTTCATTAACCAAGAAACCAAAAGACCAGTAGACCCTAGATTCAATACAACCATCCAGGTAGTGATGGTGTATCCATTGAAAATACGTTGCCACCAGGGTCCATGTTCAAATCCACCTCTGAAATCATCCATGATTAATTTTCCCATATTGAAAATTGTACCAAACCTGGAAGGAAACTCATTTAGTGTGTGTTCCTTAAAGCAGATAACAAAAAAAAAAAAAAAATGACCATGATACTCATATTCCTATGCTAGAGTTACATAACAGCACTACTCAAGCAGCCCTTGTCACATCTTCGAATTTTACAGGAACGTCAATTTACAATCTTCTACGAAAAAACAGTGCAAAAATAAATTCCTCATAAATTTCAAAACAGAACTCAGAAAGATTGGCAAAAAAAGTGCTGTGTGCTTATGTTACTGGATACTCCAACAATCATTGAAATTCAGGTGTTCACAAAAACACAGCTACCCAAATAAAAAGCACAAAAATGTAGAAGTTGAAAGAGTTTTGGAATTAGAATCTACATTCGAAGAACTACATGAATTCAACAGTATTATATGTCCCTCTTAGAAAGTGTCACATTCATATCTTGATAGATCACAGATGTAATAACAACATTCATTTAATAGACTAAGGGAGACGAAATGGGGAAGATATAAATCCAGCAGACTGAAATATGGGTGCCCATGCCTATGTAGACATTTGAGATGACAAATTAGAAAGAAAAAAATACCTACGTGTACAACTGTATATTCTGCCAGTATAAGCTGTCACTGTTTTTCTTCATCAAAAACTCAGTATAAATTCCAGCTAATGCTGAAAGACAAGCAGATAGCACCCCTAACATGTAGCCCTGAATTGGTGCTGAAAAAAGGGAATCACATGAAGCCTCTCCACAGCCCCGAACCTAAAATAACAGACAGTATAGATTCCATCTTAATAACATTCCCATCATAGGGCTTATTTTACTAATATACAGACCACAAAAAAGAAAAGATGAAGATATACTTGGGATTCAATTTCATGCAAGTACATTTCAAGGAAATTTCTCCTACTAACATCCAAAGAGATCAGACGGTTTGTTGCATTTGTAATTCAGCTTGACTTCATTGACTCTTTTCAGTTTTCTTAATTTAGAAAGATTTCTTATCTCCCCCAAAACGAACTTCCTCTGATCCAAAATCTTTTCAATGACAAAGGAACGTTCAGTCTGATTGTTTTCCTAAGTACATACATGATACATCTGCCATATATCTTCCTAGAACCTTTATGAGACCCTGTATCCAAAATCTGATTGAATTTATTTGAAACTCTCTTGATCAAAGAATGTACTACTCAAAGTTTCACATTTGAAGCTACCAGGATCTTAACAGGTAATGATTATTAGTTTTTATCACAGCAGGAAGCATCAATTAAGAAAAGCATCAACACAATTTAGCATGTTATGACTTACTATCACGTCATCAACACAGTTACAATTCATAGAAAGGAATAAATATCATTGTGAGGAGGAAAGGATAAGATAGAAGGAGTGCCAATAAGGACTGAAGATGAATCATTTTGCCATATGAAAACGACCTTATAAAATTTGAGTGTTGTGTCAGTGAATGATATAACTTTAATTTATCCAGACCTACTGAATCAGAGCTACATGAGCCTGTACAAACATTAGAACTAAACGTTCATCCTTAACACTAAGTTTTCAGTTCACAGTAGATAGTGTATACGATATAATACATAAAATTTAGATATTTTCTCATTAAAATTTAGATATAAGTGCAAATTACTGGCACCTGACTAGTGGTAGTTCCTACAGCCAACAGCACAACAGCCATCCACTGCAAGTTAGAAAGCTTCCTCCCTAAGAAGAGCCTAGAAATAAATAGCAATCTGACATCAGCTCCAATTGAGAAACAAAACATGTGACTGATAGATAAGGATTGGCCTGATTATTGATCAGAATTCTGAAAAAGCAAGGCACCTGAATAGTATTCCAGTGGTTACAATCTTCAAATTGCCCATTATCTGATAGGTGGACGTGTCCACATATGTAAGAGTAGCAAACTGAACATTATTGTGGATCAGATATATAATAGAAGGAATAGGGTACAATGCCACCGTTTTCCACTCTGTTGTCATCTTTGGCAAAGGTGACTTTTGGCATTCCCTCCACAGTAACAAGCTAGACACAGCAAGCTGAGTATGGATAATTGGATATCAATGTTAAAATCAACAACCAGTGTGATTAAAAATGAAAACCTAGCTGCTATCAGATAGAGTTGATACACAAATTCACCTTGAAAATCTCAGCAAGAAATGGAACAGTGGCGTAATCATACTTATACTGACCGTTGCTTTGCGAGAGGGTTGTTAATATTCCCTGCCGAATCAAACGAATATCAGATAATTAAAGTGGCATTATTGCAGGGAAGTGAGAATGGAAATGGATGAAATTAGGGTTTAAATGAGGATTTGGGGAAAACACGGTGGTGAAGGAAAAGGAAGAAAGAGAGAGTGACCTGAGAACTGGTGAGGACGGTGAGGAGCGAAGCGACGAAGTACCACTGCATCTTCTTCCACTTCTGCAGATCCACACTCGCAAGTAAAGAAACACGATCTCATTTGTTAATAGGCTACGTTTATGGTGCGCCGCAGCAGTTTGGGAGCACTCATGCACCAGGGCTCTCCTTGATGTTGGATCGGTTCAACGGCTGAGATTTTGTAAGGCTGAATCGATAAAGCTGTGAGATTTGGATTTGCTCCATTTTGTGCGGGAACAGGAGCCTTCTGTTCACACCATTTCAACCGTTAGATTGAAGATCTGGACACGTGTCCTTGTTTTGAATTTAATCTGTTTATGTTGGTTGCTTTATAGTACCGTTTCCCTGCGTGAAAACCATAGGGGAGTATCTCAAGCTTTTTCTTCTTCATTCTAATTTCTAAATCTCAAAATTATTTTATCCTTAAATAAGTTTTTAGTATAAAATTAATATTTTTTTTAATCCTCACAACATATATTTTTTATTTTGATCCAACTTGACTTAAAATTTTAATGTTTGGTCTCTATAAAATATTTTCACAACAAAAACAGGTTTTTAGTCTCTTTAGTTATTAGAATTTTGTTTCGAATCCGTATAACTTCATTTCTTTCTATTTATTAGCTGAAATTTCATTTTTTTTATTTTGGTTTCTTAAAAATGTTATAAAAAGAATCTTAATATTTTGGACTAAAAATAAAAATTTTAAATTAAAATAAAATAAAAAAAATTGTAGAGACTAAAATAAAAAATGTAATAATTTTGTATGAGTTAAAGACAAAAGTTTTAAATTAAATTTGCATCACATAAAAAATAATATTTTATAAGAATTAAAATAAAAAGAATACTAATTTTATAAGGATTAAAAGTTTATTTAATCCTTTCTATTTGTTACACAAAGTTTAATCCTTATTTTGTTGATAAATTTTTGGAATAATTTTGTAGAAAAAAAAATAATAAGCTGTTTAACGACAAGTTACCATTATCACGTGCGGGCTTTTACTCAACGTGTATTTATATAAGCTTTTGGCAAAGAAAAAAAAAGAAAGAAGGTTGTGTCATAGGCTCAAAAATTTTCACCGAAGGCTCCTGTTCCCACAGGTAATAAAGCTAATCCAGATTCAAAGCTGTGCACACCTGTTGTACTCAGACCTAGAAATGGGTTTAGTTCGTTGGGTTGGTCTATTTAATCTATTTTTTTGAACAAGTTGGGTGTAGCATTTGAAATCAAATTTTAAAAGGATGCTGGAATTAGCACATTCTAATTTGGGAATGATATTATCATTTTTTGGACAGTAGCGTTTGAAAACACAATGATGTCATTCTTAGATGGGGTGGTGCCAATCTCTGCGCCCATTTTTAAAATTGGGTTGGCCTGCCCCGCCCTGCTTTATAGAGAGCCAAAGTGGATTGGGTTAAAACGGAACGAGTTGGCTTGCTTTGACTCGAGTATTTATTCTTGTCATTTTTGTTTGAATTATTGGATTTTGGTATGAAATTTGACAATTTGATACATATTTGAACTTTCTTTCTAATTCTATTATAATTGAACACTTTGATTTAGTTTATTGTACTTATATTAATACATTATCAAGTTAATAATTTGAAATTTGATGATTTAACTTAAATATAATTTTATATAATTTATAAATATTATTTATATACTTAATAATTTCTTTAGAATATAAGATATTATTTTTTAAAAAAATATTCAATATAAGATAGTAATATATATTATTTATTAAGAAAAAAATTTAGGTTTATATGAATTTTTAATTTGATAATATTTTACGGAGTTTATAAATTTTTTTATGTTTAAACGGGTTGACTCACCAACCTACTAAAAAAAGGAGGTGGGTTGAGATTTTTAACCCGCACTCAAAAAGTGAGTTGGCCCGTCTCGCTTCGTTTTATGACGGGCCGAAATGAATGGATTAACCCATTTTACCGACTCTGATTTTACTGTTATTCTTGAAATTGCATTAAGAACCTTAGTTGCTGTGTAGAAGGAGGCAAAGATTAGGGAGGATGTCGAACGTGTGTATTGAATCGTGTTTTTCATGTTTTAAAACTAAGAGTTGTTTTGATTTCTCTTTTTAAAAATAGTTTTTTTTTTAAAACAGAAAACTAAAAAATCTGTTTGGTAGTTGACTTTTCAAAAATAGTTTTCGGGAACATTTTTTGTTTTTCAGTATTTAAAAACCAAAACATTTAAAACATGTTTTAGTTTTCAATTTTTAGTTTTATGAATTTACACACAGGGCTGGCTTAAGGGCTAAGCAGCCCCCAAATTTTTTTTTATTACTAATATACTCTACAAAATTTATTATATAAATAAATAAATTCTAATTATATATAATATATTATAAGTAACTGTTATCTTTTGTTAAAATTATGATAATTTTAATAATCTATTTTTATTAGTGAACAAAAGGTTTCATTTGTTAAGTTTGTTTAGGCCTCATTAGTGCTTGAGCCGCCCCTGTTTACACATAAATTTGTATTCAAAACTTCTCTCACTTTTTTTTGAAAACTGTTTCTGAAAACTGTTTTATAATACAATTTTTAAAATCTAAAAATCAAAACTGTTTCAAACTAAGGGCTTGATTGATTTCTCTTTTTGAAAACAATTTTCTGTTTTTAAAAACAGAAAATTAAAAAACTCGTTTGGTAGTCGAATTTTCAAAAACAGTTTTTGGGAACAGTTTTTGTTTTTTAGTATTTAAAAACCAAAATATGAAAACATCTAAAACCGTTTTCAATTTTTAGTTTTCTGAATTTACACACAGATTTGTATTGAAAATTCCTCTCACTTGTTTTTAAAAACTGTTTCTGAAAATTGTTTTACAATACAATTTTTAAAAACTAAAAACCAAAATTATTTCAAAAAAACTCTAAATCTTTTATCGTACGCTGAAGGATTATGTTTTTGTTATTGAATTTCTATTTTTGCTTACAATAATATTATCTTATCATCATACTTTTTTTCTTTTATTCCTGCCGAGCATACTTAATAAATCTACTTTGAAATAAAAACTGGTAGAGTTTAGGTAGTAGTAGGTTGGAAGATTATCAATTAAAAATTTGGGTTACCTTTGAGACATTGTCATGATTACCAATATTATCTATTTTGCAGTATTTTTTTAATCTTTTTTCAAAAAGGCTGTCAAGTGAACTATGATAGAATGTTGACAAGTCGCCGTAAGTTTAAATTCTTATTTATTTTTTTTAAACGAGGTAAATATATATCTGTAAATACTTTTTAAAGCCAAAGACTTTCTTTATTTTAGATTGGGACATTCTCTCGTCCTAATTTTGTTTTGATGAAAAAAATTACACCGTATACCTTTGTCCCTCCTTAATGCAAATTAATCAATGTTTAACTAGCTATGTTTCCATATGTCCTAATATTACTTTATTTTCTTTTTATATTTTGTTTTTCTATTTGAAAGTAATATGAACCAATCAAAGATCGATGGAGAAAAAAAGGACTCAATGAAAAACCTCATATTCTGAAATAGAAAAAAAAATTAATTATTGTAAACATAGAAGTTGAGAATAAATTAATGTATGCAAATTCAAAGCTCAAATTAGACATGCCTTTCATAGACATCCTTAATCCAGTGATTTTTTACCAATTATTTATTATCTATTTATACTGAAAAAAGGCATTTGAAGCTAAAATCTTGGTTTGATTTTCATGACAACAAATTTGTAAGAAAAAATGGTAGAACTAGAGAATGAAACGGAGAAAGAGATAGATAAGATAGAAGAGTATGAAGAAGAGGAAGAGAAAGATCAATCGAGTAATTCACAACATCCAAACACGTTCCTAGCGGAGCTAAACATGTTGCTTGTGCTTCTTTCGTTATTTTACTTTTCATCCGATGATTCTATCGAATGCAAAGAAAATGAACATGTTACAACAGAAGAGATTGATGTAACTATTGATGTAACTAAAACATGCATAACAAGAATACGAACAAAGAAAAAAGAGAAACATAAAACAAAGCTCGGGACAAGGTCATTCTCACCAAGGTTTCAAACTACTATAAGAGACTCCAGGTTAGATTTCGCACGGCATTTTTAAATTATGATACAACTTTAGACTTACTTAAGATTATAATGCATTTTTAGGAGATATTAATTTTATCATTTAACAGAAATTTGCATTAAAATATGGTACAAAAGATTTGTCTTTAAGCTGATTTCGCTGACATTGAAGGCTGGTAATGGATGGAGTATAATTTGGCAAACAAATTCTTTCAGCTTCGTTTTTTTGTAGAATCTAAATAAGCAGGGGAAAAACAGCAGGATTAAACATTTTCTAAAAAAATAGTCTCTATTGAAAAATTATCTATTTCATATTGTAAAAATATTAAAACTATTTTCTTTTGATCTAGTGACTAGTTAGGGATAAATTAAAAACATTTAAAAAATCATATATTTTTTTTAAATAAAGAATTTAAAATACGGCAGTTTTGTTGAATTTTTTTTTTTAAAAAAAACTGAAATCTAATAAATACAATTAATAAAGAAATATGTTTTAAATGATTACAAAATGTAATTAAGTTTGAATAATAATATAAATTAACAATTGTGATCTCCTTTTTTCTCATATTTTTTTTATAATCTCATAAATTAATTTTGCAACCAGGAACATTGCCCAAAACTCGTTGTTATTATATAACAAATATCCAATTCGGGCACTGGCGCCCCTCCTTTTATTCATAACAAAAATATAACAAATATAATTTTGGCACCGAGTCGTTGACATACCAAAGCTTAAGTTTTTTTTTTTTTTCAGGCACGGAAGAAAAATGTGAAGCAAAATATTACAGATGATGATGGATCCGGATAACTCGACCAACACGATTAAGTTGATTCAATCCAATCATAAAAGAACGTATTGGTTCGAGTTAATGAAATAGATAAAAAACATAAATTTAGCATACGTGAATCGAATACTGAATTAACAAAAGTTATATTTACGTAACGTGTAATCCGATAACTTTGTAACATTGAAAAAAATCTCATCTTCAGCCGATATTACATAGACTTAAGCTGTTTCTCGTTCCCAGTAGCAATGGTGCAATTATTTTGTGGTGATGTATATGCTAGCTTATTTAGAACATATAAAATTATTTGGCTACTATTTTAGTTGTGTTACACGTGTTTATTATATGTTTATTAATCGTCATTGATGATTTTATTTTATTGATATTTGAAGAATTTAAAATTACTTTTTTTTTATAACTTAGTACCTATTTATCATTATGAAATTAGATTGCCATATTTTTGCTTTAAACAATTATATATTGTTATAAAAAATTACTTTACTAGATTTTGTTTATTTAATTATAATCATTTACATTTTATTTATATAATAGATAATTAAACACTCGATCCAATCTAACTCATGAAAAGGGGAGTTTGATTGATTCGGGTTACATGATAAAAAATTGTAAATCAAATCTAAATACTCATCTTTTTTAAATTGGATATTAGATTTAACAAAATTCAATCCCATCCCAACAAGTGTGCAGCCCTGGTACACAGTCAACAAAGAGATTATAGAGAAATGGTGGTTGCATTACCATTGATTTGAATTGCAATACTTCCTCCAATTTGAAAGATAAACTTCCTCCAATTTGAAAGATAAACAAAAGTTTCTTTGTTCCAAATATAAGCGGAACATAATTATTTTTATTGTTTTTAATAATAAGAAATAATGTTATTAGTTGGTAGTGGTTAAAAATATAATGCTATTAGTTAAGAGAATTGACTTTTATAAAAATTACACGCTTATCAATTATTCTATTAGTTGTTAATGGTTGAAAACATAATGCTATTGATTAAGAGAATTGACTTTCATAAAAATTAACACAACTATAAGAACATGTGTGTGAATGTGTGATAAAGGGTTTTGTGATAAACAAAAAAATCATTCTATTTTGGTCCGCACACCCACACATTCACATGGAGTGAAAGAACTATTATTGCAAGTGCTTATATTTGTTCAGAATAATAAATAAAAAAGACAAAAAAAAATATATGGTTCTATTGTTTGTTTTTTCCTTCTCCGGCCAGATGAAGATCTAAAAGCAAAAGTTATCACATGGTAAGGGGGCTTCTATGTTAATTAAGAGTATGTTTGATTTTTATTTGAATAAAAGTGAGAGTAATTTTTTTAATAGAAGAGTACAATAATAATAATAATTGAGGATTGAATCTAGATATTTATATATACATTTTTTCATATATTCACCATTTTAACAATGTCATTGAGATTTTTTTTAGTACTACCAATTATAACTTATTTGAATATAAATCTCAGTTACGTTCAACAGACAGAATAATTTTTAATTTGCTAAAAAATACTTTTTATTTTTGTCAACTAAAAATCAAACACATATTAATTGACGTAGCATTTACATGAAAATGAAGGAACTCTTGTCTAAAAAAAGGATTTTTTTTCCTTTAATTTTAGTCCTTTTTTTATGGCCATTTTTTTCGCACTTTACACTCGTCTTGGCGTACTATACTTATGTTCGAAACTTAAGATTGGTAGCACAAAAACAAAGAAACTAAAATTCCGAATGACATAATTTTTTAACTACTAAGTGTGTGTCTGGATTTCCGTTGAATTAAAGTAAATTTGGTTAAAAATTAGTTAAGTGAAAGTCAGTTGGTGAAAAGTCATTTTTCTCAAAGGAGTTTATGTTTGAAATTTTTTAACTAAAAGTAAATTTAAAAAACTGAATATCGTTTTGATAAAATATTGAAAGTATTTTCATAGAACAAAAAGATCAGGGTTGGATGTACTTTTAGCAAAAATACTTTATGCAAAAGAGACTCTTTAGTCGAGTTGACCAAAAGCTAATTTAGTCCGAAAGTATGTTACCTCAATTGAATTAATCGAAAATGAAACGATATTTCTTTCTATTTTGTCAATTGAAAAGTATTTTAAATGTCTAAACTAAAAAACAAACACTAAAATTTAAGTCGGAACAAAAGTGTAGTGTATCATGATAAGTGATAATTGTGTGGTGGCATAAAATAACAAACTTTTTTAATTCATGTTTCAATATATATATATATTATAATCTTTTAGTATTCATAGTTGTCATTTTTTTTAATATTTGTGCCTTCTTTCTTTTACAATATTTTAGTCTGGTTCTTTCTTATCTTCTCTTCTCTTATTTGAATGATATATGAAAGATTGATTAAGTCTTTGAGATACATAGGTAATTTGTAATAACATTATAATATTATTTTAACATATAAATTAATTGGTAAAGAATAATTAAAAATTAGTAGCATTAGCTTTCGTAACATGCAAAGGTTAAGTTTAAATACTTTTTTTAGGAAAAAAAAAAGAAACAAATTGACCACTGTTTTTGTTTTGGTAGGCCATTATTGACCACGTGAAAATTTAAACTGAGTAAAGGGACAACAAAATACAAACTTTTTAGTTATATATATATAAATAAATATGATAACTTGATTTCCTCGTGCTTTTAGTAATCCTTTCAAGAATCTAGACTCTAAAAAATTGATATGATGATCATGATGATTTAATTTGGTAGAGATGATTAAAACTAAATGTAGTGAAAAATAAAAAATTATGAAAATTTTATGTGATTTTAAGAAAAACTTTTTAACAAAAAGTAAAATTTGAAGTTCTAATGTCTGATAAAAAAAATTATAAAAGGTATTTTTTTTCAACTGAAAATAAGAGTTTTTGAATAAATTAGCTTTTATTTCATAAAAGAAGAAGAAGAAGAAGAGGAGAAGCTCAAAAGAAAATTGAGTTAAACATATGCTAAATATATGTTCTGAGAGTCTGAGCCACAAATACTTGGCAAGTTAATTTCCTATCTAGTGTGTTTAGGGCAAATATAGAAAACAAAAATATTAATTTTAAAACTATTTATCAAATTGTAGTTCCTAAGAAACTACTTTTAAAATTGATGTTATTCATTATTAAAGCTTTTAAATTTTTGTCGGATGTGCACTTTACTTGAAAAATACATTTAGTGTCAGTTTTTAGTAATGATGTTTTTAAATTAGCGATTGTTAAAACTGTGATTAAATATGACTTTATAATAAAATGTGTATTTTAAAAGCACAAGTGATCAAGATACACACTTAAAAAATTTTGATACTAAAATATATGTGAGATGTGTTTGGAAGACATCTTAATCAATAATTTATATAATAAAATCTTTTTAAAAAGATTTTTTTATAGATAAATTATTAAACTTATTATATTTTAAAACTACACTTTTTAATAATATTTTATCACATTTAATTATTTAAAAGTGCCTATAAGACACTTATTAATATTTTTCTTAAATTTATTAAAATAAACTAAAAATAACTTATTATAATAAATTAGTTCATAAAACTTACAAAAATTAGCTACAAACAACTTATTGAAAATTACTTCTTCCATCCCAAAATATAAGACTCTCTAAAGAGTTTTTGTTTGTCTCATTTTATAGGACCCTTTAAAAAATTTTGTGCAAATTTAATTTTTTTACCATTATACCCTTACTACTCAACCAATTTTGATGAGCCCAAAACATTAATTAAGAGAGAGAATGAGGTGATAGAAAGAGATTGAAAGGGTAAATTTAGAAAACAATATTTTTTGTTAGACAAATTTAATGCATTTAATTAAATTAACTATTTTTCTTAATTTTCACAATATTGATCTAGGGAATCTTACATTTTGAGACGAAGGGAGTATAAACTATTTTCGTTAATTGGGCATCAACTCCCAAACACAACCATAAGGCAAATTACATAAAACTATAATGTGTTCAACCCCTATTATTATTACATGTCACTTAGTTTTACATAAGACTTAGTTTTACATAAGACATAATAAATAATGTTTCTTTCAATTAATGAATGATATAAAAAAATTATTAAACATATAATTAATATATTCACTTATATTAAAAATTATGAATGTTCATGTTAAATTAAGGATAAAAAAAAAAGACTAACTTTTTGTAATAATTAATATATTTTAAAAAATTATCACGTTTCTTATAATTAGAAAAAAACACTTTTTATTTATTTTAAAAAGCACAAGAGGAAATATACGTCATTTATTTAATTTGGGACAGAGCTATTTTAGTACAATGAAGGGATCTCGGTCCTCTATTGCGAGTCATCTATTTAATCTGAGGTAAAGTTATTTTAGTACAATGAGGGAGCCTCGACTCTCTATTGCAAGAAAAAATTGTTAATATATATGGAATATATTTATTTTTGTTTTGTTTTTTTTTAATTTTCTTTGAAAATGTCAGAGAAGAAAATAATTTTATTTGTTTTTGGATAAACAAGAAAATAAAAAATTGAATGTGTGAGAAGGAAGGAATCTAGAAAGGGAAATTTGAAAATGATGTAATGGAGGAAGAAGGGGGAAGAGATCATGGGAGCAGAAGAACATGGGGGCACAAATGAATAGTCACGTAATCTTTGTGATGTGGGGTCCACGGATGACGTGCCGTCTATAAACACCCACATCATACATAACTTGTGGAGCCCATTTCATTTTAATTTTAATTGAATAAAAACTGAAAAAATATAAATCCACATAAAAATTAGAATACGTTTGAATTAAATTATTTTTAAGCGTATATTGAATAATTATATTTTGTCATCAAAAAAATTTTAAAAATCTTTTAATTATTTTTTAACAAAAAAAAAACTTATCCTTCAGCATAGATATGGATATTATTTTAAAAAGATTTAAATTTTTTTTATAATTTAAAATTATCTTAAAAATTATTTCTAACCATAAATATATCCAAACGAAAATCAATTATATCTCAAACAATCGATTTTTTTTACAGTTTATTTTTATAATTAGTCCAAACACACTCTTGATGATTGAGATTAACATAAAAATTAAAACTATAATAAAAATAAATAATTTTAATTTTGATTAAAATAATTTTTAATTAAATCTAAATCTTAAACAAACATTTCGTTAAATATTATAATATTCTTTTATATACATTTGTCTCGAAAAAAATTTGTACTAGTTATCATATTCGCGTCAATAATAAATTTAGTTCCCATCTCTATATTCTTTGAAGAGAAATAATAGTTGCATCGGTTCACAACGTATTAATTGCTGACATTAATCACTTTGTCGGTTCTTTTTTTCTTGTTTTATTTTAAAAAACTAACATTAATATAAATTATAAATAAAATAAGAGTAAATAGTTCTGTGCAGGGATTTTTTTTTCCCAGAATACCTTTATCCTCGTACCTGTATGGCAGTATCATCTACCAACGCTTTTACAATTTATAAAATTTTTTAGCATAATTATTTTTTAATTAAAAAATTGATTATTTCTTAAAATAAGCAATAACAAACGGAGTTTTAAGGCTTGTTTGAAATAATTTATAAAAAAAAAATTAAAGGAGTTTTCAATACAAATTTATATGTAAATTCAGAAAACTGAACAATTAAAAGTTAAAACAGAAATAAATTTTAGATGTTTCTAAATTTTAGTTTTTAAATACATAAAAACAAAAATTGTTTTCGAAAACTATTCTTAAAAATTCGTCTGTCAAACGAGTTTTTTAGTTTTCTATCTTTAAAAATAGTAATCAAACAAATCCTAGTATTCTTAGTCATATAGCTAAATTGATGAGCACACAAAGACATACATTTGTGAATATCCAAATTCAATCTCAGATTATTATAATTTACAATTTAATCATTAAAGTTAATCTACTATTAAAACGGTTAAGGTGCTAATAACATACTATTACAAATCACTTATATGATTTATTTTTAAAATTTTAAGAATTAATTTCAAACTTTCACTTTAATTTGACAATGAAAACTTAGAGACTACATTAAGCTTTTTATAATAAATTCAAAAATATATATAAATTTTTTAAAAAATAATAATATAAATTAATATTAATTGTGTTAATTATAAATTAATAATCTGAAAAAAAAATACATCATAAATAAAAGAAACAAGAACCTATTTGCATCGAACTAATATAAACAAATAGTACAAATGGTAATTGACACAAGAAAGCAGGGGTATTTTCGGTACTCCGACCACTTCAAGCAACAACTTTAGTGGCAAAATCGTCATTCACAGAAAAAACACATATTTTCGTTTCCTATATATATATATATATTGCATCTCCAATAATAAGAATCTTCAATTCAGTCCATCTTTCATTTTTCATTCTATTCATCACTTCCACTCTACTCTGCATCGCACTAAATTGCCAATTCACAAAAATCCCACTTACTTTATTACAAACAAAATAAAAAGTCCCACTTTAAATATCACAACATCGAAGTCAACTTAATCTTCATCAGATCCAACTTCTTCTTCTTCAGAGTTTCATCACTCCTCAGACAGAGGAAGATTAATTCTCCCAGGTATTTTATTTTTCTTTAACTTGAAAATTATTTATTTTTTCATGTGTTTGCTTTTCTGTTTGTGTTAAGATGTTAAATTAATTATTTAGATCGAATTTAGTGCAAAGTTCGAAATGGAATCCTAACCAACCCAGATAAATTCCCTTGATTTTCTTTCATTTTCTATTGTTGTTTTTCCGAGGATCAAACAGAGTACTAGTATGCTTTTGTTGACCTTCTTTTTTAAAAATAATAATAATAAAGGAAGATTCATTGGTAAGTCATATAGCTCAGTTAGTGAACTCACGAGGATAAATATGTATCAAGTACGAGATTCAATTCCTGATTTTATTATTTTTTTTTTTGAAAAAAAAGAGTCTTTAAAGTAACATCTCTTCAAATGAATGCTTTTTGTGTGAATCAAATCAAAGATCTTTTTGTAAAGTATATCTTTGTACGTATTCTTAAAACATCCGAATCTAACACGCTTTTATTAAGACAAATTCACTTTCGGTTTCTCTATCTCTTTTTTCTTTTGTAAAAGGATTGTTTTTCTTCTTTTTAGTTTACCCTCGTGTAATAACTTTTAGTGTTTTTTTTTTTTCAGTTGGTATTTACAGTTTGTTTATTGAATTTAATGATTCTTTAGCTTCGCATATGAATTTGGTGTAGAAACTGCGAGATACTACATTCTGTTCTGTCCAAAAGTTGAGTTGAAAACACGGTGAAAAATAGTAAAATAAAAAGAAATTTTATTCTAATGTCTCAAATTCTCAAATTTAATTACTAGTACTTGCCAATTTTGGTTGTTTCCCTGCACTTTCTCAAACGACATTTCCTGGAGATTTGAAAACTTCCCTTTGTGTTTTCTGGTGTTGCTAAAGGTTCAATGTACACGTAGCTTCTACATTTGTCCTGTTCCTTGCCAAGATAAACAATTGAAAAATGGAATTCTGATTTTTCACAATGAAATTTATTTATTTGATTAGGACCACTAGATAGAAAAGGAATGATTTATTTTTTTTAATGGACAAATACACACGCACACAACTAAAATTAAATCTCCAATAATCTATTATATTCTCCTTCCCAAAATTTGAAAATTAGACTTCCACTCCTTCCAAATCATAAAGACTTAGTACATGATCATTTGGGTTAATATTGTTGACGTATAAAAAAAAAGAGAAAACTATTCAGTTTTATTTTATAATTTTTTAAAATTGTATTATAAAGTAATTTTTAGAAACTCTTTAAAAAAAGAAAAATAAGTTTTTAATACTATAAATTTGTATACAAATTCAGAAAACTAAAATAAATTTTTAGTGTTTTTAAACTTTAGTTTATTAAAAATAAAAAACACGTACTACTCCTAAAAATTATTTTTAAAAATTAGTATGTCATATGAATTTTTTAATTTTCTATTTATAAAAATAAAAAACAATTTTTAAAAAAAAGTTAACAAATAAGTACAAAATGATTCCGCCTTCACTTTATTCATTGTTTTTAACCAAGACTATTTTAATTTATAGTACATAGACTCCGCTTTGCTTTATTTATTTTTAGGTTAATTATGTTATTGGTTCTTAAATTTTAGCGAAAATACTCTAAACTTTGAAAAAGTTCAATTTAGTCTTTTTGTACATTTGTTACTGACGTGTCAAACGTAGATCCTTCATCGAATTCACATGTCAGTAAATCAGTTTGTCGCGTCACAAAAAAATATATAAATAGACTAAAAATGAGTTTTTTTTAAAATTCATGAACTAAAATTAACATTTTAAAGTTCATAGATTAAAAAGTAGATTCTCACTAAAATTTAAGAAAATAAAATATATTTAACTCTTATTTATTCTAGTCAAAACTATTTTATAGTCAGTAGACTAATATTTTTTTTAGGCTAAAAAAATTGTAAACTCTCTCAATAAAATTATTTTTATACATGCAATTAATATTTAACTTTAATTAACATGTTAAAGAATCAAATATTTTTTGAGTTTTGTTGAGGAGAATAAATAAAAAGATTTTTAAATGACTATAATATTACTCTTCAACCAGACTAATAATATTGTTTGTCTTTTTGTGCCTTGCCTAGCTGTCTGGAATTGACTATTGCACCCAATTTCACTTTCAATTTCAAAATTCGGTACAACTTTAATTGAGACAATAAAAAAACATAAGCTTTTATTGTTGTCTTGTTAGTTCCATAATCCACGTCACTATTTATGTTACACTCTTTTTTATTTTCCACATCACCCTATAAATGCTCATATTCTAGAGTTTGATAATTAAAATAATGTTTGCTCAAATTCTATAATACTGACACTGTTTTAAGTGAATTGTCAAATTTTAAAATTAGTTTTAAATGAATTATCAGACTTTAGGACACGAACAAAATATGAAGCGTCCAATAATATGTGGTGCGTTCAATAGTGTGTTGTCTGTCCTCCTCTCTATAATGTGTGATTTTAAGTTCTATAATTTTTTTTTAAAAAATATTTGTAACATTTAATTTTATCTCATTTAATTTTTTTTTCCTGAATGCTAACTACTTAGGTTAGCGTGTAACATTTATTTTAATTTTTAGGTTTAATTGCACTTTTACTCCCCAAACTCTTTTAATTGTGCAATTTTGGCCCCTCAACTTTTAATTGGACGATTTTAATCCCTCAACTTTTTGAATTGTGCGATTTTGGTCCCTCAATTTTTAATTGTGTGATTTTAGTCCCCAACTTTGTCTATTGTACGATTTTGGTCCCCTTGACTTTTTCAAATTGTACGATTTTGCTCAATTAATCATTCTTTTGTTAAGAAGCTAACCATTAACGCAAACAAACCAATAAAATAAAATGTGTAAAAAGAATAAAATCGTGCAATGAAACTCAAAATCGCACCGTAAAAGCTTATTATATGGGTTTGACTGCGTTGATCATTAGCTTCTTAACGAGAAATTGTTAAAAGAATAAAAATCATGCAATTGGAAAATTTTCGAAATCAAAATTGCACAATTCAAAGTTAGGGGCAAAAATTGCACAATTGACAAAGTTAATGGACTAAAATAGCACAACTAAAAATAGGAGGACCAAAATTCCATAATTGAAAAAGTTGAGGGACCAAAAGTACAATTAAGTCTAAACAAGGATGAAAATTAAACGTTACGAAAACATAAAAGAGGTTATAAATGCTAAAAAAAATATAATTTAATGGTTGACTCAGCGGTGTAAGGTCTCACTGAGTTCATAGAAGGGATGACCTACAGCGGGAGGACTCGTGTTTGAATCCTACCTATACGAAATTTCTGGAGGTCAACGTCAATTACGCAACACGAATGAGATTAGTCTTAGAATAAAAAACTGATAAAATTTAATATTATACGTGGAAAACCAAAATTGCAATTAAGACAAAATTATGATATACTTATAAAATTTGACATAGTTAAAGTGCGGTAATAATGGTAATAATAATTCGAAGGGTTTTGTTAAATAGTAACTTTTTTTAAAGTTTGTACACATTACACAATGACTTAATATATTTGTACACATTACACTAATTTTTTTTGAAGTTTACTTTTGTTTACATTGACCTTCACTTAAACTTATTTTTTATGACATCGATCTCTTGTTGATGTTTGTATTTTGTTACACCAATCTCTTATAAAATTTGCATACATTATTAAATTCAAGAAAAATCAGTATAACTTTAAAAATATGTTAAGTTTAAAATTTGCTGTACTTTTCTCTAGTTCGGAACTTTATCATGCTTACAATAGGCTTAAAACGGATTAGTTTTTAGCGGTCGGTATAGTACATAGAAAAAATATATTATATAAAAACTCATCATGCTCTGTTTGTCCTGCTCTTATAATTAGGTGCTTCATCTTTTTCATATATTTAATTTTTTTTGATTGAAGAATCGTGAGGACAATGTTGGAGAAAGTGGAGGAGGAGTTTAACATGGACAAAGTGATAGAAGAATTTGAGTCACTAACAAAAGAAGCAGAAAGGGTTCAAATAGAAACATTGAAAAAGATTTTGGAAGATAACAAATCAGCAGAATATTTACAGAATTTTGGTCTTAATGGAAGAACAGATCCTGAGAGTTTCAAATCATGTGTTCCATTGGTTACTCACAAAGAATTGGAACCTTACATTAAAAGAATTATTGATGGTGATTCTTCTCCTATTCTCACTGCAAAACCCATCACAACCATGTCTTTAAGGTAAACTCTTCTTAGTTTCTGAAATTCTAAATTTTCAAAGCTAAAATATGTCTCTAATCCCTCTAAATATTAAGATTGTTTAGTCTGTTTAGTTTGTTCCCTTTAAATTAAAATATTCCTTTAAGTCCTCAGAGAACTTATTTATTTATTTTTTGTCCTCTATAGTCTCTTAGGTTAACAGAGAAACGAATCAACTTTTCATGAGGATCAAACAGGAACAAAGCAAGAACTAAAATAGAATTTTTTTAGAAGGACCAAATAGAACAATTTAAATATTTAGAGAGATCACAAATAATGTTAACTGATTTTGATCATTTTAGTGTCTAAAATTTTAAAAACATTAAAGCAGTCAGTAATTTTGTAAAATAATGGACATTTTAGTCTTTTTCAACTAAATGGCTAGTTTGAAGTTTTTCAAATCTCAAGGATAGTATAAAATAAAAAATCACGAGGATTAAAATGACCGATTCTTCCAATTTACTTGTTTTTCTCTTGATTTTGTTGTATGATTTTTGAAATTTTGAGCTTCAAAAGTTTTTTTTTTTTTTAAGACTGAGAATGATGATTTTGCAGTTCTGGTACTACTCAGGGGAAGCCAAAATATGTACCGTGGAATGATGAATTGTTTAAAACCACAATGCAGATTTACAAGACCACATTTGCCTTTAGGAACAGGTATTCCCACTTCATTTCTCACCCTTTTTTGTTCAATTTGATTCACAATTTTGTTTTATTTTCTCTTCTTCTCACAATAGTTTTTATTACAAAGTTTAGATGTTGTTCTTCAATATTTTTGGTACTCTCCTCCAATCAAAATTAGGTTTTACATGAGTAACTACTCTGATACAATTTCATTGTTGTAGAGAGTTTCCAATCAAAAATGGAAAAGCACTAAGCTTCATATATGGAAGCAAACCGTTGAAAACAAAGGGAGGCCTGGCGGCTAGAACCGCCACAAGTAACTTATTCTGCAACACAAATTACAAACACTTCATGAATTCTCTCCAATCCCAATGTTGCAGCCCAGACGAAGTCATTTTCGGCCCCGATTTCCACCAATCACTATACTGTCACTTACTCTGCGGCCTAATTTTTCAAGAACAAGTCCAATCAATCTCTTCCACTTTCGCCCATAGCATCGTCTACGCGTTTCGCACCTTCGAACAAGTGTGGGAAGAGCTTTGCAACGACATTCGCCAAGGAGTTCTTACCACTCGAGTTACTGTTCCATCAATTAGAATCGCTATGGCTAAATTGCTTACACCGAATCCAGAACTGGCAGATTCGGTGTACAACAAGTGTGTGGGATTGAATAATTGGTATGGTTTGATACCGGAGATTTTTCCTAACGTGAAGTATGTTTATGGGATTATGACCGGGTCAATGGAGCCTTATTTGAAGAAATTGAGGCATTATTCTGGTGATCTGCCGTTGTTGACGACAGATTACGGGGCGTCTGAAGGGTGGATTGGGGCAAATGTGAACCCTAAAGTTCCGCCGGAGTTGGCTACTTACACTGTGCTTCCCCACATTGGATACTTTGAATTCATTCCTCTTGTAGAGGCTGATTTGCTTTGTGTTGGTGATGTGAGGCCAGTGGGACTCCATGAGGTCAAGGTTGGTGAAGAGTATGAAATTGTCATGACCAATCCTGCAGGTACTAATTTATTGATTTTTTTTTTTTTAATTTATAGAAAGTTTTACTAGGAAGAATTGTTTGAAAAGGCTTTGAAGAGTGAATGGTAGTAACAAAAAAAAAAAAAAATTATTCCATATAATTCTGGAAATATTTTCTAATACAATTAAATATAATTTTCAGAAGTTATTAAGATTGAACTAGTGATAAAGGGTTTGACAAGTAAGAATTAATATGTAAAAGATCTTAATTTCAAATTAAACTTTGGTGCTCCCATCTGTGCAACAAAAAAATATTATTTCCAACCACTTACAACATGAATGCTAAATGTGTCCCGAAAATAAAAGTGGTTGATCGTTTACTTATTTATTTTTTGGTAAAATATGTTTTTAGTCGCTATAAAATTATTTTTCTCGTTTTAGTCATTATTTTTAATTTTTTCTTTTCTTTTTAATCCCTGTCTAATTAAACTCATAATTAATTATGATGAACTCATATTTTTTAATATTAGTCCTTGTTGTAGAGGTTTAGAAGTAATTAAATTCTTATATTTTTAATAACTAACAATATCATGATAAACTCATTGTACTCAAGCTCATAGTAAATCATGAAATTGAGTATTAAAGACTTAAAAATGTAATTTCTATAAAAAAGAGGATTGAAATATAAAAAATAATTTTATTTAAATTTAATTCAACTGATTGGTCCAGTGACTAGAGAATGTTATTTTAAGTAGTAACTCCTTGATTCGAATTTTAAATACACTTTCGCTTATAAAAAAAATTCAAAAATAATATATTTTATAGAGAACAAAAATATATTTTACCCATTATCTCTAATGATTTATGAAGTTACAACATACCCAATCAGAATAAAATAAATAATATGCAACTATAATATATAACCTAATCTTGCAAATTGCAAGTTAGACGTATCCTTTAGTTATTGGCAACTAATATTGGATTTTACAATTGCTTATTTCGTAGAATTAGATTGTGGCTTGGCCTAATCTACTTTGTTTTTTCTTAATTAATTAACTTGGTTTCGTATGTGATTCATCGTATTTGTCAACGCAATCAGGATTGATTAGAAATAGCAGATAATGCTAATTTATTTAACTTTCATTGTTCTCTGTTATTTTATTCAGTCCTAACCTTAAATAGTAACACTATTTTATTTAATTTTCGATTATTATACTTCGTGTGGCTAAATTAAATTGCAGGTTTATACCGTTACAGGCTAGGGGACACAGTGAAAGTGATAGGATTCCACAATTCAACACCAGAACTCAAGTTCATTTGTCGGAGCAGTCTTCTCCTAAACATAAACATAGACAAGAACACCGAGAAAGATCTACAATTATCCGTCGAATCCGCGTCGAAAATCTTATTAGAATCAAAATTAGAAGTGGTTGACTTCACTAGCCACGTTGACTTATCCAAAGATCCAGGACATTATGTAATTTTCTGGGAAATTAGTGGTGGAGATCAAGGAATTAGTGATGAAGTACTAGGTGAGTGTTGCGACTGTTTGGATAGGTCTTTTGCGGATGCAGGGTATACTAGTTCTAGGAAAGTGAATTTGATTGGTGCCCTTGAACTTAGGGTTGTTAGGAAAGGAACATTCCAGAAGATTCTTGATCATTACTTGGGATTAGGAACCGCGGTTAGTCAGTATAAAACGCCCAGATGTGTTGGGAGTAGTAACAGTAATGTGTTGAAAATCTTGAGTGATAATGTTGTCAAGAACTATTTTAGTACTGCTTTCAATTGAATCTTGTATATATATATATAAATTAAATGTGACAATTTTAATATGTACTATATTGTTCATCTTTAAATTTGCAACTTAGGCTCAATCTTGAGAAACTATCCTATATTAAAAAACTGTTATAAATGTAAAATACAATGTTTTTAAATGATATAATAACATTTTTTTTTAAAATTTTGCTAGAAGTTATCGTAGTGTTGAGTAATACTAAAATGTTAATTGATATTAGGTTGGAGCTGAAGGTCATGATTAATAGACTTGTTTGTTAACTGTTTTTTAAAATAATTATCTATTTTTTAAAATGAAATACTAAACAAATTGATTTGGTAGATTAATTTTTCAAAATAATTTTTGAGAACTATATATGAATCTTATGAATTTATATATTAATTTGTATTAAAAATTATTTTTTTATTTTTAAAAATTATTTTTAAAAAATTATTTTATAATACAATTCTAAAAAATAAAAAACCAAAATCGAATAAATGTCGGATATAAGAGTGAAGAATGATATGAATATGATGAACCTACTGTATGGAACATACTACCAAACAAATAGACACAAAACGCATCATAGCTTAGTCACTCCGAAGAACATGCCTTGGAATTATGGGTGTTCGCGGTGCAGATTGATTCGGTTTTAAAGAAAAAATTTATTAGATCAGATTTTTGCAGTTTTGTCATCTCATCATTCAATCGGTTTTATTTCCAAATGATATCCGATCAATTTTTTGCGGTTTGGATTGAATCAGTTTTCAGTTTTAGTTTTAGTTTTTTAAAATATATTCTTATTATAAAAAATAGTAAACATTAAAAACAAAATGTAAATATAATGCATATATTTAGATCAAATTTTATTGCCTAATTTTTTATTTAATTATTTATATATAATACATATATTTTTGACAAAAAACTCAAATAATATTTATATTTAAAAGAAAAATCAAACTATAAAAATAATATTTTAAGCACATCATTTATTCTTTTAAGAAAAAGGTGAATACTCCTTCCATTCTGAAGAATTTCACATGAATTAAGAAGAACAATTAATTTCTATAGAATCTAACAAAAAGTACATAGGTAAGCTAAATTCATCATTGACTGAGATTTATTCAATAAATATGGCATCAGTAATGTAAAAGTGACAAATATTTTGGAATAAATTTTTTTGGGCTAAAATGACTAAAATTTCATAACGGAGGGAGTAATATAAAAAAATTATAAGGGTTTCGCTATTCATTGCCCTAAGGGTAATGATTAAGCAACTCATAAATGGAAACTTGTTATTGGAAAGTGTAGAGTATTTAATACCAAGAAATTATTTTCAATTTATTTTAAATACAAAATTTCCATTCATGGGTTGCTTAACCATTGCCCTTAGGGCAATGGATAGCATAACCCAAATTATCTATATTAGTATATGCGGTTTGGTTTGAGTTCGTTCGGTTTTAATATAAGGAACCGAATCCGAACCAAACCAATAAAATTATGCAGTTTTTTCGGTTTTCGATTTGTTCGATTTTCAGTTTCTTCGGTCATCGGTTTTTTGGATCAATTTTGGCGGTTTAGAATTGATTTGTTTGGTTATGAACACCCCTATTTGGAATTAAACAATATTTTTTTGGCACAAAAATTATGGAAAGTAGTGTTAAATATGGACTTAGGGATGATAAAATGGGTCAGTTCGACCCGTTTAACCCGCTAAAAAGCGGATTGAGGAGGGATGACCCGTTGTGGCTATATTTACATATTATATTCACCTTTTTAGTCGGATATGTTTATTTTTTTTATTGGCCTTTTTGTTTTTTCATTTTTTTATTGGCCTGGCAGACTGACCTATTTAACTCGCAAAAAATGAAAAAAATATTAAAAAGAGTTTTCCTTAAAAAAGTGTGGTTTTATTAAAAAGTATATATGTTTTTATTAAAAAAAATAAATTTTTATAAAAAAGTATAATATTTTAATTGTATTTATTTTATTTTAGAATTTTTAAATTCTCTTTGCATTAATAAAAAGATGTATTTTTATGAAAAAATAAAAAATAGACCGGTAGGCTAGCGCGCCATTGGCCTGCGCAAATTGTCGTGCTAAGCGAGATATGCTAAGTGGAGTTAGCTGGCTCTAATATATAACTCGACTCGCCAATTTAAGGTGGACAAAGCCCATTATACCACTCCTATACAGACTTAAATACTGTTTATACTGTTGGTGTGAATCTATGTCACTTAAGCAAATAGTTGAGATCCATAGCCGCGAAGATACAACATTTACCTCCAAAAGAGCTGAAGAATACCCAAAAGAATGAATTATTGTGTTCATGTCGATGGATACGTTCAAGACAAAAGAAAAAAAATATGGAGCTAAGTAGAGGATAAAAAGTTTGGAGACAAAACTTGCTGTGCTAGACAAAGTGAAGTGTACTTGACCCATTTTTTTTTAAAAAAAAAGTAAAATAAAAGAGACAAGGTAAAGTGTTTCCTCCAATAAAATTGGTTGGGCGTGATTGCAAGTGTTTAATAATGGTGGAATTTACATTTTACACTCATAAGATTAACGATGTTAAGTATCCCCTATGCTAACACTTGGCGTTCTCCTTCACAATTGTTGCTGTCACATGAGTGAGAAGAAACAAAAGCTTCAGAATCCGTTGCTAAAATGCAGTTACGTGTAGGGATGGAAATGGGACATAGAGAGAGGTGAGAAGTCGGGGTGATAAAATGAGTTTGGTCTGTCGGGTCGGCAGTTAGTCTACTTTAAATTGGCGGGATTAGGTTGTACTTTTGAGTCCACAATTCTCATTTGGTTCGTCCTACCTAGCCCACCACCCGTGCAGGCCAACGTCAGGTCGGGGCGGGCTAGTCTACCAGCCCATTTTTTCTTACAAAATAATCTTTTTTATTTATATATAAAGAGGTTAAAAATTATAAAAAAAACAAATAAAATTAAAAATTATACTTTTATATGAAAATATTTTATTTAATGAATATATATATATTTAATAAAAGCTTTTTTTTCTTAGGAAATTTTTTTTATATAAAAAATATGTTCTTTTTTTATTTTTGACGGGCTAAACAGGCCAGTCCGCAACCCTCCAAGACAATATAAAAATGGGCCGGGCTAGAAAATGGAGCCCATATAGTCTTGGTGGGCCAAGTCAGTGGCGGGCTACGCAGGCCGGGCTGACCCGTTTTGTCACCCATAGTGGGAAGTACCCCTTCTCTCTATCCCTACTTCTCGTTCACATTTCTGCTCTCCGTGATAGGGATGTTTTTCTCTCTATCCTTATTCCTTGCCTCCTCACGGAAACTGCGAGGATCTGTGCGGTTATTAAAAAATATAAAAAAATTTAAAAAGTATAAAAATATAAAACACAAGTGATAAAAGAATGAAATAGTGTAAGAGTCTAAACAAATAAAGCAAGAGCATGAATGATGCAATAGTAAGAATGAGCACAACATACATGAATGAACGAACGATGAACATAACAGTTGATATATGCTAGAGCAAGAACAAAGAGCAGAAGTTTTAATAGATAAAAGTTAATCATACTATTTTTTAGTATTTAAATTGCTATATTAACCCTATCAATTTTATGTATATTTAATATATTAATTATATTAAATAAGAGTATTTATGTAATTATATATATATACTCGGAGTTGCAAAGACCCCATAAGTGAGGGAGCATGGTCCTCGTCCTTGTCTCTGAATTTGCTCCAGGAAATAAATTTCCAACCACGAAACTCTAAATGGGACAGTTCTCACGGAAATCCTCAAATTCGGACGATGATTATCACACATGATTAATTGGATTAAATGAAAAAAATTAAAGATATATTTAGCATTTGTAGTGGTGGGCAAGCTTAATTCATAGTGATAAGAATCAAGTGAAGAAAATTAAGGATATATTATAGTTTTTTTTTTATAGAAAAAAAACTAAAGATTTTATAATTGTAAAAGAAAGGATTAATTGTAATGTTAATCTCTCAGTCATTTTGTGATTTCAACAATTTTTAGTCCTTTTGGGCATTTTTAGAACTTTAAATTTTGTAACGTGCAATTTTAATTTATTTTTTAAAAAATTAAGTAATTATGTTAATAGACGTATTATTTCCTTATTACAATAAAAAAATTTAAAAAAAAAACATTATAATCGATATAATGTGTTTAAACTTTTAAAAAAGTAACATTGAAGATATATAAAATCAAATTGCACTATATAATATAAAACTTAAAGGATTTTATAATCTTTTTGAATACTAAGTTGTAATTTTGCTTTTCTTGCTTCTGCAATATTTAAAATTGTTGTAATTTTCTGTGAGTTTGTAATTTATTTTTTTATTTGTGTATTTTTAGTGCACATCAGGTTTAATAAAAAAAATTTTGTTAACAAAAAAAACTTAAAGAACTAAGAAGATTTGAAAAAATAAAAAAGATTTGAGAAAATAGACTTACTAAAATAACACTTTGACTATACCTAATGAATAAGCTGTTTTTAGCTTATTCAAATAAGTTTCACAATTTTTTTTTATAAAAAACACTCTTTTAAAAATAGCTTATTTCATAAGTATTTGATTAAGTTGTATACCCAAACACACCTGAAATATACAATTTTTTTATTAATAAATACTCACACACAATTAATGACTAAGGAAAAAAGTTTGGAGCCACTTTTACTTTTTCATCATTTGGATAAACTTATGGCAAATTTTGCAATGGCGCCTAAACCGTAACTTTATTAATGATCTTTTGTCATATCATCTAAAGGTATAATTCCTGTACATCTTCTAAAAAAAATTATAATTCCTTTAAGTGAATATTTTATTACCTTTGATTGCACAAGAAATAGAGAAGAAGGACGTGGGTCTCACGTGAATAAAAAAACAAAAAATATCTTCCACAAGTTGGAGAGGCTTTTTGACTAAAACAATATAAAAAATTAATTATATTTATTATTACCATAATGCTAGAAAGAAATTAATTATCATCTAGGTGTATTTGATTGTCCAACTCAAAAAATTCAAATCCATTTTGCGTTTTATTAAAACTTGATAAGGTGCACACAATGTGATTATATAAGTTTGGATTTTCAAAAATTTCAAATTCAGTTTGAGATTTCACTTTTTCAAAAAATTTCAAACCTTTTGTGAGCCTATATTTTAGAATTTTAAAATATTAACATAAAATGACATAAATTTGATATTGTGAATAAAAGGCTTATCATATTTTTTATTAATGCAACTTTATTTTAATCTCATTAAACAAAACGCGCTTTCACTCTCTTATTAGTAAAATTCACATTAAATGTTAATAATGAAGGCAGTATAAAATAACACGTCAAAATTTATGTAGTTAATATTTTCCTTAATGTGATCATATACTATATATGAATATCCAAATTTGTTAAAATAGAATAATATAATGGTCGATTGATATGTTTATAGTGCCAATATTTAAAGCAATAAATATTATTTTATTTTTTGGGGGCAAAAGTTAATCGAATTATCGAATTATTTATATAAAAATAAAGATTAGATACAGATGTCCTATTATAATTAATGACCCTCATAATAACATACTATAATGAGAATTTCATTTATTTAAAGTTCCCAAATAAGGGTGGTATTTTATTTTGTTTCCAAGTGAAGCTTTGATACCACAATATAAAAATTGAAGATTTGGAGAAACATTGGCACTGAAGTTATTTATACATAGGCGAAACTATATTCACATGTGTTGGAGCCGAACTTTGCTCTACTATTCACCAGATCAATCAGTTAGATACAAATTACTTCGAAGATGATGAAGAAGGATTTTGTGAATGGAAAAGAAAGAAGAGAATTTCTGATATGGGATTGTGGAAGCCCATTATATGATTCACAAGAATTGGTTTCAATTGCTTATACAATTGAGAAGCACATGATGGTGTGGCCCTATCTTCGTGGGCCGAAGCCCACAAACTCTCAAGCCCATGGGCCAATGGAGGTGAGGTCAACGGAAAGTGAATTTTTGGGGAAGAAGAAGTTGATCACTCCAAGAAAAATGAAAAAGAAGCACAAGAAAATAAAAGGTCGGTTTTCTAGAATTTATTATGGTTTAGTGGTTTGTGGAGGAAAATAGATTAGTGAAGAAATAAGGTTATTAGAATGTATCAACCTTCATTCTTGATGTTTTGTTTGAAGTCTATGTATTGCAATTTGGGAATTCGATTCTGTCTCTGAAATTTATTTAATAGTATGATGTAATATGCTCTATAATCGACAAAAGGGGTTTATTTTAAATACTGATGTTCGGAAGAAGGATAATTTTATTCTAAATTAAGATGGTGTTAATTCCAACATTCTCATGACAAACAAAAAATGAGTTTAGCCCAAAATTCGTGTTGGCCATGAATCGATATGGTCCAATTATAATATGGTAATTGATAATGTCATCACCCTTATTTGTAGTGACATCATCTCATTTTTCTGAAACATAAATTAAAAAGAATGATGTCCCACCAAAATGCCATGGTGGTATTATTAGCCACCTTTTATTTAATATAAAATAAGAAGAGAAGTATTTTTCATTAACAAAAAAATAATGAAATTTGAACATAAAATCTTATGTAAATTATTTGGACCATCGCCCCTAAGCCAATCCCTAGAGGGCATTACAAAAAAAAATGTTATCTACTCTAATATTTCTTTGTTGGTTTCTATTAGATTAATTATTTTTAGTATAGACTTCGTAGTACCATAATTTTTTTTAAATCTGCAACAACGACCTAAAATCACTGACACGTGAGATATATATTTGCATATAACTTAGTAATCACGTATAAAAGCTTTTAAAACTAAATGAAAAATAACCTAGAATAAAATTCACCAAAAGAAAAATTAAAACCTTTATATACCTCAATCATTTGCTTATAACCTAGAATATTCTTCTACTTGGTAGCCCTTCTAGGGAAAATAGGGTTTTGGTTTTTTTTTTTTTTTTACTACACTTAATATAAGGAACAAAAGGCAGTTAGGCACTTAGGCGCACTAGAGAAACTTTTATCTTTTTTCATTGGACAACAAGAAACTTTTATCTAAATTAAAAACTTAATTAGATTAATGCTTCTCAAACGGATAATAGTTCAATGTCAACATACCCAATACCCATGCGAGAAGTATTTAATTGATTGTATAAACGCATGATTTATATATTTATTTTTCCAAATAAACTCTTCAACCTTCATCTAAGTTTTTAAAGAAACTTATATTATTTAATAGAGTTAACTATCAATTTGGTTATCCAAAAATTATGTTGTTATTAATTTAGTCCCCTAAAAAATTTTGTCACCAAATTAGTCCTCTAAAGATCATCTTTGTCACCAATTTGATCCACCAAAGAACTTTATCACCAAATTAGTCATCAAAAAATGTGTAAGTAAACCAAATTAGTCCTTCAAAGATTTAAATATATCAAATTGGTCCATGATGGAAGACTAATTTGAGGATTAATTTGGTAGACTTTTAAATTTTTAGAGGACTAATTTGGTGACAAAGTTATTTGGGGATCAAATTGGTGACAAGGTAATCTTTAGAAGACTGATTTGGTGGCAAAATTCTTTGGAGGACCAAATTGATGACATGATAATCTTTAAAGGATCAAATTGACAGTTAACTCTGTTTAATAAAATAATACATTTTAGCTAATAAAACCTAATCCCTTTTCTTTATTTTACGATAAAAAACCTAATTCAAAAAAGCATACAATACTAATGGTACATTGAAGAGACCAACATGTCAAGCATAATAATATTTTAAGTAAATCTTATATTTTGTCTTATTTAATTAATTAAATATGTGTTTTTTAAAAGGTCATGAGGTAACATTTGTATTTAGTATTAAGATAAGAATGAAGTCAGGTTATATCAAATCTTATAAATTTTGACAAGTCATGATCTGACCTAGCTTTACTCCTAATTAAAAATGATGACAATATTTGTTTTCTTATTTCTATTTTCCCCCAATCACATGTAAAATAACTCCAGAGAAGCAATTGTATTGTAATTTAAAATATGCAAATTATTTGTTCAAACTAAATATTTTAATATTTCAGTCTTGTAGTTTAATTAATGAGCATACATAGATATGTGTATGAGTATTCAGATTTTATTTTTAATTAATATCTTTCTTATGAATAAAAAAACTAAATATTTTAATGCTTGATATATTTGTGTAAATAGTAGAAAGACTATTATGCTATTCTTATTTTTTATTGTCATTTCTTATTTACTTTTATTTTTGTTACAACTTACAAATATATATAGTAATTAATGTTATAATTTATCTAAAATATTCCTTTTGTAAAAAAATAATAAAATTAAAAATAGATACACTTGATGTACCAGAAATATAAATAATATTAAATATTTTTATTTTGGTAACGATTCAATATTTTTATTTAATAGTAAATAAATGCATGAAAAAAAATAGTCGACCGATTAATTGAAAAAAGTATGATATGATAAAGATAATTTAGAATTAGTCTCCTACAATAAAATAAAATAACATTAACCGCACATACATACACTTCAACTTGGTAAAAAATTTTCATTGCAGAAGTAACCTTTGAAAGTTGAAACCATCATTGAATTGAATATGGATGTATCTATCACATATACACTTCGTAATAATATTAATTAATTAAATGAATATCATTGAAGCAATCCAATAAACCTATTCTATTTTCTTTATTGAACCAATAAGTTTGCTTTGTGTGCATTATATATATTTAGAACAATTCAACTGAGTTTCAAAAGCAAATTAGCGTCTGTTTAGTCCATTAATAAATCTGACTGAGTGGTACACACTACATATAATATAATTAAAATTTAGTGATATTTTTAAAATATGATAAAATTATTCAAAAAATGTATTTTTTGTATTTATAATATTTTTGCATATGTTATATAAAAGTCATATCAGTAAAAAAATTTAGTAACATTCAAGAAACATTGGAAAAGTGTTATTTTTAACGTTTACAACATTTTCTATAAATATAATATAAAACCATATATATAAAAATGAATTATGATGTAGCGACATACACTAGAGTAACAAAATGGGTTTTTTCCTTGGGCCCTTCTTCTAAAAAAAGAAACTGTTTTTCAATGCCTTTCATTTTTATTAATTATTGGAGGTTGTCAAATTTTGATTTTCTCTTTTATAGGTATTTATTGCCGGAAAATGGTGATCAATTTTTCAACGAGGTTAAGTTTGCACAAAATAGTTGTTGGGTGGATGGCCATGAAATATTGTTTCACTCTCACTGTCAATTAGCGATCATCAAAAAATTTCCTTAAAGTTTAGAGTCAATTACCCGAACTTTATTAGTTTTATGCTGCGTTTAGAAAAATTTATGTGTAGCTTATAAAAATAATTTATAGTAGTAATTGTAATAAGTTATTTTCAATTTATTTTCATAAACTTGTTAAAACAACTTATTAAAATAAGTTAATAAGTTGTTTTTAGTTTATTTAAATAAATTTAATAATTTTATCAATAGATAAACTTTTTTTCATTAATAGCTTATTATATAAATGCTTAATTAAGTTGTGTTTTTAAACGCACCCTTGGGCTTTGTTTAGATACTTAATAGGACATGAAGTGAAATGAAAAGGAGTGTGCAGTGATAGCTTACCTCATCCGGTTGTCCCTTAACTACATGTGCATGGATTAAACCCTTGCGAATATAAATAAAGCGATATTTCATGGTCACTTAACAATCTATCACTTTGTGCAATCTTAGCTTTGGAGAGAAAATTATTCACTCATCAAACAAAATTCTTTCCATGAACAAAATAAGTATATAGAAATTGACGGAGTATCAAATACTCGTGTGTGATGCTAGAATCTAGACAAAATTATAATTTTGGTATCTTACATTTTAAAGAAATTTTAATTTGGTCATTTATTTATATCTTGATCCACTTAATTTGGTTTCTTTTGTCATATTTTTAAGATCAATTTAACCCCTTATGTTTATTTCGGTTATCTATTCGTCATTTATGTTTGGAAAAATTGCACAAAGTATTATTGAGGTTTTAGAAAATAGCACAAACCACCAAACTTTTAAAAAATTAGCAATTCATACTATTTTCTTAAATAGACACTAACCATAGTTAAATCTCTATTTATTTTTTCTATAAATAAAAAAAATCAATTTTCTTGTATGCATTTTTTTACAAAATTCATCTACTAAATTTTCTCAAAAATTATTTTTTCATAAAATAAAAAATTATTAGTGAATAAAAAATTATTTTTTGTAAATCAAAAAATAAATTAAAAAATATTATCATCATTTGTAAATTATTTATTTTTTAATTCACAAAAAATAATTTTTTTTTCACAAATAATTTTTTATTTTATCAAAAAATAATTTTTGAGAAAATTCAGTAGATGAATTTTGTAAATAAAAAACATACAGGAAAATTGATTTTTTTATTAATAAAAAAAATAGAGAGAAATTTAACTATGGTTAGTGTCTGAAAATGGTGTGGAGTGCTAATTTGTTTAAAATTTTGTGTTTTCTGCTATTTTCTAAAACTTCAGGATACTTTGTACAATTTACCTTTTATCTTTTATTTTTAAATCACTTTAGTATTTTGTATTATATATTTTTTTATCAATTAATCTTTTTTGCGACATCTTTTGAATCAAAATAGAAAGACAACACAGCATCAATTTAGTCTATCTAATAACTCAGTTATACATAATAAACAGAAATAATCAAATTGACACTAATTAACTTAAAAAATACAAAATAAAAAATTAAAATAAATCAAAATAAACATAAAAAATCACACTAAAATTTTATTAATATAATATAAAAAATCAAATGCATAATTTAACTTAAAATTTATTGGATAGTGATTAATGATTAACGAAGTGACCTTAACTTTGAGAAAAGTTGATGTGAGGAAGAGAGCATTGAATCCAAATTCCGATAACAAAAGTCAAAGATATATATATGTCAGTGAACCTAAAGAAAAAGAAAAAGGAAACATTGGACGATACATGCTGATGAGAAAATGAATATGAATATGTGGGGACCACAATTCATCAGAGTTGAGTTTTTATTTTTAATTATTATTTTTTTTAATTTCTGTTCGAAATTTAGAATTGAGTTTACATTACACCTCTTTCACACACAATAAAACCATGACTAAACAGAAAAAGAAAAAAAAAACAAAAAAAACCATGACTCAGATTAGTCCCTCTCATAATAAGGGTTCTTTCTTCTCTTTTCTCCACTTTAATTTTTCCTTCCACGTCGCCCCAAAATCTTGCTTTTCTCTTCTTTCCACCATCACATATCAACTGTTTCTTCTTTTTTTTTCTTTAAAAAAAATCATAAAAATAAATAAAGTGAAAAATAGCCGTAAAAGAATATAAATACTATTCAAATAAGATATGACACTCATCAGAATTGGGCTGAACCGCCAAACAAAGCCGTGAAGTCAAGAGTATAAGCTGTGAATTCTAATAACTTTATTGTATGTATATAAACATAAACATCATTTAAGATACGTAACTTTTTATATTGACATACAAACCCTAATCATACATTAATTTAGACGTCAGAGTCACTCCAAGTCAAGTATGATCTCGTCGTGTTAGAACTTAGACAATAGCACAAGAAGAACTTCTCAATCTTAAATACAATTACATTGTGTTTGTGATCTAACCCTCGTAGGTTAGATCACAATAATAATATTTTTTTAAATTGAAAATGAAAATAAAATTTAACTTAATATGTCTATAAGCAGTAATTAATGTCCAGCTAGTAGTATATTCTTCTGCAGAAATGTTTAAAGATCCAAAATCAAGATGTGATTAGATTCTGGGGCTCATTAATAATCCAGAGCGATGCTTCTATTTCTCTTTTCATAAATATCAACAACAAAACCATTTATGAATGTTTGTAAAAGAAAATTATAAATAAAATAGTACTAGTACTAGTATTATTTTTTACATACGGAAAAGTGTTGTGATATCTTGTAAACAATGTACATACTCTAATTCGAATTCTGTTAAATACAAAAACTCACCACTCCTTCGAAAAAAATTGTCCAATAAAAATAAATAACACTAGTATGATTTTTTACGTATGAAGTTTCTTAATATATCCTTTCTTATTTTCAAAAGGAATATACATATTTTTAAAGTAAAATGAGTACTTTATAAATTGTAAATTAAAAATATAAAAATACTTCAAAAGTGTGTACTTCGCTGAAGTAGATTTTTTTTAATAAAATAAGTGCAAATATTTGAATATTTGTTAGTGTTGATATACTTTGATCAAAATTTTTAAAAGAAGTACTTTTAGTTTGCTATAATTTAAATTTTTAAAATACATTTATAAAGTATAACTTACTATTGTGTACTTATTTTAAAAAATAACTAAACACAAGTGATGAAAGAAACTCCTTCAAGTAGGGTTAAAAATAATTTGTTCTATATATATATATACTTTATTTCATGTGGGATTTATTATTTTTATTTTTAAAATATATAAATTGTTACATAAAATTTCCTATGTATGATTTATTATAAATACTTACTTAACCTTGGTTAAAACCGCGTTTAGTTTAGAGAATTATTACTAATTAATTAGGCTTATTTTGAAGTAAACCGCACAATTTAAAAAGTTTAGTTATCTATTTGCTTATTTTAAAAGTAATAATAGTAAAACACACATGAGGGATAAATTATGTTTAATCATATTTTCATATCATGGTTTAAATTTAGAGTTGTTTAAACAGGCTATTCACTCTTATTCGAGCTAGCCCATTTAGGTAGTGTTCTTTTACAGTGGATTAAAAAAGTCTATATTTATTCGGGCTCTCAATTTAAAAGTCTAGCCTGACTCTATGTGGATATTGAATTTTTTTGGAAAGTCCATATTTTTTGTCATTTTAAAAAATTGACTTATTATTTCTAAAAAAAGTATATTATTATTTTTTCCTTGCACTATTTTTTTTCATTTAAGATAATCTACTTGAGGTTCTAAGAAGTGATATATATAACAATTTTTTTTCTTTAAAATAATATACCTTGTCAAGATAGTACTTAATATTAAATAATGTGCAGCACAATAAATAAATAAATAATAGAAAAGTAGCTCGAGTTCGTGTGTTTTTAGAGTCAGATTTTTTTTTGCAAGCTTCTATCGTGCGAACTAAAAAAATCCGGTTTTATTCAGACTCATTTTTCTTACCAAAACCTTCCTATTTTATTGGTTATTTAGAATAACTCTAATGAATAAGCTCATTTTGCCGACTCTATCAATTTGACCTATTAATTTTGCCTTCTGGGAATAAGATATCATGATACCATAAATTTCACAGGAAAATAACTAAGTGTTTATTTGTATAAAAATGAATTCACGTTAACGTAGATCCACTTCAACGCTACTTTTTGTTGCGTTCATTGAATTTGCCTTGGTTTATGTGTCAAATTTATCTCAACCATTAATTTATATATCTTAACGTGATTTGACGTGATTCGACGCCAATCCAAACACACTGAGAAAATAAAAATTCAAATCGGTTTTGACGGTATCAAAATTCAAAAGGAAGAAAACAACGCGTACCATAATTTCAAAACAAGTGTAAAACAAGTAAACAACCCAAAACAAAATTAAAAATAAAATGCATATCTATACTGACATGTTAGGCCACAAATTGACAACTGGACTAATATTTTCGGTGTGTGTTTGAATAGGCGTCAAATTAATTAAATGTGAATCTGTTTTAACATAAAAATTTGTACTTTCTATTTGATTTACTT
The DNA here is from genome assembly GCA_037177725.1 of Cyamopsis tetragonoloba. Taxonomy (NCBI): domain Eukaryota; kingdom Viridiplantae; phylum Streptophyta; class Magnoliopsida; order Fabales; family Fabaceae; genus Cyamopsis; species Cyamopsis tetragonoloba. The sequence goes on from CM074125.1 coordinate 52,748,165, forward strand.
TAAATTATATGTCCAATTGATTTTAATTATTAATTTGCTTATTATAACCTAATTTAACATAATTTCATGCTAATCTAAACACACGCTAACTTCTTTTACTTGTTCCACGCTTGATGAAGACATTATTAGATTACAACTTACAATTATATAGTTCACCGTTATAAATAGGACCGTACATGCATGTATATAATATGTACATCAATAACAAATGATTTCCTGGTTCATTTTTAACTTTTATATTTTAAAAAACTATTAACATATATTTTAGAAAAATGCTAACAAGTAGAGATAAATTTGGTAAATTATTATCGGAAAGTATAGTTTTTTATATTCTTTGAGAGACCAAAAAAAATATATGTTCCTATGATTTACTTTCTAATAGTAGTAACTTTAATAAGTGTCCTAAGTGCACTTGTTAACAAGACCATATTATATTTAATACTTTATAAATTATACCAACTCATTTAATTTAAAATTGTGACATATAAAACATAAGGTCTTCTTAAATAACGCCCAAGGTACTTGTTAAGGTGTAATAACTACACATTTTTTAATGCTTTGAATTACTATAAAAGTGTTCATTAAATAATTTTCAACTTTAGAAACAATAAATTTTATCCGTCCCGATAAAATATTACTATTTTCGTATCCTTAACAAGTACTCCATGGGCATTGTTTAGTATTTTTCTAAAACATAATAATTTGTCTTTTTAACTTTTTTTTTTTTTTTACCAACTCACTCATCAATTCCAAAACAAAAGAGTGGAGAAATGATATAATATTGAAAGTGAAGAATAAAAATGTAATTTAAATTAGAAGAAAGAATGAAAAGTGCCGTTTGAATAACTCCAAAACCTTTGCTTTTATAGTAGGGTTTTTTAACCACTATAAAAAAATAAAAAATTATTAGTAAAAAAAAATTAATGTGATTGTATCTGACATATAATTAATATTATATTTTTTTGTTATTTTTAGTTTTTTTATTTTGTGTAATATTATATAAATTAGAAAAAACTCTTTATAATAGTAATAAATAGTAGATAATAGATTTTTTTAAATTTTTTTGTATTCTTTTAAACCAAATTTGTTCCAGCATGAGGTTAACTCTATTCCTAAAAAAATTTCAGCCACAAAATGTGAACACAAGAGGTATGCAAATGTTGATAAATATATATCAATCCAATATATTGATGGTCATTTTAATTTAATTTAAATAATTTTATATATTAACTTTTTAATTTTTTTTATAGAAAAATAGTACAACCTAAGATCTAACTCTGGATCCACAAACCAACTGAATTACATGACTGAGATATATTAATATTTTAGTTTATTTGGTTAACAATATTTTTAAATAAAAAATTTAAAAAGCAATAATAACAATTTTGTTTTTATAAATACAATAATAGAATTTTAGAGTTACCATAAGCTCACCTCTTTAACTATATAATTAAATACTAGCACTGTAGCACACATATAGAGTTTGAATTAATCTCACTAACACACATAAATATATTTGTATAGTATAAAGTTGGAATTTTTCCGTAATTCTGCATAGAATTTCAGAGTTTAATCTCACCAAATTCTAAGATTCCTGCGTGATTCTCTAGATTAAGGGGTAATTACCCCTTCTTTCTGGTCTTTGGTGTTTTGATTCTCAGGAATTGATTCTCAGGAAAAATACCAAGAAAACCCAAAAAGAAGAAGAAGCAGCAGCAGCAGCATCGGCAAAAGAAAAAGCAAAAGAGAGTTTTCTTTCTCTTTCTCTTTCTCTTTCTCTTTCTTTCTCAGCTTATTGAGAACGAAAGCTCTGCATAACGACATCTTCCACCATCACCTTCCACACTTCCCTTTCTAACGTTGTTGTTTCCAAGAGACCAACCAAGCTTTCGCTTTTTGCAGAATTTCGCTCGCTTTTTTTCTCTCGTTTCTCATGTGTTCTGTTCCAAGGTTTCAACTTTAACGGTTATGGTGTTTACTTAGTCCTCTTTTCTTCCTGTTTCTCTCTCTTCAATGGCGGACTCAGCTAAGGTGCGTTTGGTTCGATGTCCAAAGTGTGAAAATCTCCTTCCTGAGCTCGCCGATTACTCTGTTTATCAATGTGGTGGTTGCGGTGCTGTTCTTCGAGGTACCCTTTTTTTCTTCTTCTTTCTGTAACATTTAGCTCAACGCAAAATTAAGAATGAAAATCTCCTACCCAATTGTGTAATTTATCTCTTTTGGCATTTTTTTAGTTGTTTCTAAGTCAATCAATATAAAAAGTACTCAACTTGCTGTAAAATATGGTGACAACATGTTTTGTGATGAAGAACTGAACATGGAAGGGGTTGAACTTTTTAGTTTCTAATTCAAGTTGCTATCTTTTTTACTTTTTTCAATTTGCAGCGAAGCATAATGGTTATGTGAGTGGTTGCTTGTCTGATGAGGGAAAGGTTGGAGGAGGTTCTGGAAAATCTGAGAATTCATTGGAGAAAGGGGTAGTTGATCCTCATCCTAGTGATGCTTCAGATGTTGATGTTAAGTCAAATAGTGGAACCTCTGGTTGTGATAATCAAAGGGATATGGATAAGAAAGTAGATAATAGAAATGAAAGATTTCAGAATCAATCAGAGGATACTAATGTAAAGGGGGTTTTGAAAGATGATGTTGATGTAAACAGAAACAAAGATGAATTGGGTAAAGCAATAGGAAGAGAACAGGATGAAACTAAGTCTCAAATTCAAATTGGTCAGGAAACCAGGTCAAAGTTCTCTGGGAGAATTTCTAATTGGCAAAATGGAGTGAGAACTGAGATGGAGGGATTTTGGAGAAAGCCTCGAGCCGATGGGGGAAATGTTAGGTTATCCATTTCAAATTATCCGGATGAGGGACCTTCAAATGGCTATTCTGGTTTTCCTAGTAATTACGTGGAACCGTGGAGGAATCATACAGAAACAGATGGTGCGAACCGGGTTCAGCACCTAGAGCAAGATCGAGCCGAGCTTCTTAGGAAGCTTGACGAGTTGAAGAACCAGATTAGTAAGTCTTCTGAAGTAATGAGCAACCCGAAAGAAAAGCTTCTTCCTGATGAAAGGGTGATTCCTCCTGATCCTCATCCTTATGGTGGCGCTGATCCTTGGTTTCTGGATGGATCAACAGGGTTGAACAGAAATTCGAGGCAATTTTTCGGCACCGATAAACATGGGGCAGGTCCTTCTCATTTCAACTATCAGCATGATCCGTACACTTACACAAGTGGTCATGAAATGGCTATGCCGAATTTTCATCCTTCAATGCATAATCCAAATCGATATGGCGATCCTTTTGCATCCCAAATGCTGAGGAGAGGCTCGCAACAGTTCCCTCAACAACCATTGCATCCTTACTTTCCCGGACGGTACGTTGACGCTAATCCAGATTCATATGAACTGTATGCGCATAATGCAATGCTTCACCCGCCTTCTTGCTCTTGTTTCCATTGCTATGACAACAAGCGAAGAGGTTCAGTGCCGGTTCCACCTGCTTCGTTCATCAATAGCAGATTCCCTGACACTCCGAGTGATCCTATGCCATACCATCATGAGATTCCCGGAGCATTTGGTCCACATGTTCATAATTCTAGAACTGCCATTCCTCCGGCAAGTTTTCGTGATAGAAAGTTACATACGAGGTGGCCAAGTGACCTCAACTCTGAGATGGTTGGTTTTGCTCGCAGCCGTCCTCGGAAAGTAATGGTAGCTAGTAGTAGCCAGCGCTGCCATCCTGTAGCTGGCGGTTCACCTTTCATCACATGTCATAATTGCTTTGAGTTACTGCAACTGCCTAAAAAAGCATTCATTCTGGTGAAAAATCATCCGCAGAAACTGAGATGTGGGGCTTGTTCTTCAGAAATTATCGTTACTATCATAGATAAGAAGCTGGTTATTTCTCCTCATTTAGAAATGAAGGGAGTATCCACAGGGGTTGATGATAGCCCTAATGAGGTTGTGAGTAGCCGTGTGTCGCATTCTCATGGTCATATGAATAGGAATGGTGCTAACTTCTCTTCCGACGACTATTCTGGTTATGATTTTCACTCAGTAGACAGGGAACCTCTTTCAGTGGCTGCTGTGAATTCTAACAAGTCCGAGGAGATGCAGAGTTTTAATTCTTCATCTCCGAGTATCTCTGAAGATGAAGATAGTCCAGAAGTGATGGCTGCACCTCTAATGGAAGCTACAAAGTCCAATAATCGGCCAACTAAGGAGTCAGTTTCTTCTCCTCCGGCCGGTTCACCTCTGCAAGAGTATTTTGACTACTCTAATAATAATCATGTGGTAAATCGTTTTGGAAAAGGCAACCGAAGTAGTCGCTCTGAGCAAGAGAAGGTAAAAGTGGACAAGATCACATCACGCCAAAATTCATTGAAAGAGACTGCCCTTGCAACTGAGATGGATGTCCATGATTATTCTAATACTGGGGTTTCCCAGGATTCCGGAGATGCTAGCCGAGAACACGATCATCCTAGGTCCAACAAAGGGGGGGAATCGTTTTTCGCAAACATCATCAAGAAAAGCTTCCGAGATTTCTCACGGTCAGATGATCGTGGCAAAATTAATGTTTCCGTAAATGGGCAGCCCCTATCAGATCGTGTGATTAAGAAGGCCGAAAAGTTAGCTGGACCAATCCAGCCTGGAAATTATTGGTTTGTATTCCATTCCATTTATACTCAATGCTATGTTACATTTAGATATATCTCAGTACACCAAAGTCCAATCCAATAAATTCCTCTTTGTATTTGGTGGGCTTAGCTTAATTGCAATCATCTGCAACATACAAAATAGCGTTAAGTTTCACGTTTTGATGCGCTTTACAGAATTACATTTATTGATTTGCTATATGACTATATTGCAATTTTGCAACAATTAGAATTTAGAAGTTTTATGCTGATTTCTTGTATAGTTTTACTAATGGATTTTCCTTTTACAGGTATGATTTTCGAGCTGGATTTTGGGGTGTCATGGGTGGGCCTTGTCTTGGAATAATTCCTGTAAGTTCTACTATTCTCGCTGAATCTGTCGAGTATATGCTTGTATCGTAGAACAATTGTATTTACTAAAAGGTGATTACTTGCAGCCGTTTATAGAAGAGTTCAATCATCCGTTGCCGGAGAAATGTTCCGGTGGGAATACGGGTGTTTTTGTAAATGGTAGGGAACTTCACCAAAAAGATTTGGATTTGCTCGCGGGAAGAGGACTTCCGGTTGAAAGTGATAGGTCTTATATCATTGAAATTTCTGGGAGAGTCCTGGATGAAGACACGGGCGAAGAGCTGGACAGCCTCGGCAAACTTGCACCGACGTAAGTGCTGTACTTTCGCTGATTCTGTTCCTATCCTCCAATAACTTTCTGCCTCTTTTTTGTTTGTTGTTTTAATGCACTTATGTTTCTGTTAATTACATAAAGAAAATAGTGTTTCTCTATTTAGTTATGACCAATTCTTTGGTCATGGATTGTTTGAGATTCTCCAGATATATGTGGGATCCTTTAATACTAGCTCCTGAACTTTTTATAGGATCCTTTAACTAATTCACGAGTACGAAGAAAACATCTAACAACCTTTACTTAATTTCTTGATTTTCAAAAAAAATAAATAAATACAATCTATCAAGTTTACCCCTATTCAAAGTCAAAAATTTTAACAAATGCATTAACTATATCTACTATCTCTTCATTTATTGCAAGGGTAGACAAAGAAAAATAATAATAATTGCTTCGTGAACTTTGTAGAGGGTTTTATATTTAGGAATTAGTAGCTACAAATTTTCTCTAGAGGATCTCATATATAGGATTGGAGGTAGTATTTTGCTTTGGCATAGTGGATTCCTAGGTTAGAAAGATGCTTACGGATTTCTCTTCATTCTTCTTATATTCTTTTGTCAAATACTCAAATATTTTTAGTGGAAATGAAGAAAATAATTGAGCTGAAAAGTTTGACATTTGGGTATAATTGTTCTAAGGAGATAGTCTTGATACATTTACCATGTTTCATCACTTAAATGTTTATTTATTCCATCAAGTGTTTTATTTTAGTGCTTGCACTTTGGCATCTATGAAATTTTATTTCATGGCATTTCAAATTTCAATTCAATGAAACATTTGGACAGAAGATTTTACACTTGCAGTTTGATGATCCAACTTACGTTTGAATCTAAAAATTAGTTTGGCTATGTTTTGGTAAAATTAGCTTATAAGTTACGACTTATGAATTACAACATATAGCTTATTATGACATATGACTTATATTTTAGAGTTGTTTGGCAAAACTAGCTAAAATGTTTGAAATGACTAAAACGGATATGTAAATAATGACTTAAAATAAGAAGTGAATAATTAGAAGTTAAAAGCTTTTCCAAATAGCTTTTCAAAATGATAGCTAGCTTTCATAACCTATAAGCTTATACTACTCTGGTTCCAAATATAAGCAGCGTAAAACACATTTCTTTTGGTTTTGAATAAAAGCAAAAACTAACTATTTTTACTCTATTTAATGTTAAAATTCTATTTCTATTGAATCATTTAATTTTAGTGGTTGGAAAGATGATAAATGATAGTCCCAGTCATGTAACTTAGTTGGTGAGCAGATAGGGACATACGTGTGCGAGTAAGAGGTTCAATCCCCGGTTGCATAATTTTCCTATGAATAAAAAAAAAGATGATAAATGATAGGAAAAACCTTTTTTTTTTTAATTTTATTTTATGAAATCAAGAGTACTTATTTTCTTAATAAGTGTGAATTAGTTTATTTTTGCTTATATTCGAAACTAGAGGGATTAATTACTGAACACCTCTAAGGGGCAAAGAGCTTTGTCAATCTTTACTATGGTATTTGTTGTACTCTCTTTTTTCTTACATTGCCTAAACCTATGATTACATGTTTTCTGTCTGTGGTATTATTCTCAGTTTTCAATGCAGTATTTGATTTCTTATATGATTGTTAATGTAGCCATTAACTTTTATTAACATTTAATGGTTTATTAACAATTTAACAGAGTGGAGAAAGTGAAGCATGGATTTGGCATGAAAGCACCTAGAGCAGCTACATAATCAAAATGTAGATTTGAAACATTGTTTGGGACCTGATTATGGAACAAGTCAGGAAATGTTTGCCGGATTACTTGAAATTCTTTCATGGAATGCGCGATTTCGTTAGATTGCATATGGAATTTTTTTTTTCATTGTTAATTGTTATATTTATGTTAAAGGGAAAAATTGCACTAGAAGTTCTGTGCTTGATAGAGTAGTTTTAGGGAAATTAGAAGTGTTTCTTTGGGAAGTCTATCATCTGGTGTAGAATTTGCTGTAAAAAGTTGGTAATTTATTCCTTAATCAGTTCGTAGTAATGCTAAGTGAATTATGGAAAATGTTTTAATGTCATCTGTATCTTATCACACATTTAGGCATAGAATGTTAAATTCATAGTTTTTGCTTAACTGTACTGGTTTTAAAGTTACTAATTTTTGCTACTAAAATTGAAGTTAACTGTTCGTTTATTGGGAGAAACATAATTCAGTTGTTCTGCTGTGATTCATGGCTTTGGTTCTTTTCATGGCACTCCATTTTGTCCACTTTTTATATTGGGATTTAGTTTACAATTTTTTTATTTTTTATAAAGAAATTACAACATTAGGGATTGAACCCTATAATGCACACACATACCTCCATGCCAGTTGGCAAGGACACTTTTAGTTTACAATTTTGATTTGATGATGATAAAATGGAAAATAATACAAATAGAGCACACTTTTAGTTTAATGATCATAAAATGGAAAATATAACAAATTGAACCCTAGAATTCAGTTGTTAGAGAAGTCAAAGTCAAAGTTAACAGGAAAAGGGAATGAATTATGAGGCATAGGCACGTGCTCAGATCCTTCAAGCATTAGCAGTACTTTCTTCATGGTTGGTCTAGCAGATGGATTTTCCTGAATGCACCACAGAGCAGTCATGACATACCTTTTCACAACATTCATGTCTTGCAAAGCATCCAAGTCATCTCTTACCATCACCTGCACATTACCCAAATTCAAAACTGGTTCATCATCTTCATCAATCACCTCAAAGTTCCTCCTGCAACTTATGAGTTCTAGCAACAGAATTCCATAGCTGTAAACATCCGCCTTTGAACTAATGGGAATGTTTCTGACCCATTCAGGGGCAACATACCCTCTAGTTCCTCTAAAATTAGTATCTGTTCGAGTCTGATCGAGTTTCAAAAGCTTGGATACACCGAAGTCAGCTATTCTTGCCACGTTAAAGCTGTCAAGTAATATGTTCTCGGGCTTGATGTCACAATGTATGATCTGAGAGTGACACTAATGGTGCAGGTATGAGAGTCCCCTTCCTATCTCTAACGCAATTTCCTTCCTTCAACGCCATTCTAGCCTTTCTCCTGCAGTTCCGAAAAGCGAGCTTCCTAGTGATCCATGGCTCATGAATTCATACACTAGTAACCTGTGTTCACCTTCATCACAGATTCCAAAGAGCCGGACAAGATTTCTATGATTTGTTTGACCAATTGCACTCAGTTCTGCATTGAATCCTCTATCCATTATTCTTCTTCTGTCAGGTGTAGATAATATATTTAGCTTCTTAACAGCAACATGACAATCCCCCTGTATAACCCCTTTGTAAACTGTTGCATGTCCACCATGACCAATTTCTTCACTGAAACAATTGGTGGCTTGGCTTAACTCTTGGTAACTGTAACTCGTGAGATTCATGCTTGTTATGAACTGGGACGAAGGCTTAGATTTTCGGCCGCAGAACTGGTATGCAGCCACTAAGAAGAGCAAGTTTAGTAGTCCTAAACTGCTCAAAATCACAGACCCTATGATAATAATTAGCTTCTTTGAATTTGATCGATCAGACGACGCAGCAGTAGCAGTAGTAGTAGAAGAAGAATTAATATAATTATCTTTTCTTATCTTCATTAGAGCCTTGGCGTTAATACTAGGATCAGTTCTTCCATTAAGCAGGGGTTGTCTCATCTTCCAACAGGTACCAGTACTGCTGAAAACAACAGAAAAACAGAAACAATCACTCAAGCAGGCCTGTCTGCACCAATCCTCTGTGACTGATTCAAAGCCTTCATAATCTCCATTAGACCAATCCGAGCTTTGCATTTCATACAAATCAAAGAGATGAGGAGTGTCGTCGCAACCTTGTGAAGAAAAGTCTTGTTTGCATCCTTGCATGACATCATTTGGATCAATGAAGCTGTAGCCCTGAGGGCAATGGCATTCCTTTCTCCCCTCATAAGTGCAGTAGCTGTTGTACCCGCACGCTCCGCTTCCTGTTTCTCCATTAACTTTGATACAGATGTTTGAAGGTGTGGCTGAATAAACATTCCAGCCCTTGGACCATCGTCCAGTGCTGCTCTTGGGATAGACATAGTGCTTGAAAACCCCATCATGTTCGAGAATTGCTCTCTGATGAAAATCTTGTACAGGGAGGTTACTTGAAGATATCATACTGATTATGCTTCCATTACTGAACTGAAGGAAAATGTAGCCAGATTGGTTGAAGACCAAGGTGAAGTTACTGCCCAAAACATCAGTAGACCAATAATTCACATTAGGTGCATCCAATGGGAACTTTTGTGTGTAGAGCACAAGATTCCCATCTTTTTGTAGAGTAAACTGGAATCTCCCCATAGAGAAGTTCCCTTCGAGGTAGCGAGAAACGAGCCTTGATTCTTGTGACAGAACCTGTCCCGGTAAAACCGTGTCAGTTGGATGGTTGAAACTCTGCCATCTAATGACAGAATTCTCGTCTACAAGGACGAGGTTTCCGGTGTCGAGCAATGCTGCGTGATGAACTCGATTGCTAGGATTCCATATCTGCTGGCCAGTAGGATCTTTCAGCCAAAACTGGCCATCTGAGGTGAGTTCCAATTTAGATCCACTTTTTGCTGTGTTGTGTCCATTGGCATACCAGACAATGGTTCTTTCTGGTATTCTGTTGAACCATATGGCTAATAGGAATGTGTTATCCTCCTGAATATGCCGGAAACCAAAAGCAAAATCACCGGATGGTGATGTCCAGAAAGAGGTGTTTTGGAGGGTGGTGAGTGAGGAACCCATTGAAATGTTCCTGTGAGTTTCAGCAGTAGTAGTAATAGTAGCTAATGGAACCAAGGTTAGGAAAAGGAGAAGCAACATGACGAGAACAAAAAAACAGAAACAAAGGTGGTGGTGGTACGTTAGTTTAGTTGATAGTGGAGTTATCAGTTAAGTAACATAACATTTGTGTGGTGAGAGAGCAGAGGAATTGGTTGAAGCCAATGCAAGAAGGAAATTAATTAAATAGTAACTCTGGTTCAGACAAGTTGAATTCAAAAACATGTTAAGTTATCGAAAGTATTCTGTTCAGACCTCAAATTACTGAGATGGAAACGTGGAAGTTTCATCTGCGAAGGTTCGGAAAAAAGACCTCTCAATAAGGTCCTCTTCATAATCGTACCATCTATTATTTTCAATTGAGTCGTGGTGTACTATGGATAAAACAAATACATAAAAGTGAAAGTACTGAAATTCAAATAAGGAGTTTTTATATGATGCCTTTTTGACCACTTTAATAATAATAATAAAAAAAAAAACCAAACCACTATTTATAATGATGGGTGCATGTCTCGATACGCGTTTTTCTGAGATGCACGAAAACCAAAAAGGAAACTATATGAGAATGTAGACCAAAACAAATAAGAATCTTGATATATAGTGCCCTAAAAACACTAGTTAAGCTTATTAGAATTAGAAAATTAATTATAAGAGCATATTGTTCTGTCTCTCTAGAATACAAAAAACTATACATTCCAATATCTTTTTACTATATTTGAGTTCTTATATAGTGCCCTTAAGACACTAAATATCATTTACCAACAAATAAAAGTACATGGCAGTTTATTTGCTTAATCTCCACGGTTTTATTATGAATAATTTGAAGGACTAATTGAGTTACATATTTTGATATTAAACAAAATAATATTGTTTGATTGTTTACATAAATTCATATATGTTAAATAGTGTGTCACATAAGTATATAGACATTATGTGAGTATCACTTAATATTAGAGACTAAACTAATCTAAATGCAAAGTCAAATATTAATTTAGATATTTTGCAAAATTATGGACTAAAACACGCTGTGATAGAATTTTAATAAATTACTCTCCAATCAAATTTAGAAAAAAAAACAACAAAGAATAATTAAGTTACAAACAAATTATGTTCCAGTCATGTAGCTCAGTTGGTGAACATATAAGAACATGTGTGCGAGTACAGAGTTCAATTTCTTATTGTTGTATTTTCCTATAAACAAAAAAAAAGTTACAAACAAACTCTACACAGATGATAAATAGTTATATTAAAGCCTTTCAGCATGCTATATTGACAGGGATTCGAATTATATCCGTACGTATAAAGAGGGTACGTATAAAAAGGGTTTGTAGGGAAAGGTTATACCAAGAGTAATTCTTAATCCTCCTACTCCATATTCCTACAAATTTTCCTATTTCATTAAAGAATATTTTCAATGTTTTTTATAGTTTCAAGATTGAAAGTACATTTAATTTCATACTTTATATGATAATAGGAAGATAAGTAGGAGGATTTAGCATTAATCTTATATCAAATCCGGTGATCTTTCTGTGTCAAAAGAATTAATTTTGACTGTTGGCTATGAATTCTCTTAATACACAACAAAAAAGTACAATTAAGGTTTTCTTCTTCTTTTTTTTTGAAAAATCTTGCTTTTTTTTAAAAAAAAACACCCAACAAAACAATCTGGAACCTGAAATTGAAACTGTATGAAAGGCCCTTCATGGTTTTTTGTTTGGCATAGACAATAATAGAGAGGGCCTAGGAATTAAAGGCCTTCAATGAATCTGCAAAAGTTATAGCAGACTTCTCTGGTACTATGATAAATGTTAGAATCCATGAAAAAATATATTAAAATTACATGTTACAAAATTTAAACGTGAATTTCTTTCTTTCTTTTTTTTTTATATTTCCTTTTGTTTTTTATTGCTTTCTGGTGCTTTTTTACTATACAGCTAATTTTTTTAAGTGTGTATTTAGTTTTTCTTTGGTAAAAATTAATTTTGTTAGGTTAAATTATATTTTGATCCCTTATATCATAAAGAAGTTTTAATTTTTTTTTGGTAAATAAAGAAGCTTTAGTTTAGTTCTTTATGGTTATTTTATTTCATTTTGGTCCCTTAAGTTGTACCCATCCTTAAATTAACTCTCACCAATATTCTAATCTAAATCACCACCGACAAGATTTGAACCTTGGACCTCTAGCTCCTAAGGTACATGACCAAGTGGGATATTGCCCAGTTGTCCTCTTATGTTTATTTTGATTATTTTTCATCTCTTATGTTGTATTTTTTAAATAATTTTAGTCCCTTGCATTGTATTTTGTTTATTAATTTTGTCCTTTATGTTGTACTTCTTAGACCAGTACAGACAGACAAAATAATGTTGTTTTGACCTATCTAATAACTCAGTTAAACAAAATTAATTTAAAGGACTAAATTAACTCAAAATACAATATAAGAGACCAAAATAATTCAAAATAAACATAAGGGACCAAACTGAAATTTCATTACAACGTAAGGAACTAAAAATATAATTTAGCCTAAGGTTAGTAAAAGTAAGTTGAGTTAAAGTTAGTTTAATTTGGCGAAATTTATATTTGAATAGCTTTCGTTAAAAATATGTTTGGCAAACTGAATATTGTTTAAATGAGAGAATAAGAAACCGTTTGTTAATTTGCTTAAAAATAATTAATTTTAAAGATTAGTAGAGAATTTATTATTTTCTTAATTGATTATGATGAAAATCAGAAATTACCTATGTTCAGATTAATAAAAAGAGTCACTTTTTTAATCTTTTATTAGAGTAAATGATTGTTTTGAGAAACAACTCAATATACCTTAAAAAAAAAAAGAAATATAATCATTTTCTATTTCTGGTCATTCTTAAAATCACAGATAAATATTTTATTATTAAAAGTGATTATTTTACAAAATAAATTATAACAAACAGGCTATAAAAATACTTTTATAATCTGTAATACTCCAAACCGAGGTTGAGCAAACTGAAAAACACCCTTTTGTGAAGTGAGCTTTAATGTCAGTTTTGGCCAAACTCTAGTTCAGCTTGTGAATGTACCTTCGGTTTGTGCAACTGAAATTCAAACAAGTTTTGGTTAGCAATTTGTTCAATATGATAATACTATTACTAAAAATAATTACTGTAATTGTTAAACATGATTAGAATTCAAACAAATTAATAGTTTTTATATATTATTAAAATGCAAATTATATCACAACTAAAAAACCAAACAAACGGTAACGCGTTTATGGTCACAATGCCAGTAAAAGGAGGAAAAAAAATCAGATGGGCCTGTTGGTGAGATCCAGCCGAATAGACATATAATTAAGGGGTTTCCACAAAAAGGAAAAAATTTATTTTGTATATCATGAGGAATTAATTGGTAATTTTAAAATCTTCCACTAATCAATTTTATAGTAGTAGTATTTTAAATTTTTAGAAATTGATTTAATAATATTTTAAATATTCGAGAGACTAATAAAATAATAAAGTTTTTTAAAGAAGAAAATTAATAACAAAAGAAATTTTTAAATGACTAAATTACCGTTTTTATGTTACCTATATATAATTATTAAAAGTTGAAATTTTGCGGGACACGACACTTAAAAAGACTAGGCATTTATGCACGGCTTTTACCATAAGTTAGTTCAAATGTCGAGCCGGTAAAAAAATTAAATTTTTACTAAACACATGTTAGATTAATGTTGTACGTCTGACACATCAACACGACAGTTGATGGAGTGAGTTATGATATAAATATCAGAGGATTTATAATTAGTATTTTATAATATAAAAATTATATAATGTACTTGATCCAATAAATATTATGAATATTTTAGAATAATACATGAATTTATTATGTATTTATGCTAAATGTATTAGAAAGGATTAAATGAAAAGTATGAATTAAATTTTTTTTTCTTCTCTCTCTGATTTTCTGTTCTTCAATCCATTTTTCTCTGTTCTTTCTCAGTCTCTTCTTTCTCTCAAATTCCCAGTTCATATCAGAATGGCAGCCATGGCTCAGTTGAAAGCGTTCCCTGCATATTCATCCCCTGCTTCCCTACATTCAATCTCTCTTTCTTTCTTTTCCAGATCCTATTCTGTTACCATTTTTTGGGATTGTAAATATTCAAAATTCAAATAATGGTAAATTGTTACTCTTCTATTGTTTTTTTATAAACAATAAGAAAGTAAATGTAATACATGTAAATCTTAAGGGATTGATATAATTATTCTTAATTTATTTAAAATATGATTCAAAAGAAAAAATATTAATAATAATATTATATTATATAATATATAACTATTTTAATTAGTAATTACACATTTAAATGTGATTTTGGTTTATGTCATTCGAACATTATTTACTTTATCAAAATCACTTTTGAAGTAATAACATCTAAACATATATTACGTTAACACAAATTTATTTTTGACTAAAAGTATGTTTGAAAAATTGAGGGATGTTTGATTTAGATTTTAATAAAATAAAAAAGTGAAAAACACATAAACTGAAATAAAAATAAATTATTAAAATTATTAGTGTACAAAAATTAAGATAATTTAATAAAAATAAATCTTTTTATCTTTAGTTAAAATCACTAAATCAAAATTATAAATAAACAAATTTTAAGTTCGTTCAAATTATAGTTTGTAAAATGTAATTCAAATACACACTGAGTCAATACTACATATAATCTAATAAAAGCATTATTTGGAGTATGGTGATAAATTCAATTTCTAATTGAGTGATTAAAATGACATATCTAAATTTTTTATTGAGGGATTGAAATGACACATTCTAAGTAACATACGTCAATGTATCAATGTATTTAAAAAAAGTATACCACATCATTTCAAGGAGTCACACGAGCAACATATGGAAGTGCCACATATCACTTAAAATGACATTTTCGTTTAATTAAAATAAAAAATCTAAATAACTTTTGAATTAGATAAAAGTTCACCTTCTAAAACATTAAATATATCATCTTTAGAGTAGATGGAGCAAATGATTTTATTTATTTATTTTTTTCCGTAGCTCATCATGGGTTTACCATAAATTCATAGACCAAACCCCTTTAACTAGTAGAAATTACATATAAATATGAATGACAATTAGACTCATACTTAATGATTTTTTACAAAATATATTCACAATAAATAGTGTAGATATCTGCTTAATAGGTATGAGTTTGAATATGGATATTTATTTATAAAATTTAATAAAAATGTGTATGGGTATGGATACTATACTATCCACCTGTCTCATACACGTACTACATATATACACATAAAATCAAATAATTCATTTATATAATTATACATATGATGAATTATAAATTTTATTATGTATTATTAATTTTTTTTAAATATTATGTATTATTATTAATATAATAGAAGAAAAGTCTTAATAAAAAAATAACAATAGAGAAATATGATTATACAATCAGAAGAAAGACGTGAAACATTAAACCTAAAGAAGTTTGTTATACTTTATAATTAAAATCTTCTATATATTTAATTCAATAATTATCTTTTCATATTTTATTATAATTTACGATATTTTGTTTTTATCAAAGTCAATAAAAAAATCCTTTAATTTTAACTATTGTTTAAATGTATTTCTTCAAAATTGTAGTATTCGATTACCGAACATGTACATATTATTAATACACTTTCTCGATCTTATCATCTACTTAAATTTCAAACAATAAGATTCAAAACCACTCCTCGCCTTTAAAAATTATAAAATAAAATAAAATACACATGTGTGAACATGTGAAGTATAGTTGATCAATTATATCCCAAGTACCAAAAAAATTGTTAAAAAATTGTTCACACCTTAAACACGCATGATGTTCTCATGTTGCTTAATTTGTATACGCCATTACTATACTTATCATAATATATCAATGAAACTTGATTAATTATACACTCAAAGGTCACAAATTTGTTTATTCTTAATTTGGGCTTAATTGTTTGTTTTGGTCTTTTAATTATTATTGGGTAAAATATGTTTTTAGTCTTATAAAATATACTCTTTTTGAATTTAATTTCAGGGCCGGCCCTGGGGTATGGGTGATTGGACACCTGTCCAGGCCCCAATGTTTAAGGGGGCCCATAATATATATGTGGTTGTTATTGATAAAAAAAAAGAATTTTATTTCCGGAAAAACGCTTAGTAGGAAAGTTAAAATTATTAAAATCCTACTTAAGGTCATCAATGTTACAAGAGCGATTGAATAGTTTAGCCATGTTATCTATTGAGAAAGACATGTTAGAAAATATTGATCTTGAGAACACTCTTAATGATTTTGCATCTAGAAATGCTCGTAGGAATTTTTTTTCATGACTATTCATATTTTTCATGTGTTTTTATTTCAGATGTGATGGTTAGGGGATGGACAATGTGTTATGCTGGTTGTGCTACCACTTGTCGTGTTTCTTTTTGGATCTCGATGCGGTGCGTTCTACTCATCCCCTTTGCTGGAGTTGGTGTGTTGCTGCTTCTATGTTGGTGTTGTTGCTTCTATTTTGTCGTTGGTATTGCTTATGTCCTAAGTGTGGATGTTGTTGGTGTTGTTATTATTAAGTTATGCCTTAAGAAGTTGTGTTGTATTGATAGGGTCATATGTAATATCAAAACTTTATTATAGTTTAATTAAAAATATTTACTTATAAGGGGCTTATTTTGTTCTCTTCGCTCCAAGGCCTATGAAAGGTTAGGACTGACCCTATTTAATCCCTATAATTTATTTTCTTGTTTTAGTCCCTATATTTTTTTTAGAAGTTTAGGGCCTGTTTATTTTGTTTTCACTTTTGTATTTTTATTTTTCATGTGTTTAGTTCAATGAGTATGAGAGAATGAATCAAAAAGTAATGTATTTGTGTTTAGTTTATAAGGGGAGACAGAGGGACTTTACAAAATATTGAAAACAAATTAAAGTTATTTTGGTTGTTTTCGAAACTTGCTTTACAAAATTTAAAAAACAGAAAATAAAATGATGTCAAGATGATAATTTTGCATTACAATTACTTATAAAAATAGAAAATAAAAACACAAAACTAAAAACAAAATAAGTAGGCCCTTAGTTTTCTAGTCTCTATTAAGTTAATTGTTATAAAGATTTAGAAGGAATAGAACTCTTGTTAACTAACAATTTCATGATTAGACTCTAATTAAGCTCATAGTAAAGTATAAAATTGAGCACTAAAAACTTAAAAATACAATTTCTAAAAAAATAAGGATTAAAACGCAAATTAATTTTACAGGGACTAAATTTGAAAATGATATATTTCACAGGAATGAAAAACACATTTTACCCTTAATTATTTGAAAAACTAATTGGAAAAAAAATGTAGAAATCTGTTTGGTAATATTGTTTTTAGAATAGTTTCTAAAATATGTTTTTTACTTTGTTTTTGGTAATTTCTTTGTATTTTTTTTTTACTTTTTTTTGGTAAAAGTATTTTTTTACTTTATTATCATTTCTAATAAAAACTGTTTTAAAAAAATTGTTTTATTTATTTGTAAATACCATTAGTATCATTCTATCCATAGCCAAAATTAATTCCCTATAGACAAAACAAGTTTTTGTAAAAGCATACAAAACCATTTAATTTTCAATTTACAAAACAGATTATAAATATATACACCGTAACATTTTTTTTTGTTTTGCTTTGGTCTTATAATTTTGTTGTGTATTTTAGTTTCATACTTTTAATTAAGTAATTTTTGTCTCTTAACTTTTTCTATAATGCAACTTTTGTCTGTTGGTTAATTTTTTTAACTGTCAGCGGTCAAACCTTAGTAAACACAACAAATTAAAAATAAACAATAAATAAATAATAAAATAAAATATATTTTGTGTTATAAAAAATAAATTATTGTTATGTATTGAAATAAATTTTGAATGTTCTTCACTCTCTCACTCAAAATATATGTTAATTAATAATTTAGTAATCAAAATTTTTTAATTTTTACTATACATTTATTATTATTTTAATATACTTTTTAATGTTTGGTCAATGATTGTTAAAAATTTAACGGAAAATTAACGTGAGGACCAAAATCAGATAATAAAAAAAGTTGAGGGGTTAAAATTGTTTAATGAAAGTTGAGAACCAAAATCATATGATAAACAAAATTAGAGAACTAAAAATACAATTAAACTATTTAGTTTTTGTTAACCTTTGCTAAAAAATGAAAAGCAAACAATATTATAAGAATAAAAAATTAAAATCAAATATAACATATAATACTAGCAAATGATTGTTTCAAGGGGTATATATTTTTTCGTAAATAAAAGAATTTAGAGAAAAATACTAATTTAGTCCCTGCGTTTGTAAGGGTATGTAGTTCAGATCAAACCCTTACTTTAGCTCCAGTTCACTTTAGTCACTATGATTGAACTTGATTATTCATTTTAATCATTGACATTTGCTTACAATTAACATATTTAACTTTTTTCACATTATTCCCTGAAAATTTAAACAACCATTCAAATTTGTCTTTATATTTTCTATTAAAGTTTCAATTTAATCTCACTCTATTTCAAAAAAATGTTTAATTTAGTCCAAAATCTTAATATTGTAATTGTAAATTAACGATAAAAACTGAAATGCATAATTGAACACTGTGAGAGTGGGGAGTGTCATTGGTGTAATGGATAGGGGTGAAAAAAAAAAAGCCAGCCGGCTTGAGAGAGTTTATGGCTTGGACTATTTAAAGCATAGCCTGACCTATTTGATAATGACCAGGTTTAGACTTTTTAGAAAGTCTATTTAAGTAAAAATGTTAGATACATGCCTTTAAAAAAGCTTATTAAACCTAATAGGCCGGTCTGTTTAATTTTAATATATATGTATATATTATAAATATAAATACAAGAATATGTTTTTTTAAAATATATATAATAAATTTTAAAAATATATTAGCCTATTTAGTGGCTTGTTAACCTATTTAAGATAAAATTGCTAGTCTGTTTAGTGGCTTTCAAAAAAGTATGACTATAAATAGGCTTTCAAACTTTATAGGTTTTTAAATAGACTATGTTTAGCCTAAAAAATGAGCTTATAATAAGCTAATAGACCAAGCTTAGCTCTAATAATTATGAAATAGGCCTGACCTATTTAGCCAAAGTTTGGTCTAGCTTGTTTCCACCCCTAGCAATAAGGCATGGGCAAGGAGTGGCTCTTGGCAGGCTTCTTGGGATGGGGGTACATGAATGAATCGAATGTACACCAAAATGAGAGGGATCCAAAAGTTGTATAAGTATGAGATTATACAGTTGATGATAACTTGAAAGAATTAATTCACATTACCTATACCAATATAATGTATTTAATTTTCAGCCTATCACTTAAGAACTCCAATGTTAAGCATGCTTGACTTGGAGCAAGTTAGAGATGGGTGATCTCTTGGAAAGTCATTCATTGCAAGCGTGCGAGTGAGGACAAAACACACTGAAAAATCTAATGTTAGTCTTTGGGGACCGTCGTTAATCCTAACAAGCAGCCGGGGCATTATTATCACAAACTCAAGAACATATGAACAACCAAAAATCTCAAAGACTAAAATAAACACGAACTCTTAAAAAACACAAAAAACTCAAGTGTCCCATAAAAGTCAAGTGCATTCAATCCACTACAACATCATTGACATTCAGTAACACAACATTTGTATACCATTTGAAAAAAAAGATATATAGCAATTTTAATAATTTGATAATATTTTTTAAATGTTGCTAAAACTTTTTAGTAATATAATCTTGATATATAACATTTGTAAAAAATAGTACAAATGCATAAAAGTAATATTTTTAAATAATATTAAATATTAATTATGTAATAGTGGTTTTATGGATTTGACTCTTCTAGAGTGAGTGAATATATATAATAAAAAAGTAAAATGTATGTATCATTCATTAAAAATAAGTCAACATTATAGTAAGATATTATAATTGAAATCACTAATAAATACAATACACTTTTATTTTTTTATTTTTACGTATTCACTTACTTTAAAAGAGTTTAATCTTGATCTTATAACCCTTTCCCAAAAGAAGTTAATCTCACTATTTTTGGTGTTGAGAATATAATAGGCATGGCTATATGAAAACATGACCTATATAATACGTAACAAAGGGGTATTATGGTGGGTTTGACTAATTTTGTTAGAAGTAAAATATAAAAAGATAGAAAAAAGAACGTGTGGGACGCACATCCATCCATCCGTAGAGACCAATATCAGAAATTGAATGATTATCTCTCTACTTTTCAGTTTTGATCACATAAGGCTTACGTTAGAATTGACATCATCAGTGGTTACCACCATGCTCATAATTTCACAAATTCCTTCTAGATAACATTCACAACTTCCATAGCCTCCATAATAAATACCAAACCCCAAATCAATTTATATTTTATATTTATTTTAGAAATCAAATATCAACTCTACTTGCTCCATGCTTCTGGTTTTTTATATCTAGTATCTTAAGGGCACTAACTAATTAAAGTTATTAGAAGTAGAAAAATAATCACAAGAGCATATTATTTTGTCTCTCAAAAATATAAAAAATTACATATTTTAATATTTATTACTACATTTGGATTTTTAAATAGTACTTGATACTAGATATCATTCTTCTTCTTTCAATTCAAACCCATAATTCTTCAACCTTCCACAAACTACCACCAAAAACAAAACAACGACAAACCAAATTACCATAGGTACCATTTTTGTCTCTATGCACAAATAGTGTTTCAACTTTTAATTATAATAGAACATTAATTAATTATTCTCTCAATTGATATCACACTTTTAGCGCTAGAATTAATCATGATAATATTTTTGTTGTTATGCAAGGATATCTTTTTATTATTTTTTCAGTCATGTAATTCAATTAGTGAGTACATAAGAACATATATATGTGGGTATACAAATTCAATCCCAATTAATATACTTTTTTATAAACAAAATACTTTATTATTATAACACGTATTATATTTTAAGAATCCTTTTTTTTTTTATCTTTTGTATCATGTATAAAGTTACATCTATTTAAAATTCAAAAAGTGAAAATCCTTTAATTCTTTGTCATAAACCAAAAACTTTTACAATAGAATACTTTTATTATTTTCCACAAAAACAATTCTCGTTTTTTAAATATTATTAATTGGTATAAATTTGTGTCTATCAAAATATTTTTCATTTGACAGCCAAAAATAATTCCTCTTCAAATGAAGAGATTACTCAATATTCTACTTTAAGATGCTCAACTATTTATTACTAAAATAATACTAAAGCCTTCTAAAAATCTTCTTACTTATTATCCTGTTATTATATAAGGTATAAAATTAAATGTATTTTCAGTCTTGAAACCATAAAAGTATTAAAAACATTCTTTAATAAATAAATAAGAGGATTTTTAAGAATATGAATTACTACCTCCGGTCTTAGTTATAAGCTAAAAAAATTTGAAACTTCTTAGTCTAAAATATAAGCAAATCTCAACCTCTCTCTCCTTATTTAATGTTAATTTCAAATATTTTTTCCATATTCAATGTCATTTGACCTATCTAAATGGGAGAGAGAGTACTTTTTGTAATTTAAACTTATTTTTTTAATGAAATCAAGAGAATTAAACACAATTAACCAACTTTCTTAATATGCACAAATTATATTTTTTTTTACTTATAACCCGAACATAGGTATATTAAGAATTACTCTTTCTTACTATATCAATTCATATTTTAAATACTTACATAGATAATGCATCCGGCATTATTTATAAGCATTACTACCAATTAAATAATTGCCATATAAAAAATAAAAAAAACGTCGTTCACTGAATTTGAAGCGTTTCCACTAACCACTCCTAAGCAAGTCACAACAAAAACAAAATTTAACAAATCAACAATTTTTCTGTATATAAATGAGTTTTGTTTGATGTACACTCACTTTTAGGTGTATAAATTATACACCATTAATTTTATTTTATTGTTATAAAACTGAATTTTTACTTATTTTAAAAAAACAAAAACATTTTCTCTATATAAATTGGGCTCGTGTGTGCCTTGATATTCACAAGAAAAAGCATGGAAGTTACAAAACAAGATCAAGAGAAAACAATGGCAACGGTGGCGATGCTTCCATCTCCGGGCATGGGTCACCTCATCCCCATGATCGAATTTGCCAAGCAATTGGTTCACCACCACAACCTCGCCGTCACCTTCGTCATCCCCACCGACGGTCCGCCGTCAAAGGCACAAAAAACCGTCCTCCAATCCCTCCCGGCGGCCATTTCCCACACTTTTCTCCCGCCGGTGAACCTCTCCGACCTCCCGCCCGACTCTAAAATCGAGACCTTAATCTCTGTCACCGTCCTCCGCTCCCTCGATTCCCTCCGCGACCTCTTCCGCTCCCTCGCCGCCTCCGCTCTCGTCGTCGACCTCTTCGGCACCGACGCGTTTGACGTCGCGAAAGAATTCAACGTCTCTCCGTACATCTTCTACCCTTCCACCGCCATGTGCCTCTCCTTTTTCCTCCACTTGCCGCATCTCGACCAGGAGATTCACTGCGAGTACAGGGAACTCGCCGAACCGGTCAAAATTCCCGGTTGCGTTCCGGTTCACGGAAAAGAGCTATTGGATCCAGTTCAGAACCGGAATAACGAGGCCTACAAGTGGGTTCTACACCACACGAAACGGTATAGAGAAGCGGAGGGGATTATTGTAAACAGTTTTCTAGAACTCGAACCGGGCGCGGTTAACGAGTTGCTAAAGGAAGAACCGGGTAAGCCTCTAGTGTATCCGGTTGGGCCGCTGGTGAATATGGAACCGGGTCAAACCGGGGGAAACGGGTCAGAGTGTTTGAGGTGGTTAGACGAGCAGCCACATGGCAGTGTTCTGTTCGTGTCCTTTGGGAGTGGTGGGACCCTCTCGAGTGCTCAAATAAATGAATTAGCTTTTGGTGTAGAAGCAAGCGAGCAACGGTTCTTATGGGTAGTTCGAAGCCCAAACGACCGAATTTCCAATGCTTCTTATTTTATCGCGGATTCTCAAGCAGACCCTTTCAACTTCTTACCGAAAGGGTTCGTGGAGAGAACTAAAGGAAGAGGCTTAGTGGTTTCGTCTTGGGTTCCTCAGCCTCAAGTTTTGGCTCACGGGTCAATTGGTGGGTTTTTAACTCATTGCGGTTGGAACTCGATTCTCGAGAGCGTGGTTAACGGCGTGCCGTTGATCGCGTGGCCTCTATTCGCGGAGCAAAGGATGAACGCCGTTATGCTAACGGAAGACATCAAAGTGGCATTAAGGGCAAACGTGGCTAATAGTGGATTAGTGGAAAGAGAGGAAATTGCTAGCGTCGTTAAGTGTCTAATGGAAGGAGAAGAAGGAAAAAAGATTCGTTACCAAATGAAGGATCTCAAAGAGGCAGCTGCTAAAGCTCTTGGTGAAAATGGAGCTTCAAGAAACAATATCTCCAAGTTAGCTCTCAAATGGAAAAATAAAGCAACTGCAACTGCAACAACAAATTAAATTAAATTAAATTAACTTCTTTTATTAGCTTAATTCCCTTTCTATCTTTTTTTTTTTTTTAAAAGAAAAAAAGTTCAAGTTATAAATATTGTATTATCAACTCTGCTCAAGTAGTACATATACATAAATTATAATTTGGGATCACTTTATTACTGTTTTCTACGATACTTAGATAAAATGACAGTAGATTACCTAATTAGGTAAAGTAGCAAATACGAAAGTGGTATGGTAATATTTTATTTGAGTCAACTATTAATTTGGTATTCCAAATATTATTTTATTATTAATTTAGTTTTTTGAATAATTTTGTCATCAAATTAGTCCTTTAAAGATTATTTTTGTAACCAATTTAGTCCACCAAATTAGTCTTGATGTGTAAGTATACCAAATTAGTCTTTTAAAGATTTAAATATATCAAATTGATCCATGATGGAAGATTAATTTGAGGACTAATTTGATAGACTAGAGGACTAATTTGGTGATAAAGTCTTTTGGGATCAAATAGTGACAAGATAATCTTTGAAGGATTAATTTGGTGGTAAAATTTTTTAGATAACTAAATTGATAATATAATAATTTTTGCCAGACTAAATTAATAAATAACTCTATTTTATTTTAATAATATGGAATTTTACATCCAAATGACAAGGACCATGGATAGTGATGACCAAAAAGATGGGGGGCCCATGAATAGAAAATTCTATACCACAATAATGAAGATGTGTGACACTTACAACGTGACTGGATAGCATTAGATATTGGAAAAACGAGTACATTATTTTAATATTTTAATATTATAAATTATGTCCCAAAAAACTCTTTTTTAGTGCAAAAGCTGAAGTGATTATAATGAGGAAATCATAGTTTACTTCAACTATTTTATTTTATTTTATCAAATTGGTCCAACCTAACCTCTCCATTAGTAATGGAAAACTTCTCGCCAATAGTGAATAGTCAGTAGATTGCTAAATTATTTAAGTATGTTAATATAAATTTAAATTCTGACTGTATATATATATAAAAAAAATTGATGTAGTCAATATTTCCATTTCGGTGATCACTTGCCTATAAAAGTGATTAACTTTTTATTTTGGATATCCTTAGTAAAAAAAAATTGTCACTGATATTTTAATTTAGAATCAGTTTGATTATACTTAATTTTTTTGATTATTTTAAAAATAAAAAATTAATTATTTTTTAAATGATTATCATGAGAATCAGGAATTATGATCCTATTTAAAAAGAATTACACGCAGTTTATAAAAATAACTTATAGATTCTTATAAGCTGTTTTCAACTTAATTTGATAAGCTTTCTAAAGTAGCTTATTAGAATAAGTTATTTTTCACTTATTAAAAAAATTTAATTATTCTTATTTTGAGAAGTAACTTAATACCTGCGTTACAAAATAAATAAAAAATCTAATTATTTCTTAATTCTGGTGATTTTAAAAAACAAAAAAAATGACTAAATATTTTTATAATTATTTTTTTATTAAAATAAGAACTTCTTATAAATCGAAACAAATACTCTCTTATTCGAAAGTTTAATCCTCTAGCTCTCGTTGTCCACTGTGATACCACGGAGATACAGAGTAATTATTATTGGAGAAAGTTTACAAAAAGAATTATTATATTAGTTGAAGGGTCAAATTAATGTTTGATTCTAATGTTTTACTAACATCGGTTAGTTTACCCTCCGATTTTGCCTGTGTTTAATAAAAAAAAAAAAAACTAATTTATAACTTATATAATTTTTTAGTTTGTTGTATAGAAGTGTTAATAAAACTAATTTATAGATTAGTTTATTTTGTTAAATTACAAAAGTACATGTAATAAACTATTTGTTTAAATAAACATGTTTTTGATGGTGTCATCTCTATCAAAAAAAGTACAATGACATCTTTTTCAATAAAATAAAAAATTTAACATAAGACAATTACAAATTTAATTAAGTCACATTTTTTATTAAATTTTTTAGATTTTTTTTGGTAAAAAATCTTTTAAATTTAAATTGATATAAACTTGATTTTACTTTTTAATTTAATATTTAGTTTTTATATTTAATTTGAATTGTATATCTTTGTTTTTTTAATTAAATACTTATATTTTGGTTACATTATTAAAAGTATATTTGAGCTTTAATTAATTAAAAATGAGTTTTTATTAGTGAAAGAATAAATAAATTAATGATGAATATTATAATAAATAAAATAAGGCAAAAATGATTTTTCTTTTTATACAAAAGTTTAGTTAAGGGACAGGTCTACCCGTCCAAGAATTTATTGAGATGAGACTCGAACCCATGACCTCGTGGTATTTTTGATCCCATAAACTTTACCGTTTAACCAAATTTCAATTTGGTCAATTTTTTTTCCATTTTGACTCTTTTATTTATTTTTGCTTCATTTTATTTTATTAAATAATTAATAAAAATATCTAAAATAATTGTTGATTGTGAGAAAAAAGAAGACTAAAATAAAAAATATTATTGCATGCATTCTTGTTTTAAGCTTACTATCTGCATCAAGTCCAAGTATTAATTACTTTGGATGAAAGTAAAAATATGAGAATATAAATAACTGATATTTAAGTCTTAAGTAAATATTATGCTCAAAAGAATTTGATCTAAGTAATTTATACTTCAACCAAAAGCAAACAATATTTTCAAAATAATAGAACATAAATTACATAAAAAAAAAAGAACATAAATATATAATTGATAATTGAGCTTGAATTAAATGACAAAACTCAGAGAAGAATGTAACACAAGTAATTAATAGCTATGGATGGACAACGCAATGAGGCTTATACTAACTATTTATATGAAAACAATATTTAAATTTTACACTTATTAACTAAAATTTTAATTAAAATTAGATAACTATCAACATAAAATTAAAATGCAATTGTATTATTCAAGTGAGATTTATTATTTGTGCCAGATTTATAAATTTTATCCGTGAATGATTTTTTTCTTTTTGTGTTGTTTTATGAATTTTCAATTGAGAAAATTTGTAAAATAAAATTATCATATTTTTTGTGGCTAAATTCGTATTTTAGTCCCATAAATTTATCTCAAATTTTAATTTGATTCTTTATTTTTTTTCATGTTAATAATTTATCTTTTTAATATAATATGATAATTTTCTATTAATTTTTATTGATAAATAATCAACATCTGCAATAATAATTTTTTTATCTTGTCTTCTTCTTTCTCACATCCAGGCTCCAGCAATGATTTTAGACATTTTTATTAATTATTTAACGAAATAAAATGAAGCGAAAATAAGTAAAGGAGCCAAAATGAACAAAAAGGCTGAAATTTAGGAGTAAAAATATTACTTTTTTCTTATTTTATTTATTATAATATTCACTATTAATTTATTTATCATTTAATTAATAAAATCTCTTTATTTTTATTAATTAAAGCTTAAATACATCCTTAATAATGTAACTAAATTATAAATATTTAATTAAAAAATGAAGACATATAGTTTAGATTAAAAATAAAAACTAAATATTAGATTCAAAAGCAGAATCAACTTTATATCTATTGAAATATAAAATATTTAACAGAGAATATGACTTATTTGAATTTCTGATGATCTCATATTCAATTTTTTGTTTGATTGGATAAGATGATATGTTGTCATCTTGATAGAGATGCACCATAGAAAGCACTATAATAAAATAACTTGAGAAAAAAATATGAAAGCCAGCTTTTCAAAGACAATTAATAAACTAGCTAGTTTATATTTCTCTAAGTTATATGAGATATCAATTTTAATTTTTATTGAATAATGTGTTAAGTAATTACAAAGAGAGAGTAAGAAAAATAAATGTCTTTAATGAGAAAAAAAAACAATAAATAAATAAATACTTAGGAGAATTATAAATCTTCTTATAAAGAGAAACTTTAAAACCTTTTAGAAGCCACATATACAAAAGTCAAAGAGAATAACTTATAAGCTTAGAATTTAGGATTTAGGATTTACTAACCTTGTGCTCTATGAAAAATTATATCTATTGAAAGAAACATTAGTTGTGTAAATTATACAAAATAAAAAAGAGATGATATATATGTAAAGGTAAGAGAAATAAAATACGAAGTTAATTAAGAAACTATGAGCAATATCACTACTATTTTACATGGATGTTAGAGTATTTTTTTTTTATACTTAATTCAATGAAATTAACTTGCTTATAAATAAAGGGGTCTGCTAACGTACACCTATCTATTTTTAAAAGGAGTGCGCTAGCAAACTAAACTTTTTGAGTGTATTTTAAAAAATCTAGTTATAACTTACTAATTATTAATGCACTCATTCTATAAAACAAGTGGGTGTACGTTAGCAAACTCCTATAGGGTTTGCTAACGTACACCCACTTATTTTATAGAAGGAGTACGTTAGTAAGCTACACCATGTGGGTGTATTTTAAAATTTCAAGTTATAACTTGTTAATGCACTCATTCTAAAAAGCAAGTGAGTGTACGTTAACAAACTCATAAATAAAATAATAAATAAATAAAAAATTGAACACTAGAGTGTTTTTACATACACCCACCACGGCCGGGCTTTGGTCAAATTGGAGTCCACGCCTCCACGGACGACCACTAGCTGTCAGTTTGGCATAGTTGTTCACACTAATAATAATATTTATAGGCAAATGATATTTAGTGTCCTGAGGGTATATAAGAATCCAAATATAGTAAAAAGATAATGAAATGTATAGTTTTTTTGTCTTTAGGGCACTATATATCAAGACCCATATTTATATTTATATTTTTTTATAGGCTAAACTGCGTTCACCGGGGTTTGAACTAAGGACTTGCTACTCAAAGCAGGTCTCATCTACCATCCATAGTTTAACAATTGCCATAATCATAAGTTCGTAACAATGGCCATAATCAAAGAAAGAAGAAAACGTAAAAGCCTCAAAATTAAGAGTAATGTTCACTTAATTATATTGAAAAAGATGATTATTACAATGCTGAGCGTGAGTTTATATAACCACCATAAAACTTATTTAATACCTAAACTAAGAGTAATTCATAATCTTCCTACTTCATGTTCCTACAAATCTTCCTACTTACTCATTAAAGAATATTTTCAATGCTTTTTATAGTTTTAAGATTGAAAGTCCACATAATTTCATACTTTATATGATAATAGGAGGATAAGTTGAAAAATTTTTAGGAGGATCTAGCATTACTCCAATCTAACTAATTACTAACTAATTATTAATTATATGAGTTAACTAAACTACCTATTGTTAACTCTATTACATATATAATGGGTTGAAAATTATATTTTAAATAATTTATTTTTTAAAAATAATAATAAATATTTTAAAGTGATAATAACTTCCCTCAAACTTTCGGTCTATGCAAGCCTAAATCCTACTACTTCCGGTTCCAGTTATAAGCAAAAAAACATAATTTGCGCATATTAAAACAGTTGGTTACTTGTGTTTAATTCTCTTGATTTCATTAAAAAAAGATAAGTTTTAATTACAAAAAAATACTCTCTTCTATTTGGATAGGTCAAATGACATTGAATATAAGAAAAATGTTTGAAATTAACATTAAATAAAAAGAGAGAAATTAATATTTATTTATATTATAAACCAAGAAATTTCAAATTTTTTTTGACTTATAATTAGGACCGGAGGTAGTAATATTTAATATTTTATGATATTGATATAGAAATTTGGATTTGTTACATCTCCAAGATCTGAAGTTCTGAACCATATATGCTTTTGGGCTTTTGGCTGATTCAATGCAACTACCTTTTTTTTTGGGTTTTATTTTGCTTTTTTTTTTTTTATGTGAAAAACAAAGGAAAACTACTTCCTATTTAATTCACAGTTACGTGAAGACAAACTATTTAGTCAAAGATGATGAAAATAATTAAAGTAGCTTAGCTTTAAAAATGAAAAAATTAAATTTTCCCTCCAAATGTAGCAAGAAGAAGACAACATCAACCGTCCAAGAGATTCTTTCTGTAAATATATTTGTATTTTATATACAGGAATATATGAGAACTTTATTAATTTCTCCACACTTTCGTGACACATGTGACATGTCTGTCCTTCGATATCTACGAAAATGATTTAGCCTTTTTTTTTAGGGAGGTCTTTTGTATTTTTTTGGGTAGGTATTTAATTTTAATTAACCTGACTTCCTTAAGCAACCATTTTGGACTAATACCATACCATATACCTAATGTTAGGATTATTATGTATTAATTTAAAGTCTCATGTTAGATAACAAGAACAAGAAAAAAAGTAAGTCATTAAAGTTTTATATTGAGTGAAAGAAAGAAAAAAGAGGTTAAATATGTATACAAATAAGAAGAGTTATTTAGAGTATTCATACCACAACATCATAAATCTCTTAAGTGTAATAAGAACTTGGATATGTTGTATGTCATGTGAGAATTTATAATTTTTATGTTAAAAATTTATAAGTAGTTGAGATTGCAATTTTTCTATATAAAAATTGTATGTTAAAGTGTAAATTGTAAGTTGGGTGTTAGATTATGTCAAATTTTATGTGTGGTTTATTTACTTTTCTTGTCGGTGTATTTTCATTGATAGAATTTATAAAATCGATTTATTTTCATCAATAGAATTTGTGAAGATATATCTTTTCTAGTGATCCTTTCTAACAAATATTATCTCCTTATCTAAATATAAACAATTTAGGATTATTTTTCTTAATTAAATACAAGAAAAAAATGAAGCACTACTTTTATTTTAATTCATGAAACTTTCTTTAAATTGTTCTTACTTTATTTGAATTTTTATTTCCTGTGAGTTATTTTTTTTAATCGAACCCCTCTGGTTCAGCTCAAAGAACTCCTCCTTATATTACTTGAGCTACAAATTTTCGACTTGTGAATTATTTATTCTAATAGTGAATAGAAAAAGAATGTTTATAATCAGAATAATTTAAAAAAATAACATAATTTTTAAATTAAATCAAGATAATCAGATAATTTTAACATTTTTAGTATTAATTAATTAGTTATTACTTACATTATTTAAGACCGGAAATTTTACATGAATGTTAATTCCGGTAACATGTAAGTAATGGGCAGATTAACAAAAATAAAAATAAAAAAAAAACAAATCACATTTCAAAATATTGATCAAAATATGAGACATTGTTGTAACATATTCATCAATTGGAACACTTATGAAAAAGAAAACATTAGGGTGCCATGTGGTAGTTTCCTCTTTTTCTTCTTCTTCTTTTTTTTTTTTGTTTTTTTAAAATACAAAATGACACTTTTGGTTCCTTAATTCTTAGCGTCAATTTATTTTGGTCCTTTAACTTTTTTTTATTCATTTTGGTCTCTTTACTTTTATTTTGGATTCAATTTGGTCCCTACCGTTCAATTTAGACACTTGTATTATGACTTGATGGAAGTAATGGTAGAGTTTAAATTGAATCCAAAATAAAAGTTAAGGGATCAAAGCGAATTGACACAAAGAATTAAGAGATAAAAAGTGTCATTTTGCCTTTTCAAAAAAACGCGGCACCCTTTGAGCTGCATCCCATAGCAAGTGTCACACACCAGGAGCTACCATTTAGCAGCACTAGAATTTTTAATAAAATAAAAATGTTTTAAAAAATTTTAAAATAATATTAAAAAATATTAGTATCATAAAAATGATTTTTTAAAATATTTAAGAAAAGTGTAAGTTATTTTTGAAACTTCAAAATCTCATAACTTTTATTATGTTTATCAAAATTTAGCTTATAATATATTAATTTCGAGCCGTTCGACGTGATATTTGCATTGTCAATACCCACAAAGGATTGAGGTTTTCAGGTTCCGAAATAGATCATTTTATATGAATTTTTTTTAAAAGAATATTTTAAGTATCTTCAATCTTGATTTTGCATTTTTTACATCTAATTTACGTGGTTAGACTTTAAATTTTTATTCGAATTCTTTTTTTGTTATAAGGTATAATTTTAAGATATTTATCATATAATTGCTGTATTAGTTTTTTTATCATCTTATTTTTCTAGTTTTGCCTCTCAATAGTTATTTTGTCCTTATTTTGATATTTTTTTAATATTTATAAACAAATCAGTTAAAAAGTTATTTTAAAAATAAGGGAGTTTCCATGCACATGTGATGCATGGAGAATTGATTTTGAGTTAGCTCTCCAATAGGAGGTTTTTTTTTTTTTTTTCCCATTGATGAAGCTCAAAAGTGA
The DNA here is from genome assembly GCA_037177725.1 of Cyamopsis tetragonoloba. Classification (NCBI taxonomy): domain Eukaryota; kingdom Viridiplantae; phylum Streptophyta; class Magnoliopsida; order Fabales; family Fabaceae; genus Cyamopsis; species Cyamopsis tetragonoloba. The sequence goes on from CM074125.1 coordinate 52,780,085, forward strand.
GACTCTTTATTTGAAGAGAATTAAGCATATATTAACATCAGTTGTTTTGAAAGAATTTTGTTTCAATAATGGGATGATTATCCATCTTAATTGCAATTGTTTTCTTTTTTTTTTCCTGATTTTTTTTTCTAGGAGAACAATATTCCAATACATTAAAGGGGAGAAAAACTCCCAGCAATACATTCACAACACATAAATCTAATTTCTAATTACAAGGAAATATACAACAACTATTTAGGAAACTAAAAACTAGAGATGACATAAGTGATTATGCAAGATCAAAGATAAAACTATGAAGCCACATATCTGCTCACTGATAAATACATGAACACTAAAACAACTTAAAACATGAACCATATTTTCTGAAAAAAAGATAAAAACTTGTCCCAACATGAAATGAAAACCATCGATCAAAAGAGAAGGAATCAGCCTTCTAGATCTTATTCTCACCGATCTCTATTCTCGCTATTAACTTCATGATTGTAGAAAATTTACAATGTTGACTTGTTAATGGCAGATCGGAGAGCCAAATTGAACTAAAAAATTTTTCCGTCATATATCTACTTTGTGAAAGAATTTATTACAAGATTTAAGCTCAAGGAAGTCACTGTTGACCACGTGTTTCCAACTGAGAACCTCGCCGGTTGTCGGAGAGAGGGATGAACAAATAATTAAATTGAATGTTTATGCATACTACACTTACAAATAATTAAAGGCTGCCTTGTATTCTTTTTGGGCTTGGGCCTGTCTGTTATTGAATCCAGTTTCCCAGACAAAAAACTACTACACTCATAAATAATTAAAGGCGTAGTTGGCAAAAACATTAAAGGCCTGCATTATTTTGTCCAAAAATAAGACATGCATGGTTTTTTTTCCTTTGATGTTTAGTTTTTTTTTTGGGTATTCTGCAACTAAGGTAAAAGAATAACCATTTAAGTATAATGCTGGCGTTCATCCCACCCCACTTGAAAATGATACCACTCTTTTCGGATAATAGCGTTCAAAATAAAAAAAATAGTGAAAATAAAAAGTAAACTACCATTATTTTTTCAAACGTTACTGTCCAGAAATATATGGTGCATTTCCCAAAAAGAGTGGTGTAAATTCTTATGGCCTTTAAATATATACAGACTTACGAGTGTTTTCTCTGAGGTTCAAATCATGATTTTTCATTCGAGTCAGATGTAGTGTAGCTTTATCATTACAGTAACATAATTTTTTTTGTATACTTTTACTTTTTTGTTAATGCTACTATTATTTTATTGATGATTTTAAAATTGTTATTCTTATCTTCATTTTATACTTTTTTTTTTAATTGGTTAAATAATTTTATAAAAAAAAAGTAACATTTTATTTTGGTAGTTTTATGAAAGAACGGTGATACCAATAACAACAGTCAAACGTATTGTCCAAGATCAAAAATATATTTGTATATCTTTCGATGGAATAGAAATGGTTGCCATACAATTTGTCTTTACTTTATATATATTTCATTTTCATATTTTTATGAACGAAGAAAAGTTGAAAACAAGTACTAAATATTATTATTATTATTTATAGAAAGTAAATGACAGTTAAATGTTTGGTCAATTTGACCTCATCCATTGAGCATGATTCGATGGAATACCCTGTCATTTATTTTTGTTGTATGTCACGGACAGCCGGCTTCAATTTAAGGATTCTTTAGCTTAGCTTTATTTATTTATTTAATAATTTTTAAAATAAATTAACCTTAATATATATGAAAAAAAACCTTTGTTAAGAGAAGTCTTAAAGGTGTTACTTGTCTACTCAGAATACCTATCTTTAAAAAAAATGAAAATACCAAAAAGAAAGGGAAGTGAGAAGTTGGGGCCATAAGTCACTTCAACGACCATTTCCCACGTGAGTAATAATTCATTTATCATTAAATACTTTTTTTTTTTTTTTTAAAATGCAACATATGGCGTACATTCTAATACTACTTATTTTTTATTATACATTTTTACACCTCAAAATTAGAGTGTACGACTATAATTTTTCTATTTATATCGTTAATTGGATTACAATAAAAGAGGCTAATACTGTTGGGTGATGGAGGAAGAGAGGAGAGGCAGTACGGTGGTATGCGTCACCGGCGGGGGAAGTTATATTGGCTCTCTCCTTCTTAACAAACTCCTCCGTAAGGGCTACACTGTTCATTCCACCCTTACAAACTTAAGTAAGTACGTTTCTAAATTCAAATTCAAATTCATTTTCTCTCTCCCTCCTCTTTCAATCTATGTATTCTCTTCCAATTTGTGTCTTGATCTTCAAAAAAATTCACAATATTAATGGGTGGTAATTAAATTGATTGCAGAGGATGAGTCAAAAATAGGGCTTCTAATAAGAGGTTTTGGTGAAGCAATTAGGGATGAAAGATTAGTGTTATTTGAAGCAAATATATATAAGCCAGAAGGGTATGAGGCTGCAATCCAAGGTTGTGAGTTCGTCTTTCATGTTGCTACTCCCTATCGACATCAAACTGATTCTCAGGTTAACTATTAATCATAATTCTCCTTTAATTTTGAAAGTGATGATTGATATACAGTACTTTGAATTTATTACTAATTTAATTTAATTTGCAGAGGTATGAGAAGGTAAGTGAAGCAGCAATAGGGGGTGTAAAAAGCATTGCAGAATATTGCATTAAATCAGGAACAGTGAGACGATTGATTTACACAGGCTCTGTTGTTGCAGCTTCTCCTCTTAAACAAGATGCCTCTGCTTATAAACATTTCATTGATGAAACTTGTTGGACTCCTCTCAACCTTGATTCATTTACTCATCTTCACAAGGTAACTAACTAACTGACTAACTGACTAACAAACATCAATCTGATACTTAAACAACCAAGTGGATGGTTCTTTTTTCAGGAGTACACAGATTCAAAGACACTGGCTGAGAGAGAGTTATTGAGTTATGGAAACAGATCAGAAAATGGCAAGAAATTTGAGGTAGTAAGTTTGGCTTGTGGCCTAGTTGGAGGGGACAATACTCTTCTCAATCACACACCTTTGAGTGTTTCCTTGCTAATTTCTCAGTTAAAAAACAATGAAACCAATTACCAATCTCTCAGATTCTTAGAAGATTTGGATGGAAAAGTCCCAATTGTCCATGTTCATGATGTCTGTGAAGCCCATATCTTCTGTGCTGAAAATCCATCAATTCATGGAAGATTCTTGGTTGCAAGTTCATATGCATCATCTTCTGAAATAGCAAATTATTATTCTCAAAATTACCCAGAGTTCAATTTGGAGAAAAAGTAAGTTGTTACTCTGCTCAAGTATCTTTTTTGCTCTACACATATTATGAATTTTATATTTGATCCTCTAAGCAAATGTCTAAAATAATTAATGTGACCAAATAGTTGACATTTGTTTTTTCAGGTACTTTTCAGGGCCAGAAAGGGTAATAAAATGGAACTCAACAAAGCTTAGAGACAAAGGGTTTGTGTACAAATATGACTTCAACATGATATTAGATGATTGTATCAGATTTGCAAGAAGAACGGGCTACCTTTAGAATATGTGTACTCATACATGATTTTTTGTGCACATTAAGAATATTATTAGTTGATAATTAAAGATGATTTTTTTCGGGTGAAAAGATTATTAAAATGAGTGAAATCTCTTTTAATGAAGGTTCATATGTGTAATTTGTGTTTTTTTTTCTAAATGATCAAAGTAATTTTTTTTATATTAATTATGTGTAATTGATCTTATTGGCCCCTTTCAAAAATCAATGCAAGTCCATGTGGAGGTAGGTTTTGAAATGCGGTGGTAATGAAATGTGGTGGTTTATATTAATGCAAGTTCAATTGGTAAAAATTTTTGTTGTATTAATTACTAAAACGTGGTGGTTTTGAAAAAGTATGATATTGCTTAAAAAACTAGGTTTGTCTATGTGCAATAGTGTACATGCGTGTGGAGATATGCATGTAGGTACGAGGTTCGATTCCTGAGTGTACTACTTTTCTATGAAACCCAAAAAATAATGTACATGCTAATAATTTAATAATAAAAATTATGTATAAAAATTTGGGAAAATTATTAAAAATATTGCAATTATTAAAATTCTCACAATTCTCATCACCCTAATTTTGAATTTTTGAAAGGACCCCTTGTAAAAATATTTTTGAAGGAGACTCTTCCAAAATTACCAGTTTTCTTTTCTTTTCGAATGAAGTTCTTTTAAAAAAAAATTAGTCTTTTATCGGATCCAATAAGGTTATTTTAAGTATTATGGAAGTATTAACTTATTTTTTTGAGTATTATGGAAATACCAAAAAAAAATAGAGATGGTGAGAAATAAATTGGGGGAATGTTGGCAATTAAAATGAATTGCCTCGTTGAAATATAAAAGTAAAATTGAATACTCAAGAGACAAATTTTAATATACTCAATATATTTAATTTCTGTAACACAATACACTCAGAGACCTGGCTTTGTTAATAGCTAATTATACAAACACTGAAACACACAACACAGCTAGTTGGAGCCTTACTTTCTCTAGTTTTTTTCACTGACTCTCATACATACCAAGTACATACAAAATGCAACACACCTATCCTATTTATACTACGAATAATTCTAAATCCTCCTAATTCAAGTTCCTAAAAATCCTCCTAATTATTCATTAAACAATGTTTTCAATGTTTTTATATTTTCAAGATTGAAAGTACATTTAATTCCATACTTTATATAATATTAAAAAGATAATTAAGAGAATTATTAGGAGGATATAACATTACTCTTATACTAATTAAAAGGTAGTTACTATAAGCTCTTGAACATTCATGAAATGTATACATACTTTTCTTGTCAAACATGCAACTATATAGATTTTTCTAGTTATTTCACTAAACTCTGATTATCAAATTTCTAAGCTTTTCTAGCACAATCTTTCTAGCCCACGTTTCAAATTCAATTTGAATACTTCCTTTAAAAATTTGAAATCAAGCTTAATTCTCCAATATGGAAGCTGGGGTAATAAACTGCCCATGTTCATCTGGTTTTTATTTAATTTTTTTATTTTTGCTAAACTAACCCAAATCTAAGATAAAAAAACACCGTCAATATAAGACTGGATAAAAAAAAAATTACCTTGTGTGTCCACATCAATAATATAGAACACGTTTGAAAACACTTTGATTTTAAATAAAAGAACTTTAATTTCCAAAAAAAATAAAATAAAATAAAAAAACTTTAAAAAGAAGTAAAAATTTCTTACTCATTAAATTTATGTTGAAATTCAAAATTACTAAAAATAAAAGTACTTTCTTCTCTTACTAACTAAAAAACAAATAGTTGGTAAACGTTTCTAATTCAAACATAATCTGTTTGATATTGGGTTTGGGTTGGTTTAGGAAAAGAATCTTGGCGAAACAAGTATATACTACCTCTAGTATTATTATTTATTATTTATAAAAGATAAAAAAAAAGTTTTCTTGGTCTTATTTTTAAGATTTTGACTTAGTACTTTTTACAAGTATATTAATTACTAAGAAAATATAAAAAATTCCTTTAATTCTTAACTTATTATGAGCAATTTATTTATTTTTTATATTAGTGAATGCATTAATTACATAGATATTTAAGGAATAAAATTTAAATTCATTATTTTATTAATTACAAAAGACCTTATTTTTTAAATGCAAAAATAAATATCTTAAAATTTGTTAAATTGCTTTTTCTAACAAAATAGATATTTATTTTATAAAATACTAAAGAATAACAAACACTCTTAAAAGCATGTTGTAGTAATCTCTACTCCACGAATATAAGTCACATTAAAATGTAATCTCCATATAGAATTCAACAAGTATAAACTATAAGATGTGCATATATAAATTCTAAAATTTTACTCTAAGTACAAATTTTATAATAAAATATAGTTATAAGTTCTAAATAAATAATTATAAAATATAAATTATAAATGATTTATTGTAAGCTCTAAATGAGAATAATATCAATTTCGTCTCTTTTTCGACCATCATAAATTAATAGGACAACTTATTTGATTTTAGTTTCTACTACTTTTTTTGCTTTTAAGATTTTATCTATTTATATAGTTTAATTTTCTCTTAATATTAGTAGGTAATTTTTTAATTTTGATAAACTTTCTTTTGATACTTCTTTATTTTTTTTGGTTTCATAAGAAAATAGTGCAACCGGAAATTGAATCTCATACTCATACACGTATGTCCCTATGCACTCACCAATTGAGCTGCATGACTAGGACAATGCTTCCTTATTTGAAATGTCGAAAAGAATATGAAAAGAATTCATTTTTAATTTTTTTTATGAATGTTATAAATAAATATTGAAGAACTCCAAGGGTTGACTTAGTGGTGTAAGGTCTCGTTAAGTTCAGGGACAATCCACGGAAGAAGGTTCTGTGTTCGAATCCCACCTATGCCAAATTTCTAGAAGCCAGCGCCATCCACACAACATAAACGAGATTAGTATTATCCTAAAGGTGAAGAAACTTGTGGTTAAAAAAAAAAAAAAAAAGTAGATATTGAAGACATTTTTAATTTTAAAAAAATTTATGCTTCATAAGGTACAAGTCTTATCTCTTTCCTTGATTTAGGATGATGGCCAGTCAATCAAATATCAAATATGAAAATAAATAGAAGTGTTTTCTTTTTTCCCTTTTTGCGTGCGGCGTGCTTTGTCTCCTTCTTTCTTCCATTTTTTCAAGGGTGCAAAGGAGTTTATAAAATGTTGTTCAGATAGATCAATGGTGGCAGAGGTTGGCGTAGGTGAACATTATTGATTTGTGAATAATCTGAGAGTAGTGAGATGATGGAGAGAAGAAGAAACGGCACGTGCAAGGCATGCGTGACAGGAGGTTCTGGTCACATAGCTTCCTGGCTCGTCAAGAAGCTCTTATCCAAAGGCTATACTGTCCATGCGACTCTGAGACTTGAGTTAGCTTTCTCTCTCTCCGTTCGATTTAATATGTGTTTGGTTTCGTGTTTAGAGAGATCTGTGTTTTTTTGCATTTTAATATGAAACAAATATTAAACAAAGATTTCTATGCTTGTTATTTATGTTTATCCTGATTTAATTTGTTTTCGAACACACAAAGAAATTGATATTTGGAATGGCAGAGAATGAGTCCAAAGTGGGACTTTTGAAGAGTTTCCCTCAATCTGAAGGGCAATTGGTGCTGTTTGAGGCAGATATTTATAATCCAAATGATTTTGAGGCTGCAATTCAAGGATGTGAGTTTGTTTTCCATATTGCTACTCCCTTGAGCCATGAACCTTCTTCTCAGGTTAGCCTATTATTCACGTCACTCTGTTCTGTTGAAATTAATGGCAGGGGTCTCTCTTGCCAAACTAAGCTAAATCAACGAAGTAGTTGTGTTAGAATTGATTTTGATTAGGATTGTAATGGTAATTGTAACATAATAACATGCGAGATGTGACTTATAATCTGGGACAGATTCCGAAACACCTGGTGTAGGAGAAGACGACAAAATTTAAATAAAAAGAAGAAAAAGCATATTAAATTTTAAGAAAAAAATAATACAAAATAATAAATATAAAAAGAATATTATGTGTATTAGATTTTTTATTTTTAAATATATAATTTTTATAAGAATACAAATTTAATATTTTGTTCTTTTTAAATATAAGCTTTTAACCACATCAAATTAATAATAAAAATTATTATAAAAGTTACTAAAACACGACAATAATAATTTATTGAATAAATTAAATATTAATTTTTGAAATAAAATATTTAAATATTATTATTTACTAACATATAAAATAGTATAAATTTATATTTTTTATATGTGTATAAATTTTTTAAATATCAAAATAAAAATATATTTGATAAAATAAAGGAGAGAATGAATGCTAAAAAAAAATTTAAAAAGAAGAAAGAAAAAGTATAAAAAAAACAAGAAAAAGAAAAAAAATAAACACAATCTACAGTAATATAAATTGAGACTTCTTGTTTAGGGGTACTATTCGTCACCACCTCAAGTTGAATTACATTTATGCCATTGATTTCTTAAAAAAGGTTGAGTGTGTCATTGTGAGTATGGATTTTGTTGTCCAAAAAATTTTCATGGATCCCAATGTAACGTGCACACTTAAAAAAACTAATTAGCAATGTCAATATCAACTTTTGTTTTATGTTATTAGATATCAATGATATGTGTATACTATTTATAGATGTAAAAATTGTACACTAAATTAAATACATATGTAATTAAATTAATATAAAATAACATTCCTTCCGTTTCTTATTATAAGATTCTAAACAAAAAAATTAATGTTCTTTTTTATAAGATCCTGACAAAAAAATTAAAAGTATTTATTATGTTTTTCCAATTTTGCTTTTATTTATTGGTATTAACTCATGTGAGTTCCCATAATTCATTTAATGTACAGTGAAACTCTTTAAATTAATACTCGGTAAATTAATAAACTCTCTAAAATAATAAATTTGTCCGGTCTCGACTTGGGCCAATGTTAAAAATTGAAAAACTCGATAAAATAATAACATAATAATTTTTCGGGAGATCCCTTTATAATTTTCGATCCCAAAAAAATCATAAATTAATAATTCATAGAAACTGAAAAAAATATATTACACTCTATTGAAATATGATTCAATAGTTGTCTGTTTTCCTTTAAAGTTCAAGTCTATTTGGAGTTCATCTCTAACTTTTCTTATTGCATCCAATAGCTCAGGTGTTGTATTTTTGTATTGTATCATAAAGTTGTGAAGAGTGTTCGACGCCATAAGTGCTTTCTTTCGTGTAACAGGCTCCAAAGACACTATATTATCTTCGCCGTCATCCTCTGCATTGTTCTTAATGATAGTACCCACAATATCTTCTAAACTCTGAACCTCCGAACATGCTTCATTTTCACCTGAATCATCATGAGGGTACACGAGTTTCATTGTATCTCTTGCCTTCTGCAAAATTAATTCTCCTGTGATATTCACACGTTCTTAATGCTGGAGAAACCACTCATAAACAACATTCTCCATGTCAGGATATTTTGTTGGTTTGTGTCTTTTGATCTCTGCTCTTCCCTTTTCTATTTCAGCAGAGAGATAGTCATCTGACCGCTTAACTGTGTTTGATATTGTTCCTTGACTAACTTTTAACTGAAATTTTCCCTCAAGCCATCTCTGCAAGTCTTTTTGTGTGCTTGCAGGATTATCTCTCTTATACTCACACAACTCCTTACGTATTTGATCTGACATAGTTGATTTTGCAACACCTTTTAGATGAGAAGCCATCTTGTGAGATATGGTTTGAATACTCTAACACATTCATGTAATTTATATATGCCAAACTTGCTTAAGAATACATTGAACACATTTATTCCTCGTTTACATTTACTGTACTTCAAAAGTCATTATTGATTTCCAATGCATATGTAGTTACTAATTTACGTTGAGTCCCAAGGTTCGCTGCAACGTAATTCTAAGAGGCATAGATTAATTTGCCTTTTTGTTTGGTATGTACAGTATGTAATTACTTAAAAACTCTTTAAATTAATAATTATTAATTTATCGATAAATTAATAACTCTCTAAATTAATAAATTTCTCCGGTCATGACATTATTAATTTAAAGAATTTCTACTGTATGTGAGGGTAATACTGAAAAATTATTATAATATTTTAAAATTTCAATAAAATTCTTTGGTGTGAGTGCTTTTTTTAATCTATGTGATGTTCTTTTCAGAATCTTATAATAAGAAACAGAAGGAGTATTACTGAATATGTAGTTAAATTAATAAAAAATAGTTTAACTAAATAATATACTAATTTAATTATATATTGATATACATTTAACACGGTATGTAATTTATACACCAGCAGGTGTATATAAATAATTTTTCTATTAAATAATTTTCTAATCATCTATCTATAATATATATTAGATGATTCAATTTACTATTAATGGCTATCTTTCATAGCTATAGAGGCTGTATAGCCTATTTGTTTACTCTCTCATTATTTTTTCTTTTAATATTTTTGTATTTTAACTTTAGTTTTTAAAAAATTGATATTGCCACTCCTTTTTTAATATTTTAATAATATTTAATTATTAATACTTTAATTTAATTGGTTAAAAATATAATTTAAATTTAAAAAATATTTTAAAAGAAATGGCAATAGAATTTTAGAATTGACAATATCACTTCCCTAGTTTTAATATAGAAAGTTAAGTAAAAAAAAGTCAACTCATTATTAGTTTTACTAGATAAATTAATTAATTATTCAATTACTATTATTCTATAATCTTATATATGACTCATAATCTAAATTTTTTTTTTAATGATACTCTACATATATCACAAGTAACACATTAATAAATAATTTTCATTTATATCATTTTTATAATTTTTAATAATTCAATTAGAGGCGTGGTAGCATTGTACTAACCCCTTGCTACTTGTCTTAAAGATATGAAAAATATTCATGTTTATTCATTTAAAATAATATTTCTAAAATTAAATTTATATTAGAATGATTTTGTTATTCATTATCAATGATTAAGCAACCCATTAATATAAATTTTATATTGAAAAATGCAGAGTATTTAATGCTACGAAGTCATTTGTAATATTAATTTTAATACAAAATTTCTATAAATGAGTTGTTTAACCATTGCCCTTATTGATAACAAAATCCATATTTAGAAATTGTTCAAAAAATTGTATATTATAAATTATATAATTATTAAAATAGCCAAGAGCTTGTAGCTCAAGTGGCGTAAGAAGAAGCTCATTGAGCTGAAGGTGTGGAGTTCAATTCCTGGTGAGATATAATTAGGAGTAGTGTAGTGTGGAGTGTGTGTGTATATGTGGAGTGGAAATGTTTGTTTTAAAATCCTTAGATGTAATTAAGAGTTGAGTGAGGGAGATACTAGAACAATAGAAAAAAATATATACTAATTGATTTTAAGGATTTATTAAGGCATTTATGTTAAGGATATAATTAAAAAATATTTGACAAATGTACTATATAAAATTGATATTCTCGGAAGAGGGGCTCTCTAAATCCGTCTCTGCGAATATTGTTAGAGTGAAATATCATTTTAGTCTCTAATTTTGTCAAAATAGGGCTTTTTAGTCTTTGTCTTTCACATTTAACCATCATTTTGATTTCCGATTTTGTGAGAACAAGATATTTTAGTCCCCGACGTGCTTATAAGGGCAATCATTTTAGTCTCTTATTTTCACTTTTATCAGTTATTTTAGTCCATAATTTTTAATTTCATCGGTCGCTTTAGTTTCTAAACCTTGAGACTAAAATGATTAATGAGAGTGAAAGTTAGTGACTAAAATTCTCGAATGGAGTGAAAGTTGGAGACTAAAATAAATATTCTTATAAGTCAAGGACTAAAATGACGAATAAAAGTAAAAATTATGAACTAAATTGATCGTTCGTATAAATTATAGACTAAAATGCAGTGTCCTCACAAAATTAAAAATTAAAGTGGCTATTAATTCAATAATGTGAATAGCAGTATAAGGATTTAACAGAAGCAGCAATTGAAGCCTCAAAAAGCATAGTGAAGTCTTGTGTGAGGGTTGGGACAGTGAAGCGTCTCATATACACTGGCTCTGTCTGTTCTGCTTCTCCTTTGAAAGATGATGGAAGTGGCTTCAAGGATTCTATGGATGAAACTTGTTGGACCCTCTTAATGATTCATTGTCATATCTTTACAGTGAAGATTTTTTTAAGGTAATTTATTACTTACCAATTCCTAATTCTTAATTTGTTACCTTTGGATGCCAATTAGACTTCAATTAAACCTTTTTTAATGTTAAGAGTTTGTAGTTCAAATGGTACAAGGAGCTCTTGGAGCTTGAGAGGAGGGGTTCAATTCTCGATGAAGAGATTTATGAATTAGATTTAGGAATAGTATAGTGTGGAGGTGTGTGTGTTTGACCGATAAAAAAAAATTAAACCTTCTTCAATAGGTTTACACGATATTAACTACCTGCCCATATTTAAGGTTGGCAAAACGGTCAATACCACCGTTTAGGCTTGCATTAATGTTGGTCCGTAAAAAAATGGGTCGGCCTGTGACAGTTATATGGGCTCAAATTTTTAGTTCATTCCGTTTTATCCGTGCGGGTTGTGGAATGGCACATTTAGCCGTCATACACGAAAAAAATATTTTCTTTTTATAATAAAAGTGTTTTTATAAAAAAAGAATTATTAAAAAATATATGTATATATGTTTTAATTAAAAAAATGTATTTTCATTAAAAAACTTTTTTTATTTGTATTTGTTTTGTTTTGAGATTTTAGAACTTCTTTAGATAAATAAAAACAACATGTATTTTAATAAGGAAACAAAAAAGAAAATAAGGGGTTGTTTGGTTTGCATTTTCATTTCCTGTTTTCTGTTTTCTGAAATTTTACAAAGGAAAAACTGAAAATGCTCAAAACAGAATTTTCTGTTTTCAGCATTTTGAATTTTTCCTTTGTAAAATTTCAAAAAACAGGAAAAAAACTGAAAACAGAAAATGGAAACAAAAAATGAAAATGCAAACCAAACAACCCCTAAGTCGGCGAGTTAGCTTGTCTCAACCCGCTGTTGGCCTAGGCAAATTGGCGGGTTAAACAGGATGACAGGTTTTAATAAACAATCCAATCCGCTCAATTGAAGGTGAGTTAGGTCCACTTTATCACCCCTATCACAAGATTGTTGCAACCCTTGTGCATTTGATTAAAAGATTAGCAGGTGCATATTTTTATAAGAAGGTCTAGTTCAATTTTAAAAGTTAATTTATAGGAGAATGATTACTCACATTATATATTCGGGTTATGTTTGAGAACACAAACTTTTAGTTTTTTAAGAAGATTATAGCTTTTTAAAAGTTTGTAGAATTGTTTAGTAATTATAAATTTAAAAGCTTTTAACGGTGAGATTATAACATTTATAACTAACTTTTAAAAAATTATTATATGAAATAGTTTTTGTCTTTTAAAAATTAACTTTCAAAGTCCCAGTCATGTAGCTCAGTTGGTGAGCACATGGGGACATGCGTGTGTGGGTACGGGGTTCGAATCTCGGTTGTACTACTTTTCTATGAATAAAAAAAAATTAACTTTCGAAATTACCCGCATTTATTTTCGTAAACCATAAACTATCGACCCAACTACCTTTATTTATTAATATAATATTATTGAATTATTTATTGATTTGGTCCCTCACCTTGTAGTCATGAGATATTTTAGTTCCTGACTTTCTATAATATTTGAATTAGTCACTGATTTTGCACCCCGTAAGTCACTTTAGTCCCTGTTATTAAGTGACACTAGCAAAATGCCTACCTGACATGTTGAATATCTATATGGTAGGTTAATTGAAAATTAGGAGTCTAAGTGATAAAATGATATTGATTTGCTCAATCTCAAAATAGGTAACTCAATTAGTCCTTCAAATCGCTTACAATATAATTTAATTTTAAACTCCAAAACGCGGTGTAACTTTGGGATTAAGCAAAACGCCATCGTTTGCTCGTTTACGTGAACTCTTATATGACAAATAACCTGTCATATAGGCAATTAGCATGTCACGTAGACATTTCGTTAATGTCACTTAATGTCAGAGACTAAAGTGACTTACAAGGTGTGAAGTTAAAGATTAATTTAGACATTTTAAAATGTCAGGGACTAAAATACCCTGTGACTACAAAGTGAGGGACCAAAATAGTCAATCGCTCTAATATTATTCATTCTTTTTTAAATATTTCAAATAATTCAGCTTATCACACATCTTATTCTTCTAAAATAATTTTAATTAATAAATTAACTACACAACTATAATCTCACCGCCAATTTAATTTTACTGTAATGTTATTATTTTTATTTTTGAAGGACTATACTTACTCAAAGACACTAGTGGAAAAACACATGCTGAGCTATGGTAACAAAGAAAATGGTAGTGAATTAGAGGTAGTGACCCTAGCTTGTGGCCTTGTTGGAGGGGATACCCTTCAATCCTTCACTCCCCAAACCATGTTAGTTTGTATCTCTCAGATCTTGAAAAATGAATGGGCGTACAATGCACTAAAGTTCTTACAGAGATTGCTGGGAAAAATTCCTCTGGTGCACATTGATGATGTTTGTGAAGCTCATATTTTCTGCATGGAAAATAATGCCTCAATGAGTGGAAGATTCTTGTGTGCAAGTTCTTATGTTTCTTTAGAAGAGATTGCTGATTATTTTGTTCATCATCATCCCGAATTCAATGTGAAGCAAGAGTAAGTGGCTATCTTCTAAATTATTTGTTTCATTTAATATTGTGTATGTTTGGTTTTAGGTTAAGATAGACGTTTTTATTGAAATTAATAAATATCACATTCTCCATTGAATAACTTCAAACACTATTCAAATCATATTTGATTAATTATGATTATGCATTCTCATAAAACACAATTACATTTCAGATACATTGATGGGCTGAAGAAGGAAATCAAATGGGCCTCAACAAAGCTTTGTGACAAAGGATTTGTATACAAATATGACTTTAAGATGATATTGGATGATTCTATTAAATGTGCAACAAGATTGGGTGATCTCTAGCTCCATCTACACCCTTACTTACTGTATCTGTTTGTAATATTAATATTATCATAATTTAAACAAACATATTTAAAAAGATTTAACTATTTATTTATTAAATATGTCATACTTTTGTTAGTCATTTTAGTTTTATTTTAATAGTTATATAAAACTTTTAATTTAATTTTTTTTAAAAAAAATATATTATTAACTATGAATTTTCAAGTTCAATCTATATAATTTTTTATATTTTTAAAATTGCTTAAATTTTCTTAGAGATTGTGTACTATATACTTGAATAATACTATGTTTTTCAATTTTAAAATCAAAATGAGTTTTTTGAATTACTTAAATTATTTGAACTTTTTTGAAAATAATATGTTATTCACCTCGAAGTTTCGAGCTCAATCTACATATTTTTTTTTTATATTTTTTAAATTGCAACAATTTTTTTTAGAGATCGTGTACTATACACTCGAAGATTACGGAGCTTTTTGATTTAAAAGTCAAAACACATTTTTTGAATTACTTAAACTATTTGGCATTTTGGTTCTGGTCTGTGATTCTTTCATGTGAGTTAGCTACCATTGTCTTTTTTTGTAATTATTTGAGTACTTCTAGTACTCTTTTTAATACATATTATTTGGCCTTTCAAAAAAAACTATTTCGCATTTTTTTTAAATAAAAATGTATTATTCACTTTAAAGTTGCTAGCTCAATCGGTTGAAAGTCAAGTGTGAAGTGAGTAAATGGAATCTCACATTGGATGGTTAAGAGAAAAGTGAATGATTTATAAGTGGGAAGACTTTTGCACCTGATTAATGCCTTAAGGTTTTGGATTGCATTGTGGTGTTCTCCACTTCTAGACTCCCTCTCATCTACACTCCAACAGTGGTATCATAGCCTGTTGATCCGGTAACAGGCGGTCGTTGAGCGAATGATCAGCTCACATGTGGAAGAGTTAGACCATGGGAAGTGGAAGAGTGCAAGAGATGTGGCTCTGGTGTGATCATGGGTACTCGTGGAGACTTTCGTTGGAGATCATTCCAATGTGAAAAAGATTCACACTTGATGAGGAGTGTTAAAGGTCAAGTGTGAAGTGAGTAAATGAAATCTCACATTTGATGGTTAACAGCAAAGTGAAGGGTTTATAAAGTGGAAAGACCTTTGCACCTAATGTCTTAAGGTTTTGAGTTGCATTGTGGTCCTCCACTTCTATACTCCTTCTCATCTACACTCCAACACAATCTACACAATTTTAAGATTGCAACGATTTTTCTAGAGAACGTATACTATAAACTTGAAAATACGGTGTTTTTTGATTTAAAAATCAAAATGCATTTTGAATTACTTAAATTATTTGAATTTTTTGTTGAAAATAATGTATTATTTACTTTGAAGTTTCAAGCTCAATCTACGTAATTTTTCATATTTTTAAAATTGCTTCAATTTTTTATAAAAATCGTGTACTATATGCTTGAACAATACATGTTTTTCGATTCAAAAACTAAAATGCGTTTTTCGAATTACTTAAATTATTTGAAACTTTTTATGGAAATAATGTATTATTCACTTTGTAGTTTAGAGTTCAATCTACATAATTTTTTATATTTTTAAAATTGCTTCAAATTTTCTAAAATCGTATATTATAAACTTCAAGAATACGGTGTTCTTAAATTTAAAAATCAAAACACATTTTTTTAAATTACTTAAATTATTTAATTTTTTTTTGTAATTAATGTATTATTCAATATGAAGTTTTGATCTATCGATCTAGATAGTTTCTAAATTTTTAATACAATAAATGATCCATTCATATTTATTTTTTAAATTTCTCCATACATCTTATTTTAATGCTATATAATTTTGAAATAATATCTAAATATATAAACATTTTTCATGTTTACTCAAAATTATTTTTTTGTTTCGTTAAATTAATCAAAATTAATAATAATATGTTTTTAAACACAAAAAAAAACTTCTTCAAATAATAATAAACATTTTTTAACACACGATTTTTTATTAAAATTTTTATTTTAAATTATTATGTAACAATTCTATAAGATAATCGTATCTTTGCAAATTGCCAGATAGCACGTTCTCGCGTAGCTTCAATTGTTTATTTATCTCTGTCTCTTTCCATTAATAATAAAATAAAAAATATAAAACTGGGATTATTGTCTTGGCTTTTGAATTAGTGAAAGAAACAAAATTTGACTTATATATTATAATAAAGTGCAAGATCATTTAAACATGTAGACAACAGTTTAATTTGAATCTTGACCATACTTACATTATTAGAAAAGACAAAGTAGTTGTTATTACTTAAAACAAGTAATTTTTATGGGATGAAGAGAATGTATTATTATTTTTAAGTGATTATTATAAAAATTAAATATTGTATATTTATTTTTTGGTTATTTTAGATTTTTTCTTTTACGTAAAAAAAAAATTCTTTTTTTAATTATAGTTGATTATTTTGATATTTTCTCTTTTTGTTTTTAATTTTTTTAAAAGCAAAAATAAATATTTTAAAATTTAATAAAATTTCTTTTTCTAATAAAATAAATATTTATTTCATAAAGTAAGGAATAACAAACACTCTTAAAAATGTTATAATAATCTCTACTTCACGAATGTAAGTTACGTTTAAATGAAATTTTCATATAGGATACGAGAAGTATAAGATGTGCATATATAAATTTTAAAATTTTATTTTAATTAAAAATTTTATGATGAAGTATAGTTAAGACTTATAAGTTCTTAGATTCAAATAAATAACTACAAAATATAAATTATAAATTATTTATTATGAGCTAGAAACATGAATAATATCAATTTCGTGTTTTTGTTGACCATCATTAGTTAATAAGACAACTGATTTAATTTTTGTTTTTTCAATGTTTTTGACCGATATGTTTTGAAGTATAGAAAAGAATATGAAAAGAATTCACTTTTATTTTTTGAGCGTGCACCTCCGTGGCTAGAGAATGAAGCTTTAAATAGCAGTTTTTGTGTTCGAATTTCTATAGAACAGACTTTCGCCTGTAAAATAATAGAGGCATAGGCGAATTTGTGCACTGAATATTACTGATTGTGAAGAATTTGAGAGTAGTGAGATGATGGAGAGAAGAAGAAATGGCACGTGCAAGGCATGCGTGACAGGAGGTTCTGGTTACATAGCTTCCTGGCTCATCAAGAAGCTCTTATCCAAAGGCTATACTGTCCATGCCACTCTCAGAGACTTGAGTCAGCTTTCTCTCTCTATCCCTTTCCATATCTCTCTTTCTCTGTGATTTGGATTTCGTATTTATTTGGTTTCATGTTTAGACGAGAAATATTTGGATTTATTTCGACAGATGTAATGTCTCAAAAAATAGAAAGTGTGTTTGTTTTCATTTTGAGATGTGACAAATATGAATCTAAATCGCTGAAGGTAGTGAACAACGTTTGCCTCATGTTTGGTGTGGCATCGGGAAAGAACAAATGCTGATTTGATTCAAAACGTGAGAATTACTTTTAGTTGTGTTAAAATTGATCATGTATACTTCATTCCACGTGATTCAATGCCAAATCACGCATCAATTAAGTGTATGTTTGGTTTCATTTTGGTACATGCTAAACTCGAATCTAAAACATGAAAACTACTCTTAATTGTGTTGAAATAGATTCATAGTGTAAGACGAAATAAATAGTAAACAGAGATTTCTATGTTTATTATTCGTGTTTATCCTGATTTAATTTGTTTCCAAACACGCACCAAGAAATTGATATTTGGAATGGCAGAGAATGAGTCCAAAGTGGGACTTTTGAAGAGTTTCCCTCAATCTGAAGGGCAATTGGTGCTGTTTGAGGCAGATATTTATAATCCAAATGATTTTGAGGCTGCAATTCAAGGATGTGAGTTTGTGTTCCATGTTGCTACTCCCATGAGCCATGAACCTTCTTCTCAGGTTTGCCAATTATTCAATTGTAATTATAAGTTAGGGACTAAAATGTTTTGTTTTCACAAAATCAAGAAGTAAAGTGGGTATTAATTCAACAATGTGATGATAATGTGAATAGCAGTATAAGGATTTAACAGAAGCAGCAGTTGAAGCCTCAAAAAGCATAGTGAAGTCTTGTGTGAGAGTTGGGACAGTGAAGCGTCTCATATACACTGGCTCTGTCTGTTCTGCTTCTCCTTTGAAAGATGATGGAAGTGGCTTCAAGGATTCTATGGATGAATCTTGTTGGACCCCTCTTAATGATTCCTTGTCATATCTTTACAGTGAAGATTTTTTTAAGGTAATTTATTACTTACAAATTCCTAATTCTTAAATTTGTTACCTTTGGATGCCAATTACACTTCAATTAAACCTTCTCAAAAAATTTAAAACACTACTAAATAAATTAATGTTATTATTTTTGAATTAGGACTATACTTACTCAAAGACACTAACGGAAAAACACATGTTGAGCTATGGTAACAAAGAAAATGGTGATGGATTAGAGGTAGTGACCCTAGCTTGTGGCCTTGTGGGAGGGGATACCCTACAATCTTTCATTCCTGGAAGCATGTTAGCTTGTATCTCTCAGATTTTGAAAAATGAAAGTGCATACAATGCACTAAAGTTCTTACAGAGATTACTGGGAAAAATTCCCCTGGTGCACATTGATGATGTTTGTGAAGCTCATATTTTCTGCGTGGAAAATAGTGCCTCAATGAGTGGAAGATTTTTGTGTGCAAGTTCTTATGTTTCTTTAGAACAGATTGCTGATCATTTTGTTCATCATCATCCTGAATTCAACGTGAAGCAAGAGTAAGTGGCTATCTTCTGAATTATTTGCTTCATTTAATATCGTGTATGTTTGATTTCAGGTTAAGATAGATAGATATTTTTATTGAAATTGATAAATATCACATTTTCCATTGGATAACTTCAAACACTATTCAAATCATATTTGATTAATTATGATTATGCATTCTCATAAAACACAATTACATTTCAGATACATTGATGGGCTGAAGAAGGATATCAAATGGGCCTCAACAAAGCTCTGTGACAAAGGATTTGTATACAAATATGACTTTAAGATGATATTGGATGATTCTATTAAATGTGCAACAAGATTGGGTGATCTCTAGCTCCATCTACACCCTTACTTACTGTATCTGTTTGTAATATTATACTACAATGAACAATTTATAACAGTCATCATCTGGTTTTTCCTTTTTGTTCCCTATCCTTTTTTTGAAAAAAAAAATTCCAATCCAAATTATATATATATATATATATATATATATATATATATACACTTAAAATTTTTAATTTTTTTTAAAATGTTTTTTCTCTCAATAAATATTAGTAATATCCGTGGATATCTTACGGTAGGGGTGGCAAAACGGGCCAGCCCGGCCCGGCAAGACAATACGGGCTTGTTTTACTAGCACGGCCCGTCGCTTTAAAATTAGTTGGGCCGGCCCCAATCAATTAACCTAACACCCAAATCGCGTTTAGAGGAAGAGAGGTGTTACTTGGTGCTGTCGGCGACAACGGGCGGAGGGAGCGAGAGGAGGCGGCGGCGGTGGCGACAGCAGCAGAGAGGAGTTGTAGAGCGAGGAAGAAACGTTGTCGAGCTCTATTTTCACTGAAGAAGAAGAAGAAGAGTGTTACGAGTGAGGAAGAAGAGCTCTCAGTGGCATATTTTTGTTAATATTTACAAGTTTGCCACCGCGTTTTCAAAATAAGGATTCTTGTTTTCAGCTTTTTCAAGTGAAAACAGTGAAAATGACTATTTATCATTTCCTGTTTTTACTCATTTTTAGAAAATATTTTCACTAAAAACGTTTTTCAAAACAGAACCAAACGCGTTTTCACTCCATTTTCTGTTTTCACTGAAAATGAAAACAGAAAATGGCCAAACCAAACAACCCCTTATACTCCCTCTGTTCCTATTTAACTGTCTGGAGAGAGAAAAACATACATATTAAGAAATGTAATAATTGTTATAATTTTATTGAAAATAAGTTTTGAACTCTCCATAATAATACCCTTTATCTCTCATTTGATTGGTTGAATAGTGAGATATTGATTAGCCTCTAATTAAACATAAGATTAGAATTGGTAAAAGTACAATTAATGTTACATTGAAAGTATGAGTGGACAGATAAATAGAAACAATATTTTTTTTTTCTCTCTGAACAGTTAAATAGGAACGGAGAGAGTAGTTTATTTAGGAGTTTTTTTTTTGGATAAACAAAAATTTTATTAAAGAGTATAAAAATTACACAAAAGAATTATAAAGTTAAGAGAAAAAACCAAAACCAAAACAACAAAGACAGCATTAACCTAAAAACAATACAGCTATAAAACAATCGCAAAATGAAAATACTAAAACTTAAAATAATCCAGCCAAACATTACCAAAAAGTCACTATTTAAGTGATAAATAGAGATGAAGAGTGTTAGTTGATAATTTACAACTTATTGCTTTTTAAGAGTCATTGGTAGCTACACAAGCTTTTTGCTTTTATTAATTCATTTTTACTTTACCTCACGTTATTTATCACGTATTATTTTATTAAGTTTTTATTACATATAAATTATTTCAGTTAATTACAAATATAATAGTAGATACGATAAGTTGGACATCTTGTCCTATTATAATCGGCAGTTCGGTAACTCAACATAATAAAATAAGTTGATCTCTTATTTCAAATTTTATCTTGAGGGACTGGTAAGAATGTGAGCAAGAAGGATAAGGTAATGATTTTTTGTTTTTCCTATTTCACTTACACTTACAATAATTATTCTCAACATACATAACTTTTGTCTTTTAAAATTTAAATTGAGTAATTTTGAAAAAAATAAAGAGAGAGAAAAATAGAAACAAAATAGATTGAGAAAATTGAAAAATTAATTAAAAAAGAACTTTATGAAAAAAATTCAAAGATCAAGATTTTATTATTTTTTGATTTACATAATTTTTTAGATTTTTAAAATTTCAACAATTGTTTGTGGAAGTCATGTACTATACACTTGAAAAATATGGTTTTTTATTTTAATAATGAAAATGCATATTTTAAATTTATTAAATTAATTTATCTTTTTGAAAACAATGTGTTGTTCATCATGAAATTTCTAGCTTAACTTACATAATTTATTAGATTTTTAAAATTTCAACCACTATTTATAGAATTCGTGTACTATATACACTTGAAAAATCGGGCGTTTTTTAATTTAAAAATGAAAATACTTTTTTTAAATTTATTAATTTATTTGATTTTTATAAATCAATGTGTTTTTTGCCATGAAGTTTCTAGCTTAGTTTGTATAATTTTTTTTTTCAAATTGCAATAATTGTTTCTAGAAATCGTGTACTATACACTTGAAAAATAGTGTTTTTTTATTTAAAAATGAAAACATGTTTTTTTTAATTTAGTAAATTGTTTGATTTTTTTAAAAGAATGTGTTGTTCACCATGAAGTTTCTAGCTTAATTTACATAATATTTGATATTTTTAAAATTACAACAATTGATTCTAGAAATCGTGTACAATACACTTTAAAAATAGGGTTTTTTTTTTTTACTTTAAAAATGAAAATGAATTTTTTAACTTCATTAAATTATTTGATCCTTTTAAAAACAATGTATTGTTCACCATGAAGTTTGTAGCTTTGTTTACAAAATATTTTATAGTTTTTAAATTGCAACAATTGTTTCTAGAAATCGTGTACTATACACTTAAAAAATATGGTGTTTTTTAATTTAAAAATGAAAACACTTTTTTTTTTAAATTTTTAATTTATTTTATTTTTTAAAACAATATGTAGTTCACCATGAAGTTTCTAGTTTAATTTGAACAATTTTAATAATTTTTAAAATTGCAACAATTGTTTTTAGAAATCGTGTACTATACACTTGAAACATATGGTGTTTTTACTTTGAAAATAAAAATGTATTGTTCATCATGAAGTTTTTAGCTTAATTTACATAATTTTTTATATTTTGAAAATTTCAACAATGGTTAAATTATTTGATCATTTGGAAAACAAAGTAATGGTCACCATGAAGTTTCTTGCTTAACTTACATAATTTCTTATATTTTTAAAAATGTAACAATTGTTTCTAGGAATCGTGTACTATAAACTTGAAAAATATGGTGTTTTTTACTTTAAAAATGAAATAGCATATTTTAAATTTATTTAATTATTTGATGTTTTTGACCACAATGTATTGTTCACCATGAAGTTTCCAACTACATATAAATAAATTGTTATATTTTAAAAATTTTAAAAATGATTTCTTAAATCGTGTACCATACAGTTGAAAAATAGGGTATTTTTCAATTTATAAATTAGAACTCGTTGTTTAAATTATTTGATTTCTTTTGAAAACAACAGGTTGTTTGTAACACCTAATGAAAATTAAAGCTAAGTTTGTTTGTTTTTTTTTCAAAACATACAATAAGTAATAGCTATCAAGTAACTCTCATACATGAGTACTAACACTACTTAGTCTTAGAGATGGGCTATCATATGCCATATCAAAATACATAAGTGCATAGGGGAAGATAATGAGTTTAAATATCTACTACATGCCAGAGAAATATGTCCAATAATGGTAGCCAACGAACGTGCTACCGGGAAAGGTTGGCTACCCCAAAATACATGTCAAACATAAAAATACTAAACATCTAATATGCTAAGTCGCTGAAATCTTCATCCTCTGAGTCTCTTGTAATATGGTAACCGTCAGTTATATGCAAACATATGACTGAGTAACCCCCGATATTTTTTTAAAATATTTTATACCATATTACAACCAGTCTAACTGAAAAACACCCCATTTAATTCCTATGATACAAATCAATCCAAAGCAACATACAAAAACACAAAGCATGAAATGACAAGATATAGATGTATGCATGGCATGATCTTTCAATTATCATTCTTGTCTCTTTCTTTTCTTTAGTCTTTTACGAAAGCCTGGTGCACTAGACTTCACCATAGGTGCATGGCAGCAACGCGCATTTGAGCTCAATCATGGGACCACGGCAAGCGTCCCTACCGTTATCAACAGCCGGGCTATCTTGACCCCGTTCATTGGGAATAGCCCATGACTTCCTTACCCATTCATTGAAATAGTCTTTTCTTTCAGGCCATCTGCCCAGTCACAGGGCAACCCTACTAGTTCAGGCCATCTTACCTCGTTCATCGGGAGACCCTACATTTTCATTCTTTTCATGCTTGTCCGCTTACCCGGTGTATAACCGGTGGAACTCAACCCACTTACTCAACATTCGTTGAAGGGGGAAAGCTTATCTTATCATTTAATTTCGTTTCACAAGTTTTCATGCATTTTCATTCAACATTCATTCATACATTTTCATGATCCCTTTTATGTTTTTTTGAAGACATTATAACCTATTTTGATTATTATTACCCTAGAAATAAGTTATGTGAAGGGTACATTGCATTTTGGAAGTGAAAACAAAGGGTCCTGTTCTGGGTCATTTTCGCTGCCGCTAAAAATTTCGCCGCATCGAAATTGACACAGAAAGTTTCAGCTAAAAATTTTCTACTACGAAAATTTTTGCTGTCGCGAATTCAGCACAGAACCATTTTTCCTCAGCAACGTATCCTGTTGGACATTTGGTCATAACTTGAGTTGTAGACCTCCAAATTGTGTGAAACCAAAAGAATTTGAAAGCTAAGAGGATTATATACAACTCTTGTGAAGACCAAAAAACCCAGTTCTAAAAATTTAATTGTCAAAAACAGCCATCTTTAACAGGGATGTACACTTAACAGAACATACATTTCAATACAACCCTGTCTCAGTAATTTGGTCGTAACTAGAGTTGTAGACCTCCAAATTGAGTGAAACAAAAAGCATTTGAAATCTAAGAGAATTATCTACAACTACTGTGAAGACCAAAATTGCAAAATCTTATGAATTATTTTTTCGAAATTCACACCCAAGTTACTGCAGAAAACTCACATTTTCATCCAAATTTCACCCTGTTTTCCAACAAACTCACATGGCTCAAATTCAGGACTAAGCACACAAAATTTTAACATCAAGCAAGGATCCAAATCAACAATTTCATCAAAGGAATTCTCAGTTCAACCAAAACACATATCCACACCAAGATTCAACAATAACACATATTCACAACCAAACTATTGAGTCAAGGGCATTGTATCCATTCACATATGGTTAAATGCACTTCAAGGTTTAGATTCACAATTCAAGCACAAAATATTTATTCAACTTGTTCAATTCCAAAAACATCAACTTATTATACAAAATCACAACATGCATTTATCTAGACTTACATCAATTTCATATCCCTAGCTATAAGAGTCAACTAGAGTTCTACATTTCTATACACGCAGTTCCATTCCCTTATTCTCCTAACAGTCCTAAGTTCAATCACCAAGGTTGGGATTACGTTAAACCTTCAAGTTCCTAAGCACTTCTTGCTTCAAGTCCTTTTCTCTAAACTCTTCAATCCTCCCACTTAGGCTTGATGATCCCCTATTGTTCACAAATGTGAGTCATTCACACCCATTAGAATCCATTTAAGAGATTGCATGTGGAAGATGAAGATTAAAACCCATTTGTCCCAAAAATGGAGCTCAACCAAAAGGGTGAGGGAGAAGAGATGCATGGCTTACCAAGAAACTCCAATAGCTCTCCAAGCCCACAAATGCCTTTCTTCAAGCTTCAATGATGGAGAATCAATGGAAAAGAGGCTTGATTTTCCTATGCTTGGGAAAACTCTAGGAGAGGAGAAGAAGAAGATGAAATTTTTGAGAAGGAGAGAAAGAGTGAGATGGCGTGGGAGAGATGGAGAGGAAGATGAGGGTCTTTTTTTTTTTGGTCAAATTTCGTTATCTTCTTAAGTTTTGCTAGATGGTCCTCTCTTAAGAACTTTTTAAAATTTACTCCTTAATCCTTCTTCCTTTTCTCTTGTTAGAGTTGCTACAAACCCCTAAATTCCCAATTTCTTCTAAAGAACAATTAATTCCTACTTGGGAATTTGTGAGATGTTACATTGTTCACCACAAAGTTTCTTCCTAAATTTTGATAAATTTATATATTTTTGAAATTACAATAATTGTTTATAGAAATCGTGTACTATACACTTGAAAAGTAGAGTGTTTTTTATTTTAAAAATGAAAATGCATTTTTTAAATTTGTTAATTTATTTGATTTTTTAAAATCAGTGTGTTGTTCTCCATGAAGTTTCGAGCTCAATTTGAATAAATTTTTATATTTTTAAAATTTCAAAATATTTTTAAAATTTCAAAATATTTTTAAAATTTCAAAATATTTTTAAAATTTCAAAATACACTTGAAAAATATGGGTTTTTTTTTTATTTAAAAATAAAAACATATTTTTTAAATTTATTTAATTATTTGATTTTTTGATGACAATGTAATGTTTACCATGAACTTTCCAACTTAATTTACAAGATTTATTATATTTTTAAAATTTCAACAATTGTTTCTTAAAATCGTGTACTATATAGTTGAAAAATAAGGTATTTTTCAATTTATAAATGAAAAATCGTTGTTTAAATTGATTAAATTATTTTATTTCTTTTGAAAACAACGGGTTGCTAACCACGAAGTTTCTTGCTTAATTTGCATATATTAATATATTTTTAAAATCTCAAAATTGTTTATAGAAATCGTGTATGAAACACTTGAAAATAGAGTGTTTTTTAATTTAAAATCAAAACCCATTTTTAAAATTTATTATATATTACATTATTTTGAAAATCATAAATTGTTCACCATAAAGGTTTTAGGTCATTTTACATAAATTTTAATATTTTAAAAATTGTAACAATTATTTCTAGAAATCGTGTACTATACACTTGAAACAAATGGTGTTTTTACTTTAAAAATAAAAATGAAATTCTTGAATTTATTAAAATTTTTGAAAATAATGTATTGCCCACCATGAAGTTTCTAGCTTAATTTACATAATTTTTGATATTTTTAATATTGCAACAGTTAGTTTTAGAAGTTAGTACTATACACTTGAAAAATAGGTTTTTTTCTTTAAAATTTAAAAAAGCATTTTTTAATTATTTGATTTTTTTTTGAAAATAATGTATTGTTCACCATAAAGTTTCTTGCGTAATTTTCATAAATTTATATACTTTTAAAATTTCAACAATCATTTATAGAAATCGTGTATGAAACACTTGAAAAATAGAGTATTTTTTAATTTAAAAATGAAAACCAATTTTTAAAATTTATTAATTTATTTGATTTTTTAAAATCAATGTGTTATTCTCCATGAAGTATCTAGCTTAATTTGCATAAATTTTTATATTTTTAAAATTGCAACATTTGTTTCTAGATATCGTGTACTTATATACACTTGAAACATATGGTGTTTATACTTAAAATATGTATACGAAATTTGTAAATTTATTAAAATATTCTTTGAAAAGAAAGTGTTGTCTACCATGAAGTTTTAGTTTAATTTACTTAATTTTTTATATTTTTAATAGGGTGTTATTTAATTTAGATGTCGTGTACTATACACTTGAAAAATAGGGTGTTATTTAATTTAAAAATGAAAACTCGTTGTTTAAATGGATTAAGTTATTTGATTTCTTTTGAAAAAATGTGTTGTTCATCATGAAGTTTCTAGGTAAACTTAAATAATATTTATATTTTTAAAATTGCAGCAATTGCTTCTAGAAATCGTGTACTACACACTTAAAAATAGGGTGAATTTTATTTTAAAATGAAAAAATTATTCAAATTTATTAAATTATTTGATTTATTTGAAAATTATAAATTGTTCACCATGAAGTTTTTAGGTTATTTTAGATAATTTATATTTTTAAAATTGCAATAATTGTTTCTAGAAATTGTGTACTATACACTTGAAACATATGGTGTTTTTACTTTAAAAATATAAATGAACTTTTTGAATTTATTAAAATTTTTGATTTTTTGAAAGCAATGTATTGTCTACCATGAAGTTTCTAGCTTAATTTACATGATTTTTATATTTTTAATATTGCAACAATTGTTTCTAGAAGTCGTGTGCTATACACTTGAAAAATATGGTGTTTTTTCTTTTAAATTTAAAAAACAGATTTTTAATTTTTTAATTATTTGATTTTTTTTAAAATAATGTATTGTTCACCTTGATGTTTCTAGCTTAATTTACAGAATTTTTTATATTTTTAAAAGCGCAACAATCATTTCTAGAAATCATGTACTATACACTTGAAAAATAGGGTGTTTTATAATTTAAAAATGAAAACTAATTGTTTAAATTGAATAAATTATTTTATTTCTTTTGAAAACAACGTGTTTTTCACCACGATCTTTCATGCTTAATTTGAATAAATTTTTGAATTTTTAAAATTTCAACAATTGTTTATAGAAATCGTGTACTATTAACTTGAAAAATAGGGTATTTTTCAATTTATAAATGAAAAATCATTTAAATTGATTAAATTATTTGATTTCTTTTGAAAACAACGGGTTGTTCACCATGATTTTTCTTTCTTAATTTTCATAAACTAATATATTTTTAAATTTCAACAATTGTTTATAGAAATCATGTACGAATCACTTGAAAAATATATAGTTTATTAATTTAAAAATGAAAACCAATTTTTAAAATTTGTTAGTTTATTTGATTTTTAAAAATCAATGTATTGTTCTCCATGAAGTTTCTAGCTTATTTTTCATAAATTTTTATATTTTTAAAATTCAACAATTATTTCTAGAAAACGTGTACTATATACACTTGAAACATATGGTGTTTTTACTTTAAAAATGAAAACGAACTTTTTGAATTTATTAAAATATTTGATTTTTTTGTAAACCATGTATTGTCTACCATGAAGTTTCTATCTTAATTTACATTATTTTTTATATTTTTAATATGTCAACACTTGTTTGTAGAAGTCGTGTAATATACATTTGAATAATAGGGTGTTGTTTAATTTAAAAATGAAAACTCGTTGGATAAATTGATTAAATTATTTGATTTTTTTTGAAAACAATATGTTGTTCACCATGAAGTTTCTAGGTTAATTAAAATAATAATTTAAAATTTTAAAATTGCAATAATTGCTTTTAGAAATCGTGTACTACACACTTAAAATTGGGTGATTTTTATTTTAAAGTGAAAAAACTATTAAAATTTATTAAATTATTTGGTTTATTTGAAAATCATAAATTGTTCACCATGAAGTTTCTACATTATTTTACATAAATTTTTATATTTTTAAAATGACAACAATTGTATCTAGGAATCATGTACTATACACTTGAAACATATGATGTTTTTACTTTAAAAATATAAATGAACTTTTTGAAGTTATTAAAATTTTTTATTTTTTGAAAACAATGTAATGTCCACCATGCAATTTCTAGCTTAATTTACATAATTTTTTATATTTTTAATATTGCAACAATAGTTTCTATAATTCGTGTACTATACACTTGAAAAATAGGGTGTTTTTTCTTTTAAATTTTAAAAAAAAATTATTTTTTAATTATTTGATTTTTAAAAAATAATGTATTGTTTACTATGATGTTTCTAGCTTAATTTACAATTTTATTTATCTTTTTAAAAGTGCAACAACCATTTCTAGAAATCACGTACTATACACTAGGGTGTTTTATAATTTATAAATAAAAACTCGTTGTTTAAATGGATTAAATTATTTGATTTATGTAACACCCTCATAAAATGGCCTTAAACTAACATGTAAAACATACATGCTTTTCACGTGATTAAGTGGCCTTGTCAATGATTCTATGAAAATTACCCTATTTAAAAAAATAAATCTTGAATATATAATTACATGACCATACTAGTGAGAGTTAGACCTGAATTACTTGGCTAGAGTCTAAAAATACAAGTCCAAGTGACATCAAAAGAGGAAATCTATGATAGTAACTTTATTACAATTTAGGATTACAACTATAGGTACAATAAAACATCTAATATAAGTCTTCATTCTTTTGCTCCATCATCTCTAGCCATGACATCACCTGCAATACTGTAACCGTGAGATATACGAATTCACATATATCTCACTAACCCCCGGTTATATAAAAACGTTTCCACAGTGTTGCAGGCAACAAGTTGCAAAACTATTCCCTCCTAGATTTAATACTAACATCATCCATATGAACCTCAAGTTCCTTAAACAGTCAAACAGTCAATCAGTCACATAAACATTAAGTTCCATCACACAATCAATCATTCATAATCTGTGAACTTTAATGAGGTATGCTATGCATGTTCCTTTTTATCAGTTTTGTGCCGGCAGCCCGCACCCTTATTGGAGATCTCCATTGTCCAAGGAAGCGTTCCCCCTTGAACCCTTACTCTGCCCGGTCTCACACCCGAAGGTGATCAATACAGTGTCTTTTATCATGAATGAAAATGCATAAACCAATGCAGTATCGGCCTCATTCTCTTCCTCATACCAAGGCCTTAACCCATACCCTTGTTGATGAGGAGAGTTATTCACATATTGCATTGTATTTCAAGTCAATCACATAATTTCAGTTATTAATTAATCATGAAAACATGGCTTAAAACCCCTTAACATTGCAAGGCCCTTACCAATTCCCTTGCAATGTTAAATACATGTTAAAACCTCATTCTCTTCCTCATACCAAGGCCTTAAAACATACCCTTGTTGATGAGGAGAGACATTTGATTCCTTAAACATAAATCTTGAAACCTTCAATCACACAAATACATGTTCAATTTCTACCTTATTCATAACATACAATGAAGCCATTCATCCACAATCATGCACCACACAATTTCATGGTACTAGGCATAATTTGTAAAACAATGAGACCTATTTTCATCCATTCCAATCCTAGAGATGGATTCATTATGTTTACATTGCATTTTGTTTGATTATGTTCATGTAGAAATAAAGCATGGAGAAGTGTTGATTTTAGAGGATTGGACTTGAATAATGAAGGGAAGAATGAAGAAAGTTGAAGAAAAGATGTAGAAAACACTTAGAAGCTGTCAAACACCATCTTGTGCGCACAACCCATGAAGGTGTGCGCACCTTAATTCACCCCTGGAGCTGCTGTCCAATCTTGTGCGCACAGCCCAGGAACGTGTGCGCACCACTGTTTGTATTTCGGCTATAACTTGAGTTGTAGACCTCCAAATAGAGTGAAACTAAAAGCATTTGAAAGCTAAGAGGATTCTATACATCTCTTATGAAGGCTACAAAACCCAGTTCTAAAATTTTAATTGTCAAAAACAGTCATCTTTGACAGGTATGTGCAATCAACAAAATAGATACTTTCATATAGACCCTGTCTCAGTAATTTGGTCATAAATAAAGTTGTAGACCTCCAAATTGAGTGAAACCAAAGGCATTGGAAAGATAAGAGAATTGTCTACAACTCGTATGAAGACCATGATGACCAATTCATAATAAAAAATGGTTCGTATTTCAGTTCAAAGTCACGGCATTAACACTCAGAATTTCATCAAAATCATGCCTTGTTTCTAACCAACCTAAACCTTTAACCCAATTCAACTTCCAAAACCATAAACCCATCCATGTGAGTCAATTCATCAAACATCAAATGTGCATTCAAACATTACAATCACAATTACAATTTCCTACCATTCACAATTTCCAGCTAGCTATACTATTGGGGTTTTGGGGTTACCTTTGAAGCTTGTTCTTTGCCTTCAAGCTTGATTCTCCAACCTAGGGTCTAGCTTCCAAGCCCATAACATCTTTTCCTTTGTCATTTACTTGGTCCTTGGGTGATTATGCCCCTAGACCCATTTCAGCTCACATGAGAGATTGAGGGAGTAAGCATAAATGGAGAAAAAGATGAAGAGATTAACTTACCCAAGCTTGATTTGGAGAAGAATTAGGCTTAGAAACACTTGAAAACCCACATGCAAGGCATAACCATGGAGAATGGAGGAGCTTCTCCTAGAGAGAAGGAGGAGAAAGTGATTTTCTAGTGAGAGAAGGAAGTTGGCGAGAATGGGGAGAAGAGGAAGGCTATGGTCTCTTATCTAGTGTGGTCTAGTTCACTTAAGATGGGAGAGACTACTTAGCAATTTTTAAAATTTGCAAATAGGTCCTCCCTTTCTTTGAGAGTCCCCTTTTAAGTCTCTTCTACATAATCTCTTAATTGTTGGTACTTGGTTCTTGAATTAAGCATATACCACAATTAAATAGCCTTAGATATCATCACCAGTAAATTTGGGATGTTACAATTTCTTTTGAAAACAACGTGTTTTTCACCATGCACTTTCATGCTTAATTTGAATAATTTTTTGAATTTTTTAAATTTCAACAATTGTTTATAGAAATCATGTACGAATCACTTGAAAAATATAGAGTTTTTTAAT
The DNA here is from genome assembly GCA_037177725.1 of Cyamopsis tetragonoloba. Lineage (NCBI taxonomy): Eukaryota > Viridiplantae > Streptophyta > Magnoliopsida > Fabales > Fabaceae > Cyamopsis > Cyamopsis tetragonoloba. Next base: position 52,812,071 of record CM074125.1, read on the forward strand.
TTAAAAATGAAAGCCCATTTTTAAAATTTATTAGATTTTTTTAAAATCAATTTCTTGTTCTCCATGAAGTTTCTAGCTTAATTTTAATAAATTTTTATATTTTTAAAATTGCAACAATTGTTTCTAGAAATCGTGTATTATATACACTTGAAACATATGGTGTTTTTACTCTAAAAATGAAAACGAAATTTTTGAATTTATTAAAATATTTGATTTTATTGAAATTAATATATTGTCTACCATGAAGTTTCTAGCTTAATTTACATTATTTTTTATATTTTTAATATTTCAACACTTGTTTGTAGAAGTCGTGTAATATACACTTGAAAAATAGGGTGTTATTTAATTTAAAAATGAAAACTCGTTGTTTAAATTGATTAAATTATGTGATTTATTTTGAAAATAATGTGTTGTTCACCATGAAGTTTCTTGCTTTATTTGCATAAATTATTATATTTTTAAAATCACAACAATTGTTTATAGAAATAATGTACTATACGATTGAAAAATAGAGTGTTTTTTTTGTTTAAAATTTAAAAAAAGGATTTTTTATTTATTTATTTTTAAAAAATATATAGTTCACCATGATGTTTCTAGCTTAATTTGAATAAATTTATATTTTTAAAATAGGAACAATCGTTTCTAGAAATCGTTTACTATTCACTAGAAAAATAGTGTGTTTTATAATTTAAAAATGAAAACTCGTTTTTTAAATTGATTAAATTATTTGATTTATTTTTAAAACAAAATTTTTTACACCATGAAGTTTCATGCTTAATTTGAATAAATTTTTATATTTTTAAATCGTGTACTATACACTTTTTATAGAAATTGTGTACTATACACTTTAAAAATAGGGTATTTTTTAATTTAAAAATGAAAATGTATTTTTAAATTTATTTAATTATTTTATTTTATCACAATGTATCGTTTACCATAAAGTTTCCAACTTAATTTACATAATTTTTTACTTTTTTAAAATTTCAATAATTGTTTCATAAATCATGTACTATATACAATTGAAAAATAGTGTATTTTTTAATTTTTAAATAAAAACACCTTGTTTAAATTGATTAAATTATTTAAAATCTTTTGAAAACAATGAGTTGTTCACCATGAAGTTTCTTGCTTAATTTTCATAAATTTATATATTTATAAAATTACGAAAATTGTGTATTGAAATCGTGTACAATACACTCAAAAAATAGTGTTTTTTAATTTAAAAATGAAAACATGTCTTTTCAATTTATTAATTTATTTGATTTGTTAAAATAAATTTGTTGTTCTCCATGAAGTTTTTAGCTTAATTTGCATAAATTTTTATATTTTTAAAATTGGAACAATTGTTTCTTAAAATCGTGTACTATACACTTGAAACATATGGTGTTTTTACTTTAAAAATATAAATGAAATTTTCTAGTTTAATCTACATAATTTTTTATTTTCTTAAAACAATGTATTGTCCACAATGGAGTTTCTAGTTTAATCTACATAATCTTTTATATTTTTAATATTGCAACAATTGTTTCTAGAAGTCGCATTTGAAAAATATGGTGTTATTAAATTTAAAAATGAAAATTTGTTGTTTTAATTGATTAAATTATTTGATTTCTTTTGGAAACAATGTATTGTTCACAATGACTTTTCTTTCTTAAGTTTCATAAATTATTATATTTTTAAATTAAAACAATTGTTTACAGAAATCGTATACTATACACTTGAAAAATAGAGTGTTTTTTAATTTAAAAATGAAAATGAATTTTTTAAATCTGTTAATTTATTTGATTTTTTAAAATCAATGTGTTGTTCGAAATGAAGTTTCGAGCTCAATTTGAATAAATTATTTTATTAATAATATTTCAAGAATTATTTATAGAAATCTTGTACTATACACTTGAAAAAAAGGGTGTTTTTAATTTAAAAATGAAAAAATATTTTTTATATTTATTTAATTATTTTATCTTTTTAATGAAAATGTATTGTTTTCCATGAAGCTTCCAACTTATTTACAATTTTTTTATATTTTTTATAGAAGTCTTTTACTATACACTTAAAAAATAGGGTGTTTTTTCTTTGAAATTTAAAAAAGCATTTCTTAATTTTTATAATTATTTGATTTTTTTGAAAATAGAGTATTTTTCACCATTATTTTCTAGCTTAATTTACATAATTTTTTTATATTTTTAAAATAGGAACAATTGTTTCTAGAAACCGTGTACTATTCACTTGAAAAATAGGGTGTTTTATAATTTAAAAATGAAAACCATTGTGTTGGATCGAGCGCTTACCACTAGGCCAAAAGCTATAGCTGATAGTCAGGGCGCAACTCTTTCTACTTAAGAGCGTAGCAACCCAAGCGCCATGATTCGATAGTGACTTAGCCCACCTAGCCTTCGCCACGGGACAATTGATGCAACCCGCAACAATCTCCCCCTCAGCAATTGTCCCGCTGGATATCGAACTCACGACCTTGGCTCTGATACCCATTGTTGGATCGAGCACTTACCACTAGGCCAAAAGCTATAGCTGATAGTCAGGGCGCAACTCTCTCTACTTAAGAGCGTAGCAGCCCAAGCGCCATGATTCGATAGTGACTTGGCCCACCTAGCCTCCGCCACGGGACAATTGATGCAACCCGAAACAATAAGATTTGTCATCATCAAAAAGGGGGAGAATGTAGAAGTATGTGTGCTTAAATGTTTAATGGATTATGTTTTGATGATGACAAATACAATAGCAATAAGTTATGTGTAGTATGTTTTGATGTTAACAAATGTAAGATTAAATTAGGAATGAACATGCTACTATATGAGCTTAATGGAGTGCATGATTATATGTTCTATGTTGTGATATACAAGTTGATAATCATGCAATGTGTACATCAATGCTTGATAGACTAACTAGAGTTATATATTTATAAATCAAGCATATTTTATTTTGAGTTTAGAAGTTTGGACTAACTATGATTTTCAAGTGAGAAATATCTTGTAGATAGTCCATGTATTAAGAGTAAGCAATGATCAAGAAAAATGAAAAAATCAATTATGCTCAACTCAAGGAGAATAACAATGATGGCCAAGTGCTTATGATGCTATGAAAGAGAAACTAACAAGCTTGGATTGCATCAAGAAGCCTAAGGACTTAGTTTGGTATATTTCTTTTCTAGGCTATGTAAGTGTAAATTTGAGAAGCCATTACTTGATAAAGCTTGTCATTCACCTTGCATTCATAGCATCATTTTAAACCATAGCCTTCAAAATGTGTTTTTCAAAGAAATTGGTTACAAAGAGTTTTATCATGAGAAAATTGTTTTTCAATTAGATAATGATTTGAAAAGTGAGTTTATGTTTAAAAGTACTTAAATATTTGGTTTGAATTTGTTAATAAGCATAAACAAATATATTTTCAACAATAGTCTTATATGGAAGCTGATATATGTTTACTGTTTTGATCATATCATTACGTGTATTTTAAATATTGAGCTAAGACATATTTCATCTGAAAATAGACTCAATAAGCTTTCTAATGACTGGTCTTTTGCTCTAAATGGATCACAAATGAAGAAGTTATGAACTTTTGAATTCAGCCTTTGTTTTTAGGTTTTGGAAAATGACCCTTGTTCACTATTTTGATCGTATATTTAAAAAATACTTTGAGTTTTGATCTGACACTTGTTTCATAAGAAAGTAGACTCAAAGAGCTTTCTAACAACTGGTCATTCACTTGAAATGGACAAGAAATGAAGGAGTTATGATTTTTCAAAGTTAGAGATTGTTGTCAGGAATTTCATATCCGAATACATATTCGAATATTTAAGTGCATATTCGAATACATATTCGAATATGGCTTTTGATATTCGAATATAGCTATCTAAGCACCAGTAAGTGCATATTCGAATACATATTCGAATATGACTTTTGATATTCGAATATATATTCGAATATAGCTATCTAAGCACCAGTAAGTGCATATTCGAATACATATTCGAATATGGCTTTTGATATTCGAATATAGCGTTCTAAGCACCAGCAAGTGCATATTCGAATACATATTCGAATATGGGTTTTGATATTCGAATATATATTCGAATATAGCTTTGGAAATGTGAAAAATCTGCTTCCAAGAGTGTCATATTCGAATACATATTCGAATATGGGATTTTATATTCGAATATGGACGGTGCAGAGCTAAAAATGGCTAGTAACGACTAGATTTCAATGGAGGGCTATAAATATGAGTTCTTGGACCATTCTAAAAACAAGAAGCAAGATTTTCCACTCTAGTATCACACTAGAATCATATTATCTCATTTCTAAGCTTCTTCTAACATGAATCAAATGCTTTAATCTTGGTCTTTCATCTTGAATCATTCTCATCATTCAAAAAGCTTTGATATTCAAAATTGCTCTATCTTGCTAAAGGCTTGCTCAAATCTTTGTGCTTCAAGTTGTATCATTTACTCTTTTGAGAGTTTCATTGTGGTGAGCTTATTTTTAAAAAGAGTATTGAAGGTGAGGTATCCTTCTAGATGTTTGAAGGTGAGGTATCCTTCTAGTTGTTTGAAGGTGAGGTATCTTTCAAGGTTGTTTTAGGGTGAGGTATCCCTAGTTGAGGCTCTTGCACATTGGTGGGATATCCAATGGTGGGGAGTGCTCTTAGTGTGTAATCTCGTTGAAGGTTGAATACAAGTGTTTTTGCGGTGCCGTTTTGAAGACTGGATGTAGGTCACAAGGAGGTTTAGTGACCGAACCAGTATAAATCTCTGTGTTTGATTCTCTCTTCCCTACTCTTTAAACTTTCACATTTTTTGCTCTATATTTTTGTTGCTCATCTTGCTTCATACTCTAATTCCTCTAATCTCATTATATTTGAGTTGGTTGTGCAAATTGAATTCTTTATAAACTTGTTCCGCTACTTATAACTGTTATTTGCACAAAATTGTTTAAATTTCTTAAAAGTGTTTTAATGTTTTAAATCACCCAATTCACCCCCCCTCTTGGGTGATGGTTGCCATGACCAACAAGTCATTGTTTAAATTGATTAAATTATTTAATTTCTTTTGAAAACAATGTGTTGTTCACCATGAACTTTCATGCTTAATTTGAATAAATTTTTGTATTTTTGAAATTTAAACAATTGTTTATAAATATAGTGTACTATTAACTTGAAAAATAAGGTGTTTTTTTAATTTAAAAATGAAAATGTATTTTTTAAATTTATTTAATTATTTGATTCTTTTGACCATAATGTATTGTTCAGCATGAAAATATCAACTTAATTTACATAATTTTTTATTTTTTTTTAAATTTCAACAATTGTTACTTGAAATCGTGTACTATACAGTTGAAAAATAGGGTATTTTTTAATTTATAAATGAAAACTTGTTGTTTAAATTGATTGAATTATTTGATTCCTTTTGAAAACAACGGGTTGTTCACCATAAATAAAATTTCTTGCTTAATTTGCATAAATTTATATATTTTTAAAATATAAAAAATTGTTAATAGAAATCGTGTATGAAACACTTTAAAAATAGAGTGTTTTTAAATTTAAAAATGAAAACCCATTTTTAAAATTTATTAGTTTATTTGATTTTTTTTAAATTCATTGTGTTGTTCTACATGAAGTATCTAGCTTAATTTGCATAAAAGTTTATATTTTTAAAATTGCAACAATTGTTCTAGATATCGTGTACTATACACTTTAAACATATGGTGTTTTTACTTTAAATATGAATACAAAAATTTTGAATTTATTAAAATATTGATTTTCTTTGTAAAGAATGTGTTGTCTACCATGAAGTTTCTAGCTTAATTTACTTAATCTTTTATATTTTTAATATTGCAGCAGTTGTTACTAGAAGTCGTAATACACTTGAAAAATAGGGTGTTATTTAATTTAAAAACTAAAACTCATTATTTATATTGATTAAATTATATGATTTATTTTGAAAACAATGTGTTGTTCACCATGAAGTTTCTTTCTTAATTTGCATAAATTATTATATTTTTAAAATTTCAACAATTGTTTATTGAAATCGTGTACTATACAATGGAAAAATAGGGTGTTTTTTAATTTAAAAATGCAAACAAATTTATTAAATTTTTTATTTTTATTTATTTATTTTAAAATAAATTTTTTCTCCATGAAAGCTTAATTTGCACAAATTTTTATATTTTTAAAGTTGCAACAATTTTTTCTAGAAATCATGTACTATAGACTTGAAAAAGAGTTTGCTTTTTATTTAAAAAATGAAAACGTGTTTTTAAAATTTATTAAATTGTTTATTTTTTTAAAAAATATGTGTTATTCAAAATGAAGTTTCCGTGTTAATTTAAATAATATTTATATTTTTAAAATTGCAACATTTGCTTCAAGAAATTGTGTACTATAACACTTGAAACATATGGTGTTTTTACTTTAAAAATATAAATGAAATTTTTGAATTTATTAAAATTTTTTATTTTTTGAAAAAAATATATTGTCCACCTTGAAGTTTCTAGCTTAATTTACATATTTTTTTATATTTTTAATATTGAAACAATTGTTTAATAGGGTGTTTTTCTTTTAAATTTAAAAAAACAACTTTTTAATTTTTTAATTATTTGATTTGTTTAAAAATAATGTATTGTTCACCATGGTGTTTCTAGCTTAATTTACGTATTTTTATATATTTTTAAAATTGTCACAATCGTTTCTAGAAATCATGTACTGTACACTTGAAAAATAGAGTGTTTTATAATTTATAAATGAAAATTCATCGTTTAAATTGATTAAATTATTTGATTTATTTTGAAAATAACGTGTTGTTAATCATGAATTTTCATTCTTAATTTGAATTTTTTTATATTTTTTAAAATTTCAACAATTGTTTACAGAAATCGTGTACTAAACACTTGAAAAATAAGGTATTTTTTAATTTAAAAAAGAAAAGGTATTTTTTAAATTTATTTTATTATTCGCTTTTTTGAACACAATGTATTGTTCACCATGAAGTTTTCAACTTAATTTACATAATTTCTTATATTTTTAAAATTTCAACAATTGTTTCTTGAAATCGTGTACTATACCGTTGAAAACCGGGTATTGAAAAATAGGGTATTTTTCAATTTATAAATGAAAACTCGTTTAAATTGATTAAATTATTTGATTTCTTTTGAAAAAAACGGGTTGTTCATCATAAGGTTTCTTGCTTATTTTTCATAAATTAATATATTTTTAAATTTCAACGATTGTTTAGAGAAATCGTGTAGAGTTTTTTAATTTAAAAATGAAAACCCAATTTTAAAATTTATTAGTTTATTTGATTTTTTTAAAATCAATGTGTTGATGAAGTTTCTAGATTAATTTTCAAAATTTTTATATTTTTAAAATTGCAACAATTGTTTTTAGAAATCGTGTCACTTGAAACATATGGTGTTTTTACTTTAAAAATGAAAACGAACATTTTGAATTTATTAAAAAGTTTGATTTTTTCTAAAACAATGTATTGTCTACCATGAAGATTTTAACTTAATTTACATTATTTTTTATATTTTTAATACTTCAACACTTGTTTGTAGAAGTCGTGTAATATACAATTGAAATATATGGTGTTATTTAATTTAAAAATGAAAACTCGTTGTTTAAATTGATTAAATTATTTTATTTCTTTTGAAAACAATGTGTTGTTCACCATGAAGTTTCTTGCTTAATTTGCATAAATTATTATATTTTTTAAATTAAAACAATTGTTTATAGAAATCATGTATAATCTTGAAAAATAGGGTGTTTTTTGATTAAAATTTTAAAAAGGATTTTTTTATTTATTTGATTTTTTGAAAATAATGTATTGTTCACCATGATGTTTCTAGCTTAATTTACATAAATTTTGATATTTTTAAAATAGGAACAATCATTTCTAAAAATCATGTACCATTCACTTGAAAAATAGTGTGTTTTATAATTTAAAAATGAAAACATGTTGTTTAAATTGATTATATTATTTGATTTCTTTTGAAAACAACGTGTTTTTCACCATGAAGTTTCATGCTTAATTTAAATAAGTTTTTATATTTTTAAAATTTCAATAATTGTTTATAGAAATCGATTACTATACACTTTGAAAATATGGTGTTTTTTAATTTCAAAATGAAAATGTATTTTTAAATTTCTTTAATTATTTGATTTTTTTTACCACAATGTATTGTTCACCATAAAGTTTCATACTTAATTTACATAATTTTATTTTTTTTAAATTTCAACAATTGTTTCTTGAAATATTGTACTATACAGTTAAAAAATAGGGTATTTTTTCATTTTTTAAACGAAAACTCCTTGTTTAAATTGTTTCTAGAAATCGTGTACTATACACTTGAAACATATGGTGTTTTTACTTTAAAAATATAAATGAACTTTTTGAATTTATGAAAATTTTTGATTATTTGAAAACAATCTATTGTCCACGATGAAGTTTCTAGTTTAAGCTACATAATTTTTTATATTTTTAATATTGTAACAACTGTTTCTAGAAGTCGTGTACTATACACTTGAAAAATATGGTGTTATTATATTTAAAAATGAAAACTCTTTTATTGAATTGATTAAATTAATTGATTTCTTTTGGAAACAATGTATTTTTCACCATGAAGTTTCTTGCTTAAGTTGCATAAATTATTATATTTTTAAAATTAAAACAATGTTTTACAGAAATGGTGTACTATACATTTGAAAAATAGTGTTTTTTAATTTAAAAATGAAAATGAATTTTTTTAAATTTGTTAATTTATTTGATTTTTTTAAATCAATGTGTTGTTCTCAATGAAGTTTCGAGCACAAATTAAATAAATTGTTATATATTTAAAATTTCAACAATTTTTATAGATATCTTGTACTATACACTTGAAAAATATGGTGTTTTTAATTTAATAATGAAAACATATTTTTTTAGATTTATTTAATTATTCGATCTTTTTGATGAAAATGTATTGTTCACCATGAAGTTTCCAACTTAATTTACAATTTTTTTATATTTTTTTATAGAAGTCGTGTACTACAGTTGAAAAATAGGGTTTTTTTTAAAAAAAAATTAAAAAATCATTTCTTAATTTTTTTAGTTTATTTTATTGTTTTGAAAATAATGTAATTTTCACCATGATGTTTCTAGCTTAATTTACATAATTTTTAAAATTTTTAAAATAGGAACAATCGTTTCTAGAAATCATGTACTATTGACTTGAAAAATAGGGTGTTTTATAATTTAAAAATGAAAACTTGTTGTTTAAATTGATTAAATTATTTGATTTCTTTTGAAAACAACGTGTTGTTCACCACGAACTTTCATGCTTAATTTGAATAAATTTTTGTATTTTTCAAATTTCAATAATTGTTTTTAAATATTATGTACTATTAACTTGACAAATAGGGTGTTTTTTAATTTCACAATGAAAATATATTTTTTAAATTTATTTAATTATTTGATTCTTATGACCACAATGTTGTTCAGCATGAAAATACATACTTAATTAACATAATTTTTGTTTTTAAAAAATTTCAACAATTGTTTCTAGCTTATATTACACAATTGTTTATATTTTTTTAATTGCAACATTTGTTTCTAGAAATCGTGTTCTATAGACTTGAAAAATAAGGTGTTTTTTACTTTAAAAATGAAAATGCATATTTTAAATTTATTAAATTATTTTATTTTTTTTAAAACAATCTATTGTTCCCCATAAAACTTCTAGCTTAATTTTTACAATTTTATATATTTTTAAAATTGAAACATTTATTTTTAGAAATCGCATATTATACACTTGAAAAATAAGGTGTTTTTTACTTTAAAAATCAAAACGCATATTTTAAATTTATTAAATTATTTGATTTTTTTTTACAACAATGTATTGTTCACCAAGAAGTTTCTAGCTTCAATTACATTATTTTTTATATTTTTAAAATATCAACATTTATTTCTAGAAATCGTGTACTATACACTTGAAAAATAGGGTGTTTTTAACTAAAAGAATGAAAACGCATATTTTAAATTTATTAAATTATGTGATTTTTTTACAGCAATGTATTGTTCACCAAGACATTTTTAGCTTAATTTACACTATTTTTTATCTTTTTAAAATATCCACATTTGTTTATAGAAATCATGAACTATACACTTGAAAAATAGGGTGTTTTTTACTAAAAAAAATGAAATCACATATTTTAAATTTATTAAATTTTTTGATTTTTTTGACAACAATGTATTGTTCACCATGAAATTTCTAGCTTAATTTACATTATTTTTATATTTTTAAAATATCAACATTTGTTTCTAGAAATCGTGAACTATACACTTGAAAAATAGGGTGTTTTTTACTAAAAAAATGAAATCGCATATTTTAGATTTATTAAATTTTTTGATTTTTTTGACAACAATGTATTGTTCACCATGAAATTTCTAGCTTAATTTACATTATTTTTTTATATTTTTAAAATATCAACATTTGTTTCTAGAAATCGTGAACTATACACTTGAAAAATAGGGTATTTTTTACTAAAAAAATGAAATCGCATATTTTAAATTTATTAAATTTTTTGATTTTTTTGACAACAATGTATTGTTCACAATGAAGTTTCTAGCTTAATTTACACTTTTATTTATATTTTTAAAATACCAAATTTTTTTTTCTAGAACTCGTGTACTATACACTTGAAAAATAGGCTGGTTTTTACTAAAAAATGAATATGCATATTTAAAATTTATTAAATTATTTAATTTTTTTTGAAATTAATGTATTGTCTACCATGAAGTTTCTAGCTTAATTTAAACTATTTTTAATATTTTTAAAATTGCAAAATTTGTTTGTAGAAATTGTGTAGACTTGAAATATAGGGTGTTTTTTACTTTAGAAATGAAAACGCATATTTTTAATTTATTAAAATATTTTCTTTTTTTGAAAACAATGTATTTTTCACCAAGAAGATTCTTTCTTTATTTACACTATTTTATATATTTTTCAAATAGTAACATTTCTTTCTAAAAATCGTGTACTATAGACTTGAAACATAGGGTGTTTTTTACTTTAAAAATGAAAACGCATATTTTAAATTTATTAAATTAATTGATTTTTTGACAACCATGTATTATTCACCATGAATTCTCTGGCTTAATTTACACTATTTTTATATTTTTAAAATATCAACACTTCTTTCTAAAAATCGTGTACTATACACTTGAAAAATAGAGTGATTTTTACTTTAAAAATGAAAGAGCATATTTTAAAAATATTAAGTTATTTGATTTTTTTGAAAACAATGTATTTTTCACCATGAAGTTTATAGTTTAATTTACCAAAAAATTTATATTTTTATAATTGCAATATTTGTTTCTAAAAATCATATACTATGCACTTGAAAATTAGGGTGTTTTGGAATTTAAAAATGAAAACCAAAAGTTTAAATATATTAATATATTTGATTTTTTTTAAAACAACAAATTGTTCCCAATAAAGTTTCTAGCTTAATTTACACAATTTTTTATTTTTTTAAAATTGCAACAATTGTTTCTAAAAGTCGTGTATTATAGACTTGAAATATAGGGTGTTTTTTACTTTAAAAATAAAAACACAAATTTTAAATTTATAAAATTATTTGATTTTTTTGAAAACAATGTATTGTTCCGCATAAAGTTTCAAGCTTAATTTACACTATTTTTTATATTTTTAAAATAGTAACATTTGTTTCTTGAATCGCGTACAATACACTTGAAAAATAGGGTGTTTTTTACTTTAAAAATGAAAATGCATTTTTTAAATTTATTAAATTATTTAATTTTTTTGACAACAATGTATTGTTTACCAAGAAGTTTCTAGCTTAATTTACACTTTTTTTTTAAATATCAACATTTGTTTCTAGAAATTGTGTACTATATACACTTGAAAAATAGGGTGGTTTTTACTAAAAAAATGAAAACGCATATTTTAAATTTATTAATTTTTTTGTTTTTTTTGACAACAATGTATTGTTCACAATGAAGTTTCTAGCTTAATTTACACTTTTATTTACATTTTTAAAATATCAACATTTTTTTTCTAGAACTCGTGTACTATACACTTGAAAAATATAGTAGTTTTTACTAAAAAAATGAAAACGCATATTTTAAATTTATTAAATTATTTAATTTTTTTTAAATCAATGTATTGTTTACCATGAATTTTCTAGCTTAATTTACACCATTTTTAATATTTTTAAAATTGCAATATTTTTTTGTAGAAATCGTGTACTATAGACTTGAAATATAGGGTGTTTTTTACTTTAAAAATGAAAACGCATATTTTAACTTTATTAAATTATTTGATTTTCATGACAACAATGTATTGTTCACCATGAAGTTTCTAGCTTAATTTATACTATTTTTTTATATTTTTATAATATCAACATTTGTTTTTAGAAATCGTGTACTATACACTTGAAAAATAGAGTGTTTTTTACTTTAAAAATGAAAGTGCATATTTTAAAAATATTAAATTATTTAATTTTTTTGAAAACAATCTATTGTTCCCCAAAAAGTTTATAGCTTAATTTTTACAATTTTATATATTTTTAAAATTGAAACATTTATTTCTAGAAATCGTGTACTATACATTTGAAATATAGGGTGTTTTTTACTCTAAAAATGAAAACACATATTTTCAATTTATTAAATTATTTGGTTTTTTTGAAAACCATGTATTGTTCCCCATAAAGTTTCTAGCTTAATTTACACAATTGTTTATATTTTTAAAATTGCAACATTTGTTTTTAGAAATTGTGTACTATACACTTGAAAAATAAGGTGTTTTTTACTTTAAAAATGAAAATGCACATTTTAATTTATTAAATTATTTGATTTTTTTCAAAACAATCTATTATTCTCCATAAAGTGTAACAAATAATGAAATTTAAGGCTAAGTTTTTTTTTTTTTTTGTAAAACATTGTTAAGTAATATGCATCATAGATGGTTCACCTTCGTAAGTTACATAACATTTAGTTTAAGGGACTATCATATGCCCCATCAAAATACATTAGTTCATAGTAATAATAATAATAATAAGTTCCGCTAAATTCTATTTTACCATAATTTATAATAATAATAATAATAATAATTACAACCCTTTCAATTTATACGGATTCCTATACAGCTGAACAAATTAATATATGAACTTGAAACATAGGTTCACCATGAGTGGCTATACCTAAGAAAAGCCCACAACTCATCCCATCTGTGGCTTTTACTTCACAATCTTCCGATACCTGCGATATGGTAACTGTCAGTTATATGTAAACATATAACTGAGTAACCCCCGGCATTTTTGAAAACAGTTTTATACTATATCACAGCCAGTCTAACTGGAAAACACCCCATTTAATCCCTAACACACATTTCAATCCAGAATCAATGCAACAACTCATACATAATACATGCTATGACAATTATGGATGTATGCATGCCATGATATTTCATTATCATACTTGTTTCATTTCTTTTCTTTAGTCTTTTACGGAAGCCTCGTGCACAAGACTTCTCTTTAGGCGCATGGCAGCAACGCGCATTTGAGCTCAATCATGGACCACTGCAAGCGTCCCTACCATGATCAACTATCGGGCTATCTTGTCCCCGTTCATTAGGAATAGCCCAAGACTTCCTTACCCATTCATTGGAATAGTCCTTTCTTTCGGGTGATCTGCCCAGTCACAGGGCAACCCTACTAGTTCAGGCCATCTTACCCCGTTCATTGGGAGACCCTATATTCTCAATCTTTTCATGCTTGTTCGCTTACCCGGTGTCTGACCGGTGGAACTCAACCCGCTTACTCAACATCTGTTGATGGGGGAAAGCTTAAACTTATCTTTAAATTTCATTTTCATTTCACATAAAATAGTATCATTCATTTCACATTCAACTCATATCATTTGCATACAACATTCATCATTCATCATTCATGACATTACAATTTCATTACTCATTAATTAAATCACTTTCCATCCATGTCATAACACTCTACTTATCATAATCATTTCATGACCTAATACATGTAACTAAGTCCTATAAGCCTATTTCCATTCATTCCTATCTTAAAAATAGATTACAATGCATTTTAGAAGCTAAAACAGGTCAAGGAGGTACAGAGTACTGGCGCTGAAGCGCCCATTCTGGCGCTTGAGCGCCAGACGCCCATTTTTCACTTCCAGAAATTTTATCCTTGTGCTCGAGCCTTATCTTGGCGCTCGAGCGCCAGACTTCCATTCGTTGCTGCCCAAAATTTTCTCTTAGCGCTCGAGCCCCAGCCCCACATGACAGCTTTTGCAAATTTCACCAAAATTTCAACTTCTTGCATTTTAACCTCATTCCTTGACCCCATTTTAACTTCCAAAACACTACCCACATTATAGCACAACAAATTCACACATATGCAATCAAATTATCATAAATAAAGTGCCATTTAGCATGATTCAAATATCAATTGCTTCAAAATTCAACTTCACATTAAGACCACAAAACACACTTTCAACACACTCACCCATTACTTCTCAATTCACACTATCACATAGCATTATTCCAACAAGGAGAACTATCCTATTTCAATTTCATTTCTCACATGGTCTACAAGCAACATATTTTCATACAACCACAATTCACATTAGCACTCATACACACACATACAAGCCAAAATCACAATTTATTATACTTATTCACAATGGTCAATATCAAGCCACATGCATTAAAACTAAATCCTATAGTTTCACAATTTCAAACCTAACCTCATACCATTTTCTATTTCCTAACTAGTCTATTTGGGGTTTAGTGGGGTTATCTTTAAACTTTGAGTCCCTAAGCACTTCTTGTTCTCAAGCTCCACCAAATCCTTCAATCTTCACCACTAGACTTGGGAATCCCTAAATATCCCCAAATAAGAGTCATTAGCACCTTAGGAACTCGTCTTAGGGTTTTCATATTAGAGAAGAGGATCAAAAGCCCATTTGCCCCAAAATGGAGCTTTATCAAAGAATGGAAGATGAGGGTGCATGGCTTACGTAGGTACTTCAATGGCTTCTCTAAGCTCCCAAATGCCTTCTTCAAGCTCCAATGGTGAAGAATCAAAGAAGGAGAAGCTTAATCTCTCTTAGGCTTGGGAAACCCTATGAGAGCAAGTGTGAAAATGATAAGTGAAGAGAGTGGGGAAGGGAGAAAGGGGCGAGAATGAGGGAGCAAGTAAGGGGTTTGCATGTTCAATTAAAGAGAAGAATTACCTTCCTTGTGGCTTGGTGATGATGATTTCTTAAGGAAACAACATGGAATTGAGCTTCTATGATGAGATTGATCAAGGAATTAGGAGAGGGTTTGAGGAGGGGATGAAGAACTAGACAGAAAGAGTATGGTCTTTGTGTGGGCTGAAATGAGAAGGGGAGAAGGGAAAGTGAGGGTTTTGCCTCACTTAACTAGTTTCTAAATCTTGCTAAGTGGTCCTTCATGGCACTTTATAAAATTTCAACCTAGTTCTTCCCTCTAATTTCTTAAGGATTGCAATCAAATCCCTAAATTCCCATTTTGTTACCCATTAAATCTCCATTTTTATTATAATATAGTTCTTTCCCCCTAATCCAATTTGCTTTCTAATCTATTCTAGTTTCCCAAATTCCTTATCTTTTCTCAAATAGCCCCTTAAGAGCGAGTTTGTGAATCTAAATAATTTACTATAGGAAATTAGTAATTTGGGATGTTACATAAAGTTTCTAGCTTAATTTTTACAATTTTTTATATTTTTAAAATTGAAACATTTATTTCTAGAAATCGCGTACTATACACTTGAAAAATAATGTGTTTTTTACTAAAAAAAATGAAAACACGTATTTTATATTTATTAAATTATTTGATTTTTTTCACAACAATGTATTGTTCACCAAGAAGTTTCTACCTTCATTTACAATATTTTTTATATTTTTAAAATATCAACATTTCTTTCTAGAAATCGTGTACACTTGAAAAATATGGTCCTTTTTACTAAAAAAAATAAAAGCGCATATTTTAAATTTTTTAATTTATTTGATTTTTTTGACAACAATGTATTGTTCACCATGAAGTTTCTAGCTTAATTTACACTATTTTTTTTATATTTTTATAATATCAACATTTGCATCTAGAAATCGTGTACTATACAATTGAAAAATAAGGTGTCTTTTACTAAAAAAATGAAAATGTATATTTTAAATTTATTAATTTTTTTTAAATCAATGTATTTTTTGCCATGAGGTTTCTAGCTTAATTTACACAATTTTTTATATAGTTAAAATTGCAACAATTGTTTGTAGAAATTGTGTACTATAGACTTGAAATATACGGTGTTTTTTACTTTAAAAATGAAAACGCATATTTTAAATTTATTAAATTATTTGATTTTTTGACAACAATGTATTGTTCACCAAGATATTTCTAGCTTAATTTAAACTATTTTTTATATTTTTAAAATAGTAACATTATTTTCTAGAAATCGCGTACATTACACTTGAAAAATAGGATGTTTTTTACTAAAACAATGAAAACACATATTTTAAATTTATTAAATTATTTGATTTTTTTGACCACAATGTATTGTTCACAAGCTTAATTTACACTATTTTTTTATATTTTTAAATATCAACATATGTTTCTAAGAATCTTGTACTATACACTTGAAAAATAGGCAGTTTTTTACTTTAAAAATGAAAGTGCATATTTTAAAAATATTAAATTGATTGATTTTTTTTTAAAACAATGTATTGTTCACCATGAATTTTCTAGCTTAATTTTCCTTTTTTCTATATTTTTAAAATATCAACATTTTTTTTTCTAGAAATCGTGTACCATACACTTGAAAAATAGGGTGTTTTTTACTAAAAAAATGAAAATGCATATTTAAAATATATTAAATTATTTAATTTTTTTAGAAATCAATGTATTTTTTACCATTAAGTTTCTAGCTTAATTTACACTGTTTTTCATATTTTTAAAATTGCAACATCTGTTTGAGAAAATCGTGTACTTTAGACTTGAAATATAGGATGTTTTTTACTTTAAAAACGAAAATACAAATTTTAAATTTATTAAATTGTTTGATTTTTTGACAACAATGTATTGTTCATAAAGAAGTTTCTAGCTTAATTTCCACTATTTTTTTATATTATTAAAATATCAACATTTGTTTCTAGAAATTGTGTACTATACACTTGAAAAATATAGTGTTTTTTTACTAAAAAAATGAAAACGCATATTTTAATTTTATTAAATTATTTTATTTTTTTTAAAACAATTTATTGTTCACCATGAATTTTCTAGCTTAATTTACACTTTTTTTTATAATTTTAAAATTGCAACATTTATTTGTAGAAATCGTGTACTATAAACTTGAAATATTGGGTGTTTTTTACTTTAAAAATGAAAACGCATATTTTAAATTTATTAAATTATTTAATTTTATCTGAAATCAATGTATTGTTTACCATGAAGTTTCTAGATTAATTTTCATTATTTTTTATATTTTTAAAATTGCATTATTTATTTGTAGAAATCGTGTACTTTAGACTTGAAATATAGGGTGTTTTTTACTTTAAAAACGAAAATGCCTATTTTAAATTTATTAAATTATTTGATTTTTTGGACAAAAATTAATTTTTCATCAAGAAATTTCTAGCTTAATTTGCACTATTTTTTTATATTATTAAAATACCAACATTTATTTCTAGAAATCGTGTACTATACGATTGAAAAATAGGGTGGTTTTTACTAAAAAAAAGAAAAAGCATATTTTAATTTGATTAAATTATTTTATTTTTTTGACAACAATGTATTGTTCACCATGAATTTTCTAGCTTAATTTACAGTATTTTTTTTATATTTTTAAAATTGTACATTTGTTTGTAGAAATCGTATACTATAGACTTGAAATATATGATGTTTTTTACTTTAAAAATGAAAACGCATATTTTAAATTTATTAAATTATTTAATTTTTTTAAATCAATATATTCTTTACCATTAAGTTTCTAGCTTAATTTACATATTTTTTTATATTTTTAAAATTGCAATATTTTTTTTGTAGAAATCGTGTACTATAGACTTGAATTATAGGGTGTTTTTTACTTTATAAATAAAAACGCATATTTTAAATTTATTAAATTATTTTATTTTTTTTTCAACAATTATTGTTTACCATGAATTTTTAGCTTAATTTACACAATTTTTTATATTTTTAAAATTGCAACATTTGTTTGTAAAAATCGTGTACTATAGACTTAAAATATATGATGTTTTTTACTATAAAAATGAAAACACAAACTTTAAATTTATTAAATTATTTAATTTTTTTTGACAACAATGTATTGTTCATCAAGAAGTTTCTAGGTTAATTTACACTATTTTTTTATATTATTAAAATATCAACATTTGTTTCTAGAAATTGTGTACTATACACTTGAAAAATAGTGTGTTTTTTACTAAAAAAATGAAAACGCATATTTTAATTTTATTAAATTATTTTATTTTTTTACAACAATGTATTGTTCACCATGAATTTTCTAGCTTAATTTACACTATTATTTTATAATTTTAAAATTGCAACATTTGTTTGTAGAAATCGTGTACTATAGACTTGAAATATTGGATGTTTTTTACTTTAAAAATGAAAACGCATATTTTAAATTTATTAAATTATTTTATTTATTTTGAAATCAATGTATTGTTTACCATGAAGTTTCTAGCTTAATTTTCACTATTTTTTATATTTTTAAAATTGCATTATTTGTTTGTAGAAATCGTGTACTTTAGACTTGAAATTTAGGGTGTTTTTTACTTTAAAAACGAAAACGCATATTTTAAATTTATTAAATTATTTGATTTTTTTGTCAACAATGTATTTTTCATCAAGAAGTTTCTAGCTTAATTAGCACTAATTTTTTATATTATTAAAATATCAACATTTGTTATAGAAATCGTGTACTATATGATTGAAAAATAGGGTGTTTTTTACTACAAAAAAGAAAAAGCATATTTTAATCTTATTAAATTATTTTATTTTTTTGAAAACAATGTATTGTTCACCATGAGTTTTCTAGCTTAATTTACACTATTTTTTTATATTTTTAAAATTGTAACATTTGTTTGTAGAAATCGTGTATTATAGACTTGAAATATATGGTGTTTTTTACATTAAAAATGAAAATGCATATTTTAAATTTATTAAATTATTTAATTTTTTTAAATCAATGTATTATTTACCATGAAGTTTCTAGCTTAATTTACATAATTTTTTATATTTTTAAAATTGCAATATTTTTTTTGTAGAAATCGTGTACTATAGACTTGAAATATATGGTGTTTTTTACATTAAAAATGAAAACGCATATTTTAAATTTATTAAATTATTTAATTTTTTTAAATCAATGTATTATTTACCATGAAGTTTCTAGCTTAATTTACATAATTTTTTATATTTTTAAAATTGCAATATTTTTTTTGTAGAAATCGTGTACTATAGACTTGAAATATAGGGTGTTTTTTACTTTTAAAATGAAAACAAATATTTTAAATTTATTAAATTTTTTAATTTTTTTGAAATCAATGTACTGTTTACCATGAAGTTTCTAGATTAATTTACACTATTTATTATATTTTAAAAATTGCAACATTTGTTTGTAGATATGGTGTACTATAGACTTGAAATATTTAGTGTTTTTTACTTTAAAAATGAAAAAGCATATATTTAAATTCATTAAATTATTTTATTTTGTTGGCAACAATGTATTTTTCATCAAGAAGTTTCTAGCTTAATTTGCACTATTTTTTATATTATTAAAATATCAAAATTTGTTTCAAGAAATCGTATGCTATGCGATTGAAAAATACGGTGATTTTTAATAAAAAAATGAAAAAAGCATATTTTTATTTTATTAAATTATTTAAATTTTTTTTAAATCAATGTATTGTTTACCATGAAGTTTCTAGCTTAATTTACACTATATTTTATATTTTTAAAATTGCAACATTTGTTTTTAGAAATCGTGTACTTTAGATGTGAAATATAGGATGCTTTTTATTTTAAAAACGAAATCGCAAATTTTAAATTTTTTAAATTATTTGTTTCGTTTGACAATAATGTATTGTTTATCAAAAATTTTCTAGCTTAATTTAGACTATTTTTTTTATATTATTAAAATATGAAATTTTTTTATAGAAATCGTGTACTACGCACTAGAAAAATAGGGTGTTTTTTACTAAAAAAATGAAAACGCATATTTTAATTTTATTAAATTATTTTATTCTTTTATCAACAATGTATTGTTCACTATGAATTTTCTAGCTTAATTTACACTATTTTTTTTATATTTTTAAAATTTTAACTGTTGTTTGTAGAAATTGTGTACTATAGACTTGAAATATAGGGTGTTTTTAACTTTAAAAATGAAAACGAATATTTTAAATTTATTAAATTATTTAATTTTTTTGAAATCAATTTATTGTTTAACATGAAGTTTCTAGATTAATTTACACTATTTATTATATTTTAAAAATTGCAACATTTGTTTGTAGATATGATGTACTATAGACTTGAAATATATGGTGTTTATTACTTTAAAAATAAAAACGCATATTTTAAATTTATTAAATTATTTGATTTTGTTGAAAACAATGTATTTTTCATCAAGAAGTTTCTATCTTAATTTGCACTATTTTTTATATTATTAAAATATCAAAATTTGTTTCAAGAAATCGTGTGCTATGCGATTGAAAAATAGGGTGTTTTTTACTAAAAAAAATAAAAAGCATATTTTCATTTTATTAAATTATTTTATTTTTTGACAGCAATGTATTGTTCACCATGAATTTTCTAGCTTAATTTACACTATTTTTTTTTTATTTTTAAAATTGCAACATTTTTTTTTGAAATCGTATACTATTGACTTGAAATATAGGGTGTTTTTACTTGATTTTATTAATTTATTTGAATTTATTAATTTATTTGAATTTTTTGAAAACAATGTATTGTTCACCATGATGTTTCTAGCTTAATTTACACTATTTGTTTTATATTTTTAAAATATCAACATTTGTTTCTAGAAATCGTATACTATACACTTGAAAAGTAAGGTGTTTTTTACTTTAAAAATAAAAACGCATATTTTAAACTATTTAAATTATTTAATTTTTTTTAATTAATCATGAAGTTTCTTGCTTAACTTTGACAATTATTTATATTTTTAAAATTAAAAATTTGTTTGTAGAATTCGTGAACTATAAACTTGAAATATAGGGTGTTTTTAACTTTAAAAATTAAAATGCATATTTAAAATTTATTCAATTATTTTATTTTTTTGACAACAATATATTTTTCAGCATGAATTTTATAGCTTAATTTACACTATTTTTTTTTATTTTTAAAATATCAATTTGTTTCTAGAAATCGTGTACTATAAACTTGAAAAATAGTGTGTATTTTACTAAAAAAATGAAAACGCATATTTTTAATTTTTTAAATTATTTGATTTACCATGAAATTTCTAGCTCAATTTACACAATTTTATATATTTTTAAACTTGAAACATTTGTTTGTAGAAATCGTGTACTATAGACTTAAAATATAGGGTGTTTTTTACTTTAAAAATGAAAAAGAAAATTTAAACTTATTAAATTTTTTTTTTTGACAACAATGTATGTTACATCAAGAAGTTTCTAGCTTAATTTACACTATTTTTTTATATTATTAAAATATCAACATTTGTTTCTAGAAATCGTGAACTATACACTTGAAAAATAGAGTGTTTTTTACTAAAAAAATGAAAACGCATATTTTAAATTTATTAACTTATTTGATTTTTTTTTACAACAATGTATTGTTTACAATGAAGTTTCTAGCTTAATTTAAACTATTTTTTTAATATTTTTAAAATATCAACGTATGTTTCAAGGAATCGTGTACGATACACTTGAAAAATATGGTGTTTTTTTACTTTAAAAATGAAAGTACATATTTTAAAAATATTAAATTATTTGATTATTTTGAAAACAGTGTATTGTTAAATATGAAGTTTCTAGCTTAATTTTCCTTTTTTATTTAAATTTTAAAATATCAACATTTTTTCTAGAAATCGTGTACCATACACTTGAATAATAGGGTGTTTTTTACTAAAAAAATGAAAACACATTTTAATTTTATTAATTTTTTTTGAAATTAATGAATATTTTACCATGTAGTTTGTAGCTTAATTTTCACAATTTTTTATATTTTTAAAATTGAAGCATTTGTTTCTAGAAATCGTGTACTATAGACTTAAAATATAGGGTGTTTTTTACTTTAAAAATGAAAAAGAAAATTTTAAATTTATTAAATTTTTTTTTGACAACAATGTATAGTTCATCAAGAAGTTTCTAGCTTAATTTACACAATTTTTTATATTATTAAAATATCAACATTTGTTTCTAGAAACCGTAAACTATACACTTGAAAAATACGGTGTTTTTTACTAAAACCATGAAAATGCATATTTTAAATTTATTAACTTATTTGATTTTTTTTGACAACAATGTATTGTTCACAATGAAGTCTCTAGCTTAATTTAATCTATTTTTTAATATTTTTAAAATATCAACGTATGTTTCAAGGAATCGTGTACAATACACTTGAAAAATATGGTGTTTTTTACCTTAAAAATGAAAGTACATATTTTAAAAATATTAAATTATTTGATTTTTTTGAAAACAGTGTATTGTTCAATATGAAGTTTCTAGCTTAATTTTCCTTTTTTATTTATATTTTAAAATATCAACATTTTTTTCTAGAAATCGTGTACAATACACTTGAAAGATAGGGTGTTTTTTACTAAAAAAATGAAAACGCATATTTTAAATTTATTAATTTTTTTAATTTTTTTGAAATCAATGTATTGTTTACCATGGAGTATCTAGCTTAATTTACACAATTTTTATATTTTTAAAATTGAAGCATTTATTTCTAGAAATTGTGTTCTATAGACTTAAAATATTGTGTGTTTTTTACTTTAAAAATGAAAAAGAAAATTTAAAATTTATTAAATTTTTTTTTGACAACAATGTATTGTTCATCAAGAAGATTCTAGCTTAATTTATACAATTTTTTTATATTATTAAAATATCAACATTTGTTTCTAGAAATCGTGAACTATACACTTGAAAAAAAGGGTGTTTTTTTACTAAAACAATGAAAACGCATGTTTTAAATTTATTAACTTATTTGATTTTTTTTGACAATAATGTATTGTTTACAATGAATTTTCTAGTTTAATTTACACTATTTTTTTAATATTTTTAAAATATCAACGTATGTTTCTAGGAATTGTGTACTATACACTTGAAAAATAGGGTGTTTTTTACCTTAAAAATGAAAGTACATATTTTAAAAATATTAAATTATTTGATTTTTTTGAAAATAGTGTATTGTTCAATATGAAGTTTCTATCTTAATTTTCCTTTTTTATTTAAATTTTGAAATATCAACATTTTTTTCTAGAAATCGTGTACCATACACATGAAAAATATGGTGTGTTTTACTAAAAAAATGAAAACGCATATTTTAAATTTATTAATTTTTTTAATTTTTTTTGAAATCAATGTATTGTTTACCATGGAGTATCTAGCTTAATTTACACAATTTTTTATATTTTTAAAAAATTGAAGCATTTGTTTCTAGAAATCGTGTACTATAGACTTAAAATATAGGGTGTTTTTGACTTTAAAAATGAAAAAGAAAATTTAAAATTTATTAATTTTTTTTTTGACAACAATGTATTGTCCATCAAGAAGTTCTAGCTTAATTTATACAATTTTTTTATATTATTAAAATATCAACATTTGTTTCTAGAAATCGTGAACTATACACTTGAAAAATAGGGTGTTTTTTACTAAAACAATGAAAACGCATATTTTAAATTTATTAAATTATTTGATTTTTTGGACAATAATGTATTGTTCACAATGAAGTTTCTAGCTTAATTTACACTATTTTTTTAATATTTTTAAAATATCAACGTATGTTTCTAGGAATCGTGTAATATACACTTGAAAAATAGGGTGTTTTTTACCTTAAATATGAAAGTGCATATTTTAAAAATATTAAATTATTTGATTTTTTGAAAACAATGTATTGTTCACCATGAAGTTTCTAGCTTAATTTTCCTTTTTTATTTAAATTTTAAATTATCAACATTTTTTTCTAGAAATCGTGTACCATACACTTGAAAAATATGGTGTTTTTTACTAAAAAAATAAAATCACATTTTTTAAATTTATTAAATTATTAAATTTTTTTTGAAATCATTGTATTGTTTACCATGAAGTTTCTAGCTTAATTTACATAATTTTTTATTTTTTTAAAATTGCAACATTTGTTTGTAGATATCGTGTACTATACACTTGAAAAATAGGGTGTTTATTACTAAAAAAATGAAAACGCATATTTAATATCATCATTTTTTTTAGTCAATGTATTGTTTACTATAAAGTTTCTAGCTTAATTTTCACCATTTTTTATATTTTTAAAATTGAAAATTTTTTTTGTAGAATTCTTGAACTATAAACTTCAAATATAGGGTGGTTTTTACTTTAAAAATTAAAACGCATATTTAAAATTTATTCAATTATTTGATTTTTTTGACAACAATGTATTTTTCACCAATAAGTCTCTAGTTTAATTTACACTATTTTTTTATATTTTTAAAATATCAACATTTGTTTCTAGAAACCGTGTACCATACACTTGAAATATAGGGTGTTTTTTACTAAAAAAATGAAAACGCATATTTTAAATTTATTAAATTATTTAATTTTTTTTGAAATCAATGTATTGTTTACCATGAAATTTCTAGCTTAATTTAACAATTGTTTGTATTTTTAAAATTGAAACATTTGTTTGTAGAAATCGTGCACTATAGACTTGAAATATAGGGTGTTATTTAAAAATGAAAGCGCATATTTTCAATTTATTCAATTATTTGATTTTTTTGAAAACATTGTATTGTTTACCATGAAGTTTCTAGATTAATTTACACAATTTTTTATATTTTAAAAATTGAAACATTTGTTTTTTAAAAATCGTGTATTATAGACTTGAAATATAGGATTTTCTTACTTTAAATATGAAAGTGCATATTTTAAAAAAATTAAATTATTTGATTTTTTTGAAAACAATGTATTGTTCATCATGAAGTTTGTAGCTTAATTTTCCTTTTTTATTTAAATTTTAAAATATCAACATTTTTTTCTAGAAATCGTGTACCATACACTTGAAAAATATGGTGGTTTTTACTAAAAAAATGAAAATGCATATTTTAAATTTGTTAAATTATATAATTTTTTTGAAATCAATGTATTGTTTACCCTGAAGTTTTGTAGCTTAATTTATACAATTTTTTATATTTTTAAAATTGCAAATTTTTTTTGTTGAAATCGAGTACTATACACTTGAAAATTAGGGTGTTTTTTACTAAAAAAAAGAAAACGCATATTTTTAATTTATTATATTATTTTATTTTGTTGAAAATAATGTAAATTTTACCATGAAGTTTCTAGCTTAATTTACACAATTTTTTATATTTTTAAAAAAATTTGTTTTTTAGAAATCATGTACTATAAACTTGAAATATAGGGTGTTTTTTACTTTAAAAATGAAATCGCATATTTTAAATTTATTAAATTATTTTATTTTTTTGACAACAATGTATTTTTCATCAAGAAGTTTCTAGCTTAATTTCACTATTTTTTTATATTATTAAAATATCAACATTTTTTTCTAGAAATCGTGAACTATACACTTGAAAAAAAGGGTGTTTTTACTAAAACAATGAAAATGCATATTTTAACTTTATTAAATTATTTGATTTTTTTTAATTACAATGTATTGTTCACAATGAAGTTTCTAGCTTAATTTACACTATTGTTTTATTTGTTTTAAAATATCAACATATGTTTCTAAGATTCGTGTACTATACACTTGAAAAATAGGGTGTTTATTACTAAATAAATGAAAAGGCATATTATATATTTATTAAATTATTTAATTTTTTTTTAAATCAATTTATTGTTTACCATGAAGTTTCTCGCTTAATTTACACAATTTTTTATATTTTTAAAATCGCAACATTTATTTTTAGAAATCGTGTACACACTTAAAAATTAGGGTGGTTTTTACTAAAAAAATGAAAACGCATATTTTTAAATTATATATTTATTTGAATTTTTGAAAACAATGTATTGTTCACCATGATGTTTCTAGCTTAATTTACAATATTTGTTTGATATTTTTAAAATATCAACATTTGTTTCTAGAAATCGTATACTATACACTTGAAAAGTAAGGTGTTTTTGATTAAAAATATGAAAACGCATATTTTAAATTAATTAAATTATTTAATTTTTTTTAATCAATATATTGTTTACCACGAAGTTTCTAGTTAAATTTTCACAATTTTTTATATTTTTAAAATTGAAAATTTTGTTTGTAGAATTCGTGAACTATAAACTTAAAATATAGGGTGTTTTTTACTTTAAAAATTAAAATGCATATTTAAAATTTATTCAATTATTTGCTTTTTTTGACAAAAATGTATTTTTCACCATGAAGTTTATAGCTTAATTTACACTATTTTTTTTATTTTTAAAATATCAACATTTGTTTCTAGAAATCATGTACTATACACTTGAAAAATAGTGTGTTTTTTACTAAAAAAATGAAAACGCATATTTTTAATTTATTAAATAATTTGATTTTTTTGAAAACAATTTAATTTTTATCATTAAGTTTCTAGCTTAATTAATACAATTTTTTATATTTTTAAAATTGAAACATTTGTTTGTAGACATCGTGTACTATAGAATTGAAATATAGGGTGTTTTTTACTTGAAAAATGAAAACGCATATTTTAAATTTATTCAATTATTTTATTTTTTTGACAACAATGTATTTTTCACCGTGAAATTTCTAGCTTAATTTACATTATTTTTTTTATATTTTTTAAATTTAAACATTTATTTCTGGAAATCGTGTACTCTACACTAGAAAAACAGTGTGTTTTTTACTAAAAAATGAAAAGGCATATGTTAAATTTATTAAATTATTTGATTTTTTTGACAATAATGAATTGTTTACCATGAAGTTTCTAGCTTAATTTACACAATTTTTATATTTTTAAAATCTAAACATTTGTTTTTTAGAAATCTTGTACTATAGACTTGAAATATAGGGTGTTTTTTACTTTAAAAATGAAAACGCATATTTTAAATTATTTAAGTTATTTAATTTTTTTTACAACAATATATTTTTCATCTTCAAGTTTCTAGCTTAATTTACACTACTTTTTATATTTTTAAAATCTAAACATTTGTTTTTTAGAAATCTTGTACTATAGACTTGAAATATAGGGTGTTTTTTACTTTAAAAATGAAAACGCATATTTTAAATTTATTAAATTATTTTATTTTTTTGACAACAATGTATTTTAAATCATGAACTTTCTAGGTTAATTTACCCTATTTTTTTATATTTTTAAAATATCAACATTAGTTTCTATAAATCGTGTACTGTACATTTTAAAAATAGGGTGTTTATCACTAAAAAATGAAAAGGGATTTTAAAAATTTATTTAAATTTTTTAAATTTTTTTTAAATCAATGTATTGTTTTCCATGAAGTTTCTAGCTTAATTTCCATAATTTTTTATGTTTTTAAAATGGCAACATTTTTTTGTAGAAATGGTGTACTGTAGACTTGAAATATAGGGGGTATTGTTTACTTTAAAGATGAAAATGCATATTTTAAATTTATTAAATTATTTGTTTTTTTTGACAACATGTATTGTTCATCAAGAAGTTTCAAGCTTAATTTTTACTATTTTTTTATATTATTAAAATATCAACATTTGTTTCTAGTAATCGTGAACTATACACTTGAAAAATAGGGTGTTTTTTACTAAAACAATGAAAACACATAATTTAAATTTATTAAATTATTTGATTTTTTTGATAACAATGTATTATTCACAATGAAGTTTCTAGCTTAATTTACACTATTTTTTTAATATTTTTAAAATATCAACATATGTTTCTAGGAATCGTGTACTATACACTTGAAAAATAGGGTATTTATTACTTAAAAAATAAAAAGGCATATTATATATTTATTAAATCATTTAATTTTTTTTGAAATCAATGTATTGTTTACCATGAAGTTTCTAGCTTAATTTACACAATTTTTTATATTTTTAAAATTGCAACATTTGTTTGTAGAAATCGAGTACTATACACTTGAAAATTAGGGTCTTTTTTACTAAAAAAATGAAAACACATATTTTTAATTAATTATATTATTTTATTTTTTATAAAATAATTTGAATTTTACAATGAAGTTTCAAGCTTAATTTACAAAATTTTTTATATTTTTAAATAAAATTTTTTTTTAGAAATCGTGTACTATAGACTTGAAATATAGTATTTTTTTTACTTTAAAAATGAAAACGCATATTTTAAATTTATTAAATTATTTGATTTTTTTTTACAATAATGTATTGTTCACGATGAAGTTTCTAGCTTAATTTACAGTATTTTTTTAATATTTTTTAAATATCAACGTATGTTTCTAGGAATCCTGTATTATACACTTGAAAAATAAGGTGTTTTTTACTTTAAAAATGAAAGTGCATATTTTAAAAAAATTAAATTATTTGATTTTTTTGAAAAAAGTGTATTGTTCACCATAAAGTTTCAAGCTTAATTTTCCTTTTTTATTTAAATTTAAAAATATCAACATTTTGTTCTAGAAATCGTGTACCATACACTTGAAAAATAGAGTGTTTTTTACTAAAAAAATGAAAAAATATATTTTAAATTTATTAAATTATTTAATTTTTTTTTTTTGAAATCATTGTATTGTTTACCATGATTTCTAGCTTAATTTACACAATTGTTTGTATTTTTAAAATTGAAACATTTGTTTGTAGAAATCGTGTATCATACACTTGAAAAATATGATGTTTTTTACCAAAAAAAATGAAAATGCATTTTTAAATTTATTAAATTAATTAATTTTTTTTGAAATCAATGTATTGTTTACCATGAAATTTCTAGCTTAATTTACACAATTGTTTGTATTTTTAAAATTGAAACATTTGTTTGTAGAAATCATGTACCATACACTTGAAAAATATGGTGTTTTTTACCAAAAAAAATGAAAATGCATTTTTTAAATTTATTAAATTATTTAATTTTTTTTGAAATAAATTTATTGTTTTCCATGAAGTTTCTATCTTAATTTAGTTAATTTTTTATATTTTTATAATTGCAATATTTGTTTGTAGAAATCGAGTACTATACACTTCAAAATTAGAGTGTTTTTTACTAAAAAAAGAAAACGCTTATTTTTAATTTATTATATTATTTTATATTTTTGAAAATAATGTAAATTTTTCCATGAAGTTTCAAGCTTAATTTACACAATTTTTTATATTTTTAAATATATTTGGTTTTTAAAAATCGTGTACTATAGACTTGAAATATAGGGTATTTTTTACCTTAAAAATGAAAACGCATATTTTAAATTTATTAAATTATTTGATTATTTTTTACAACAATGTATTGTTCACAATGAAGTTTCTAGCTTAATTTACACTATTTTTTTAATATTTTTTAAATATCAACATATGTTTCTAGGAATCGTGTACTATACACTTGAAAAATAGCGTGTTTTTTACTTTAAAAATGAAAGTGCATATTTTAAAAATATTAAATTATTTGATTTTTTTGAGAACAGTGTATTGTTCACCATGAAGTTTCAAGCTTAATTTTTCTTTTTTATTTAAATTTCAAAATATCAACATTTTGTTCTAGAAATTGTGTACCATACACTTGAAAAATAGGGTATTTTTTACTAAAAAAATGAAAATGCATATTTTAAATTTATTAAATTATTTAATTTTTTTTTTGGAATCAATGTGTTGTTTACCATGAAATTTCTAGCTTAATTTACACAATTGTTTGTATTTTTAAAATTGAAACATTTGTTTGTAGAAATCGTGTACCATACACTTGAAAAATATGATGTTTTTTACCAAAATAAATGAAAATGCATTTTAAAATTTATTAAATTATTTAATATTTTTTGAAATCAATGTATTGTTTACCATGAAATTTCTAGCTTAATTTACACAATTGTTTGTAATTTTAAAATTGAAACATTTGTTTGTAAAAATCGTGTACCATACACTTGAAAAATATGGTGTTTTTTACCAAAAAAAATGAAAATGCATTTTTTAAATTTATTAAATTATTTAATTTTTTTTGAAATCAATGTATTGTTTACCATGAAGTTTTTAGCTTAATTTAGTTAATTTTTTATATTTTTATAATTGCAATATTTGTTTGTAGAAATCGAGTACTATACACTTGAAAATTAGAGTGATTTTTACTAAAAAAAGAAAATGCATATTTTTAATTTATTATATTATTTTATATTTTTGAAAAAAATGTAAATTTTACCATGAAGTTTCAAACATAATTTATACAATTTTTATATTTTTAAATAAATTTGTTTTTTAGAAATCGGGTACTATAGACTTGAAATATAGGGCATTTTTTACTTTAGAAATGAAAACACATATTTTAAATTTATTAAATTGTTTTATTTTTTTTATAACAATGTATTGTTCACAATGAAGTTTCTAGCTTAATTTATTCTATTTTTTAATATTTTTTAAATATCAACGTATGTTTCAAGGAATCGTGTATTATACACTTGAAAAATAG